>CM073002.1:141472355-142722355 GCA_037038555.1 Rhynchonycteris naso
CTAATCGTGAGTCATCGGCAGGCAGAGATGCAGAAATAAACCTGTCCAGACCCTGGGGAGGCACCGTGGACCACGGGGCGTGATTAGGTTCTGAGTCAGCCTCCCACCGGCTCCCAGATCACTGAGCTTGTGCTCCTGAAATCATTTTCCGCTCTGCAGCCACCAAACTACCGACCACGGTACTCAAAAGTTCCACGCGTTTGAGAATAACACTCAACTTAGCTCAGTTCCCATTTCTAAAACGCTCCGCCCGTCCTTGCTCCGTCCCCCAGGAAAACATCAGAACCAGAGCTGGAAGATGCACGTCCAGACCAGCTTCCAACCCGATTGGCTGTTCCAGGCGGCCCTGGACCGGGGACACCCAGAACTCGCCCTGGGATTTAGTGCAGATCTCGCTCCGTGAGTGGCTCAGAGCTCACTGTCAGTGCTTTTCAATCCTGGCTACACAGTAGGAGCACCTGGGAGAGTTTTAAAGAAAATATGCTCATACCCAGGACCTCCCCCCAGAAAGGCTGTTTTAATTGGTCGGGGTGGGGCCCAGGCTCGGGCATTCTAAAAGTTCCTGGGTAGAAAGCACCACACTCAGAAGACAGATCAGTGCACCAGGGAAGCGTTCTTTCTTCTGAACAACTGGTGAGCGTTGTCCTCACGGAGTGATGTGAATCCTGCAAATGGCTTCTTTTCATTTTTATTTGGGTTTCCAGGAAACTTGGATCTAATTTACGATCTCACGCTGGGAACTGGGAGGCCTCCCAGCCTGCACCGCGGCATACTGACAGGTTCCCAGGGCTGCGCCCGGAGGCTGCGCGGTCCAGCCTCACTCAGTGGCTGCTGCGGGCTTTATTCTGCTTCCTTAACACTTTTTTAAATTGATTAAACATAGGTGATTTAAAATTCTAAAACATTTTACAAATGAGATTGGTAAAATGAAAATGAATAAACAACTACATCAGTGTGTCAGCTAAAAATATCAATTTCGGGATGTAATTGTCAAGTACATGAGGGTCTAGTACACATGTGAAAATGCTTTTCCAACTGTGCGGTGCAATATAGTGTTTGTTATTAGTTTACATTCAAAAGAAAGATTGTGTGTGTGTGTGTGTGTGTGTGTGCGCCTCATATGTTATCTTTGGGAGAAAAGCATTTCAAGGTCATGAATTACATCGTCCTTGACCCACAGCATCTGACTGTCCAAAGAGTAAACAACCCAATCAGTCAGCTCAGGGCAGGAATGTCATCACAACGGCTTGTGGGACCGGAAGTATCTTTTGACAAATGAATAGCTTTCAGATATTTCAAACGAACGTCCTTGGCTGGTTCAGCCAAAGGGCAATACATGCAAATCGTCAGGGCTCTGGAAAAGAGGACAGTGATGGAAATGACAAGCAAGGCTGGCTCTGTACGTGCGGTTAGCACTCAACAAACGCCAGTGATTTGCAGCTTGACTCAAACAAATAATTTCCCTTTTGCCCAATGGGGTTGCATCGCCAAGCCCAAGCCTGCTGGGAAAGAATGTGATTTAAGAGCCCTGGAGACCACGTGTCATCGTTAGTAATAGTCCAACAATAGCAAAGTTGTTATAACGGCCCAAACCCACCAGCAGAGATGGCTACTGAAAGACTAAAGTAGGAAAACTGTCTGTCAGCCTACCCCACCTCTTCAACCCCTCCCTGTATACATGTCTCAATGCCGGCCTGAGTGATATTCAGCAGCTTTGATCACTACTGCTAAGCAATCTACCAGCATGTCTATGTCCCACTTGGGGTGTGGTGGACATCATCAAGCCATTGCCTGCTGCCTCAGAACAAGTTGTCATTTCTGACCCTTTACAGCAGGGGTCCCCAAACTACGGCCCCCTCGCCGCACTTCCGGAAGGGGCACCTCTTTCATTGGTGGTCAGTGAGAGGAGCACAGGATGCATCTGCGCCCATAGTTCCCATTGAAATACTGGCCAGTTTGTTGATTTAAATTTACTTGTTCTTTATTTTAAATATTGTATTTGTTCCCATTTTGTTTTTTTTTACTTTAAAATAAGATATGTGCAATTTGCATAGGGATTTGTTCATAGTTTTTTTATAGTCTGGCCCTCCAACGGTCTGAGGGACAGTGAATTGGCCCCTTGTGTAAAAAGTTTGGGGACCCCTGCTATACAGCCTCGACACAACAGCATCCAGAGGCCATGGTCTACTTAGGGTGGTGGGGTCTGCTTAGGGTGGTGGAATGGCTGTGAGTGCGGAGGGCTTCCAACCTGCTGGTGCTTCCCCAAGAGCTGTTTGCCAACCGTACACAAGTCAGAATGGCACAGGCAGTCTTCAGGAACGTTTTTCCTCCACAATTAAACCACCATCAATTCTATCCTTGCTTTTGTGTGATGTGATCTCTGTCATCGCAGAGGACTAGGATCAAAACCACAAGGGCTATTCAGACGTGCGACATTGTGTGTGGCTTAAATATGGCTGTTCTAATATTTGAGTGTGTTTTGGAATTGGGCATAAGAAGGAGAGATCTGAAAAAATATGCGCAGTATAATTCTGACCCAGTAATGGTACATCTAAGAATTTTTCCCAGTGGAGATTTTCAGAAAGCCGACAAAGCCTATGTACAAAGAGCTCCATTGTGATGCTATGCTATTTACAACTGTCAGAAATGACAGTGCGTAACGTAATTGTCCAAAAGAAAGGTTGTTAAGTAAACTGTGCTAGAATTACAAAGCAAAATATTATGTTGCTATTGAAATTACACTAATAAAGAGGTTTTGTTTGTTTTTTAAAATGAGATAGTGCTAACAAGCCAATATTATATGGGGAAAAATATCATAATACAAAATTAAATATACTGTAGTGTACAGGCTTGATTGTGTAAGAACACATAGCAGAAGACCAAAAGGAAATATCGTAAAGATCTGACAGTGAATAAGCATTGGATGGGGTATTACAACTGATTTTAATTTTATCATACTTCTTGATATTTTTCAAAACAAGTCGTGTTTTTTCTTCATAAAGAAAATATTTTATTCATTTTAGAGAGGGGGGAGAGAGAGAGAGGAGGTGGAGGAGCAGGAAGCATCAACTCCCACACATGTGCCTTGACCAGGCAAGCCCAGGGTTTCAAACTGGCGACCTCAGCATTCCAGGTTGACGCTTTATCCATTGCATCACCACAGGTTAGGCAACAAAAAACTTTAAAAACATATTTTAATGCATGGCAAGCACAGCTGCTTTGAGGGAACATCACAACCCCATTTGTCAGAGTAACAATGCAGTGAACAGGAACAATAATACACCACGTCACCCAGAGAAGGTACTAGTTGTGTAATACACACCATCGCCACTAGGGGGTTCCCTATCAGTGGCAGTCTGAAGGAGGCAAGCCAGTCAGTTTGTAAACTACTTGTGTGCCCATAATAAGCACAGGTAAGGACCTTTCCCTACTCAGACTCCTTATTTCACAACTGGACAGAAAGAAAATATTGCCAGGTAGACGTTTCAAGAGAAGGAGCAAGAAAATAAATGTGCGCCAGAGCACTTGGTACCTGGGTATTACATGGAGTTTGGAAGAATACGAATGAGAAGGATTATTAAGTTTGTACAGCCCCATATCTGGGACAGAACATAGAGAACAATGAGAAACATTAAAAGAACAAGCAGCCTTTTCATTTTTCAAGTTCCAATCGAGAGGTTAACTCATTGTTTTTATTTGGTAATCAGAAGAACATACAAGTGCTATTCATTACTGGTTGATGATGGGAAATTATACAACCAGGATCTGTCAGCCTCATCTGTGCAATAAAGATTTACAAGAAACACATCATTCATTGAGAGCTGTTTAGCATGCTCTGTTTTACACGAATCCCTATGATTTAATTTTGCATTTGGAGATGTAATGCTATGGCATTTGAATAGTAGGTTTCACTACAAACCAGCATCGTTGGGAACAAAACATTCTTCTTTAGAGTGGATGGCCACTCTCTTGCCCTTCGATACACAAACGCAAATTGCAACCTGCTTTTTTTATCTGCTTGGAACATATTTCACATCATGGAAGTGTGTTCTCTCACTGCCGTAAAATAGAGAGAAGTCCACGTCACCATCTTCCCTTTCGGAAGAGCACTCTGAGAACACATCCAGAAATCCCCTCCTTCTTCCTCCAAAGAACTATACACTTGGCACAACTGGAACGGAGGTTTGGGCTTTTGTTTCCGCCCGCCTCCCTCTTTTGGATCCTGTTAAGCATTTTGATATTAATCCAGACATCTCCCACAAACCCAGCTGAACACCAGCAAAACCTAAGGCTGAGGCGGTGGGCTGAGTCGCCCACTCGCAGATGGCCAGTGCCTTTGTTCGGAGGGCGTACACACCCATGATGAGAGCCTAGAGAGGAGAAAACCCCGTGACAGCAAAAACCTTTCTGTCCACAGAGGGAGATAACGTTACATCAGCCTCCAAGTGACTCACCTTGCTTTGGGGGACTGAGTTCCCATGGGGATTTCCCTTTTCCTGCTTCCTTTCCCCCATCTGTTCCCTCCTCCTGGTCTACTCCTCCCCACCCTTGGCAGCTAACGTGCCCTCATGTGGATCACAGCGGAATAAGATGTGTTTGTTTCTTTCCCCACCATGTTGTGTTCCCACGTGCAAATCAATACCGCAAGCAGAATGGCTTGCCTGGACAGGGGCTAAAGAAGGAATTTTCCTAAAGGTATAAGCATGAGAAGAAAAGAAGGGAGAGGGGAAAGAAAGGCTATGGAAAGAGAGGACTCTTAAATTAGGTGAGGGGAGCAATCTGGCTATCCCAGGGTGCCTGAGCTGACAAAATCCTAACCGAGCCCTACAAAGGAAAATAGCAAATATTAAAAAAAAATTTTTTTTACAGCATAAAAAACCATTATAAAAATATCATCAAAGCCAGAAAAAAAGAAAAATGTATACTCTATAGTTCTATCTCAAGAATCAGAGATGTGGTCTTTACTATAAATCTATGTCTTCTGGTGTGTGATTATATGTCTGAGCCATCACACATATACCTAGAGCAGTAGTTCTTAGCCTTTTTTGAGGTACCGAACCCACCAGTTTCATATGCGCATTCACCGAACTGTTCTTTAGTGATAAATATGATATTTTTTTCCAAATTCAAGACATAGGTATATGTTTTTTTACTGGTGCACAAAATGAGCCGTGCATGAACATCCCCTTGCTCAAAGAACAAAACCAACAAAGTGCATGAACTCACAACAAATTACGGTATTACTTTATTCTGGCCTCCGCAGCAGAGGTTTCTCCGAACCCCTGAGACAGACTCATCGAACCCCTAGGGTTTCCATAGAACCCAGGTTAAGAAGCACTGACCTAGAGGCAAGGACACTACTCCCTGAATCCGTACCCCAAAGACAGATGATGGCAGAGAAGCACGACTATACAACAATGTGCTATTGCAAAGCTGTTGGTTTCATGGGCTTTATTTAAATAGGTCATCCTGCACTGCACCACGAATGAGAATCACCCCTGCAGGTGCAGAAGCCAGCTCCCACGGAGAGACATGGGTGAGGTTCAGGAATCGTGGCTGATGCTGACAAGGCTGAGAGCCCCCACAAGGACACCAGCCGGCCTGCTGCGGCCTGCATTTACCCGCGGAGATGGTGAGGTCTCCCCTGGGGAGACTGAGTCAGTGCGCTCTGAGTGAGCAGAAACGACCACTGCTGCTCCTGATTCCGTGGACCTCCGTCCAGGCTGGGTCCAGGTTCATCCAGGGAAGCCAGCCTTTATTGGTGTTCAATTCATTCCCACTTGGGCACAGCAGCCAGAAACAAATGTAAATTCATTCCAAACACACCTGCTGATATTTTAAAGAAAAACGAAAGAGGTGGGTGTAGTGGACAGCATTAAATAACCAGAGATTAATAGTGTTTAAATTGACTTTCATGAATGTTTCAGTCCAGGTTTCCCGCGGCACACCCCACTCTCGCTTTATGTAAAAATAGTATGTTCTTTCAAGGAAAGCAATTCTTGCTCATTGCAGACTTTCCGGGTAGCACATCCGGTCTTGTACAAATGTCCAATGAGAACGCCCGGAGGACCACTCCTAGTTTTCTCACCTCCCGGGACTCAAATTCACTTTTATCAGATGAACTCCGTCTAATGTCCTAGCTGGCTGTTCTCATTCTAACTCGAGCGTCTCCTCTGTGCCCATCAGCGTCTTTGATGAGAGGAAGCCTGGGCGATGGGAACCGGAACTTGGCAGCTCCTGCGTCTCTTGGTTCTCGAGGGGACAGTTCACCGAAATAGTGTGCTGATCAGTACAATTTTTTCCATTAAGTTCATTTTCTAAGTGATAATAGGGCCTTTGATCACGGACCCGTGTCGATGAATGACAAGCATTTCTTTCCATTTACTCACACGTAAAAGCCAATATAACATCATAATTGCAACATGCCGTTCTTTAGTGACCAGCTTGGCCGTAGTTCATTGCTGTACCGACCACGACGCTGGCCAAGCTAAACTGGGCAGCGACCCCCACACTGCACAGAGAGAACCTCCTCCTTCCTCCAACAAAGTCCATTTGGGGTTTTCAAATGTTTCAACCTGAATGATAATAAATCCTCTGGTATTTCACAAAGACTGGTTTGGAAGAGCATTTTTAGGTAAATCCTGTTTTATTGTGTTGTTTTTCTAAAATCCAAAAGCCATGGAACAGTTGTTTGTTTTTTTTAATCTTTTCATAAACTTGCCTCTGACAATTTCCCCCAAACAACCTGCAATTTTCCACCCTGGACAGAAAGCTGCTTGTGCCACGAGGGTATGTATATGAGCACACACTGAGAACACAAGCGTTGAGTGACATGCTGGGCATACGGAAGATGCTGAGAACACTTTCAGGTCTCGTAGTCTTAGTTTGCACTCACAAGTAGATAGTGGAATTCCGCTGCACAATGTGCCCTAAAGGCTGGGTGCCCGGCGGAGCTGTGGTGAACCCACGGCAGTTCCTCGTGAAACCCGTGGGGATCTTGGGACTAGAATGAAGTTTCCAATCGAAAAATAATATGTTCCTGGATTCCCTAAATCCCCTTTAATTGGGTAATAATACTATAGACATAGGCTTTAATCTCAGACTCTTCTTTATCTCACTATCAGAAAAAAATATTTGTACTTTTTTTCTTTTGTTTCCCCCCATACTCCATGGGGAATGTTAAGAAGTAGTTCTTATCATGTAAGTCAGTCTCTGATCAAATGTTAAGAATAGAAGAAAATATATATTTTATTATCTATCTATCTACCATCTATCTAAAGGAAGGTGATCCACGGCAGAAGTGATACAAAAAGACCAGTGTCTTTACTCCCAAAATATGGATCGCTGAGTTAGTCTCCGTCCCTTCGTCGGCTCTTTACTTTTTATTTTTCGCATTAACTAAAGGCATGGCTCCAGGAGGGACGTGCAGTATCATGGCTTTAATTCTGCAAATGAAGTGAACAGGTGCACTACATGATTCTCTGGCTCAGCAATGTTTAGATACCGTTTTATTGTTTAAGTATACACCAGGCCCTTAGGGGGATCCTGTCAGATGTTTTCAAATAAGTCTTTAAAAACTCCAAGAATGATGGATGGTGGACGACAATCTGTTGGAATTGAGTGCGTTAGAAATAAGTCTACAAGCTAGTTGGTAGGGCTCACAACCCAAAGAAGGTTGGTGTGAAAAAAAAAAAAAAAGATGGAATGAACCCCACCCCCGCCCCCGCGGGCCATCATGGTGGGTCATGACGTCCCTGAAACAGACCACATCGACAAAAGCTTAATGTAGAGCTGTTTGGTAAAATGGGAACCCAAACGCCACTTGTCACTCTCCACCCAGGGACGTGTAGAACTGGGTTTGTCCATAGTGGGACTGGCCTACTGCCTTCCCCACATACCAGGCGATTCTTAATTCCAGTGTGTAAGCCCCTGCCTTCTGTGTGACAGTGTGACACAGAATAAGAGGCCACAGCTCGAGCCACGGGAGAATGTGTGTCCCACATCATGGCTCACCTTGGAGGGAGGTGTTTCAAGAGAACAAAAGGACCACAGAGAGTGAGCTAGAGCTTTGGAAATACCGTCCCTCTAGTCAACATTTGACTCAGAATCATTATTTTCATGTTTATCAGCTCCAGTATCAATTCATAGCATAAAAAACACATAACTTGGTGTTTTTTAAAAAATCGATCCTTTTCTTTTTTACTCGGTGTCCTTTCAAAACCTTTTGTTAAGAATCTGAACGGTTACATGAGCTTTCGTTTTTCTGCACTGAGAGGTTCGAGCAATCCTTTCCACACCGAATGGACTCTGTCCCCACTCTTTTTCAGCTAATTCACGACATAAAGCAAATGGAAAACATTTTCATTCTTATTGGTGCTAGGAAAAAAATGGCTATGTTCCTGTGTCTTTTTTTTTTCTTTTACAAATAGTGTTCAGTCTTACTTGTTCGTGTATAAAAGGGAAACTGTAGGCTCTCTCTTTTGAGTAGCTTTTGCAAAGCCCTGCGTACAAAAATACAGACTAGAAATGAGGTACAAGGTTCAGATACCTTGTGTCAAAGGTCCATGTGTCAAAAACACACGGGACGTATTCCATCCACCTCTACACTACACCAGACCCCCTCTAAACGCACGGTTTGCAAACTGATGTCCCATGGCTGGGATGCACCACACAGCCAAGTTTTCTTTGACCGGCACAGTGTTTGTAAATTTCTGAGTCAGTGACCAATCTTTCAAAGTTCGGAGAGGGTTCCTATAAAACCTTCGTTATTAATCTGGGACCCTACTTCCTACACAACAGCACTAATCCCATAGCTGACCAGCCGCTGCTGGCTCCCACCCCCACCCGAGACAGGGCTCTCTCATTCCTCACCGGCCCTGCTGTTCCTTACTGCCTCCCTGACGCCCGGCCATGCTGACGGGCGCTTTATCACAACAATTCTGATCGCTGTGACTTGCTCTGCTCGTTTACTTGACCTGCCGTGCCCCTGATTTGAATTTGTGACCGCACTATTTGCCGTGGTCGCTATTAGGAAAGCAAGGGGACACTACAGAAAAGTGTGCGCGACTCCCAGGCAAAAGGCAGAGCTGCCCACAGAACCCCGTTGCAACGTCAGTCCCCAACAGCGCATTCTAAACGCCAGAGCGCTTCCCATCTTCCTGCTGGGAACGTCTCCGCGCGCAGAGGCCCTGCAGACGGCATCCACAAATCTCCCTATTCCCGTCGGAAGGAATACCAACATCTTGCCTGAGCAATGAGAGGATTTTTTAAATGTTTGTTCTTGTGTTTTGTAAAAGTAGAAATTAAATGTGCCGGGGCGCGGGAGATTCACTTAGGTCTCCCACAGAGCTCTCTCTTCCTATTCCTAATCCCACTCCTCCCACCCCCTCGCGAGCCTCCCAGGGGAGAGACTCACACACTCCTGTGTGAACCACAACCACGTTCTAAGAATCAGTTTCATCCAAATCACACACCACTTAGACCCACAAAATTACTTCTCTAGCACTCCTCTGGGTCTCCATTCTGACCTGGTTTCCAGGGTTTGCATCTTTAGTCTCTTTCCTGGGCTACCCCTGCTATTCTTATTTTTATTTGTGCTATCAGTCGTCTCCTATGATGACTAAAATAAGAATAACTACCTGCCACATCTCCCTGATACACACGCCCTCCAACACTTCCCTGAACAGAAAGCAGAGTGATTAAGTCAGAGCACAGATATCAAAAGAAGAGGGTCCCCCAGGGCCACCCAGTGAGAATGCTGGGTCTCCCGCCTGAGCAACATGGTCACCAGCTGACAACATTCACATTCATCTGAATGAATGCGCAGATACTAAAGCATCCAATAAAGATTGCTACAGGAAAACAATCTCTTTTATATATATATAAAACAAAAAGAATCTCGTATTATACAAATGAAAAGCATCGGAACAAGTTTTAAGTCTGAAGGGAAACGGGTGAAGAAAGCATGTCCCTGACTCAGGGAATGAACCACCATTGATGGACCGGAGCCCGCGCATGCGCTGTCTGCACCACCTGCTGCCCGAGCAACACTCACGACACTGAAAGTAACGGCGTGGACAGTAACAGACTGGCCGTCGCGAGGTGTGTGTGGCTGTTTCAGGCCTTTCTCAGCATTTCCGGGATGTCCATCCCCATCCGGCCGGACAGGTGCCTTGAAAGCCAGGGCACTAGCAAAGGATTTGGAGGAAGTCCCTTCACGTTGGGGTTCTGTTTATGCAAAACCTGAAGTTGTTTTGCTTGCAAGGGGACCTCGACACCCGAAGTTGTTTTGCCGAGTTCCAAGTCCCCCAAGCAGCTCCCAGACGCCTCTCCCGGGAGGGCTGCCCGGGAGAAGCCCCCGTGCGTGCGGGGCTCGTGTTTGCGAGCCGCACAGCGTCCCCAGGGGTGGGTCTCGGCAGCAGCAGAAGAAGAATGGAGCTCAGCTAAAAGGACGTGAGACACTGGCAGCCTCTCTGTGTCTCTGAGGTCTGCTTTTTATTTTACTCTTCTGAATCTGAAAAAAGAAAAAGAAAAGTGTCAATGCTGCCTCTCCCCCCACCCCCTCTCCACCCTCTGGGTCTGAGGAGAAGAAAATCTGAGGGGTAAAAAAAGAAGGGGGTTGGGGGCGTCCGCTCAACATTTTAGCACTAGTGACGGCTGTCTCCCCGTAACACAATCGCTCCATTCGTGATGGGGGAGTCTCAGTGCAGAAGTTTAAACACTGGCCACATCTGAAACCCTAACAATGGCTTGACTCCAGGTCATCAAACACTGGGTTCATGTGGTACAGATATGAAAACACTATTCTGCAATTGAACGACAGTAACTGCCATATCTAGTCCCTTTGTGCTGGAGGTCAGAAATCAGATTCATCTAGCCCCAGCACTTTCAATACCAAAGCGATGTTTAATTTTTTTTTTCAGCCTAACACTCAAGCTCCAAGAAGTAAGCTGACTTGGCCAAGTCCCAGAAACTCAACCACAGCCGCCTGCCTATTGAATTGACTTTCTACAAAACCAACAAAGTTATATAGTAAGCAACAGAAAGAATGGTTAAAAGTCAAATAGAAAAAGAGAGCGAAAACCAGGAAAGAGTAAATGTGGGAAAACCAAACCCCATTTTAAATGTCTAGAAGAATTTCTGTGGGGCTTATAGGTGGGTCCTGGTTTCATCCTGTTTTTAATAATGAGGAAACACTAAATACAAACACACACATATTATTTCAGAGATAGTTGTTAGGATTTATCCAGGCACAGATTTCACTGTTCTAGGTCATAAGCGCAAGATAGCTATTTTAAATGGCAATCACCAAACCCCCAAAGATATGACTGCATGCTTTCTCCCTGCCCTACGCAGTAGAGGATATGAATATAGTGGGATTATTCTCAGTTAATCTCATTGCCTCTATCAAATGTCACAACCCTACTAAGATGGATTGGTGGATAGATGGGATGGATAGATAAAATTTATGGAACTATAACTTCTTGAAACCTACCTGTCATCATCTTCTAAAATTTACATAGGTGATCCAAACATGCAAAATGAGAACAGTACAAAGGATGGCAGTTCTCGGGTCCAATCCTGTGCCTTTTCTTTGTCATTCCTTTTGACTTATGGCACAGGTGATATCCCTGAGAATAATGATGATGTCAAACTTATATTCTCTCATTTTTCTGCCTTCTCTCTTCCTTTACATAGCATGCTCTTTCTTTTTAACCTTAAAATATGGCAATACCCAACAATTCCACTTCTGAAGTGGAACTGATCTGAAGAAACCCAAAACACTAAATCAAAAGCCATATTTCCATATGTTCATTGTAGTGTTGCTCACAATAGCCTAGACATAAAAGCAACCTAAGTGTCCATCAGTAGATGAGTGGATAAAGAAGAAGTGCGTGTAGACAATGGAATACGACTCAGCCATGAACAAAGAATGAAATGCTGCCATCTGCAGCATGCATGGACCTAGGGGGTATTGTGCTGAGTGAAATAAGTCAGACAGAGAAAGACAAACGCCAGATGGTTTCCCTTATACATATGTGAAATCTAAAAAAACAAAACAAAATAAACATAAGCAGAACAGAAAGAGATTCACAGGTAAGAGAACATTCTGACAGCTGTCGGACAGGAAGAGGGTGAGGGGGCTGGGTGGGAAAGGTGAAGGGAGTAAGAATTACAAATTGGTAGTCACAGAACAATCATGGGGACGCAAAGTACAGCCCAAGGAAACAGTCTATCACATCGTAAGCATGGTATTGGACAGGTACTGCAAAGTACAGCCCAAGGAAACAGTCTATCACATCGTAACCATGGTATTGGACAGGTAGATTTATTGGGGTGATCATTTCATAAGTTATTTGAATGTCTAATCACTGGGTTGTACCCCTAAAACTAATATAATATTGTACGTCAATTATAATAAAAAATTTTTAAAGTTATTAATATATGTGAATAACTGTGTCTATACTTCTGTCCTGCACCGCCCAAAGTATTTTAGTGCAACTACTTTCCGTATTGAACACCAAGTACTTTAACACCCGAGGAAACAACTGAAACATACAAGTTTCCACGTGCCCAAGGCCTGAGCCACCCTTTCAAGGTCAGCCGCTACCCCTCTTCTGGTTCAGGTGAGGGAGAGTTGTCTCCACACAAGAGTTTTGTTTCTAATCAGCCTTTAAATCTGCTATTTTGGGAGCCAACGAAAAGTCAGAGACCGCAGAAGACACAGGAAGTTCTTCAGAGAAAGTTACATGAGGCTGGGATTTCAGACTTGAAACATTCTGACTGAACTCTTCACGACTTACTCAGTTTTATTAGTTCAGGAGAAGCAATAAATGATTCAAAATGAATGAAATTAAAAACATTTTTTATTTCCTCATGCTTTTCACTGTAGCTCTAGGGTAGAGAATAAAAATGGTATGCCTCATAGAGGGCTGATACTTATAAAATACAGATGTCATCCCATGGAGATCACGCAGAATGCTAATACAGTGAGGGAGCTTTGACACTCGCCTGCTATTGCATTTTTTAATTGATTGATTAAAAAGAAGACGTTTACTCATCCTCTATGTGATGTTGCATTTTTAAGAGCTCTACTCGCATGCGGGTGTCTAGAACACAAACAGCATTGACAAGGGAGACATCGCTAGCTCCTGGCTTTGGGACGTATTTCAAAGGCAGCTGTTATTTTAAAGAAATTTTCATAATAGCGTTTCTTTCGATACATGTCTTCTTGTTACTTGTGTTTCTCTGATCCCTTGCATAGAATATGACAAAAATATATCTTTTCTAGGAGGGAGACATTTAGCTCATAAATGCTAAGAAGTTGCTTTTAATCCTGAACATCAGTTTTAAGGAAAAAGAAAAAATTTTCCCCAGTAGTTCCAAAAGTGTAATCCTCTCTGTCATACCGGTTCCTTTAAAAGTACCATGGTACATTAAGAGTGTAACGAAATGTCTAGAAGATCGAATGAAACAATGAAAGCTATATACCTGTAATTGGGACGGGAGAGTTATTTAAAGAGATTAATTTTGTCATTAAGAAAGAGTACATAGCCTGACCAGGCGGTGGCACAGTGGATAGAGTGTTGGACTGGGAAGCGGAAGACCCAGGTTCGAGACCCCCAAGGTTGCTAGCTTGAGCGCGGGCCCATCTGGCTTGAGCAAGGGGTGGCTCGGTAGGCTGAAGGCCCCTGGTCAAGGCATGTGTGAGAAAGCAATCAGTAACAACTATGGTGCCAATGCTTCTCATCTCTCTCCGTTCCTGTCTGTCTGTCCCTACCCTCTCTCTGACTCTCTCTGTCCCTGTAAAAAAAAAAAAAAAGAAAAAGAAAGAGTACATAATATACTTTTATTTGACATTTCTTCTGTGTAGTCATTTGGTAAGAGACTGGAGTCTAAAAGCTCCGTAAAAGGCAATAATAGACTTTAGAAGTCCTCTTTAGTATAACACAACTCAATCATTTTAAAACTCACCAATCTGCCTGACCAGGTGGTGGCGCAGTGGATAGAGCGTCAGACTGGAATGCGGAAGACCCATTTTCGAGACCCCGAGCTCACCAGCTTGAGCACCGGCCCATCTGATTTGAGCAAAGAGCTCGCCAGCTTGGACCCAAGGTCACTGGCTCCAGCAAGGGGTTACTACTGAAGGCCCGCGGTCAAGGCACATGTGAGAGAGCAATCAATGAACAACTATGGTGTCGCAATGGCAACGAAAAACTAATGATTGATGCTTCTCACTTCTCTCCGTTCCTGTCTGTCTGTCCCTATCTATCCTCTCTGACTCTCTCTGTCCCTGTAAAATTAAAACTCACCAATCTTATATTGTACTATACACACATACATATGTGTATATATATGTGTGTGTGTATAATTTCAGCTGCTGCTTTAATACCACAAATGTGAATTTCAGTGATACAAAAAGCTACAAGAGAATAACAGAAGTTGCATGTCACCTTGTTCTTCATAACCCTCCATGAGGACATCTATACCTTTTTTGAAAAGCACTGAGCCTAAACCTACATAGAAGATGCATTGGTCTGAAACAAACATTTGGAATGAAAAGATGTTTGTAACTGCTCTAATCCACTGTGACTCACGAATGCTACAACCATGTGTAAGTACTTCCATGCTCTCAAAAGTATAGGCCTGTGGCAAAAAGGAACAAGGAGATATTTTTGAGTTCACCCACTTGATTATTTTCCACCCACATATCATGAATTGGTTAAAATTTTCCCCCAAATCCCCCCCCCACCACCAAGGAAACCATTATGTCGGATTTCAGCATGGCTGCACTCACAATAACTCTTATTGTTGGGTCAACCAACAGCACAGCTTCTGAACTTATCTAGAAAATGAAACTGAAGTATATCAACCAGATTTTTTAAGCAGGAAAACCTTTTAGAATCTAGTGAGTGAGGTCTTGAATGCAGGTGCATGAGAATAAAGAACATCTAAAAGGCATACTGCAACCCTCTCGACCATTTCCTGTTCATTGTTTTCCTCAGACAGAGGCATCAAATGGGAGCTTTCAAGCTACTTGAGAAAATAAGAATGTAAAATGTTTGAAAAACAAATATTTTATGACCTTTCTTGCTAAACCACCATATCGTCTGTGCTCCATATGGATTTGTTAAGTAAATGGGTCACAGGAGCGAGCCTTCCAGGACAAACAGATGAGGGAATTGTGATATCAACCAGAATATGTGTGGTTATGATGGCTTATCTTAATTGGGACCCCGGGCACTCCAGATGTTTGGTCCCTGATCACTTGTAGACAATAAGCCAGAAGGATGCTGGATTCCAACATTGAGGGGCAATTCCCCTCTGTTAAGGAAATAGGCTTACTTTTGATTGATACACAGAAGATGATAATAAGGTATCTTCTTAGACACCTTAAGAAACAATGTGTCTTCTGGGAGAAAAACAAGTAACAAAACAAAACCCCAAGGATGGAATTGACTACCTGTAGAAATTACCTTAGTGCAGCAGATGTTGACTTTAGTGACATCGTGGAGAGGTGCACAGTTAAGCACTGAAGTTTCACAGATTTAATATTTCAAGTAAATTAGAAATGATTCAAGTTATTTTTATAGTAGCTCTGTTTGGGGTGTGAGAGGCAGGAACAGGGAAACAGGGTTTCCTGTGTTCTCCATCCTTGGCCTATTTTATCTCCACTGTTCGCAGTCTGGGCAGCCCTTCAGGGGGGTATCAAGCTTATGAAAATCAGGTAGGTTATGGGGCAGGGGGATGAGAAAGGAACAGTTTGAGGTCATCTGCCTTAAAAACAAATAAGTTTCTTCAAGGTTTAAGTCCAGAAATGCAATCAAAGTTGACTAAAAAAAGCGAACAAAAATGACAATCCACTCCAATATATGAACATATCTGATGGCGGACTGTGTGACCAAAAGGGAGACAGGAAGAGAGATGCCACAGAAGAGTGTGTCTTGTCCTCAGGACAGAGGGCATACAGTCCCTATCCATCCTTCTTGGCAGGTCTATCCCAGCAGCAGAGACAAATGTAGCAGGATAACTCTACCTCTAACGAACAGTTCACCAACTAACTCCCCTTACATTCTCAGCTCGCCAAGCAACTTTGACTTGATATAATTTGACTTCCCAGGTAGGTTTTCCTTCAGGAGAAAGAAACCACTGACTGGCCAGTTGACTTTCAACAGTATACATCAGTGAATGGGCGGTCACAGCCATGCACTGGTCATGAATATTCATTTCCGTGTCAAGTTTTCTACAACATAATCAACTCTCTGTTTGCCATCAATATGGAATTCCTTTGCCTGCCAATGTGTAGAGAGCCCTTCTGGCTAACCAGCCGCCTCTCTATATGTGATTACATATGTACTGATTGCTCCCAGATGAAGAACCAAAAGGTAAATTTCACTTCAAAATTCCTGTTGAGAATTCTCAAGGTTCCATAACCCATCCTGACTTATGGGAAGCTTATACAACAACAATTTTGGGTACAAGTCTGAACAAAGATGGTCATTCAGACCGCTGTCCTCTAAGACTTGTGAACCCAATAGGTTCCGACTAAAATCATATTGATGGCTGGTTAAAATTAAATCAATCTTTCAAAAATGGAGAGAAAATATTAAATGAATAAGGAATGCCATGCAACATCCCCATGTCTATATGGGATTAACTCAAATATGCGTGTGTTGAAGATGATGGGTGTGTTCAAGCGTTTCTATGGTTCTGCATAGACCAGTGGTTCTTAACCTTTTTTGAGGTACCGAGCCCACCAGTTTCATATGCGCATTCACTGAACCCTTCTTTAGTGATAAATAAAATATGATTTTTTTTCTAAATTCAAGACATAGGTATATGTTATTTTACTGGTGCACAAAATGAGCATGAACATCACCTTGCTCAAAGAACAAAACCAACAAAGTGCATGAACTCACAACAAATTACGGTATTACTTTATTCTGGTCTCTGCAGCAGAGGCTTCTCGGAACCCCTGAGACCGACTCATCGAACCCCTAGGGTTTGATAGAACCCAGGTTAAGAACCACTGGCATAGACCAATACACAGCCAGCAACAGCTGCAAGTGATAACAAGAAACCCTGAAGATAGAAACACCATCGATTGGGCCTGACCAGGCGGTGGCCCAGTGGATAGAGCATCGGACTGGGATGTGGAAGACTCAGGTTCGAGACCCCGAGGTCGCCAGTTGAGCGCAAGCTTATATGGTTTGAGCAATGCTCACCAGCTTGAGCCCAAGGTTGCTGGCTCGAGCAAAGGGTCACTCGGTCTGCTGTAGCCCCCAGTCAAGGCACATATGAGAAATCAATCAATGAACAACTAAGGAGCCGCAACGAAGAATTGATGTTTCTCGTCTCTCTCCCTTCCTGTCTGTCTGTCCCTATCTGTCCCTCTCTCTGATGCTCTCTGTCTCTGACACACACACACACACACACACACACACACACACACACACACACAAAACAGAAACACCATCGATTGGAACAATAAAAGGAGGCATCAACTACAAGCCAAGGTTCGGATGGGTCTGAACTGGGCAGTTCTTTATTCTGGTGTATAAAGACAGGGGTCTATGTAGATACGGAAACTGACAATGGCCTCAAAAAGGCGTGCCTCCTGAATCATGGAAAGTGTGTGTTCCTTGCTTCTCACATCTCCAGACCTGAACTAAGTCCGGAACAGTCCCCGCTGTACAGACAGACAGACATGTGCCTCAGATGTCCTGCAGCTGCTGTTCGGCCGCTTCCCCCCCAGCCTCCAGGACTCTCCATACCTCATCTCCCTCTCACCACCAAACCCACCGTAGGGCAGAGTGAGTCCTGATGCCCTGGCCCTGAGGCTAATAACAAAACCTCTCAGTGTGAGTTAAAAATAAGAATGTTATCTTTTATAACTCAAGTATAAAGGTGCAGACCATATCCTTCCACTGTTGCTTTTATTAGCAACTTGTCACGTCATTATACAGAATGAAAGACATCTATAAAAAACCTCCAAGTCATTCATCCCATTTATTCATTCCATTTCAAACTAACTCCGGAGGGGATCGGCTAGAGAAGGAACACAGGAAACACACATTCACTTCTTTTGGTGACTCTTGTGAGCCCTGTAGCAAGTCACGGTCATGAGCTGTATCAGTCTTGTGAAGAATCAGATCACAGGTAAACTCCTCTAACGTACACCACAAACGTTTAAATCACAATTAGCTGTTCTACCCTGACTAACAAGGACATTGGCTCCACTGCCTCTTCCATTTTTCCTGCACTGTGACCTTCAAGTGAGCAGAAGCAACCTGAGAAATATCTGGGAACAGAGGCTGTAAGGAAAGCCACTTCCTGATTGAGGACAGGCTCTGACCAGCTTGTGTCCTGACAGGTGCAGTGAAGCAGGGCGCTGAGAGGACTACGTGTATGTCACGTACAAGCGCAACACCTTCTCCCCGCCTGTAGTCTTTATTCTGTTTTGTTTTCTCTCCATATGGTTTTTAAATTTCGCTTTTAATTTGCATTTCCCCAATGAGTTCCACGATCTTTTAATGTGCTTCTTTGCTAGCTGTATATTTTCTCTGGCAAAATAATTGTTTCAATCGCTTGCATCTTTTTACTTGAGCTGTCAGCTTTCTTATTACTGAAGGCTGAGATTGATGTGGATCCTGAATACAAGAAGAAATCAAATGTTCTTTTGAAACTATTCTCCCGCCGTCTGTGGGTTGTTTTTTCACTCTCCTAAATGTGCTTTGAAAGTTATAACAGTTTTCCATTTTTATAAAGCATTATTTATCAATTTATGCTTTTAATGGTTTGTATTTCTGTTGTCACCCAAAGGAAATCCCTGCCTACCCCGAGACCACAAAGAGTTTTTCCTGTGTTCTTAACTAAAAGTATTATAGTTTTACATTTTAAATTTAGGATTGACGTTCCATTTTATGATCATATTCAGTTTTAATCTATTGCATGATCTGTTTGAATATGATGAGTAGAGATAGTTCATCATTTTGCATAGGGACATCCAGTTGTCCCATCGCCATTTGCTGATGACTTTCCTTTCTCCACAGAATGTCCTTTGTCAAAAATAAGATGTCCACATACATATGGCTCTACTCATGGACTCTCCATGGACCCATCTGCCTCTCTTGGTTGCTACAGCTTTGTAAGTCTTGAAATCTGCCCTACTTCCCTTCTTCTTGCAAGGTGCTTTGTCTATGGTGAGTGCTTTGCATTTCCATATAACTTTTAGAATCAGCTTGTCCATTTCTACCAAAAACAATGTCCTGCTAGGATTTTAACTGGGGTTACATGGAATCTCTAGATCAATTTAAAGAGAATTTTTTTTTTAACAGGGACAGAGAGAGAGTTAGAGAGAGGGATAGATAGGGACAGACAGACAGGGACGAAGAGAGGTGAGAAGCATCAATCATTAGTTTTTGTGCCTTCACCGCGGGCCTTCACCGGACCAAGCAACCCCTTGCTGGAGCCAGCGACCTTGGGTCCAAGCTGGCGAGCTTTTGCTCAAGCCAGATGGGCCCGTGCTCAAGCTGGTGAGCTCGGGGTCTCGAACCTGGGTCATCCACATCCCAGTCCGACATTCTATCCACTGCACCACTGCCTGGTCAGGCCAATTTAAAGAGAATTTAACCAATATTTTAAGAGACACAAACAGTGGTTGTCTCCTATCTCCATTAATGTAGCCAAGCAAAGTTAAGGGTAAGTCCATATTTCAGAGCAACTATACAAATTCTGCCAGGTTTAAGAAGCTAGGCGGTTTCAGATATGACTAAAAGAACCCCACTGAAATGAATTCACTTTTGGGGTCCCCACAAATCTCCCAGTGACACTGTAAAAGTTGAGGCTTGGAGAGAAGAACCTTGGCTCAGAAGCCCAGACCTTTGTGTGTTGGTACACTTCTTCCTAAGAGTGAGCAAGGTATTTCCGAAGGGTTTTCATTCTTCTTCCTTAATTCAGTTTACTGGGGTAACATGGGTTAATAAAACCATACTGGTGTAAAGTGTACAACTCTACAACCTATCACTTGCATACTGTATTGTGTGCCCACCATCCAAGGTCAAGTCTCTTTCCACCACATTTTCCCCCGTCCCCTCTTTTCCTCCCCCACCCCCTTTCTCTCTGGTAATCACCATACTGTTGTCTGTGTTGTTGTTTTTGCTTAATCCCTTCACCATTTTTACTTGGGGAGGGCCCCAAGCCACCCTCCCCTCGGACAGCTGTCAGTTTGATTTAGGTATCTATCAGTCTGTTCATTTATTTTGTTCGCTAGGTTCCTGGCTTCTCTCAGCAGCATGCTCTCCAGGTCCATCCATGCTTTCACAAAAGATAAGATTTCCTTCCATTTTACAACCAAGTAGTATTCCACTCACCTACTGATGGGCACTTGGGCTGTTTCCAGATCTTGGCCATTGTAAACAATGCTGCAGTGATCACAGGGACACACACATCCTTTCAAATGAGTGTTTCAGGTTTCTTTGGATATATTCCCAGAAGTGGAATTGCTGGGTCATAAGGCAGTTCCATTTTTATTGTTTTGAGGAAACCCCATACTGCTTTCCACAGTGGCTGCACCAATCTGCATTCCCACCAACAGTGCACAAGGGTTGCCTTTTCTCCACGTCCTTGTTGTTGTTAGTTGATTTTTTAATGACAGCAATTCTGACAGGTGTAAGGTGATATCTCACTGTGGTTTTAATTTGTATTTCTCTGATGACTAATGATGTTGAGCATCTTTTCATATGTCTGTTGGCCAAAGGCATGTCTGCTTTGGCAAAGTATCTATTTAGGTCATTTGCCCATTTTTTAATTGGATTGTTGTTTTGCTTGGTATTGAGTTTTATACATTCTTTATAAATTTTAGAAATTAACCCCTTACCCAATGTGTCATTCATTTGTTAAAGTCAGAAAACTGGTGCTATAGAGCACCAAATAGTACCTCAGTAGCCCAACAGAGAAATATACAACTGCAATGTGCTCACTATGCCAGGATGTGATGGTCTCTTCCAGTACACACCCCTTCCCTCTCTGTGTGCTTCTGCTCACCAGAGTGTGGGAACAGCCAACTCTGGTCTACTTTCCATTGAATTTCTTTCCAAATGCTTATTGTGTTGAACTTCAAACCCCAGTGGGTTGGGTCACACTGGGCACTGAACTGTGCTTGGATATACCCTCTGACAAAATTACAGAGAGCTGGTCACCAATGGTTCCCAGGGGTTGGATCAGAGGTAAGGCATAAACATTGTCAAGTTGACCCCCATGGTCATCACATGTAATAGGATCCACTAAGGTTCATAATGAACTAAGAAATGTTCGAAATGTATTTGGTTGTTACTAGGTAGTTTTTAAAAATCAATATATCTCTGCCTGACCTGTGGTGGTGCAGTGGATATAGTCTCGACCTAGAATGCTGAGGTCGCTGGTTTGAAACCCTGGGCTTGCCCAGTCTTGACATATATGGGAGTTGATGCTTCCTGCTCCTCCCCCTTCTCTCTCTCCCTTCTCTAAAATAAATAAATAAATAAATAAATAAATAAATAAATAAATAAATAAATAAATAAATAAATAATTTAAAAATCAATATATCGACTAACTAAAAATACTAAAGTAGACAGCTTTGATGACCTAAGGGAAAGGCATGCATGAGACTGATCAAATTCTCTGCTACTTCATGCCACCAAGAATCAGCTTTCGTCCTGTTAAAGACTAAGCCAGCACAAGGAACAAAAGTCTAATGGTCGTAGTACCGATGGTACCAAAGCAGTGATATCATGTCAGTCCATCGATGAAATTAAAATACAAAGTGGTTCCTACCCAAGTTTGTGGTTTGTGTGCAAACTGGAAAGTACATGAACATACCAGACCCCACTGGAAGCAGTGGAAGACTAAAGTTATTAAGGAAACGATGGTAGATGTTAGAAAGTTTCTTGTTTATTTACTGCAACTGTTCATTGCCCCATGGAATCAAGAATCAGCTTATTAAGTAATCAAGCCTTATACTTATTTGTATAATGGAACATAATACCTATTTCATCATCCTTATCCACAAAAAAAAGAAAGAGAAGAAAAGAAAACCAGTGTAATTATTTTAAATACTTGGGGACAATTTAGTTAAAAGGGGACAAGGGCAAAACAAAGATAATAAAATTCAATCCCATTGATTCATGTCACCCTGTTCAAATTAATTTTCTAAATAAAAAAATAAAATAAAATTTTATCCGAATGCCCATGTGACAACAGATAGCAGATATTTGTAGATTTGTACAATACAAAAATGTAACAAAATTCAAGACTCCACGTTAAAGAGCTGAGATTTGGTTTATTCCAGGCTTTATGCTATAGAAATTCAGACGGGCCAAGTCACAGGTAACAGGATGAGTCAGGTTTCCCAGGAGATGTGTTTAGACTGAACACCATTCTCTACTATACATTTTCTGCTTTGTGTCACCTTATCTTGGATCTACTGATACCTGGCAAAAAGCCTCTGGCATGTGAACAACTTTACCCCTACCAGAGTCTAGTAAGAGACTGTCATTTGAACTCTACATTATCTCCGTGTAATCCACATCTTAGTCACCATCATTCAAGGACAGAATTTTTACTAGGTAAGTGGTTTACATTTGCACAATTTGGCAAAAAATTACACGTGTGCTCTCCAGATATTCTGTGACAAGACACCGGAAATGAGCAAAGGTCCTTTACACTCTGTGATGTTCAAAAGCCTTGAGTATTTTCACTTGTTTTGTCCAGGTTTTGTGAATTTTTTTCTTAGAATGTACCACTTAGATGTGCCTCAGTCTCCACGGTGCCTGAAGTGACTTGATTCCCCTTTCCAGTGCCAGGATATCCAATAGATCAAGACTGCGAGGGGTGTGCCCTGATTCATCTTAGAATAATCTTAGAATAAATTTTTGAGACTGATTTCCTGCATGTGAGTGTGTGTGGGCAGTTGTACCCAACTGGGCTACCCAGCACTGGTTTCTCAATGGCGTTGTAACCAAACTATTCAAAGAAGAGCTTAGTATCCAGTACAGCGTCTCCAGGAGGTAGAATTCAAAGAGTCTGGGACTCGAACTGAAATCCACTCCATGAATTTCAACTTGCATTTTTATTTTAATATCATGTACATGTGTAAGAAAGTAACTAGGAGTGAGTTTGTGCTACAACTGAAACAGAAGGTTTATATAAAAAGCGAGAGTACTTTTCTCAATCTGATAGTTCAAAGCGTGGAAGGTAATATAATTTGAGCTCTTGGGGTTTAGAAATAATGGGATGATCCCACCGAACACATTTCTGCGCTTCTTTTTACCAGAGGTAATAATAACTCATTAAAGGTTAAAAAAAAAACCTGAAAACATGAAACATTTCCCATTTCTACTTCACACTTCACGATTAAAACTCACATTCCAGCCTGATGAGGTACGGGTGCAGCGGATAAAGCGTCGGACTGGGACGTGGAGGACCCAGGTTTGAAACCCCGAGGTCACTAGCTTGAGTGCAGGCTCATCTGGTTTGAGCAAGGCTCACCAGCTTGAGCCCAAGGTTGCTGGCTTGAGCAAGGGGTCACTTGGTCTGATGTAGCCTCCCCGTTCAAGGCACATATGAGAAAGCAATCAATGAACAATTAAGGTGCTGCAATGAAGAATTGATGCTTCTCATTGCTCACCCTTCCTGTCTGACTGTCCCTATTTGTCCCTCTCTCTGACTCTTTGTTTGTTTCTGCCAAAAATAAAAATAAAATATAATAAGACTCACATTCCATGCCATGACAATCAGCAAGTCCAGAATTGACGTTTTACAAAGCTTACAGTGAAAAATGGCCATGGGATGCATTTGCGATGGAGAAAGCATGGTGGAGGGAGACAAAACGATGATTTGAAAGGCACTGGAAAGGGGGTAACAGTACTCCTTAAATGTACTGAAGTGTTTTTTCAGGGTGTAACATAAGAATATATTAACAACGACAATTTCATTTTTAGGTAAAATTTTAACCAGCTGGCATTAAATGGCACATTTACGGAAAAATGTAATGGGAATTATGCCCTTACCATCTGTTTTCTTGGAATCGTTTCCGACATTGGATTGATCTTTCTTGTCTGTCTTATTTTTACCATCTTTCAAGTCACCTGCAAGTAATACACATGACAAAAAACAATGTGTAGACACCTAAGGAGGAGGAGGTTATAAATATCTTTAAACCTGTCAAGGTTAAAAAAAAAAAAAAAAGTACAGTGTAATTTCAGTCATGAGGGAGTGCATGTCTGAGTGTCAATATCCTTTAAATTGCAGATCAGGTACTGGGTATTGGCTTATGATCTGGAAATGAAGACTGAGCGTTCCTGTTAAACAGGGTTGTACTTTTAAGTCCATGGCATTCATCCTCGAGGAAGGCAGTTCCCCTTCATTGTTAGGCTGTGGAGTGTGGGTTACATTTAAATTATACCAGTTAATAGCTTTTTAACTTTTATCTGCACTAAATGATCTATCTGCTGAATGACAAATTCACCAAATGACTAAAGATGTTTTCCAAGTTTGAGTTTTTTCTTCATCGAGCCACCCTGCCACATGTCGGTCTGTCCACTGTGTTGAGGGTGGTGACTGCCCTTCTCCCCGTGCTTTGCACACTGCCCCAGCCCCCCTCTGCCCGTAACCTGGCATGTGGGCTCCCCCTGGCAGCTCAACTCTCCTCCTGTCTACCAAAGCTCTGGTGTAAGCCATTTGTCTGACAGTTTTTGAACAAATGGCCAATAGATCTTCCTACGAAGTGATTTTACTTAATTCGACTTGTAAGAACAGATGTAAAACTCGTATCATCTCCATTTTATGATTACGAAACCTAAAGCATAAATAAAGGAATTTGCCACAATATCCACAGATGGGCCTGACGCTAAAGGCCGGGCTCTCAACGACTGTATTCTGCAACTTCCCTAGGAAGCACAAGTTACAGATTTCAGGATTCAGTTGATAATGGTCGTTTCTAAATGCCTTTGGCCTTCTGATTTATAAATGGTTATTATCTAAGAATAATTCGAGACCGATTGTTGGTTGTGATATAGTCTACATAGTAAGTACTTATACTGAAATTTGACAAATCCTAAGCCAAGTGAGAAATCAATAAACTCCTCAAGTTCCCTCTTATTCTGAACTGTGAAATGGTATGTACTGGCTGGGGGAGGTGGGAGGGAGGGCAGTTGACTCCTGCCAGGGTGCAGGTGTGAGGAGTTCAAGCAAAGAATGGCCATCACCCTCAACCACCACCAATGGTCAAGATAGATAAATTCCTCCAGGGGACCATGAAACAGTCCACATACCGGCTCATCTCTGTTTTAAGGATGGCACAATGGACTCGGGGATGTTGAGCCTTGTTGTCAAACTAATTCCCGGAAGAACAATGACCTTCCTTTACTAAATGAGCCTCCATGGCCCTCAGGCACTGGATGTGAGGCCTTCTGGGCCGCCCTGGCCTGCAGCTCTCCGCACCACTGCAGCCAGACCTGACTGCCTTCCCCGAGGCCAGCAGGGGTGGTTCCACGCGCCCAATGCCCCCCCCCCCCCCCCCCCCCCCCCGGCAGCCCGTGGCAGGCGGCCCTCCCCTCAGTCAGAGCTGGGGAGGCTGAACAGTGAAGAGCCCCAATGGAGATCAAAGCTTAGGAGACCCCCGGATTGCTGCTAGGGGCCCACTCAGCCTGGACATCTCGGGCAGCCACAGTGCAGGGGGCTGGGAAAGCGACACGTGCCTGTTTGATGATGTTCCTTGAACGGAGCCCATTAGGTAATTTCCCACGGGCTGTATACGGAGTACTGGCGGACGCAGGCTGTTATTCAATGAGTAGGGGAAACAAAAGAGCCTTTCTGGACAGTTATAAATCATTTTAATTAGGTTGCTGCAACACAGTCCTGAACTTCTATTAGCCGTTCTGATTAGTGCTCCAAATTGATCTCTTTTCCCACCTCCCATGTTACATGTAATTTTTAGGGAAATAGTAGACTACTGCTGGCTTTGGGAGATTAACCCAGGCTCCCTATAACCATCCACAGAATAAATTAGTGCCCCCTCTGCCCTCCCTGGGGATTTGTTTGTACCCCCACCACCACCATGGAATTTACAACCCTCTCTGCGACCAGCATGTTTGTGTTCCTTGGTTTCCCTCTCTGATCAGACCCGGGGCTGCCAAACCACGGCCCGGGGGCCCAACCTGGCCTGCGTTCATATGGCCCACAAACTAGGAATGGTTTCTACATTTTTAAATGGTTAAGGGAGGAAAAGAAGACTATTTCATGACGGGTGAAGATAATGCAGAATTCCCATTTCCCTGCTCATAGGTAAAGTTGTACGGGAGCACGCCCACGCCCACGTGTGTCCGCTCTCTCTGTGGTTGCTTCTGTCCGGAGACGACACCTTGGAGTGGCTGCGACGGAGGCCGGGTGGCCTGCAAACCTACAATATCTCAATCTGGCCCTTTACAGAGAGCGAGGGCTAAGCCCGGGAATGAACAGGGGCTGAGGTTGTTGCGGACGGCGGCCAGGTCTCAGGCGTTCTAGTTCTTACTCTCCCCGAGAGCACAAAAATGTGCAAATAGAGGAGGAACATGCTGACTGCTGCGGCGTGTAGGATCTGGACTCACACAGACCTGAATTTGACCTGAAGTCTCAACTTCGTGGTCGCCCGACCTTAAAAGCAGGAGCTCTAACCTCCTCTCGGAATCTCCGTTTCCTCACCTGCAAGACACGGGGATGCGTGTCTCCACGGCACAGCCTCGTTAGGGTTTTTAAGTGATCTCGTGGACGTGGAACCTCACAAGCAATGTGCGGGTCTGGCACCGGTTAGCATTCACTAAATGGTAGTGGTATTATAGTGACTGTTTCTATTCAGGGAAAGACACATTTCACCCACTCTCCTAAAAATTTTTTGAAGAAAAAGGTAGGGAAGAAGCACGTGTTGACTCTCACCAGCCCTTGCTCACTCCTCTGGGAACAGCTAGGAGTTGAATGTGCACAGCTCGGCCCAGTTGCCTGTTTGTCCTGCTCCAGCCCCTTTCAGTGTGTCGTCTGTGAGATGCACGCCCTCTCTGTCACTCCAGAGCAACCTGCTCGAGTGCTGGGTGGCATGGGGCGAGGCCTGAGCCCGCCTGCCCTGCCAGGGTCTGGCTGGCTAAGCTCGGGTCGGGGTACATGTCCGAAGAAGCCCATGTGTTCAGTAGACCACGTCCACATTTTCTGGTTCAGCTCAAGCTGTGGCGGAGCTCAGTCGGATCATTAACTTTCTGAGTCTGGGTATCTCTCCCACGGCTGGTTCTGGCCTCAGGAGGGCGAGAAAAGGGTATTCTCGCAGCTCTCTAAACCTTCAACAGGTGCATCGTAAATTCTTATTAAAGTGAAGGCAGTTTTCTGCCCTGTGATGCACTTAAATACAAAGCAAAGTGGTTGCAAGCAGTTTCTGGGACCAAGCTGCTGAGGGGCGCTGGACACGTGAAATGATAGCCTCCCCTGACTCCTGTGAGGCCGTGGGGGTCACCTGAGGCAATTTATGCCACATTCTTGAAACTGGACATGAGAGATTATCAATAACATACGCATTAAAATACTATTTTCTGATTACACATTTATATATGTTAATTGGAAAAATAATTGGAGAGACCTGTGCTCAGTGGCTTTCTACATACTAATCATTTACCCAGGCTGCACAAATAACAGCTAGAGCACCCGGCCCTACCAGGCAGGGGAGAGAATGAATGTGTTAGGACAGAACTTAACACCACACCTGCTGTAGAGTTAATAAATGTCATTTGTTCAATTGTCATTGTTTTTGCTCTAATTATTACACTGGGGAACAAAATTTCTGTTGCATCCACAAAAACACTTGCTCTTACCTAATTCGAGTGTGCTGATCTCAAATCTGACATTAGTTTTTCTCTGTAAGCTACAGTTTTTTTTTCAATTCAAGATCGTAGGTTTTCATCTTACTGTAAAATTTTCAACATTTAGTTTAACATAATGAAGTAGACTGTCTTCTTGGGCATCATCTTTGTGAAAATATAATAATAATTTATATAATGCAGTAAATACACTAAAAGATATGATTGCATCAGAATTTGTCTACAATTTTGAAATAGAATATATTAAAACACTTAATCATAAAATTTGCGCAAAACTTATTTAAATTCTATTCAGGCAAAAATTTGCGTTTGTAGCTCTTGCATTTGTGTACTTGTTGAGGACAATCTCGTTTGATGCTCCAGGAGTAGTCTGCCATCATATTTCTGTCCCATCGCCCCCGATAATGCTCTTCCATTGTCTTCAGATCTTGATGAAAGCATTCTCCCTGCTCATCACTAACAGCTCCAAGATTTTTGGGAAACTTATCAAGGTGACAGTTCAGGAAATGAATCTTAACGCTCATGTTACATCCAATGTCACAGAAAGCCAAGAGCATCCTTTGAACCAGAAGTTCATAGTTTGCTGCCTTTTTGTTGCCAAGGAAGTTCTTTGTAACTGCCACAGACGACTGCCATACTGCCCTCTCCTCCATATTCATCTTCCTGGCAAATTCTTC
Organism: Rhynchonycteris naso; assembly: GCA_037038555.1. NCBI lineage: Eukaryota > Metazoa > Chordata > Mammalia > Chiroptera > Emballonuridae > Rhynchonycteris > Rhynchonycteris naso. The sequence goes on from CM073002.1 coordinate 141,500,908, forward strand.
GTCATGTATGAGTGTTCGAATTTGAGGTCCATCGAATACACCTGCTTTTACCTTCTCGAAAGACAAGGCAGGAAAAGCAGAAATAATATGTTGAAAGCATTCACTTTCTTTACTCAAAGCCTGAACAAACTGCTTCATTAAGCCAAGTTTGATGTGAAGTGGGGGAAAAATGATCCTGTCTCGATTAACTACAGGTTCATTCCCAATATTTTGCATCCCTACTTCCAGAGCTTCACGTTTCGACCACTCCTTCTGTGTCCAGTGTTTCTCCCCAGCTCGGCTGTCCCGCAAACACAGAAAGCAAGGCTACTTCATGAAACCTCTCTGTTGTCCTAGCAGGAAATTTACCATTTTAAGATCCACACAAATGATCCAGTGATGCTCCTCATACTTCAGTAAGTGGAGGACAATTTTTATGTCGTTATAATCTTCTCGCAGATGAGTTGAATAACCAATTGGAATCGCTGCATAAACATTACCGTTATGTAGGAGAACACATTTCAGACTCTGTTAAAAGCTGTCAAGAAATAGCCGCCATTCTGTTGAACTGTAAGTGGTAACACCTAGCTGGCTGAGAAGACTACTGATATCATGACAGTAAACAAAGTGTTTGTCTTAGGAAAAAAAGTCCACAAAAATTTGTTCACACTTCCTGAAATGGGATACTTTAGCTAACCGGTTAAGTATATTCTTTTCTTGAAGCCTGGAGGCTAATAACTCAGCTGTTTTCTTTAATAGGCCCAAATCTCTTACTAAGTCATTCAATTAGGATTGGCTAAACTGCTGAAGGGTTAATGACTGCTTGGCATCAGAAGAAGATCCTTCAGATTCTACAACCATTTCCTTATGCATCTTATCAAAATACACTTGATCACCATGTTCACTTTCTTAATCCTTAGAAGAAATAAAACCATTGAAAACTGGAACCGGGAGTGTATCAGAGTGTGGGTAAGGTCGTATTGCTGAAGGAATATTAGGATATGAGATCATATGCCGTTTTTTCTTGCCGATGCCCTTTGTACGGATCAGACAGAAATAAGTCACTGCTGTGGTCCTTAGGTTCAAGCCAAACCATGGAAATACCAAAAGGCATTCCTTTGCGTTTTCCTTTTGTCCAGTCACGAAGCATTTCCTCACAATTATGACACACAATATGAGGAGCCCAATTCTTCTCTTGATCGCCAAGGGGAACTTGAAAATAGGCAATATATGCACGTGTCACAAATGATGAAATATTGCGCCTTTGACGTTGAAGTGTGTAACAGCCACATATATAACAGAAGGTGTCAGGACTATTCTTATATTTACACCTACTCGAAGAAGCCACGATTCAATCTTAAAACAAAATAAGAGGGTGTTTTTATCAGATAATCATTTTTTACATTTAAAAACAACTACAAGTATGCAAAAGTGATGTTTGTAAAATATTAATTGCCTTGTGGTTATGTTCAATCCAAGAGTCGTTGCCCTTTAACGCCAATTTTAAAACCAATGCATGCCATTAACTGTAACAAAAAGAAATTAAAATTGCATAAAAACTAGAGCATGCACCAAAAATAACGGATTTTAGATTTGGAATCAGTGATGCAGACATATATAGAAAAAGTTCTAAAACCTCATGCAACAGAAAATTAAAAAAAAAAAATTGTTCCCCAGTGTTACTGAAAGCTCTCAAGTAGTCCATGCACATTTTACAGAACGAGTGGAAGATGAGGGAACCCGGCCAAAGCCACCACGAAGTGAGAGGCACAGCTGTGACATGAATCCAGGTGCGTCTGACGGCTGAGCTCCACTGCCACAACCTGGCACCTGAAAGCTCCAGAGACTGGCCTTCCTGCCCTTCCCTAAATGAGGTAACCGTTCCACACCCCTGTGCCTTAGCCCATCTGGTCTCTGGCTGAGGAGTCCCTGGACTTAAAACACAGCTCAGAAATCACCTTCTCTTGCAGCCTTCCTTGACACTGACCCCAACCCCCAATCTTCCAATCCAATCAAGTCAATGTCTCTTTCTTTGCACAAGCCCCTTGGACATTCATCAGTGATGCTGCTACTGTTACTTGCTCACATTGTCCTAGAATTACTTCTGAGGATGTCTACATCCCCGATGAAATCATGGACTTCTGATGGCTTTTCCGTTTCTAAATCCTCAGTGCCGAGCACAGTGTTTGGTACACAGTTGTTAATCGATAAATATTTGTTGCATTCCCAGTAAGAAACCGGTAACTATTTGCACACTATGGGACTGACCCATCCCGGTTTACTTGCAACTGCGTCGGTTTCTTTTTTAAATATTTTTGCACCAGTGGCATCATTGAAATAGCATATAGCATGTCACAAGTGCTTCTTTTTTTTATTATTATTTTATTCATTTTAGAGAGGAGACACAGAGAGAGAGAGAAAGGGGGGAGGAGCTGGAAGCATCAACTCCCACATGTGCCTTGACCAGACCAGTGCAGGGTTTTGAACTGGCGACCTCAGTGTTCCCAGGTCGACGCTTTATCCACTGCACCACCACAGGTCAGGCTCGGAACTGCGTCGGTTTTAAATCTGAAAGCCCTGCATCCCAGGAAACCCCCTGTCCCAGGAAAACCGGGCTGGCTGGTTACCCCAGTGCATATACTCATCAGCTGCGGATTTGTGGACACACACTATAGGAAAGCACCATGGGCAGACTGAGGGCTACCCCTCCAGGGGCAGTGAATGTGGGAGACTGACTCCCTAGTCACCCATTTTGGCCATAAGCACTCAGCAATGTGCTGGGATCATTCACAGTAACTTCCCCAGAAGGTGGGCAGGCACTGGTCAGTCTCCAGGACAACGGGGAAGGGCCACAAAGGAAAACATCTCCCCCAGAGAGGATGGTCCAGGCCAGCTTCCAGCTGCTACGAAGGGAAGCTGATGGATCCACAGCCCAGGGAAGGGGGACCAGCGGCAGCTAGACAGCGGGGAATCCCTGCCCTGTCAGCTGTCAGCTGTCCTCATTGGCACAGGTGCCCGCCAGCCTCCATTCATCACGCCACTGACACGCAAGAAGGGCCCTGGCCCAGGACAATCCCACTCACCATTCTGTTGCTTCTCTCCTGACTTCTCGGCTTTGGAGGCTTTCCCACGAGGCTTGTCACTTTTGCTAGGCTGCGTCCCGCTGACTCGATTCTGAGCTTCCCCGGATGTCGACATACCCGCCTGGCCTTCCTCGGCCTGCCGCGCGGCTTCCACCTCCTTCTGCTTCTCCTCGGCGGCCAGGCGAGCCTTCTCCTCTGCCTCCTTCTTGGCCTTCTCCTCTGTGTCCACGGCAGGTCAGGCAAGGCGTTGGAAAGATAGAGAGGGCACTCCATTAGAAGGGACCACCGCTTCGCCCCAAAACCAATCCCTGGCCCTGGTAATAATGTACTAACATGACCTCGGGGGCCACTGAGTGTTTCAGTTAATTCTAGTCAGACTGGCACTTAAATTCGGGAAATAAATCAGATTGGGCCATGGTGATATTTCTGAAATGAGTAATCAATCATAGTAATCAATAAACCAATATTGTCATTAGCATTATTAATATTATTATTATCGTCAGGCACTTCTCATCAGTGTGTCCTCTATGGAGGCTGGCGGGCACCTGTGCCAATGTTGTTACACTCAATGCTTTCAAGGATCATTTTCTTTCATTCTCAAAACGACCTTGGGGGCTAGCTATTCTTCCTGTGACCCTATTTTATGCACGTGGGATTGAGGATCAGAGACCCCCAAATTCTCCCACGGTCACAGTAAGCACAGGAGTTTCACGTAGGTTTGCTTAGGACCTAGAGTTTAAACATAAGCAGTTGATTATAAAACAAAAAGACCATAAAAAAACCCCACCACTATGACAATACAGGTTCAGGTCACTGCCGAGTTAAAAGAAGGAAGAGGAAAATTACGTTTTCAAAATAAACAATAAAAAAAACCCCACAACTATCTGCAAACTGTCTACCCAGACAAAACAAATCAGAGTCTGGAGAGAGAAGGGCCAGAATGAAACATGGTAAAGGCATTCCCGATGGTTCTAGTCCACCATCCATGGTCACAAGTACCGATTTAAAGTTTAAGTGACTGCCATTTAATATTCCGGGACACTCCACTTTCCAAACAGGATGTATTTATACTTTACAATGAAAAGTTAAAGATTCCCTTACAAAATAGCATAATTATGTACATGGACCGTATAATACATCTTCTGATGTCTGCAGCAAGGTACAACTACAGGGTAAGAGTAGCCTTGCAGAAGAAGATGGTGAGACGGCTTTCTTGGTGGACCTTAGGGCCACCAGAGGTCTGCCAGAATGTTCCAGACTTCCTCTTGTCCTTCTGGAGTGCCCCAAGGACAAAGGTTAAATGTTGTCCCCACCCCTGATTCCCAGGGCTTGGTCCAGCACCTGGCACTCAGCAGATGCTCGTGGAGTATTTGTTGACTCACTGAAATGTACAGAGCGGGCATGACTCGCCCTCTCTGCCAAGGAGCCCAGCTTGTCATTAGCAATCGAGACTGGTGTCAAGTCCAGAAAGTACATAAACACAAAGCTCTGCCTTGAAAGAGGGAGCCGTGTGACAAATGTTGGTTTCCTTAACCACTAACATAGATGAGAGAAAAAAAAAAAAGACTGTTCTTACTATGCAGAGAGGGAAACTGAGGCCGGAGGGAAGAGAATTATTCATACTCAGGCTTCAGAGAAAACAATCTAAAACCCCCTCACAGAGGCACCACTGGAATCTGTGGCAAATTATGAACAATCAAAACATCCCCAAATTCAAAATACTTTGGATTAAAAATGGAAGGTGTTAAAGTCTGGATTGCTACAAAAAAAAGAGCATAAAATATTAACTGAACAAGAAAAATTCATTTGACAACTGAGTCAGACCAATTTTCTATGGGAAATCTAGATGAAGGAAAGAAGGGAGGGAGGGAGGGAGGGAGGGAGGGAGGGAGGGAGGGAGGAAGGAAGGAAGGAAGGAAAAGAAAACTAGGTAGGGTGTACATTTCAGAAACAAATCTGCTTTTGCTCAGCTTGACAGCTGACAGTAGGCAATTGATATTTAAGTTAACAAATGGTAACTCTTATGACATCATAATCAATTCCACCCCGAGCTGGACCCACTAGGGTTCCTTTCCCTGGGTGATCACGCTGCACGTGGCTGCCGCTACATTTCCCTTCCCCTTCTCCACTTCCAACTCATCCTCATCTTCCTGAAATTGCTGATATTAGTGTGAGCAACCATCAGCCCCCAGAGTGGTGCTCTACTCAACACAAGTAGACAAAAACCAGCAAACACATCAATAAGAAAAAAAGAAAGAAAGAAAGTAAATCCCATTTGAGACCGTCTGTGATGTGAATCATTATGAAACGTCCAAATCAAGCAGCAAAGGGTTAAAATAGAGCAGAGCCCTCATGATCCACAAATGACAGCCCCCTGAGAGCCATTTCTGTCCCACACTGAGTGTCTGTGCAGTTTTGGAGAAATACATGGATTTCTCCACTGAATTGCCTTTCCAGGTAATGATACTAGAGGCGCTTGGTTAAAACAGTATTGGGCTAGTTACCCCTTAATATAATTTTCTGAACTGCCTACTTAAACTATGTGCTTACAAACAAAGAGAGAGAGAGGAAGAAACTACCGACTAAGAAAAATAAAATACTATATGAATTTTGAACAGTTAACTCTCAATTCTAGACAATAACAACAGAAAGGTACTTCTAGACATCTATAGACTCAGAAGGTGTTCCTATGGATTCTTTCTAGCAGTATTGGCCAAAGAAGCGCTCCATCCAGCTGACCAAAAACGTTAATATTAAAAATTAAAGAATAAGAAAGATGTCAATGCTGTTCAGTAAAACTAGTGAGTCTTAGTATTTAAAAATAACTGTTGTCAAGCTAGCTGTGATGCAAACATTAAAAATAATAATAAATGATAAGTTAATTATTAAAATACCCATTTACTTATATTAACCAAGATTGAAAATCTCATAATGAAAATTTCTAGTGAATAGGAAAAAAAAATAAGTAAAGTTTCAATGAATTTCTCAACATTTGCAAAGGAGTATCACTACATACTATGATGTTTAAATTGATAGAAACATAATTCAATAAAAAAGTAATGATAATCTCTAGTAAAATAATAGTAGAATGTATTTTAAAAACTCATAAAGTAAATATATATATATGACAAATGGGTAGGGCAGAAATTGCAAGATATTTTTTTCCAACTGAAGCATTACCATCCCTAATAAATGAAAAGTTGTGAATCAATAATAAAGAAATAAAAATCCTCAGAGGTTATATGAAGGGGCACTCTTCAAGTGACTATATCTCAGTATACTCCCACTGGGAGGAAACATAAGTTTAAATAAAAACTTTAAGAAAAATGTGCTAATAGTTATTGAGAGCTTTAAATTTTTTCATTTACTTTGACAAAAGAATTCTACATACAGAAATGTCTACATATATAAAATTCTATATGTAGAATTTTTCCCTATTCACAAATATTCAGAGGTACGCTCAAAGACTTTTGAACTTGTACGTTCACAGTGATGTTATATATAATGAAGAACGGAAAACAAAATGGTCAGAAATCACTGTCTAAGACTATTCAGTATCAGAATAAGATGCTCAAAATAGAAATAGAATAGTAAAATACAAAACAATATATACTCTGACCCCAATTGATGGGGAATATTTTACTTATATAAGTGCATATAAGTAAAATAAAAAAAGAATTACATCAGAATCTCAACCATAGTTCTATCTGGCTAAAGAGCCTATAAATGATTATTATTTTCTTTCTATATATTTTTTAAATTTCTAGTTCAGCACTACAACCTAAATATGCACTATTTTTACACCAGAAAATAAAAGGTTTAAAAAGTATTAAATAATGAATGGAACTTGATCAACATTAAACAAACCTATAAATTGTTATACCTATACATCTTTATTTGGGAATAATGATTTTTTAGCTCTAAGAGCTATAAAAAAATAATATGGATTTAATCTTTCCTAACAACTCTGGGTTCTGGCCTACCCAGCTTTGAAAATCAGTCTGGTTAATAAAAACCAAGACGTGAGATCCAACCCCATCTCTCATCAGTGTAATAGCAACATCTGTTCAGGTGCCCCATGCCGGGCGGCTTCCATGGGGTCATGGTTTTCTAAAAAAGAACAATGGGCTAAATGGCCTAGGATCATCTAATTCAAACTGACCACTAAGGGAAAAGCCAGAGGCAAAGTGGTGTTTCTTAACACCGGTCAACCAATCGGCAGCATCTATTAGTGGGAGGCTGAAAATGTTATACAATATTAGTTATGGGTGAGCGTTCCACCACCATCTTCTTAACGTCGCATTCAACCTTCCTTTCCAATTTTGAAATGTGACAGCCAGTTACGTAACAGGCCCTCGCCACGCGCAGTCTCTGTTTTCCGTCCATCACGTACAAGATTTCTGCTCTTTGCGTCGGCTCTGTGACGCATACGAGCACCCCCCAAATGGAATCTTCTCAAAGAATCTTACCTGCATTTGCCAAAGAGCACAAAGCAAGCGAGAATTCAGTGCTCCCTCACCCCACCAACTGGAGCTTGTTTTGATCACTGAATGATTCTCCCACAAAATAGATACAACCTGGGCTCTGTCCACTTTCTCGCTGTTCTCTATTTCTAAATACAGCGCCTTCTTCCGGGCTCCAGCCAGGCACCCTGCAAGTCCTGGCTACGAGAGGCCTTTCCAAATATACCGAGCAGGATGATGATGGACAAGCCCTTTTATGCTTCCAAAATCACGTCAGCATTATCTCTTTCAGCGTACCTAATAGACTTAGCAATTATTAGCTGTTTATGAACCTGCCTTTTTTAAAGGGCCGGTTTCCTCCCGGTAAAGAAACTGTCTAATGCTCCCCCAAGTGATTAGTTTCAGCAGGTAATTTTAGTAAGCCAGATAATTGCAAACAAATTGACTTTGAAGTACCTCTTTAAATTGGGTGTCGTCAGGAATGGGGTTTTCAAGTGCAACTCGTGTAATTGATTACGGGGGGTGGGGGGTGGGGGACGGTGCTCCCTCGGAGACAAGGCAGCGGCTACCATGCTGCCTTCTACGCCCGTCAACAGGGAGGGTTAAACGTCGAAGGGATCTGCGTGGACTGTGAGGGGCCACTTTTAAAATATGGAGGAGGCACTGGCTCCCTCCAGGGCTCAGAGTGCAACCCTTGTCCCGAAATGAAAAGGTCCCAGTGATGCCTTAGGAAGCACCATAAATATAAACCCAGCGCCCCACCTGCAATGAGCAGTCACCGGGATAGGACTTTGTGGATCAGTCACTGTAGGTGGCCTTTGAGTAACTCCAGCTCCAGGTGAGCTTTCTTCTCTCCTACACTGGATGCAGCACACCCACCCTGATGTACGAGGGGCCCAGACAACCAGGACATGCTTGGCCCGGCCATCGCACCCTCCTCCCCTTGTGCAGGCGCTGAGGGGGTGGAAGTATGGAGCCTGTGTCTGGGGATGAAGCCTCCTTGCCTGCCGTGGGGGTCGCTCAGGGATGCTGGGTACGAGTGACAAGTGCAAGGCCTTCACTGAACCCCCACTCTTCCTTTGAAAGAAACTCTGTTGTGATGTCGCCTCCCTCCCTCCCTTCCCCACCCCAGGGACTGTGAGCTTTGACAACTCGTCTCTGCTCCCTGGGCACAGAACCTGGCACACAGTAGGCACTCGACTGATGTTAGCCAAAGCCGAGTGCTGCTGAAGGCTGGCCTCCACAAACCCATTGGGATCAGCCCTTCCCTGAGCACCCAGAGCCATCTGTGTCCCTCTAATCAGGCTCACGGCTTTGTACACCTTTCCTCGGGTCTGCACCCTCAGCTAGACCAGGTATGAGTCTACAGCATGTGCTTCCCAGGGGGTGCGCAACACAAGTGCACGTGTGAGCACATACATTTCAGCTCTCAAGAAACACAGCTGTCAGTCATTTCTTTTGTGCATGGCACCAAGAGTCACCACACTGCTGATCTGAATTTTTATGACGTTTAACTTCAGCCGATGTCTGTCTACATGCGAGTGACCTCCATCTCGAAAGATCAGTCTGAGGGATGACTAAAAGGAAATTGTGAACCTGAAAGGAAGATACACGTGCACGTAGGAAAATTTCAACTGCTGTCCCGACACAATGGCTGGGGCAGCTACTGGACAGGCTTTGCCTAGATAAAAGAATAAAAAGCTTCGTCACTGTGCCGTATGACACGAAACGAGAATGACGTCACGTGCTAGCAGAAAACAATAACAACACCCATCTCTGTGGACTCGTCAGACCAAGAAAAGCAGTATCACCCTATAAGCACACAGGTCGTGCTGGCAGGAGGCTCTGAGGTCTGCGCCACTCTGTCCTGCATCGGCCTTTACATATAATGAGGTAGAAGCTTCTTCACAAACTGGTAGTCACAAAGCAGTCACAGGGACATAACGTTCAGCATCAGGGGGTACAGTCAGTAATACTATAATAACTGCATATGGTGCCAGGCGGGTCCTAGACTTACCAGGGGGGCTCCCTTTGTAAATAACATAATTGTCTAATTGGTATGCTGTATACCTGAAACTAATATAAAATTATATTTAATGTCAACTGTAATTGAAAAATAAAAAAATTTTAAAGAGGGTAGATGCTAACATTCAGCAAGCTGAATCTCCACCCTGAGATGCTACTTTATCTGCAACACCTACGAATCAGGGTGGCAATGCCTTGTTTTATGAGTGGGTGTGGAGTGGTCTGGACAGGTCTCCGGGAAGAGCCCCCCCATGGCACCTTACCTTTGGGCACCTTGGCCCTCCACCGCTCTCGATTGACGTGCACGACCTCAGTCCAAGTGGTTTTAAAATTCTTGTAGTCGACAGGAATGACGGAATTGTTGACTGGGGCGCTTCCTTCTGAGCCGGCGCTCTTGACACCTGACCGCTTTGCCTCTGCCGAACTGAGGCTGTTTAAACTGGAAGACAAAAAGAAAAAAGATTACACACAACATTAAACCTGGAGAGATGGGCTGGAAGAGGAGAGTTAGTGTTTGGAGAATGTATGCCCACAAGCAAGTCCCGATGAGAGTGGTGAGCACCCGTCAAGCTGTGACTGTGAAGTTTCTGGGTCCTGAGTTTTATAATTCTTGTTTTTCTTCTTCTTTTTTTCCCAGTGAGAGGAGGGGAGATAGACAGACTCCCACATGTGCCCCAACCGGGATCCACCCCGCAACCCCTGTCTGGGTCTGATGCCCTGCCCATCTGGGGCCATGCTCGCAACCTGAGCTATTTTTAGCACCTGAGGCAGAGGCTCCCTGGATCCATCCTCTGTGCCCAAGGCCAATACACTCAAACCAATCCAGCCAAGGCTGTGGAAGGGGAAGAGAGAGAGGAGAGAGGTGGAGAAGCAGATGGAAGCCTCTCCTGTGTGCCCGGACTAGAAATTGAACCTGGGACATCCATATGCTGGGCTGATGCTCTACCACTGAGCCAACCAGCCAGGGCTGTAATTCTTATTTTCTATATGTGATAGGGAGAAAATTCTGTCTTTTTCCTTTTCAGGAGAAAAAGAAAATCAACATTTCAGCCTCCTGAGTATCAATATTTCCCATATCTCGATCTATCTATCTATATTTGATGATTAGAATACTCTTTTTCAATATGACTAGAATTCCCTGTGTTTTTCTTTGTTGTTGTTGTTGTTCTCGCTTTTCTGCAATTAACTAATTTGAAGTGTAAACTTCAACTTGGTTTCACAGTTCACCCATCTACTTCCGCACTGACTTCTATTCCAAGTCACTCAGCTACTTGGTCCTAGTCCCCTCCAGCCTTGCCTCCCCCTGTACCTGGGTGCCTCGGACCCCAGAATGCCCGCGGCCAGGGTAAGGTGGTTTCCTTTTGTTCCTGGGGGAAGGTAGAAGAGGCAGACAGCCTGGAGACCAGTCATGCAAGAGACCTTTGTTTTAACATCAGTATTACTTTACACACGGCAACTTCGCAAATTTAGAAAGTGCCATCCTTCTGGGTAACTTTAAAGAAAAATATCACACACTTCCAGGGGGCTAAAGCAGTGACTGACAGGAATGCAAAGCCACTGAATGACTATGACACTGAAGGTGGCCTGGACAAGCAGAGTACTGTCCAGCCCAGTGCTTGCAGAGCTGCAGGTGGGGGACTCGGGCAGGGGCTTCAGACCTCCCCATCCTTGACATGGTCATCCACCCAGAGTGTCCCCGGGGTCCCACTGTCCTAACATTCCTCTTGCCTTCCTGTCTCCCTATTCACTCCACCTCTTCCTCTTTTCTTCTCTTTTTTTCTCTTCATTCCATTTCTTTCCTTTCTGCTATATTATAACAAAGCCCAAGGTTTTGCATGAAGAGGCGGGAGGAGGCATTAATATTACTGTTTGGTCAAATAAGTTTGTAAAATATGATTTTTATGTGTGCTCGCTTATAGTTTGCTTTGGGGGCTGGGCAGCACCAGGTATATGTGGTCTGTGAAATTGCAAAGTACCTTCCCGCTTGGGAAGGGCCATTGTCTTGCTGTTTGCTGGAGGAGAGGTTTTCGTGCCAGTACGTTTTGAAAAGAAGGAGAAGGAGAAGAGGCAGAAAGAAGCCATGTTTGCAGAGAGGAGCAGAAGGAGCAGAGAGAATGCAGAGTGCTGAAGGAGAAGCCATGTTGGCAGGTGTGCAGATGGGGAACCAGAGCTGAGGGGCTTTTGGGAGCTACCCTGAGACTGGTGGGGCCTTTGATTCTAGGATAAGGTGACCAGACGTCCCGCTTTTGGCGGGACAGTCCCGATTTTTAACAATTTGTCCCGCATCCCGCAGCATTTTAAAAATGTCCTGATTTTTGGAAATAATGCACGAAAAGCTAGGGAATGGCGGGAGAACGGGAAGGGAATATACGGTTTTCGGCGGGGAGACCCCACCTCAATCTGGAAGCACCCACACTGCTGCAAGAGCTGGCTGCCCCATGCGGGGCCCCGAAACAAAGAACTTTGGGCAGGACGTACCAGCTGGGGCAGTGGGTGTCAAGTCCCCTAACTACCCATAGGCTCGCGTCCTGGACGCCGGCGTGCGGCTCCAGGCTCTGCGAGGTGCAAGCCCCTCGGTCTCCAGCGGGCAGCGGGGCTGGATGCAGGGACTGCTCGTGCAGCTCCAGCATCGGTTTCAGGACCATGTAACCCAGTCCCTCTGACTCACTCAAAATTTCCCATATAGTAGTATTTCGAAAATGATCTTTTTAATGAGGTATCATTATTAAAAAAACAGATTGGTAAGGAAAAGGTTAAATCTTGGGCATCAGCAAAAATCACAATAGAGAACAAATGGTTACAAATATTTCATCATTTGGAAACAAGCCATGTCCCATACAATAATGCACTAAAAATTGTGGAATACGCGCTGTCTTTACCAGGAACTAATGCTGTGACTGAATGCTTTTTTTCTACACTAAATAAAGTGTGGACATCAGAAAAATCACAATTAAGTGTTGAGACTTTGAAAGCCATTTTATGTGTAAAATATAATTTAACAAATTCTTGTGAAAAAATTTCACGACCTTTTAAACGACAGCAATCTACCAAAAAAAAAAATTCACTCAAATGAGAAATATGCCAAAGAATAAAATAATACTATACATAATTTCTTTAATGTATTATATTTGTAAATTGTACTTATGTTGAAATTTAAAAATATATATTACAATACTATTTTTGCATTCTATTAATATATTTTTTGCTCCATATGGACTAAATTTTTAATCAAGAACCCTCTCCCCCCACCCCCGGTCAATGGTGTCCCGCTTTACCAATTTTAAAATCTGGTCACCTTATTCTACAAGGAATTGGAGAAGATTCTCCTGGTTGTGGAACTCAAGAATGCGTCAGTGGTTTTGGGAGCCCTGAGTGAAAGGGAAGTGTTTCCCTGTGTGTTTGCTCGTTGCCAGGTGCCAGACTTTAATAAAGGAATGGCCCACCATTTTTGACTCCACTGTTTCTTTACCATTTGCCCAAATTTGATGGGAACCTGCATCTGAATGGCCATGATGGCCACGACTGCTGGCCACACAACTATTAATAAAGACTAAATGTTAGCTTAATTGTAGCTAGCACTTCCTCTGTGCTGGACCTTGTTATAAGGGTTTTACAGTAATTGTATAACTAATTTAATCCTCCCTGCAACCTATCAGTATTAAAATCCACATTTTTTTCAGACGAGGAAACTGAGGCAACTTGCCTGAAATTGCACCACTAATGAGTAATGGGATCAGGATGTTCACACCTGCCACGAGCAATGGCACCGAAAGAGAGAAGGTTGAAGGTCGGAGGGAGATGCTAGACTTAGTATCTACCAATCACAATCAGTTAGACCATGGTCACCCCGGACAGGCCAGCCGGGAGACTACCAGTAGTACAACTTCAACTCCTCTGAGGAAAGGAAGAGGCAGACATCTCTCTCATAAGAGGGAGGCAGCACATTATGAAATACACCCCCATCTTTTCCAAAAGAAAAATTCTCTCCTCACACACAGGCCAACCTGTCCCCCCAGCCTTCACGCTTCCCCACTGACCTTGACCGCCTCTGTCCTGCCCCACCAGCTGGGGGGGTTTCATCAATGAATGGACTCACGATCTTCTCAGTCATGTCCGTGAGCACAGTGAAGGTGGGTTCCACGATGAAATCGATGAAACCTGCGGAGGGACAGCAATGCTCCACATAGTGAAGGCGCTTCATGTGGGGACCTCTCCCTAGGTCCCCAAGGCAACTGGGGAGTCTTTTAAAGTTCATCGACCCAGGGACTCCGGATCAGGGCAGAGAGTGGGTTGGTCTTAAGTCACTCAATATATTCCTTATTTTGAGTATCGTGAGTCATCTCCATTTCTCCTGCAGAATTTTTCTATGACTTTTTCGTAGAGAGTTCAATAAAGTACTTCAAAAATATGAATTCAACATCCACTATGCAACAAATGTCGGTCGGGATAGGCATTGCATAGAAGACTTAAGATGTATAACAGAACTGGCCTGCCCTCTGTTCACAGGAGACTAAAGGAGCACAAGAGTGACCCCTAGAGGAAGTATATGAAAAAAATAAAAAACAAAGGAGAAGCCCAAGTAAAGGTCCCTGGGAAGGTAAGGGAGGGAGGATATTTTCCTTCCCACTGAGAGGCCTGCAAACAGCTTTATGGAGGTTGTGGTGTTTGAGCAGAGCCCTAAGGCTATTCACTCTCGGGGAAAGAGAAGAGGGTGAAATAAACAAAGTGACAAGGACAGAGACAAGTGCAAGATGTGTCTGAGGAATGACTGGGGCTTACGGATCCTTTTGGAGTGCCTTTAGCTCAGCCTTGCATACAGATGAATCCTTAATACCTTGTATGCCATCTCTCTGCGGGGGGAGTCCTTGCACTATCTCTGTTCCCACACTCATCTCTTCCCAGTAACCCTACAGGAGACACCCAGCTGGTCTCCCTGCCTCTGGTCTTACACAGAACCCTCCAATTAATCCTCCACGCTGCGGATAAAGAAACCTTTCTAACACAGGGGTTGGCAAGCTTCTTCTATAAAGGGCTAGACAGTATATGTTTTAGGTTTTATGAACCATATCTATGACCACTCCTTATCTCTGCCTCTGTCATCTAAAAGCAGCCATCAACAATAGACAAATGAATGAGCTTCATTGTGTTATAAATAAAACTTTATTTGCAAGACCAAGCAATGGGCCAGATTTAGCCCATTGATTTATATATATTTTCTAGCCTTACTTAAAATGTGCTAGCTATGCCCTCACTTCCTGCAGGGAAATAGAAAGCACATGCTATTCCTTACGTAGTCTGTAACCTGGGCCTGATTTCCTCTCCAGACACATCCTTCCCTGCATTCTAGTCTCTGCCCACTATTCTGCCACGTGGAACTGTTTGGAATCCCAGGGCCATACTAGACTGCCTTCAATTTCCCTGCTCATCCTTTGTCTGAAATGCCCTTCCAGCTGCCGCTGACAGGTCTCTAACGCACATTTCCATTTGCTCAGCCACTGCCTACTTACCTCTTCAGCCTCACCTCAATTATTACCTGTCAATAAGTCTTTCTGGGGCTAATGGTTCACACACTGTTTCGTACCTAGTCATACAATGTACAAAACTCGACTTTAACACTCTAACACGCTAACAGATTTTGTTTTCCTAACATACCGCCTGCCACCCAGTATGGAGGATGGGGACAGCAGCTCCATCCACCCCCCACCCCCCAGCCAGGGCCAGGAGCGCAGCAGGATGGAGCCCAGTCCCAGCCAGAGAACCACGGGGAGCAACTGGCCTTGCGTCCCGACAGTCCTTTCTGCCTTCCCCTTCTATCCACAGCCTGGCAAACACGTACCTACTTGCGACTGAGCCACCATGGTCGACTTCCGGTCACACAGAGGAGAAAAGGGCAGACCCAGCTCTGCTTCCCTGTCACCCTAGAAAAACAGGAGGCCATTGTGACTCAAGAACAGAAGGCCCAGCCACCCAGATATCATTCAGCAACTTCAGCTGCCTTGAAGGCCAGTGGCCTTTGTTTTAATTATTGCAATCACACCCTGTACTTAATCCCCATAGGACCTGCTTCTCAGCATAGAAGACAGTGAGTGTCTGAAGCCCTCTGGGGTTCCATCCTTCATCTGACTGCAAAGCTACATGATGAGAGGCAGAAAGTGTCACCAGGCAGCGACAGGTCCCCTAAGGGAAGGAAGACAGGTCCCCCAAAGGAAGGAAGAAAAAGCAACACGACCTGTGGCCTTGAGCCAGCACCGCAGTCAGAATTCCTGTGTGCTCCCAGGTGTCTTGTGTTGATGCCTGTGGCTCTTCCTGAGCGGGTGAACCCTGACCCAGGTGTGGGCAGTGCTCAAGACACAAACTCACACTGATTTGAATTTCTCCTCCTCGTGCTACCTAAAGCCATACACAACTGGCGTATGTGCTTCCGGGTTCTCAACTGCAGGGCTCAGACCACAATGAAAAGCAGACCAGAAATGCAGAGTGGTAACCCTTGCTTGTGTTTACCGAATGAGCTAGACGATGATCAAGTGTGATTTGCAATCTCACCAAAAAGCACTGCTGTAATAAGCAAGTGTTATGGAAAGGCTAAGCAATGGTGGAGATGGATTTTAAGAACCTGAACCGGAAGTCACACACCTGCAGAAAGGGAACACACGTCCCCTTCTGATAGCTATGCTGTTGTGTTGATTTGTTTTATTACAAAAGAATTCTCAGATTAATGGCTACTGACTTTGGCTTGAAAGTGGCCTTCCTCCCACTAGCTGTGTGATTAAAGAAAGTTTACTTTCTCTCTACATTTCAGTTTGATAATCTACAAAATGTGGAATTTAAAGACAATTAAATGAGACAATGTAGGCAAATAAGAAAATAAAAAACTATGATAGTTTCCCCATGGGTATCGCTAATAGTTAAGTCAAGATTTGAGAAACACTGAGTGAATCTGTGATATCCAATACCCAGATTATAATCAGTACCACCAATGTATTAATAGTAAATAAAGAGTAATAGCAACCTGGTTCAAAACAATGCTTTCTCTTTCTAAGGCAGGTTTCTATTGAAAGGGAGGAACAGGAATGGGTTGTCTGAGGAAGTTGAACGGTAGGGTCACAATGGACACTGGAGACATCCAAGGGTCTCAGTCATAGTCCTGAGCTGGCTCAGTCCCATCAGCACTCTTGCTGGCATAGACATCCCATGGACACAATGGCTCCTCTGTTTCCAAGGATGCCTGCCTGAAGGCTGCTCTCTCTCTCTCTCTCTCTAGCAGCGTAATAAAAATCATTCACTCCCCAGCTATTTCTGCTTGAGCAGTATGAACAGAAAGAAGAATATTTATAACATACATTGTGGCTGTGCACATGGTTCAGCGGCATAGGCCAGCTGAAACAAATAAAACCCACTCTTACTCCCTATAGAGCAGTGGTTCTTAACCTGGGTTCTATGGAACCCTAGGGGTTCAATGAGTCTGTCTCAGGGGTTCGGAGAAGCCTCTGCCGTGGAGGCCAGAATAAAGTAATACTGTAATTTGTTGTGAGTTCATGCACTTTGTTGGTTTTGTTCTTTGAGCAAGGTGATGTTCATGCACGGCTCATTTTGTGCGCCAGTAAAAAAATATATACCTATGTCTTGAATTTGGAAAAAAAAAATCATATTTTATTTATCACTAAGGAAGGGTTCGGTGAATGCGCATATGAAACTGGTGGGTTCGGTACCTCAAAAATGGTTAAGAACCACTGCTATAGAGCAAGGACGCGAGTTGTTTGGTTGGTACATTTTACTGGGGGTGGTTTAGAAGAAGTGGTGGTGAACAATGACGCCTTGACTATTAATTAAGATGGAAGCTTTTTGTGTTAGTGTGAGAAGCAGTGTTCCTTTTTTCATTTTAACTTTTATTGAATTTATTGAGATGACATTGATTAATAAAATTATATAGGTTTCAGGTGTACAGTTCTATAACACATCGTTTGTACACGGTATTGTGAAGTCACCACCCCAAGTCAGGTTTCCTTCCATTGGTGTTTTTCCCCCTTTATCCTCACCTCCTTCCCGCCCCCTTTCCATTCTAGCATTAATTTTGATTTTATTATTGAAAAGTACATGTTAAACAGCTTATCCCATGAACTTGCCTACACCCATATCTACATAATACATGCATCTTTGGGATTTAATTAAGCTGAGTACGCTTGACTATTAAAAGCCTATTTTAAAGTAGTGGTCATTGAATTCCCTTAGGAGGGCAGATGCATTTATGAATTAGATAAAAATAATATGTGAAAAGTAATACAAAAAAATGTACTTCTACAGGTAGGTCCAACTTGATTGACACAAAATTTTATGGCTCTGTCACGACTGGCTCCAGTGGAATGACTCATACACTTTCCCTCTTTACTAAAGAGACCAATACTTTCAACCCAGGACAGGTCAATTTCTTTAAATGATTTGTAAAATACCTAAGTAAAATATTCCTGGTTTCTCTGAAGTCTATACTCCAAAAGTAAGAAATAAATCTACTTTTCAAGAGCCATGAACATTCACAAACAATGATCACACAGTAGGTAACAAACTAATCTCGCACTAAAATCCAAACAATGGAAAAAAATCTTTGATCAAATTTTAATAAGCCATACACTAGTTATAAAACCAGAAAGCAAAAGACCCTACCACTGGAAAATTATATCGACAAACACCTTTATCTGAAGCAACTCTTGGCTAAAATACATACATACATATATATATATATATAAATCAAAATTACAGAGTGTTTAGAAAAGAATGAGTATGAACATACTGCAAATCAGAACCTCTGAGATTCATGAGAAGAAAAAGACAAACTTTTCTAGCCTTTTATTTCCTAGTATTAAACAGGCAAAATATAAAGAAATAAATTGAGCATCCAACTTAGGGACTTATCAAAAGAAATAAATAAACTCAGGCAGAAGAATAAATTAATAAAATGAAAGCACCAATTAAGGCATTATAAGATAAAAGAAAAAGCTAATTTCATGGAGAAGAAAGGGAAAAAACACAAAATATATGAAATGAGAAATAAAAATGGAAAAATAACCACAGACACATAGGAAATTCAAAGAATTACAGGAGACATTAGCAAAATATGAAAACCAACAGCAACCCAGCAAAAATGAATCTCAAGACTTTTACAACATGTACTTACCAAAAAGGCAAACTTAACACTTCTTTAAAATCAATATTTCATTGAAAAGCACCCAGAGGCAGAGGCATGGACTTTGTAAAATACGGTTTTAAATTTCAAGATGTGACTTACCCCTTCAGAAAAGCCTGGAAGTTCTTTAATCAGCACTGAAGCTATGCCCTTATTTTGAATTATAACCCAACTTCCAAATGTAATTTTTTCAAAGATTCTAAGGTCTCACTGAGATTTCCCATTTGAACTGTCCAATTTAAAATCTATAGTTAAGAGTGAGGCAACATTTCTCCTACATGGGTTACTTACAATGGCTTATAACATCTGAGTTAAAATATTAAGTCAATAAAAATAATTTACTGAATCATAATTACTAAAAAAAAAAAAAAATAGTGCCAGTCCAGTGAGCTAACACTCCATTCCCAACAGGCAAGAAATTCAATATGGTTCTTTCCTCATTGCCTCTGGTTCATTTCCATTCTGTTCGAGCATATGTGCATGAAAACAAGGTTTCCTTTATGAGGAAAAAAATGTTCACATAGTTAAGTAATTTTTCATATTCACTCTCTCACAATTAAAAAAATGAAATCACTTCACTAGCTCAGACTTATACGAGCTGGCTACGATCTAACTGGCCGCAGATCAGCTACTCCTGGCAAGGGGGGTGTCTTTGCAAAAGCTGCATCAAGGAAAGCCTAGGATGAGGGAGGTGGACGTGCAGGGAAAATACTCTCACTAATATTAGAAAAATAGCTTCTGGAACAATAGTTCAAAATTAGCCCTTGGTTAAGGGTGAAATTGCAGAGTCATTCTTGTGTGTGTAACGGAGACACATCTGTACTTTCCTAGTCCCTCCCACACCACTGGGTCCTCCCTGAGAACTACTGTGTGAGGCCAAGCAGTGACTCTGCAAGGGGAGACGGCCGCATGCTGGCTGAATAGGCCACCTGCTGCTGTGTTCACATCCCAGCCTGGGGTGCATGGATATATGTTAATATGCACCACGGGCAAAATGAAAAGAAATGCAGAGCATGTACATGCTGGAAGAACCCTAAGAAAATATCTAGTCCAACCTTCCTTGAAGTTCCACCAACCCCCCTCTCAACCCCCCCCCAAAAAAAAGCAAATCACAGATAAGACCATTAGGAATTGGGGAATGATGTGTTTAGTCCCAGATCACAAACCAGTGGGAATAAAAACTCCAGTAAAAGGCTTTCTGGACTTCAATAATATGCCATTAACCCTAGTCCCACCTTATTACCAGATATTGTGCACAACTTCAAAAGAAAGAAACACATAGATGCCTTTTGAAATTCCTCTATTCAAACTAGAATCATAAGAATAAGAGAGATTTCCTTCCAAACATCGGAGTAACCAATGAAAGAGCATACCTCCTGTTAGATTAGGAGACAAAGTTGAGGCCAGTGTTATAATAAGCAGCGTTTTATGGAATCTCAGAGGTCTCTGAATCCGTGATGTGAATCTCCCTTCTTGAATTAATAAGAATGAACCAAATTAATAGCATTAACTTGAATTAACTGTAATTTAGGTCCCACAATCTATATAACACATTGCCTTTGTGGACAAAATTTAAAAAAAGAAAAGAAAAGGTGCTATAATAAATCAAACTGAATATGACCTTTCAGGGTTACCTGAGCATAAATTCCTAACTGGGCAGGTCATGGTGGGCAGTCACACCCCATGCATGTAACTTCCTTAGTAATCTGCCATAATCAAGTCCTGTCCATCGCTTCTGTGCCTCTAGGCGAACGCCTCTGAAATGCCTCCTTTGCGGACCCTGCAGAAGTGTAACCACCCCAAGAGAGCACGGAACCTTGGTAACTGTCCTGTAATCCAACCCCCACCTCGCTTTCTCCTGCCTTCATGTATTCTTGACCTTCCCCCCTCAATTCTGAATGTATAGAAGAAACTGCAAAACATTTGAGATCTTGCTCCTGGCAACTGTTACCAGTTTGGCTCAAGGACACTCCTATAAACATTCTCTATAGGTTTGAGTGTTTATTGCATCCCCGCCTTTAACCTCAGGACTTCACAGCTTGAAGCAGATGTATTAATGCGAACTCTCTTTCAGAAGACATCAGTCTTACTGCCACACATTTATCTTGCTTCCTATTTCTCTACTTCTGTGCACCTTTGGAAAAAAGTCTAAGGCAAATGATACCAAAAAAAGACTCCGGCTGTCCTTGCAGAACACACAGATCTATGATAAATAAACCTATTTATTAATACATTTAAATATAATTAGAGGCAATAAATTTAAATATAATCAGAACAGTGGCTCCTCGGGATTTCCTGACCCCATATTACCATCCCTGGCTTTGGACTTTTGATAACACGGCTTGCCAGCTCGAAAGGAAAGAAAACAACCAACCCAACCAATTATAACAGTTAAAGATTAACATCTTAATTCTAGGGGGCAATGTCAAATGGGTCAGTCACCATGTGGCTAACCCATTAGAAAAACAGATAAATAAAAAGGCTCCTCAGATGACATCGAGACAAAAGCAGCCCCAAGGAAATGCTTTCTTTCCAACTAGAAACGCATAGGATGGAAATACCACACTGCACTGAGAATCGGAATTTAAGGACGATTCAACTCACACTCGACCTGGAGGAGAAAAGGAAACATCTGCAAACCCTTCCTCCCCAAAGAAAATTACTGTGACCTCCACAGTCCTCATCGTAGCACCGCCGAAGTAGAAAAGTCGGAAAATGTCCAGGGACGAAAGCCCCGAGGCGCAGCACGACAGCGCGTACCTGTCTGAAGAATTCCTCCAGGAGTGACATGGTCCAGCGGTGATGGAGGTCCCACGCTTTGGCGGGATGGCTAATGTCAGCTGTGTGCAACATCAGGGACAGTGCTTTTGGCTTTTCAATGCTGTAAACCCAAAGGACGCAAACACATGACGATCAAACTCTCAGGTCCTCAATAGCAGTTAATTTTTTAAAAGCATTGATTCTCCCGTCTCAACCCCCATTCCAGCTGGACTGGGGTGGGGGGTGGGGTGGGGAGCATCGTGTCTTTGATGAGGGGAACGTTCACCAGCCAGGTCTCCATGTTTATTGAGCTGGGCACTTCAAAAGCTCATTCAGAACTATTTCCGGAATGACTACCTCATTCAAAAAGACAAAAATCCAAGAGTCCCTCATTGACTTTTATGGGTTGCCTCTGCATTGAGTCAACCTTTCTTTTAAATTCTAATTGAGACAAATTATCACCCTCCCCTTTATTTATTTCCACCCCGATAAGACTCTATGCATGATATGTACAATTCTCATGCTCTCTCCTCCAAACATGCCCACTTTATGAGACCATTCAACAAAGTTCTCTGAAGGAGGCACACTTTAAAGGTTTAATGACATGGACAAGCTCCAGCTCAAACACCTCTAGGGACACAGTGTCGTGGGCCCACTTACGCTTCGGGCTGCTGCAGGGCAGTCTTCATTGCTTTGATTTGTTGGAAATGACAAGACATATCCGTGGCCATCACCATCTCAATTACCAAAGTCCGAAATTCCCTTTCGGAGATGCCCCATGGAGGAAAGAAAAGATGGAAAGTAAAACTTGGTTTATTTCTTTTGCCATATCTAGTCAAAATCAGTTAATTAGTTGTGACATTTCTGATCTAACTTGAACCTGACACTGTCTCACAGGTCCCTAACCTGCTCATTTTTTGAAATCATTTATTTCCTTCTATTTCTTCAAACTAGATCAGATTGATTGATCTTTTCAAGTTCACGGATTCTTTCTTCTGTCCTCTCCAACCTGCTGTTAAGCCAGAGTAGTCTATTTTTTTTTTTTAATTTAAAATATTTAAATTTTCGGTTCTAAAATTTGTTTGCTTCCTTTT
This sequence comes from Rhynchonycteris naso, assembly GCA_037038555.1. NCBI lineage: Eukaryota > Metazoa > Chordata > Mammalia > Chiroptera > Emballonuridae > Rhynchonycteris > Rhynchonycteris naso. The sequence goes on from CM073002.1 coordinate 141,523,490, forward strand.
ATATTTTCATTTCACTGGTTAAATGTTACTGTAGTTTATCAGAAACATATTTTCCTTTACCTCACTGAGCATAAATATAGTAACTGCTTTAAAAGTCCTTGTCTGATAATTCCAATAATAATTCATCTTGGAGACTGTATCTATTGACTATTCTTTCCGTTGCAAATAAGTCACATTTTGCTTCTCTTCACACAGCATTTAGATTGTCCCAGAATTTGGGTCTCCCCTTACTTGGCGCTCTCCTTTCTGGGGTTCTAGCTCTCTGGCTATCAGCTCTGGCTGTCCCCACCCGGGTCTCTCCAGCCAACAAAGTAGTGAAGGTGTTTGTGCAAACATAGTATGGGCCCATTAGTGTTGTTGCCTTGGCTGAGACTGCCTGCAGGGGTAAAGTCACATAATGTCACCCTCACTTCATGCTGGCATATTCTCCAAATATAGACACCCCTTCAAAACTTGCCTATGCTCGTTCACTCTCTGGAGCCCTCAAGTCAATGGGGCTGGGCTTGTTTGTTTGTGTTTGTTCACAGTTTGTAGCTGTAATCTGCGGGAGGGCTGGATATCAGCAGCCATCCAGCCTGCTGGGAGTGGAGTGCCATGTTATTCCACTCTGAAATGCAGTCAATGCCTGCTGATGCATTCCTTTATTCACAAAGGTCCTAAAATGTCAAGTGCACTGACATGTTCAAACAAATCTACCAGATATTAAGAACGCTTTCCTACAAAGACCTGGGATACTAAACATGTGAGCTTTCGGTTCATGGATTTCTTCTGATGAGCACACTCCGTCTGTCCTTCACAGCTTCCTGGCCTCCAAACCTCTTCCGTGTCCCAGTCTTACCTCCAGTCGTCCTTGGAGAGGTTGACCAGAATATTCATCTCCTCATCCTCTTGCAGAAGGCGGTAAGTTGCACTTAGATGGTGATTTTCCAACACAGACCTATCATTGTACAGAATAGCTGGGTCAGACCTGTGAAGAAAGGCCAGAAAGGTGATTTAGGGGTGTTAAACAGTTTAGATTTTTTTGGGTAACTCTTTCAAGCTAGAATACATCATCTCTTTTTCTTGTGTTTATCAATTACCTTTGCTCCCAAGGCCATTTATATTAACAAAAAAAGGTAAAACCAACACTATAAATTATGCATCCATGTACGCAGGGCATTTTAACAGCAGTCTGTGGACATAAAACACATGACATCCAATCTCAGTGCTCCGAAAGCTAGTCCATAACCAGACTCAGTTATCTTTCTAGCAGCGTCAAAGGGGACTTTTACAAATGTGAGTCAAGGCAAACTTCCTTATGTTTTATAGATTAATATTTTTATTAAATAAAAGAATTTAACTTACTTATAATTCTCTGAACACATAGCACCTGGAAGCTACCGTTCACAAGTCCCTCTGTTAGTAACTTGATCGTAAGATTTCACCACGCGCAGAACCCACACATGAAAAATCGAGAGTGAAGAATGTAAGGGTTCTCTGACCCCTGTCGCTCACTTTCTCAAAGACCATTCCGCAGCCAACTGACAACAAGCACAGGGCTGTATGCTATTCCAATATCCTTAACTTAACAAAACCTTAGATTATGATAACTTGTTTCTCGTCAAGGACACAGAGTCCCAGAGATGTCAAGTGACTTCGCAGAGCCCTACAGTGGCCAAGTCTCTGGTTTGGGACAAAGGCAAGATCTCTGACAGTTGGGCCATTGCCTTCCCAAGATAACTTCCACCTGTCATTGACCCAGCTTGGAAACACATCTAGCATACCTTTAAAGCATTAGACTTCACACACCATCGAAGGACAAAGAACCTGGTCACCGTCTTGAATTTCTGAACAGGGGGCACACAGGCTGAAGTGCTTTAGATAGAGTTCTGATACAGAAGGCCAGTGCCTAAATTTTATCCCAAACCGAGCCTCACTGAATGCACCGGAGTCCCCCACTCCTACGGAGATGCAACACCACACATGCAGACCCTGAGTTGAACGGGCAGATCCTCTATCTCAGGGGTCCCCAAACTTTTTACACAGGGGGCCAGTTCACAGTCCCTCAGACCGTTGGAGGGCCACCACATACAGTACTCCATACACTGACCACCAATGAAAGAGGTGCCCCTTCCGGAAGTGCGGCGGGGGACCGGATAAATGGCCTCAGGGGGCCGCAATTTGGCCCGCGGGCCGTAGTTTGGGGACCTCTGCTCTATCTACTGAGTAAGCACGGCACCAGCTGACGTGTGTGTTGTAACATTAAGCTATGTTACAACTCCTATAATAAATTTCGCTCGGCATTGTGACTGGTTTTGACATTGCTCTGTAGCCAAAGATCCAGGTACAATTTTTCTCCCCACCTCTCTTTCCTCAGTAGGTGCTATTCTCTGTCCTTGGAGTAAAGCTTCCACTAAACAGGCCGCTCTGTGGAATTCCCCGTGTTTAAAGACCTTGCAACCCAACCACAAGAGGCTGCTTCGCAGAAGCCGAGACTGTTCTATGTGAGCAGGAGGAGGAAGGAGGTAGATAAACGAAGTAAATGGCTTAAGTCCCTTTGGCCGCTTCCATTCTGTCCAAGTCCCCCTTCCGAACACAAATCAGAGGACACCGTCATCTTCAGTGTGCCCCACAATTAAATGTTGGGTTCATTAAGGGCATGTAGATTGATTTATGAACACAGCCTATCTGAACTCTGCACCTGCTCGTTCAAGTGAAATCGGCAAGAGTTTATTAGGTGTTAAACTCACCCCCGCCCCGCTAAGTTCTTTCTGTTGGCCTTGTCACCTCTCCCCAGATTCTAGCTTCATTTGGTTCCTGTGTCAAGGCCCAGCGAACCCTCCTGTCAGATCCTCCCCAGTTCTGCCTCTCTGTCTGAAGAGAAGGCAAGTTCTGAATCCAGGAGAGGGGAGATAAGGTTTCATCCTAACTGCAAATGGCAACTGCTGGTACAGCCTGCCTGCAGTTCTGTGCTGAGGGGAATACTAAGGATAAATCTACAGCTCGTAAGAAAAAAAAAAATACTCGAATTGACTAGTGATGTCTGCGACAGTCAGAGGTTCAGGGTGGACCTCTGGGGCCCGTATTTAATACCCCCCCCCAGAGGTCTGTGTTGACCTGTGCAGTATGCGAGGGAGGACGCACAGGTTGCCCGTGGAGAATGGCCAACATGAGACATCCTAGTTCCGCACGCCCCGAGCCACTGAGCGGAGCAGAGAGGAAACCAGGGAGACTGGGAGGAGCATCACCTGAGTCCCAGACCTCAGAGGATAAGGAGGCTGTTATCGCTCATGTCAACAAAAGCACTCCCAGCCCTGCCCCTCCCCACTGGTTCAGTCCACAAGGCGTCTGTGCCCAGCTGTACATTGTCCTGTCTCCTATTACAAATAGAGCGTGCACAGTACATACATAAATGACAGCTAGCTAGCGTCAGAAAAGAGAAAAAGGATCTCCGTATCAGGTGTGAATAAAACACGAGAGTTCGGAGCAGAGGGCTTCTGACCCTCTAAGTCTCGCTCGACGCGGACCAGGCTGATTGATCTCTGGTTTAAAATTTCATTTTTCCAATAACTCAAAATAGAGCAACCATGCAAAAGAAAGGCGATCATGCCTTCTTGGCTCATAAAACTCTCTCCCTGCCCCCTTGTGCCTCTGCTGTAAACACTTCAGCGTCCTCACCGGGTCTGAATGTGGAAATTGTTGGTGGTTCCGGTGTGCTCGTAGTCATGGATGGCAGCTGAGAAGATTATAGCAAAAATCTCCAGCTCTGTCAGCCAGTTCTGAAAGGGAGATTACGGAGCAGTTAGATAATCTGTCCCTTCCCCTGTCTTCCGCTTGCTGACGTCACACCCACCCCACGTCACCGCTTCCCAGCCCTGCAGCTGGCAAGCGACTGCGAGACATGTTTTCATATGGACAGAAATGGTTTTCCTCTTCTGAAAGGAGACTGGGGGATATGACATCTGAAAATGGCATACCCAGCAAGGTTGAAAAAGCTAAACAGTAGTTTTATCCTTTTCAAGAACACACACACACACACACACACAATGAATATGCAGGCATTAAAAGCCCTCGTTGAGTCCTCTCTCAAATTCCAAATGAAGTTTCTGCATAGACAGGGAAAAACATGAAAAATTTCAATACAATACCAAGACCTAAGTGTAACAGAAAACCTGGTGTCTGTCCACTAGAAGGTGGACTGGTGGAGAGAGAGACAGAAGGTAACACCTGGCCTCCCACGTTATGCGTGCTCGAGTTTGGAGAGACTCGCCCCATCCACGCTACCCAAATGGGCTGCAGTCCAGTGGACCTCCGAGTGTGCTCCTGGGACCAGCCACGTGAGTATCACCTGGGTTACAAGCCCCCCAGATACCTCTGATGCATGCTCGAGTCTGAGAACCACGCTGTGCTTGGGGTTGCTCTGACTGCTGTCTGAGAGACTCCATGGAGTCACCATGTCCCTTCTGTACACCATGTTGCGTAGTGTCCATGTGACAGACCATCCATGGCTCTGAGCGACCCCTCAGGTACTCTCTGCTCACTTTTGTTACTAATGCAATTGATACTTACAAGTGTCAGTGCGGCTCATCCCAAATCCGGTTTTGGCCAACTGCACTGTTATCATAATCATGTAATTAAAAATGACGTAAGTCAATAAAATATGAACAAAAATGAAGTTGTTATGTCCACAGAACCTAAGTGCAAATGCTATAGATAGTCACTAAAAAATCGCTGTCCAAACAGGGGTGACAACTTTGAGAGAGTAAAACAATTATAAACATTCAGAGAGATTCCACACTCAAGTTTATTTCATGAGTGTCTCAGTTCCCAATTCACTTTAAAGCAGTGGTTCTTAACCTTTGTGAGGTACCGAACCCACCAGTTTCATATGCGCATTCACTGAACCCTTCTTTAGTGATAAATAAAATATTTTTTTTCCAAATTCAAGACATAGGTATATGTTTTTTTACTGGTGCACAAAATGAGCCGTGCATGAACATCACCTTGCTCAAAGAACAAAACCAACAAAGTGCATGAACTCACAACAAATGACGGTATTACTTTATTCTGGCCTCCGTGGCAGAGGCTTCTCTGAACCCCTGAGACCGACTCATCGAACCCCTAGGGTTCCATAGAACCCAGGTTAAAAACCACTGCTTTAAAGCAATGAAACTAGAAACCTTAGGGGCAGGTTTAATGCAAGACACATCTGAGAACCCAAACCACCAGAATTCAGAAAGCAGCTTGGGGTCTGAATTAAGGATTAGTAAATATATTTATTTAATGTGATTTAAAAGATGAACAGGTCTTTTTTTTTTTTTTTTTTTTTTTTTTTTTTGCCAAAAACTGAAGCTGCATATCCTATCCTGAAAGCAGCCAAGGGCCTCCTCTTCGGGTCTCATAAAAACCCATGCAGCACACACAACTCCATCCAGGTGCTACAGTTAGCTTTTTGTAGGTGAGGAAATGAGGCTGGAGAGGTGCAGTGACTTCCTGGAGGCCCCACAGCTAGTGGTCTGACAAGCCACACAATATCACTCCAGAGTTCCTGCTCCTATTCTCTAAGCCACATTTCCTTTTAGTGCATGTGTCTACTCAGTTTTGCATAAAACTATATAGGTTTAACCTTATATTACTCATTTTCTTGATATTTTCCATATGTACATTTTTATTTTCATTTTGGCCACGTCTCATTTTTCCTTCCCTACACCCTGTTCCCACCCGTCTGCCCTGACTCCCACTCCCCACTCCCCCCGTACATCTCCTTCTCCGAACTTAAACAACGTGAATTGAATATTTTAAATTAAGGTTACGAACGGGAGACAGTGTACCAGCTAAACAATCTGAACCACAGAGCATCAGCCCAGCCCGCAGATGTCTACATAACTACATAATTACAGTTCTCACATCACAAATATCAGTATAACTTCCCTTCCTTGCCCAAGTATACTAAGCAGATCCTCTCTTAGGTGTAACCTATTTCTAATATGCACCAAAAACAGCAAACGATTATAAACAAGCATTCCGCAGAAAAATAAAACCATGGCCTTTAAATGTCACTGTAACACCCTGGCTTTTCAACAAACCCTGTGAATGCCTAGAATCAGCTTTGCTGTTTGGGGATAAGAGAAAGGAGAGATGGTATCTGGAAGAAGAAGGAGAGTAGGAGAGGGAGGAGAAGAAGGAAGGGAGGGAGGGAGGGAAGAAGGAAGAAAGGGAGGGAGGGAGGGGGGAGGGAGGGAAGGAAGGAAGGAAGGAAGGAAGGAAGGAAGGAAGGAAGGAAGGAAGGAAGAATAAAGGGAGGGAGGGAGGGAAGGAAGGAAGGAAGGAAGGAAGGAAGGGAAGGGAATTGGCAAAATTTATTTCCTTCTCATGCATTCCACTTGGCTGTCTCCCTCTTGAACCTAGCAAGGGATGGTGGCATTTTTCTCACACTACTTCTGCCACATCTGTTGTCTTTTAAGAACTTCATGGGCATGGGCCCACCTGGAGAATCCAGGATACTCTCCCTACTTTAAGCTTCTCTGATTAGTAACCTTCACCGTATCTGCGGAATCCCCTTTGCCATCTAATGTAACATATTAACAAGTGCGACAATTCATAAGAAGCCAAACGTCGTGTGGCCAAAATTCTGCTGAAAAGCCTAATAAAATCAGCACTCCTTAACCAGGACACCATTTAGACATTCTTAGCGTTTTCCTTACATGATGATGTCATTTGTGATCAAAAGAACAAGATGCACAGCTTGTCTTCCCTAAAAAAAAAAAAGGGAAAGAACAGGAACGACACCTTGGCTGACAAGAGCAAGGCAAGGGGCCACGGGGTGAGCTTTGGAGTTCGGACTCGTCTGACCTAAATCCAAAGCAGACGGGAGCTTGCAGCACGATTCCCATCGATGCAATCAACAACCCTTCAATCAACTCTGTTCAAGGGTTGTCCCTTACAAGTGAGCGGAACACACCTGAAAGGACTCAAGCGTCTTCCAGGCACCTGAGCTAAGCAGTAATGAGGAACGTACACAGGTTACAGTGAGATGACACGGGGGTCCAGGCGTCATTGTACTGATGGGATGCTTTGATTCCCTATGTGTCTTACAGTTTATAAGACTGAAGCGATTTCAAGCATTTCCCCCCTCTGGGTTTATAATGAAAGGTTAGAGTTACAATATGCTCTCCATTCATCAGTGTGCTCCCCTCTGCTTCTGTAAGCTTGCAGTAAAAGAAGTTTGTTTTGAACTATATTTCCAAGAGAGAGAGAGAGAGAGAGAGAGAGAGAGAGAGAAGTAGTTTCTATATTTAAGAATTATTCTGAATACAGCCTGAACTGATCATGAAAATTCAATGGCAAATAAGCTCACTTTAGAACAGCATGCAGAACACATCACAACCACTGGCTGCTAGGGTATAACATTTACGTTAATGGTAACTTGAATTAGCATAAGTGCTTGGGAGTTTTTCAAGGGCTAAAAAAAAAAAAAATGAAAGAAAAGCTGTGTATAATTCACCGTTATATCTCCACAGTACACGACACAGTAGGCATTCACTAAATATATGTTGGACAGAGAAGCACGTTCACATCTGCTTTGATCCTCACCACAACACTACGAGGTATCCCATGAGGTTACCGCGGTGTAAGAATACCAGGGGCTTTTTACCACAGGCCTTGGAGAAGCATGGTGAAGTACTTAAGTGCATGGCATTAGAAGCCAGACCTGGGACCGAATCCTGGCTCTGCCACTGTATGTCTTTGTTGGTGCCGCCATGACGAAATGCCACCGATGAGGAGGTTTAACCCACAGACCTTTATTCTCTCACAGTGCCGGAGGCTGGAAGTACAAGGCCAGCCTGTGGACAGGGCTGGTCTGCAGAGAGAGCGCCCTTCCCGGCTCGCAGACGGCCACCTCCTCATTGCCCTCACGTGGTCTACCCCTGAACACGCACGTGTCTGTCCTCACCTCCTCTTTCTATAAGGACACCAGTCATACTGGGTTAGGAACCACCACTAACTATGACATTTGCTCTGTTTCTGGCAGAAATTCTTTATCACGTTAAACAGGTTTCCTTCGTGGTGCTTCTACAGTTTTTTAAATAATACTTTCAAGAAATCAGCTTTATGCCCGACCTGTGGTGGCACAGTGAGTAACGTGTCGACCTGGAATGCAGAGGTTGCTGGTTTGAAACCCTGGGCTTGCTTGGTCAAGGCACGTATGGGAGTTGATGCTTCCTGCTCCTCCTTTTCTCTCTCTCTCTCTCTCTCTCTCTCTCTCTCTCTCTCTCCCCTCTCTCTAAAATGAATAAATAAAATATTTTTTAAAAAAGAAACAGCTTTCCAATAAGAAAGAACTGAAGGGTGGTGAGAGGTTTGGGGGAAATCTTGCAAACAGTTAACAACTCATAACTGTTGAGCTTTCTTCATGAGGCAGACAGAGCACTTCACACTTTTCATACTTTCCTCCTGTCCCAGTACTTCGACAAGATTGACTATTGTTCACCATTCTGGAAATGAGGAAATTCTGACTCAGAGACTCAAGCAATGTATCATAGGTCACAGAATCTCATAAGTAATTAACAGGGAGTTCTATCCAACTACATCTAGCTCCAAAGCACACACACACTCCTTCCACTCTACCCCATTTTTAATTCAGTGAGATATTTAATTCACCTCGTTCAACATGCCCTCGCTGCAAAGATAACGAATGTAAACAGGGCTTAGCGGCTAGTGAATAACCACACCCAAAGACCGTCTCAACCCTCATGCCAATTCTGAAGATTTCAAAGTGAAAGGTCATAGAGACTGACCATAGAGACCTAGTCTAGCTGTCTGTGTAATGCTAGAGCGCCCACGCCCACTCACCGCGACTCCCGTCTTGTAGAGAAGGTAATGAACCGTCTGTGTGACGTCGGCAGCATGCATTAAATTGTGATAAGGATTTTTATGCTTGCTGTACCCCACTTCCAGGGCCTCCACAAATGAGACGAGAGCAGAGATGGGAATCTGAAACAGAAGAGCAAAGTTGACAGGCTGGCCATTTTCACAGGATCATCTCAGAGGTCCCCCAAAGGGCAGAAGGGTGTGTGTGCGTGTATTTCACAAGCAAAGGGTCGAGTCTTTTATTCCTTGAGACACAAATGAGCATGTGCTGTGCAGTGCATCTCATTTATTTGTGAGAAAACATCAAGAACAACGAGATCCTAAGCCATTATATGATGGCAAAACACAAGCCGCCTATAAAATTGTGTCCTTTAGGAAAAGTGATTGTATGTACTTAGGACCCACAAAAACATGACATCGTCTGTTATATATGGGAACAGAAGCAACCTGTGTTCTTGTGTCTATTGCCCGACAATTTATTATAGGTGTTTTGCAATTTGTAATAGTGTTTTCGATTAGCCTAATTGCTTTTCTGTCTCAAACACGTACAACATTCTTGTTTGATGTGGTAGGCAGATAAGAACAATCGCAAAGCGTCTGTAGAAAATAAGGGAACCCTAAAACAGTCATTGTGTGTTTGGTTTTCTGGACCAATGCCTTGGTCTGGGGTGCATTATCAATACAAGACTGGGGGAAAGGAAGGCGTGGTGCTCCAGGAGACTAACGATCACGTAGGTAAGAAGAAATAAGGAAAATACTCCTGCGATGCTTGGCGGGAGTCCATGACATGCTCTTCTGGGTGCACAGTCTTTCATTCTTCGACTTTAAAACGTTAAATGTTGCCTTTCCGATATCAGAGGTTAATCTTCCATTTTGAAAATGAAGCTCCAAGAATCCCAGGCGCTTGGGGCTGTCGGTGAGAGATCTCTGGATCCCTGAAATGCCAGGTGAAGTTGCGGGCGTGCACGGAGCTTTGCTCTGAGAAGGTGTCTCAGGCATTCGCCGGGCTTTTCAAACAGGCTTCTGGTGCAGAAGAAATTAAGGACCACTGCCATAAAGTATTCATGATTAAGTAAGAAACACACCTCCACCAGGTGGCCAGGAGCACCCAGCCTGACCTCCAACACTGAGAACATATCGTGCTCTTTACTGGGAGCTGAAGAATTCATCTGAAGCATGAATGGCTGGGCAATACCGATGATCTGTCACAGATGATAAGTGAGAGTATCTGTCTACACTGGAGTCAAGGGGTGGGAGAAAGTTTGCAGAGACAGCCGCACATTCTGTCTCCATCACTGTCTTCATCAACTGTCTCCATCATTGACTCCATCACTGTCTCCGTGCTGATGGCAGGAGATCGCACATGAATCAGGCTGAAATGAGATCAGCGGGCAGAGCCGCGGGGAGCTCTGCTTGTTTGGGATCTGGGTAATGCTTCTAGGAAGACCAGGATCCAAATGCATGGCCCCCGCCCCCCAGTCCGGGGACTAAGGAAAAGCTCCTGCCACAGAGGAGTTCATGGCAGCGACTGTCTGGACAAAGCATCCCAAGTCACCCAGAGCAGTTTTAGGTCTATAGTAAAGCGATTCTCTTGCCCTTAGCTGCAGAGTCATACAAGGATAGATCAATGTTTCATTTTGTTTTGGTTTTAATTAGGCACTGACCTTGAAACGGCTGATCAGATCATAGCGCGTGAGTAATTCATAAAAAATGAATTTCAGTGCATGGTCCCCGCTGGCTTCATTGAGGGAAAAGACATCGAAGGACCACTTGTCCACATCCTGCAGGGCCGAGCAGAAAGAAAGAATGCATTAGTCCAAAGGTGCTTACACTACTACTGATTTCTCCCAGGGGAGTCAGCCTGCAGCCCTCACCCGGGATTTCACAGCCCAAGACACTAATGCCCTTTCTACACGCAAACTTTTCCAACCTGGCAGAAACACACATGACATAGAACACAAAACAGCGTCGCTTCAGCCCAAACTGCCGAGCTGAACCCAAGGAGAAAGCCTTCATTTCATGGGTCAGAGAGATGTCACCGCTTCCAGAGTCACCGCTCTGGGGACCTGGTCCTCAAATCTATACGTCACTTTACTGAGAAAAGTAAGACTAAGCTAAACCGAACACATACCTCATATATTGTTTTTGAAGTTCCGAGGCCTTTTTTGTTTATCAATTGCTACTCCAAAATATATGTAAACACTATCTGATGAGTCTTTGACTTACAACCAGCTACTGAGAAACAAAAGTGTGTTTAACCAATAGTGAAAGTGACGTCATTTGGTTTCTCATTGTGACGGAGTGTCACTTTCTATAAAGAGTGTACCGCTGTGAGCCTGACCACAATGACCCATGTAAGACCACACTGAGCCCAGGCAAGGTATCAGGTGGTGCCCAGGAACCGGCCTGGGTAGTTACCCCTTCAGCCTTGCTGTACCCTAGCATCAGCCATCATTCCAATCCTCTCCCTCTCCATATATCCCGACCGTCAAGATCATCCCAAGGTCATCGGGGTCTATCTCACAGACTCCCCGGCACAGAAAAACAGATCCATGTTTAGGGAAGGCCAAACTTCTCCAAAAGGGTCTCAAACTGAATGGCTTCAGTTCACACCAATGATAACCTCACCTCAGTTTCCCATCATTTCTCCTCCATTATAATAGCGACAAGAATTGAACATATTCTCTTGTGTGCCAGGCACAGGATAAAGCATTTATATACATATGTAACTTGTCACAATTCTAGAAATAGGTGTTCTTTTCCCCAGACTTACAAATGGCAACCTCAGAGAGATAATGTATCTAATGCCATTCAGTAGCAGAACTAGGTAGTAACTACAGTGACACCACCTAGTGACATCATTGCCAATGGATGACATTGTAAACGCCATGAAAATATGCTGTGAGCCAGGCCTTATGTCCTAAATACCCCAATAGGGCCCAGACCACAGACAGTGGGGACATTTAAGATTAACCCAAGACCAGAAGCTTCACCTTGATTACTATAATTGGTATTGTTGTGACAACTATTCTCTGGCCATTAGTCCTAAAGAAACTTCTCTGACAACTCAGTAGGGGGGAGAACACTTTGTCACATCTGACAATTTTTAGTCCTATTCTCCAGAATGAAAAAAATAAAAAAAAAAAAGAGAGAGAAAGGCTATTACTAAAAATAAAGAGATTAGCATAGTAAGAAGTCAAGATTTGTCCTGAATATTAGGATTTAGAGAAAAGAGAAGACAAGTAAACAGAAAGCAAGACGGATGTCCTCTCCCACCCTTCATTGTCAGAAGTCCTGAGCCACCACGATTCTCCAAGTATAATGATCTTCGGAACCAGCTGGGGTGCTCAGGGAAAATGCTGATTTTCAGTGCAGGACTCAGCAAAATCCTGGTGTGGGGCCTGGAATCTGCATTTAACAAGTACCTTGTTTAACTGGTTTAAACAATCTCCCTCTCTTACTGGACTTGGCCAGAGGGCCATTCTCGTGGAGAAACTCACGGACTTCCTGTCACTCTAACGTACAGGAAGCCGGGACCTGCTCACTTCCTCCCACTTCAAACCTGGCCCCCATCCAGGGTGACTCCCGAAGTCACACAAACAGAGGCCCCCCCTAAAGAACAGAACACCTCCACATTCCCAAGAGCCCCACCTCAGAAGGTTAGCGATAAAACGCCCAAATCAGAAACTAGTATCTATTTTAAATGGAAAAAAATAAAAAGAACCAGAATGCCACACATTTCAAATATAGAGAGTTGCAGTGGTTAATTATTCTCTTACTTAAACATTGTTCTATGCCACGTTCTTACACTCATCACAAAGGTTAACATGAGAGTAGCCTGATGGCTGTTCTATTGAACCGTATCCCCTCAGTCCTTGGGGAAATTTTCTGTGCTAGAAGGAAACAATAGTGATCCCTTCTTAACTGCTGGCAGTGAAGTGGAAATAACCTTTTTCTAACAGGCACTACATTAAAAGGAAAAAATTTCTGTCAGTGTGATCTCTCCAATTTACCTCCAGTCCACTGCAAATAAAACCCAAGTCCAAGGAAGCAGAAGAATATTACACTGTAAAAGACCTTGAAGTTCCCCAGTGAACAGTGGACAGGACCAGGAGAAAAAGCAATTTTAGCCTTGTCCACGTATCAGCAATTCTTGTGGACAAGGGTAGCGATTCAGAGAGTGAGCACTTAATCTTTGCCTGAATCATCTAAACGACATGTGTGCATTTGAGAAGCAGATTCTCTGAAGCATTAAATGACAATTCATGCACGTCACAGGTGGTTCCACCTTTTCTTCAATTATTCTGCAGAGAAAAGAGGTGCCAACGTGGAAGACATATTTTCATACACTTTGTCATACCTGTGCAATCACCTGTATTTGTGTGCACAATAAAGGGAGGGATTAAAAATAAAAGATGCTTTTAATGTTGCTAAGACTATTTTACTGAATGTTTCAGGTTCCATTATGAAAATCAATGCAACTTTATAGCCGGTGTTATGAAACATCAAATCTTATATGAAGTGATCTCACTGATTAAATGGGAAATGTCGCTGGTATAAATAATAAATCACACTGATATAGTGAGCATTAAAGTGGCGGCTGCAGAGGAGTGAGGGAAAACATGTATCTTCTTGCTGGATCCTTCTCCAGGATCCTTCTTATTCTTAAGATGAGTTAAGAAGCGACATGAAGTTGATAAAGACAGATATTGCACTGGATCTTAGCCAAAAGGCCTAGAAGCAATTCACCTATTAGAATAGCTGTTATCAACAAGACAAGTAATAGGTGCTGGAGAGAGTGTGGAGAAAAAGGAACCCTCGTACGCTGCTGGTGGGAATGTAAATTGGTGCAGCCACTATGGAAAACAGTATAGAGGTTTCTTCACAAAAACTAAGAATAGAGTTACCATCTGACCCAGCGAACCCTCTTCCAGGTATCTACCAAAGAATTTGAAAACATTTATTTATAAAGATATACATACGACCCATGTTCACTGTAGCATCATCTCCAGTGGCTAGCACATGGAAACAACCAAAGAGTCTTTTAACAAATGATTGGATACCAAAGTTGTGGTACATGTATATACACAATGGAATACTACTCAGTCACAAGAAAAGATGAAATATTGCCATTGGCAACAACATGCATGGTTCTTAAGAATATCATGCTAAGGGCTATAAGACAGATGAAAAAGTCAAGAACCATATGATTTCACTCATATGTAGGATATAAACGAACAAATAAGACAAATAAACAAACAAAAGCTCAAAGACAAAGGCAACAGTACGGTGGTTACCAGAAGGAAATGGCCATGGAGGAGATAAAAAAGGTTAATGAGGATGAAATACACTGCTCACAAAAATTAGGGGATCAGGGAACGTGCACATACTCCTGTCCTTTCATCCTTTTAGAGTGCATTTTCTCCAATGAAAGAAAAGTTGGTTTTGTGTCTCATTTGCATAATCAAACAACTTTCTTTGTCTTGTTTGATTTTCTGATGTTCTTGTTTAATACAAAAAAAAGTCAAATGCTTCTTTTTGTAAGTTGCGTCATATTCATTTTGAAATATCCCCTTAATTTTTGTGAGCAGTTTATATAGTGCGGGAAGGAGACCGGACTTCAGGTGTGAACACACATGGAGTGTGCAGATGCTGTATCATAGAATTGTGCACTTGAAACCTATATAATTTCATTCAGCAGTGTCACCTCAATAAATTCAATAAAATTTTTTTTAAAAAGAGACAAAGTGGAGACCCGAGAATCTCAACACACAGGGTCTCACAAATCTAGCTAGTGAATGTCCCTGAGACAGGAGACAAGAACTCTGAAATGCAAAATCAAAATGGCCCTAAAAGACTTTATCTTAACATTAAGTGGATCAAGAAGCACTCCCATCCCCTAGTCCATAAATAGATCACTGAAGTTATGTTCAAGTTTCAGAGAAAGACTACAGTAGTTTTAGCCACGGTCATAATCCTGGGACATCCCTGAGTAAGTAGACACAACTTCGTGTGCAGACACCATGTAATGTCAACCAGCCCAGTGATCCTGGGCCTCAGCACAGCCCCATCCTCAAATCCAGAAGCAAAACAGCTTCAACACAGCCGGGAGACCTTCAGATTAGTGGATGGGAATCAACACAAATCTAGAGGAATATACTTGCTCTAGGACTCTTAGAAATAGTCTATATCATTCTAAGAGCTTGCCTGACTGGGAGTAGTTCTGCAGGATCTGGCCATTTAAACTCAAACATCTGCATGATTTCTAAGACCCTGTCTGACTGGGAGTAGTTCTGCAGGATCTGGCCATTTAAACTCAAACATCTGCATAATTTCTAAGACCCTGTCTGACTGGGAGTAGTTCTGCAGGATCTGGCCATTTAAACTCAAACATCTGCATGACTTCTAAGAGCCTGCCTGACTGGGAGTAGTTCTGCAGGATCTGGCCATTTAAACTCAAACATCTGCATGACTTCAAGTGGAACTTTTGGGGGTAAGAGTCTTAGGAAAACAGTAGGGTAGATGGAGAGGCCAAACACTCTGGATCGTACATTCATGCCATAAAATATTACTGATAGCTTACTGGGGGCCTGGAACTCTGGTTTAAAAAAAAAAATCTCACTGAGTCTGAGTTTATTCATCTATAAAATGGACTTAGCGTAAGTAATCATATAATGGTACGATAATGATCACCAAGAATCCTCCTGATGTTGAATATTTATAGTTAGATCTTCTTTGGACAAAGTCAGCCTGAGCCCCACATTGCCTTATCACTAAATAACTACAAGGAAATCCACAGAGTTTGATTTAATAAAATAAAATTAGCAAGACTCTGTAATAAACTATAAATGAAAGCCTCTTTTTTAATGAAACATGTAACTATACTTTTTAAAGGATACCATCTACATTGTAGGAGATTGTTATTGGTATTACCTTTAATGCTTCTATAACTGCTGGTGGGTAGCTCAGTCCAACCATGTTTGATGTCCGTCTATACATTCTGGCAAAGTCAGAGAGGGAGAAAATGCAGTATTATATCTTATGAAGAAGAATTAGCAGGCCACAGACTTATACCAAGTATTTACAAATAATGACAAGTCATGTCATCTGACCACCCAAGGAACCTAAATTTTTTTTTTAGATTTTATTTATTCATTTTTATTAGAGAGAGAGAAGAGATAGGAGGGAGAGAGAAAGAGAGAGGAGGAGAGAGAGAGAGAAAGAGAACAGGGGAAGGAGCTGGAAGCATCAACTCCCATATGTGCCTTGACCAGGCAAGCCCGGGGTTTTGAACCGGCGACCTTGACCTCAGCATTCCAGGTCAACGCTTTATCCACTGTGCCACCACAGGTCAGGCAGAACCTAAATTTTTTTTATAACCTTCCTAGTCACTCAAGTTGCCTAAGTGTAAAATTCAAAAGAAATTAATGCAATCCCAAACACATGAACTACTGGAAAACAGCAAAACAAAAAATTAATCTATGTGGCTCAGATTGAAAATTAAATTCTTAAAATGGGTCCCCTCTTCTGCCAGAAGTGGGTTATATAGTACATCACAGAGAGCCTGCAATGTAGAGCTTTAACCTGGACAGAGAACCCTACGGACAACCCTTTTAGAAGAGCTGCTGTTGTTTTTTTTAGCACTGCTGAAAACAAGCAGGAAAATGTCCCAGGCGAACTGTGGCATTTCTAAAACCTACAACTGTACAATAAGAATTACAGGAAGAATAAATCCATCTGTGGAATAAGGCCTATAGGAAGAATAAATCAATTTCCGGAATCTAAAGTAAAGGGCAGAGGGTTGTTCAATTTCAAAGAACAAAATGGTTAACAAAACTGGAAAGTTCCATGAGGAACTCAAACCCTTTCCTTTTTTTTTTTTTTTACAGGGACAGAGAGAGAGTCAGAGAGAGGGATAGATAGGGACAGACAGACAGCAACGGAGAGAGGTGAGAAGCATCAATCATCAGTTTTTCGTTTTGACACCTTAGTCGTTCATTGATTGCTTTCTCATATGTGCTTTGACCACGGGCCTTCAGCAGACCGAGTAACCCCTTGCTCGAGCCAGCAACCTTGGGTCCAAGCTGGCGAGCTTTTGCTCAAGCCAGATGGGCCCACGCTCAAGTTGGCGACCTCGGGGTCTGGAACCTGGGTCCTCCGCATCCCAGTCCAACGTTCTATCCACTGCGCCACCGCCTGGTCAGGCTCAAACCCTTTCAGTGAACTGCCCTCTCTGGGTCAACAAGCTCTCTCTGAACTGTTTCAAAGATAGATATCATCTACATATGTCAAAGATGATGGATTAGATGATGTGTCCTTTAAAAATAAAATAAGAGACTGAACTCAAACTAAATCTTGTCTAGATAACTAAAAGAAGTGGAGCAAAGGCAGAAAGCTTGTCCTCATAATTGCTGCAGAGATTCAAGGAGCTATCTATGCTTTTGCCATCTCTCATGCAAGACGGTTTCCACCCAGAATCTTCAGTATTCATAAAGATACCAAAACAACAACAAAGGGAATGAAGCTTCCAGGTTTCGGAGACCGGTGCTGCTGCTTGGTGCATGGAAGGGCGCTGGTCCTCACCTCTCCACAAATATCCCAGCCTGTACCGCATGCACGATGCTCTTGAACCGTGGCTTCTCCTCGCCCCTCCGGAGCATCAACCCCATCTGCCGTGTGAAGGTGGAGGCCAGCCAGTCCCGGACCTCAGAGGGCACCGCATCAGACTGAATGTCGCTGAGCTCATCCTCCGTGTCCAGCAGGCGCCTGAATAGGAGAAACACAACCAGGAACACAGAGCTGAACCCTGAAGTTGGGAGCTCTCCGTTCAAAACAGCTGCTCCTTTATGCCATCCCACCAGTGCAAAGAAACCAAGTTAAATTGGCCACAAAAAAAATACAGCACCTTTTCGGTGAGGCTTGTGAAAGCTCATCATTTGTCTTCCAGGACTGTCTTGTCTACAACTTTTAATTCAGGATGGCTCTCTCTACCAGACTGGACAAAGGAACGGAGTCAAAGAAAGTCAAATGCAGTCCGTCTCAAGCCCTGTGGGTCTCAGACCATTGCACTCTCGGGCACATGGCATTGTTATCCCTAGGTTTGTGAAATCTGAATGGAATCTAAAGCTTCCTTTTAAAAATGCATCCACAGGGAGGTTTATTTCACAGATGGAACATGTGGTATTGTGTTTTTATTTTTAATTAACATTTAAAGACTTTGCTATAGACAACAATCCTGTATTAAGAACTTTAAAGTTGCTAAGCGACCAGATCTTAATTGTTCCAACCACAAAAATATAATTATGTGATGTGATAGTGGCCTTAGCTAATGCTCTGGAGTCATCAATTGCAACATTTAAAGGTATCAAGTCAACACATTGTACTCCTTGAACTTTTTACACAATGTTATATGCCAATTATATCTCAATAACAGTAATTTTTTTTTTAAAAAAGAAAAATAAACTATGAAGTATTATCCAAATCACATCAACCCAAACAATGTCAACTGATTTTCTCTCTGGTTTGATAGGACATCACATAAATCTAAATGTCTAAAGCAAAATTTCCAAAATTAAACAGTTCTTTATTTGAGCACAAAGAGATTTAAGTCATCTGTCAGGTGTGCTTAGCTGATTTTTCAACCTCGTTTATAGGTCAGACCACTAGAACTGAACACCAATGGTACTAAATCACAATAAAAATTAAAATTGTATTTTACACTACAAAAAAAGAGAGTAAAAATAGGTATCAATGAAAAGTTATTTTTCCCCCTTTAGACACAACAGTTAGGTGAAGGGGAGAAAGTGTAACATTTGGGGAAGACACTATGATGTCGAATTTCCTTAAATTAGAAACCAAGCATGTTACCAAAAACTAAACCACACAATTCTTAGACTACTGGGAAATCCTTCCAGGTTGAAATATGGCAGAAATGTAAGATAGCACAAATACTGACAAAGGAGCCTGTCTGAATTTAAAAAGAAAAATGAATTTAAAAAAAAGAATAAAAAGTCTTTCATATTCATCATTTCAACATTTTTCAAAAGAAAAGCAATTTTGTTATTTTCAAATGCATTTAGTACCTGGAAGTACTTTAATGCTTTGGATAACCCAAGTGCAAAGAGTCTGCTACGGAAAACAGTAACATAGTTAAGACTGGAGGAGGAACGCTGTTGCTTAAGGAAACAAATACTTCTCCATCACCTCCAGACCCTCCACTGACCGACAGAAATGTCAATTAAAGCAGGACCATAATATTTAGACTGAGCCTAACAATCTGCAATAATCATAGTAGAATCCTACATTTGGTTTTTTAAAAATCTTACTGGAATTTTTACAATGACCTTTTCCCCACTTACATGGTCTCACTTTATAACTTCTTGTCATTTTTAGTTTACCTGGTTTCATCAATGTATACAGATTCAAGCACAGTGGCTGCATATTCCAAATTCTTCTTAAGATCTACCACGGAAGCCTCCCCTCTCTCTAACTGTTTGACCAAAGACCGTAACCTAGGGAGAAAAGGAGACATAGTTCAATTAGAATGGAGGAAACAAAGAATAATCCTAGAATTATAGCGACACATAAAGCCATTAAATGTTTTTCTTTATTCCAATATATCAAAAAGGAAAATATATATCTAATGACGAAGCTGACCAGTATTTCTCAAGAAGCAAGTTATAAAATAAAGGCACGTGTTTTTGTGGAGCAAGAACAAAAATGTTCTCATCGGCTGGGCACTGTCACCCCCAACACTTTTTAGCCACCTTTTATCTTTCAAGAGTTCCCTACATGATCCGTGGTTTTGCTGCTTCTCTGTCCTAATTGGATGCAGGGCAGCACGACCAGCAACAACATCATCAAGTTGCGATTCTGCTCTGTTTACAGTACTTGGTTCACAGTGACCATGGAGAGGAGCAGTCTCCTGGACCACAGGTGTTCCAAGGCAGGTGAGCAGATCTTAAACCACCTGAGTAATATTAGAGGGCTTCAAAGGTAGGCATGAGGCAAACCATTTCACTCGAAAGAAAGAATTGCTTTAGGGGCAGATAAATAAAATACCCTAGTTAAAAAAAAAGAAATATATGAGCCTTGGATGACAAACCAAGGTGCTGAGGACAAGACCCTCTCCACCACTAGTCAAGAGTCCCAGAGAGTGTAAGAGGTACAATACAGCACACAAGCCCTCCTCAGAAGAGGACTTAGTACACAGAGCCATGAACGCCAGCAGGTGATCAACATTCAGTAACGGGAAACACTAAATACCACAGAGATTCGGAGACAGGAGAACACTCCAGACAATCAGACAGCAAAAAAAAAAAAAAAAAGAGCAGAAATTTTGAGAACACTACCCAATGTACTGGCTATGTAATATCAGGCAAGTTATTTCATTTCTATGAGTGTCAGCTATAAAATGGAGATCCAACCACCAAATTTCCTAGGTTGCTCTAAATGTTAAATCAAACCGATATTGATAGAGTCATGTCAACCATGTGACCCAGCGTTGTTTTTTCCACCTTTACTGAGATATGACTGACATAGCACATTGTAGAAGTCCAAGGTGTACAATGTGATGATTTAATCCATGTAAATATTGGGAAGTGATTATCACAATATGGTTAGATAACACATCCATCATCTCAACTAATTGCCAATTTTTGTGTGTGGTGAGAACATTTAAGATTTATTCTCAGCCCTGGCCAGTTGGCTCAGCAGTAGAGCATCAGCCTAGTGTATAGAAGTCCTGGCTTTGATTCCCCATCAGGGAAGACAGGAGAAGTGACCATCTGCTCTTTACCCCTCCCTCCTTTCTCTCTCTTCCCCTCATGCAGCCATGGCTCTAGTGGTTCCAGCAAGTTGGCCCTGGGCACTGAGAATGGCTCCATGGTCTTCGCCTCAGGCACTAAAATAAATGGCTCAGGTTGCAACAGAGCAAGGGTCCCAGATGGGTAGAGCATCGCCCCCTAGTGGGCTTCCTGGGTAGAACTCGGTTGGGGCGTATGTGGGAGTCTGTCTCTGCCTCCCCTCCTCTCACTAAATAAAAATAAAAAAAAAAAAAGATTTTTATCAAGTCTCCATTTGCCAACGCTGATCTGATCTACCTTCCTAACTTGCATTCACAAAACAGAACAGTTTGACTTCTTGGCTATATGTAAGCTATTCCCCTCCAGATCCATTTGAAAAGAAAGGAAAGAAAGAAAGAAAGAAAGAAAGAAAGAAAGAAAGAAAGAAAGAAAGAAAGAAAGAAAGAAAGAAAGAAAGAGGGAGGGAGGGAGGGAGGGAGGGAGGGAGGGAGGGAGGGAGGGAGGGAGGGAGGGAAGGAAGGAAGGAAGGAAGGAAGGAAGGAAGGAAGGAAGGAAGGAAGGAAGGAAGGAAGGAAAGAAAGAAAAGAAAGAAAAAGAAAGAAAGAAAGAAAGAAAGAAAGAAAGAAAGAAAGAAAGAAAGAAAGAAAAACTCTGGATCAACCTTGAAAAGTAGGCAAGAAGGTCAGCCATACAAAAGAAATTCCCGGGGAATTTGAATGATGTATCGGTAAATAAAATACAGAGGAAATTCGGCTTGAGTCACCACCTGACTTGTGAATCTCAAACACGCAAAGGGAATTATACAAAGCACATGGGCAGAGGCCTCTGCCCCCCTCTCGAGGGTGGGGTGAGGTGGGCCCCGTGGCTCCCCTTAGCAGTAGTAAGAAGTGTTCTGGGTTTCAGAGGCAGCGTGGGACAGGGAGTTGGCACAGACGGTCCAGTTAGTCACACACCGTAGACAGTCAGCTTGCCAAAGCTTGGGAGCGTCTGAGAGCTGTTCCAAAAAAGGAATGGAAGTTCTTCAGCAGACACATTCCTGGCTGGGTCTGCCTCTAATTCTCACTCTCACCTCCAGGGGCCCACCTACCCTCCCTCCATCCCCCGGGTTGTTTGGACTGGCAGTGGACAAAGTCAAATGGGGGTAAGTTTAAACATTTTTATTTCTCCTTTCCTCTGGGGCTTAAAGTTCCTACCAGGAATTTCTGTGAATCTCTAACAGGACCCATCTCAATTCTCAAAGCCTAAAAGAAGGACGAAACATCAAAAATGATGAGGGAAACCAGAAAGCTGATAAAAGTAAGAACCAGGCGGCCCCATCTACTTGTAAAGGGGCTTCCATAAGAAATAAACACACACAAGGAGCTTTAATCCAGTATGTCCGACTGAAGAAGAACCTTTATAAACAGATGAATAGGGATCAAAGAAAACCAAGGCGGGAGAAAAATAAATGAAAACATCTAATATAGGCCATTGTACTTCTTTTATTTCAAAGAATAAAGAATGTGAAAATCTTTGACAAAATAAAATGCATTGTTTACAAAGTAACAAAAATTCAAGCTGGCCATAGACGTCTATCCCTGCGAAATATCAGAAAGCAATTTAACCACAAGAGCAATTTTTGAAAATAATACAGTATAATTCAAGATATCTGTTATCAACATTTCACAAAATTGCCCTGTATATGTGAAACCGACAAATATATTCTCAGGTGTGGACACATCCAAAATTTTATTATGAAAGTGCTTTTCAGAACACAAAAACTTTAAGGCACAACAACACAGACATGTATTTTTTAAAAAGATTAAAAAGTAGAGGCAGATGAATAATTCTACAAGGACAAGCGAGCATGGAAATGATTGACATTTCTTTTCCTAAGGCAAGGGTTCCTTTTGTTATGATGAGTTAGAGCCATTAAAAAGTATTTATTGTTTGTAGCCTGACTAGGCGGTGCCGCAGTGGATAGAGCGTCGGACTGGGATGCGGAAGACCCAGGTTCGAGACCCCGAGCTCGCCAGCTTGAGCACGGGTCCATCTGGCTTGAGCAAAAGCTCATCAGCTTGGACCCAAGGTCGCTGGCTCCAGCAAAGGGTGGCTCGGTCTGCTGAAGGCCCGCGGTCAAGGCACATGTGAGAAAGCAATCAATGAACAACTAAGGTGTCAAAACGAAAAACTGATGATTGATGCTTCTCATCTCTCTCCGTTCCTGTCTGTCTGTCCCTATCTATCCCTCTCTCTGACTCTCTCTCTGTCCCTGTAAAAAAAAAAAAAGTATTTATTGTTTGTAAATGCCACATATTTGCGACAGCAGACACCAAAGCATTCTCCTCCAAAGTCTTGCTTCACTGTACTTCACAAAAGTGCTTCAGAACTTAGATTTCTCCCACCTGCATGGAGTGGACGGACAAAAGGAAGCCCTGTGGCACCAAAGGCCCATGGAGTCCACTTGCAGGGCCAGGGCACGACCCCAGGCTAACTCCTGCCACCTGCTGAGCACTTCGGCATGCCCAGGCGCACGCAGGGACACGCACACATGAATGAGAGGGTCGGCACCACAGTACCAGGCCATTCACTTCTGAAAAGGTCCCTTCCAATCCGCACTCTTGACTCTGTTTGATAGGCCAAAGGATGCTACTTAAAACTAACCACAATCGGTCTGACTATAATTAAAATTATTAAGAACTCTATGGAATATCACTTAACATCCGCCATTGTTAACAATTCCCACTCCTGGGAAAGCACGGTAGAGGGGACATCAAGTCAGGAAGAGCCTCACATCTCTTGTGATCTGGCCACCAGGACCCCAGGTCGGAGCACGTCAGGTGCTCCATGAAAAGCGTCACCCGCTCAGCATGTCAGACCAAGCAGCCCTGAAGATCCTCTCCCCCACAGAGTCCAAGACTTCGTGCCACAATAACCAGAAAATCAGCAGTGTGAGGCATCTTTCGATGTGGTCACCAATAGAGCTAGACATGCAAGCACAGTCACATGTGTGTATTCAGGGTATCGGTCTGATCCGGAGCAAGCACTTCACCAGCGGCGTCAACAAACCCAGTGAAGAAATGACACAGAATAAGGTATCTCTGGATGCACACTTGGTACCAGAAATTCAAGGCTATGCCCATCCTTCTAGCTTAGGAGATGAGCAGAAGGGGCCACCAGCACTTAGCAGACAGTGAAAGAAACCCTGGACAACGCCTGGTCAACATTCACTTCGCCTTATCCAAGGACAACTAATCAAGAAAAAAAAAATTGTGAAAAGATTTAGCAATGAGGAACCAGAGAGTACAACGCTCATAATGCGGAGAAAAGACTCACTTTTGAAAAGAAAATTCACTCAAGGAAACAAATTTGAGGGAGCCTCTGTCTGCCTTTGTTGAATGAAATTCAAGGAAACAGGTCTGTGGCACAGAAGTGAAAGCTGGAATCACAGAATAATAAAAAGTAAACATATTGAGAAAGAATACATTAAAAAAAAAAGAAAACATAGCAATGTAAAGACTATATGAAGTTAAAAAAAAAAAAAAGGAAACGGTGACCAACTGCCAACACAGCCAGCCCCTGTTTGGACTGACACCCATCACATACCAGCTGCAGATGTCCCTGCTCCCACAGCTGCCGGCTTGCTACTCTCGCATCTGCCACACAAACCCTCGCAAGTTCCAGATGTCCCTGTTTTCAAATATTGTTCAGCTGCAGGACGGCACTCGGGTGGGCGATGCTCGAGGGGCTCTTAGACTGCCCTTTCCCGCAGTCCTTTTATCCTTCCTGGCACCCCCTGCCCTGCCCTGCCCTGCCTTACCCTACCCACCACCTACCTCTGGGGAAATGACCACTTCGTGGGCAAAACAGCTGCAAGGTAGTTCTTTTGCCACCAGACACTAACTAGACTCCAAAACTGAAAAACTTCCTAAAGTTCCTGGGAACGAGGAGGTGTCCTCCCTGTTTTCCATTAGAGAATACAGGTTTTTCCTAGTTCTGAGTCCATCTTAAGAAACGTTGTCTAGCCTGACCAGGCGGTGGCGCAGTGGATAGAGCATCGGACTGGGATGTGGAAGACCCAGGTTCGAGACCTCAAGGTCATCAGCTTGAGCGCAGGCCCATCTGGCTTGAGCAAAAGCTCGCCAGCTTGGACCCAAGGTCGCTGGCTCCAGCAAGGGGTGGCTCGGTCTGCTGAAGGCCCGTGGTCAAGGCACATGTGAGAAAGCAATCAATGAACAACTAAGGTGTTGTAAAAAAGAAAGAAAGAAACAAAAAAAGAAACGTTGTCTAAAAGTAGCCAAGATCTTTCAATGCCTCCCATTAAGAGGTATTTCTGTTAAACTTGGGCAGCGCAAGCCTGGATGTTTTTCCAGGTGAACTCATTTTACCTACAGGCCAATGTCCGTGCCCAAGGACAGCTCCCGTGGCAAGCTCTAATCCATGGATCTAGTTTTGTTTTTGGTTTTTTTTTAAATACTACTCAGAATGATTTTTAGTCTGCGCACCTCAAGGAAGGGAGAAAGGGAGAAAGGGAGGGAACGAGAACACAGACGACAACGACAATCCAGTTTCTCTTCTGAGTGGACGTTCCTAGTTTCCAGCACTCCGTCCATTTCTGTCACCGGGGCTGCCAAGTGGCAGCTCTCGGATAGAAGGGCCGCACCATTTTAGGAATGGCCCTGCTTCCCAGCGTTGGCAAGGCGCCCTTCTGTTCATCCCGTGTGCCATTTCGTTGTGGACGAGCCCCTGCACCTTCACACGAGTCTCATTTCTCCACGGACCCGCTTTGCTCCACACATGCCTCTCTGCTCCAGGACCACAGGCTGACGTGTTCAGTTCTCTGGGCCCTAGGTCTAGAACGAGCCCTGGACCCGGACTCCCCTCGGCACCATGCCAGGGTGTGGGATGCATAAAAGCGTTAGAAGAGAGGAATTCAGCGAGGAAAGACCTGAACGTTGTAGTTTGAAATCTGAAAGGTTGTTGGAGTAGAAAAAAGCCTTCACTCCGCCCCCCCACAAAGATAATATCCAGGACCCGGGGGGTGGGCTTTATTAGGAAGCAATGTTTTGCCTCAACTCTGTAACTCAGAAAGCCCTCCCATGGCCGAGGCACTATTTCTACCCAAATGAGGCCCCCCAAACCCTGCAATACTGCAACTTGAAAACATGTATTTGTTGAGTTTTAGACATTGCTAGGATGAAATCACCAGACAAGCACAAACAAATGTAAACTGGAATAAAAAGCCATGAAACATTCCTACATCTGTCCGTTCTGCCCAAGGTTGCTCCCTCTGAGAATGAGCAGCTCCTAAGACATCAGTGCAGCCAACGACGGCCATTGTCTCAGACGGGCGTTGTTTAGTTTGAAAGAATGTGCAAGGGAACGGGACCTTTCACAGTACTTCCCTTCCATGCCCCAGTGAGTCATGAGTCCTAAGAATTCATCGAAATAAAACAATCACCGTTTCGGTCTCTCTCGTACATGGGTGTGTTGGCCAAAGATGCTGCTGTGTCCTCCTCACACACCTGCCTCCTCCATGTCACCCCATCCCCTGCCACTTACCTAAATGCCACGGAAAGTAAATTAAAACAGCTCCACACACCTGCTTCCCCTCTGTCCCCCGTCATGAAATGCCCCCCCCTCTGTCCCCCGTCATGAAAGGCTTAGGCTTGAATATTATCCGTGAGGCCATCTGTGTATTCTTCTGGTGATGTGTTTGCTTCTACAATGGATTAAGATGGCTGCATTTGAAACACTCATTCAACATGCACTGGGCTTTCTGCATGTGGGCGCCGTGACAGGCTCTAGACCTACAAAGCGGGGAAACGCAGTGTCTTCCCGCAATTAGGAAAGGCGGACAGCTACCTCGCGCCCACCACGCAGTACAGCAAGCATGATGGCAGAGGTGCGACAGGGGGCTGAGACAACAGAGAGGAGAGGAATCTCCAAGTTACGAGGCCCCCTCTAGAGGATGTGACATCAGAGCTGTCTGGAGGCCAGCCAGGCATCCGCCAGGCAAGCAAGACAGAATGCAGAAATGGTGGGCTCTGGACCGAGAAAGTGGCCTAAGGGTGGTGGTCCCTCCCAGAAGTTCCACGGCAGGCTGCAACTCAGGGGTATGGAAGGAGATCAAACTTCGGAAGAAGGCAGAAGCCAGCCTCTACACAGTCAAGGTTTCGTGACGCCTGTTTGTGGGTGTGAGGGGGAGAGCTTATCAGGAAAGAACGCTTAGAGAAGAAATCATCTTATTGGCCATCGTTCTTCAGGAAAAAGGAATGAAAACAATGGAAACGAAAACACAGAGCATCATCAGAGCATCATTCAGAATCCAGCACATGAACGCTGGGGGGTTGTGCAGGGAGGAGCAGCTGGAATGCTGCCAGACTGCCAGAAAGGTAAGTTCCAGAAGCTACTTTTCATTTGCAGCTATTCATGTGGAAAGAATCACCATCATTTTCCCCTGCTGATAAACACATCACTTCAAAAACATCCATTTCAATGGACCAAAGAAATGAGAACTAAAAATGTCTTTGAATGGCGGTAACGAGAAAGGGGAGATGAGCAGAAACGAGAAGAAAGTTCGCAGGAAGATTTTGGGAGGCTGGAACCACGCACAGACATGATTCTCTACATCTTAGAGCCCACCCAGGCCTACGGCTCCCTCAATTTTATTCCCTGAACTCAGCCCCTTATCTAACTGGAATTACATTGTGTTGGTAGAATTATCCAAATGCTAACACTCCCTCACCCAAGAAAACCACGGGAATTCTATCATACCAGAAACATAGGATGTTATAGCAAGATAAATCCAAGATTACCTTTTTTCTCCACTTAAGAAAAAAATAACAGAGATAAAATGAATTCATGGACACAAACCTGCAAAGAATAGCGGATGAGATGCTGAATTAGCACAGCTCCCTTCCTAACGATGAACCCAGAAGGATTATATAACAAAACAACAAAACTCCAAGAGAACCAGCAAACTCCTGAGGTGACTCGCTCTGAACAGGTAGGTGAGGGCAGTGCCTTGTGCATCCCTGGTCTCAGACAGACCTGGGCTGGAAATGACAGAAAAGCAAACGCTACAGTCTTCTCTTGTGTCCCTCCCTTCGCCACCTCCAGATGCACAGTGGCGGCTCCCACGCCTCTGGTGACCCACAACTCTAAAGGTCAAGAGATCCCAGAGAGTTTCATCAGGGTTGTTTGTCCCACCTTGTGGCTCCTCTAAGGTTTCCAAGATGGCCAGAGAAGGAAACAGAATGTGGAGGGACATGTGTGGGAGGCGTTTATGAACTAGGCTGGCATTGGAAGGGATCGTCTCTGGTCACTTCCCATTGACCAGAATCCAGCCACGCAGCCATCCTTTCAAGCATGGAGCTGGAAGATGGAGTCCAGTTGTGTGCCCTGGAGAAAGAGCCAGCCAATCTCTGCGGCAGCTGAAGAGTGGAACCATGTCATCCACACTTGTTTTTTCTTTCAAGCCTTTTGTTTCTACCCTGGCGAGGGCATCAAATGAATACTGTCTATTAAAGTGCCTTGACTTTATAATCCTATTAAATGGAGAGACGTGATCATCCTGATTGTGAGATAATTCCCCACACCTTGGGATACAAATGAGATTGTTTTCAAGGGAATTCTCCTGAGTGAATAAAACCAACCCCAAAAGGTTACATGCTACAGTATTCCATTTGTGCAACATTTTTTAAATGACGTAAAGGACAGATCAGTGGTTGTCAAGGGCTAGAGGAAGAGGAGAGTGGAATGAAGACCAGTGAAGAAAAGGAAGCCCACGAGAAGGACAGGATTCTGCACCTCAACTGTGGCGACAGATGCATAAACCTACATCCTTAATAAAGCTGCACAGAACGAAACACATGCACACACAAGAGCACAATAAAACTGGGGAAATCTGAAGACCATGGGTGGGTTATGTTAATGTCCATATCCTGGTTGTTCCATAGTTTTGTGAGATACCTGCATTGGGAAAAACTGGCTAAAATGTTCGAGCAAGTAGAGAGGAAGGAAGAAACGTTCACGGGTAAGCTATTAACCGTGTCTGAAGGTTCCGGAAAGGATCCCGCAGGGTTCACAACCAACGACGTTGGGAGCTTGGTGAGAACCAGAGAACGACTCAAGGCCGTTTCATGCTGGAGGCTCTCAGGACCAACGGAAGAAACTAAGATGCCAGTGGCCACCACACTAACAAGATGAGGGAAGAAGAACCCAGAGCCTTTACTAAAGGGTCCCCGAGTCCACCTCGACTGGCCATGACCCTTTGGGACCTCTGAGGGATGAGACACCTTCCCTCCTGCACAGTCACGGTACTTTTTCAGCTCACCCTCAGAAGTGTGCGTCACCGTGAGGGTGACTTCACTCTGGCAGGTTGGCCAGTAAGGGTCTGTAAGGAAGGAGACGCAGAGCGAGGTCCGAGGCTGGTGGCACGGGCAAGGAAGGGGGCAGTGACAGCCTGTCACGTCATTGTGCTGTACTGTGGTCCTTTCCTACCAAGTAGGAAAACGATGTGCATATTATTCACATTTGAGGTTTGTTTTCAACATAATTACAACTCAATTTCCTTCCTACCACCAATCATTTTGTAAATAGTTTTTTTAAGGGCAACAGGGGGTGGAGAGGGTATAGATCTGGACCTGTAGTGCATTATGATTCATTGTCTGTCTGCCCTAGCACATTCTAACTGAATGTGTCAAAAGCAAAAGCTTTTTCTTTTTTTTGGCTATACATTAGTAGAAAAAGACGAGTTGAAATAATCTTTATTCATTCAAGTGTCACTGTCTCACCCACCAGCATTCCCTCCCTCTCTTTGTGGGTGAGGACTGGGACTCTGTTCATTGTTCCTTCTATTAGAACAGCGTCCCCCTTCCCTGCTGTGGTTAGAAAGACAGGCTTGTTACAGCTCAGGTAGCTAAACAAGGTAACAGCTAAGACAGGACCCAACTTCCATAACTATTTAGGAACAAAACTCATCCCCAGTTAGCTATTTTCCGTCAGGATTTACAATGAGAGTTGACTTACAATGGAATTAGCAGTAATCTTACCCAATACTGGTGGATCAATAAGGAGAAAGCACTCCACCACCACCCCAAGTCAATTAGTCCTTATTGTGGACGACGGTCACTTTTGTGATTTAAAATTATTACCTGGTGCTTTGGCGTTTTCCCCTCGTGAGCAGTGTGAGCCTCCACTCTGCTAGCTTCCTCATTTAGAAGTTTTCAAACCTCCTACATCCTGACACATCGGCTGTAAGATTTTTTTTTTTAATGACACTTGATCCTACGTGGTGTCGTAATATGCTCTATTACTGAAAGTAAAAAGAAGAATTTTTTCCAGAAGATATTTGTTGAGCTTTGGTGTCTAGCTTGGGGACTGGAAAGCGGAAGAAATAATTCCATTAAATGATTCTCTATTAAAGGGAAAAGAGAACCACAGTGTTCAACACACATACTGACTTTGGAAGCATACATGAAAACTGTAGAATCCCGAGGAGGGAGCGGTGTGTTCCCACCACCACTATTCGAATGGGTCTAGAGAGGGAGATTTCTGTTACCCCCCGCCGGGCCACAAACCCAAACAGCCCTCTGAGGACCCTGCCTGGCCTCCCTGCAGAGGGGAGACCTGCTCTGTCCACAACCCAGAGCAGCCACAGGCCAACCAGAGCAGATGCGGCCGCGTGTCATCTAAAATGGCCACACATGTCAGTGCTGACACGCGTGTCACAGGTTCGCCATCATGGCTCTAGATACTCTCTGACGACCAGTTAAAAACATTTACAAGGATAAATGAGCAAAATATTATGATTGCCAATTCTTAAATGCCCTGTTCCATGTTTGAAAGATTGCCCCTGAATTAAGCACCAGACCACCACAACCTACAAATTCTTCCACACTCACCTGCTTCATTTAGAAGAATTTAAAAGAGTCTCTGGGCAAGACTACAACTAACCTGACGTGTATTCATTTTTCAGATCTTTCCTTCCACTGGTCAGAAAACCAACAAAAGGTGTTTCCCTGCCATAGAACATCCTCCGCTTTAAAACGCAGGTGTGGCATTCCTCTCAGGTTTTATTGAACGTGCTTTTTAACATTCCTATCAGTAACAGGATATCTCTTTTACTATAGCACACGTAAAAATGCGAGATGAAAATCAGTTTTCTTTAGTTTGTATTCTTTTAAAAATGTCAGAGGAGATTCTAAAAGAAATAAGCATTTCACAAATGATAAACACACTTCTACTGGCATTCCCCTTTGAAGCCCCCACTAGAGTTTCTTAAATTTTAAAAACCTTTCTTTCCTTCGTATTCTATAAAGAATACTTGGTCATTGTAGAAAATGTATAAAATATCCATTAAAAAATAAGAGAATATTTAAAATCACATCAAATTGTACCACCTGCAGATAAAATTTATGATCCATGGGTAGATTTATTTAAATAATGATTTTTTTAAAAAAACTTTCCCACACAAGTTATTTAGAATGCTTTTATATGTAATATATTGACAATCTCTTCCAATGTTATCAAATATTTTTCTAACAAAATTTTCATAACGACATAGTTTTCAATCAAATATACATTATAATTCATATGATCAGTCCATAAATGTAGAATATTTAGGTTGTCTCTAATTTTTGCTATTAGGAACTCTATTTCAATAAAATTTTTATCATTATATTCTTGTGCATTGTCTTTTATTGAAGCAAAACTTAGAAGTCCAATATCAGGATTAAAGAAAAGAAATATTTCTAAACTTTCCCACATGGATTGCTAAATTCCCCACTAAAAAAAAAATTGATAGCAATTTCTTCTCTTCCACCAACAGAACAGAAGCATGCCCCCTGCTCCAGATAGTCTAAAAGACCTGTGAAAACTGAAAGACAATGGAACTATATTTGCATTGAGACAGATTTTTGTCTTCTTTTTGTACTGCTCAGATTTCCAATGGGAATGTGGAAGGAGGGCAATAAACGGCTTGAGGTCAGACGACCCCCTTTAACTGGAAAGGCTCCCTCCACCTCAACTGAAGAAATGTGGCCCTAGCTGGTGGGTTCAATAGATGGATGGCATGCAGACGTCTCATGTTTGATCCCAGATCAAGGCACACATGAGGAACAATCATCTGCTTCTCTTTCCCTCTCTCTCGTCCCTTCCCACAGCCAGTGACTTGGTTGGTCCAAGCATCAGCCTTAGGCACTGAGGATAGCTCGGTTGATTCAAGCATTAGCCCCAAAGGGGGGCTGCCAAGTGGATCGTGGTTGGGGCACATGCCTCTGTCTCTGTCTCCTCTCCTCTCACTTAAAAAAAGAAAAATAAGAGGATTATATGAACTAGTGTGAGGTTCTTCTGCCTGTGAACAATGATGGAAATACAATCACATGCCCCACAAGCTAGACTGTGATAAGTCGCCTATTGTTAGGATAAATGCCATTTACACGCCTATTTATAATTTTATATTCTTCCTTTTCATTTTATTCTTCGTTGAAAGTTAATGTATTGTAACTCATTGACAGGCAATGTATGGTAGGGTGAAAAGTAACCTAATGAAAAACAAAATTTGTGAATGTATAAAAATAACCCAAAGCTATAAGCAGATTTATTATACATAGCTGGAACATACATCGCATATATGAAGACATTTATAAGTGCACAAGTTCTTTGTAAATATACTTGACAAAGTCATTTACTTTCGGTGTCAGAAATCACCCAGGAACAGGTAAAAATTATACCTACAAGTCAAGAAGTATTTATATATAGCCAAATAACCAGAGCAAAATAAAGCCTTATGGGAGAAATAGATTAGTGCACTGAAAATAAAAGAGGCAAAGAGGAGAGAAAGATATAAAACACAAATTTAAAGACAAAGTTAAAAAGAGACCCAGTAACTACACAATAACTTTATTATACGACACCTGTCATCTTGACTTCATTTGACAATTCTCAGTGGGTAAATCTCTAGCAAACTGACATTCAATCATTTAATAATATTGCCCTATAACCTAGAAATTGCTTTAGAGTCTTTAAATTTACTTCCTGAAGTCATCGACTTGACTTTCCACGGAAAGATTCAGTATAGTTTTCTTTCTTTAATTGTTGCTTCTTGATGGAACAATTCCTCTTTTATTGTGTCATGAATCTCAATGCCAAGTTTTGATGGTGGTGCTAAGATTCCCTATCTGTGTGGGCAGTGGAGGGCCAAGATGCCCCTCCACTGTAAGAACTAAGCACTGTTCCACTCCTGTGTGCCTCCACCACATTCTTCGCACCCACCATGAATGGGTACATCACGGTGTGTTACTCTCATCAGGTTGTTGCCTCTGTGGGTACCTGTGTCGAGACATACAGAGACTGAAAGTCAGGTCTATGAACGTAAGGAGGAAATACTCTGATGTCACAGGATAATCTCACTGAGTACTCGAAACGGACCTATAAAGTAGTCAATATTATTCGTATTTCACAACAGAAATGGTACCAATTTCTGTGACTTTTCCAGGGTCACACACTTAGAAAGTGTTGGTATTGAACTCCAGAGCCTGTGCTTTTAACCATTATGCAATTCAGCAAATACATAGTACAGATTGGGTGATTTGACACATGACTAAACAAATAGATAAAATACACTACAATGGATTAAATACCATAATCATATTACCATTCAGCCTCTCAAATTCTTTGAGATAGAATATGCTTAAAGTTGAGTGTGTACATTTCTCAAGTCAAAATTAGATCCTATAGACCAAGTCCAATATTATGGACACTACCAATGGATGACAGAGAGAAATATGAGTACGTCTCCTAATGTTGACACAATTAGCTGCACATTTTAAACCTTAGCTTACGAACTGTCCAAACTAATGCAAAAATCTGTTTGTTTTACATTTCATTGATTCTATCAACCAACTGTTGTGATGTTTTGCAAATTCGGCCCAAATAATGTAATAATTTTAAAGAACTATTAGAAATTTAACAGTGTACTGAGGTACTCTGGCCATTACTTATCCATTAAAATATACAGTTTAAAGCCATTTTTTCCCCAAACATTACTGTGATGATCTTTTGATGTGTCAGCTCAGCTAGGCTAGTTCCTAGTAACTAAATCAAACACTGATCTAAATGTTGCTGTGAAGGTATTTTGTAGATGTGATGAAATTCCGTAACCAGTTGACTTTAAATAAAGGAGATTATTTCAGACAATTTGCACGAACCCGTTAAAAGCACAACTGAAGCGCCCCAGAAGAACACACTCTACCTATGGACAGCAGCCCCAACCCTGCCCCTGAGAGCTCTGGACTGTCCCCTTCCTGGTGACCGGCCCTGCAGATCCTGGCTTGCCCAGCCAGACCCCAGAAGGGAGTAAGCCTGTTCCTTAATGATAACTCTCTCTATATCTACGATGGGCTCCACTTTACTGCTTGGGCCTCAACTGATAAAATTACTCTACTCAAGAAATACACAGGTTGGAAGCAATATAAAACCAATAGCTAGGAGTTCCTACCACTACCAGGCTGATAAAAAATAAATTACAAGACATAGAGACACAGGTTTTTAATAATGAGCCTGAACTCTTACTCATCTTTATAACCCCAGTGACTGCAGGCTGAAGCTGTTCATCAGATGGCTTCTAAGTGAATCAGCGAGTTGATGGCTGATCAAGTGAATGAATGAGTGGATTTGGCTGCTTGTTCCTGTACCTTATTTCTCAGGTCTTCCACTGCAATGTTTGAGGCACGTTAACATCAAAGAGGGAACTGAGAGGAAGGAAGGAAAAAGTAAACCCCCTTTTTCGTTCCCCCTTGCTCCCGGCCATACAGCACCGTGCGCGTGCCAGGAACTAAGAACGCACATGCGTTCATTTTTTCAAAACCCTGTGAAACAGGTCCAATAATATATAGCCAATTCTCAGATATACTTATTTTCACCAGGCCAATGCAGAAAGACTCAAAAAGCTAATGAGTCCGTCTCTAATGCTGGTGACAGCCTTTCATTATGACATAGGGCCAAGGCAGCACACAAAAATGGATCAACCTTAAAGGGAACTGCCACTGAACTTGGCTATCTCACAGAAGGGCAGTCTGATGAGTGGGTAGAACCCTAGCACCTGCTGGGTCCAAAGTGATTTAAATAAATGTATAATAAAACTAATTAGGTTAAATAAAATAAAAAAATGACAAGGGCTCCTTCTATTCCTTAAACAAAAGCGGATACACGTGAAAGGAAACTGCTATTGAACTTGACCATCTGTAGTAGAGCAGTTTGGTCATACGTAAGGCTCCAGGACGTGCCAGGTCCAAAGTGCATTTTAAAAGTACAAGATAGAATAATAGGATTTTAAAAAATAATCAATCAATGGTTTCTTTTCTTCTTCTCTAATGTCCCCGTTCAGGCAGGTAGCATTAAATTCAATGTGTTCGTTTTCTTTCCATCAAAAGCTAAACCCACTGGTTTCCAGGAAGCAAAGGGTTACTTTACCGCGGCAGAAGTAATGTTAACAGACCAAAAGATAGAGACTGTATACATACAAGTCATCGTGACCAGGAGGGGAATAACAATCAATGGAACCTATTAATTCTGAAACAATAGATGAGGAGAAAGAACTCTATCTCAGATCTGTTTAATCCTATGGCCTTATATAGCCATGCATTATTATTAACATAAATATTCAGAATATTTTGACTGGACATACAAATGTCTTTTTTTGGGAAAATATGTATTATCAAAATGAAATTTACTTTGAGAGAGGAAATACTATTGTCATATCATGGTTATTTAAAACATAGATAACAAAAAAGAATTGTTTAGGCCCTTGAGACAGGGTGTTGGTTCCCTGTAAAGCGGCAGGATGGTTGGTAGGTCTGTTTTTAAGAAAGACCACAGAGCTAGCTGGCTAGAAATCAAGTGGAAAATACATTTTATTTTTTACACACAGAAACATGCTTAACAGCTCATCGCAGAGGACGATTGTGTTTCCCAAATTAGTACTCAAATGTCTGCCCACATTGTTGGATTTTTTACCTTCTCACCCTAAGTGGTTGGCTAGACAAAGTGTTTTCTAGCTC
Source organism: Rhynchonycteris naso (assembly GCA_037038555.1). Classification (NCBI taxonomy): domain Eukaryota; kingdom Metazoa; phylum Chordata; class Mammalia; order Chiroptera; family Emballonuridae; genus Rhynchonycteris; species Rhynchonycteris naso. Next base: position 141,559,188 of record CM073002.1, read on the forward strand.
AACCTGTAGTTTTGGTGATCAAGAGACCCGAGGGTTCAGGAACTGAGATCTCTTCCCAGCTCCGTTGGTTTACCCGAAAATCTGAGGACACAGACATCCTGGATTTCCACTTTCTTCCTTGAATAAAGGCAGTGGTAATGGTTCATTATTATCTTCCCAATTAAAGGGTGCACTGACTAGGCGGTGGCGCAGTGGATAGAGTGTCGGACTGGGATGCGGAAGACCCAGGTTCGAGACCCCGAGCTCACCAGCTTGAGCGCGGGCCCATCTGGCTTGAGCAAAAAGCTCACCAGCTTGGACCCAAGGTCGCTGGCTCGAGCAAGGGTTTGCTCGGTCTGCTGAAGGCCCACGGTCAAGGCACATGTGAGAAAGCAATGCCTGACCTGTGGTGGCGCAGTGGATAAAGCATCGACCTGGAATGCTGAGGTCACCGGTTCAAAACCCTGCACTTGTCTGGTCAAGGCACATATGGGAGTTGATGCTTCCTGCTCCTCCCCCCTTTCTCTCTCTCTCTCTTTCTCTCTCTCTCTCTCTCCTCTCTTAAATGAATAAATAAATAAATTTTTAAAGAAAGGGTGCATACATTTGGGGCTACGCTTTGTCCCACGCTATTTATAACTCACAAACCCTATTTTCAACATTCATTTTAGCACTGTATGTGGTACACAGCTAATCACATGAATTTTCAATGAAAAAATTTTCACGGAAACTTCGATACTGTTTAAAGGAAAAGCAATCCCCAGAGTCAAGCCAGTGCTTTGCAACAATTGTGCCTGGCTCTATTTTATTAGCAAGTAAACGGGCTTAGGGGAGGAACATCGTAAACAATACGTTGTGGCCAAGCTGGGTCATGGAGCAGGAGAGAGGCTAATCAGCACTGAGCCACAGAGACAAAGCCCAAACCACAAGGGCATCAGTTATGCAACAGGCGTCAAATCAGAGATGTGGCCGTGGGGGAACCAGGGATCACAGACCAGAGATACCAGAATTAGAACAGGGCCAGCAGTAGAGCCATCTGAAGTTTAAAGGCAACCCAAGTGACAGAATCAAGTTTGGGGAGTTGTGGTCTGTGATCACGACAAACGACAGTCTAGAGTAGCGATTTTCAAACTTTACATCTCATGGCACACATAAACGAATTACTACAAAAGTTCTGTGGCACATCAAAAAATACGTATTTTCTGTCGATCTGACAAAAAAAAAATAGGTATCATTTTGACCTATTCACTCTAGAGGGCTATTGTTGTGTTGGCTGTTGTCATCTTTTTATTTGACACTCTAAGGGAAAAGAGGTCAGTGTCCCTGACTAAATAGTCTGGTATTGGCATGCTGTAAAAATTCTTGTGGCACATCAGGGTACCAAGGTACACCGGTTGAAATTCGCTGGTCTAGAGTAATTTCAAGCAATGACACTGGCACTGCTTTTGAAGGCATTCGTCCTTACAAAGAGTCTCCAGCCCCAGCCCCATGAAACCAGGTCAGCGGTGGCTATCACGCAGTATTTGAGGGCCGGTTTTCCATCTCAGTTCATGAGCACAAACAGCCAAGTTTCTTAAAAGAGAACCTGTATAGTCCACTTCATTAATCTCTCTCCAGCTTGCTACCTTCCGCCTACATCTCGGGGTTGTTACGCCAGAGAAATCCACAACAGTTATATTTTTAAACCTACAATTATCCTCATTCTTTCTCACTGATACACCATAGAGTCAGTCTGGTTTGGGTCCAAGGCAAAAAAAAAAAAAAGCAAAATTTAAAAAATATATACTAGTTAAAATAAATTCACATAAACATCACTCCGATTGGCTCAAGATCACTCGGATGATGTCTAAACAGTTCCAATCTGATATACCAGTCAGATTCAAAGTTGGTTCGACACCAAGTATGAATCAATAACACAAACATTTCCAAAACAACTATAACAGTCAAAGGCTAAGATCTTAATTAAAATACAGTTTACTTTAGAGAAGATAGAGATTATCATTGGAAAACCCTGTCACATCAGGACAAACAAAAGAGTTTGGTTATATATGTAACCCAGACTGAGAGTGGAAGCTTTATGATGAGGAGTTTAGGGAAGAATTTAGCAATCCTACACCCACATCGATCCATCTACACCAGGGGCGCCCACACTTTTTCAGCCTGCGAGCTACTTATAAGATGACCAAGTCAAAATGATCTAGCTACAATAAAAATGCAAAACATAAATTGATTTCTTCTATATTATCATTATTTAAGTTACTATTATTACTATTTAATATTGTGTATTCTTCTTTCACCTTTCTCCTTCTCAGCTCTCTTTTCGGAGGAAAGTCAATGTCATAGTTTTTATGAACAGTCTGAAAAAGCCGCTCCACATTTCCCTTCTTTGGAATAGCAATGGCACACAGACAGATGAGGCAAATGCACTTAGAATATAACATAGTGAAAAAAAACCCTCCCATTCTGTAAGAAAGTGGTAGGTTTTAGGCTTCTTACTCGGACCAGCTATGGCACTCATTTTTATACACTTTGTTGTATTTAGTTTAAATAAATTGAAGGCTAACTACGCAGCAATGTAACTGAACAAGTTAGCGCGGTTTAACGCGCATGTGTAGGGTGTCAAAAGTTCAGACGTCAGATTGACCACCCTGAATGCCAATCAAAAGACAAATGTCTTTTTAATGTCATGCGATCTACCCACACTTCCTTCGTGAGATCGACCTGTAGATCGCGATCGACGTATTGAGCACCCCTGATCTACACTCAAAAGTCAATAAATACCTTGGTTCTTCTATTTGTGCATCCAAAAGAGATGCTTACACTGGCTATGATAATAAAAGGAATCCGGTAAAAGCAAATAGCAGACCTACCATTATACATGTCACTTTAACTGTGGTCAACTCTCTAAAGACATGTTTTCAAGGCAAGGGTAAGTGGATTAAGTAAACTCATTCTTTTTCCCTCCAATAGCATCTCTTCCTCAACCATCACGATGGTTAAATACTAAGCGACCAAGTACATCAAAAGACAATGCCTCAAAAACAACTTTGATTCAAGGTGTTCATGTCACATAGACAAATGTAATCTATAGCTATCTCAAGTTTTTTCTTCTATTGTAAGTAGTGGCTTTTAGCATGTATTCTAGCCAAAATTGCTGCCCAGTTGAAAAGGGTTTGAAAGACAAGACTCAGTTTAATTATGAAAGATAGTCACTATTGCTCTGAAGTAATGAGAGGGTCTGCTCAAGAATAATTCATTATTACAGAAGAAACACTGATGTGATGGTGCCGTCTGTCCACTCTAACTAGCCCCGATTGACTTAGTTCTCCTTAATCAGCCTCACCAAGATGCTGCTCATTGATTCGTTCATTCGTTCATTCATTCATTCATTCATTCATCCATTCATGTATTTACTCATTCCATATCCTTCTGGAACAAATCCATGTTACCCAGGATAGGATTTAAGGTCCCTCAAGAATCTATTCAAAAGCCAGCCAACCTTATTGCTGTGTAGACTCTGATCTGTGGGCTCAGAGTCTGTTCCTTTAATAAGATCCTGCCTTACTCAATGAGAGTTATGCCTTCAGGTCCCAACATCTGTCATTACAGCCCACCCTACATGCTCACCAGCAGCCCCAGGGCCAGGCTTAGCCTTGCTCTCCAGGGATTCCAACATTCAAGGTTCATCTGCTGAGTTCATCCCTCCACCCAGCTGGAGATTGCCACAGCTTCCTACAAATCCCTGCCTGCCCGCCAAACCTGCTACCTGCTGCTGTGGAAACCTGCCCAATCCCCAGTTCTAACAGTGACAACACTGGCCTAGACGGATGCTACTTATGCACCTTCAGGGTTAATAATATCCACAGAGCCCTCACCTGTCATTGAATCCAAAGAATTTTTCGTTGGGCTTGCTTAGCCGTAAATGTCTCTACAAACTTCTCCATCTTGGTTTTCTTATTTGTAAAAGGGGAATAATGTTAGTATCCACACAGAGAACACTTCTATGAATTTTAAATTATATACAAGTATATAAAACATACGTTTTGTAAGTTTTGTAAATATATAAAACTTAGACACATACAACAGGGCCTGGCAGGTAACACACGCTCTGTCAGCGCCATGTTAGTATGAGCGCCCAGAGTCACTGCCGATGGTGGAGACGGCCTCCTTCCTCCTTATAAAGCCTCTGACTTACAGGGAGATTAGCATATCTCAGGCAATAACTGTAGTTGTCAAATAAAATTGAGTTACTGAGTACTTGACAAAGATATATAGAAATCTTAAATATCTCTTATGTAACTGAAGAAGTAGGACTACAGACATCAAATTGCCTACATAAGGAAGTCAAGTCACTGAAAGAGCCAGGAATGCAAGACCATCATATGCCCATAAGCACTGTCTTCATACCACACTGTTTTCCTGATAGGAGAATCAATGCATTTACTCCGACCTCATGTTTATGTAAATTTACTTCTTCTTGGCCAAGGGCAGGGCACTGGGTAGCTTAGACACTGTTTTCTCATTCATATATTTATGAAGCTGCCCTGTAACAGACGCTGTTTTGGGTGTAAAGAGATTACAGTAAGCCAAACAGATGAAAAGCATTGCTTCACAGAGCTTACATTTATTTATTTGTTTGTTTTTGTGTGTGTGTGTTTATTTATGAAGGGGAGTCGTAGACAATAAATAAAACATTGTTTTATATTAGTCTGTGATGTGAAAAGCACACTGAGAGGCAGCTCCGTTCTATCACCCACGGCGACAACAGAAGCTCCTGCCCATTGACTCATCTCCCTTCTAGCTCCTGCTGGACCAGTTTTCTCCGACACTTGGCTGGTGAAGGACAATGTACTGTTGATGGATGCTGAGAGGAATGGGACATGGTTATTCTGTTGCCAGTCCCCATGACAAAAGTGTCTAGTTTACAGCCTGCCGTGGGAGGAATCCCCCTACTGGATGTGGACAGAAACTTAAATGGCCCTGGGAAGGATCCGCAGCTCAGACAGGCAGCAATTCTGGATGGAGAAGGCATCGCCTTCCTTCAGCTGCAGGTAGAGAGGAAAAAGGCCCCCTCCTGACCCGGGTCCCTCCTCAATTATAACCTCAGGACAAACAGAGAGCTTGCTTTGGTAGTGAGCATTCTCTTGATATAGATAGAAGATATAGTATATTAGATTAGGTGCTCTAAGATCCCAGAGATTATTTTACAAAAAAAGATTTTTGTAGTCATCAATTTCATTTTATTTGGAGGCACCTTCAAGATTTCACTACCTTTTACCAATGCAACAATCACAGATGGATATCACTCTCTAAAGCAAATTAACGTCAACCTAAGTATAAATGAGTCAGACCTACGAGTCTCCCAGCATTACGGCTCAGTACACCGCCAAACCTTTGTAAAGTAGTTTTAATTTTCTAGCTCTGTGAATAAGTCTGTTGCAGAAATGTTTTACTGAATGACATTAATTGTCTTGATATTGGGTTTGAGAAGTTACCTTTTCATTTAGCAACTGAATGAACAAAAGAACTAACAAGAAAGAAAACCATAGAAATCAATATGTTCTTCTCCCGCCCCCCGCCCAAAAAAAATATTAAATCTTCAGTAAGGATCTAACAAGCTATTGATCCACTCTTCATAATTCTCAAAGTGAGGTAATGCTCTTTCTTCAATCATGATGTTTGCCAAATGACCTGTGAAAAAAAGTATCTATACCACTGCACTGGGGAAGTCTCTGTTAGAAATGATATATTGAGCCTGACCAGGCGGTGGCACAGTGGATAGAGTGTCGGACTGGGATGCGGAGGACCCAGGTTCGAGACCCCGAGCTCGCCAGCTTGAGCGCAGGTCCATCTGGCTTGAGCAAAAGCTCGCCAGCTTGGACCCAAGGTCGCTGGCTCCAGCAAGGGGTGGCTCGGTCTGCTGAAGGCCCACGGTCAAGGCACATGGGAGAAAGCAATCAATGAACAACTAAGGTGTTGCGACGGCAACGAAAAACTAATGATTGATGCTTCTCACCTCTCTCCGTTCCTGTCTGTCCCTATCTATCCTTCTCTCTGACTCTCTCTGTATCTGTTAAAAAAAAAAAGAAAAAAGAAAAAAAAAGAAATGATATATTGAATAGTTTAGATTCAAATCACTGTCCTGATTTAAACACTGTGGGAATAATAATATTATAGTAAATAATATTGAGTGCTACCGACAACCCCATACATCAAAGATACTTAGTATTGAAGGCCTTGCCAATACTAAGCCCTGGGAGATTTACAAGAGGTCAAGGTGCCTAGAGGTCCTTGATTAGAATGTAAATTCATATATTGATTTATTGTATCAAACAGATCCATGAGTAGCTACTGATTTTTTCCTTACATATTCATTTTCTATTTCAATGATGAATATCAATTCAATACATTAATCAGAATTCCTCACCTCACCTGCAGCTTCAGTGTCCTGGGCTCAAGTTAAGCAAGACAGGAACATTTCCTGTCACAATTTTATCCTGTTCTGGCTTGGGAGTTTGGGAAACTGAATACCCCACATTAAACAAAATTTACACCAAACTGTCAACTCAGAGGCAAAATATGATTCATTTGGGTATAAGTATGTATCATGCCTGTGTCCAGGCCAGCTCTGTAGACCCATGAGAACTTAAGTGATGTGTCCTTCATCCCATCGAGGGGGCGGGAGGGAGAGAGGTAAGGAGAGAGAGAGAGAGAGATGCTTAGCTGTGCACACTGCAGGAGGGACCCGAGCTGCATCTGTCCGGTGAAGGCTGTGAGCCACTCCTTCCGAGCTCTCCCCACCCCCGGGGTCCTGCAGCACAGTGACCTTCCCTCCAGCCCCCTTCCCTCTCGGAAGGCTTTCCTTTTCTGCTGCCTCCAGTCCCGCAGAACAGCACAAGCTCACGCAATTTCCAGCTTTCGAACTTGTGTTAACATCTCTTTCCAGCTGCCGTTTCCTCTCCCCTTTTGTTCTTGCACACTTGCGCCTTCTTCTTCGCTTTGCTGTTCCAGGGAAGAGTTTTCAGAAGGAGCAGAGGTAAACCCATGTGGTTCGTCCGCCATATGGAGCCGGAAGTCCCCACTGTACAACAGCACACCCCTCCCGTCTCAACCTGTTGGACACAAGATGGCTAATTTTTCAGGTGGGACAGACTGACATGAATTCAAGTGAATGGCATTCCTTTACTTCTTCCTTGTTTCTGGGATCAGGATATATGGAAATAATACTCAGCAGCCATCCTGCTATGGATCGATCATATGAGGCTGGGCCTACACATGAATCCCAAAGTCCAAACCTGAGCTTTCTGGTTTAAAACTTACTATCTTATTAAGATATTCAAAGTCGGAAGCAACACTCATGACAACAGAAATAGCTGAGTCATGACATCAGGGCATGACGTGAACACCCTGAATACACACTGTGATCATGTGCAGATAACAAGAGTGAGGTTGATGGGGTCAAGATTCCATGATAAAGAACACCATTCCCTTTCTTCCTCTTGCCCTAGTGTGCCCGACTATGCTGTTGGGTTCCATTTTTCAGTTTAATTATGGTATTCTTCATTGCTTTAATTTCTGTTCAGGGTTGGTTTTTTAAAATATATTTTGTTTCTTTGTTGCATTTCTCACCTTGTTTGTGCATTGCTTCCTGACTTCGGCAAGCACCTTTATTACCGTTATTTTGAACTCTTTCTTCTGTAAGTCATTTATCTCTGCTTCCTAAAGCTAGGCGTCTGGAGGTTTACCTCATTCTTCCGTTTGGAACACATTCCCTTCTTTCTTCATTTCCCTTGACTCTGTGTTGGCTTCTGAGCATTACATCCAACGGTCCCCTCTGCCAGGCATGACAGAATAGTCTCGTGGAGCAGGTGAACCTCACCAATCAGCCCAGTTTGAGTGCCTACCAGCCTCTTCCGTGTGACCTCTCAAGCCTTTGGTCTTAGTGGCGCCCGGGAGCTGAGGGTGTGCTGAGATTCAAGTGTCCCCAAGGGGAGATGACAGTCAGTACTGATATACAGGCTGATCAGAAGCCAGAACCTTAGGCAGCAGTTGTAAAACTATACAGTCGAACCCCTCTGGACAAAAACTGGGAAATGGGACTTGACAATTTACTGTTGGAGGGAGCAAGATGGGGAAGGGATGGAAGTGCCCACCAGCTCTTTTGGGCCCCGGGGAAGCACTCAGCGGCTACCTAGATGCATGCTCATTAGAAGTTCAGGAAGCAGCTCGTAAAACACCCAGTCAAACTCCTTCCAAGGAAAGACCGGGTGCTGGGTGTTTAGTCTGCACCCTCTGCACTGAGCCCCGGGGGATTGGTGAGCTTGCCAGGCTCCAGTTAACAACTGCTTCTTTGTTTGCTATAGTCCTGTGGGCCTGCCTCAGTGGCACAGGCCCCTCTGGCTTTCAGAGCTAGGTGAGCTGGAGACCTGTCTCTCTGGTAGTAGTAGCCTTGCAAACTGGGGTGCTAGAGGTGTGGTCTAACCCTTTCCTCCTGGGAGATTGGGGCTTCCCTCTTGAATATATGGTGCTGTGCTGGTTTGGGGGGTATGATGAGAGTGTCCCCAACCTTTACTACGCCACTCAGAGTGGGTATCTTCCAGTCATCTCATGTGCAGCAGTGACCCCGCTAGTTTCTGGAATTCTCTCAGGGACAATCCGCTTCACATATAGTGTATATTCAGTGTCTCTTGGGAGGAGGAAACTTCAGGAGCCTCCTAGGTGGCCATCTTGGTCTGGAGACTTGAGTGTGATTTTTTTTCTAGCAAAAGGTCATTCCCCTCATTCCTCAATGGAATGAGTCAACAGAAGCAATACTGTTTCTATTATTAATAATTTTAATATGTAACTATTTAAATAACTCTTTGTTGAGTGTTTCTTTTGTATCAGGCACTATGCCAAAGCGTTTGATCTATATTCAGTCATTGCATCCTCACACCCAATGAGACATGTTATACTTGTGAAAGACATGTTATACTTTGTGAAAGTCACACAGCTGAGCCCAGTCAGCCTCGAAATTTCACCTTTTAACCTCTTTATCATACTACAGTAATGTGCCTATGATATCCCACAGTGTAACATATGGAAGAGAAGTCTGTATTGATAATATTTCCCTTTTCTTTAAATACCTCCTTAAGTGATATCCTTGGCTCCTTTTAGAAACACTTCTGATTATTCTGGGTAGGCTCTATTTCACAATCTTAGGAAAAGGCTCTGGAAACACCAATGGAATTGATCTTTTAAAATATAAGATCTCATTGCCCAGAGCAAGAATTCTCTCTGAAATTAGAGCCAGATTTTACTTATAATTTCATGGTCTTGCCCCCCCATCATTTGCATAGTGATACAGCTTTAATAGAGTTTTAATTCTGAATTTATATTCCAAAAATGCCAATCTGGAGGCTGTAATCCTACTAACTTTTCTGTAGGCCCATTTTTTTCTAAATAGATCTAAATGTTTATTTTCTTTAAGCAGCATATTTTAGAGGTAAAATGTATTCCAAAGGCTTTAATCTACACACAGGCTGTCATAAAACTTCCCTGGAATATCATTCTCTTACAGTTAACAAAATTACATCGGGGTATCTGAAGCAAATGAGGATATAACAAAGTGGTCTGGGCGGACGAAATGTATGAGCTGTATCGGTTGATGGGACATTTTCACAGCTGTGTAGGCTGATGGCTATGCTCAAAGAAACAGTTATAGAAGCAAATAAAATTATTCATTCCATGGTTTATAAACAAAAGAGAGAAAAGACTGTTAATCTTCAGGATAAAAGAGAGGAGTCAAGAGTGTTTAAAAAAAAAAAGAAAAGGAGCCTGACCAGGCGGTGGCGCAGTAAATGGAGCGTCCGACTGGGATACGGAAGAACCAGGTTCGAGACCCCAAGCTCGAGTGCGTCCTCTGCTCCTGACCTGGAAGCCTCTGTCTTCCTTTCTTTCTGTGTGTGTCTCTTTCTATAAAGAGGTTTCTCTTGGCGCAGGTGCATTTTCATCAAATTTGGGAAGCTATGACGAAACACAGACCAATGACATATGCTGAATTGACCTGGGAGGTGGGAGGGGTCGTAACTAGAAGCCGATAATGCTGAAGCCCAGTAGGGACCTCCCTGCAATATGCACTAGGAGTCTCGACACAGGAAAAACCTGCAGAGATCCTAACAGGAACCCCAAACCAATCATTCTAACGGCAGATGCTCTGAATTTGGACTGAACCACTTCTCGCTTGAACCACATAGCACAATTCAGGCATAGTGGAAGTCTATTAGCATCATTTGGAGGACTTTAATAGACTATGGGTGCCCACATCCCAACCCAGATGAATAAAATTGCAATCTATGGGAGTGGAGACAGGGAGGTGGACAAGTGGCCCCAAGGCACCAGATGGTTGTAAGGAGGAGCCAGAGTTGAGAACCTGGCTCAGGATGAGTGGCAACCAGAATTTATTTAACAATGGTCAACGATTCCCTCCTGAATAATATAGAAGAAGTCAGCTGGTGTTACAGACACTTTGCCTATAAATAACCGAAAGTATTTTGTATCAGCTATCTAAATCTGTGCGCTCCAATATACTCGCAAGAAGCTTAGACACTGGAAAGTTAGAAAGCAGCAGGAAATCAGTGGGATTTGGCCAAGGTGAGGCCCACACAAGTCCAACGTTCTCACCAAGGGCGTCTCTAGCAGGAGGTGTCATAGTCCTGACATCCCAAGGTGAACTGTCTTCTACTACACGGGGGGTCCATTACTATATGGTTCTGATTTGAAGCCAATAGAAACCTGAGTTTTAAACTCTGAGTGTGACAGTTTCTATCCTCTTGGCCAGCACTATTTGTTCTGGGTACTTTCAGCAGAGGAAGGTAATACAGAGTGTTCCCACAAGTAAACAAACTCATTTTAATTGCAACAAAGCTGAGTAACCGTTTCCTCTGAGCGCACAAGCATTTCCCATTCCTCCCATGCGATCGGCTCCCACTGCAACCTAAGGAACAGAAGGGACTCTCCTGTCACCTGCAGGCGTAGACTGGCGCTGAAAAATCCCTGTCTGGAAGCATTTCAGGCAGCTTTGATCAACAAACAAATCAATGACAGCCACAGGGACCTGGTTTGTGGAAGAGCCTTCTCGCTTTGGCCACCAACCCAGCAGCTGCTCCTTCTTTTGGGGACACACGTTTACGTGCAGGCAGGACTCCAAAGGGGGACCCTGCCACAGTGTGTACACTGACGGCTCTCCCATTCAAGAACATGGGCCGTGGTGCACACTCCGTGACGCTACTGAACCCAACTAGAAAGTTCAAAACATTGCACTTTCCCCGGGGGTGGGAAATATTGGCCCGTAGGAAGACAATGTGTTCCTGTTGTTAAAATAATTTTAGGATCCAAAAGAATGCAAAGGAATGGAGTTTAAGCACAGGACCATCCACAAGAAATGAGAGTCTTAGACTCCTATAACTATATTGTATCCCAATGGTATACTTTTTGAAATGTATTGAAACTACTTTTGCCCAGTGAGCGGCTATACACCCCACCTGATGCCAAAATATTGAACACGAGAGACGAATGAGTGAAAAGGTGATAGAGATAGATCACGGATCTAAGTAAGAACCATACCTTTGTGAGATGCAGAAAGAAGATGGAACTTCAGTGTTCAATCAGCTCCGACCAAACTACGGACCAAAGAGCTTTGGTGGCACAGCAGAAGAAGGCAGTCCTAATTCAGACATCAATGTGCACCTCCCACATGTATGGCTCAATGAGCCATATTTAGACAAATTACCTGGCAGAGCATTTATTCCATAGACTTAAAGCAGCTCTCTAAGAACAGACATTTCTTTGTGTGTTTCGGTGTGTGATTTATTACTTCGAAATCAGCACTGAAAAATTTCCCTAAACAGAGTCCCACCACTCAGTGAACTGCAACAGGTAAACGATCATAAGCCTGACTTAAACCTTAGTAGTAGTTCCTCTTCTCCCCTAAAATGCCCGTTATCAGTCAAATGTCCCTGGCCACCAGTGGGAGAACTAGTTAAAGAAATTATTTAATTTATTAAATAGTCAAAAAATAATTATTAAGCGTCTACTGTGTGTGAAGCACTAGTTAAGACACTGGGTCATCCGCATGATAAAATTCCATGCAAGCTAAAAAATATATGAGAAAAATCTGTACAGGATGCCTGAGGAAAACTCTAAAAGGAATTTAAAAGCAAGAAAAAGAACCATGTGTAGAGTATGGTTCAGAGGCATTTGGAAAATTATTTATATTTGCATGTACACAGTGACAGCTTTTGGTACATGATCCACTGGCAATCTCTGGGTGACTCTGCGGTGGGAAGGAGACTCGATTTCCATTATACTGTGTGCAGTTTCTTCACCAGGCACATCTGAATTTCGTATTTCAAAATTAAAAATAAGTTTAACTCACCAGGCACCATTTCTTTTTTTAGCATAGACAGATCATTTTCACTAAAAATAATAAAAGTGATTTTAAAGAACCATAACTCCTTATCATTTTACCTCATGCACATTAAGTTAGGACTGTAAATTTTCAAGTTAAATTAGTACTTATACAATGATGTGAGGTTTGGCAAGCGTGCCAGCTGTATCTGTCAGCAGCCCACCCCCGATTCCCACGTGTGGGTTTGTGGGTACTCTGCCTCCTCTATTTTAAACCTCTCTCTGCTGCTCACCCCAGCCACCCCCTTACAAGGCTGCCACTCTTCTCCCACTGGTTATAATGGAAGATGCAAGAATCCCTGTTATTTATTACACACTGCAGGCTGTAAACAGAATATTGTTTCATACTCGTGACAGGTGACCAGAGTACGTTATGTTTACCCTACACACACACATGCCCGTGCCTATGTACACACACATAATCACACACACTCATACAGTCCGTCATTTGTGTATTTTTCAACTGCATGTCCTCAAATGATTTTTCTGGCTCATGATGTACAGTGTTTTCCTGATCAGACATGTATAATGCTAATGTTCCAGCCTACATATGGCATTGTCTTGAGAACTAGATATACTGAAACATGTAAGAGCTCTCTAGCTTGGGTCTTAGCACAAAGCCGTCGCTCAACTCACGTGTGTGGAACACAAATGCGTTGACTACATATGTCGAATATAAATGCAAACCTGTGAACATTTTAGGAAATAACCTCTAAAAGACAGAGTCGTGTTAGAATGCTAAAAATCTGAATAGTTCACTAGATGTTTTGCCCTTTTATTAGATGAAACAGTAAAATGCATCACTATACCAACACAGTGTTTTGAATATATTAAAACATGGATGGGGTAAATGCCAAGTATTTATTTCCAGAAGTGTTTCTATAGTAAATGTTGACGTTGAAGAACAGTTCCTTAAATTAACTGATTTTCCAGAATGGAGAGAATTTTGGCTTTTCAACACCAATTATCATATTTTTTTAAAACTTGCTACCTAAATAACAGGGTGTGTACGCCAAGGACAGCCAATGGAGCCCATTATGTTAATAAGAAAAAAAATGTAAGCCTTAGCCAGGTGGTTCAATGAACAGAGAGGGATCCCAGTGCACCGAGGTCAAGATTCGATCCGCGGTCAGGGCGCATATGAGAAGCACTCAATGAACGCACAACTCAATGGAACAACCAAGTGGAACTGTGAGTGGGTGCTTGTCTCTCTCCTTCCCTCCTTCTCTCTCCTACCCACTTCTTGCTTCCTGCCTCTCTCTCTCAAATCAACAGGAAAATATTTTTTAAAGTATATAACAGTTTTAGAATGACAGTTAAATGACTTTTACTTTTTCAAGACACTTCAACGTGCAACGGTTCTACTCGATGCTTTTCCTCAGTTTCAAGGTTAAGCTCTGCCTCCCAGGTGCCTCCCAGGAGAAGCCGTGTCCTTATATCTTCCGGTTGCCGCAATGCTGAGAACCATCAAATGTAGGGCTCCCCTGATTTAAGAATAGCTTTACAGAGTGTGAAAAACGATGCTATCTTTGACGCCTATCTCCGCTGTGAGAGTTACGCCAATTTTGAAAAACTGATTGGATTTTTCCATAATGCTCATTACTCTGAGCACAGGTTGGTGAGAGGAGGGGACAAGGCCTATGATCCTCACTTCCTACATTCTGATAGTGAGGAGGGGACTTGACTCCACTTCCTATATGGAACAGAAGAGAATATTTTCCATGTGATAAAGGCAGCAACGGCTGTCCAGGTATGGGGGTAGAGGTGGGGGTGTGAAAATGAGGATTGCTGTTTAATGGTCCAGAGTTTCAGTTTTACAAGGTGAAAAGGTTTTAGAGATTTGTTACACCACAATGTGAATATAGTTAACACTATTGAGCTAAAAACACTTAATAATGGTTGAAATGCTAAAATTAATTATGTGGTTTTGACTATAATTAAAAATCTTTTTGAAAAGACATCCAGAGTCATTTATTGTCCTTACAAATTTTTTATACACGCCAATTATGCTTACCGCCATTTGCCAATACTAATGATACTGACCATTAGGAAACTCAAACTTCGTTCAGTATATTATACTTAAGAACGAACATGAAACATGCACTTTCAAGACTGTCCAACACAAAACAGTTTTAGCAAGTGGCTTTTGCAGTAGCAAATTTCAGTTGTTCATTAAAGTCATGAATGTGAGACACCCTGTTCCCAGACAATGCAAGATAGAGTGTTTCTCTCTTTTGCCTCAAAAAAACTGCTTTATTTATAGAGGTGTTTCGTACTTATTTCTAATAAATCCCTTTCTGATGAAGAGAAAGCCCTTTTTTGTCCTTAATCATCCAGACTGAAGATCTATATTGATTCAGTCCTCTGGCTTATTACTCATCGCACACTTCACATTGTGCAGAACAATCTAACACCTATCACAGGACTTGCAAGCAATTTTGAAATTCTTATAAGAATGTCATTTTGGAAGATGGATTCATTCTTGATTCAATGGTGGTTATTAATCAAGTATCCCAGAACAAAATCAGCAGGCATCTAACACATTTAAAATTAGTGTGTAGAGGTCTATAATGTGTAGTTTCCAAAACTGTTCACTAATTTTGGTAATTCCAAATAGTTACTCCATGGCTTTTGTCTTGTTACACATCTCAAAAAAAAGCAAGCCATTTAGATAAAAGTGAGGGTCAACAGACCAAATAACTTAAAGCCAGAATCAACTATGCCTCATATGATACTTATTCTTAGAATACTTTCCTTTTAATATGCCCAGTGCCATAATTATAGCACTGCCTCTACCTCACTAATGCCAAAACATTGACAAAGGTTTACCATAAAGCTTTATAAAAATCTACTTTGGGTCATCTTTATACATCATAATTAGCTCCTAGCACATATAAGTATTCAATAATTTAAATTTTTTCGCTGAATGAATAACTGAATGAACGGCTTATTTTACAGGTCTCTCTCTGTGACACAAGGGCAAATAGGATATTTCCAACCTATAGTCACGGTGCATTGTGGGTACAGCATCAGTATCGGGGCCTCAACAACTCCAACCTTAACAGCAGCAAAACATTTTTAGCTCCAAGCGGCACGTTGTGGGTATTGCGCAGAACAAGTCAGATGCGTATTTCAAGTCCTTCAGGACAGTCCAAAATAAACAAGGTCAAGCTTTTAATTTAAAACAATTGCTCTAGAGCCTGACCTGTGGTGGCGCAGTGGATAAAGCATCGACCTGGGAACACTGAGGTCGCCAGTTCAAAACCCTGCACTGGTCTGGTCAAGGCACATATGGGAGTTGATGCTTCTAGCTCCTCCCCCCTTTCTCTCTCTCTCTTTCTCTCTTTCTCTGTCTCCTCTCTAAATAAATAAATAAATAAATAAATAATAAAAACAATTGCTCTAGAAGTTTGGGGACAAAACTATTTAGGCAACTAAACTACTTTTTATTGGGTCAAGGCACATACACGTGGTAAAGAGAGTGGCTAAATCGTCCACAGTCACGCTCCCACGTAGCGACAGGGGTACATTCTGAGAAATGCATCATTAGACAGTTCTGTTGTTGAGCGAACATCACAGCGTGCGATGACACAGACGTGGGTTGTCTGGCCGGCTTACACACACCTAAGCAACATGGTATACTGCCGCCGTACAGGTGGTCCGTCATGGACCTAGACATCATTACGTGGCATGTGACTATACATACGTATTGAGTTATCCATAACGGACGGACGTGATCAGACAGTAAGGAAACATCGTCACTGAGTTTTCAAGGTTGATATTCACCAAGTTGACAGTTGACAAGAGTTAAAAAGAGACATAAAGGGAAACAAGTGTTAACCTTGCTTTGTTCTTAAATATGTCGTGATCCGATCTTCTTTAGTTGTAACGTGATCACCGTGTCGCCCCAATGCCGGGAAACGCGGAACAGACGCTGACAGGCATCGTACACGGGGCAGGTAAGTACATCTGAACTGAGAAACACAAAAATTTTCAAGGGAAAAGAGCTGGCGAGAGAGAGGAAGAGTGTAAATAAAGGTTTCAAAGAGCAGCCTCAGCACACGCTAGGACAGTTCTCACCGCGCGGGACTCATCGGGCCTGGAAACGGCAATGCTCTCTTCTCTACCAAATGGACTAACAGAATATGACCGAATCCGATCAAAATAATACAAAAGAAGGAGGAGGTAAGTAAGACACAGAAGAGCTATGTGACGTAGGTCGATACACAATAAAAAGAAGTCACCTAGAAAAATGAAGAAGTTTTGGCAACTCCTAAACAGTCCACTCGGGACCAGCTGAGACTCACAGAGAGGAAACACACTCAGCTGTCCACAGTTTTGGGGAAGGCTGAGTCACCCATCAGCACACAGAGATGTGCAGCATAGGATCCGTGAAGGCAGGAGATTTCCCCTGGACTGGGGGCTACAAATGGAATAAACGTCAGACCAATGGTGTCCAGCTCAGGGTGTGCATTCAAATCACCTGCGCAACTTAAAAATAAATACCAGTGCCCGGCCCCACCTGGACAGATGGATTCATTAGTTTCTGATTGGATCTGTGTACAGAAATTATTGTAAAGTCATCCGGGTGATTCTAACACACATTCAGAACGGAGAACCATGATTTTTCAATCCAATTGTTTGATAGAGAAGAAAGCACAGCCAAAGAGAGACCGGAAGTCACCTTCTCCATCAAGTTTTTGACATCTGTGTAGCATATCGCTTTGGCTCTATTGATTGTATATGTCATGGAACAGGCAACAAACCCAGAGGCCTTACGGGGAGTCCTGATTCCTCTACAGCTTCCAAGCGAGGCCTCCATACTGCAAGGGTCACGTTAAAAGCCAGGAAGCCACACACACTCTTCTGCAAGGTAGAGAGGTCATTTCCTTGCAAATGCAGCTCCCTCCAAAGTGATTTCTCCTCCTCTTCATTGTTGCTGCCAAAGTCTCTTCATTTATCATAAGATTCACCTCACTGTCACTTCTGCCTCAACATCAGCTGAGACCCACTCTGTTCTCTGCACCGAGATTATTCATGGGATGTAAGGGAGGCTCTCCCTTCTTCACTTCAGAAACTCATAACCAAGTACTCACAAGAGGGCTTCCTCTCACGCAGTGGTTCTTACCCTGGGTTCTATCGAACCCTAGGGGTTCCATGAGTCGGTCTCAGGGGTTCGGAGAAGCCTCTGCCGCGGAGGCCAGAATAAAGTAATACCGTCATTTGTTGTGAGTTCCTGCACTTTGTTGGTTTTGTTCTTTGAGCAAGGTGATGTTCATGCACGGCTCATTTTGTGCACCAGTAAAAAAACATATACCTATGTCTTGAATTTGGAAAAAAGATCATATTTTATTTATCACTAAAGAAGGGTTCGGTGAATGCGCATATGAAACTGGTGGGTTCGGTACCTCAAAAAAGGTTAAGAACCACTGCTCTAACATCTATAAATTCTTCATCAGAAAATCATCCAATGCTCAGATATAGCCCAGGCCACAATCTCTTCTAAGCTCTCCAATAATGTTTGACTTTGAAAATAAGTCAAGGCACAAACAAAAGAGATAAATGACATTTTTAATATTATGTTGTTAGTGAAACTCTACACATGGGATCTACCGGATGGACCCACTTTCTCATAACATTCTGGTCTGTAGACATGTTTGCTATTCTAAAATCTCTAGACCCCAACTTACACCAGCAAGGTCACTTAGAGCAGGAGGAGTCAGCAAACCGTGGCTCAAGTCAAATCTAGCCCACTGGGCTGTTTTTGAAAAGTCAGTTTCATTTTAACACGGCCACACTGACTCATCTGTCTACTGCCACACAACAACAGGAGGGTAACTGTAATAGACACTGTATGACTCGTAAAGCCTAAAACATTTACAGAAAGGGTTTGCTGACCCCTGTACTAAGAGTGAGACTGCGGACTGTGGCCATCAGACACCTACCTGGCACTTCAGGGGACCCTCTACCGCTGTCCATCACAAAAGAGTTTGCTCTCTATACCCTGAGAAGCCTCTGGCTCTAATGAGATTTCACACTGATGTAGCCAGTGGAAAATAAATGTTCAGCCCTGGCTGGTTGGCTCAGTGGTAGCGTTTGGGCCTGACATGTGGAAGTTCTGGGTTCAATTCCTGGTCAGGGCACACAGGAGAAATGACCATCTGCTTCTCTACCCCTCTCCCTTCTCTCTCTCTCTTCCCCCTTCCCCTCTTTTCTCCTCCTGCAGCCATGGCTCAAATGGCTCGAGCAAGTTGGCCCCTGGCATTGAGGATGGCTCCATGTCCTCACTTCAGGTGCTAAAATAGCCTCCTCACACATCCACACAAATTCAGGATTAATCTCAAGTAGGAAATAATTTCCAGCACAATCCCCATGAATGCAAATGACAGTTAATAAGCAAAAATACCAATCTTCTAAGTGGAAACAGGGATATTTAAAACATTAAGTAGTCACCACCTACGATGCCCACCCAAGCATGGAGCAGTGTCCCAAGGTACAAGATTTCCAGAATATTCTACAGTGGAGCAAAGGTGATCTGAACTCTGGCTATCTGAAACTTCTGGAAACAAGGTCCAGCATGGAACTCTAAACACACTGAGTACCACATTAAAAAGCAGCGAAGGTGGGCAAGCAAAGATGGCAGCCAAGAGGAGGCTTCTCCACTGGGGGATGGGCAGCCACAAACTTGGAGGAGGTGAAGGTTGGAGAAGACCTGCCCACCAGCACTGTCTCCAGCCTAGACTGAAGTCCATCACCTCCAGAACCAGCTCATCTTCCTGCCAAAGATACCAGCACAAATTCCAATAGCACAAAGCCCACAGAAGGCTGGGCTCAAGGAAGACAGAGATGATCTTTTAGCTGAAGCCACAGACAGGATTTCTTTGGATGGTCCAGAAAGGGAAGCTATCTTTCCTTTGGAAGCTTCTTCTGTAGTCACTCCTGTCATCCCAACTACATTTATTTCTTCCTCCCAGACTTAAATTAAAGAGTATATTTGTTCCTGAGGTCTTTGACACATCCAGGGAAGAAATACGGAATAACGTCTATACTGTCAACTCACATGTAAATCTCAAGGATATCTTGCCTCCCGACATCCCCCTCCTGTTATCATTCTGAATTGAAATCTCCGGACATTCTAGGGGAAAAGCACTGGACTAAAGTTGTCAAGGAATCTAACTTCTATTTTTATCTCTACGGCCCTTTCACCCAATGAGTGACCTGGGCACCGCCTCACTTTCTAAGGTCATGGATTCTGTCATCTGTGATCTTCTGATGATGAATGTGAGCTTCTCAGAGTTCCTACATTGGTAAAATAAGATGATGTGTGAAAGTGCTTTGCAAACTGCTCATCATAATTTGGTGGTATTTTGAGTGATTTTGGTTGATGAGTCACGCACTAGGTACCGCCGATGCTGAAAACATGTGAAGCAGAGACGGGCAAAGCGAGGAAGTACACTTCCAGCAACACTGGGAAACAGGTATCTGCCCCGTGGGTATGGAAGGGAGGGAGACAACCCTCCGGGCTTCCTTCTTGCACGCACCTCTAAAGACAGCTACGCCTTTCCCAGAGGATGAAGGAAAGAACAAGCCCCCTTTTCCCTTCAAGAGCAGCCTGAAGCCACCACACTAAGAGCCCTGCGTGTGACACAGGCTCCACTGACGAGCCTCGGATGCCTCGTGTGAAAGCTCAGGAGGGAAAACACCGGCTGTATCAAGCACTGTGTGTTTATGCCAATCCGAATCACAACCCATCCAAACTTCTCCAGGAACAGTATCGGGTTCAGGGTTGCTAGCTCCCAACTTATCTCCTGAAACTAGCCTTTTATCACAGCCCCTTTTCCCTCATGCTGCCTGCAGTTGCTCCAGAAAAGACTGCATTTAAAAAAAAATTGTTAATGACTCAGTAATTTATAAACCTGGTAGAATGATGCCAAAGCCATCTGAATTCCCAGAAGAGAGACACACCCTAGAAATGGTGTGAGCTGAGATTGACCGAAGGCATATTATTGCCCTTTGTCTCACAAGTAAGAGGTGATGCTGTATACTAGTAGGTTATTTGTTCTTAACCTTTTTTGAGGTACCGAACCCACCAGTTTCGTATGTGCATTCACTGAACCCTTCTTTAGTGATAAATAAAATATAATTTTTTTTTCCAAATTCAAGACATAGGTATATGTTTTTTTTACTGGTGCACAAAATGAGCCGTGCATGAACATCACCTTGCTCAAAGAACAAAACCAACAAAGTGCATGAACTCACAACAAATTACGGTATTACTTTATTCTGGCCTCCGTGGCAGAGACTTCTCCGAACCCCTGAGACCGACTCATCGAACCCCTAGGGTTCGATAGAACCCAGGTTAAGAACCACTGTAGTAGGTGGTGATGCAAACTATTAGAAAGATCAGAGATAGTAACTGCTGATCATTCTTCTCGGAAGCCACTCGTTTGGAAAAGCAAATGATAAGAACACATGGTCTGTCTCGATTAAATCTCGTGATGGCCGACTGCTACCCTTAGGACACGTCCAAGTGTGAAAAGTAACACATCCTGAATGGCTGTACTGTCCCCACTTAAATTTTATGCAGTATTGTTGATCCTCACATGTGACAATAAACATCTCTTTATTCAAGAGAATATTTTCCTGTACATATACCCAAAAAAAAGCTATTTAAAGACACTATCATTTTTGTTATTGTTATTTATTGTTGAAATGCAAAACCTTCATATTTTTAATGTATATAATTGGGTGAGTTTATACATATGCATAAACCCATGAAACCATATCTCAATAAAACCATTATAAAAGTAAAATAAAGGCACATGTATAAAAGAAAACAATAGCACCCTGTATGTAGACTATTACAAGAACAAGGTATCAATGCTGTTCAAACATACATGTGACCACTACTGGAGGAGAAGGGACAGCTGTAGCCACTGAAATGGGCCAAGACCAGGCCACCCCATATACGGGAAACTCCCAATGCCTGAGCACATGCCAACCACCATGCCAGGCGTGAGCCCTGGTGAGGCCACCCCTGGAAAAGACCTTGTCCTTCAGCAGTTTGCAAACCTTTAAGCTTCAGGGTTCAGGATGTATGTGAAACAGCTATATAAATGCAGGGAAAAAATGCTCCCAGGTTAGTTCTATATAATGTAACAACTAAGAGCCATATGCCTAAGACCTGTCTCCCAACATCAAAAGGACAATGAGGTCTATCCCAGTGAGGCGCAGGACACAGGACGTGACCTCTGCCCTACATTGCTGCTCTCCAGACACCGGAGGCCAAAAGCCTTCAGAGACACTTTTCCAAAGGAAGTCTTGCTCAACAAAAAGCTATATTGATTATTGATTCTGTGTGTGTACACACACACACACACACACACACACACACACATACCATGTATGAGACATATAGGGAAAATGTATTTATACAGAGAGAAATGTGTGTAGATTTATCTGTACCTATATAAATACAGAGATAGATCGATATACAAA
This sequence comes from Rhynchonycteris naso, assembly GCA_037038555.1. Lineage (NCBI taxonomy): Eukaryota > Metazoa > Chordata > Mammalia > Chiroptera > Emballonuridae > Rhynchonycteris > Rhynchonycteris naso. The sequence goes on from CM073002.1 coordinate 141,581,112, forward strand.
GAGAGAATAATTTTAAGAAATTGGCTCATTGAACTGTAGACTCTGGCAAGTCCAAAATGTACAGGGTAGGACACCAGGCTGGACACCAGGGAAGAGTTAATGTTGTAGCTCAAGTCCAAAGTCAGTCTGCCGGCAGAATTACCTTTTCCTCCAGGGAAGTTGGCATTTTTTTTATTAAGACCTTTAGAACTGATTGGAACAACTGATCAGATGAGGTTCACCCGTAGTATAAAGGGTAATCTGCTTTACATCGAACAACATTTAACCAAATATCTGGGTTTCCTGGCTTCACACACAATACGCATTCATGTTATATTTGAATGACACTCATGGTTTACCTCTGTTTTTATTTGTTTTTTAAAGTAACCTTGAAGAACTGGCAGGGCTTTGAAGCCAACTTAGGCTGGGTCTTTTTCATTTCCAAAGGCAGCCCTCCAAAGTCAGCCAGCTCCTCTCAGTACCCCATTCCCCACAGGGAAGCCCCCATCAATCACTACTTTGCTAAGCAAAGAATTCCAAGTATCATCTGACTGAGCTGTGTCAGTGTCCTTCACATACATAGGATCTCCAATGGTAAATAGTCTCACAGTTCCTGTCCTGAAACAGCACTGAGGAATTTAATTCAGCATTTATTCAAAATATTGATTGAACATCTACTGCAATCAAGTCATTGCAGGAGTTACACGGTAGTAAATACCTCGAGGAACTTTAAATGTAGTTGCAAAGATGAGAAATATCATATCGGTTCAATATACATTCTTACAGGAAGGTCAAGTCCAGCTACTAGGTATATTTCCCTGGAAAGGTTCCGTCTAGCTCTATTATCAGTCTAAAGAAGGTGCAGGAAGACGTCCAGGTGATGGTGGTAAAATGGGATGGGGAATGTTGAGAGATTTACCTCTATTTTCAGGATCACATCTAAGACTGACAGACTAAATCCAATGCTGAGCAAATCAGCCATGAGGTCCTAGCCACTGCTAGTGCTCCTGAGACATTGCTGGTTCTCAACCACGACTTCCCTCTGGAACCTTTTAACAACCCAGCTCACCAGGCAACAACTTGACATCTTATCAAACGCTGATGTAAAAATACATTCCAATTTCTCTAGGGATGCCAGTTTCAATGACTCATTTGAGAGTTCCTCCCGCAGGGAGACAATTATGTGTACTTCAGAGCTGGCCAATAGGAACTCGCGTACTTAGTAAACAGATACCTTAGCTGATTGGCAACCAGAAAAAGGAGTTGCAGATGATTCAACTCTGCACAAGTACAGTTCAGTTTCCCTTTAATCAACAGTTTAGATGTTGTCTGAAGAAAATATCACCTAAAGTTTAAAACAATTATTTAAAATGATAGCTGAATTGCCTTCTATTGAAATGATGCATTCTTTTACACTCAACTGCAGATATGTCCTCCAACTCAATCCTCTGCTGTGATAAGCGTGCAACGCATATTAATACGAGGCCTAGAAGGCTAATGAAGGTCCTATGTGTGCTTCCCAGGGGCTTCTCCCCCCTCCACAGTGCAGAGTTGTCACTGGGAAGTGAATACACAGCCAACGGTTCTATTTCCCAATCTCCTTGCATGTTGAAGTGACATGTGACACTTCAGGACCAAGAAACTCAAGGAGCAACTGTCTCTTCCTCACTTGTTCTCCCCAGTCTTCTGTTGACCCAAGTCACCCACTGGAAGGCTGATCACCCACCTGACCAGGAACATGACAGCAAGATGTATATCTCCGGAACACTAAGTCACTCGGAGTCTGGTGTTTTTGTTACAGCAGCTAGTTAGTGTTTACCCTCACTCATCCACTCTGCTGACTTAGTTTCTCTTTACACAGCTTTTCATTTTGATGTGTCATGGAATGGGTCTGCTGGTCAATAACTAACAGATGGGTTCTGTGATCTGTTCCCGGCTTTTCTGTGCTGTGAAGACAGCCAGGGCTCTGTCCCTCGCCTGGCTGAAATCGTTCTCTCTCTATTGTTTTCTCCATGTATGGAGTAGTGATGTGGTGATGGCGTACACGTGATTAGCATGGAGCTGTGGTGTGGTGTATAGAGAGATGTAAGTTTGAATGTCAATTCTGGGTAACCCTAGGGAAATTATTGACTTTCACCGAGCCTCGGTTTCCTCCTTTGTCAAAGGGCAACAATACATTTTCCCTCTGCTCTGACATTTCATGCTCTTATCTCAAAATGGGAAGAGATAACTTGTCACAAGGTCCCAAACAGTTCATACGTATCTCCCTGCGCACTGCCTCAACCGCCCTGGCAACAGTCCTGGTGCTGAGAATATTTTCTTACCTACCAGATAAGAAGGGCCTCTGGCAGCAGCGAGAGTGTGACCCGAGGCAGGACAGTGCCTCTTGACAACCCTCCCTGCCCCCAGTTTAGACGAATGGTACATACGACTGAATGTGGCTGCTCATTTGTCACTTATGATTTATCAAACTGCTGGCCCCTGTGCCCACCACATTAAACCCTTCCCGCCAAAACGGAACCGCTGGGCCCCTCGCGTGCTCTGCTCCTCCTCATTCCAGATGTTCAGCAAACAGGGCGAAGGTTTTACCCTCGCTGGCAAAGCTTTTCACCCTCAGATCAAAACAAAACGCTGAAAACATCAGTTCAACAGCAGCTGACCAAACAAAGAAGTCAGAAAGCTTGGTCTTCAGCAGTCAATCCCCAGAGGGCAGGGTCGAAGTCACAAATGTCCTAGTGCCCCCAACGGAGTGGATCAGCATTAGCATTGGCTTCATTGCCTTCAAGTCAAAAAAATCCCCCATTCTCAATAAATATCTGCAGTGCCCGGGGCTGGACATTTAAGTTATGGAAGAACCTATTCGGGCACTCGAAGAATACTGCCAGCTCCATACAGCATCCTGTCCATCTGTCCTATTTTAAAAGTAAAGAAATGAGGCCCCGGGAGGTGAAGTGACTTCCCGTGGTCACTGAGGAGTGTACTCACTTTGCACACAACGTCGCCCGCCTCCCTTGGGGTCTGACCCCTGTCACTCGGGGTCAGAAGCTCACTGCAGGACTCCTTTCCGTCCTTGCTGTCCTCCGTGGAGAACAATGCGGCTGCGCTAAGCCCTTTAGGGACACACAGACCAGATCTGAGCTGAATGACCGCGTCCAGTCCCTCTCTCCTCTCTGAGCAGTAAAATAGGGTGAGTACCAGCGCCCACGTCCAGGGCTGGCGGTGGGGAGCTGGCACTGACGGGGGCCTCAGAAGTGTCCTCCTGGTCCCCGTGCAGAACAGGAGAACAACAGGAAGTGACTCAGCATTAGGGGACTGTGCCATCACAGGCGTTTAACTTGGTTTTCCATAAGATATAACAAAGAATTCTTCCTTTTCTTGTTAGCTCTGTCATGTTAAAAACACGGGAACCGCGGGCCACACTGGCACAGTTTTCACGCTGCACAACGTACAGCAGCATCCCCTCCCGAGCAGCTCAGCCAGATGCACTTTCTCAGCAGTTCACTTCCCAGGTGTGGATCTGGGGACGGCTGGTGGCAGTGGGCTTGAGGGCAGGGCAGGTGGAAAACATCACCCTGTCAAAACCAGTGAACAGTAACCGCGACTTGATGCACTTTATATTTTTTAACAAATTGCCATCCAAATGGTAAATGACTCTGGAAACCAACTGGGTTTTATTAAAAGCAGTTTCCAGTCACTGATCTCCACTCTGGCCCACGTGGGATGCTGTGCGTGCCAGTGGGCTATTGGCTGGCCACCCACTGAGGAGTTCTAAACCTTGATGGCACTGCAGCGATTAGATTAAATGCCTTTTCTGATTTCCACATTGTTTTAAAGTTAACCTGGCAGGATGTTTTCTTCTCCAAACATCTGCAGGGCGAATTACCTTGCATTCACACGAGAGCCAAGCCAAGTGGCACAGACAAGAAAGGCTTGACCTCAGTTTCCCCATTCAGGATCATGCATTTTTCCAGGTCTCATCAATTCACCCTAATAAGGCTCCAACCGACATCTGTAATTACTTCCTTTGAAAATTACAATCATATTTAATCACGTCTTAGCTTTTGTAAACACACACTTTGGGCACAGAGGTAAACCTGACATACATGGTCAAAATGTTCCTAAGGAACTGTGTGTAAATCTTTATTTTTTTCCCCCGGCAAATTGAGCAGTCTTAAAGTGTGATGGAAAGTGCTGATTATCTGCTGAAACTCTGAAACGAATTCTTTTGCCAAGTTCCCTTTTACAATCTCAACAGCCATCCCTGATCTATCTATTCTGTAATTCCCAATCTTCCTATGTCAAGAGTATCTAAAAAGTGCCCAGCACAGCGCCTGGCAAACAGTAGTCACTCAATAAATGTTCTTTCTGGTTTAATGACCCTGCTGCGGTTTCAGAAAACCCACAAAATATATATACATTACCGTCTATCCTTGTGCACACCGACACGTTTTATGACCCTGGAGTAATCCGGGGACATTAGTTCTTTCTGAGATATTAGATGACTCTAAGGAATTCTTGAATTCTAGAGAAATCTTTGGGTTGAGTTAAGCAGCACAGAGGTATTCACCTGGGAAATCAATTTCCAAACCTCCATGGGTAGCTTTTTCCAACACTGACCTTCCTGCGGCCAAGGCTCCCGGCCACCCCTGTCTCCCCACGTACAAACCTTAGCAGTGACAGGTGAAAGCACAGGACAGGACAGGTGTCCTCAACACCTAGTTTTATCAAGACACCAAAGCCACCTCCATCTGTTTTGTTGAAAGATATACTGCTAGCTTTACTATTTATACACAACAATTATTTACCATATCTTTCGCTCCGTAAGACAGTTTTTTCCCCCAAAAGTGGAGGGGGGGAATGCCCATGCGTCTTATGCAGCGAATGTTCATTTTTTTTAGCTGCTGCAGGTCCCGGACAACTAGAAGAGTATTTGAACATGAAAGTCTCTTCTCATTTGTTAATAACAGTGCTAATGGTTGTCAGTACTGCTGTTGAGTTTACATTGTTGAAATATTATTGTGATTATTGTGGTATACTTTATTAAATATTTTAACACACCATTTGGTTCAGAATATTTTTTTTTTATTTTCCTCCTGAAAACCATAGGTGCGTCTTATGGTCAGGTGCATCTTATGGAGCGAAAAATATGGTATTTAAAAATTGTCATTCATTCCAGCAGCTTTTATCAATTTTATTGTACAACTATATAATATTGAAAATAATTATAAAGATAACCCAATCCAAGGGGGAAAAAATCAAACACTTGAAGACTTACAGTCACAGGAAACTGAAAATAAATACAGTTCAATTAATAGTGGTTTCCTTGGTAGTCAAGAAGAGATGTTCAAACATCAAACACAAATAATGTCCTCTATGAGAAGTGGAATAAAAATTGAGTTCCCAACCACAGAAGAACTTAATTCTATATTTTTAAAGATAAATATTTTCTGTTGCAGTTGCATTGAGTGATATGAGTTTCACTTTAAATCATTCATATTTACAATACACCAAATATAATAAAATTTTCAACTTACTAAAATTAAAATAGTAACTTTAGAGTGGAGAAACCTGGTAGGCACTCATTTAACCAAGTCATCAAATTTAACAAACAATGGGACAACCTGTGCCCAGGCGTCCTTATACGTCACTGTGAGGACACACATCCCTTCTGGAATATTCCTGCCAACAACGCACAACCTGAATCTAATCACGGGAACATTTCTGACAAACCCATACTGAGGGATAGTCAACAAAACATCTAGTCCTGGCTCTTCAAAACATCAAGGTCATGAAAGCAAAGGAAGATGGAGGAACTGTTTCTGATTCATGCAGCAGGGGATCCTGCACTCGAGAAGAAAATGCTACGCAAAATGTGATGGAATTGGAATACAAAACCATAAGATAATAATATTTTATCAGCTTACCTCTTTAAGTTGATGAGTGTACTGTGATTATATTAAAACATGTCGTTCTTTGGCAATGTACGCTTAAGTATGGAAGGGTAAGAGAGTACTTAACTCTTAAAACGGTTCAGAGAAAAAAAGTAGATAGATTAGAAAGACAGACAGAGAAGCAGACAGACTGATAATGAATGATGAAGGGACACTGGCAAAATACTTCCAATAGGAATGATTAATGAGTCTGATAAAGGGCCGAGGAGAGTTCTCTGTACTGGCCCTGCCGTTCTCTTGCGTGTCTGCAACGATTTCAAAATAAAAAGTAAATCAAGTCCACATGTCAAGCAAAAATACGAAAGTGACAACACAATTCTCCAAAATCTTACCAGGTGTATCAGTGCAAGTGTCACAAAATGCTGCGAATTCTGAGTTGCTGCTTCCTTTTCCTCTCCTGGGTCCTAGTCAATCATATAGGTTCTACTCCCCTGAGCTCCTGTTCATGCATTCCCCAGGGACAAGGTCTGTTCCGTTTTGTCATTTCCCTTCTCAATTTTGTCTAACAGATTGACACCCTCTGTCTGCCACCCTCCAAAGAAACAGTAAAGAAAGTGCCACTATTCCATAAGCATACACCGCTTTGCCTAGGGAAGCAATGAATTAATTAGCTTTAAAGATGAAAGATTTACAATTAATCTAGCTGAGTTTACACTGTCAGCATATGGAGAAAAACGAAAAGTCTTCCAATGGAAAACAAAATGTAGCTAAAACTCTTCACTACCATTAAAGTACTTTTATCTACAGCCTGTAAATGATATTTCATGTATAGTATATATGATACACAGTATATACATACTTGCATATAAAACTGAATTTAGATTATATGAGTAAAATTACTCTGTATATATTTGGTAAAATATATAAGATATAGTATTAAAATTTCTCTTTACAAGGAATGAAATGACTTTAAACGCATATTTCATATTTATTTTATACATGGTCTCAGAGTATATGGAATACATGCTCTCATTTGTTCCCAGTCCATTCTTCTGAAGAAAATAGCAAATAATCCCATTTGACAGGCAAGAACACCAAGGCAAAATGGGACAAGGGACTTGTACTATATAAAATCATAGGTAGAGAGTCTGGTCACTTAATATAGGTCCATGGTGGATTAAAATGGTATCTTCTGGAATTTTTCCCATAGATAGACATGTCTACATATACATGTATGTTGCATAATAGTACACATGTACATGAACATATATACATGAGCATATTAAACATATATCAGTTCACTCGAACTCAGGCAAAAAGCGACACCAATAAAATTACCTCCAGGATCCATTTTCTCTCTTTTCACCCTTATCAATAAAAGAGGTAATGAACACGTAGTGAGATGAAAGTGGGTATTTACAAAGACAAATCCTGCTTCGGACAGCTTAAGTCACAGAGAGTTCAAATTTCTCAGAAACATAGCCACCAATCCCGGGAAAATCTAGAATAAATGCCTAAAGGAAATTCCCGATGTCCTGTACCTGTCTAGAATGCCCGGAGTTTCATAATTAAAAATCAAATTCTGGCTTCTATATGTTCACAAAACTTCCCGCATTTTTTCATCAAATATAGCACAAAAATGTAGAAGCACTTAGTTTCCTGCTGACCTCCTGGGCCCTTTACTGAAAGCAAACCAATTCTAACTAGAGGATAATATTTCTACAGTGTTGCTTCCTCTAAAATCTCTTTACCTCGGAAGCATCAAGTGAAAACATCTTTCAAAGCAAGTTCTTCTTGTTGGGCAAATGCCCAACAACCCCCAAGAGTCTGCGCAGAAAAGTGGGTCCTGTGGGGCTATTTACAACAGTGGAAAACCAGAGCTTTCTGGTTTGAGACAGTTCTAAGAAAAATAAATCCTGCAATGGGCAGGCTTAATTGGACACATTTGCCACCAAAGGAGAAGTGATTCACTTCTGCTTCCACTGCTATTCCCAAAGGGCTAGAGAAGGGGTGGGGCGGGGCTGGAGGGGGTCAGAGAAAGAGGGAGGAGACATGGAATTAAGCCATGAGACCATACAATTCTCTGGTCAGAAAATCTAGGGAAGGCTTCAGCAGGAGACAGAAGAAAGAGATAAGAAGGTTATTTTCAACAGGACATAAAGGGGCAGGTGGCTGAGAGAAATGTAATAGGCAAGGCAGGTCAGCGAGCTAACGTGGGGGTTCCAGACGCCCCATGTGTCTTCCTAGGATTGGCCTTGGCCGGAAATTTCAGCTCCCCTACGTCCGAGTTTGACATCTAAGTTCCCTCCAGTGCCTGTCAGGACACCCATCATCCCCAGCTCCCACTCTCACTGGCTTCCTGTGATGAGGCCCTCCCCCTCGTGTTTCAGAACAAAGGGCGGTAACGACTTGGCCAGGGCTTGACAAAACACTCACTTGCCAATGGTAATTCATACTAGAGCGGAAATTTATGACCAACTATTATTAAACAACCATTCTCAGAAGATTGTTCAAGTATACCAGGCAATTACCGAAAAAATGCACTTGGGGATTTCTTTTGACAATATTGAAAACGGTCTCCATCTCTTCCCAGAAACCCCAGCCCGGTTATACAGGTTGGTCCAAACCTGATTCTGCACGTTGCACCAGTCAACCCAACTTGCTTCCTGCGAAACGTCCATCTGACTTTATTCTGAGAAAAAGCGAGACCAAGACTCTTCACAGAATCTTGGAGAAAACTCCCGGGCGATAGCCGATAGCCAGCACAGTTTTTCTTGGTCCTCCTGAATACTTTTTATCACAAACTCCAACTTTGGAAACCACCATTATCAAAATACCACCTGAACCGTGTCACACACCATTATTTTCAACCGTTTTCAACCGCATTAGGTTAGGACTTGTGGGAGTCACTCTAGCAGGTCTCATTTTTCTCCTTAGCAATTTCAAGTGTAATTGCCAACCAATCCATGGGGCAGGAATAAGCATGTAATTACTCAGTTAAAAAGTAACTATATGGGCATTTCTTTGTACCCTCCAAGCTCAAGGGATGTTGGATACAATATCCAAAAGAGGCATACTGTATGTTTTCAAAGACACAAATTTGTTTGCTTCTGTGTTTCCTTTTTGCTGTTTCTGCAGATCTTTTTATAGCTTTTGTTTTGGTGCACAGTTCTGCTGTGTGACGCTGAGGCGCTGAGGCGCATTAGAGGAAACGTTCAGAGTAATGCGCCACGGTGTTTCACACGGCTGTAATCAGCTTTCATGATTTGAAGCAATTTTATCCGTGGCCCCACATTATTAGTGAATAATTGCAAATTTCCTATTTTGCAATAAAAAACAGAGGTCTTAATTGCTGGTCATCAACAAGCTTCAAGCTGGCAAGGCAGGCACAGAGCGTGAGCTCGGAAAACCTGGCGACTGGCCACAGCCAGTAATTATACTCTGCCAATCTGAATTCCCCACTGCAATGTCAGCTGGATACAGGACTTGTACCCACTTCCCGCCCCGTATGCCGCACTGCACAGCCACGCGGCTGCGGGGTTGTGTCCCACGAGTGCGGGCATTCCGCCGTGGATGAAGTGGAATCCCTGAAGAAAGAGGCAGCCTTGGCCACACCCCCTTTCCATTAGAGCCTCCTCACATGCACGCTCCACTCATCCAGACCTGGTCATCCTTTTTGTTGGGATGGGTCTGCATGTGCACTCATCCTTTCAGTTGTCTACTCCTGCTCCGTCCCTGGGCTACTGCCTAACGCGTACTAGGCAAGAATAAACAGGCAGGTAAATCAGTAAAAGGGTGAATGGATTAATGGATCCACCTGACTGTCTCAAAACATAGCTCAGTTTGTCACCTACATTAATAGCTGTTCTTATTGTTCCACACCAAAGGCCATGGGCGCCCAACAGCCCTCAGACCCTGCCTGGTTTGTGCTCACTCGAAGAACTCAGACTCTGGCTCCACCTGGTATACCTGCTGCTACAGCCACAGCAACGAGCTTAGCCCCTTCCTGGTACCTACACCAGCTGCTACATCAATTTCCTATTGATTCATTCAAAAAGGCACACCATGGGACGCTACCTTGTTCTTACAGAGCTCCCTTCCTGTTTCCCTTTGTGCTACCCATGCCAGACCCACTACCACTAGCCACACAGGAAGAACTACACCTGGCATATATGTAGTAATTGCTCAATAAATGCCCACTAGTGTCAGTATGAACAATTTAATAAATGTTATACCTTGATCTTGATCTGAGTGCTACATTAGTGACTTAGAATGTGCCTTTCAACTTTCACCCATATCTTTTACACAGGAGTCACTGACATTTTGGAAAGAGTACCCAATATTTTAAAGTCATGGTACCAAACCCAGGCCCAGAGGTAGAACACAGCCCAGGTAGGGTTAGCCTCCCCAGCAGGCAGTACCAGCGAAGACTGAGCAGGAGCCCAGCAGGAACTGAGTGCAGCCAGAGGAAGCACTCAGACACCATGTGTATAACATCTCCCACTCCCCAATATGGCAGTGCCAGGAAGACCCAGAGAAGCAGCCTCTGCCCCTGTGGGCTGCACAAGCAAGTACTGAGTGAGAGCTCTGTGAGTATGATGCAGCTTGGGCTCAAAAAAGAGGTTTCCACTCTTGCAGGCCTGGCATCTCCCATCCCCACCAGGTAGTCCAACGTGGACCTCAGGAAGTGCCTTCCACCTCCAGAGGTGACACCAGAAGGGACTGAGCAGAATTTCCAGCAGCATCATGCTAACAAAACTAGCACTGCAAAGTCCCAAGGCTCTGAAAACTAAATTATTGAGACTATGGTCCACAAAAGTAGGCTAGGACCTATATGCTAAATCTAAACAAGATAGCTATCTGCATAACAGAAGAAAAACAGGATCCAGAGTCTCCTGCCGTATCTTCCAAACGCAATTTTAAAAATCACTGATTATACCAGGAAGTAGGACAATCACAACTTGAAAGAGAAAAAGCCATCAACAGAGGCCAACACTGAGATGAATCCAATGTTAGAATTACCTGACAAAGATTTTCAAGTAGTCATCATAGAAAATGCTTCTTTTATTTTCATTTATGATAAAGGAATTACAGATGCCTTTGAAACATATGAAACACAGAAAGTCTCAGAAAATAAAAGGTATATAAAAGAACCAAATGAAAATTATAGAAATATAAAATGCAATGACTGTAATTAAAAATTCACTGGAAGGGCTCAGTAGCAGAATGAATGAGATAGAAGAAAAAATAAGTTATCCTAAAGATAGAACAATAGAAAGAGACACCTGTGTGGCAACATCAAAAGATTTAACGGTCATATCACTGGATTCCACATAGAATAAAGAGAGGGCCAAAAACATACTTAAAGACATAATTAATGAAAACTTCCCAAATTTGGTGAAAAACAAACCTACAGATTTAAGAAGCTGAGAGAATCCCAAAGAGGACAAACCAAACGAATCCACACTAAGACACATTGTTATGAAACGTCTGAAAACTAATGACAAAAAAAAAAAGTAATACGGTTAATATAAGAAAAGTCAAGGTTTGATGACATTTACTGGAAAGCCTTTGCATACAAAAAGTGCAAGTAGATTTCTGCCAAATCGATATATAAATATAGGTAGATAGATATAAACATAAATATAATAACTTTTACAATGTCAGAAAAAATATTAACACAATCAATTCTCAACACAATCCTATTAGGTAAGCATTATTATCCTAAGTTGCCCAGAGTCACACAGCTAGTGAGTGGCAGAGCCCAGGATTCAAATTCAGGCAGCCTGGCTCTAGAGTTTGTACCCTTAATCTCTAAGCATGCAAGCAGTATTGTAATCAATAGCTAGAAAAGACAAAGTATGAACTAGACATGAGACAGTGGAATAATGCAGGACAGTTTTTCTTTAAAATATGTTAGAATTGGACATTATGGCTTACATAGGCCTGAACAGCAATAATTTGCATTGTTCAGAACTGATTCTAAACTGAAGCCAAACTTGGTGAGAACAATTTTCTTTTTTTTGCCAAAGTTATCTAGTAGTAAAAGACATCTGTGATTTTTTTTTTAAGTTGCAATTAAGCAGTAGTCTTCTTGGCTTAATGCTTTCATTAAACATCAAGGCTAATGTCTTTTTTCCACATACTAACCTCCTAATTAATTTTTATTTAGATATACGATCCAATATGAAAAGCAGACCTCTTCACTGTTCTGTTAATTAAAAGGGGAAGACCAAAAAAATGCAGAGTTAAACAATACAGGAACACTGAACAATGAAAATCTTTTGTCAGATTTGAGAATGGCACAGTTCTTAAGATTAAATTGTCCATTTCAGGATTGCCAGCCCAATAGTATCTTCTTGTTCTAAGAGGTAACCACTTCCAGAAATGTGGTTTCCTGTAGACTAAAAGTAGTGTGACAACGTGTTATGTCACACTATACTAATGCTCACTGCAGATGACTGCACTGTTTATAAGAGACATTCACTCTGGGACTGGAAGAGTCTTCCTGGGACACGGACAAACTAAGGGTTCAATAAATATAAGCTTGATGAATAAAAGGAAGGAGGGGAGGGAGGGAGCCCAGACTCTGGGTGTACCTCCCCCAAATCTCCAATCACTCCTAGAGTCCTTGAATGAAATTAAAAAGCAGTGCCTTAGGAAATCAGCAGAGTGGAAATTAGCTGTTAGTGGCCATGAATAATCTCTGTGGGGTGGTGGAAATTTTCTAAAACTGTTGGAGTGATAGTTACACAACTCCGTAAATTTACTAAAAACAATTATTGCATTGTACACTGAGGTGAATTTTATGATATGGAAATCACACCTAAAAAAAGCCGTTTCCTAAAAATCTCCCCATTGCGTCATAAAGCCCAAGTTCACGAAAGCATGTCCCATCCTTAATGCTCAGGCTCCTGCTTATCTAATTTCTTACCTTTTATACTAGCCCTTTGACCCTTTGTTCCACTTGCCTTCTGTCTACCTACAAATTCAAGAAGCCAAGAGAATCCCCAAGAGGACAAATCAAAGGAATCCACACTAAGACACATCATAATAAAACATCTGAAAACTAATGACAAAAAAAAAAGTAATAGGGTTAATATAAGAAAAGTCAAGGTTTGATGATACGCACGGGAAAGCCTTTGCATACTAAAAGTGCAAATAGATTTCTGCCAAATCGATGTATAAATACAGAGATAAACATAAATATAATATAATGACTTTTACAATGTTGGAAAAATATTAACACAATCAATTCTATAAACAATCCTATTAGGTAAGCATTATTATCCTCACTAAGTTGCCCAGAGTCACACAGCTAGTGAGTGGCAGAACCCGGGATTCAAACTCAGGCAGCCTGGCTCTAGAGTCTCATGGCCCATAGCATCTCCATCTGCTTATAACACCATGCATCAAACGATGTTTGCTGTCATGTCATAAGCCATCAAGAAAATACCAAACTCTGCTTAGAACACTGTGTGAGAAAGCAGGGAAACAGATGGGGGATAGGGGGCAAGTTAGGTTCACAGTTGTGAGTACATGAAACACAGGGTTTATTCTTAATTATTATTTATTAATTATTGTATTACTTTCCATACAAACAACCGTAAACCGACTTTTGCCCCACCCTGTACATGGACAATAGGCAGGTTTCTATCAAAGAAAAAATGAACATTTTAGCATAGAGTGAATTAACAACATACAATCTGGGAAATTAAATAATTTATGTAATTCACTGCACACTCCCGTAGCAGAAGAATTATTATGGGGGCCCGTGTTTGCAATCCAACAGGGAAAGTGAAATTTATTCATTCAACAACCATTCAAGCTTTTGTTGAACAAATGGTGAATGACGACAAGATGAAAGAACCAGTCTAGAAGGGGGCTGGTCACTTGTGACCTGCAGGTGGAATGCCTTTTACAAAGGAGCCTGGAGGGAACACCACTGCCTGTGTATTATGAGCCTGCTGCTGGGTTAAATCTTTTCTGGTGTTTTCTCCTTTGACTCTCCCCAGAGCTGAATGAGGGAGGAGTCCCTCATCTCCGCTCTAGAGGAGGAGACACTGAAAGGCACCAAAGTTAAATAAATTGCCTGATACTACAGAGCCGGTATTTACAGAACCAGGGTTCCAACCCAGGCTGCCCAACTCCAGAGTCCGTCCCCTGCACCATCACCTCTCCCATCTCTGCAGGGAAAACGGAGTCCCCGGGGTTTTAGGAATCTCCCTGCAGGGAGGACCCCGCGAGCAGTCTTCCCAAGTCAGATCAGCTCCAGGTCGGAGCCAGACAGACAGGTAGCCCCTTCTGTCATCTGAGCCTCACAAAATTACCAATGTTAATGGTAGGCACTTAGAGGACACACATTTCAGAAGACCAGCTGAGTACAGACAGAGGTTCAGATGATCCGTATTTTAAATCAGGAAGACTAAGCAGACATTAAGGCAGATCCATCTGGTCTTTCTGGGAAGCTGGGCCAGGCTGGGAGGAACGTGCACCTGCTAGGTAGACAGGTGCCTCAGAGGCAGCCCTCGACCTCTGACACCAGCGAGGCGAGCCCAGCTTCCCAGCTTCCCAGCTTTTTTTTGGGGGGGGGGCATACAGAGCAAGAGGCCTAAACCTCGGGGCTGGAGCAGTGCGATGAAGGCTTTCCGAGGGAGTGGAAGGACGGTGGATTCTCCAGCCAGGACCTGCCAACAGCTTGCAGACTCGGCACTGAAATGCAGGACAATCTAGTGGTTTTCTTTTCTTTTTTTATTGTGTTAAGAAAACATACACACACACATGAGATTTACCCTCTTTACAAATTTCCCAGTGCTCAGTGCGTTACTGTGAGCTGTAAGCACGATGTTGCCGGGCTCTCTCCAGAACTGTTTCACCAGGCACAACTGAGATTGGAAACCTGTGTGCTGCTGGTGGGAAGGCGCGCTGGGGCAGCCGCCGCGGAAAACAGTGTGGAGTTTCCTCAGAAATTAAAACAGAGCCACCGTGGGATCCAGCAATCCCACATCTGGGTATTTATCCAGAAGAATTGGAATCTGGATCTTGAAGAGATACAAGCACTCCGATATTTACTGCAGCATTTGTCCCCAAAGCCAAGATGGGGCAGTCCCCTACATGTCCGTCCATGGATTAATGGATCAAAACAAATGTGGTAGACATACAATGTGGTAGATAGTCAATGGAATATTCAACCTGAAAGAAAGAAAGAAAGAAAGAAAGAAAGAAAGAAAGAAAGAAAGAAAGAAAGAAAGAAAGAAAGAAAGAAAGAAAGAAAGAAAGAAAATCTGGAATGTTTTCTTAACCAGTAACCAGATCCTGGGGAAGTTGAGATGGTCCTGGAATTCCACTCTTCACCAGAAATCACTGGGAGAAAGGAATGAGACCCTGTCCCTCAGAGGACACGTTCACGTCATCCACCTGTGAGTCTCCAGAGGAGGATTCATACATTTTCTGAATGAACGAAACGCAACTGCGGTTGGAGCTAACGCCTCTGGAGAATTTTCCTTTTGCACGTCATGTGCTAGTATTGACGTGTACCAGAATAGCAAGTAAACCCATCCCCTCTTCGTGTAACTGTCCTTGTCACACTGTCTTTAAATCAACAGTACAAATTGCCCAGGGGCTGAGCAATGAGAGAAACGTCTCCCGACTGCTCCCAGTTACACAGGCTCAAAGACAGGCGCCACGAACATTCTGAAGTCTACACACTCGCCGGTGAATTTGAATTTCCCCAGATGATGAATGATCCAAGAGTCTTATGGAAGTGTCTACACAGAAGCAAGAAAAGGAGAGCCAGGCTGGGGGCGCCCAGGGCAGGCTGACCCAGAGAGAGCCCGCACTTAAGACCAGTTCACGGACGACTCCCTAACGCACCACAGACGGTCTGGTACCAAAGCGGATGCCCGGAAACAGGAATCCCATTTCCTATTGCGGCGGGAGTCCAGGACACTTCGTTGTTGCTAGACAGTGAACCGAGCTCCTGAGAAACAGAAACAAGAGAGAAGGCACGCGTGGTCCCCAGGGAGGAGGGGCCTGGCTCTGCGGCCTGGAACTTCCCCGTCCCAAAGCACCGGCAGTGCCCCCTCGTTCCTTCCCCTGAACACGAGTTAATTTAAACACCAGAAAGCCCCTGATGTATAATTCCACCACCTTGTTTATTTTGCTTGTAAAACCAACTAAGCAAAAAAAAGGGGGGTGGGGGAAATTCATGACAGAGTGCGAAGAAGTCCTGAGTCACCGTGGGCGACAAGCTTCCTTCTCCACAGCGCTCACGTCCTCTCTCCCTCCCTCTCCCCCATCCCACCTCCCAGATGCACCCCCATCCCGCCTGGCTGCTTCAGCCACCCCTTAGTCCAAGAGTTCTTTTTCATTTTCATCCTCTTATTCTGCCTGCTTTCTTTTAGGCGACCTTCAGCCCTTAGCACATGGCCATTCCGGCTGGCTGCAGTTACTTCCAACGGAGTAACACCAGCAGGAATGTGTGACTGCCCACACAGAAATCTGTGTTAGAAATGAGGGGGGGGGCTGGATGAGAGAAGGTGAGGTGTTATGCACACACACACTCACTCACACACACTCACACACACAGACACAGACAACAGTGTGGGAACAGCCAAAGGGAAAGGGGCGTAGGAGCTAGGTGGAGGTGGGCACAGAGTGGGAAATGGGGACAGAGAGAGACCTTGCTTGGGGCGATGGATACATAATGCAGTGTGACATGATGTTTTATTGAGTTGTACACTTGAGACCTGGACTCCAAAACTTCTATTTTAGAAAAAATAAAATAAAATTATTGACCAAACTGCATAAAATTGGTAATCAAACTATACAGAAAGTTTTAAAGGAAGAATAAAGAGAGGCTTGCTTATCCTTTATAAACAAACCTTCAAGGTGCGCACGATTCTTCATCAGTGGCTAACCCAACCGAGTATAATCAAAGAAGGTATCCAGTATGTGTACTAGGCTTTAAGAACTGAGGAAGCTGAAGCCCTCCGTAGAAACAAGACTCGACGACGAGCAGCTTGGGAACGGCAGTCCTTATAGAAAGACCAGTGACTCTGGAACAGACACAACTGGACTACCCCCCAGCTGGAAAACCTTTCTGAGCTTTGTGGTTTCACCTGTGCCGAGGAGATAACATCTCACAGCACGAGAGGAAATGTGAGGTACACAAAAAGGGCACGTAGTACACCTTTAGTAAAAATAAAAATAATGTGTAGGTGAGTTACTGAATGTCAGGCATTGCAAAAAGTGTTTTGCAAATGCGATCTGCAACCTTTACAAAACCGTGGTTGGTTCGCCTGACCTGTGGTGGCGCAGTGGATAAAGCGTCGACCTGGGAACACTGAGGTCGCCAGTTCAAAACCCTGCCTGCACTGGTCTGGTCAAGGCACATATGGGACTTGATGCTTCCAGCTCCTCCCCCCTTTCTCTCTTTCTCTTTCTCTCTCTTTCTCTCACTCTGTGTCTCCTCTCTAAAATGAATAAAATAAAAAGAAGTTTAAAAAAAAAACACCGTGGTTGGAGGAAGTTTCCACCTCTTCCTCCCAGGACAGATCCAAGTCCTTGTCAACATCAGGGGTTCCCAAATTTCACTTCCTGTTTGAATCACCTGGGGAGTCTTACAAAATCCTGATACCTGAGATTCTTATTCAAGAGTACTCAGATGTGGCCTGGGCATTGGGATTCTTAAAAGCTCCCTAGGTGACCCCAGTGTGTAGCCAAGGTTGAGAACCACTGTTCTAGAAGCACTTCCACTCCGCACCTTTCACCTTGCGTGGTATCTCTGGGGCAGTGCTTTCACTCGTGACAGGCAAGGGCATGTCTTCCACACATGTGGACTATTTCTCTCCCACATTCTGGTGGCCCTTATCAATGTTTTAATCAATTCATTCACTGGAGATTCGGAGAGAAATAAGATACAGTCACCACAACAGCACAAAACTCAAAGTTGAGAGCATAAATTAATAAGCCAACCCTAATCACCTGGAGTGCTCAACCATACACCAAACAGCCATTTCGTTGGAAGGCCTACCACGTCCCCAGTGCAATGCAGGCACTGGAAAGGGCCGGGGGGCAGAATGCAATGGAAAACACAAACACATGTCCTGACCTGATAGGGTGTGAAATCAATGGATAAGGACTCCAACCAAAGTCAGTTGTGGTTGCTATGGAAAGAAAGGAATGACCTCCCGCCAACGTCTCTTCTCCAGAATCGGCCTTCCAGGCTGGAGAAGCACTCAGGATGTGACAAGTATGAGGGGGCGGGGGCGTGGGGAAGAACACCGGTCCTGCCAAGAACAGGCAGAAATGAAAGTCAGAGTGCAAAGACTGAACGACCTGCAATGCCTTGGAAGCGCTTTGCTCTCCCACGCTCAAGCGTGGGAATTCAGGAAGGTCTCCACGAGGAGAGGAACCCTGCACCGACCATCCAAGGCGGAGAAAGTGACACTCAGGTTCAGAAATGGTAGGAGGACCCCAGGGAAAGAGCAACAAGGGCAACCATGTTGAGGCAGCATGGGGGCAAACTGCATCCAGAGGGTCTAGCCCTCCCCCTGCTCTCTCCTCCCCCATGCTTGCTTTCAGTTTCTCTTCCTTCTCCTTTTCTGTGCACTGTTTGCCCGCCCTTTATTTGCCTATGTTTTTTGATTGTTTGGTTGGTTGGTTGGGGTGTTTTGTTTTGTTTTTTTGCCTCAGTCTCTACTTGTTCCTCTGGGAAGCCTTCAGCATCTGTGACCTACCTTACCCAGTCTGTACCCTCCACGCCACCACTTCATCCTGGGTCATGTCACTGTCCTAGTGGCAGGGCCAGATTCACTGGCCCATGCTCAGAAGGCTCCTTTCACTTGATTTAATACTCTGATGCCACCATCTTAAAATTAGTAATAATGTTTGAGCCAACGGACCCATGTTTTCCTTATTTTATTATTATTTAGAAAATTAAATTTAATGAGGTGACATTGATCAACAAGAGTAGACAGGTTTCGGGTAAACATTTCTATAGCATTTGAACTGTTGATTGTGTTCTGTGCCCACCATGTTTTCGTTCTGCACTGGGTCCCACAAATTATGTAGTTGGTCCTACCGAGAGGGTATAGTGATTCACTGGTCTAGATGGAGAGTTCTGGAAAGTAATTCCTCAGGAAGGTCCCCTCTGGTGCAATAATCTTTTAGAACTTGACTCAGGTTGCAGAGTCTCTATAACCTTGATTTATAAACACACTGACAGTTAAATTAAATGTTGACATAAATGGATCTTGTCATGGAGGAATACAAGCTCTTTGTGTCTCTGAGAAATTCCAGTAAGCCACAAATTGCTATATGGAAGCCTCAGATGGGAAACCCAGGGAGGTAACAAGACATCTTCTTTCAGATCAGCTCTATGTTTGACTTTCTACCCTGGGGACAGTGCTCAGCTCCCCTGAGAGAAAGCTGATCCTCACTTCAAACCACCAGAAGAGAAATGTGGGGAAATGATGATCAAAAGTCAATGCAGCCTGACCAGGTGGTGGCACAGTGGATAGAGCATTGGACTGGGATGCAGAAGACCCAGGTTCGAGACCCCGAGGTCACCAGCTTGAGCACAGGCTCATCTGATTTGAGCAAAGCTCACCAGCTTGGACCCAAGGTCGCTGGCTCCAGCAAGGGGTTACTCGGTCTGCTAAAGGCCCATGGTCAAGGCACATGTGAGAAAGCAATCAATGAACAACTAAGGTGTCACAATGAAAAACTGATGATTGATGCTTCTCATCTCTCTCCGTTCCTGTCTGTCTGTCCCTGTCTATCCCTCTCTCTGACTCTCTGTCTCTGTAAAAAAGAAAATAATTAATTTTTAAAAAAGTCAATGCATAAAAAAACAACACCAGAGACTGCTGTTGAAGCACCGTCAAACCATGGGTGCCCGCTTTCTCTCCTGAGGAAAGCTTTTCCAGCTCCAAGCCAGGACTCAGGGCAGACTAGTATATCGAAACCAGATGGGTCCCGGAGCAATGAAAGAAACCAGCCCCTTGTGGGGGCGGGTTGAGCTTTCCCAGGGTTCTCCTTTGCTGTGCTAACGCACGAAAGGGTCCCAGATCACATTTTTCAAATAGCAGGACTGTTTATGTAATTGGAGAAATTAAATTTATGATTGACCTCAAAGAAATGGTTTCTCAGAAAACTTGAGAATTCTTATCTCCCAGAAAAAATTAAATAAATAAATAAAGACTTCAGAACTTCATAAGATAAAATAAAAAACTCCCCCCCGCCCCGCTCTGCACTTCCCCTTAGCATGACCACTGGGAAGCTTTCCTCGCAGGGAGGTTGTCTTAAGGACTGTATGGCCAGTAACCACCGCCATCGTGGCCATTAGCATGCAGGTTCCCATTAGATTTGGGCAGATGGTAAAGAAACAGTTGGAACCAAAAAATGGTGAGCCATGCCTTTATTCTATTCTCGTACTGGCTGATGAGCAAACACACTCAGGGCTCTAAAACCCTGACACATTCTCCAGTTCCACAACCAGGAGAATCTTCTCTGGATTTTCCTAGAATCAAAGGCCCCACCAGTCTTGGTCACCTCTGGTTCCCCATCTGCACACCTTCTCCCTTCTCTCTGCTCATACAGGCTTCTCCTTCAGCACCCTGCCATCTTGGCTTCTCTCCTGCTTTCTCACTCTGCAAAAAATGGTTTCCTTCCTTCCTTCTTCTCTTTTTCTTTTTAAAACTTTTTGGTGCGAAACTCCTCCTCCAGCAAACATTAGCATAACAATGGCCCTTCCCAAGCTGGAAGGTAATTAGCGATTTCACCGACCAGCACCATTTTTAAACAATAAAAGTAAGCAAACTCAAAAATCATATTTTACAAACTTATTTGCCCAACAAGGAACCCAGTAAGAACCTCATTTATGTAACAGTGCTTTCTAATATATACATATATATATATATATTGATTGATTGATTAATTGATTTTAGCGAGAGGGGAAAGAGAGAGAAGACTACATAGGAAGAGAAAATAAACAAGGAACAAAGAAAGGAACCTAGATAGGAAGAAAGCCATCTGTTTCAAGACAAAAATCCCAATTTATTCTATTTAATATCAACATTGGTTGAATCAAAGGATTATAAGAGTCAAAACCATCTAAAATTTGTTGAATCTGTGCCTTAAACAGCTGTGTGGAAGGAAACATTGTTGGGTTGACCAGGATTAAGCTACTAGATATTTCCTTTATCTATCCATGCGTTTGTTTTCTTATTTATTCGGGTATTTATATTGTGGAGTTCGTTCTTTTTTTCCCAAAAGAGGAACCTTTCGAATGTTTATCAGGAAATCCCTGCTAAAGAAACAACCATCTCTTAATCTGCCAAGCATTCTCGAGGAGATTAAGAAGAGTAAACAGATGCAAATGAGATGTGCAATTCAGAGCATTTCTTCCCAGTGGGTTTAGGAACCCCCACCCAGCTGGGCTCCTCTAGCCCCTTCTTCACTCCTCCAGCCAGGTGTACCTACAGTCCTTGGAGGGAGCTAAATTCCAATGGTGTGGCAGCAGAACATAATACACAGTTGCATTACAGCTGTGCAATAATATAGTTTCTAAATATTATGGCACCGCTATTAATAAGCGTGACTCTTTTATATGCAAACATATGCTGAACTCTATTGTTCATTGCGGCACAGAGATGACAAATGATGGCTTGGAAGACACTTTATAAACATGAATTATAACCAGTTGAAGTCTTACTGTTTTCCATTCTGCAGTGCCATTTTATACATAATGTAACAAAGTTTTGATCTCTAGTCCTCACGCCGTACAATCAGAACCTACTTGATGTACAGTTTATAATAGTTCAACTCTGATTAGTTTATGACAATTGACTCTGAAAACATTTCCGTCATGGGTTTTTCTTACCTGATGATAATGCTTTTGGTGTCTTCCAGTACATGCCAATCTGTTGTGGTGACTATGCACACGGTTTCACACTGAGATCATGTAAAACGACACTATAAGTATGTCTCAGCCATATCTAAGACAGAGAGTAGATGTGACCCTACTCTACCTGAACTATGACACGATCGTTCCTACGCATTCAATATGAATGGTTAGCCCAACAGATAATTGCTGTTTTCCAGGCAAACACCTGAGTTGGCTGATTCAAGGATATTTTGGGGTATGCAAAGCATTCTGGAATAGACAAAGAATCTTTCTGAGCTAGACAGGGGAAGAGATGTCAAACACAAAGGACTGGAAGGGCTGGTTGGCGGGTAGTGAGAACTGAGATTTAGGAGAAATAAGAAAGGGAGACAGAGGGTCTTAGGACATGTATTTTACAATTTCCTAAGTGATCAACTACACAGCAGGAGGATGGGTGGCTATCCTCTGTAAGTCTAAGTGTCTTCCTACGGCAGAATGTAATAATTGGTCATTGATATAAAAGCTTTGGATATGGAAAATGAAAGGGAAAAATTTTGGAGTGAGGAGTCTCATCAAATCTTACAAAACAATAGGAAACATTATTAAAGAGCAAATGGTTTGAATCCCAACATACGTAAAAGATATACTAAACAGTGAATGGCACACACAATGGGAAGCTGGAGTCGTGGTCTTAAAGTTTACACCGACGTCTTAAAAAGAATGGACCAAAGCTATCGCTTTAAAGAAGAAAACCACTTTTATAACTGACTAGATGCAATAGTCTTGAGCTTTCTCCTTTTGGACAATATTGATACTAAAAAGCACACAGCCCATTTATCAGCATGCTTTCTCGATGGCTCTATGTGGAAAGGCAGGGAAAATCACTGGCCCCCAAGGAAGAAGAACTGGAGCGTGGAAATTCCATCTTTGCTGCTGAGTCATGGTTGGTGTCAGATGGCCAAGTCTCATTTCCTGTATTTATTTGGGGTCACAAGCAGGAGCACAAGTGCCCTCAGCCGGAGGAAGCCGGATATAAAGGCTGACCATAATCCCAGTGTTTGGCAGAAAGCACCCCAATTCTCCTGATGCCCCACCTCTAATTTTATTGTACGGCCTTCGGTAAGCCCAAGATTTCTTTATGCCTTAGTTTCGTCATCTGGATAGGTAATTATTATTATTATCTAAACTATGTTTGTCATAGAAATAACATTTAAAAATATATTCAACAGCCTGACCTGTGGTGGCGCAGTGGATAAAGCTTCGACCTGGGAACACTAAGGTCGCCAGTTCAAAACCCTGCACTGGTCTGGTCAAGGCACATATGGGAGTTGATGCTTCCAGCTCCTCCCCCCTTTCTCTCTCTCTCTCTCTTTCTCTCTCTCACTCTGTGTCTCCTCTCTAAAATGAATAAATAAAAATAAATTTTAAAAAGAAAAAACTTTAAATATATATATATATATATATATATATATATATATATATATATATATATATATATATATATTCAACAACGATGATCCAACACATGGCATCCCTTGAACTGGAAGCGGGCTATAATAAGTGACTTCTTGGGAGCCTTGTCACAGTCGGAAGCTACTGTGACCATTTTCCCACTCTCCACTAAGTATCACAGATCCAGTAGCAACTGTCAGTAATGGAACCCTAGGGTTCCCAGAACACGCAAGGGCATCTACCAAAGAAGTGACTTCAACCTGAGGTCTGCAGCTTTATACAGATCTGAGAAGAGTAATGAATAATGACTAGCTAGACCCCATTTAGTCCTCATCCTTAAGAGGCGTGCAAAACAATAGCAGCAGGAACGGCAAATAATGCTTGTTCACCAGGAAGCTCATCATAGCAAAATCCCTGGTCCCACTCCAAATGCAGCAAGAGCCAGTCAGTGATGATTTGGGTCTTCACCCATGAAACAAACCCCATGTTGTCAGGACCCACTGGGCCACGATCATGCTCTCTAGCAAGGTTTCCTGACCTGTATCCCAAACAAGCCCATCCTGGAGAGAAGCCCAAAGAAGCACCGCTGACCCCGCTCGTTGCACAGATGCGTGTGCTTCCAGATGCTATCTCGTGTATCTTTTCTCATTCAGAAAGGCAGTTTATTCTTTCCCCTGAGTAACCCCTGTTCTGTCTTTACAGGAATAGCCATTGCTCAGGGCCTCCTAAAATTATAACAAGGAAAGAGAGGGAAGGAAGAGAGCCAGGCCCCTCTTGGTCACAGGACTATTCTGTAAAATAGTCACTGGATGAGACAGTCCCTTCTGTAAGTTTTGAGGACCAGAGATACCAAATAACACACCCATCTGCAATAGCCCGTTCTCCGCCACACCCCCAATGCCCAGAAGCCCTCTCCTATAAGATAGTATATTTCTCCAACTTCTTTCATGTTTCCATGCTTCTAAGTCTATATAAACTATTTTTTTATGTTCAAAATTGTAAAATAATTATCATATTCCTAGTATTTTTTAAATCCGCACGTCCTGTAACTTTTGGCATTGCAAAAAAACTGATCGGATCATCAGTTTCTTATGAGCAAGAATAGATTTTTCTACCCAACTCTGATATTCCCCAAAGAACCTCACAGAGGCTGATATCGACACAGAGTTAGAGCTGCAGAGAGCTGGTGAGCGGACAGATCTTCTAGCAAAAGACGCCGCAGCTGAGGACCAAAACAAACAAACAATAGGCATCGGTCTGCACCATCACCAGTATCCTGGCCAAACCAATGCCCTTGTATTTGTCCATGGTTTCTAGCTGGCCCATGTTCCTCCTCTGTCTACTGGAGGAGCGGCCCGCCTGTTCAGAGGGTGGAAGGACCCTCGGCTATGGGTGCGGGTGCCGGAAAGCATAAGTTTATCGGGTAGCAGGCAATACCCCAACAGGGACATCTGTTCAGCCGGAAGCTCCCAGTCGATGCCAGCCTTCAAAGCCATCTGCCTCTTTGTGCTTTGGGACACACAAACACACACACGCACGCACACACACACACACACACCCCTCCCTGCACTGACTGCCTGTGCCCCCCAGGGAGGAGAGAGCAGCAGGAAGGATGAAACGTCTGCCTCACGGGAGAGGCTGCAGGGTCACGCTGTGAAGAACCACCGCGCTTCCCCCATGGACTCGTCCCTGCCTAGGAGAAAAACAATTTCCCATCCAGCCCATGCAGACCCCGGGCTAGAAGGGGAATTCAGAGCCCGAAAGGCTTCGTGTTGCAGGGCTCCGGAGCATCTGAACTTGGACTATGTAAGAGTAAAAGCCACCTACTTAAAAACCACTAAAAAATAAAATATCTCTGTACAGCTGCTTTTAAAAAATCTTATTTCTAATAGCAGTGTCACCAGATGGAAAAATGTTTGTACGCATATTGGATGGATGACTGAATACTTAGCTATCCTTCACCATATGTCTGACTCTGGGCTGGGCCTTTTGCACACATTCTATTTCAATTAACGCCAGCAACAGGAAACAAAGGTAGTATCTTGGATTACCATCATCAATTACACTGTACACATCCAGGTACAACGATGAGTTTCGACCAGTGATCCATAAGAGAACTGCTAAAGTGAAGAAAGCTACATGATCGTGTGTATGATCCCCAGTACAATTAAAGGGACCGAAGCAGAAAATGACCGTGAGTAGCAAGATTATGGTAATGTAATCACCATGTACATTGCTTTGAGCATAATTAACAATTTGGTTAACTCCCGTAAATTCTAGCACCATAAATTCTTTAGCTGAAGGCGGGATTAACCAAACCTCAATTCCACGGCCAATTCCCCGCCCCTGGCACATTCTCCAACGTCTGCACATTTTCTCGAATGATGAAAGCGGGTCAACAGCACTAAGCCAAGGAAACAGTTTAATTTTAGCAACTCGCTGTGCGAAAGCCACGGAAACCAAGACGGTCACAGCCAAGGTTACTGTGCCATCTCCCGAGGGCTGTGCTGTCAGAAACACCACAAATCCTTTGCAAGGACTGAAACTCCAAGGAAAGGCCGCCTCCAGTAGCAGAGGCGCCTACACACTTGCAGCATTTGCAGAAGATCTTTCCTACCCAGGACCTTTCTTACTTCCCTGAAGACACACCGTTCATTCTCTCCATACTTCCGCTGGCTCACTGCATGCCAAGCACCGTGCTAGGCACTGGTGGGGGGAGGTGTGAACAGAATGACATCAGACACAGGCAAGAGCCCTGGTAGAACTTACAGGCTCAGACCTAAGCGCACAGCCTTCAGGGGCAGAGTCCTGGAAGCAAAGGGCTTAGGATGAAATGCAGGCACATTAATATGCAAACACGCCCTTCAAGGGTGGTGGTGGGGGCACTGTCTACTCACCTTGCTCAAACTGCACGTGGGGGAGGGATCCAAGGTAACTGATCTATCTGAGCTCACTCCACCCTAACGTCCATCCCAGGGTCCACACAGCCAGCGCGGTCTGGTGAGGGGACTGTACACAGCACACTGCGTAAAGCGCAACAGAACCTTAAAGAATCCTCACGACTCCCCAGCCCTGGGACCTGGCAGCCACCCCACCCTCAGCTCAGGAAAAACCCCACTGACATCTACCTGTAAGCTGTTAAACCTGCTGACCTCACGCCGGGTCCGGAGCACAGAGGGCATGCGCTCCTGCCTGGATAGAAAAACACGTCTGGGCAAGAACAGAACTCAAGGTGACATCACAGGGGTTGAGACTTTCCCAAATATAATTCCAAAATGACTAACAGTGAGGCACGTTAAGTTCAAGCGAGGTAAGGCACCCTCACACACAGAGCAGTCAAGAAAGAGACGGGTCACGGGACAGTCATTTCGGGAGTGCCCGCTCTCTGCCAGGGGCAATGCCAAGCGTGGTTGTTGTTGGGGAAGAAAAGGAGTGGGCAGACTGGGCACAAGACCCTCTGGGGCCAAAGCTGTGTGCGCAGAGGCAGCGCGTGAGAGGGGAGAGAGAGTGAGACTAAAATGGAAAACCCAGGTCTGCCGCTCACGACTGCATGGCTTTGGCAAGTGGCTTAGCGGCTCTGAGCTCCCCTGTCCTCATCCGTCATAATGGAGGTGACCACATCTACCTCGTGGTGGCCGAGAGGGCTAAATGATAGCAATCATGGTTATTATGTCAGACAGTTCAATCAGACTGCTGTAATTTGAAGTGTGAACTTTCTGTGCCTCGGGCTACCTCCCCTACATATAAAAGGGGGTTAGAAACGGCCTCTAGCTAGGGTGGCACTGAGAATTCCATGAGTAGACTTGTGTGGAGAACACAGATCTCTGGAGCGTAGTGAGAACTCAAGCCAGGTTGCTCTTGTGGCCGCTCTTCTCCTGACACCGCGGGAGGGAGCCGTGGGGGTGCTGGGGACGGTTCTGAAGGAATTGTAGGGTTCCACCAGGAAGGGCGGTGTGGGCACGGGAGGCAGAGAAGGAGTGAAAACGCAGCAAGTGGGTAAAAACACAGACCAAGGAAGTGACCTGGGAGGCCTGGAGCTTGAGCTGGCAGCCCTTGTCTTCCCTGGTCCCTGTCATCACAGCTTCTGTCCAACTCAGTTCCCAAGCCGATCCCGCGGCCAGCCTCTGACAGCAGAGCCAATCATCACAGGCTGACCAGCTGAAGCAGGACACACAGAAATAAGTGCCCCACCCAACGATGGGGGGGTTAGGGGGTGGGAGCAAATGCATTCTTGCAGATTTGGAAACTGAGGTCCAGAAGGGTCAGATGAGCGGCTAAAAGTCAAAAGTTTAGGTGAGCTGCTCAAACAGGCTCCCTCCCATCAGAACTCTCCATCTGCAGTAGCAGGCGCCTTGAATCACAACAGATGAGACTTGGTGCTGGAGACCAACACTGAGAGCCCGGTGAGAACCACAGCTGGAACTGCCAAGTGGATTTTCTAAAGCGGACCCACAAACGTCATTTCATTGTACACATATGTAGTAAGTTGTAACCCTGGATACGAGTTGTCTCAGTCAGGATTTGGCAGAGAAATCAAACCAAAACGAGACAGACATGTGTACGTATGTGCATATACGCATCTGTGCGCACATGCACAGATTTATTCTGAGGGAATTTATCTTCATGCAATTGGAGGCTGAAAAGTCCTACAATCTGCGCCTGCAAGCTAGAGACCAAGGAAAGCCAGTGGTGTGATTCAGTCTAAGTCCCCAGGCTTAAAATCCAGGGGAGCCAAAGATGCAAAGCCCAGCCCAAGGGCAGGAGAAGATGAGATGCCCAGCTCAGGCAGGGAAGGGGGAAGATTCCTCTACCCTCCCCCCTTCGTTCTATTCAGGCCCTCAGTGGACTGGAGGACGCCCACCCACCCTGGGGTGGGCAACCTACTTTACCGAGTCCACGGATCCAAATGCTAATCTCACCCTGAATCACTGTCACAGACACACCCAGAAACAATGCTTCATCTTGGGCATCAAGTTGACTCATAAAATCAGCCATCACACTAGTGAAGTCACCTCAGAGACACACACGTGTACATGGACTTCAAACAGGAAGAGAGTAAGCCGTAAGAAACAACCCCCTGAGACCCACAGGGGGCACTTCTAGGACAGTCCTCCCAACCAGCGGGAAGCGGGAAGCCCAGAGGTGCAGGGCAGCCACAGCTGACAACAGTCAACTAGCTGAACACAGGCTCAGCCACATGACCTTGGGCAAGTTACTGATACCTGGGAGCTTCGGTTTCCTCATTTGTAAAATGAAGACCATCTAGAGACCCACCCCACAGCATCTACTATAATGATCAAATAAAATAATAGGCATAAAGCTGTTACAGCAGTGCCTGACACACAAAGGACTGTTTAGTTTCCATCATTATTAGAGATAAAAAGCCATAGCCAAAAAAGTAAACACCACACACACACTATACACTCACACATATGCAACACCCCAAGAAGTATTACTTTCCACCTCCTCTGGTATTTTGCACAGGCTCCTATTGTACTACTTATCATAGATAGTAAAATTATGTGGGGAAAGAGCTGTCTCTCCTTCCAGACTGGACGTTTTCTAAAACCCAAAGAGATGTCCTCTTTTTCATTTCATATTTTCAATGCTTCGTACTTGAAAAGTGCTCATACTTTCTGTTAAAAATGTCAAAATGGAATGAAAATTTTTTGAGTCATTTAGACTCATGAAGTGATAACTGCATGCAATATTGTGAAAATTGAAATGCACTTTCTTTTCATTTGGTTGATGTCTTTTTAGATAGTTCACCGTGAAAGCAATATCTATAAATACAGCCAATGTGTACTCGGAGGTCCACAGACAAGCTAAATCATCAGTCCGGCCGCTTCTCCTGATGTTCATTCAACTTCATTTCTGCAAAGTTTAAGGCAACTCATTGGACCAAATGAATCCAATTTGTCAAGAAGCCCAGGCTGCCACAGCCCTGCAGAGATCTGATCCACAGGCTCTCTATGAAGCAGGGAATGCAGGCCCTCTTGAACAAGCAGTCACTGGGATCAGTTCTCCTCACGACGTGGTGGGAAAGCCGGAGGCATGTGTAGAGGAACTGACCAAACTGACAGTGGAAACTCTCTCTCTAAAATCAACAAAACAAATATTTTTTAAAACACACACTTCTTACTACATCCAAAGGGCCATCTGTAGAGAATTCTAAATTGTTATAATAAAAGAAAAAGAGGTCTTTCCTGATTTCCATTAATCAATAATTCTTTTTATTTTATTTTATTATTGATTTTAGCCAGAGAAGGAAGGAGAGAGAAAGAGACAGACAGGAACATTGATCGGTTCCTGTATGTGCTCTGACCAGGGATCGAACCGGCAACCTCTACGCTTCCGGATGACGTTCTAAGCAACTGAGCTATCCGGCCAGGGCAATCAATAATTCTTTTAATTATTTAGATTTGTTAATTGATTTTAGAGAGTGAGAAAAAGGGGGAGGATAGACATCAATTTGTTGTTCCACTTATGTATGTATTCATCAGTTGATTCCTGTATGTGCCCTGACCAGGGATTGAACCCACAACCTTGGAGTATCAGGGTGATGCTCTAACCAACTGAGCTACCCGGCCAGGACTTTAATCAATAGCTCTTTATTTGGCGCATATTAGGCATCCATATTGGTGCCAGCTCCAATGGAGGATGAAAATGTATAAACTATTGTTTCCCTGGCTTCAAAATCCATATCCTACGATCTGCCACTATTACTAATGCGTTACTAATCCATAGAGCTTTCTAGGTTATAGAGCACTTTTGGAACACTGCTCAGACATACAGAATCAGACTGGATTAATCACAATCCTTGTTTATGACTTTTCCTCATTGCCCCATACGGGGCCCTTTGTATCTAGTGCCCATCATCCGGCTCACAACACCTCACTTCATCTTCAGAACCGGACAAGCAGGGTGAGGGTCCGATAAGTTACCTACGCCTCACAGTTAGTGAGCACCAGGTCCAGAATTTTAACTGTGTTATTCCTGTGCCCTTATCCGAACCTGTTCACAAGAGTCTATACGAAGAAGTTCTTCCGATCACACCAGCGAGGAACCACAGTGAACCAGCTGGTGTGTCTGAAAGTGTAACTCAGAACAGACGTTTTGCCACTCAGCACAGAGCCGGGGTTCAGGGGAACGCTTCCAGTCCATTGCTGATTTGGCAACTGTGAACGTGGTCATTTTAAAGAGATTCTGCACAAATTCAACTGGTAACCTGCAAACGCACTGAAATATACAAGCCAGGCTGAAATCACTTTTCCAGGGCAACAGTAGGAGACAGCTTAACATATCCGTGGAGATAAATTTTAAGTCACTTCTTCAAACTGTCATTACTGACTTTCTTTAGTGACATCCTTCTTTCTGCAGATCACTAATAAAGTCTGTTGTCCCTTTCTCGGTTCCACTGGCTCCTGAATGAAGCAAATTGGGTAAGAAAAGGCACAGGAGTTTCATTTAATTTAGAAACAAAATTACCTCCTAAAATTTTTTTTTTTCATGTTTACAGGTAACTGATTCCTACTTCTTTGCCTGAAATGATCGTCCTCTTGACTCTCCGAGCACGCTGAATTGGTGAAGCAGTTTCACTCTGTAAGAACAATGCTCTCGGAAGAATTAGAACTGTCTGCACTGGCTGATCGATGTAGGGAAGAAACTGTCTTATTCACCTTACAACACAAAACTCCCTCCCACACCAAACAATTCAAGAGGGTAGGAGATGTGTGAGTAAAAGAAAAGAAATGCCTCTACCGTGGTGGATGCTTACAGGGGAAATAAATGACAGCTTAGGTCCCAGGCCCTTCAGACACCACTAGTGGGCACGTCTCCTGGACCAGCAGCCCTGTGCTCAGGGAGGGGACCTCCTGCCAGGTCCGCCCCTTACAGCCCTGCTAGAGGAACAGGCCAGATGGGGGCTGCTCTCCGTAGGAGGATGAGAGCTCCATGCTGGAATGTTGTCCTTTTCCTCACAGGCCCAGCAGGAAACAAAAACATGATGAAATTCCACAAATGGCTACACTGGGTCTGGAAGAGAACTGGGGTTGAGACGGGCAATGAGATGCACTTTTGGCCAACAGACACGAGAAAGGAAGACACCACGGCCCTCTGAGCCACGGCCATGCTACAAAGTGCCCCCGTCTATGCAGTCAGCCAGGGTCGGTCTCCACCCCAGCCCTGCCAGTCCCCAGCTCTGCTGCCATATCGCGGGACAGAGACACAGAGTCCGAGCTCCTGGCACAGTGGGCGTGGTCTCCCTCCCCCCCACACTCGCTTTCTGTGATGGTCCATGGCGTGATCAAAGCCCACGCCTGCCAAGGTTTCCCTCATTTGTGATGATAGTCAAGTGCATGGTACCATGACCAAAATAATGAGCTCAGAACGTACAGTCCCGTAAGCACCTTGTTTTTCATTAAGTTGGCCTAATTAACTAAATTAAGAGGCAGAGAGATCTTAAAAATAGAACTTAACCCAATTGTGTCAGTATTAGTTATATGCTATTGTCTGTTCAACATGTCTGCCTGAAGATAGGCCTCATGTCCTAAGAAACAAGCTTGACCCTCACAAATTCCCCACTAAAAAACTCTTTTCGCCCAAAGAGCTACCTCAACATACCTATCAGACTAGACACAAACTGCTTGGCTTCTACCAAAGCCTCAGCCCGTTGGCCTTTGGAATCCTGTCAACCAGATCGATCATAACACCAGTTCTCTTGACTGAGATCAGGAATGAGTCAAGGAGGCCACTGAAGGGAACTGAGCTTATAAAATGGCTTTAATTGTTCTTTTTTAAATATTACAGAAGTTTGCCAGAAGATCATCAAAATAGTTCATTCTATAAATAATGACCACCTACTTCAGGTCTGCCTTTCCTCTACTTGCTCGTTGTTTTTACCTGTACACCAACCCCCCCCTGACCACACTACCAGCACCATCATCGCCAGTCGCAACAGCGTGACTTTTACCCATTGAAGGGGTGAGTCCAGAGATTTCACTTATTTACTCTATTTCATGTTTTCCTCTACTAGAATAGAGGCTTAAAGTAACCCTCAATTGGCTTGTTTTGACTTCTGTACCCTGAACGCCTAAATCAGTACCAGCACAGGGCATGGTCCCATCGTTATTTATTGATTGAATGATCAGATCTAATATTTCGTTGAGATCCCCTTTCTAAAAAAGAATGTCATGAAAAGTAAAAGCTAATATAACATGAAAATATGAAATTATAGGTTTCAGAGAAACATCCTAGACAAATGAAAGGAACACTTTTTTATGAACAAAATCTTCTGATAGCGATTCAAGTATGTCTTTTCGTCTTGTTTCCCATTTCTTCAACAGATATTTAGTTTAAAAAAAAAACACTTTTCTAGAAGTCCTCCACAACTCTAGGACTTCTCAGGCTGACCACTCCTGAACAGCCTGTCAAACCCAGAAATGGCCGCCGTGGATAATCCAGTGCCGTTTGGATGAATGGCCCAACTCCATTCGCTTAGCTGCCAACTTGCTGCTGTTTCATTCCATGGCTGTAGACTCCTCCAAGCTGAATGCTTATGAACAGACTCACCACAAAGCTGCAGTACAATGTAATGTTTCAAGATTCAATATGGGGAATTACATATAATTTTGACCAAGCCAGAGTATCAGTGACCAGACTTACCTTCTCACAACCTAAATATAGCCAAACATATAAAATGATGATTTGCAAGATCCTGGTCATTCAAGGCAAGAGAACAGGCAAAGAAGAGTTAAGGTGGAGAGAGGGGACACAATGAAGGGAGCTTGTGACCGCCATGACCTACTTCCCAGAGAAAGTCTGCAGGGCTCAGTGCAGGTGCATGGAAGGGTGACTCGGGTATAGAAAGGGGTGACCCAGGTATAGGGAGGGGTGACACGGGTATAAAAAGGGGTGACCCGGGTATAGGAAGGGGTGACCCAGGTATAGGGAGAGGTGACCCGGTATAGGGAGGGGTGACACGAGTATAGGGAGAGGTGACACGGGTATAGGGAGGGGTGACCCGGGTATAGGGAGGGGTGACCCGGTATAGGGAGGGGTGACCCGGGTATAGGGAGGGGTGACACGAGTATAGGGAGAGGTGACCCGGGTATAGGGAGAGGTGACCCGGGTATAGGGAGAGGTGACCCGGGTATAGAAAGGGGTGACCCGGGTATAGGAAGAGGTGACACGGGTATAGAAAGGGGTGACCCGGGTATAGGGAGAGGTGACACGGGTATAGGGAGAGGTGACACGGGTATAGGAAGGGTGACCCAGGTATAGGGAGAGGTGACCCGGTATAGGGAAGGGTGACCCGGGTATAGGGAGGGGTGACACGAGTATAGGGAGAGGTGACCCGGGTATAGGGAGAGGTGACCCGGGTATAGGGAGAGATGACCCGGGTATAGGGATGGGTGACCCGGGTATAGGAAGAGGTGACACGGGTATAGGGAGGGGTGACCCGGGTATAGGGAGGGGTGACACGAGTATAGGGAGAGGTGACCCGGGTATAGGGAGAGGTGACCCGGGTATAGGGAGAGGTGACCCAGGTATAGAAAGGGGTGACCCGGGTATAGGGAGGGGTGACACGAGTATAGGGAGAGGTGACCAGGGTATAGGGAGAGGTGACCCGGGTATAGGGAGAGGTGACCCGGGTATAGGAAGGGGTGACCCGGGTATAAGGAGGTGTGACCCGGGTATAGGGAGGGGTGACCCGGGTATAGGAAGAGGTGACCCGGGTATAGGGAGGGGTGACACGAGTATAGGGAGAGGTGACCCGGGTATAGAAAGGGGTGACCCGGGTATAGGGAGGGGTGACCCGGGTATAGAAAGGGGTGACCCGGGTATAGGGAGGGGTGACCCGGGTATAGGGAGGGGTGACACGAGTATAGGGAGGGGTGACCCGGGTATAGGGAGGGGTGACACGAGTATAGGAAGAGGTGACACGGGTATAGGGAGGGGTGACCCGGGTATAGGAAGGGGTGACACGGGTATAGGGTGGGGTGACCCGGGTATAGGAAGGGGTGACCCAGGTATAGGGAGAGGTGACACGGGTATAGGGAGAGGTGACCCAGGTATAGGGAGAGATGACCCGGGTACAGGAGGGATGACACGAGTATAGGGAGGGGTGACCCGGGTATAGGGAGAGGTGAACCGGGTATAGGAGGGGTGACCCGGGTATAGGGAGGGGTGAAACGGGTATAGGAGGGGTGACATGGGTATAGGGAGAGGTGACCCGGGTATAGGGAGGGGTGACATGGGTATAGGAGGGGTGACCCGGGTATAGGGAGGGGTGGCCCGGGTATAGGAGGGGTGACCCGGGTATAGGGAGGGGTGGCCCGGGTATAGGAGGGGTGACCCGGGTATAGGGAGGGGTGATCCGGGTATAGTGAGGGGTGGCCCGGGTATAGGGAGGGGTGACCCGGGTATAGGGAGAGGTGACCCGGGTAAAAGGAGAGGTGACCCGGGTATAGGGAGAGGTGACCCGAGTATAGGGAGAGGTGACCTGAGTATAGGGAGAGGTGACACGGGTATAGGGAGGGGTGGCCCGGGTATAGGGAGAGGTGACCCAGGTATAGGGAGGGGTGACCCGGTATAGGGAGAGGTGAACCGGGTATAGGAGGGGTGACCCGGGTATAGGGAGGGGTGACATGGGTATAGGAGAGGTGACATGGGTATAGGGAGAGGTGACCCGGGTATAGGGAGGGGTGACATGGGTATAGGAGGGGTGACCCGGGTATAGGGAGGGGTGGCCCGGGTATAGGAGGGGTGACCCGGGTATAGGGAGGGGTGGCCCGGGTATAGGAGGGGTGACCCAGGTATAGGGAGGGGTGACCCGGTATAGGGAGAGGTGACACAAGTATAGGGAGGGGTGGCTCAGGTGCAGCCCACTGAACTCCCTGAGCTAGAAGATTCCAAGGAGACCAAGGCAGCTAGAATTTGCAGGACAGTCTCCCTGAGAAGGAAGAACTGAACAGTGAGAAAACAGCAGAGACCTGCAGAGAATCCCACCTGAGTGCACGTCTAAGCCATGCCAGTGCATCTGGTGAGCAAGGACATGGCTCCTTCCGCACCACCCCACAGAGTCAAGAAGTTCCAACAGAGACAGCCTTGCAGACGCTTCCCGACAAATCCCTCCCTTGCTGACTTCTCTTTGAACAAAGGATGCACGTGGGAAGTTCCCAGCTTTGAGTATGGTCTTTCCACAGTAACTTTTTCTGGGAAAGGAGAAAGGTGGCGAAGAGCTAGAGGTTGGTGTGAGAAAAACGCTGCCTGCCTTTCATGGACATAATTCCTGTTTGTCATTTATCACAAACTTTACTCTGTCGTGGGACAAAACACAAAATTAGATACCATACAGGTAAGTGATAAGCAAACCTAATAACTCATTCTCTACTTTCGCTTATCTTTCTTATATTTTCAGAGCTTCCAAAATGCTTGGCTGAAGCTGTCCACATGCCAATAAAAGTTATCTGAACACATAATTTGGATTCCAGCCACGGCTTATTTGACATTTGCAGTTTATTGCATCAGCTGACATTCAGCTGATGTCTGTCAACAAAACTTAGAGATACAATACTTTTTCTTAAACTCATAGAATCCTGGATCTGGGAATGAAATAGATCCCATTCAGCCAGCCTCCTTGGCATTAAAAAAGACTACCTTTACACATCCCTGTCTCAGGAAAATAGAACTTTACCTTCTTTTAAGTTTTCTGAAAAGGAATATTTAATACTCTCTCATGCTCCCTGGCATCCCAATCTACCAATGGGAGACTTTTAAAATTCCTAATATTTGACTTAAATAATGAAGTTGCTCCAAAAGCCTACTATGCATTTTAATGCTCTCTACCCAAAACTCCTCTTACTAGTGTCTGGCACATAGTAGGTGCTCAGCAAATATTTAATGAATACACAGAAGGGAGAAAAATAATGAATGTAGGGAGAGAGGGAAGGAAAGAGCAAATCGACAGAGGAGGTGCTTGAGGTGGGCCTTGAAAAACAAGCAGAGTTCAGACAAGTGATCCCCAGGGCCAAATGTGTTCTTTCCAAGGAAAAGTCATGAATGTGAGAAGCCATGGGGTGGTGGGAAATCAAGTGGTCTGAGGGGAGCATAACCCAGGGTATGGTCTTAGTACCCAGGCTTCTACAGTGACCCAGCAGAAGTATTACTAAGATTTAGGAGAGTATCTGAGTGAGTGAATGCATAAATCAATGAACAAACCAATGAATTAGCGTCAGCCTGGCATTTTAAAGATAAAAGAAGAATATGATTGTGGCTCTTCTAATCCATCTGCTGATGTCAATTGCAAATTACGCTTCCCTCTCTCTCTTTGTAAAGGATATTAGGAGAAAGCCTTCTTCTGTCAAATTAGATCTACTCGAATTAAAAATATAAATGACAGATTTCTAATTATTTCACCATGTTTGCCTGTCATTTTCCTTTAATCCCAGGGATATGGGATATTGATAGGAGGTATATTGTTATTTTCCTATTACCAACATAGCGATCCAGGATGAGTTTGCTTTTCTTGCCTTTCCTTTTATTTCTGATATATTTTTTAACATTTAAAAACCTGTTTTCCCCCGCCATTTAATACACATACACTTAAAGACTGGCCAACCAATCTGTCAATGAAAGACCCTCCTGCTGGCTTTCACGGCTGAGTTATTTCTATTAAAGAACCAAGAAATAGGGCATTCAGCAGCACGACTGGTCCGGGCAGAAATGTTAACCTTAGAATAAGATGGATAAAATAAAGTCAGTACAAAAGCCATTGGGATTAGTGAAAGCTTCAGCATATGGCTGGCAATGGTTGAAATCCCTTCTGACCCATGAATCTGTAAAAAATGGTATTCGCTGGCAAACAACCTCAGCCGCTGTCATTAGGTCTAATTGAGTTTCACCCTGTAGCTGTCAAACTTCCTATGCAATGTAATGATTTTTCTCGTGCTTACGCTCAAGTGATTTTTCAAAACACACTTCAGGAGAACTTCATCTCTCCCATGCAAGAACCTGACCACTAAGATACGTAACATCTTTATCTGGAACAGCCCCAAACTGGGAACTAACCTAACGTCCTTCAGTGAGTCCCTGTTTAAACACTGGGCTGCATCCATACCAGGATGCAGTAAAACAAAAGTATTTCTGTGTACAACAATTTGGATGGGCCTGGAGGAAATTAACCTGAGCAAAGAGAAAGTCAGTCTTAAAAAAGATACATACTATCCAATTCCATTTATGAAACATCTACAAAATAACAATGAGAGACATGAAGAACAAGTCAGCAGTGACCAGGCATTAGGGAGGGAGGAGAGGGAATATCACCAAGGAGGCTCACAGCAGTGGTACAGCAGAGTCTTTTGACTGTGAGGTTACACAAGGTTACTTTACGCATGCGACAAAATCGCATAGGGCTACACACACGTGTGAAAGAGTGTGTGTATAACTAATGAACTCTGAATAAGCTCTATGGATCATACCAGTATTAATTTCTTGGTCACACAGGTGTGTGTTAGCATGGAGGGGGGCTGCAGGTGCGAACACAGACGTTCCTCTGGAACCTCCCATGAATCTATCGTTATTTAAAAATAAAAAAGGTTTTAAAATATACGGCAATTCATATTAGGACATGTCATGAGATTTCTCTCTACTAAGACGAAGAGTATACAGTCCTGAGTGCAGGATAAAGT
This sequence comes from Rhynchonycteris naso, assembly GCA_037038555.1. Taxonomy (NCBI): domain Eukaryota; kingdom Metazoa; phylum Chordata; class Mammalia; order Chiroptera; family Emballonuridae; genus Rhynchonycteris; species Rhynchonycteris naso. The sequence goes on from CM073002.1 coordinate 141,619,013, forward strand.
ACCAAAAATAAATGCTTTTGGGAAGACAAGAAGGGAGGGATGAAAAATGGAAGATGTACAATCATCCCTAGCCGATCTAAAATTGATGAAAAGTCTGATTTGGGGAACGAGGTACAATGTTGTCTTACATTTGCAATATACCTCTGTACAGTGAGCACGCTGTAAAGCAGCTGTGCAAATTAAAGAATTATATATGCATTTAGTAAGGGCGCAAGACACATTAATTCTCCTCCAATAAGATACAAGAAGGAAAAAGAGTTCTCAATCATTGTATTCTTCTTTCCTTATTTCCTTACCACATGATCTTACTTCTTGATAAAATAACTGTCCCTCCTTCCACAATCGTCAAGAGAGCAGAGGAAACAAAGTCAGGCTTGTCTCACGGAGGCACATCTGTTGAACGTGAGCCTGCTTACCCTGAAGCCGTGGGTCACGGTGTTGTGAGTGCCCAGAAGCTCAGGGTTCCATACAGTTTGGCTACGGGCCTGAAACGTTGTACCATGTTAACAAGAGCCATGCTTTTTGATCATCTGACCCCCAAGCTCTCTACTTCTGTCCCTTTCCAAGGTAACTGCAATTTCATTTCTCTCAGTGAATATAATCCTCTCTTTTCATCCCTTCCAGTGCATTGTAAGGGCCTGGACAGATGGCGTGCAGAACACCAGCAAAGCGATGTCTTCAAGTACCAGCCTAGTGAGGGAATCCATCCAGGACACATAACACAGGGCAGTCATGCTGGCCAAGGAGTAGCAAAGCAGAAAACGGTCCCGGAATCAGTGAACAGAGAAGCAAACATCCCAGAGTGCAATGAGTTCTCGGTGACCTCCAGGTCAAAGCAGACAGGGTATCACACTATGTCACCTTCATAATGAATTACTCTCTTTTCAGAGAACACGTTCCTTTCTCTAACTGTTCCTAACTCATTTACATTAATTTGTATGCCAGGCTTCACACAGATAGCGTAAGAGAGATGTCAGGCACAAGGTCAGGGTTCAGGTGGGGGTGGAGGGAGCAGAGGTGAAGGTGGGAGACAGCAGGAGACAGTGGGAGGTGGGAAGAGTCCACAGGAAACCAACGGGCAAGGAGGCATGAAGACAGTAATTCAGAGCCTGTACGTATTCTCGGCTTGAAGACCTCACTCAATCAACTGCCTGCGATGCTCAGAACATGAAAGCTAATCTGGCGAGGTTGGCCAAGGCTCTAAAAACAGAGACAACCAGAGGGGTCCGGCAGAAGTGGGCAGTGCCAGGGAAAGTCCACTCTAACGACAGCATCAGGAAGGCGGCAGAGCCATGACGTCCGTTCTCCATGGGAGGAGGAGGGATTTCACCACAGCAGAAAGAGGCCCGTTAAGGTCGATTACTGGCCGACTTAGACTAGCCTGCCCATAATGACCTATTCAGCACCCATGTTGTGGATGCGGTTTCCAGCCCACACTTATGGCCAGAGGTCAGCAGGTCAGGATGTAGCCTCTGCTCTACCGCTCTGTCCAGAGGAAGCACGTTCGCTTTCCGATCATAACAAGTAGGGTCAGAACTTCTACGTAGCTATGTCTTCTCAGACCAACCAAGCTCTGGCAGCTTTTGCTACCTTGTAATGCAGTGGTTCTTAACCTTTTTTGAGGTACTGAACCCACCAGTTTCATATGTGCATTCACCGAACCCTTCTTTAGTGACAAATAAAATATGATTTTATTTTCCAAATTTAGTTTTGCCGGTGCGAGACTAGAGTTGCTCAACTTGGCATTGCATATCATGCAGATAGGACGCTGACTCCCATCCCGTTCCGTGATACATGTGAATCCATGTTGTACATATTCGTCCGACCACTTTCTTTCTGTGCTCGACATATTTAGTATGGATTAGAATATTAAGAAGGAAACCACACGACGTACAACTACGACAGCCGTTGACTACTGCGCGCATTAAATTCCCCACAGCACTGGTTGGCAAGCAATGTAACGTGATCCTCTGCAGCAAGTGATGGCCAAGCGGGGCGTGTCATCACGACTTTACACAAGTGTGTCTTTACACCTGCGGCAGAGGCTTCTCCGAACCCCTGAGACCAACTCATCGAAGCCCTAGGGTTCGATAGAACCCAGGTTAAGAACCAATGTTATAATGCCTTCTGGAAATTTGGTCTGCGAACGACGGCCCTCCATCTGACAGCTGGTCACACAAGCTGCTCTCAGAAAACAAAAGCTGCATGTTGAGGTAACCGGAATTACACACACATGCACCTGTGTGCACACATGCACACGCCTGTACGCATTCTCCCCAGAGCCATTCAGAAGCCATGGTTAGGATAAATTTGGTACCATGTGGAACGAAGGCAGCCTCGACTTAGACTCCCCATGCCCACCTTCCCCTCTGCCAAGCACACGACCGATACGTAATCTCGGCTGCAGAGCAGAGCTGGCCACAACCTGCAGGTTTAGTAAAATCTTGGTGCTCCATCCTCTGGTCTGCCATTTTCCTTTATCCCTTGATAGCCAGAATGCAGAAGGGACTTGCTGTCATCTCAGAGCATCAAGGACAGACCTCAGTACTCTAAGAACAGCATTTTGCTGGCATAAGAGAATTCCAAGGGAACCCACCACTCACGGACGTGGTCATGGTGAGGCTGGCCGACATCCACAACAGTGACGCCGCCAAGTCTGGTGAGGATGCAGAGAAACAGGAGCTCATGTCCCTGACTGGTGGGGACGCAAAATGGTGCAAGCCACTTCGGAAGGCAGTCTGGAGGCATCTTACAAAGCTAAACACACTCTTGTCTTGTGATCCAACAATCACAATGCTTGGTATTTACCCAAATGGATTCAAAACTTATGCCCATGCAAAAACCTACACACAGATGCTGACAGCGGCTTTATTCATGACCGCCAAACACGGAAGCAGCCAACAGGCCCTTCAGTAGGTGAACAGATAAATAAATTGCGGCACATTTAGATAACGAAATACTACTCGGTGCTAAAAAAGCAATGAGCTATCAAGCCATAAAAAGACTTGGAGGAAACTTCAGTGCATATGACTAAGTGAAAGAAGCCTATTTGAAAAGGCTATCCATACTGAATAATTCCAACGATAGGCCATTCTGGAAAAGAAAGCACTTTGGAGACAATAATAAGGTCGGTGACTCCCAGAAGCCGGGGGAGAAAGGGATAAGCAGATGGTGCACAGAGATTCTTAGGGCAGTAAAATTATCCCATAGGACACCATAATAATGGATACGTGTCCTTATGTATCTCCAAACCCAAGAGTGAACCTTGATGAAAACTACAGAATTGGGTGATAATGATGTGTCAGTGTAGGCTCACTGATGTGATAAAGGTACCTCTCGGGTTCAAGATGTTGATGGTGGAGGTGGCTGTTGACGTGTGGGGACAGAACTATATGGGAACGAACTGTGCTTTCCACTCGTTTGGCTGTGAACTTTAAAACTGCTCTAAAAGGTAAAGCATATTGATTTGCAAAAAGAAATCATCAGAGCGTGACAAAAGCCAAACCACAATTATTGACACGCAAAATTAGTGGTTGTATTGTGTGTGTGTGTAACGGTTGTATTGTGTATTGCAATGGATACCAAGTTAAGGCAGCCTAAAAGAATGCTGTCTTTACAGATGTGGGAAAATTAGGCTCCAAATACGCTACCATCAAGGGCGACTGCTTGAATTTCCTTTGACTAATGGTGGGATCAGAACATCAGGATGCCCTTAACCCAGAAGGGGAAGCATCCCTGGCTCAGCACCAGCCGTCATCACCGTTACAGTCAGAGCAGCGCTGGTCAATCGCAACATATTGCGAGTCACATATGGCACTTGAAATGTTCTAGTAGCTACATTTTTAATACTAGGCAGATGAAATTAATAGTAATGGTAAATTTTCTTTAACTCACTGTATCCAAATGTATACCATTTAACATGTGACAGGAGTAGCCACATTTCAAGAGCTCAACAGCTCAGATCTTAACTTAGGGTGTAAATCTAAAAGGTTCCAAAGCTTTCCCCTCTCAAATGGTTATCCATTCAAACACACGTATTAAATCCCTTTGTACATTTCATAATTCTTACTAGTAGAAGTTCACCACAATAAGCAGTCACAGCCCCTGGGTGACCGTTTCAATCTGTTTAAACCAGCTGTAGTCAACCTTTTTATAAAAACTACCCATTTTTGCAGTGGTAGTCAACCTGGTCCGTACCACCCACTAGTGAACAGTAGTGGAGCAACCAAACAGCGCTGCGATTACATAGATTTAACTATAGTAAGTTGTTTTATAAAGATTTATTCCGCCGAACTTAGCGAAAATCCAACATAAAGTACTTGGTAAGTAATTATTATTATATAAAGTCCACTTTTGTATCTCAGTTAGTAGTAAAATTTTCTGACCGCCCACCGGTTCCACAGTAATGGTGATTTATAAAGTAGGGGAGTAACTTTACTTTATAAAATTTATAAAGCAGAGTTACAGCAAGTGAAAGCATATAATAATAATTACTTACCAAGTACTTTATGTTGGATTTTCGCTAAGTTTGGCAGAATAAGTCTTTATAAAACAACTTACTATAGTTAAATCTATGTAACCGGGCGCCATTTGGTTGCTCCGCTACCGCCCACCATGACAGCTGGAATGTCCACTAGTGGGCGGTATGGACCAGGTTGACTACCACTGGAAACAATAAATAAAGATCTATGCTAATGTGAAAACCAGCTCAACTTCAGATTATATTATTATTATTATTATTATTATTTTATTTCCAGTTTTTATCCTTCCCAAGTTCTTTGGAAAAGCAGAGAGGTTCTCATCTCAAGTTTACCTTTGTGATTCAAAGTGATGCTGTCCATGGTTCTATTTTTAACAATAATCTACAGACTTGAAAGAAACAGAATAAACCAAGAGATAATATGGGTCTGACCAGGCGGTGGCGCAGTGGATAGAGCATCGGACTGGGATGCGGAAGACCCAGGTTCGAGACCCCGAGTTTGCCAGCTTGAGCGCGGGCCCATCTGGCTTGAGCAAAAGCTCACCAGCTTGGACCCAAGGTCGCTGGCTCCAGCAAGGGGTGGCTAGGTCTGCTGAAGGCCCGCGGTCAAGGCACATGTGAAAAAGCAATCAATGAACAACTATGGTGTCGCAACGGCAACGAAAAACTAATGATTGATGCTTCTCACCTCTCTCCGTTCCTGTCTGTCTGTCCCTATCTATCTCTCTCTCTGACTTTCTCTCTGTTCCAGTAAAAAAAAAAAAAAGAGAGAGAGAGAGAGAGATAATATGGGCAGTGTTGCTAGGGGCCTGCAGACACAAAGTGGAGGTCAGTGTGGGGAGGGCTCAAGGAGAGGAAAGATGGAGGGAGGAGAGGAAAGATGGGGAGGAGAGGAAAGATGGAGGGAGGAGAGGAAAGATGGAGGGAGAAGAGGAAAGATGGAGGGAGGAGAGGAAAGATGGGGAGGAGAGGAAAGATGGGGAGGAGAGGAAAGATGGAGGGAGAAGAGGAAAGATGGAGGGAGGAGAGGAAAGATGGAGGGAGGTGAGGAAAGATGGAGGGAGGAGAGGAAAGATGGGGAGGAGAGGAAAGATGGGGAGGAGAGGAAAGACGGAGGGAGGAGAGGAAAGATCGAGTGGAGGAGAGAAGGAGGCAGGGCAGACACTGCAGGGTGTCATAGGCATAAACACCAGGAATCGAGAATTGAAGAGCTGAATCTTCCTATCTAATGACTTTCACCCAAACAGGAAATGCAACGTAGGTTAAAACATTGTGAAAATGTTACAGCAGGGATTTTTCAAAGCAGCGAGCATTGATTACATGCATCAAAACATCTGAAAGGCGAGGCCACAGAGAGGACAGCCATTGTATTTGTGCATTTTAAAGGCTGTCCACAATAAGCACAGTCACGGGCCTTCCTGTTTTCATGGAGGCATAATTTATCACAGCAAAAACCAGACAACCCAAATGCGTATCAGTAGGAGAACATCCCAGTTCTGGACGATGCAGCCAATGCTATACATTTTTTTTAAAAGTTTTTATGAGTGACATAGAAAAATCTCCAAGATATGACTAAGTGAAAACACAAGTTGCGGAAAAATACATATTATAAACACACACACACACACACACACACACACGCACGCACACACACTGACAACTGTTATGGCATCTAAGGAGGAACCTCGGATAAAGACGGCTGGGGGGACAAAGGGTACAGGGGTCATGCAGACAGGGCACTTCAGCCTTCTCAATAATGTTTTAATTTTTCATAGAGAGAATATATCCATATTTTACTTGTAGAGAAAAAAATAATTTTAAAACAACAACACACTCTCACATGTGTGTGTCCCAAACCAAAACGGAACACAATGAAACAGACCCCACTCACGTTTGTGCTGATCGAAGAATAAAGCTTCTCCCACCATATCCGTGTGCCCCTGAACATGAAGGTGCTTCCCCGAATACAGAGAAGGGGTTCCTTCAAATTGCTTACTGTTAAACTATCAGATCTCTGCAGGTCTTCTCTGGGAAGACTGAACACACCAGTGAGCCCGTGCTCATCTGTGTATTAATCGGGGTCCTGGTGATATTGCGAAATGAAATGAAAATAAAGACATACACTGGAGGCTGTGCTGGGTGAAGATAGTACGTGACTGACAGCTCCTCCTTTGACTGATTTTATCTTCTCTTGCCTCTATTTTCCTCATAAGAGGCACGCCCTGCATGTAAATTGTGGATAACTGGTAACACAGAATCATTCCTGGTGCCACATCCATACCTGTAGTGTTACGCTTGTCACACTTAATCCTTATTTGTTTGTCTCCCAACCATCCCATATGCAATGTCATAGAAAAGCCCCTCTTCTTCATTTCTGTTTCCCAAACAAACGCATAGGATGAGTATGTTGGAGCAGACAGGTGAGCGAGTATGGCTGACCTGCTGGCTTAGACGTCTCCTTCTGTGCCCTTATTTCTTGCATATGTGGTTCTTACATAAATGAACACTATTCCTAGGAAGAAAAGTCATTTCTGAAGCAAACTCGGAGGGAGTGGAGAAGTCCTTGTGGTGACAAACTATTATCATAGGGAGCAGTGAGGCTGGTCTGGCCCTCAGGGAACATTCTCCTGCCAAAGCCAGGATTGCAAAGCAAACAGACAAGGCAGGTCAACAGTGCTTAGAGAGAACTGTATCACTTCACTTAGATGGTTATATGAGAAAAGGTGAAAGCTGTGAAATCAATCTCTAAGTTTCATCTTAAGAAGTTAGAAGTTTAAATCCAAAGTAAAGAGAAGAAAGAGTGAAGAACAGAAAGCAATGAAACAGAAATCAGTGGAAAAAGTTAAACAAGACAAAAGTTATGTTTTTAAAAAACATGAATAAAACTGATAAACAAGTAGCAAGGCTGATCAATAATGAGAGAAAGGCAGAAACTTCCAATATCAGGAATAGAAGAGAGGGATATCATTGCAATCTTGCAGACCTTAAAATGATGGTGACATTATACCAATGAATGTCATGTTGATGAAATGAACAAATTTCTGAATAAACACGACTTACCAAGAATTACACAAGAAGAAATAGAAAACCAGAACAGCCCTATGCCTAGTAAGGCAGTGGTCATCCAAGCATGGTTCCCCAGACCAGCAGCCTCAGCAGCACCTAGGAATCTTATAAAATGCAAAGCATCAGGCCCCATCCCAGATACACAGAATCAAAATTTGAGGGGAGGGGAAAGAGGAAAGTCAGCAAGTTGTAAACTTGACACTTGAACAACATGGGTTTAAACTGCAGGAGTCCACTTATACGCAGATTTTTTCCGATAAACACTGTAAATGTATTTTCTCTTCCTTATGGTTTTCTTAATAATATTTTCATTTCTCTGGCTTATTTTATGGTAAAAAAAAATGCTATATAATGCATATAACATCCAAGATTTATGTTACTCAACTGTGTTATTGGTAAGCCTTCTGGTCAACAGCAGGCTATTAGTATTTAAGTTTTGGGGGAGTCAAAGTTATGTGTGAATTTTCAAATGTTCAGGGGTTGATGTGAAGTTGTTCAAGGGTCAACTGTACAACCTTCTTAGTGATTCTGGTATCATTTAAGAACACTTTGAATAATGTCTTCCTATAAGAAACCCAAGCCCACGTGGTTTCACTTCTAAATTCTATCAGACATAAAGAAATGTCAGCCTATAAAAACTCTTTGAGAAAAGAGAGGCAGAGCCAACACTCCTCACGACTACTTTTAAATTCTACTCTCTTATAGAAGATGTGGGAGACTCTTTTTATCTGCCCTTTGATTCTTATTTTGAAGTGATTCCTCATTTCTTTGGGACAAGTTGTTTTAACACACAAGTGGTCCACAGTGTGCAGGTGGCCACACTGCGTGCCCTCCAGTAGAAAAATGTCTCCATTCCATGTCCTCTCTCCTTTGCTTGCTTTCAGCCCTTAGAGGAGTGGTCACCTACTTCTCCATGAGGTGGCTAGCTAAGGCTCACAGCTCACCTCTCAAGGGAACCACAGCACAGAGAGCCTGCCCTGCCCTCGCATACCAAACCTCACTCACACCAGAGCAAGGACTGGAACTCAATAACAAAAGTGCTGATGAAAGTCATCTATCTGCTCGTGTCATGTCCTCTAAATAAATACCAATACCACCTTCTCACATCTGGTTATATTTTCTTATTTATCCCTAAGTTTCAGGTCAGGAATCATCTCCAGCAAGCCTTCCCTAAACCCCAAACTGAGCAGAGTGCACCTCCTCTATGCCTCTGCACCTCCATCACAAAACTTATATTGCAATTACCTACCTGAGCCTCTACCTCTCTCCCAGTCTGCCTGTAGCTCCTTGAAGGTAGAAACCACTTCTTGTTCATCTTTTTTTCTTTTTAATGTCTCACAGTGCTTGACTGTCACATAGTGGATATTCAGCAAACATAAAGTGAAATGAAGAGTCTGGAGTAAAGTCAGACCAGCCAAATTTACACCCATAAATAAAATGTTTAACTTTATTTTACTCAATGCTTTCAATAGAACTCATTTTTTTTTTAACTAAGTACTTTTAATTTGCTCTTTGTTCAACCTCTTAGTAGTATCATTAGTGCAAAACATGTGAACTGGCTTTTATTTTGCAAATTGGACCTTCCCCTTTTAAACTGCTGCTGGCTATGGTAGGTCCCTACCCACTGGCCTGTGGCCTGTGCACTATAGGATTTCTTAGAGAGACCAAGACAATCCCTCTAAGTGAACTTGTGATACCTAGAATCTTTCACAGAAACACTTAGATCCCTTTTTTGAGGATCTTTCTGTAGACCTGTACCTGGTCTTTACAGCTTTGTGGATCAGCCTGAGGCACAAGGGGGGGCAGCCCCTCCCACCTCTGCCCATAATTTGCTGGCTCCATTGTGACTACGCTCCTGATGTGGATCCTGAAGAATCCATTCCCTGTACAAGCAGAGTAAGTCCTTGAGGGAGGCTAAGGTTGGCAGAGTGTTTGCAAGGTCTCACGCTTAATTACAATAAAGAATGGCATTCTGTGGCCATTAACTTTGATTGGGAGGGAGGGCATTTATATTAACAGCTAGTATTTATTAAGCACTTGCTATATACCAAGAACTGAGTCCTATACCACAGATATATTGTTTTATTTAATCCTTATCAACAACCCTGTGAGTTAGACACTATTATTAGTACCCTGAGAATACATAAGCTTACCTGGCTGAAAAATCACAGGGTTAAGGAGGAGTGGAAGTGAAATGTAAATACTGGCCTCCCAGACCCCAAAATCCACACTCAGTGTGCCAACGCCATTACTGCCTTGTTTGTAGACTTCTAATATAATCATGCCCCTACGATGTCCCACACAAACCAACAGCAGCAGCAAGTCACAGATATCAAGGAGGGGTACCATCCACCCCACCAATCTAAATCAAAAGTAACCTTTAAACATGATTCACGTTCCACACAAGAGACTGATTTAGGGAAAATTTTTTTCTATTCAAAAGAATGATGCTAAATGGAAAGCGATTTAAGCTTTACAATGGCTTCATCAGAGCCTCGTCCGTCAAGTCTCCAGATTTGCTCCCGGAACACACTTCTCAATACAGAGAAATCAGCAGGGGAGAGAGATGCAGATGGAAAGCAAACAGGTGAAAAGTATGAAGTCAGTGTGATCTAACGAGCAGAAACCAGAGTCTTAATGAATAGCTGTGCTCATGGCCACCACCAACACCATCATCATCATCATCATCATCATCACCATCACTACTATCATTATCATCAGCATTACCGCCACCATCATCACCATCACTATCACTGCTATCATCATCACCATTACTGCCATCATCATCATCATTATCACCACCATCATCACCATCACCATCACTGCTATCATCATCACCATTACCACCATATCATCATCACCATCACCATTACTGCTATTATCATCACCATCACCACCACCATCATCATCATCATCACCACCATCATCATCATCATCACCATCACTGCCATCATCATCACCATCATCATCACCATCACCACCACCACCATCATCATCACCATCACCACCACCATCATCATCATCACCATCACCACCATCATCATCGTCATCACCGCCATTATCATCACCATCACTGGCGTCATCATCGCTATCACCACCACCATCACCATCACTGGTATTGTCATTATTAAGTATCTTCATTATTATGTCCTCTGAAGGAATGAGGCACCTTGTTTACCCATGTAGCAGTCACTGTTTGTATCATGAAAAGGGTTCTTTTTCTATCTTTCTCTCTTGACAATGGGTGATGAGTAAGCAGTGGTGACTGGTAACTGTATTACTATTACTAACTACACAGTACACTAGAATTAGTAAAAGTATCACAAAACTACGGCAAACCTTTTCAGATTGGGCATAACCACAGAAGGATGGTACGTACCTCGCAGTCCATATTGCACAGAGAGGGTCCCTAAGCTTTTTAATTGCTGCGCTAATGCTAAGGAACCCGTGATTATGATCTAAATGATTAAATACAAATTAAAGATTACAGAACTGATTATAGAAAAATCAACCCACAACTCCTCCATGTGCAACAAGACAACGGGGACGTCCTATCCCCGGGTGGCAAAGCACCGCAATTCACAAACTCAGGGCAGGAGGACCTTGCCCTTGGACTCCAGACGGAGCCGAGCTTTCAGAGGTACCGCACTGGCCACTGGATTTGCATGATTTCGAAGGACGTTTCTGTTGTCTGGGGTACTAAGTAGGATCCCATTCTAACCCATACTGGGACTCACCATGTAGGTACTAGTACTCACTGAAATTCCTATGGAATTTATTTCCTGCACTCCCACATGTGAGGGCTGGGGCTTCAAGCACCAGTAAATTCGTTTTTGTTTTATTACCTCCTATGCAGCAATATGCGATAATATCAAAATGGTTCTTTCGAGATCTGTGAATGTATGCTCTTTCACAGATAATGGAATATAATGGCACGGAGGTTTACGGTTTCTGACTTGATTCAATATGGAATATTCTGTATTTACATCAACCAAACAATATTATCCCTTCAAGACAATTTCAAAATCTCATTCAGTGGATGATTAAAAGTATTTTTAAATTTTTTCCTCATAAAATTTAAATGCATCTAATATACCTATAAAATCTTATATGTCGGCTACATAAGCCATGTAACAAAATTCTTAAACAATGAATTAGAGGTCAAATTAGCAGTGTTAAAATAATAGCTAAAATACTCTATACATTTACTAAAATCCAGGAAGTACACAGAATGCTTTCCATCTTCATCTCATTGAACCCCAACAACAACCCTATGAGGTCAGTACTATTATATTTGCTTTTGTACAGATGAAGAAAGTGAGGCTTAGAGCACGCTTTCTCAACCTCGACAAAGCTGAGACAGTTTGGACCAGATAATTCTTTGCTATGATGGAGATGTTCTGTGCTCTGCAGGATGGTTAGCAGCATCCTTGACCTCTATCTAGATGTCAGTAAGATACCCCAGTCCCAGAGGCGACAACCACAACTGTCCTCAGACACTGCCAAATGTCCCACTGTGGCAAAACCACTCCCACTTGAGAACCACTGGCTTAGAGAAACTAAGTGGTTGACACGTAGGAAATGGCAGAGCAGGAATTAGACGCTCGGCATGCTGACTCCAGGATGCATTCTACCGACCAAGGAAGTACAGCACTGGTCACTCAGTGACAGTTTGGAGAACATAATTTTTCTCTCAGCATAGAAAACTAAAACCAAAGATGAACAGTGCATGCCTTCCTGTGGAAAGGTCTTCCAAGACCACACTAGACTGGCCCTTCCCCCTTGGGTTCCTAATTAAGGGCCATGTCCCAGTGGCTAATGTCCTTGCATAGCTTGCTCTCCTGCCCCATCTACCACAACCTTCTTTATGTCCTATTACATGTGTCCCAGATGACAGTCACCCATCACTTGCTAAGGCTGATTCCACCCTTCAGTAAACAGGACAGTGTTCCTGCCATCACAGAGCCCCTAAAGAACACGGCCAATCTGCTTCCTACCAGTTCCCTTGGATGCCCTGGACTGCCTCCAAGTCCATGCCCTTTGCACAGTGGCCACTGAATTCCAGTTCTTCCCAGGTGCCAAAGACCTCCCGTGTGCTTCACATACACGATTTCATCCCGGCACCAGAGAACCCTAAGAAGCACGTACTATTATTTCCACTTGAGTGAGAGGAAACTTAGGTTAAGCAGGGACCCTCCCCAAGCATTGCACAGGATTTGTGCCAGGACTCAGACTTCAACCTAAGTATGGGTGACTCCAAACTGCTATTCTTCACCCAACCCCATACCCTTCTCAGTTCGTGGATGAGCAAAGGCTACAGACATGCCTCTTCCAAAGCATGTCCTTGGCTTGGTCTACTCCCTCCAGTCGGCTTAGAAACGTTCAGTCCAATCCCCTGCCTGGCACCCCTAAGTTACGGGAATAAACGACCCACAGCTGGGTGTGACCTCGCCAGTGCAGAGGCGGAGGGAAAAGTTCAGGCAGTGACCCCCGGAACTTGGGAAAGGTATGATCATATCTATTCAGAAGATAGAAAGATACAGAACAGGTTTTCTTTTATCTGATACTGTTTTTATTTACTTTTTACTCATAAAAAGTTACATATTCATGTATGACTGATCACACCGTTCCAATGCACTAGAATCTGTTAAGCACTCAGACAATTTTGAACAAAAGAACCTGATGGTAGAGGTGAAGGACTTCTTTCTCCCCATTCAGTCACATTACAGTGTGTCCGGTTAAAGTCAGTGTGACCGGTCAAAAGTGCACCATGACTTTACGGACACACTGTATTTAAACACAGCTTCTTTTTTTTTTAGGGTTCTTGTTCTTTTCTTAAATCTTCACTAAACTTTCCTGAGAGCTTTAACTTTTGGGTTAATGCCAAATTTGAAAATTTTCAAATAGAAAATGTCCTGATGAGAAAGAAGAAAAAAACAACTGACAAAGTGGGAACATGAACTTCAAAAGGTGTGTCTCTTTGACCCTTTGATTTTCTTCAATTTTGAGCAGCTTTTGGGGGTGGGGAGGTTCCCCAGCTGTAAACAATTAGGAACCCACGAAGGCAGAAAGAACGCCAGAGGCCTCTGACTTCGCAAAGACCTGCCTTTCCGTCCTAACCCAGCCACTCCTCTGCTCTGTGACCTCAGTCACGTTCCTGACTTCCCTTGAGTTCCTCATCTGGAGAACAGGACCGCTGTGAAGACTGAGATAACGCACGTACCGCCTCGCACACCGCAGACACAAAAAATTCCATCAACTGGGAGCCCTTCAGACAGGTCTGTGCTTTTGCCCAGGTTTGTGTTTTGGCCGTTGTTCCTTTAATGTCCTTCTCATGATTAGCTCACACTATTTAGGTGAAATTGTCTAAGCCAAGAGTGAGCTAGCTGGTGGCCAAAGGACCATCACTGAGGGGCCAGGCTCTGTCACCCACCCAGGGACTTCTGTGCTCATTGGCCACCTTGCTCCTTGCTGCTGATTCAGGAACAGGGCACAGAGCATTTGCCATCACAGTGAACGCTGTTCAGTGGCCGGCTTTCTTGCAAGAGGACCTCAGTAATGACAGAGGATATCATTTCTGAGGCCCGAGGAACTGGAGAAATCCTCACGTGTAACCTCATCTCTTTACAGACGAGGACTAGGGCAAGAAGGGCTGCTCCTTGCACCGAGTGTGTCAAAGCCAGGGGTGCTCCTGGACACCCCACTATGCCCACAACAGCTCTCACAACAAAAACAGCAATGGTGCCGAGGTTAACAAACCCGGATCTACACTGTTGGACCCAATGCCTCAAGGACTCCAACAGCTGCCATTTAAGCTGCTGTGGTTGGAAGTCGGACTTGGCTCCAATTTGGAGGCTCTCATCAATGATTGAATCCACCGAGTCAATTCTGACTCTTCAATATTGAGGGATTAGGAGGGATTTAGAGACTTGCCTACTTGGGCGACTTAAAGACTGGGCTCAACTTCTGAAGAACAGTGATATGCCCAGCATGAGAGCCACTGAAATCTTAAAGGCACATGTAGGTTTTATTAGGCAATCCAAGAAAATGGCTCTCAAAACTGTCTTGGCAAAACACCGGAGAGCGACCAAATGATGTATACCATGAAGTTACCAAATATTCAGACCAAGAAGACACCTCAAATACATGCGACACTGCACTGGCTACCTCTGGGGTTCATGGTTTGAATGAAAGAAAGAGGAACTGAACTACTGACAGAGAACAAAAATACTCTCTGAGTTTTCACCCAAAGCTAGAATTCCATGGTGGAAGAACTTAAATAGAAAAAAAAATCAGAGTCAATGATCCAAGCAATTAAGTACTTTATGGTTCTTGCCCCAGGCATGCCATCTGGCTTTCTGACCTCAGAGGACTTCACCCTGGCCAGAGTGAGGGCCAAACTGAGCCTGAACGCAGGAACACATGGTGATCTGCAAAACACTGGTGAGTCATGTATCCATCTGAGCTTATTTACCTAGAGTTCCACCTGCTAATTCTGACTTCAGGTCTGACCCATGCTAGAAATATAGGGAGCGCCCCAGTCTGACTCACTCATAAATTCAACCCAGATTTAATAATTATGTCCTGGGTGCCATGCTTTTGGAGAGCATATTCCCTACTCAATAAAATCACAATGGTGCCAAGAAGAGTCCAATGCACCCAGCTAACTCTTGTACACAGACTCCGTGCAGCGGTAATCGGAAGAGCAAGATCTCTCTCAGGTGGACAGATCAAGAAGGTTCCAGGGAACTAAACGTGGCATGGGAACTGGATTGTGAAGAAAACAAGGGATTTCAGCAGGTAAAAATAAGAACATCCAAAATACTAGAAAGACTGTTAATGAATAAGGGGTGACAGCAAACACAAGGCAAAGCTGGTATGACAGTCAGTGAGGCGTTTCACGAGACTGGGACGTTGGGTGCATGGGAAGTAGCCACAGGGACAAAGCAAGAACGCTGACATGGAGACAAATGTAGACATCCTTAAAATCCTAGACATGAAGATAGATCTTTATGAGCCGAAAGAAAGCCCATGGAGGTTTGTTGCTGGTGGTTTTTAAACACACATAGCGCAAGCAGAGACACTGTGGACAAAGTCGCCAGATGTCAGTGGGTAGAATGGAGAAGATGAAGAGCCCAGAGTCAAGAGAGTGGTCGGGAGGCTGTTCAGTAGGCTGAGATGGGTAATGAGACTGGACCAAGACCAAGGGAATGGAAGCCAGGAGAAGGAAAAGCTCTGTAAGAGACTCATTTATCACGGGTGAAAGGGGAGAAGAGAAAGTTAAAGTTGCAGAAAGACACAGCAGAAGAACAGATAAAGTGACTCAAAAGTCTGGATCCCGGGCGAGTGGAGGAATAGTAGTAACGATCAGACTTGATGGGAGAGAAAGGAAGGCTGAACCATGTGCCCGGATGATCCCTCTTGACTCAGAAAATGAGAGCTCAATGCCGGACCCCACTCTCAAATCACTCACTACAGCTCAGTGCCCTCTCTCACCACATCTCATTCCCAGCTCCTGCCACACAGCCGTTCTGGGTCTATCTCCCTACACCTGCTCCCCGGACTCCTGCTGATACAGCAGCAGAGTGACTGAGGGCGGCAGGCGTGATAGTTTCCTGATAGTCTGAACTTGAACCAAATTCTCTATGTGGACCTCTGTCACCCTCCTTCCTTCCCTGGTTATGTTTCACCTGAAATGATAGTGTTTATAACCCCTTTCCCACGTTAGCTGCCTTGGGCACTCTCCCTTCTGGGGTAATGTGTCCATCTGTGATCTGTGTTCTAACCAGACCAGTTGGCCCCTTCCCCTGGTAGTCCCTGACATGCTCCAACTCTCTGTGAAATCGCCCAATGGTGGCAATCTTGGAATGTAAAACGGCCCTATTCGCATAGCTGATGCCTGTTCTTACTCCTCTAACAATTCACTAGTCCTCACAAGTGTAGGAAAATACTTTTCAAAGGATTTTATTGTTTAAAAGGTCCTCTCATCTCTGATTGCATCACTAATCCTTAGGCTCTAAGTATCAATACTGCCAAGGAGGTGATAGTATGCAGGATGGCTTAGCCACATATATGTAAAACTATGTGCCCTGATTTAGCTCACCGCCCTTTAACTTTCCCAACAAGCTATTTAGTTGTCATTTTTCACTGCCAAGGTAGAAGACAACGGTCCACCCAGTCGGTCAATAATGCTGCAAGAGCTTCGGAATTTACGAGCCTTAATATGTCCCAGGAATGAAACGGGGGCACAGTTCAGCAGAAGACACACCTGCCAACACAACGATGCAACTGCTTAGAAGTCAACCTTCCCAAAGGCTGAGATCCACTCACCTTCCACGCCTCCCCTCCTCCCCACGACAATCTATTATTAACAGCAAAGTGGCCATGCTGTGGATGACTCAGAAGCATGCCGATCTGTAAGGGTTGAACACGGGCAGTCTTGACTAAGGGGATCATGCGCTGGCTTTAATCAATTATCGGGCTCAACAAATGTGATTACTGAGCCACACAAAAATCCAAGTGAAAGAAGGCATTAGACACTTTGGGGGGGATAACTCCTCGTTTACCTTGACACTGAGAGAGGTCATTCTATTATCTACATGTGTGATAATCACTTTATCGGCTATCTACACATTTGTTTCCTGCACTGCCTTCCTCCTAATGTCCAGAATATTTTTGAGTCATTTGCCCCGTTGAGAAAAAAACCTAAAGAATTGGCAAGACAGTCATTTTTTTAAAAAAATTAAAAAACACAAAGAAAACAAAAAGATGCTGGACTAGTCTGCTAGATTTTAAAGGTCCATACTTTCAAGCACCATGAACAATAAGCAATCCTGTGGGCTAGCTTTGTGATCTAGCAAGAAAAGTGAGTACACAATGTTCATTCCTTTCAACAGACATTGCTCCCAATGACCTTAAACACTGATATCTATCGTAGGACTCACCATCTTCTATTACAGCTATTTTGCTTATGTGTCTAACCCAGGGGTCCCCAAGCTACGGCCCGCGGGCCACATGCGGCCCTTGAGGCCATTTATCCACTCCCACCACACTTCCGGAAGGGGCACCTCTTTCATTGGTGGTCAGTGCAAGGAGCACAGGATGCATCCACACCCATAGTTCCCATTGAAATACTGGTCATCGCTTCTCAGCCTTTTGGCTAAGATCAAGTAAAATACTGGTCAGTTTGGTGATTTAAATTTACTTGTTCTTCATTTTAAACATTGTATTTGTTCCCGTTTTGTTTTTTTACTTTAAAATAAGATATGTGCAGTGTGCATAGGGATTTGTTCATAGTTTTTTTTATAGTCTGGCCCTCCAACAATCTGAGGGACAGTGAACTGGCCCCCTGTGTACAAAGTTTGGGGACACTTGGTCTAACCTATATGCCTGTGCACCTCTCCACAGAGGCTATTTCTTACAGATCTTATTTCCAATAAGAGTACAGCAATAGCAGGTACTAAGTAAACTTTTGTTCAACTGAAAGATTATTGTAAAGTACTATGCCTGTGACTATAACATGAGTATTGAAAGGATGACAGACTCCGTTAGCTAAATTCAACTGCTCACAGAGAATGAGTAAATCAGATAGAATCAGAACCAGAACTTGTACTTAAACCATCTAAATAGAGCTAACATTAATATCAAACAAATCGACAGAAACCTTCATGCTAATGAGGGTTCCGCTATCTGCTGCGGCTTCAAACTCCCAACTCCTGATTGTCCTGACCAAAGGACGTCCATAGTCCAGACAGATGATGAAAACTGGTCCCCTCGGGTTTGTGGATCTGTCTTTATCCATACCTCTGCGTCTGATGGCACTGACCACTCAATCACAGTGTTCACTAGCATGCTGCAATAGGTGTGTGTGTGTGCACGAATGCCTATGTCAGAAACACTTCTAACACCTATTCAGCTTATAACGTCATCTCTAGACAGCAATTCCTTTCTCCGGGGGCAGCCCAGAACGAGTAGATTATTTCTGGGTATTTGTTATTATTTTGTACGTGGTCCGGCATGCTTTCTCAAGGACATCAACTTCTCAAAGCTGAGCCAGACAGCTTGAAGCAGCAGCTGTAGGAAAAACTACCTGATGAGAATTTTATGGAGAAGCAGGTTTCCTGTGTAATCCTCTCTAGCTGGCAAATTACCCCTTCTCCACTTCCACAAATCTCCTGGAGCGATTGCTTCCTGTTGACAAGAGTCAGTCCTGAGGCAAAAGGGAGGCTCCTCTCAATCCTGTTGATGTAAAGCCCAATCCAAGAAGGCTTTCCGTACTGGTGCCCTGGCTAGCCCAGTGAAGAGTACTTATCATTTTAAAGAAGATGTGGTACACATATACAATGGAATACTACTCAGCCATAAGAAACAGGACACAGTATCATTTACAACACGGATGGACCTTGACAACATTATACTGAGTGAAATAAATCAGAAAAAGGTAAGAACTGCATGACTGAATACATAGGTGAGACACAAAATTGAGACTCATGGACATAAATAGGATTGCAGTGATTACCAGGGGAAGGGGAAGCGGGGAGAAAGGAGGTGTGGGGAGGGGAGAGGGACAAATATAAGGTGACGGAGGATGATCCGACTTTGGGTGATGGGTGTACAACATAATTGGCTGTTCAAATGATGTGGAGATGTTTGCCCAAAATCTATGTACTCTAGTTGACCAATGTCATCTCATCCTGTTAAATTTAATCGTCTAAAAAAAAATTTTTTTTAAAGAGTACTTATCATTCTATTGGTTGAAATTCTGGTCTTGGAAGAGATGAGTACATTTCCCTTAATACTAAAAGTGAGACTCACTGTCACCAAAACATTCTCTTGGGCACTCCATGAAATATTTAAAGAAAGCTACCTAGCTTGGTTGAGTTAGTAGGATGATAATGACTTGAAAGGCTAGTGGATTTTTTTTCCACATGACCTTGAAAGGTGTATAGATAATGAAATAAAATGAAACAGAGCAAAAAAAAAAGTTTAACAAAGGTAGATTATTTCCGTAGTCTAGGCTGTCTTTCCCCTGATGTCCAAAGCAAACTAATGAGATCTCAAGTTTTTAATATAATATTTATTTTATTTAGTTTTCCTTCTTGAAGCCACCAGCTTTTTTTCTTGACTGATTATTAACTGAAGCTCTATAGCTACATTTAGAATTCAATTAAATACTTGAAAGTGTCTACTATTCACCAAATGAGATATCCACATATTCCAAATTTACAGATTGCCGCAGAAGATCTCAGGCAAGATCATTGTGAAAAGGGCTGAGGGTTTGGTACATGAAGAAAGCCTCAAATATTGTAATGCCCTAGATGTAATCTCTGCCCCTCCTCTTGAAACAGGGTGGGTTCTGGGATACCCTGACCAGTAAGGAACAGAAGTAACTGGTAGCATCCACTCCTCATCTCTTGGAGCACGTGGGCTAGGAAGCCAGCTACGAGTGTGGCTCCCCTGAAACCACCATGCAGTGAGAAGCCCTAGCTCCATGCGGACACCCTGGAGGACGGAAGCCGTGTGGAGAGAGAGAGAGAAAATAAAACAAGGAGCACCAAGCCTCCCCACACGAGAATGAAGAAGTCATCTTAAAAGCTGGACCCAAGCTAAACAGCTGGTGGGTCAGAGTTAAACCATGCAGCCAAGTTCTTCCTGAATTCCTGACCCATAAAATCATGAGCAAATAAAAACAGTTATTTTTAAGCCATAAGTTTAGGGGTGATTTGTGTCACTCAGTGATAGATTAGTAGACATGGATCTATCTCATATGAAAATATGTGGGTGATTAAAAATATAGAGTTCACACCAATCCTCTCCTAATTTGCATTTTACGTGACTTCAGTGAAGCTGGTACAAGAGAGTCTGTTTAATTTTTTCACTGACATAATAAATGCAACAGCCTTCACATCAAGTATGCAAAAACGTGCTTTCAAAAATAATCGACAAAGTCACCTGAAATTTGATGGCTCTTACAGCATTCTTGTGAGACTCCCTCTTACCTGTCCGTTCATCTTTCCTTAAAATAAAACTGAAGCAACTTTGAGGCATCTCATGCCCCAGGTTAAGTACATGCGAAAGTGATAGATTACCTTTTTACTACTGAAGGCGATTATGCCTCTAACTTGAGTGATTCATTTACATTCGGCTCACTGGTTCCTATCCAATTACTACCATGAGCCCGATGAACCCGAACAAGACAGATTTATTTAGCCATCTGTATCAGCTCACTATATTTAGAAAAGCGGAGCAACCCCTAGGAAGCTTTAACGTTTTAGTTTCCTGTTCTCTCAATGATTTGTGCACCCCTATAATGCATATCAAATTATCACACCACTACTTTGAACGACTGACTTTATTTGGAAACCACAGGGACATAGGAGTCTCTGCTGGGGAGTGATACGCAAACTATATGCTTTCAAAAATAACTGACATAGTCCTTTCAAACTTGACTCATTAGAAAAGGTAACATTAAAGAGGCCATGGGAAAATACCGCTGTTGAGACTTATTGGCATTCTATTTGCACCTGTGATTCTTGATCTGAAAGTAATCTGTTAAAGGTATAAAACCAAAGTCCAACACAATCCATGAAAAGCAGACAAAGGCCTTTTCAACTTCAGTGTGGGCTCTGACTGCTTGGTGAACAAATGCTCTAAGCGACTCTATTGCTTTGCCACATGCTTCCCATACTTTTCTCAATAAAACAAGAGTACTGGAGGGTGGTGACGGCTGACACTCCTCTTTAAATCATCCTTTCCACGGTGAAATCGAAAAGACTATCACTGCCCTTCAAGGAATTTGTACGTGGGCTTTGAGCTCAACAGCACTTTGTCAGTGAACCAGGCAAGAGAGAATTTCAGGCAAAGGAGAACATAAACCCTAAATAGTATCGGTGTCCCCATACATAAACCTTCAGCACACCACCACCACTGCAGACAAGTCCCTCTCTGGCCAGTGTTTTAGATAAATCACTAGACAGTTCAACAGTAACTAGGCTTTGTAATCCACCAGGTCCACTCATGTGAAGGCAGACACTTACTGTGCCGCACTGAATGCCTACAATCAATTTTTAATTACAGCAGCAGCAGCAGCAGTCCGACAATAAGCAGGCAATTCACTGGGAAGGAACCAAGAGACCGTTTATTACACATGAACGTCCACCATGAGCCAAACTCACAAAGAGCGGTGCCACAAATGACTCAACCAACCAGCTGCCCTTCCTCAGAAAGAGGCTCTTACCTCTGGGACGTTTTCTTATATTTCCTCCTGTAGGAAAAGAAGCATAAACACATATCAGGACAGGGTATAGCACAGGCAGTGGGTTAGAAAAAGACGGCATGGGTGGGGGTGGCCATGGGGGGGATGCTCTGCGGGGAGCTGCTCTCTGTGAGGCTTGGGGTCTGCAAGCCCAGTTAAGTTTCGGATTACGGTGTTATTCTGTGGTCTGATGCATATCACCATAGTCTTAACAGTTACAAAGAGCCGTCCAGAAAGGTCAACGGCTCTGCCCGTGTTGTTCCCTTTCCCCTGTGTGGGCACTGTAGCATCTTGGCTGAGGTCAAGCTTGAAAGACAGCAAGATCCAGGTTCAAATCTCAGCCCTTCCGTTTAGCAGCTCCATGGGGTTGTTGAGGAGTAAATGGCCAGAGGCTTATAAGGCACTTCCTTGGCTGGCACATATTCAGTGGTGTGCAGGAAATGCAATGCTTCCCAGAGGTCCTTAGTTTAAGGTGACCAGATTTTAAAATTAGTAAAGCGGGTTACCATTGATGGGGGTGCGGGGGGTTCTTGATTAAAAATTTGGTCTATATGGAGGTTCCAGGTCGAGGCGAGGTCTCCCCGCCAAAAACCGTATATTCCCTTTCCGTCCTCCCGCCGTTCCCTAGCTTTTCGTGCATTCTTTCCAAAACTCGGGACTTTTTTTAAATGCTGCGGGACGTCTGGTCACCTTACCTCAGTTCCACACCAGCTGTTGGTGCCGTCACTATTGTTACTATTACCCCGTTGTCTAGCACTGAAGTCTCTTGAGAGATGTGCCTTTTAAAATGTAAGTGTACAATCATGCAGCTAAACCGTGACATCGGACCTAAGGTCTCCAGAGAAGGAAGAAGGGAGGAAGGGGACAATGAGGCAGTCTAGAAGCAGCATTAGGAACGTGGTCATGGCCCCGCGGCGGGCTCGGCCTGGAAGGACACCTCCCCTTCACTCAGCCTGAACCATGCGCGGACCATCCACTCTGTCCCCTTCACACCTGCCCAGGAAGCAGGAGTGGCTGAGTCTGTCCACCTCTCCTATTTACAGTATTCTTTTAGCCCCGGGCCATTGTGCTGGGCTCAAGGCTTCTCCATCAACCCAATGGAGATAACACCCACCCCGGCTATCCCGCCAAGGTCACAGCACCATGCAAGGGGAACATGGTCATAATGTTTATTTTCCCAGTATCCAGAGGTGTTCACGTCTGTGTTGTTTTCTTGTAGACCCCGAGAACCCTCAGAGGAGGATTAACAGGCTCTTCACCGGAGGGGATGGAGAGATCCCAGAAAATGCAACACTTCCCAGAGGCCCTTAGTTCCACACCTGCTTTCCCATTACAGTCACTGCACCCAGGAAGCCAAGCCGCTGATGCGCTAATAGAGCTGTATGTCACACGTTTAAAAACAAAAATAGCGCGGCTGTTTCAAATTCAGGATCCCTCTGACCTGTAACCTCTCGGTTCAGACGAAAACGTGCATGGAAGGGTTAGTTGTTAAGTGCAGAAAGCGCACGCAACGCAGAACACGGTGTGACCCTGACCAGATAGGCACCGATGCCCATCGGTCTGAAAGGAAACACACGTTTCCTTCCAAGGTCGTCCTGAATGGTGACCCTGACTCCAGGGTAACAGGCTAATGGATCGCTTCTTTTGTTTTCACTCCCATGGTTTTCCAAATTTGCTTTTTAAAATCAGCATTATGAATATAATTAGAAAAAACAAAATATAAATACATGTGTGTGTATATATATATACACATATACAGCTATACACACCCATACAGGACTATATGGAGATACAGACATTGCGATTGATACATGTATGAATTATACCGTATAAATAAGGAGGAAGGCCAGCTAACCGTATTATATAGCTATGAAGTGGGAATAATCAGAGCACCTCTCTCACAAGCTTATGGGGAGAAAGAAATGAGATGGCCCCCCCCGAATGTCGGCTCCCCAAAGGCAAGTTCTTTGTAAGCTTCCCCACGACATACCAGTGCCGAAAACTGTGCCTTGCAAACACACTGCCAAAGGCTATGATGAACGTGCACTGACCGTCCACTCTCTCCCACGTGGACCCTATCACCAGGGACAACTCAGACTCCCCAGGCAGCAGCCAGGGGCAGAGGTTCCATGGGCGGGCACAGAGCACAGTGAGCTGTGGGGTACCCGTGCCCCCAGTCTTCGTGAGAACTGCTGTCAGATGAGCTGGGCTAAGGAGCCCCCAGCAGGACCAGAAAATAAACCATCAAGAGTGACAGGACCAAAGGGGAGGGGCCGGGGGCCAGATGGATGCCCTGGGCTTCGACCCCGACACCCAGCTAGTTCTCTTGGCAGAGGCTGCCTCCAAAGGCCAGAAGAAGACAACTTTTGCTCTCGGCTCCCACAGAATTCTCCCAGCATTCACCCCAGGACCACACAAAGGTACTGCTGGGGGCGCCAAGAAAATCAAAGATGAACAAAAATAAGAAGAGCTTCCACTGTCAGCACCTACTAGGAACAGGCACTGGACGTGCAATGCGAATGCTCTAATAACTCTGAGATCCACTCTCCGAAAGCATCGGAATTCTAAAAATGGAAGTGAGTACATACATGTGCCTGAAGTGATATTTATTACCCAATACAGTCAATAAAAAGGAAAATAAATAAATACCTGTACTCTTTTTTGTGTGTGTGTGATTTTATTATAGTAACAATATGAGGGGTGGCTAAAAATGCTTTATGAAAGAGGTAGTCGTGATTGATGGGTGGGGCTTCAACAAGGGGAACTACATTAGCATGAGGCAAGCAGGTGGGAAGCACGTTACCCAGCCCAGCCCAGCCCAGCCCAGCGCAGCCCAGCGCTACCCAGCCTAGCCCAGCGCAGCCTAGCCCAGCCCAGCCCAGCGCAGCCCAGCCCAGCCCAGCGCTACCCAGCCCAGCCCAGCCCAGCCTAGCCCAGCGCTACCCAGCCTAGCCCAGCACAGCCCAGCCCAGCCCAGCCCAGCTGAGCACAGCCCAGCCCAGGAAGCCCAGCCCAGCCCAGCGCTACCCAGCCCATCGCAGCCCAGCCCAGCCCAGCCCAGCGCAGCCCAGCCCAGCCCAGCCCAGCGCTACCCAGCCCAGCCCAGCCCAGCCCAGCGCAGCGCAGCCCAGCCCAGCCCAGCGCTACCCAGCCTAGCCCAGCGCAGCCCAGCCCAGAGCAGCCCAGCACAGCCCAGCGCTACTCAGCCCAGCCCAGCCCAGCGCAGCCCAGCCCAGCGCAGCCCAGCGCAGCCCAGCCCAGCCCAGCGCAGCCAGCTATGGAGGGAAGAGCAGTGCTAAGACCACAAAGGGCTGAGGACAAAGTTTTCAAAAGGAATAACATCTATACTTATTTTTTAGAAAGAAAATAATACCTGGGGGAAGGGGTAGCCTCTTGCATGGTCTTGTCTCATCTTCCATTACAGGGGAAGGCCACCAGCGCTCTGGAATGTGACAGTGCTGGTTCCAACCCCAACTTCCCCTGCTCTCTAGCTATGAGATTTCAGGGAGGCTCCATGCAAAGCAAGCTCTCTTTCCCACATCTAGAATGTGGAAGGAATTGTCACAGGGGACATAATGCATCAAATTGGCAGGTACTGTGCATGCCATACAAGCTGCATTCTAAAAATGTCAGGCCCCTTTGCCCCTTGTTTTGAGCCTCTTGAGGTCAGGGGTCCTACGGGATGGGTCTCTAGCTATCCCACGGGCTTGCATGTGGTCGTCGGCATACAACAAATAAATGCCTGTTGGCCAAATAAATGAATTTTTTGCACCTGCCACTCAACTATCAAAATATGGTTGTGCATGGCAGACCCAAAGAGAGAGAGACCCAAAACCTGATTTTCAGTCCAGCTCACCTTCCTGACCCTCGCTCCCCACCGTCACTGATACATTCCTGTCCTCACAAGTCCTGAAGTTGGCCCTCCCTGTTTTGTCCGATTTCGATACAGAGAGCCCCCAAATC
Organism: Rhynchonycteris naso; assembly: GCA_037038555.1. NCBI lineage: Eukaryota > Metazoa > Chordata > Mammalia > Chiroptera > Emballonuridae > Rhynchonycteris > Rhynchonycteris naso. The sequence continues at coordinate 141,644,776 of CM073002.1, forward strand.
AAGACAGACCCAATGCAAACGGTGTCATCTTATGCCGGAGTGGGAAGGACAGCACTTCAAGCACAGGAGAAAACGCAGATCCATTTTCTCGTGTGGAACTCGCTCGCCCTCACGCTGATCCTGCTCACAGATCACTGTGACTGGGCAAGACCGGTGAGACCTGACTGGGCCCTGCTCAGCTCTCAGTTCTCAGCCGTGACACTGCTTCCTCCTGAAAACGTCCCAGGGTGTCCCCAAACTCAGTAACGCCCCTTCCCTGCGTCACCGCATTTATCACCGTGGGGGCAGGAATGGTGGGAAATGCCAGCTGTTCACCCTAGTGTTGCGGAATGAGTGAATCGATCAAGAAACTGATCCCAAAAATGCTTTCTTTCTACTCACGTCCCCTCTGTTTGCCGATGATTTACTATGAGCAGGGAGGACGTCTCCCCCAACCACAATTTTCTACACACAGGAAGAATGCAGTGAGAGGACGCTGGGGTCCCCCAGTTGTTGAGCACCTGCTCTGTCTCCTGTCTGCTGTATCACTGACTCACTCTGACCTCCTACAGACCCGGCGAGGCTCCCCTCCCTTCACGCAGGACAGAGGTGAGGCTCAGAGAGCTCAGGTAAGGACATAGAACCTCAGAGTGGTGGAGTCCAAAAGCAGACCCTGAAGTCATCAAAGAACATTGGGCAGATCGGGCCAGGAAGTCAAAGGATGCCAGGAGAAAACTCAGGCCCTCGACAAACACAAACAGAACCAATAACAACAGAACATACCGGGTTCCTTCCATCCAAACACAGGAAATGAGCTGAAAAAAGAACTCAGATTATTTTGGGCCTTTTGTTTTTAAAAACATCAACAGATTATACTCTCGATCTATACCCTGAGAGACCAAGGGAATGTTTTCAAATGGTCTGTTTGGGTGTTTCACACTTACTTTTGATGTATAATTTTTCTGGAACTTGAGACCATGCATCACTTATCTCAGGACTCATGGGGCTGGTTGGAGCTGATGTAAGAAGCAGAGAATGACCCGGAGCTGTTGTGCTCTGGGATCTAGCAAAGCTGGCGACACAGGCAGTGGGGAGCTTGGAGCCAGGACCAGGCAGCGGGCAGGTCTTCCTCATGGGGCCAGCTGAAACACCGGTGTCCATGTAGGCCCAGAGCAGTGCCTTTCAAACTACCTCCCCGCAGGGTCTGTGCCTTCACACACACACACAGAATTGCTTGTTTTTTTATAAGAAAAGGCATCACAGCACGATGCTTAGGATCAGCTGCCTGAGTCCAGTCCCTTCTCCCATTTATTGTGTCCAGCTGGCCACGTGAATTTCAGCCACTTTCTTCCTGTTCCCAACCACCAGTCTCCTCCGCCATAAAATGTGGGTGACAATCATACCTGCTTCACAGGTGAGGTGCAAGCTAACTGGGAAAATGAATCTGATTATTGACGGTTAGCACGGTGCTGGTGTTCAGCTCATGTCCAAGAGAGAGTCAGTTATTGTATTAATAATGACAGTGTTGAATAAATAATAATGAATAAATGTTTTGGGAAGAAAAAAATAGTCTTTCATTGATTAAAAAAAAAAAAACGGTAGACAGAAAAGGTTGAAAATTGGTTTGTAAAGTGAAACACTGAGTACTCCCAATTTTCCCTCCTTAGAATACTTGAACCCTGAAGAAAGTGGGTGTTGATCTCATTCTTGCTAAGAGAGGTTGAAACCCCAAGAGCCTTCCCCTGTCCCCCCATGCCCATGGGACCCTGCAGGCTGTACCCTGAGACGCCCACCCGCAGGGGTCCCTGGTAGCGTAGCAGAACTGCACACTTCCCTCTAACTGGACATTTCCCCTAATCTGACAAGGTGGCCCATCCCTTGGGTGGCTGGAAAAAGAAAAGTGAGACCGGGTATTTAAAAACTGGACACTATACTAACCCCTAGAAAGATAAAAAATGGTCTTTCCACAAAGATCCTTTTTATCGATAAATCCCTAAAAACTGAAACTCTGTGAGCTGGGAGCTGCTTACACAGAATCCCTAAGCATCCTCCGAAAGCCGTGACCCCGTGCTGAGATAACAGATGCTGTAACAAGAATTATTGACTGACTCCTATCTATTTACCTCATAAGCAAATTAAAAGACTCCCCGGTCTTCACTCAAAATCGATGTCTGTTCAAGTCTGGACTGTGTCTAGGGAAGCGTACGTTGCCCGAGAACTATCAAACATGGTGTGTGTGCGTGCGTGTGCGTGTGCGTGCGTGTGCGTGTGTGCAGGCTCACATACAGAACAGGGGACGTGATGAGCTCAAGCATCCACCCCCACAGACTTTAGTCCATTGACACCAGCTGACCGCATTCTGACAAGTGGATACTGAGATCCAAACGTCACCAAAGGACAGAGAGCACTGGCCTCCCCTTATGTGAAAAGGTTCCTCAAAGATCTCCATGGCTGGGTCATCCAAGAGAAGCTTCTAGACCCTGAACTACATTTCACCTCTCCTGCCCCTTGATTCAGGGAGAAAGGGGTGAAGCTAAGGCAGAATCAGGGATGAGCCTGTGCACAGTACACTTGGACCTGCCTGGGGGCAGAGTAGAGACAGCAAGAAACAACAGAAAGGTGAGAGCAAGGATGCTTTTGAGGGGCTTTACTAGCTTGCTTATGGCTAGGGCTTCTCAAAGAAGCGGGCACACCCACACTCAAATGGGAGTTTCACAGACTCCCAAATCCAGCAGGTGATTTGGGCATCGTTCCTGGTCGCCTGGACAAGTGAGAGTCAATTAAGCATTAACGGGAAATTACAACGCACCTGGCAGCCTTCCACTTTTTAAAAGTGAGTATCTTTGCGTAAGAGCCATATGGGTGCTGCGATCATGAGGTTTATAAATAGGCTTAATATTCAAACAAGCTGGCTTAGAAAAACCAAAACTTGTCTTCTGTTTCCAAGTTGAAAGCAAGCTACCTCCCAAGTCAGGCACAAGAAGGTTTCCTGGTATGGGAAGTTGAATATGTAACAACTACACACAGCTGAATATGTAACAACTACCCCGTGAGAAATCCATTTCTGCCTTGACTGGAACCCCTCCAGGGTTTCTGCACAAGGATGACTCACGCTGGTCCAGATCCCATCGGATCCCGTCTCCATCGGGCCCCTCTGAGGTCACTACTGCTGCAGATGCACAGACAGCCTTGGGAACACTGGTTCTCGGCCTTCGGTTCCCCCGAGGGAGAGGAAACTGGAGGGCAGACCCCGCAAAGCAAAGAGCACAGCAAGACTCAGGGGGTCCACGACACGATTGCAGAAGTTCAGGCCACATGTGACTCGCTCGTGGGAAAGCACACGGAGACAAAACGCCACACACACCCGTGAAATGACGGAAGGTGGGAAGGCTCATCTGATCCTCTGGTTTTGTACTTCATGGGCCTATGGGACGCAGACTATCCCTAAAGACCACGGCTGGATCCGCCTTAAATCTTTACTGGGTGAACTGCTCTACGTGGTGCTGAGAATGGAAGGTCTTTGTACATTTCTTTCACTCCTGCCGGTGATTTCATTTCCGTGACACGTACGTTAAAACCTAGATTTGCTGAGCTCTGTGTATTGACCACTCAATGGCCTTTCCCATATCCTGAACAAGTAAATGCCAGCGAGACACTATAGACAAATTGCGGTCTCCTGATACCTTCCAACAGACTAGGTGGTAGCGGGAAGAAAGAAAATAATGGAGAAAGTGAGGGCCGGTCTTCTCTTACTCATTCTAATACTTTTTAACTGATGAGCTACAGAATAAAGCTCCAGGTGGGCAACGATTACATCTTCCCGCTTGGCCCCAGAGCCAAGGCAAGAAGACAAAAGATAAAAATAAATAAATAATGCAAGGGCCCACACTCACCGTCCCCTGGAATAACCCAATCAAATAGTTAGGAAAGGGTTGTTTTGGGTTACATTTTCTAAAGAGATTTTTCTGCTGGGTTTTGTACTGGGAGACTCACGCCCTTTTGTTTCGCCCCTTACAAAAGGGGACAGCAGCTCCCTAAGTACAAAACCCCAATACGCTTGACCGGAAGGGTCAAGGGGAAACAGAAATGAAGGAGGACCCTTTGGCTGTGGGGTCTGGGGGTGAGGATGGCGAATCCAAAGAACGAGAGAACGCTAATCTGGAACAGAGCTGTAAATCAGATGATCCATTTTTAACTCACTCCTGGAAGCCAACGTGTTTCTGTCTAGTGCTGGCTGGGCAGCGGACAGAGGAGACAGACACCTTGGAGGAGAAGGTTCAGTCCAAACTAAACAACCCCACGGGAAGCTGCCCGGGGACAGTCAACGGGCACCCTCCCCACAGGCCTGCCCCCTGCCCCTCATCTGTCTGCAGACAGCTGGCCAGACACAGAAGCCCCAATCTCCTGCTCGCTCAGGGCTCGGATTACCGTCTAACAGCTCCGGCTGGGACCCCTCCCAGAAGAAAGCTGAAGCTTCCTCTAGAAAGCCAGGACTTCCCAGCAGGCCAAGCACTTTATTTCCCTCTTGCTAAGACGCCACTGCTGAAAGCCGGGCAGGGGGCGAATCGGTGGCACCAGCGAGAAGACAGGGAAAGGTTTTTAGAGAAAGAAAATAGAAACTAAAGGTCACACTTGTAGAAGTCCAAGTAATACTTTTTTGCTTAAAGGATGTATCTCTCTAGTCACATGTTTACAAGCACTTGCTGGGTTATAAGCACAGCAAACGTGTGTGGGCGGAAATAAAAGAGACTTTGCGTGACCTCCTTCCCAGGAGCCTGGCTCCCAGTTAGATAAACATCAGTGAGAAAGGCTGAAAACACACATGTTTCTTCACATCGGTGACAACCCTGCCAGCACAGAGAAAAGCCCACAGGAGGAAGCCAAAAATCTCCCTCTTCGCAGATTTAGTCCTGGAGTGAGGGCCCTGGTAGGTTTTTTAAAGTTGAATTATCCAAAGAGTTGCTACTGTGAATTCTCTACTTTGTTTTTCCTGTGTAGATTTAACCAGAACAAAAATGGTATCTTAGGCCCTGGCCAGTTGGCTCAGCGGTAGACTGTCGGCCCAGTGTATGGAAGTCCCAGGTTCGATTCCCGGCCAAGGCACACAGGAGAAGCACCCACCTGCTTCTCCACCTTTCCTCCTCTCCTCTTTCTCTCTCTCTCTCTTCCCCTCCTGCAGCCAAGGTTCCATTGGTGCAACTTGGTCCAGCCCTGAGGACGGCTCCATGGCCTCTGCCTCAGGCACTAGAATGGCTCCGGCTACAATGGAGCAATGCCCCAGATGGGCAGAGCATAGCCCTCTGGTGGGCATGCTCGGTGGATCCCGGTCAGGCACATGTGGGAGTCTGTCTGCCGCCCCACCCCCCGCCCCTTCTCACTTTGGTAAAAAAAGAAAGGTATCTTATACTAACTTGAACTTCAGCAACCAGTCTAATTTTCTAAGGCTTTTCTCTCTACTCCATAGTATCCCATCCCCTCTCTCCTCTCTTACGCCCTTCCTCCCAATCCTTACCAAGAATCATATGATTTCACTCAGATGTGGTCTATAAAACAAAAAGCAACAAACACACAAACTCCTAGCCACAAACAACAGCGGGGAAGGGGAGATGGAGGGGGCAAAGGGGGTCAAATACATGGGGACAGAGGAGACTAGTTTGGGTGGTGGGCACACAATGGGATATACAGATGTTGTGTTATGAAGTTGTACACCTGAAACTTATATGATGGTATTAACCAATGTTACCCCGATAAGTTTAATTTAAAAATAAAAATCCTACTCCTAGCAGAAAGCAGTTATTGGCAATTTACCACTGCAGTTGAATTTAAGTCCATACCACAGCCCCTCAGGAGAGAAGTCCTTCCTAGTTCCCCTGAAACCTTCTCTTCCAGTAACATCATCTGGTCACGGAAGCTGTACATTTTAACAATTTAAATATAACAAAAATGAGGCCAATAATCCAAATAGATAACAACAAAAGTGCAATTAGCAGACACATTCCTCGGGACCATGTGGCGCGCTCTACTGTCAACTGAACTCAGCGGCACGTTGGAACCGAATTCTCCTTGAGCACAGTGACCTTCACGAAACCATGCCAATATGCCCAGGAAGGGTGCTTTGAACAATTCTTTCTTTCTTTTTTTTTTAGCAATGACTCATTCCAGTTGGTGGTTTTATAGACAGAATGGCAGTTCTAAACAACATTTATAAAGCTTGATTTATGATAATTAATGCTTATATTTCACAAATGACCTACACAGGCCCCTATTCAGTTCCTCACAGTCAGTACACAGGGTTTCCAAGTAACAACCACCTGGAATAAGAAAATAAATGCAACATACTTGAGGGGAAGCCACTGAAAGGTAGTGTAAGACCCCCTCAGAGTCATCCTGAGAGACAAGTCAGAGAGAGACAGAAGAGTGGGGGGAGGGGAAGATCAGTCAGAACTTGAACTATTCCTAAAACACACCTGGAAGTAGCTTTCCAGAATTCCTCTTTTACTGCCCGATAGACTCAGCGTGTGTCTAGTGTGGGAGGAGTCTTGGCTATTTAAGCATTTGGGTTGCTTGGACTCTGGATGGACAGAATAAAATGTTCTTTGGGTGGCCAAGAGCGACTTCGAGCTAAAACACTGAACAGTCTCACGGTGACTGTCTACAACTTCACCCTTCTGGAAAGGGCAGAGTGTTGACTCTTGGGTCCCTGCGATAGGCCCTAAGAAGAGAGTGGAAATGCAGGGAAGGAGGACCATTTCCGGAAGGCCTTAAAGAGCAAGACAAAGGCCTGACAGAAGCGGAGGCGTTGTGGAGGGCAAGCACTGAAGCAGGGCTGTGGGCTGTCCCCCGAGACAGACGCCGGGCTGTCCACCATCAGAGGGCCTCTACGGAGCAGCAGCAGGAGGCCCTGCCCACTGGCTGGGCCAGGACAACAGGACAGCCTCCGGCAGCGTCTGGGGAGCCTCCCACCAGCCATGTTCACCAGGCCCCTCTGCCGTGGCTCTTGGCATTGCGTCTCACCGCCTGACTTGTGTCCAGCAGTCCCCAGAAGGTCCCCAATGAGAGCCTGGTCCTGCTTGGCTTCTTGTGTCCAGGTCTCTTTCTGCCCCTGGAAAACTGGAAACGAACCACCTCCAGGTTTCTGTCAGGAAATGACCCTCCCCCTCCCCAGGACATCTTGTTGACCCCTTTTAGTCAGTGTGCTCCAACCTGAAGTCATGGTCTCCACTCTCCACTCGTTCTGCTCCCAGCCACAAGCTGCAAACTGTCCCCACTGAGGGGTCCTGATAAAAGGAAACAGCACCTGGGGACTCCAGCTGAAAACCTGGGAGTTATCTCAGTTCTACTTTCCCCCCTCATTCCCCGTGTCCGAGTCCTGTTGAGTCTGCCTCCTGCTTAGCTCTCCAATCCGTCCCTGCAGGCCTTCCATGGCTCCTCATTGCAACGGCCCCTGCCCTAAAAGAGGAGGTGTGATCTGTCCCTCCCTGGTCGTGTCTCGGGCCTCTGGTCTCCATACGTCTACACCGCAGCCCCCTGACCCTCCTTTCTTTGCTGGGAGGTGCCATGCTTCCCTGGCTCAGTGCACATGGGCACATGCTCTTTTCCCGGGTCCTGAACACCTCAGAACACGCTTCCTCAGCTCTCTATAGTCTCCTAATACCTGCTTGTCTTCTCCGTATCTCACCTTACAGCTCACTGCCGCGAAGAAGCCTTCCCTGATTCGTGGGCCAGGTTGGGGCCCCTCTTCCATGTCTGCACAGCACCCTGGGCTTCTCTGTAGCATCATCACAGTGATGATGACGTGTGCGATCATATGTCTAATACCTGTCACTACCTGTAGACTGAGCGCTCCCTGAGGGAAGGGGCCTCTTCCATGTCTGCACAGCACCCAGGGCTTCTCTGCGGCATGGCATCATCACAGTGATGATGACGTGTGTGACTGTATGTCTAATACCTGTCACTACTTGTAGACTGAGCGCTCCCAGAGGGAGGGGGCCTCGGCCTTGCTTCCCACTGCATCCCCGGAGCCTAGCACGGTGCCTGGCACATGGCAAGTGCCAGAGAAATGTTTGCTGAGTGCATGAGTGGGGAATGGGTTCCCTGCAGGGGCGTGTCTGTGCATTTATTCTAATACATAAATAAACCTCATCTATAATTATAAATTATGGCTTTGGATGCACTCAAGCCTTTTCATAATTTTATAACCTCGAATCATTTAGGTTTTCTTACGCTCCTGAGGACTCATTTATTTTGTTTAATCAACGTTGTCAAAAGGTCTCGAAATAAAGAATACATTTGAAACACCTGAAGAATACCAATTCTCTACATGGATTCAGTATACTTTCTCCAGAAGTAGTGTGTTTTATTTGCGGTAGAGTTCATTTTTTATTACTCATGGGAAATCGTGATGGTCAGTTCCGAAGCTGTTAGAGCCTATTTTACGTGCCTCGTAGTTTACAATTATTTTTCTTAGTCATGTCTCAAAAAGCCACGAGGTAGGTCATATAAGCACTTTCCCTCCATATGGGGACTTTTTCGACGGGCCAAAGAAAACGCAAGATAGAAAACTGAGCTGGAAATGTAGAAATCTCTCTGCCTAGGGCTACTTCCCAGCCCACAGAAGCTGTAAAGCTTGGTCAAAATGACAAACACTTGGCTACTAAACACTGAGTTATAATTATCTCATAAATTGGCGTGACCAAATTATGATGAGCAAGTAATGACATATTAATAACGTACTGCATTCAAGTAAGGAAAATTTCATTCTACACGTAAGAACCTGCCCTTTTTAATATTCACCTCTCTCTCCCCTCTAATATACATTAAGAAAATACTTCAGGGATACTTCATTGATCTTCATTAGGAAAAGACAGACTCAAAAATAATCCCTCAAACAAAAGGTCCACCTTCTCTGAACCCCAGGGTGTGGTGTCAGTACCACTTACGTAGCAATTATTACCCAGCCTTTTGTTGGTGGTTTTTTTTATTTTTTACATGTATATAGAATTATCTTGTCTCCCTACCTGGATTCAAAGTTTCCTGAAAGCAGGGCTTTCCCCTCCCTGGTTTTTCGTATCTCTTCTGAAGTTCCTACTATCTGGTGCATAACAGGAACCCAAATGAAATATGCTGAACCATCTGATATTTCCAACAAAATGGGATAGCAGAAGGACTGATTAATACATTAAAATATGTAGCCTGGGAGAAATAATAAGTTTTAAATTATGCTTTTGGAATTGCTTTATTCTCGAGAATCAGGTCGAGCCCCTGTTCCCTAGGTCACGTGCTCACAGGCTTTTAACTCAGCACCGTGACCCACCAGCCCAGGCCGAAGGTCTCTCCGTAGTTCCAGAGCGCTATCACCAGCAGGGACTTGGACGTTTCAGAGGCCACTCCAATTGGACATGTCTAAACCCAAGCGTATCAGTCTGCTTTCCCCAGGCCTGCTCTTCCCGCCAGGGTTCCTAGCTAGGCAAATGGCACCAAACTTGCTAAGGCAGGGGTCCCCAAACTTTTTACACAGGGGGCCAGTTCACTGTCCCTCAGACCGCTGGAAGGCCGGACTATAAAAAAAACAATGAACAAATCCCTATGCACACTGCCCATATCTTATTTTAAAGTAAAAAAACAAAACGGGAACAAATACAATACTTAAAATAAAGAACAAGTCAATTTAAATCAACAAACTGAGCAGTATTTCAATGGGAACTATGGGTGCGGATGCATCCTGTGCTCCTCTCACTGACCACCAGTGAAAGAGGTGCCCCTTCCGCAAGTGCGGTGGGGGCCGGATAAATGGCCTCAGGGGGCCTCATGCGGCCTGCAGGCCATAGTTTGGGGACCCCTGACCTAAGGCATCCAAGCCCAAACAAACTTCTCCTTCTCTCTCTCTCTCTCTCTCAGCTCCAAAACTAAGTTCTGTCGCTTCTCATGTCAAATGTGCCCCTTGTCCTGTCCTCATTGGCATTACCCCAATTCAAGTCATTTCTCCACCTGGTCTCCAGGCTTCAAGTAGCATCTCCGATCTCTGACCTCCGCACTTCTTCCAGAATAGCCATCCTAATTTCGTTACTCTCCAACTTAAAGTATTTTAACAGTCCCTTATAAATTAAGAAATAAAATGCAGCCTTGGCCAGGTAGCTCACTTGGTTAGAGCGTCGTCCCAATACATCAAAGTTGTGGGTTCGATTCCCAGTCAGGGCCCGTACAAGAATCCACCAGTGAATGCATAAATAAGTGGAACAACAACAAATCGATGTATCTCCCCACCCCAATCTCCCTCTAAAATCACTCAATAATTTTTTTAAATAAATAAAATACAAACTCTTCAAAATAATGTATTCAAAAAAAATCTCTTAAAGATGTGAATGGGGGTGCATTGAACATAATACTTTTTTGTGTAACATAGTAAAATGTGTTCAAATACCCAACTTCTTAAACTACGAGCATCTAGTATATAATTTTGAGTAAAACAAAAAGTAAATATTTTAGATTCCATGCGTCACTTCCTGGCCCATGCTTTTCTTTCCAACATCCTCCTCACTTGCTCCTCCTCCGTGTCCCTGGGTCCCCATGCGCACTGCTCCCTCCATACATGAGCTTCCATTGGTCCCTCAGCACTGCGCTGGATGGCTGCGAGAGGAGCCCACATAGCTGCCCTTTAAGGAAAGTACTGAGGCTCTTGGGGATTCATTTATAAGGGAAATAACCCATTACTTGACCAGCTAATAGACCAGGGACCAATCCACGGCCAACTCCTTCTAGGTCAGTGGTTCTTCACCTTTTCTGAGGCACTGAACCCACCAGTTTCATATGTGCATTCACCGAACCCTTCTTTAGTGATAAATAAAATATGGGTTTTTTTCCTAAATTCAAGACATAGGTATATGTTTTTTTACTGGTGCACAAAATGAGCCGTGCATGAACATCACCTTGCTCAAAGAACAAAACCAACAAAGTGCATGAACTCACAACAAATTACGGTATTACTTTATTCTGGCCTCTGTGGCAGAGGCTTCTCTGAAGCCCTGAGACCGACTCATCGAAACCCAAGGGTTCGATAGAACCCAGGTTAAGAACCACTGGTATAGAGGCTCCTCTCCTGTGTTCTCCTACACCCGTGATGGCGAACCTATGACACGCGTGTCAGCACTGACACGCGTAGCCATTTTCGATGACATGTGGCTGCATACCAGAGAAGTATGGGGCCGCATGCCAAGAAGGACGTTTCATCCTTGGCTCCTGCACGGCCAGGTGCAGTAGCCGAGGATAAAACATTTGCTGTAGTGTAGACACTGTGCCGGAGGTCTGTAGGCCAAAACAACAGAACTCCGGCACAGAGTGTCTAGTCCTGGGACTTCCCGTTAGGCTGTGTTTCTCCAAGTGACACACCACCCGAGTGATGCTCGGTTTTATGGCGAAATTTGACACACCAAGCTCAAAAGATTGCCCATCACTGGCCTACACAGTGCGTTCCGACAGATGACAGCCTCAGCAGTGCCCTTGCGACGGGACCACGCCCAGCCAGAGCAGCAAAGGAGAGAGGTAAGAGAATGACAGGACAGAACGTGACACGCACAACAGTGGGGCTCGGCGCGGGGTCACGGCTTTGCCACACCTTTCCCAGTCCCGCCTCAGTTCAGGTTTCTGTGCCCAACCTCCGTAATGACATCAATAAAAACTGCCTCCCCGCTAGCTCCTGAAACACTGTGTCACTAGGTCACCTGGCCTATAAGCCGACACAAGTAGACATTTATCTCCATTTCGAATATTAAAAAGTTCCCATTTGGTCTTCATGCTTCTGTCATCACCTATGAGTTGGGCATCTACTATGCGTGCGCCAAACCCTGTTCTAGGCACCGGAGGTACAGCAGTGAGCAAGACACACAGGTGTGTCTGTCCTCGAGAAACTTACGTAACGAAGGAGCCGAACAATTCAGCAATAGATCAAATGGGCGGATACTGACAAGAAGGGCAGTCCATGCAGGACATGATCAAGTCCTGAACTTGACCATTTGCAAACAAGCTGAACTGAATCCCAGACTGTGGTCACCTACAAAGCCCTTTCCAGAAGGGTGTCATGGTAATAAACTGATAGGAAAATCCGATTGTGCCGAGTAGGCCTTTCTAAAACGCTGAAAGGGCGGCTTGCTTTCTCTTCCTGAGCGTCTGTTGTGTGGACGAGTACATACAGCACTTCCATCCCCTAAGGGGTTCTGTTCTGTGAACTGCAGAAGTGTTATTCCATGTTGTATAAACAAGCATGCGTTTTGGTTTCCGGAGTCTTTGGTATCTTATTATAACACTACTGTGATGTTAAAATAAATAAATAAATAAAACTGTAACCGTAGTAAACATATATACACGCCATCATAAAGATAGTCACGTGTCCTTTTTACAAGTAGAAGGTGAAGCTACTGATCCTAAGGTTGCTGGGCATTTCTGTAGGGAAAGCAACGAGAGAGATTCAAAACCACACATTGGAAGAAGAATCAATCAATCCGCGCCCTTTATGTTTAAAGGCGCTGGTGGCTGAGTAGCTACAAGAGACCAGAAAACGAAAATGTGGACACATCATACCCCAATAGCTTGGGGAGAGAATAGCGTAACCGATGTCAGAGAAAGCTGCACATGAGCTGTAATCGCTAAGTGCTTTGTCACACACACACACACACACACACACACACACACACACACACACGCACGCACCCCTCAGCCTTGCTGATCCGCCCAAACACTCCTTTCCAGTCTGCCTGCTGTGTGGAGTGGAGCTGGTTGGAATTGTAAAGCAGCCAGAGGGAAGCAGTTCCTGAGCGTGTGTCCGTGAGTCAGTCCCTCTGGCCAGAAGGCAAGGAGACCCAGCCTGACCACACTCGAACACTGTCTATCTTGGACTCAGGCTTGTGGATGCAACAAACTTTCTGTGTGCACCAAAAATAAGATCAGATGTCCCGTCTGTTGCCCATGACACGGGCTTACTGTAAACACAGCTCAGAACCAGGTGCTGTTCCCTATGCCTCCACGGTAAGGACAGCCTGCCAGCCAGAAAGACAAAATTTCCAAATAAGTTACAGCCTCTGTCTGCAGCAGCCGGACACTCCAAACGTCCTATTACTTGGCCTGGTTTCCCATATAGATCAATAGCAGTGCCACTCGTTAAGGTCACTGATGGAAGAAGGGCTTTTATACATCGCACTTGAAACAGGGACCCCTTAAAAAAACATAGACTACCTTGGCTTCACTTTAGAATATCCCAGCTGGGGTGTGAACTCCCCTAAGATGGAGAGAACTGAGCTCAGCACCTTTTCAGTTTGTTCTGTTTGGGGTTTTGCTCATGCTTTCAAACGCAATGAAATACAGCAAGACAAACTAAGTGCCAGGGGTCCCATCACAGGATGTTGAGAGGATGCACGTGGAGGAAAACTTTCTCTTTTAAACAGCACTAGATATCTGACGCCCAATGCCTGATGAAATGTGTTTCTGCTAACGATGGTAGGTGTCATTGGGACCGGCCAGGCCGGGTCAGCTGAGAAGGAAACCGTAGAGCCACCACCAACGACAGCCATGAAATTGTTTCATAGATGATACCCCGTATTTTCAGGTCACCTCACCTCGGTACCCAAAATCAGACGCAACCCAATGAAGTGAATGAAATTCAGAGATTGTTGTCCATCCGTCCAACAAGAATTCTGGCCACTGTGCTAAAAGCAAATACCCTATTTCACTGGTCAAGGATGACCAGGAAATCCCAGAATGCTGCTGGGCCCCCCAAACACACACACAAACATACACTTTCCCCCAAAGAGCCCTTTCTTTCAGTAACCATTTCCCTGCTAGAAAGTAGCCTAAGACGATCTCAGAAGTGGAACTAGGCTGAGAAAAAGGAGAAGAGAATTTGGCAGCCAGAATGCGTGTGTAGTAAGTTCTCTGGACTACCTGCCAAGGTGTTTGCGAGCACTTGGCAGAGGCAATTCTTCCTGTGATTAGAAGCCTGTGACCTGAGTCCCCAAACTTTTCTCCCTGGGTAAAAAGGACCGCAAACATCTCTGTGGGCATTGAGCTACTACAACTGACATCTAAAGCCCTGTCTCCTTCCCCTCAAGAAAGCATAACTTGGAAACAGCAAGGCATTCTAAATCAGAAAGACAAGTCTCTCTGTAGGAGGGAAGGTAGCAGTGACTGTAATAAACAGAGAAGCAGTAGTGGAACTTCTGGGCTGTTGAAAGGGCCAGGATTCCCTTTAAATGCACGATCAGGGTGAGGCCACATGACCAAGGCTGTGCAGTCAAGTATTGATGGGAGAGGGAGAAGGGGCAGGAGAAGTAAATAGATATACTTACAGCCCTCGGAGCCGAAGCCAGATTTTCTCGATCTGTTCGGGCTGCAAGTATTTCAGAGAGTTGTTCTCAAATTCTTCAATCTCCTTGGTCGGCGACTCCATAGCTGCAGGTTATCACTGGGAGTGAGGCTGTGAGCTTGGGCTGTCCCCTCTCTGCCTCTTTGCCTGTCACTTTCCCAGTGCGCTCCCCTGTCTGCACCTCCCAACTCTGGGCTTAGAGCGGGCTGGGATTGCAGAACACTCCGGGCCTGGGGGCCCCCAGGAGGCAGCTACGGTAACCAGCCATGGTCCCGAGTAATGTCCGGGGATAAGGATTGAGCTCCTACTCAGGAAGAAAGCACCTTGGATCTATTTGGATATGTTGGGTTTGGTTTTTTTAACAAAGCCACAGAAGCGATCAGTGTGGCAACTAAAGGATTTGGAGGAAAGAGGGAGAGGGTGGGGAGGGGAGAGGCAGCGAGGAGGGAGAAAGTGAGAAGGGGGAGAGCAGGGAGGGGAATGAGCTGGCACGCGACCGGTGGTCTGACCCGAGGCGGCGCTCCCCGGCTCCGCCCCGGGCCCCCACCCCCCGCGTTGGGGCGCCCACGGCTCCTCCTCCCTGCTCCCCTGCCCGGCTGCCTTCGCGCCCCCTCTGTTTCCTTTCACTTACCAACAGCAGCTCTGCTGACAAGCGAGAAAACTGACAACTGAGAAAAGTCGTCTGTCAGCGCCCGGGGGCTGGCGTCTGGTCTGACACCCGTGGGCGGGCGCGGAGGGAGGGGCGCGCCAGGCGCCACCGTCTGCAGAGCACACGCTCGCGGGGCTCCAGCCTCGCACCCGGGCACCCGCACGTGCCAGGCGCCCCCACCCAGGTGTGTCCACGGCTGCTGAAGCCCGTGAGTAACACGGCACACGCGGAAATCTGAGAGCTTCCCTGCGGGCTGGTGGGGCGTGCGGCAGCGGCAGCGGCGAGGTTCTGCGGAGTGAGTGCCCGAGCTCTCTCTCATTCACAGCGCGGGCGCTCCCTACCACCACCACCCCGCCCCGCTGGGGGGAGCCAGGTCCATTTTGAAATATCAAAGCAATTGATGGGGAGAAAAGTAACCACAAATCACACTCACAAAGTCCTCCCTCTCTCCCTCTTCCTCCCCCCACCCCGCAACAGTGAAGAGGAGAGGTGGGAGTGTCTACAGATGAATGTCACACAACCCAAGGGGTTCCTGAGGGTGTGATGGGGGCCAGGTGGTGCTGAGACTAGGGAGAGTTTCAGCTCCACAAAGCTGCTACCCACTGTCCTTGTCCCCCTGTGTCATTCGCAATGTCAGGAATGCAAACTGCTCTGGCAGCGTGGGACCCCGTGTGGAGTTGGGAGGGGGATTAACAGAGGGACCAGAGGCAGAAAAAGAAAGGACCAATTGGTGCGCCCGCTGATCTCAGCCCTGACATCACAGGATGAACTGGTGGTCAAACTCCTTTGTAAATGAAGTCAGGCAGTCACCATCACCTCCCAGGGGCCATTCCAACCCAGGGTCTCGGGCCTCATGAGAGCCAGGGTGCAGCTTGCCAGATGACTGCAGTTTTCCTCAGTGGCAGGTAAGGATTCTTTGGGTCACCTCCCAGCATCCTGTTTCTGTCAGATATTTTCCTGTACCCCAAAAGTAAGATAAAGATAAAGATGAGGACTCAAGTCTCGTTCCATGCATGGGACCTTGATAAAGGAATAAAAATCAGAGTGTCTAAATCCTAAATGCTCCCCCGTTTGGTAGCTGCCACTCGCTCTCCAGAACTGAGAGGTGAGAGTGACAAGGCCAGCAAGGCTGGCCCTGTCCAGTCCAGCGGAGAAGGTACCGGCCTCAAGGGGAGGCACGTTCAATGGACACACAATCTGAAGTCACCTTTTTAATGCCAGTCCCATTTATAAGTGAAGACAGAGGTTTTCTGGAAGCACACACATTTCACTGAGGCATTAAGAAACCAACACATTCACATGAAATTCATTTACCTGAATAAAACCACTTGCTCACCCAACATCACCCAGCAGGGAATGGTCACCTGGTGGAGGGGGAGGGGAATAGACAGGATGTTAAAAGAAGAGATTATTTTGGCAACTTGTTTTAGGGGTGCAAGACAGGGTCACAGTCCCCAAATGGGGTTGCCATTGGATTGTGCATCTTGGGCAACCCGCTGTCAAAACATGGAGGTGCAGTACTGATGATAGCAAGTGCATATCCGAAACTTGCTGTGGTCCAAGCGCTGTTCTCAGGGTTCTATAGACACATAGCAATGACACTGTGAGACAAATACTATCATCGTCACCCCAATTTACAATAAGAAAACTGAAGCACGAGGAGGTTACATAGCCAGCAGCACGGGGAATTAAACTCATAAAGATCACAGTTTCGGTGACAGTTCCTGACCTTCTCCAGTACAAATAGGGGGCTCACAGGGTCCCATTGTCTGCATCATAAAAGTGAAGAACTTAGGCAAAAAGCTTTTTTACGTCTGTCGCACCTGTATGATCCTCCGAGGTCACCTGGGGAGACTTGGTGAAAGGCTTTGCTGGAAGGGGCAGTGCTTATTGCTGAATGCACCCTGTACCCGGAAAGGACCGAAGCGAATGCCAAAGGACCCCCCTTGTTTTCCTACCCCACACCACTCTGATGACTTCTTCCTACTGTCAGTGAGACTTTTGATTCAGAGAAAAGCACATTTTGGAAGAAAATGGAAAGGGAATAGCCTTCCCCTGCCACTAAGCTCATCAGAAAGAGAGGACAGAATATATTCTTTAAAAGAGTTTCTGAAACATGATTTTGTTTTATTTTAGGAAAAAAACTACACATTAAACATGTATTAGAAAGTCGATAAGGATAGAACTTGGCTTTCTTTCTGGGCCACAATGGATTTTGGAGCTGGAGAAACCTTAAAAATAAGACAGATTAGAAGTTGTCAATTTTTTTTAAGCAGCAGAGCATTATATTTCAAAGAATACCTTCTAAGGGATGCCATTGAATACCACAGATTTCAGAAGTAAAGGCAGGGCTGCACTGAATGGGGGAGGGGAGTCCTTCATTTTCAGGGACAAAGTCTACCTCTACCTTCTCATCTCATCTCTGGGGGACCAATGCTCCCACTTCCCAGATGAGGACTGAGGCCAAAGCACTACAAAATATTCAGGATTCCTTGTCCCTAATCCAGGGTTCTTTTTTAAACCACATTAGGAAAAGCTTGTCTTCTCCCTGCCAACAAAATATCACCACTTGTAGATGTACCACATTATTATGTCACTCCGCTTTTGTTCTCTCTTTATCTGTCACAGACAGTGTATGCCTGATAGTTGCAGCAACATGACAAGCCACAATTTCTCCTGGAGCTCTGCTCAGGGGTGAGCAAAAACAGATGCAAATCCACCAAGAAACAAAAGGTCTAGGAAAATGCAAAACCACTCATAGCTTTGCTTTGGAGTTTAATCTCCACTGTGATTTCCTAACCCAGCTTGTTGAGTTAGGTTTTTTAGGGACACTTATGTGGTCAGACATCACTAACTATATAGCGACATGCATGCATACATACATACATACATACATATGACTGAATTTAAAATAGTTCTCCAAGTCGCCAGCTTGAGCATGGGATCACCGACATGATCCCATGGTCACTGGATTGAGCCCAAAGGTCACTGGTTTGAGCTCAAGGTCACTGCTTGAGCAAGGGGTCACTGGCTCGGCTTGAACCCCCAACTCAAGACAATCAATAAACAACTAAAGTGAAGCAGCTATAAGTTGATGTTTCTCATCTCTCTCATTCCCCTTCTCTCTCTCTTCCTGTCCCTCTCTCTCTTTCTCTCTTTGAATAATAAAACAAAATAGTCCCCAAGTAGACATATGGTAACTTAGCCTCAGTACTAGCCAGCATCTGCATCGTCAGCATTAAGTACCATACGATCAGAGAGAAAGTGAGCTCCGTGTCCCTGGCCGGGTTCAAGGAGAAGCTGGATGACTGACAAGGGAGAAGGACTCAGGCTTTCTAGGCATGAGAACGACCCCAGAAAGCCCTTTCGCCTTAAGATTTCATAATTGAATAATAACCACAATAATGACAACTACTACCCTTACCAGTTCTTGAGGACTACTGCGTGCCAAGCACCATGCTAAGCACATCACAAGTTGGTTCATTGCATCTACAACAAGACGCTTCAGAGTAGTTCAATATTCCCATTTATAAGTGAAGACAGAAGAGGCTCCCAAAGGTCAGATCACTTTTGCAAAGACATCCAGTTAATGAGTGGCAGAGCCAGACTTTAAATCCAGACCAGAGTACAAAGCTCATGTCTTTTCCCTTTGTTGTATCACCTCCCTGTAGACATCTAAGACAAGTAGAAGGGCATATGACGGAGACGCTGGGGCTGCAGAGGCGCAAGTGGAAGACTCACTAATACCAGGGCAGTGGTTCTTAACCCGGGTTCTACCGGACCCTAGGGGTGCGATGAGTCGGTCTCAGGGGTTCGGAGAAGCCTCTGCCGCGGAGGCCAGAATAAAGTAATACCGTCATTTGTTGTGAGTTCATGCACTTCGTTGGTTTTGTTCTTTGAGCAAGGTGATGTTCATGCACGGCTCATTTTGTGCACCAGTAAAAAAAATATACCTATGTCTTGAATTTGGAAAAAAAATCATATTTTATTTATCACTAAAGAAGGATTCGGTGAATGCGCATATGAAACTGGTGGGTTCGGTACCTCAAAAAAGGTTAAGAACCATTGTACTAAGGGGAAATTAGGAAGGCTACAGAGATAACGGCAGTGACATTTGAATGGACTCTTAAAGGTGAGTGAGGAACAGTGACTTGGTTGAGTGTAGGCAGGTGGCCCCAGAAGGAGAGCAAGCACTGCATGAAAAGTCGCACAGAGCACAGAAGGCATGGGGTGTCCGCGGTCTGCGTGTGGAAGTGTGTGACTACAGAGAGCAAGAGAAACTGCTGGAAGGGTCAGCCAGATCCTGTGGACATGGCAGAAACCTGGGCTCTCTCCTTCAGACGACAGGGAGCCATGGTGGCTCTAAGCAGAGGGAGGCATTGTCACATGTGGAGGGGCCTTGCTGTCCTGAATATACATACATCATGTACCCTGGTCAGCTCTCTGGGAACCTGTGTGCAGTAACCTTGGGGTGAAGGCTAACTAGGGCACAGAAGAGGAATCCAGCTACCCAATGCAAACAAGCTCTTCGGGTTGCAAAGAGGGAAAAACAAGACAAAGAAAAGAAGCCAAGTCAGAAAAAGCACAGCGTTGTCTCCCATGAGCACCCCCTTCCCTCTACAAGATTATAGTCCTGGCTTTGACCTGCACGAAGCCAGCCAGCGCCCTGGATGCATTCTTCAGAACTTAGCAACAGCATCATTGAGAGTCTATTAAGCGGGAAATTATGAAGAAGCATCTGGAACCTTGGAAGTCACAGCACTGGGCACAGAACCACACCAGATACTGCCCTATACACGCTGCCCACAGGGGCTCCTCTTGTCACTGACTGTCCTTTCCAGCAAGAGGTCTCTTTGGTGACAATTCCACTGCTTTTCCCTTTGTCGTCTTTTCTGTTTGGTTTTATGATTTGGGGCAGACTTTGTCCCAGGAGCCACCTCCACTACAGAAACGAGGTGCAGAAAGAGGCAGTGAACTGGCTAAACCCAGGGGCCCCATTCTCAGCCCATCTGGAATGGGGCTCTGAGTAGCCAACATCTCAACTACCCAGAGAGTGGCCCAGAGAGGCAGGGAGAGGAGGTGGGAGAAGAGACAGGATGCAAACCCAGCTTGGGAGTGGTCTGATGTCATCCGCCTGTGACCCACAGGTTTGGCCCTTCTCTCTAGCGGGACCCTTCAGTCGCTCTGCCAGAAGAAGCTCATAGAATCCTCCAGAGCCGGTGACACTGGCAAACAAAAGGGTTTGGACTGGTACTGAATCACAAGTGATCTGGAAATAAGGTACTTTTCTTCTCCAGCCCTGGCTGGCTGGGGTTCAGTGATCTCTGGATCCCTGCCCAGCTCTCACACAACCCGATTAGAAGCCCACCGCCTGGTCTGGGCTAACCAGCTTTTCAAGGGCTCAAAAATGTATAGGGAAACCTGAATCTAGACTTTAGATTTGACTTAGATGTGTCTATAACAGACACTGCTTGGCCAATCAGAGACTTCCAACCAGATCTCGGAACAAAGTGATTGGTCTGAAAGTGACACGTGACTAAGCAGCTCCAGTCCTGCTTCCTTATGGGAGATTTGATGTGGCTAATGGGAAAGAGAGAGAAGGTCTATTTCTCTTTTCTTTGAGGTAACAAGGTTTAAGGCTTGAGGTTCTCTTAGCTCTGGGGTTATCTTTTTACCACGTGAAGAAAGTGTAACAGAAAAAAGACACCAACGCAGAAAAAGGAACTAAAAAGAAAAGAAAAATGTGTGAAAGGATCTTTTGAGCCCCTTGATCCTGCCATGCCTGAAACCAAGATACCCAGGGCCTTTTAAGTTATAGAATCCAAATAATGCTCTCTCCCTCCCCATTTTTTTTCACTTAAATTAGGCTGAATCAAATTTCCAAATAAAAGAATCCTAATACAACTCCTGTTTTAGAGGGTCGCTATAAGGAGTTAAAGAAAAACAGCAATGCAGGCTAGATCCTTCAATATTAGAGGCACTCCTCCTCCATCTCATCCATCCAACAGGAAATAAAAGGAAGAAAACTGGAAAATGGCACAGGAACCTTGCAGTGAGCAGAGCACCTAGGGTAAATATAAGGAGGCTTCATTTTCTTGATAAATAGATATGTTAATAATTTTGTTTCAACAACTTCATGACAATGACATATAAAAGCGTGTCCCATTACAAAAGCTAGCCCCTCGAAACAACCCTGAAGTGAGTGGAACATATTATTACCATCCCCAGCTTAGAAATGAAGTGGATGAGGTCTGAGAGGTCCGCCAGCTTCCCTGTGCCCCGTGTCCCCTCCAGCTAGTGCCTGGGCGGCATGACAGGGTGAGGCCACCTGACTCCTGGCCCCCGCTGGTCACTCTGCCTCTCAGGACACACTGCCAACCCAGCAGAAGCAACTTGGCTGTGCTAATGGAATTGAAATTTTTGTTCGTGTAAAACTGCTGATGCGACAGTCAGCCAAATTCTGACCCAAATGCACATAAATTAGCAGGTTGTTTGTTCTTCTTAAGCCTGTAAAGAAGATTTGAATGCGGGGAAACCTAAGCGTTGAAAGGGACCTTAGTGACCCCATTGCCCAAGGCCCTATGATACTGAGAGCAAGGAGCAACACCTAGTGCACCTAGTGCAGTAACTGTTCCCAGGGCCCAGCTCCTGGTGGTGACGGAGCTGGAACCAGACGTGATGTCCCTCGACAGCCCAGCACTCCATTATCTCTGAACTTCCTTCCCAGTCTCAAGAATGACTCCCACTTCCACTCAAGAATATGGTTCAAGGGTTTGTTTATAGATATGAGGAAGGAACGCCCACGGAAGCAGAGGACACTGGAAAAGGCTTCACGAAGGAAAGGGGTCTCGTGGGAAATGAACAGGCCTGGAGAAGAGTGTCCAGGAAAGTGGAAATGCACCTGGTGGCCCAGGTAACAACAAGGCACCTGGTGTGACTGGTGTGAGGGGGACAAGAAAGCGACAATGGCAAAGACTAGACACACAGACTGCGAAGGGCCTGCTACCATGCGAAAGCTCTGAGGAGAAAACCATGAAAATCTTTTGAGCAGGTATGTCGGAGATGCAAAGCGAATTGTGATTCAATAAGTACAAGTAATAAAGAAGGACAAAATGTTTTTTCAAAAATGGTTTCTGAACTGCCACCACAGAAGAAGATTTACAGATTTATGTCTCTGTTATCAGATGTGGGGGTTGAGGGGGTCAGAGTCTCCCAAACAAATTAATACTGGGACCTTTTGAACTCACTAATTCATTCATTCTACAAACATTTGCTGAGCCCTCACTCTGTGCCAAGCATGTGTATGTGATAGTAGGTGTGCAGTGATCAATAAAAAATCCAGTGGTATACCATGGAGTGCCAGTCTAACTGCAGAAACCATCCTGAACAGATTATCAAATAACAAATACATCACTGTAAAAGTAAGTCCAGGATGGAGAACAGTGGGGGTGAGACCTATTTATAAACAGATTGGCATTTCAGTCAGCTATTGCTGTGTAACACACACCCCCCAAAATTTTGTGGTTCCAGACCACGGCAATCATTTTTCTCTCTCATGATGCCATGGTCCCCAGTTCTCCTGCTGGTCTTGTTTGGGGTCGCTTGTGCAGCTGCAGTCAGATGACAACTAAAGCTAGACTATCCAACACGGTCTCACTCACATGTCTGGGGCCCTCACAGAAACGGCTGGAAGGCAGGGACCTCTCCCTCACTCTCTCCACATGGTCTCTCCATGTGGCTAGCTTAGACGTCTTTAGGTGGCAGCAGGATTGTGAGAGCCAGTGTTTTAAGGACAGGCCCAGAGCTGGAACAGTTTCACTTCTGCCGCATTTGGTTGGGTACAGCCCTGAATCAAGAGCAAGAGAAATAGACTCTACCTCCCATTGGGGGAGGGGATAGTGACAAATTTTATAACCATCCTTAATCCACACAGGTGGTCAGGGATAGCTTTCATAAGCAGGTGGCATCAGAGCCAAGACCTGAAGAAGGAAAAGTAGTCATCCAAGTAACAAGTAGGAGGAAAAACATTTCTGACAAGAAGGAACAGCATGTGCAAAGACTCTGAGCAGGAAGGATGTGGTCAAGCAATCGGAAGGAGGTAAGTTGTGCTGGGGTGCGGTGACAAAGGGAAAAGTGGCCTGAGAGGAGGTGGGAGAGGTGGGTAGGTAGGGGCTGTAGCTGAGCCCTTGGGTCACATTTAAGGTCTGGCTTTCATTTGAGGTACAAAAGGTAATCATGGAGAGATTTCAACAGAGGATGGATGTTTATAAAAGATTACTCTGGTTGCTACGTGACGAATGGTTGGAAAGGAGCAAGAATGTCCCCTGGCTTAATCAGAGATGCTAAGTGACCGCAAAAAGTGACCTGAATGGAGGAGAGACTCTAGCTCCAGCATCCAAATCTGTGACAATGCTGAACAGATCCATCAGTGATGATGAGCTCATTTTCCTGCTGATGGTATTGCCACAGGGTCCACGATATTACTGTCCTGGCGGGCAGAGACCACAGGCATCTTGTCCGTCACTGTCCCCCTGTGCGTCACAGACCAACGGACCAACTGAGCTGCTCTGAGAAAGACTGTGACATGTATTTCATTTATGGCCCAAGGGGGTTCCTATCAAGTAAACGCTATTGAAGAGCAATCCTGGGGCCTGGAAACAAAGGAGTCTTCAACTGGACTCACAGCTAATGCGGGGCTACTCGGGGAGAGGCAGGGAGGCGCTGGGTTAGCTCTTGGTGCGTAAAGGGTTAACTTTCCATTATCTGGCAGCTGCCCTCAGTCTCTGCAGATAAGTGAAATCTTACTTTTCCGAGTGAGTCAACACCCAAGGGGAATGAGGAGAATAACTATCCCTGACAGTATTTTCAAAGTTGTCCTTGGGGACAACGGCCCATCTGAGTCCCTGTGATTCTCAGAAGTGAAAGGATTCCTAAGACAGGAGAGCAAGAGAATCCATTTCCATGAATGCCTTCCACCCACACGCCTCTGACACATCCCGGCTAATAAAAAAGACCCTAAAGGCACCTTGATTTGGTCCATAATCCTTTACACGCACAGACGGACAGACCCATCAAAGGTTGAAATATGCTTATATTTCTACACCTGAGATATAAACAGACTCAAATAAGAAGGGAATGGGGCTTAATTTATGGAGGGGAAGGGAAACGTAGAGACACAGTTTAAAATAATTAGCATGCAGGGCACATCTTAGCAAGAGACTCTGAGAGTAAGCACCTCCATGTTGCCCAAATCTCCACGGAACCAGGTGGATGCTAGCGTGCAGACAGCAGTTGTGTGGCTTCCTCACTGCCTGGCTAAACTCAAAGGAAGAAACGAGCATTATGCTCCTCAGTGGAGTTTAGGAAGCAGTTAGGAGGATTTTAACCAAAGCATTGAAAGGAAAGAGTGCTGAGTCCTTGGAAACAGCTTCAATCAAGTCAATAAAGATCCTATTATCCTGGCCATTTGGCTCAGCAGTAGAGCATCGGCCCGGCGTGTGGAAGTCCCGGGTTCAATTCCCGGCCAGGGCACACAGGGGAAGTGCCCATCTGCTTCTCCAACCTTCCCCCTCTCCTTCCTCTCTATCTCTCTCTTCCCCTCCCACAGCCAAGGCTCCATTGGAGCAAAGTTGGCCGGGGCACTGAGGATGGCTCCATGGTCCCTCAGGTTGCATCAGAGCAATGTCCCTGATGGGCCAAGCATCGACCCCTGGTGGGCATGTGAGGTGGATCTCGGTCGGGCGCATGCGGAAGTCTGTCTGTCTGCCTCCCCACTTCTCCCTTCAAAAAAAATAAAAAAAATTTAAAAAAGATCCTATTAGAAGCCATTGGGCTTTCACTATGGGCCAACCGAACAGAACTTTCTGAATCAATTAGTCTCTAAATAAGAAAGATTTCACTTGCTATTTCCCCTCCTTGGCTCAAGCTCAAAGAACACCTCACCATCCACACAGAGCAGAAGCACCCTCTGCACCCTATACAAAAATCCATCTCATATGTCTGGAGATGCAAATCTTACTTATCAGATTAATAATTTCCTGCATACTCCCGTTCTCAGGAATCTCTCAGAAGCCAACCATTGTGCAAATGTACCACGGCTTTTATCTTTACACAGTGGAATACTACTCAGCCATAAAAAAGAAAATCTTACCCTTTTTTTCGACAGCATGGATGAACCCGGAGAGCATTGTGCTAAGTGAAATAAAGCAGTCAGAAAAAGACAAGTACCATATGATCTCACTGCTGTGTGGAATCTAATGAACAAAATGAGCTAACAAGTAAAATAGAGACAGGCTCGTACATACAGAGCAGGCTGACAGCTGTGGGCAGGGGATGGGTGAGGGGGTGGAGGAATTGAGAAAAAGAAGGACAAAAAAACTCATGGACACAAACAACAGTGTGGTGATTACTGGGCGCGGGGGAGGCAGAGGAGGGTATGAGAGGAAAATGGTCACGGGTGGAGACTTGACTTGGGGGGTAGTGAACACACAGTACAGTGTATAGAGCTGTATTGTAGAGTCGCACACCTTTTACCTGTACCGTGATGTTAATCAGTGTCACCCCAATAAATTCAGTTAAGAAAAAAGAAAGAAACCAACCATTCCTGCCAAGATCAATTCCAAGCAATTCCTAAAGATGCAGCCAGGACCTGGGACATTTGACCACTATCCCTATTTATTAATGTATTGCAGGGTTTAGCTCTCTCTCACGGTGGGCTGCCACCAGCTGGTCAGAGAGGACATTTCAGTGTGCCACCTTTTCAAAGTCAAACTCGGTCAAGGATTTATTGGTCAGTCACTCCTGGTGCTTTGGAACTTTATTTGATAATAACTGTGGCTTTTAGAAACAACACTCTCATCAAAGGAAAATGTGTGTTGTGATGGGCAGGGAGGCTTACATCATTCAATTAGATCATAAATGGGATTAGAATTCAGCGACAGCCTGCCTCCCCCAATTACTAGCCAGCCCTGGAAGCCATGATTAGTAAGTGCACGTTTCAAACATAAAAGAAAGGAGACGGAGAAAAAAGAAGAAAAGGAAACTATTCCTAAAAAGGCTACAGCATGGTTCAAAGCCAAAAGACGATTCTGAAAATGCAATGATTGCATGCACTTCCCTTTCTCTTTCTTTTTTTAAACCAGTTAAGCAGGTGCTTAAATTTGCGAGCTTATTAGAGTTTGCTCTTCAAAAGTCCATGCCAAGCTTTATTCTGGGCATCTTGGCAGCGGTTGGTGCCGCGTCATTTCGTGCCCTGGCGGAGCCATGTCACCGGGCATTTGCAAACATTCCGCGGGCCATGCTAGTCTTGTGGGCAGATCTCCCAGGCGGCTGGGCCCCCCACCCCCGCCCCCTGCAGCGGCCAGGCGGCCTCATTTGTCCCAGCTACTGCTAACTAACTTGCCAAAGCAATATCCCGCCGGAGGCGCTTTCACAGCCCGTACAGAGCACTCCCAGGGCTCTGTGACATCTCCATCAGTGTTTGCAATGCGGAGGAAAATCCCTCTGACCTCACTCCAGCCCAGCCCACGTGCTCGCCTGTCTTTAATCACCCCTGACATGGTGCAGGGGCGAAGCCATGCGGAGGAAGCTGCTGCTGCTGCTGCTGCTGCTGCGTGGAAATAACCCACGGGACAACCAGATGTGACTCATGCTCTTCACCTTAGAAGGAAAGTAACAATTTGGAGCACGATTCCACTCCGGCCTGTCACCAAGGGATGAGAGAGAGAGAGTCCTGCTCTCTCCTACTCTGGGCCGGCAAGGGCCGTGCAATGCAGCTGGAAGAAAAGGAACACCATCAATAATGCATCGGGACCGAGGGCTGATATATTTTCAGCTCTCTTGGTAACTGAGGAGTTGTGAAAATGTGTGGACAGAGCCACCCCTGCGTACTAGAAGGGCAGGTTTAACCTTGAGTCATATCCAGAGACATTGCCAATCTCTCCCCCCCTCCCCCAACATAAATATTGCTACCAACATGAGTAGCAGTAGTAACAGCATTAGTATAGGAATAATAAAAATAGCTACTATTCGTGGTATGGTGTGTTACCACCGTCTGCAGGCACGGTGTCCCACGGAACCCTCACGCTGAAACTTGACTTGCCTGAGCTCATACAGTAAATGGCAGAGCTGGACTTGAACTGAAGCCTGCCCCTGACCTACGATAGTGTCTCTCAGAAGCGGGTATTTTTGTGTATTGAGTTGGGAGGCTTACTCCATGTGTCTGGTCAATGAACAGCCCTCTCACCCAGAGCCCTCTGATGAGGGTACTATGGCTTTGCAATTACAGACCACCTCAATCCATCTTTAAGTAGCTTTACAAATAAGGCCAAGAAGACAAAGCAGAGAGGAGACCACTGGCCCAAGGCCACACTTGCGGACATCCACTATACTAAAATAAAGAGGAGACTGCCGTGAGAACACTCGGGAGCCGCTCTCTAAGCAATTTCACGTCTGTGATACAGTATTAACTCTAGTCGCCATGCTGTATAGTAGATCTCCGGAATGGGTTCATCCTGCATAAAGGGAACTTTGTCCCCTTTGACCAGCATCTCCCCATTTCCTGCTGCCCCCCACTCCCCACCCCGATGACCACCCTTCTACCCTCTGCTCCTCTGGGTTTGGCTGCTAGGAGAGTAAGCCTTACTGTTCTCAGCATACACACATACAAAAGGTAACTATGTGAAGTGCTAGATATGTTAGCCCGACTGTTGTGATCATTTCACAATGCACACGCTAGCAAAACATCTCCTTGTACACTTTAAATATATAGTTTTTATTTGCCAATTATACCTCAGTAAGACTGGGGGGAGGGCGGCGGAGGAAGTCTGCAATTGTCATGATGGAAACTGCTTTGACCGTTCATTTGAGGGTCTCCAAATAGACATCAGCCTCCAAAAGCCACAGCACCTCTATGCTGAGCCCCCCGTGGACGTGTCCTACACAGGTTCCACAGGGAGGAGGGCTCTGTGCCCAAGGGTTTCGAAAGACACAAAGGGGATACCCAAGCCTGGTGAGCGGTGGTGGCCTGGAGGCCAGTGTGGGGACACTGCAGCCCGAGGATGCGCATTATTCTGCCTGTCCAAGAGAAGAGGAGGCCACAGTAAAAAGCGGCCTTGCTCTGGCACATGAAACAGGGCAGAGCAGTCCCTGGGTACCATTTTCTTGACTTGAAACACCTCTCATTCCATTCATCGCATTTTTTCTCTTGCAAGAAGAAAAGGAAAGAAACCATCCTCCTGGACTGATCCACGAGCACGAAGACTGAATGATGGGGCTGGGTGGGATTAAACGCTACAGAGCTGAGAAGAACGCACGGAGCTATGTGAGCCCGCAGCCTGCCATCGTAACGTCAATAATAATAATAATATTACACTTCTGCATTTGTCACCCTTTGAGACAGTCCTTTTCCCAGGCTTCCCAAATGGGAACACAGAATCAGGCAGAGGCCGGAGGGGCCCCGCCCTCCGTGACCAGTGAGCGCCCGGGGTTAATGAAGCTCTCACAGCATCCGTGCACACACATCTGTGCCGCCGTCCCAGCCACCTCGGGGTGGCTCCATCCACAAGGGAGCGAGCCTCTGAATTCCAGTGGGTAGCAGGGATTCAAAAGGCAATGACCTTGACGGACACAGGCTTTCCTCTGGCCACCCCGGGAGCTGGTGGCTCAGCATCAACATCACACAGAAAGCCACCTTCCACCCTGGAACGAATCACCACCTCAGAGTTTCCATTACAGATCCTTGTTTGGAGGAGCCTGGCATGATGGCCCAATCATGGGGCTTTGGAAATGTTTTAAACTTTTATGGAACAAGGGCACTCTTTGAGAATCTGATAAAAGCTGCAGACTTGCCCTCTCTACTTATTTAAATCACATGTGTACACTATGATTTGCATGTATT
The DNA here is from genome assembly GCA_037038555.1 of Rhynchonycteris naso. Lineage (NCBI taxonomy): Eukaryota > Metazoa > Chordata > Mammalia > Chiroptera > Emballonuridae > Rhynchonycteris > Rhynchonycteris naso. The sequence goes on from CM073002.1 coordinate 141,673,651, forward strand.
TGTAGGAGGCTCTGGGACTCATCCAGCCCCCTTTCCCAAAACTCCTGTTATGACTCAAAAATGTGGGTGTGTATCTGTGTGTGTGTGTGTTGTGTGTGTGTTTAATATAGTTCACTCTTCTTAGCAGTAAGAGAATGTAGCATGAACTAAAAGGAGAAGATAATAAAATATATATTTAAGTTCTTCAAAAAAGAAACTGTATTTAATGAGCACCAAATATATACCAAGTCCTCCATCAGGTATAAGATACACATACGTGCATTTATTCCTCTTTACAGTCTCATAAATAACAAGGACAGAGAGACTTTCCTATTTCTCTCCCCACCCCCAATGCCTCTCAGTGCCAGTGCTTAATGAGTGCTCACTGAGTGAATGAATTGCTACTATTTCATAGATTAGGAAATTGGGCCTCCCAGGGGTTAAGTAATTTATGCAAATCAGACAGGGAATAACTGGTAGAGGAGGGATTTGAACTCAGATCTGCCTGTACCCTTTTCCCTGTGCCCTGAGGAACATTTGCTATGATCTCCTCTGAGACTATAGCAAAGACATAAAAACATCATAAACAAATCATGCGCTCTGTTAGGGGCAAGGATTCACGTGGGTGGGGAACAGAAAAAGTCAAGTCGGGGGCTGGGTGTCCAAGGAAGGAGGGGGCAGTTGCAGAACTGAGCAGGGTGAGACCGGAGGAAAGCCCTGAAGGAGAAGGCAGGCAAGCTGTGCAGAGGAGGGTGCCAGGGACAAGGGCCAGGGACAGGCGTCACGCAGAAGCAGACCTGTGGCTCAGAGCACCACTCTGGCTGCCGGCATGAGGTCAGAGAGTGGTGGGGACTAGGCAGGGGGTGGGGGCGCCACGCCCGGTATTCAGGTACCAGATAGAGATGACCAGGGCGTGGCCAGGATGGTCGCAGGGGAGGCGGACAGAAGCACGTTCTGGATGGGTGAGGGAAGAGAAGAGTTAAGGATGACTCCAAGCTTTTTGGCCCCAGGAACAAAACTGACACCTGTTCAGGCTCACTCCTACCCGCTAGGAGGACAAGCCTTTATTAAAAGCCTGCTGTCTTATTCTCAAGGCCTCAAAGCCAGTCTGAGAGAATAATATGTTTACAGTTTCCATAGATGTTTCCTTTTTGCATGAGAGAGGTATTACTCTGTGTAGCCTTGTGAAACAAGAAAAAGGAAGGAATTCCTGAAAAGGGGCATGTTTTTCTCTCAATTCACATTTTGGGGAGCAAGCTCTGGAAAGTGTGTTCATTTTCTTAAACACCCCCCCCCTCCAGCCCCATGGCTGAGGCTGCCCGGCCTTCCATCCTGCCCTGCCGGACACAAAACAGTGCTTTCAAACAGCTTTCAGAACCTGGGAGCTCTAGGCAGACCCCGCCTTCCAGGTGGCCCCAATCTGACACCGAGAGTGAGAAACCAGGCTGTCCCCTCGCTCCCGCCCCCCACCTTCATGAGAAGCACAGACGTTCCTGGTTGGCCTGGGCTGCCCCGAGAACGCCCAGCCCTCAGCTCTGGGAACAGAGCTCACATCAGGGTCTCATCACTCAGCCCAGGACACGGCTGACAGGGGGTCACAGCAGAAAGTGCCGCAGGGTTTGCAGAAGCTAAGTCTCACACTTACTTCCTGTGCGGGTTTGCTTTTAAAAAAAAAAAAAAAATGAAAAAGCCAAGATGATAGGAAAACTATTTTTTTTTGTTTTTTTTTTTAGATTTTTATTTATTCATTTTTAGAGAGAGAGAGAGAGAGAGAGAGAGAGGAAAGATAGAGAGAATAGAGGGAGGAGCAGGAAGCATCAACTCCCATATGTGCCTTGACCAGGCAAGCCCAGGGTTTTGAACCGGTGACCTCAGCATTCCAGGTCGGCAGTTTATCCACTGCGCCACCACAGGTCAGGCAGGAAAACTATTTTTTTTAAGGAAATGTGTAACTGCACATCTTCTGTGAGCCTGGCGCTGTCGTCTTACGGAATCTACATCACAGCCTTGGAAGTCAGCACTGTTTTCTCCAATTGTTCTAGAAGGAAAGTTGAGAGCGTGAGGCAACTTTCCCTAAGCAAACCAGAGAGCTGGCACAGATGTCTGATGTCAAGCGCCAGCTGTCACCACAGCTGCCTCTAGGATGGCGGACCGACCCCCTGCGCCTGGGCTGCGCGGCTGCCTGGGATGCAGGACGTTCCGCTTTCCATGCAGGAAGGTCTCGGGCTGGCTGGGGCTCCCGCTGCCTCCCGAAGTGAACATACGCACAGAGAAAAGGTGATCGTTTCCAGAGTTCCTAGGAAATCCGGTAGAATAACCAAAGGCTTTTAAAACATCACGGAGAAAATGAAAAGTGCACACCCTGAGAAAGAGGCAAACGTGGGCTTCTCGGGGGTTCACCTAAAGAAGACCAGGTTTCTTTCCCAGCCCGTGAACACACGGTCTTCCGCAGTCACGCATGAGGCCTCCGCCAGAGTCGGCAGCAGGAACCTAACCTCCAGCTTCCCACGCGTCCAGCCCTCAGCTTCCCACGCGTCCAGCCCACGCCCATCGGTTCCTCCAGCGGACTCCAACACCAGGGCACCACCTGGGAGCTTTCCCGAACCCGGCTGCCTTTTGCATCTGTTTTCTGCAGAACGTCAACGGCGGTGCTTGCTCTGGTCACCCTAATTTATCCCCCTGACTAATCTGCCCCAGGACTCTGGGCCAGTGTCTTGCCAAGGTGACATCAATGAATTCAGCCGCTTGGGATAAGACTCAGCTGCTCAGAGGGGTGGCGGGCTTCTCCAGAGCCCAGGTCACACCATTTGCGCCTACTGCTCGCTCCTTCATTCCGCAAACACTGATGGCAATTTAGGGCCATGCCTAGGGCTACTGTCATCCTGAAAGTGGTCAACTAGCCAAGAACTCCCTCCTCAAGGGGTCTCATTGGTATGGTGCCCTGGGATCTAGACTGTGGCAGGTGACACAGAAGACATCACCCTTCTCTTTATCATCCAGTGACTTGATTAAAGATGCTGAAGGGCAGAAGATAAGCCCAAGCTATTGAGAGGTTGCTCTGGGTCCTGTGGGCACCAAGCAGCCAGCCCAGCAGTGCCCGGGGTGAGGGGCCCTGGACACAAGCTTTTGTGCTTTGGCGACAGCTGACAAGGTGAACCCAAGGGGCAGATGTGTGCTTGAAACACCTCTCTCCACAGGCTGGGGGCACAGCAAGGCACGGTCTTCCAGCTCACCGCCTCATCTCGGGGATGACGCCCACACAGAAAGGAAGATGAGTGTATCTATCATGCTGACCCGGAGACCTAGTGTCAGGGGAAAATACAGAAATAGGCACAGGACAGATGTTCGCACTTGGCACCTGTGGAGGCTGGGGACGAGCCTGGTGTCAGGGACCTTGTATTGAGGTGTTCTGTAGACACTTTTCTTGCAGCCTAGTTTGTTGAGGTCTCATTCGGGGTGAGGGCCTGAGGGATATTCCCACAACTGCATTCGGACAGTCAACGTCTGACGCACCCTGTTTTCTCCAGTTCAAGAAGAAGAAAGGGCGGCTTCCCCAGAAGCAGCGTCTGATTCTGCAGGCGGAGTTGACGAAGAACATCTGTGCCAGAGCCAGCACACTGGATATGTTAGGACAGAGCAAAGCCGCGCGGCCTCACAGGCCCAGAGACGGCTGCGGAACTGTGAGAATAAACACGTGTCTCACCTGGCATCCCTGGCCCAGGTCAAGACCAGCGTGACTCTGGCCAAACTGCGTAAGCTCTGCAGCTGCTCACCGTGACACGGCAGCAAAAGGACAGACCTCGGAAGGCTGTTGGGAGTGACACATCCCAGAGGCCATGGTCTGGCGAAGACTCTGAAGGTGCAGGTGGAACTGGGTATGCCCAGAGCGGGGTGCCGGACCGGCCTGTCCCTGGAGCACAGCCTTTGACTGCTGTCTGCCTTACAGCCTCATCAGGAAAGGCGCTGCTGTCTGGTTTCTTTTCCATGAAGATGTTCAGCCTTCAGGCAAGCTGAGCACACGAAAGTCTTTCTGAGCCCTGAAATTGTTCTTCTTAATGAAATAACGAGAGGATTCCAGCAAGCATTTAGTCAACATCTCCTGTGCGTTCTAGAGGATAAATGAGCCCAGTCCTTGCCTTCGAATAGTTTATTTAGTATAGAGGGGCAGAGTATCTTTAAAGAAGGGCAATAAATCAGTGGGAAGAGATGCAGACCTTAGCTGGGGCGGAGGGTGGGCAGAAAGGAGGAGTCTACCCATAACGGAGGGAGCGGTGTGACACCAGGCCAGTCCGGAAGGAGCGCGCTGTGTTCAGCCATCCGTCAGGTCCCCGTCAATGCTAACAGTTTACAAATCGTGGAGTCTTTTGCCTATTTTATATGACTCTTTGTGCATTAGACAATTAAATAAGTTCTACATTGATTGACTAAAACAACAACAACAACAAAAAAGCCTGACCAGGCTGTGGTGCGGTGGATAGAGCATCGGACTGGGACGCAAAACCCTGAGGTCGCTGGCTTGAGCAAAGGGTCACTCGGTCTGCTGTAGCCCCCCGATCAAGGCACATATGAGAAAGCAATTAAATGAACAACTAAGGTGCCACAACGAAGAATTGATGCTTCTCATCTCTCTCCCTGTCTGTCTGTCCCTATCTGTCCCTCTGTCTCTGTCTCTATCACAAAAGAAAAAAAAGTGTCTGCCGAATCCCTCTTACCTGCAAAACCCAGTCTGAGCTCCTGAGCATGATAAATGAGTCCTCGTGGCCAGGGCTCACGCCTTCACAGTGGGCTGCCGTCATTCGCCTGTGACAAGTGTACCCTCCAGTGTGCTGCTCCACTAGTTGGAGGTCCCTGCTCTGCCCTCCCTCTCGCCCTCACCTCCCAGCCTCCACCTGGGTATGCTCCCCCCACCCCGTTTGCTCTGACTCTCCCTTTAACCCAACCAACCATCACTTCACCAGCGAGTTCGTCCCAGACCTTCCCCTCCCGGCCCCCATCAGCCTCACCGCCACCACGGAAGCAGTTACTCTATCTGCTGCCTCCTTGTTTTCCTGTTTGTTTGGGTATTTTTGTTGTCACTGTTGTTGGCATTGTCTTGTTGTTGTAACTGAAACATAATTAGCATGTAGTTTGAGGTTATAGCAGCGTGATCTGATAGATGTATATGTTGTGAAATGATTACTACGTGTTCAGTTCCCAACAGACACCCTCATTCTCTACAACCCAAAATCCGTTGTACTCACAAAGCACTTTAAAATACACACACACACACGTATCTCCGTGGTCAGTTAGTTGGTGTCAGGGAATAATAGCTCCTCAGACACCATTCCACCCCTGGTGCCCAGCAGGGCAGGTGGCACATGGTGACCCCTCAGCTTTTGTGGACAGAATGAAAGGAAGGAAGGAAGAAAGGAAGAGAAGGAGGGAGAAGAAGACAGAGAAGGAGGGAGGAAAGGAGGAAGGGAGGCAACATTTCTGTGTATCAAACTACAGGCTGTTTACTACGACACTGCTAAGGAAGAATTTCTTACTTGAGGAAATACGTGCTATAAATCCTGCTGTGTTTGATAGGGAAATAAATCTATAGTTCCGGTCGCTCCCAATAGTCAGCCAGTGTCATAAATTAAACCCCTGCCTGTGGCATATTCATCTACTTTCCTTTAAATTATACACGCACCGCAGATGCTTTGAGCTGCCAATCTCTACTGAATCAAAGAAAAGGGGAAGACAATGCTTCGCTCCAGTTTTGTCGGGAAACCGTGTGCACACATGCAGCTCTAGACGACACGGGCTCAAGGTGACTTCACTCTAGAGTTGGGTTTCCTGTTTCTCAGGTCCCCTGTCAAGGTCATATAAACACTGAATATTCATGGTGGACCTAAAGGATAAGGTATCACCTCCCACGCCTTACCACCATGTCCTTAGGGCTCCTGTATAATAAAAGGGGATCAAAGCTAAAAGCAGTGCAAGCCTCAGACCCCATCGAAGGAATGTCTAGAAAACCCCAAAGACCAAAACAAGGGCACTGGAGAAAATTTTAGCTTCTGACGCCACAGCTACAGTAAACACAACCTCACTCAAAAAGAATTAGGCTTACCTATCTCACTTCCTTTTTCCTGATACATATATATATATGTGGCTTTCAACCAGAAATGACAAGTCATACTAAAAGGCAAAAAAATAAAATAAAAGTCTGAAAGAGACATAGTAAACATTAGAACCAGACTTAGATATGGCACGGATTTCAGAATTATCATACGGGAAGTATTTTTTTGGTCCATGACATATTTTTCATTACAGAAAAGCCAGTAATAAAATGGCATGTATGGTATGTATGTAAAAGTGTTTGTGTGTGTGATGTGTGGAAAGATGCCTCTGTCACACATCAGACAGGAAATTTTAAACAGCTATCATTAATATACTAAGGGCTCTAATGGCAAAAGCCAACAGTGTAAAAGATCAAATCAATAATGTAAACTGAGATAGCAAAAGGAAACAAGAAATTAAAAACACAATGACAGAAATTTTTAAATGCCTTTAATGGGTTGATCTGTATACCGGAAATGGCTGAGGAGAGAACAAGTGAGCTTGAATATATGTCTATCAATAGAAACTTCCAAAACTGAAATGCAAAGAGAAAAAAAGAATAAAAGAGACAGGACAGAATATTTAAGAACTGCAAGACAATTACAAAAGGTTTGACATATACACGCTGGGATTATCAAAAGGAAAATAGAGAAAGCAACAGAAAAATATTTGAAATGTTAATGTTGAGGACTTTACAAAATTAATGATGAACCACAGGTCCAGGAAGCCCAGAGAACACTATGCAGAATAAATACCAAAAATCCATAGCTAAGCATCTCATATTCAAACTGCAGAAAATAAAATACAGAGGAAATCTTGACAGAAGCCAAATGTGGTTGGAAATCCCACCTTACCTACAGAGGAACAATAACAGGAATTACATTGGCCTTCTCTTCAAAAACCATGTAAGCAAAAAGAGAGTAAAATGAAGAATTTAAAGCAGTGAATGAAAAAAAAAAGACATCATCCTAGAATTCTGTATCCAGCAAAACTATACTTCAATCGTTAAGGAGAAATAGGCTTTCTGAGACAAAGAAAAATAAACAAGGGAATCGGTCACCAGCAGATATATGTCTTGCAAAAAATGTTAAAAAAAAAAAAGTTATCTAGAGAGAAAGAAAATGACGTAGCTCAAAAATGCATAAAGAAAGGATAAGAACAGATTGGAAAATAAATAAATGAAACACTTTTCTTATTTTTACTTGAGCTAACAGATAACAGTTTGTATGAAATACTAGCAATCAGGCATGCAATAATTACAGCTTATAGGTACATGAAAATTAATGACAGCGATGCTCTACAGGATGGGACAGAGAAATTGGGAATTCTTTGTTATAAGTTACCAGCACTATCTGTGAAGCAGTGTAGTGTTATCTGAAAGTGGAGTCAGATTCATTGCTAATGGGTATTGCAAACTAGAGTAATCACTGAGAACTTTTTTGAAATACTGATAAATGAAAAGAGAAAATGGAATCGTATACAAAGCTCAATTAAAATTGGAGAAAGAGGAGAAGTCCAAAGAGACAAAGAATAAGAGCAACAAACAGAAAATAGTTGTAAGCATGGCAGACATTAATCAAACTATAGCAATAATTACTTGAAGTATGAATGGTCTAAATATACCAACTAAAAGACAGAGACTGTAGGAGAGATTTTTAAAAAGACTCAACAACAACAGAACTTCAATCAAAGCATCCCAATATAGGTTTAAGAACTCTTTCACAAAGTAGAGCAAGAAAAAGAACAAGGAAAGAAAACACAGGAATAGAAATAGAAAACAATTCACAGGATCAATCCAAGAGACAGTGGAGGATGAAAGGTTTGTGTAGGCCTAAGCGTTTACTTTGCACTTACTATGCTCCCAGTGCCAGGACAATCACCAACATCTGGTTCAAAGCCTGTATCAAATTGCTCCCTCCTTGTTCTAATAAGTATATTGGATGCACAGCATAAGTGCTCATGATTTAGAAAACCTGGCCGTGGTTTCTTCCTGCACGCCACCATGTCAGAGATCGACTCCGGTCCCCTCTGGGCTGATCTGTGCCTACAGAACCAGACCTTTACGTTGTGCCAGCACACGGAGGTTTTAAACGGAACCTGAGTCACTCGGCGCAACATGCCGGCGACCACATGCTTTGGCGCCAATATCCGTGCCTTCCCTCAGGTCCAGCCTCATTCCTGGCACGCACACATTCTGATTCATCTGGTCCTCACTCCAGGACCTGAGGTCAAATAAAGCCCCTTGGCCAGAGGAACAGACAGGGAATTGGCCACAAATACTGCAGGAGCTGAGGCATGAAGGGAAATGAGAGCTCAGCCTCGGGGTACGTTTATCAAGTGCCGACTCTACCCAGGGCACCGGGTGAGTCATGGGGACACGGATTCAACAAATGCAGAAATATTTATGTACAAGATTTCTCCTCAAAGTGTCGTTTATGATAGCAAAACACACACACACACACACACACACACACACACACACACACACATAAACCTGGAAATAACTAAATATCTGAAAAGAAAGTTGTTGAAATCACAATACATCCCCACACAGGCTTTAATAATAACAGAGATAGGTTATATGCGTGGATTGCGATTTATCACTAACTAGGGGAAAAGAGTACAGAATAGTGTCTACTTTTTATTCCATTTTTTAAAAGTACATATTGCACATCTAATAGGTCTAAATCAGGGCTTGTCAGCCCCGGCACTATTGACGTTGGACCGGGTAAGTCTTGTGGGGCACTGTCCTGTGCATTGTAGAACGGTTAGCAGGTTCCCTGACCTCTACCCTTTAAGTGCCAATAGCCTCTTCCCAGCTGTGACAACCCCATATAGCTCCAGACATTGCCAAATGTACCTGGGGGCTAAACATGTCCCCAGCGGAAAGCCACCAGCCTAAATGATGAAGTCCGGAAGGACACACAGTAGAAACGTCAGTATTTTCCGTTCAGCAAATTTTCACCATCGTTGTCTCTTCTTGGTTAAATAACAGGCAATTTGTTCTTCTTCCCTTTAGAAGAAAAGGGCCCATGTGAGATGTCTTCTGATTTTATAGCATGAACATCTGTTTCTTGAGGAGTTATTAATATTTTTTAAATACTGCATAGTCATGTTGAAACAAAGAACTCGCCGTAGTGACTCAACCACGTTAATAAACCCAGAATGAAATGTCCTGTTTCTGGTCTTATACCTTCAATGCCTGAACTTACATATACCCACAATAATTTATTAATTGGGGGAATAACAGCAAACTGCAGGTGTGAACCTAATCTTCCTACACCTGCTTCTGGGAATATACTTTTTGAAACCCGGCCATAGGTATTGTCCATGCCAACTCTCCCACCGCACTGGCAGAATGGAGCAGTGGCCATGAAGACCATAGGGCCCGTATAAAACCCACGCCATCAGACCCTTTACAGAAAGAGTTTTCCAACACCTCCTCCCCAACACGGGCGTCTCCTCTAGGACCTTGGGTCTCAGCTGGGGCACTGTTTCCCCACAGACCTCACCGGCTCCCGCCTGGGAATGTATCCAGAACTGACCACATCTCACACCTCCACCACCTCGCACCCCGACTCTCATGAGAGCTCCTACCCTCTCCCTGCTTCTGCCTTCATCCCTCCTCAGTCTTTCCTCAGAAGAGCTGTCAACACGATCATTTCAAAATATGGGTCATGTCATGTCCCTTCTCTGCTCAAAGTCATCCATCTCTCAGTAAGTAGGAGCCAAACTCCTGATAGCACTCGCAAAGCCCTGCACGATCGCTGACCCCCTGGAGCTCCACAGCCTCTGCCCCAACCTGACCTTCTCACCCTCCCCACGTGGCTCCAGCCTGCTGTCCTCCTTGATGGCCTTCTATCAACACCCTCCCCGGGCCTTTGCACATGCCCTTCCCTGGGCCCGAGATTCCCTCACCCAACTCTGCATGACACTCTCTTGCCTCATTCAGATCTCTGCACAAATCCACCACCGCAGGGAGGCCTCGTTGAAATTTGACCCCTCTCTCCACGTGGGCACTCCCCACCCACACCGCTCCCCAGCTGACTTTTCTCCCACTGCTCTGTCTCACGTGACACCCTGTATGCTGCTCTGATCTACTACTACTCGCTACAAGCAGGGCCCCCGGACTGTTCCATTCACAGCCATGCCCAGTGCACAGGGCAGCGGCCTGGCACCTGCCCGTTATACATACATACCCGAATCTCAAGCATGCAGATCAACCACCATGAATACACAAGCTCAACCCGATGTACTCGGACACGTGTATGGACGAGCTCTCCTGAGGCATGCGACAGAGAGCCAGTTCTGGCCAGGACGTGCGCGTGCATTCTCACCCAACACCTGCACAGCCATCAAAGCACAGCCATGATCTATGTAGCTGCCTGGCCATAAGCCGGCCCTGCAGAGGGGAGTGGTTGCTGCCCTCTGCAGGTCCTAGCATTTCAAGACAGACACGTGACTACGCGCTGGACACGGGGCAGCCAAACAGAATCACTAGAACCATCACATGACAGGGGAGCAAACAGGTTCAGATCACAGGCAGTGATGGGAAGTCTATCTTACAGGGACAAGATAAGGTCATGTTTGCAGCTGAGACAAAGTGTGTCACGCCCAGGTCAAGAAAAATCAATGAAAGATCACAAAACAAAACCTCCACGGAGGGCCTGCCACATGTCTGTGTAATCGCAGGTTCTTCTCCTACCTTTTCAGAGTAAGGTTGTAGATGAAGAGACTGAGGGTTAAAAAAAAGGCACTCACCACTGGCCGGCTGGCTCAGTGGTAGAGCGTTGGCCCGGCGTGTGGAAGTCCCAGGTTCGATTCCCAGCCGGGGCACACAGGAGAAGCACCCATCTGCTTCTCCACCCTTCCCCCTCTCCTTTCTCTCTGTCTCTCTCTTCCCCTTGCTCCATGGGAGCAAAGTTGGCCCAGGCACTGAGGATGGCTCCATGGCCTCTGCCTCAGGCGCTAGAGTGGCTCTGATTGCAATGGAGCAATGCCACAGATGAGCAGAGCATTGCCCCCTGGTGGGCATGCTGGGTGGATCCCAATCGGGCATATGCGGGAGTCTGTCTGCCACCCCTCTGCTTCTCACTTCAAAAATATATTTAAAAAATTTTTAAAGGCACTCAGCCAGGGTTACAACACAAAAGTGATAGACCTGGTGGGTCTGTCTTCAAAGCCCAAGAACTTTCTACTGAATGAGATCTAGTATGAAAAGTTGGACCATGCCTAGCACATGGTTAAGATACACATGTCAGCACTGTTTTCATTACAGTCCTGCGGCCTTGCATGAAGAAACCATGGCAACTAGGGAAGAATGGGTCTCTCCCATGACTGACCAGAGGAAGAATGTAGTTCCACCTGAGTCCCACCACGTGCCACACCCTTGGTCCTTTCTGTAAGGATGAGATGGCACTTGATCACCAGGAGTACAGGTTTTATTGGGAGAGAGAGAGACCGGCCAGGTACACTTCTCCGGGAGAAGGGTGCCAGTACAGATTATGTAACAAATTTTATAGGGTGGGAGAGCCTTGAGCAGGTGGGCATCGAGCCAGCAGTTCTGGTACGCTCCCTCCCGTTGTTTTACAGTTTCAGCTTCCTCAAACTCTCCTCCTTGGGGCCGTGGACCAGCTTCCTGGAACTCTTCCGCTTCAGGGGCGATAGTCCCGTAAGTAAGGGTCGGGTCAGACAGTCAAGCGGAACAGCAGAAGGGCAGTTAAAAGTTCTGGTAAATTCATGTATCTATCACTTTCTGTCACCATCTTTCTCCTGTCTCACCCATTCCCTCGCTCTCCGACCTATTTGAAGCAAAACACTAAGCTCGCTCTATACGCCACCATTATGATGATGCTGATAAGCCGTGGTCCCGCCAGATGGTGCCCTGCCACCAACCCAGCCGCCTTTCAGAGACTGCCCGCTGACTAAACTCCATAGTTGGGTGTCATTTTCCAAACAATTGAGTCTAAGATCTCAGCAGGGTGGGGAAAGTAACACTGGGCTTATTAGAAGATTACTTCAACTGCCTGAGAGGAAACTAAAACTCACCTTAAACTCCGGGAGGAAGTTCAGAAACCCTCTGCAGCTGCACACGGGGCTACAAACAAAGCATCTCACATCAAATGTACTCGCATTAAACAACAAAGCTGGGGTGTCCCGCTGGGAGGGGTAGGGAGGCAGTGGACGATGCACATTACACTCCCAGGGAGGGCTTGCACTGCACCCCAGCAGGGAAAGGGCTGTCGCCAGACGGCAACCCAAGGCTTTGAATTAGGTCCACTAGGAGGAAATCTCTTAGAAGTCTAAAAGAAATGTAAGCCAATGAAGTCAGAAAAGTACAAAAATTACGTATCACTAGTTGATCAGATGAGCAAGTATGATGATAATCACGGTTCTGAGACATTGAGATAGTAGGTTTGTTCTAGATCCTGAAACCTTCTCAAGATTACCGCCCCATCCAGAGCATTCTAGAGACCCAGTGTGTGTGTGTGTGTGTGTGTGTGTGTGTGTGTGTGTGTGTGTGTAGGGGAGGCATGCTGCTTATACTAAAACTTAGTGGAAGTCCTCCCCGATCTTGAAAAGAGAGTAGAGGTAGAGAGAGGTGGCAGGCAAGGATGGCTTCTTCTTTGTCCCCAGCTCCCTGAGGATAGAAGATGAAAACTGCATGGATAGATTCCTAAGAAAATAGCCATTGGAGGAAGAACTACGCCTCCCAGAAGGCCTTGCACCAGAAGAAAGATGTGACTTGTCAGAAGCTAATCAGGCAAAACTACACATGACCAGGGAACTGAGATAGGGAGAGTGGGGGGCAAGATGGCATGGACGAGCAAGGTCAAGTAAAAGTGTGAGAAAATCCCAAGAGACTGGGGCCCTGAAGAGAGAGAAGGAGGGGTTTTTAAGAGTTTCCTTAGACCAAGCCCTTATTATTATTATTATTACTGATTGATTTTAGAGAGTAAGAAAAGGAGAGAGACAGGAACATCGATCGGTTCCTGTGTGTGCCCTGACCAAAACCTCAGTCAACCTCTAACCAACCGAGCTATCCGGTCAGGGTGGACCAAGCCCTTAAAATCCCCTAAAACATTAGAGAAGTGTGAGTCAAGGAAGCCTTGTCCTTAAATGGGACATCTCCCTTGGGATGAAACTACAGGGTGCTTTGAAACCTCACCTGAGCCGACCCATCGCCCCTTGTATTTCTGCACCTGGGCCCGGTATAGGGGGCTTACATGCTGGTCAGTTTCCAGAAGACTTGACATACTTCTCTTCCTCCCGCCACAGACCCGTACCTGCCTCGTTGCCAAAGAGCTCTGCTAATGTGCCCAGCACACCCACAAGATAATGCACCTGCTCTTCTCAGGGGAGGGGAGGGGCACGTCCTCACAGCTTCTCATTAAAGCTGATGCATCATAACGAGAGCGAGAGGCAGGCAGGGGTTTGTCAGATTTATTCCAAGTAAACACTTTAATGGCCTCCCCAAATGGCAGGGGGCTGCTCATAATAGGCACATACATATGTAAAACAGGAAAAAGGGAAGGTGCCAGAATTTTCCTGCCACCTGTACTTTCCTTTCCTGATCCTACCACCCGGGGTGAGTGGGCTGAGGGGCTGTTGGCAACAGCAGAGGTGCAGTGACCCTGGAAAGCAGGAGCCCAGGGTGCAGTGAGCCAGGGAGGGAGAAGAAGCCAGAACAGGAGGGGCCCGTCCGAAAGCCTGTGGAGTCCACAAGCCCTGTTAGGTGGTTTGCATCCTCTTCTGTGATTGCTTTGGACTACTGAACTATAGAGTGATAAAATGTATGCCCTGCCATAACCACATCGTTATTTCTTGCAAGAGCTTCAGTCACATCTCTGAGCAAGTTCATCTACAGCACCTGATAGGCCGTTTCATGGCAATCAACTAGGCGTCAAAATGGAGTGCTCACACACATTCTCATTTCACCGAGTTGCTGTGCCATATGGGAAAATCATTCTTATTTGCAGCTTATTAATCACATACGCAAGTGAAACTTCTGTTTCTCTGCTCCTGGGAGTGTGCAGATGCAAAATATAGAAATCAACACCTTTACGTAGTGGGCGTCTGGAAGCCCACCAGGGGGAAAACATCCTTGAAATCTCCCCCTTCCCCTGGCACGATCAACTTTTCTTTCTATCCAACCCCTCAAAGACTTTGTCTAAAAGCTCAAGAGAGTAACACGGATCTCAAGCACTTTGACTCAGCTTTCCAAACTACTTGACCAAGAGCTATTTGACCAAACTCTGCTAATAATATTAACAACTATATATTAAAAAAAAAAAAAAACTATCACTTATCTAAACAGGACTTGACATAGTCTGTATGGTGATTTCATGTATGTACATAATTCCCTTTGGGCCTCAGGGCCTAGAGCTGCAGGTTTAGTATAGTCTTTTACAGATAACAAAACTGAGGCCCATAGCAGTTGAAAGACTTGCTCAAAAATATTATTAGAGCCTGACCAGGCGGTGGCGCAGTGAATAGAGCATCGGACTGGGATGCGGAAGACCCAGGTTCGAGACCCCGAGCTCGCCAGCTTGAGCGCAGGCCCATCTGGCTTGAGCAAAAGCTCACCAGCTTGGACCCAAGGTCGCTGGCTCCAGCAAGGGGTGGCTCAGTCTGCTGAAGGCCCGCGGTCAAGGCACATGTGAGAAAGCAATCAATGAACAACTAAGGTGTCGCAACGGCAACGAAAAACTAATGATTGATGCTTCTCACCTCTTTCCATTCCTGTCTGTCTGTCCCTGTCTATCCCTCTCTCTGACTCTCTCTCTGTCCCTGGAAAAAAATATATTATTAGAACTATAACTGGAACCTAAGCTTTCTAAGTCCAGGATAGCATTCCCCCACCTCTTGGTGTCTTTGAGTTGTTGAAACTTGTAACAATTGGTCAGTTTACCACATATATGGGCACTATATACACATGTGTACCGGGATCTATAGTGATGCCCCCTCCTTCCTTCCTAATATTGGTCATTTTGCCTTCTCTCTTATTTCCTTGATCAGTCTGGCTAGAGGTCTGTTTCTTATGGTAGGATGTGGTCAAAAGTGTTCAAAATCTGTTGCTCACTTCCCTACCACCACCACCACCAAGACAAAAAAAAATTTCTGGAATAGAATGAGTTATTGAAAAGTGAAATTGGTAGCATGCTTTTAATTTATGAGGGCGGGATGTGTTTGTAAACTCGTGAGTCAAAAAGTTAAAGCTCTTCTCCCTTTCCCCTCTCAGGCCGGAGCTGGGCTCTGCCTTCTTAAGCATTGGTTCCGTTACCCTCAGGAAGGGGTAACAGGATGACACCTCCAGAGACACTACCCAAAGGATGGGCAGGATGGACGCTGGTGCAACAAAAGGAAGAGGGGTTTGTTTTTCCCTGAGGACCGGGTGCCCAGAACCCGGAAGGCATGTGAGTATGGCTGGGAAAGTAAGAGGTAGCAGGGAGAAGTAGAGAGTTACATAGCATCACCACGGTCAAGCTTACAGTCACTGAGGAGGGATCTGACAGGCACCACCACAGACAGACACAGAAACAGAGCCCGAGAGACATGAAGTCTCAACTGGAGCATCTAGGAACAGACAGAAGGATACCAACAATGGTGATGACCATGGACTTCAGGTCAAGTTCTTCCTTCATTTCCTAAGACACATAAATGCGAAGGTCCTTGCATGATTCCCTAAAGAAAGACCAATAAAAATGACCATCAGACTTCATCCCCAACCACAGCTAGGAGAGTTTAAAGTCAGTTTTTGGTTTCATTTAGAAAAATAAAAATAAAACATGGCATTACTTGTAGCTCCGGGTCAAAGCATTTTGCACTTGCTCTATCTATGCTGTCTGTGACACTATGGTGATACAAATGACCTTCGATCCTACCCTGAACTCACAGGAGGACGCCTCCAGGAGGGGTTGTAGTACCCAGTGCCAAGCTGAATAATGTTTAAGAGGGTATCCCAGGCATGGGGTCTGGGGAGTGGAAAGGTACTGGCTTCAATGGCAAGCCGAAAGTGAGTTTTTATTTTCCCTTCTCTCCCTCCCCACTGAATCCCTGCCTTCAACACTGATCATGGACATACTTGGACAGCCTCTGTTTATACTAAAATTCCAAGTCTACAGAAAACTGAAGAGTATTCTCAGGAAACTGGAAGAAATAAAGGGAGACTGCAAATACTCAAGCGACTAAGCCAAAACTGCCAGCTAGAAACATACAGAATGACACTGAAAAGCCCCAGGTTAGGACAAAGTCTGCAATACAGCTCCCGGCTTGCCTCACTCAAGGCACCTACTGGGAAATATGAGGGGGATCCCAGAAAAGCAATGGTTTAATGAGAAATGCTCGTGTTTGCATAACAGTCTAAAACAGACCCACCTGCTAGTAAGAGGGAACTCCTCCCGCCTGAGGCCCTAGAGCTGTGACATTGGTTCTTCACTGCCCCCAACCTTGAACAGCTCTTTCTGGGTCTCAAGCCTGCTGCCACTCAACTGGAACCACACTATGGACTCTTGGGGGTCACTGACTTGCCAACTGCAGGTCTTGGGACTTGTGAACCTCCATAATTGCATAAACCGATTCCTTATAATAAAACTCTATTTATACATACATCCTATTGGTTCTGTATCTCTAGAGAACCCTAATAATACAGGAATTAACGCGGAAGACCAATTTAACAGCTCCTCAGAATGCAAAGGATAAAAAGAGAGTACTTTAACTTAACAGGCACTCCTAATGAAAGAGCAGAACCAATGAAACAAGAGTAGTAATCAAAGACATAATAGAAGAAAACTTTTCTAGGTTGATCTGCTAATGCTGATTGTCTACCAGGAAAACTCAGAAAAAATATCAAAATGTATTATTTAAAAAATAATAATTTTCCTATATACTAACAGTAATCAAGACAATATAATGTGGAAGTTGGGAGTCTTCTAATAGTAACAATAAATATAAAATATCTAAAAATAAGCATAATAAGAACCATATCAAAAAGAACTGATAAAGCCTTCTTAATGAACATAGAAGAGGACTATAACAAGTAGATTCCTAAACTGAGTCAATATTGTAAAAATATAAATTATCCCTAAAATAATCTATACACTTAATGCCATTTCAATGGGATTTGGGGGATGTATGTCAACGATACTCTAAATTGTTCCTGGAAGATTAAATATATATATTGATTAAGATGTTTCTGCAAAAAAGAAAGAACAGTAATGAGAAGAGACTCACCCAACCAGATACTACTAGATATTTTATAAAGTTACAGTAAACAGAATAATGTGGAGCTAATGCAGAAGACAGAAGTCAAATTAATGGCTTAGAACTAGAAGTCAAGAAAGAAGTGCAGTTAATTTCAGAATTTAGCATATGAAAATGAAGCATTTAATATCAATGGAGTTAGAATTTTAAGACTTGGTATTGTATTAACTATATAGCAATTTGATAAAAATTAATTTAGTGCCTACCTTATATAAGACCCCGGAATAAACAAAAATGTATTAAAAATATAAATAAAAAATGATGGAGCCACAAGAATGCTAAATTGTAGCTCAAGGAATTGTTAACATGACATGAAAGTGGAAAATTTATTTAGAAATTTTATTTAGAAAATTTATATTTCTAAGCATGAAAAATAAAAGGATTGAAATTTTTTACTTTGCAGGAATTCTTATATATCAACACAGTATAAAAGTAAACAATATATGAGGGGGAATTGCAACATGTAATGGCATACAAGTAAAGTACTGTCATAATTCTTCCAATTCAATAAAATAAATATATATTATTAAGAGACACATAAAAAAGTACAAATGGTTTATAAGATTATAAAAAATGTCCAACTTCATTATTAAGTCTTACACTGTAAATAAAACAATGATGTTTCTCTACCATCAAATTGGCGTTGATTTTTTTAAATGATCTCGGCCTAAATGGTAGACCATGGACAATCCCATAAACTGTTAGCAGTGGTACCAGTTGGCATGACACTTCTGGGTACAATTTGGCAATGGCCTCAAGTCAATGTATTGCTAGTGCAGGAGAATCTCTTTGATAGAGTAATTCTATGTCTAGTAATTTATTATAAGAAAATAATCACATTAGGGGGTAGGGGAACCTGCTATAAAACAAAATGTTTATAGCCTGACCTGTGGTGGCGCAGTGGATAAAGTGTCAACCTGGGAACACTGAGGTCGCCAGTTCAAAACCCTGCACTGGTCTGGTCAAGGCACATATGGGAGTTGATGCTTCCAGCTCCTTCCCCTTTCTCTCTTTCTCTCTTTCTCTCTCTCTCACTCTGTGTCTCCTCTCTATAATGAAAAAAAAAAGATTCAAAAATATGTTTATGACAATATTATATATTATGGTTAAAAATGAGAACCTAAATAACCCAACAGTTAGAAAATTTTTTAAAAAAACAGTATAATTTATACAATCATTAAAAGTGATGTTGCAGATGAGTATCAGTCACGTGAATTTTTTTATCAACATAAACTGACCATCCCTCTCCCCTCTTCTCTGCCCCATCTCCTTGTCCCTTAAAAAAAAGAGTTGACGTAGAATACCGCTATCAAGATGGTGGCTAATCACTCAATTATGTTGGTGTTACATCATAGTTAACACTATTGCACTGAGGATGCACACTTACTTACACAGCAAAACATTCCAGATACATTGTTCATACAAAGAGCAAGTTATAACTTGCTTTATACTTTAAATTAAATGAATTTAAAATTATAGTTAATAGTTTAACTCTAAATTCTAATTTAAAATTATAAAATTGTTTTGAGAAATACATACAGCCCTGGCCAGTTGGCTCAGTGGTAGAGCGTCAGCCTGGCGTGTGGATGTCCCAGGTTCAATTACTGGTCAAGGCACACAGGAGAAGCAACCATCTGCTTCTCCACCCCACCCCTTCACCCTTCTCTCTCTTCCTCTCTTCCCCTCCTGCAGCCATGGCTCAACTGGTTTGAGCACATGGGTCCCTGGGAACTGAGGATGGTTCCATGGAGCCTCAGTTAACCTCAGACACTTTAAAAGAGCTCAGTTATGAGAATGGCCCCAGATGGGTAGAGCATCAGCCCCAGATGGGGGTTGCCAGGTAGATCCTGGTCGGGGCACATGTGGGAGAATGTTTCTCTATCTCCCCTCCTCTCACTTGGAAAATAAGAAAAAAAACTAAAGAAACACATACATATATAGTAAAAAGATATAAAGGATACTGCAATGGTTATATCTGAGTATTGAAATTATATATTTTTAATTTTTCTATTTTTGTTTATTTTTATACTAATCTATTTACATATACTTACTTGCTTACCAAATTCAGGACATTAATGAACATCTAACATAATACTTTCACAATAAGTAAACAAGTTTTTTTAATTTGTTAAAATATAATAGATAATAGGTCTCAATTTTCTCTTTATCATGGTATTATGTCAGTAGTAATTATCAAAAGAAAAAGAAACAAGGCTAATGTCCTCACTCTTCCTTTTTCAATTGTCTTGTGGTTAGCTAGTTTTTCTCAGCTTCAAAATGTTTTGTTAACTCTCTTCCAGTCACTGCACATTAACTTGAAATAATACAAAAACAGCCTGGCAATAGTGTAACTGCTCTATTGCTTTCATTCAAAGATCTTAGATTGTTTTAATGAGCTTATAGTGTTTTTTCCTTCTGAGCTAAGACCAAAATAATCTTCCCAATGACTCTGTTATCTCAGTTCAAGATTAAAATAGAGCACACATTGTTCCAATATAATCAGGCCTAAAGTTCTTCTAGATGGTACTCGACAAAGGTAGAGCATTACAAAATTGTGCTCTGAGCTTCCACACTTTCTCTTCACTGTTACCTGGAAACAACATACCTCACACACAGTCATGAAAACCTGTTTCCAACATGCACATTCAATAGCCAAGTTAACTGCTCCCTTAGATTAATTTGTTTTATAAAATAAATTTCTCTTCCTGGTGGTTGTTTGTTTTTATTTCCAGAAAATAGTGCCAGCATGTGCAAATAGAAAAACACACCACATAGGTTATGTATCTAATCGCCTCTGTACCGCTAGGGTCATGCACAGGACCTGGTTTATGGTCAATTCCCTGCAAGGTTAACATCTGTTGGTTTGTAATTCATTCATTAGATAAATGAATAGAAAATTTTAAATCCTTAAATGCTTTTAAGGAAGCAAATGCTTGGTCACTTGTACATCGGAGCTGAGATTCAGGCTCCCGTTAATGAATTAGTGACCCTCAGGAGCCCTAAAAAAAGCCATCTCGTTAGAACCAGTGAGGCTACTGAACCTCTTTCAGGCACTCTCTGCCTTAGAATACTTTACTTGAATTGAATTTCAAACTGATCTAAAAATGTGACTCATGGTAAGATACCGTACCGAGTCTACCTTTTCTTCCGAGTAGCGAGATGAAGACCAAGAGGCTGCAGTCAGACCTGCCGACATGGGAATCAGTAGAATCCTAGACGAGAGCAGTCCCAGGGGTAGAGAAAAATGCAACAAATTGACGGTAAGGAATGAATGGAGGGCTAAGAAGGGAAACAAGGACTTCCATTCTGCACTCTGAGGAGAGAACTTTTAAAACTGCAAAACTCATAAAAAAAAAAAAAACTGCAAAACTCATTATGCCTTGCTCCTAAGTAAGACCATTCAGTGGACCCTCAGTGATGTCAACACAGAGACATAAAATCTTCACAGAAGGGTTCACAGTGGACTAAGGGTTGTGACTGTCGCTTGCCAACAAGCCGATCTAGAAGGAACACTAAAACATCAAGGGAGAAGTCATCCAATGGAGACATCTGCATCACCAGAATTCCTCTCATAGCAAATCCCAGTAGGCTGTGGCAAAGAATACTCGAAAAAACTACTCATTGTAGTAGTCCCCCTTGAATAAAGTCTGCCTGGTCACCTTTAAGATAAAAAGAAAGGAAAGAAAACCTCTTGGGACAGTGATAATGAGAAGTGTGACCTCACAGGGAGATTTTGAAGGAAGCACAGATAGCCCTCTGGGATCAACCTTGCAAACTTTACCCTAATTCATTCATCCATTCTTTTTTCTTCCTCCATGCCTGGGAATGCCTAGGACATAGTAAACGCCCAATAAGTATTTGCTGACAGAATAAACTAGCTCAAAATGGCTCCGACTCTTTCTGATAAAAAAAATGCACATTTAGTTACAAAGAGAGAGAGAGAGGCCAACACGAGTGTCTAGCAATGACAGTGATGTCGAAATTGCTGACACATTGATCGGTGTTGAGGTAGCTTTAGCTAAGCTCTTTGCTCTCAGGATAAATCTATACTGCATCGTAAACAGAGGAAGTGTCTGCCTCTTCTTCCGAAAAGTTGTGTTTATATGAAAAGACACACTGAGTTCACTCGTTTAACTGGAAGTCGTTTGGTGTTGTCTATTTAGCAATCCATAATAGAAAAGAAGAAAGTAATTACACCCAGGAGACTCTTTTTAAACCTAGCATTGTATTTTCTTCATGAGTTCACCCTTACTCACAGTCATGTATTCATTCTTTCATTCATTCATTCACTCATTCATCCATCCATCCATTCATGCATTCATTTTATTCCATGGGACTGTTACAGTGTTTTAATGAAGTAGTAGTTTGATTCAATAAAGACCCTACAAAATACTAAATGCAATATGTATTGTGAAGTGAAGTTTCTTCCAGAAACCAGCTTTCATGCTGCAAGCCAAGATGTACAACAAGCAACCACAGCGATCTAAAAATAGACCAAGGTCTACCTCCAGCCCTTTTCATCTTTACTCTCCATTAGGAAAAACGTCAGCCTCACCTGGCTCTTCAAGGGCTGTGCAACGGCAGCACCCCTTGAGCCCACGCTCCATTTTCTGGACAACAGAATCAAATTAATCCCTGTCATATGCTTTGCGTGGGTGTCACCATTATTAAAAACCAGTGTGGAAACTGCTTGGAAGAGAGCTGATTAGCAATCACAATTTAAAAAAAGACCTTAAAATTGAATAATCGACCAGGTGAGGGATGAACTCATTGCCAGAGAATGAACTCCTCTGTCCCCTGGAGAAGCAGAAGGGGAGGTGACCAAGAATGATCACCATCAGATTAAATAATAAAAGGAACCAAAACTCATTTTCTACTTCCGTATTTGTTATCTGATTCACTTGACCTATTATCCAAGTTTTGTATAGATCAGTTGGAAGGGCGCTTCCTTTGCGGATACAATATTAACAGAGAATACATCAGGGAATATCTGTCCACTAGACTCATCATCTCCTACTCCTGCCCACCCTTCCTTTGACATCATCCCAGCACATGCACGAAAATGGTTACCTGGAGTAAATAAGAGGCTTGCACCAATCCACATGTTTTCATTCCTGATTGAAGAAGGAAATTCTACTATAATTTATATACCTTTATATAATTCAACACACCTTTTATGTCAAGATCTCCAAACTCTTCCATGATCTCTTGTGAGTTGAGTCTATTTTGTACACATTTCACAACTTCCTACGAGAGCTTACTGGGGCCCTTTGTTAAATATCACTGGCAAATGGAAAGACATAAAGCTGTAGTAAAGAACAAAGAATGGTAACCAGGAATAATATGAACAGCACTGAATTTTGAATCAGGAGTTCTGGGTTGAAATCCTAGTTTTATACTCTTTTGAAACACATCCTGTGTGTGTTCAGTGATAGAACCAAATTCTTCTTTCCTTTAAAAGCATAACCCACAGCTAATGTGTCACATTACAATGTAGTAACCTTTTCATGTGAAAATAATACAATAACTCACAGGTCTTCTGTGAGGATTAAATGGAATAACACATATAAAAGAGATGTTGTAATATAAGGTACCATTGTTCACAATATTAGAAGATAATTCAATCAACAGATGGTCCAAACTCCTCATTTGAACCAATGTTCTCCGACAAAACCTTCACCTGAGACACTGACAAGCTGTCATTCTTCACTATTTAGATTTAGTAAGCTCTCCTTTCCTCTCTTGCAGAAAATGAAAGTGGTAACAACTAGGAAATGCAGAGATCAGGCAGACCAAGAGGAGAGAAAAAATAATGTCAGAGATTATCACTCTCAGAATACATAAGAGTTGTGGTTTATGGGCATAAATGAGTAGGCACAAAATAAATTGAATTATTAATTAAATAAAACTCAGGTTGCAAATGTAGACACATTGAGCCTCGTTCATTCTAGTTGATATAGCTCAACTGACAAATGTCTGGAAAAAATTTCTCCCTGTTGACTCATAAATCATTTTTATTTGTTATTTTTTCAACCAATCAAATTATTAAATCCATACACAGACATTAGTTTTCTCGAGTCAGTCTCTTGCTCCTTCAGAATTTCAAACATGGGAAGGTCTGGGAGATAAGCAACAGCAGTAGTGCCCAAAACTCTCTGCAATGACAGAAGTGTCGTATGATTTGTTACCCAATAACACCTGTGTCCGATGAACACTGAGAAACTGAATTAGTAATTTTACTTAATTTCAGTTAATTCTGGTGTAAACAATCACCTCACCTACAACCCCAGGGTTGGATTGCTGAAAGTCATTCAGTCATACTTCAGGGACAGACTCCTGTGTACTGGTGGGAATTCAAGAAAAGAAAAATAGTCATCCTTTAGACTTGTTTTGGAAGGATTCCTTCAAACTCTGAGATTCTACTATATTAAAGAATGAGCCAAATGACCAACTTAAAGGAGAGGAAGGGACATCTGCATTTTAATCAGTGACCAGCCTCCCATCATGAACTATCTCAGCACCCTTATACAACACAGCTGCGAAAGTCTGGTATATTCAGATGCTCCTTCTTTCTAACTGAACCCAGACATTTTTTTCAGGTAACAAAGTGGCCATTGCATCAGGGAAACTGGACGAGCTTTTGCCTCAGGAATGGATCCTGATTGGTCCAAAACCATTGATAGCAGCCCAGAAGCAGACCCTGATTGGTCTAAACCAAATAGGGCAGCCCATGATTTAGACACGAGTCTCTGATGCAACTGCGGCCAGTGAGACATGGAGCAGAGTCAACTGGAGAAGGAAGGGTAGAGCGAGGTCGCTTTAGAACATGGTCTCCTCACTCTTAAGACCTCCTCTGCCTCTATAGCTTGTTGTCTATAAACTTGATGCCTGGGACTTCCCCAGCCATTTTATGACAGTGAGGAGAGCCACCCTGAGGACTGGCCATCCTGCTGAGAATGACAGAGCAGAAAGATGGGAAGAACCTAGGCTTTTGATGACAATGGTGAGCTCTGAACCAACCACTCCCAGAATAATCTTACTACATTTCCATTTATGTGAAATAACATATATTCCTTGATTTTTTTTTTTTTTTTAGCCACTTTGGGTTGGATTTTCTTGCTTCCGCCAAAAGCATTCTAATGCAACAGTCATCTATTAAGTACCGGGTAGGTATGTAAAAGGTACTACCTTAGTCCTGTAACAACTATCTGCAGAAAGTTTCATCAATTCTATTTTGCAGCTGTGAAGTCTGAGACCCGTGAGAGATGAAGTTGCCAAGGTCACCTGACTCATCAGTGGCTGTGTCAAGATAGAAAGTCAGGTGTGCCTGATGCCAAAGCCCACACACTTCTCCTCCCGCTCCTGCCTCTCAGAACTATGTCCCAGGGAGCACGGGGGTTAGCAGGAAGTCTAGCGTGGCTGGTCCTGGCACGTGGCCACTTGACTCTTCCGCCCTCTAAGGATCCTCACGTAGAGAATAAGGCGGCCTGCCCAGGTGACCTCACGCAACTAGGTTATAAATGAAAAACAATTAGAGCTGTGACTCATTTTCACTTTTTTCTCCAAAGCATACCCTTCACCCTTTTTCTTTTGGCCAGAAAGCCGGCTCTGAAGGTGCAAACCCCACCTCCCATCAGACATCCTGCAGGCTGCTCTCTGCCATGCCTGATGCTCTCAGCTGGCTAGGCAGGGAGCGTTGCAGCTACTGCAGCTGCAAAATGCACCCTCCTGCCCTCTTCCCTTCCCAACCCGCAGAGCACCGCAGTGGCCTGGCCTGCCACACACACTGGGAGTCACGGGAAAAGCCTCTAGGCGCCTCTGGACTACACCCCTGAGTGGGGATGTGCGTTCCCGAACCCTGGACAAGGGAGAGACTCAGCAGCGAGCAGCAGTCCGGTCTGCGGTTACTAGCCAGCCCCGCAGTGCGCTACTTCCCAGAGCGATTATATGCTAATAGATGCATCTGCTCTCTTTGTTCTGATGCCTCCGGATGGACTCTTTCCCCAGCCAGTGGGAAAAAACATCTTCAAGGCTTTTCATTTAGTTGTCAGAGAAGATGGCTTGTGAGGCCTTGATTTATGTCTGTGGTTGAGGCTCAAATCTGTGTAAAAACTTTGAAAGCATTGAAGTGGGGAAGCAAAAGGAATAGGGAGCTTTAAATCCTATTAAGTAGATACTCTCCCACCCAGGAAGTGGAGCGTCATCCCGTCCGCCTTGAGTGTGGGCTGGATTTAGCACCTGGTATCTGATGACGAAGAGTGTGGAAAAGAGAAAACAGTAATTTGACAGTGGAGAAATCTGGCGACCTGGACCCCGCCTTAAACAAGAGATCGAGTCTATCATAATGAGCCAAACCTTGGGGAGGTCACGTATTTCCTGATATAATGCGGTCTTCCTCCCAAAAGCCCGTAACTTCTTACCAATCATATGAAAAACATCGAAAAGACTAAAAAAAAAATTTTAATTTTCTTTTTTAAAAAAAGGGAAACATCCAATAAACCCAAACGGAGAGACATTCTCCACAATGTATGACCAGTACTCCTCAAAACGGTCAAGGTCATTCGAAACAAAGGAAGGCTGAGACACGGTTCCAGCCCACTGGAGACTGAATGAGACAGAAGACCGCATGCAGCGCGGTGTCCCGGTGGGGGGCCTGGAACAGGAGACAGGCAGTGCTGGTGAACTTGGCAAAACTCAAATAAAGTGTGGAGTTCAGTGAACAGCGATGTGCCAAGGTCAAGCGCACCAACTTTCTTTGCTTTGCGACAAGTGCCAGCGGGACGTAAGATGTAACTAGGCACGGAAACCACGTGAACGGTGCACAGAGACTATCTGTGTCAGCTCTGCAGCTTCTCTGTAAATCCAGAATCGTCCCCAGATGAAAAGTGTATTTAAGAAGTGGAAGGACCGCCCTCTTTTCCACCTTCCCCGAAACACACACACATCCACCCGCAGGCCCGTGCGACTGGGCTGGGAGGGTGGTATTCTAGGCAAGCTAATAGAAGGCAAAGGGAACAGGAAACATTCCGACGACCAGGAGGAAAGGTGTAGGGAAGACAGGAGGAGAGAATGAGGGGAGAAGGGGAGGAGGGGAGGACGGGAGGAAGGGGGGAGAAGTGGGGAGAGGAAGGTATAATGGTGAAGCCACTCAAGGTTTTGTCCCTGCTCAGGAGCAAAGAAACAAACCTAAAGTAGCAAAAGACAGCGAGCAGGGCTGCCCACGCCCAGGTCCTGAGTAGTGTCGATGGCACTGCAGCCTGACACATTCGGGTACTTTGTTCAGAAATGCCAAAGGGTGCAGAAACGATGAGGTTGACTTCTGCAGCATGGAGGCAGACGTGACCGGCCCGGGGCTCACCAATCCCTTTCCCTCTTCCAGGGTCCCCAAGAAAGCTGTATGTCCCAACCAGCCTTGCTTTCAGATTGGTGCCGTATAACGCGACCCGGATCTGGCCAGCGGCGTGTCAGTAGAAATAATGTGCCCCGTTCCCCAGCCTCTACAACATCTCACACCATCCACCCTCCTCACTCTCTCTCTCCCCTGCTCACAGATAGGGGACTGCAAGCCTCTGAGACAATAAAGCCACATCACGGAAGATGCCCAGACGGAAGAGAGGATCTAGTTGCCGAGGATGGTGGCCCAGTGAGAAATGAAGTTTGATTGTGGTGAGTCATTGAGATTGAGATTTGAGGCTTGTATGTTACAGCAGCTAGCCTATCCTAATACAGGATATTATACACAAATAACTAATGACCAAACCATTCTAGGGCAGTTCCGAGTGTGGAAGGCAGAGGAGGTGGCATTAGTCTGTGGTCTCAAAGGATGAAGCTTTTGGTCTGGCAGAGCTGGGGCCTGAGTATTCCCGGTGGAGAGATCTACCCAGCAGAACTACCGACGCAGTCAACAGCAGAGCACAGTCAAGTGTGGGGACTGGCGTGTGGTTCACTTTAGCTGAAACACTGCAGGGAGGAATGGGAATACTGGGAAATGAGACTGCAGAGGAAAGTCTGGGCCATACCAGAGCAAGTCCTAAGGGAGGTTTTAAAGCAATAACGCAGGTGCTTAAGGTTTGTAAGCAAGGGTGTGACAGGAGCAGAGCTCCAGCCTCATTCTGACCCAGCTCACGGCGTGAAGCGTGTGTACAGGAAGGCAGGCCCAGAGCCCTGTGGTAGGACTACTGCAGTAGCCCAGCGGGGACAGCCTGAACTAGGGAATGGCGAGCAGGGAAGAGTCCGGAGAGACAGTGCCAGGGCTGACATCCCATCAGCTGGTAGGAGTTTTTCAACTGCGGAGAACACAATGTCACTGGCTATGACTTTCTGTCATTTACCATTGCTTCAGCCCCTCTCCCTGCCACTCCCACGTGGGGCTGCCATGTATCTGCAGCTGTCAAGAACAAACAGTTCTTTCCCAGAGAAAGCGATTAGAGAGGTTTAACATCTTATCTAACAAGTTGTTCCCATCTTCCTGTACCCACAGCCCAAGTCCAAGACTCGCAATTTAAAGGACAAAGTGTGCTTCTTCCCTTCCCTTCCTTGATTTCTCCCTCTCGTTATTTCTCTTTCCCCTCTATGTGCAGGTCAACAAATATCTGTTGCCTCTTCACAGCGGCCGTGCAAACTGTAAGGGATATAAATCGAAATAAGAAAGTGTGTGAAGTTAAGTATTCTCCTGAGTGAGGAGTCAGACCTGCCGGTGCAGATGCAGCTAACTGTGAGTCAAAGTCCGCTGCCGTGAGTGTCTCTCGACTACAGGATGGTGGAGACCAGACTCGTTCTGCCCAGGTCAAATGGAGAAGCAGGGGGATAACTCACCTGGGCCTGGACAGACACACAGACCACTGCTGGGCTAAGTGGGGAGGGGGCATTCAAGGCCATGAGCAAAAAAACACATCCTGGCCAAGGTTTAGAACGGTAAGGAATCCAGTATATTGGTCAGGACACTTAGTTTGAGGTGACAGAAATTGAACTCAAACTGACTTAAGTAAGAAAGACAGACTGACAGACAACACATTGGCTCATAAAACCAGGCTTCAAGTACATTCAGGGGCTCCCACGGTGCCGCCATGACTCTGTATCTACCTGTCTCTAGCACCCCTCTTCCTGAGTTCATAGTCACTTAGGCTCTTCCCCACGGCAGGGACATGGCCCCTGGTAGGACAAGACATCCATCTACCAGCTGAGCACCACCCTCCAATAACTCCTGCAAAACCACAGGTTGGTTCTTATCGGCCCAGCTAGAGGCAGCTGCCCATCTCCAACAATCCGGACAGTTGAAAGAATCTTGTACTTCTGCCCACCAGGCATGGGTGCAGGGCTCAACATGGGACGCATGAGGGTGGGGACAGCCCACCCAAGCCATCAAATGTCACTACAACTGGTGTGGCTGGGGAACAGTACACGGGTTGCAGACGGCAGGAGGGGTGAGGTGGCAGGAGGAAAGGATCAAAACAAAATAAGGACCATATCACGGACCCTGCTTATGATGTGCAAAGGCACGTGGATTTCATTCTTTAGGCTACTGGTTCTCAGCCATTTTCTCCCACGAGACACACTATGAACAACACGGTCTGCGGGCACATCCGGGCCTTATTCACGATCTCGCCACGCATTAGCTCTAATTCCACCCTTCCCCTCCTACGCTAGACGGCAGTGATACACGGAACCTTGCTCTAATTGGCTTCTAAAGAGTAAAACAAAAAGAGAATAAATTATTCACAGGCTTCTGCTCTCTAATTACCAGCGGTAACAAATTGCTTTGATTCAACAATGTCCCCCGTTGCCTGGGCTGAGCACAGAGGCTATACACAGGCAACGGGAGACACTCAAGGTTTCAGATGTAGAATGGATTGGAGGGGGGGGCTGCCGAGGGCAGAGAGGCAAGCTGGGAGGCTATTACAGCAGAGAGGTGAGGGGTGCCAAGGACTTGAGCCAAACTCATAGCTGGAGAGAATGGAAAAGAAAAACGTAATTGCAGAGAGAGTGTGCAGGGTTAAGTACTTATTGACCGGACAACAACAGAGATGCTTCCACGTTAGCTGACAACAGAGTGATGCTTCCGCATTAGCTGACAACTTCCAGATCACCACCCCAATCCCCCGATTAGCTGTCCCAGTTGCCTCCCAGCTACCTACCAGTCACACCCTGGGAAAAGTAAGTGACAGAAGCCGGACAGGGGGGTTCCAGCCGCAGCAAAGGTCCCACTCTCAGGTTCAACGAGTGTTTTTTCTTCCTAACTGCTTATTATTTGTACTTTAAACTCTAATAAAATAATAATTCATAATAATCCTTCTTGGTGTTTTTTATGTGATTATTAATGCTCCTAGAAATCGATATTAATATCTACAGTTGTAATGGTTAATTGCTGTAAAATTGTGAGTCGTAGTTACTGTTCAAAATAAGGCCTTGAGTTTTATGGTGCTTTACCTCTTCATACCTTCATTTATCTCCATTTTATTATTTTCACAATAATTCTGAAACAGGTATCATTGATCTCATTTCACGAACCATCACAACGAGCAAGTCGCCAGAAAGCAGAGCTACAGACGGGTGAGAGAGACGGGCTGAAACCCCTGATTTCTGACACGTGGGACCAAGAGCTCTCCACTCCGTTTTGGTACTCTCTGTTTGCAGTAAAAATAATAATAACAATAACAAATACAAACTGTTCCCAATCTGAGAAGGGGTTTGTCATCTAGCTTTCAGAGTTTCAGCGACTCGCGTTTTCCCAAGGAGAAACAAATAGGGAGGAGGAAGATGCGGGTAACGTGGGGGAAGCAGGAAAAGCTCCCAAAGCAATTCGGTTCCTTGTATCGGGAGGTTCTCCATGGGGCTGCTGCTGGCTCTGGGCAGAAACACCTTCCCTTGTGTTCGATTAGTCTTTCAGGATGTTAAAATCTTCCCCCAGCCCCCACCTCCAGGCAGTGTGACAACCAAAATTCCCACACGGGTTCTCTATCGCCCTCTGGGGGACTGGAGGAGATAATGCAGGATACCTGGGCAGAGCAGGGGCAACAGAGGACTTTGAGTCCCTGAGACTTCAGATAAGACAGAGATCAAGTCGGTGGCATTTTTTTTTTTTAATTTAAGCCACTGTGCTTTCAAATAACCAGCCTCAAAGTTTCTGACCACCGTGCTTTTCAGAAAGCTACTTCCTCTCACTGGAACTTGCTCTCCCCTCGCAAAACCTAATCATAAAAGTAGCCACCTATCTTGCCTTTAAGACCCAATCGTATGACATCGTTCTGAGAAGCGTGGCTGGATCCCCAGTCCTGAATTCCTAGGGTGTTTTGCCCCTCCGCGCATCCGGACAAGACCTCATGCTGTCAATCACGTCCTTCTTCACTCTATCAGCGCTGCCGACAGAGACAGCGCGCAAGCCACGTGTCTCACTGTCCAGCAGATGCGTTTAAGAAAGGAAAAGGAAAAAGGCGAACTAATACACTTCATTCAACCGAACATATCCAATTAAATATTTTAACCTATAATTTACATTAAAATTTTTAATGAGATCTCTTACTTTTGTTGGTGTTCCACTTAGCAACTGTTCCCATGAGCTGTTCCAACCCCTCCGCCCCATTTATGCACAGGATGGGGCAAACGTAGGTTTACAGTTGTTCATATGGGAAAAATACAATAATTAATAAATAATCATGCAAGAATAAACTCCCTTTCACCTGTAAGCCTACTTTTGGCCCAACCTGTATTTATTGCCCAGAACAAATTTCTTAACATATATGAAGAAAATTGTCTCTCACATCTTTTCCCAGTCGCTTGTATTCTGTGACTCCATGTTGGTAACTTGAAATTGGCCGTAGTGGGAATATTTACACTACAGAAATTGGCAAATGCTATCGTCCATCAACAGCTGAATGGACAACCAAACCATGGGATAGCCACAGGATAGAATACTATTCAACCATTAAAAGAAATAATCTGTTGACACATGGAACAACATAGATGACTCTTACAATAGCTATACTAAGTGAAATATGCCAGATTTTTAAAGGATACGTACTATATGATTACGTTTATATAAATATCTAGAAAATGCAAACTAACCTAGGGAATTTCAAGTGATGGGTATGTGCACTATCTTGACTATAGTAATGGTTTCACAGATGTGCATTCAAATGGATAAGTTTGACATTTGTATTTGAATATGTGTAGTCTTTTCTACATGAATTATATCTTAATAAAGCTGTTTGTAAAAATGTTCTTTTCTGTTTATCCCCATAATAGAATTTATTTTAGTTATATTTTAATATTATATAAAGTAATAAATATTTAATAAGTAAAAGAAATGCTACTATATCATATAGTACTAGTTGATTTACTTTTCTATTTCTTCCACTAAACTCTAAGTTCCTTGAGGACAAGAACCTTCATGAAGTCTTTCCTGGGCTCATGTTTTCTCCTCTCCTTTGCCCCCACCTCCCCACCCAAGGAACATTTATGACTCCTTTCTCTGTGTTCCTGTTTCAGAGAAGTGGAAGGCATGAAGGCTTTAGACCCAAAAGGAAGCAAATTTACTCTTGGCGCTGCTGTTTCTCCCTTGTGTGCCCCTAGGCAAGTCACTTAACTTTTCTGAACCTTGCTGTGCTAATATAGAAAAGCAGCATGATAATGACACCTACCAGAAGCAGGACAAAAAGTGCCTAGATCCCTCCCTCCCATGAGTAGTAGTGTGTGTATGTGTATATGTGTGTGTGTGTGTGTGTGTATGTGTGTGTATATCTTTGTGTGTGTGTGTGTGTATATATATCAGCAAAAGATAGGGAAACCAGCTGCATAGGTGCTACTTGACTTTAATGAAGGGGTAGGCTACCTTGAAAAAAATAATAATAATAGCCAATTCAAAGCTATGAGAAACAAGCACCAATACACTCAATCTAAGGGGTTCAATGAGAAGTGGAACTGCTGGAAGAAGCCCCATTGAAAGGGACTATTCAGGGCCCTTCTTGCAATGTGGTTTATCAAGAGAAAAGATGCCCTTTGACCCAGGGTTTCCACTTCTAGTTATCTACCTGCAGGATGCAGCTTAAGATATGGCAATATCTAGGTGCCAAAGGATTTTTATCATAGCATTCCTTTAAAGCACTGGTAGTCAACCTGGTCCCTACCGCCCACTAGGGGGCGTTCCAGCTTTCATGGTGGGTGGTAGTGGAGCCACCAAAGTATAAATAAAAAGATAGATTTAACTATAGTAAGTTGTTTTATAAAGACTTATTCTGCCAAACTTAGCGAAAATCCGACATAAAGTACTTGGTAATTATTATTATATGCTTTAATTTGCTGTAACTCTGCTTTATAAATTTTATAAAGTAAAGTTACCTCCCTACTTTATCACCATTACTGTGGAACCGGTAGGCGGTTAGAAAATTTTACTACTAACAGAGATACAAAAGTGGGTGGTAGGTATAAAAAGGTTGACTACCCCTGCTTTAAAGAGTGAAAAGCTGATACAACCTAAATGTCCAACACACACACACAAACACACACACACAAATTATGTCGCAACATAAAACAATGCTTAAGATAAAATGTTCAATTAAAAAAAAGTAAGATACAAAATTGTATCCATGCCACAATTATAACTATAAAAACAAGGCATAGAGAGAAAGACTTCAGGAAGGATGTCAAAATGATAGTACGGATTATATTCAAAACTTTTTAAATTGGATCATTTATCCAATGTTCTACAAGGTAAATGTATAAACTTTATGACAAAAATTCCATATCGAAAAAGATGAAGAAAAGAGGACCGGTTGGTCACTAAGCAACCGAGGCAACACCTCACAGTCAGTTTATCCAGAAGGTGGTAGAAACATGTCAGTCCCAGAAACAGTAAAAATACCCAGTGCCTCACAGACATCTGAAAACTTCCACAGCTCACATTCCCCAAAGAAAACATGCAATTCGCTTACATTCTGTTGAATTGGCTTTTGGAGGAAGACAACATAAGGGACAGTTGGTGACACCTCAGTTGTCTTAAATGGTGTGGACATATGGCATCTTGCTGGCTGGGAGAGCTCATTCTGTGATCACTGCAAAACTCGAGACACCCGGTCCAGATAAATACTGGAAGGGAGCGAAGTCTGTATTGAGTAATACGGCCAGGAAAGGCTGCCATGGTCATTAGAAATGTGGCACCCCGAGGCAGCAGCAGACGCCAAGGGAATGTGAGTGTGGGAGGTGGAGGGAAGGAAGGGGAGACCACAGGGGCACACGCAGTGCCACCAGAGCACTGGCTCCCAGGGGTGCCTGGGCAGCGCCCCAGGGGGCACTGGTTTGAATGCTCCTGAGCACAGTGTGCCATCTGAATTAGCAACCACTGGAATAGAAGGTGGATAATAAATCCCAAGAGAACAGAGACCACTGAGTGTCGTCAAATGCGAGGTCTGCAACCAGGAGACCACTGGCATTGACCAGTATGTTAGAAAGGGAAGTAATTTTTGAATTTTTGAATCTACTTTCTCTTAGGTGGATCTCTCTCTCTCTCTCTTCTTCTCTCTCTCTCTCTCTCTTCCTCTCTCTCTTTGTCTTCCTCTCTCTCTCCCTCCCTCCCAGCCAGACATAATGAAGAATAGAATTATCAGCCAAGCACTGAAGAAACACATAATTTATAAATATACTTCAGTTCCCTGGCCGGGTAGCTCAGTTGGTTGGAGCATCTTCTGTATACACCACAGTTGGGGGTTGATCCCATGTCAGGGCACATACAGGAATCAACCAAAGAATGCATAATTAATTGGAACAACAAATCGATGTTTCTCTCTCCCTCTCCCTAACATCAATAATAAAAAATTTTAAATAAATAAATAATTCGGCCTCCCTTCAAACGCCCTTTTCTGATTCCAGCTCTGGACCGTTTTCGGGGAATGAAAATGATGAACAAATCAAAGGTTAGGATCCATACCCGGAGCCTGCTCTTTACTGACGTTCCCCCACTCCACCCCCACCCCCACCCCCACCCCCGGTTTCTGGCTTTGCAGAGTGCAGGAGCCAGGCTCTGGGACAGGTTGCAATGAGCCTGCGCCAAGTCCTAAAGCCCCATTCACCAGAGCCAAAACCATGACTTCTTCCAAACAAGGACAGACATGTCTGCGGCTCCCACTCAACAATCCTTCCCCGACTACACCGACCCCCAGGATCCGGAGGCAATCTATCCTAGCAAATTTACTAATGGCTGCATGTAATGGTAATCAATAAATGGGGGCTGTCTACTCAATAACCTTAACGACAACTGCATTTGGAAGCAAAAAAATAAAACACACACACACACAAAATACAAAAGGGCTCTGTTCCAATCCAGGCAGAAAAGCATTTTTTTTCACAAGTTTTCCCCCCACGTTACCCGGGCACTTCCCCGGGCACCGTGGGTGTTGAGAGACCACGCCGTTCTCCGGCTCCGTTGTCCCGTCTCTGCTGCAGCCCAGGTAACCTTTACTTTGATACTCCGTGTGTTGGGGCCCGAGCCGTGACAATACACTTCTTAATTCTGTAACTTAATGAAAAATTAGGCAGTCATCTTTCTGCTTCCCCAAAGATATCCAAGAGTTGCAAAGAGGTCTTCATCCTGTGGTCCCAACTTGATCTTTCCAGTCCCGCCCCCTTTCCCGGGCCTCAGACGCAGCCCCAGCAGATCCCTCCGCATGCGTCCTGCCTGCCTGCCCTCGACGTGGCCGCACTTGGGCGTCCCGGTGGCCGGCTTCACCGGGACGTGCATGCCTTCCATACTCATGGACTTCCGTGAGGTCCAGGGGTTGGGGCACGAGCTGGTCCCGTTTCCTCCCGTGTGGCTCCAGCACCAGGCACAGGATGTGGCTGCAGAATGTGCACTTGCATAGGAACGGAGATCCGTACTTAAAAGATTCTAATAAAAAGGAAGCCGCTCCTTTCCTGCCAGCCGAGGCAGAACCCCTGCCCTGATGCCGTAAGTGGGAACAGAACTGTCTCCAGAGTGAAAACACAGGATCATGTTACCATGAGGTTAGAGTGACATACCAGGGCTCGCTGCAGAGGACAGGGCCCAAATCAACAAGGAATACCCAGATTTGCAATATCGCGGGGCACAGTTTAAAGCCTTTTGCTGTGTTTTTATTTAGGGCACCTTAATTTTACTCCAAACAGAAAAAATCGGTAAAGTCATTTATCACCAAAAGTTTATAAGGGATAACATACGGGCCTTCCGAGCTATTTCCCAGAGTAGGGTTCCACATCACTAAGCCCGTGGGTCTCCCTCATCCACCAGTATGCCTAGCTGAGGCCTGGCACTGGGGAGAAGGAGGCTGTACAGCAGGACAGGGGCAAAGCCACAGAGCCCACTTTCCTGTCCTGGGGGACTCTAGGGAGAAGGAAACCTGGGGCAGAAGAGGGGCAGGGGTGAGACTTGTGTGTCCCCCATCTCTCTAGAGGGACATCCGCCCACAAACAGGAGGGTCTACATCCATGTAAACTCAATGGCCAGTAAAGTCAGGCAGAAGGAGGCTGGGTTTTAGCTTTCTCAAGTTGTCTCCTAGGTTCTGTGTGGTTTGGATGGGCCTCAGATGGTCCCACAAGCTCCTGAAGCCGTACCTCAGAAATTACCGGGGATGGTGACTGGGGAGTTGGCCAATGAGGTTTGACCAAGTAGCCCAAGGCTAAGGCTGCACTACCTGACCCAGAACCATCTAAAAGCACAACCGACCTCAATGGCATCGAAAGCCCTGCAGAGCAGGTACGAGTGGGGAGGTCTTCCCTCGTTTAGAGAAAACCTCAGGGACCCCCTGCACAGGTCGGGTCTCTGCGTGGCCTAGGGCCGAAGTTCCTGTGGCTAATCAGGAAGCCTGAGGGTGTGGGTTCACACCTGACACTGGCAGGGAGATCAGATGGAGGCTCCAGTCCCACCTCCCCCCGCCTGACAGTCCTGAAGCTCCCACTCCTCCCAGGGGGGATGAACCACTTAGCCTTCGTGAAATGTGCTGCTGGCAGTTATTCTGCAGGGTGCACACTGAGCGGTAGAGGGCATCGTAGACGAGCCCCATTCCTGGGCTAGCCTCAGCATCCCTGACATTCTCAGTCATTGAGCACACCCTTGAGAAACACTGCATCGGCCATCACAGGGACAGATTTCCCTGCACAGAAGCTGGGCTGATGGGTCAGATACACTCACTGCCTGTGGTCGAAGATGTGAAAGCCACACGGCCATCACAGAAACAAACGCCCTTTTTTTCCAGAATACTCTGAAAGGACCAGGAAGAATGCAAGCGGAATGGCGTCTGCCTGATATATGCTTTGTCAATTACCAACAGCTGCCCATGAAAATTTACTTACAAAGAGAAGCCTAAATATTTTCCTTATGGGAAGCCAACATTGTAATACAAACAACTCTGAGCTTTAAAAAACAAACAAACAAACAAAAAAAAACCTTCAAAATTCCTTCTTTCATTTCTCCCATAGCAAACTTAAGGAAGACCCTGCGGAAGTGGATCAGCAAAGACGAGAGGAAGAAAATGCCAACTGCAGAAGCAGCCCGAAGTCAGGGAAGTAGGTGTCCCAAAGCTCCCAGTGGGGGACCAACATCCAGTGACAGAGAAAGGCCTGTGACCAGACTTTCCATGAGCTAACTGGGAATTTTAACCTATGACTCATCCCAGGGTGGGGTCCAAAGCTACAGGGACACGGCCCCAAGCCATGCCATGTCATCGGCCAGATTGCACATTTCCTGAAAGTAATCAAGTCAGAAACCAGCTTCTTGGCAGAAGCCCCTGGTGGGAAAATGACTGCCAGAAGCCAAAGTGAGGATGGGTTCCGTGATTTAATTCTGCACAGAAAACACAATCCATTAAATGGGATCTGACAAGGCCTTAATCTTATCCGTAGCAGAGGGTGTTGGCTCAGCACAGCTCTGCTCTCTGCAGCATATTCTTGGGAAGCTATGTATAGAACCAGGGATGCTCTTGCCAAAGCCCAAATAAGTCCATTTGACGCGAAAAGGGAAGCTCATCAAGCCCTCCCCAATCCCGCCCCCCCCCCCCCGCCGTGACTCTCTAGGGAGTAAGCGTGCTCTTCTTACAAATTCAACATTATCAAAACCTGGCTGGGAGTCACACAGTTCAAGGGAGGTAGCCGAGATGAACGATGCCCCAGATGGCTTCAGAGTGCCCACTGCTGTCCAAGGAGGTCAGACCAGTAGCCAACCTTGCTCATAAAGCACCCATGGGACTGATATTTGCAACCTGGGTCTCACTGCATAACCCAGTCACAGAAGGTGGGGCATCAAAACATGGAGGATCAGTCACTCTTAAACATGGTTTTGAAAACTGGGAAAGTCCCTGACCAGTGGCTCAGTGGTAGAGCATCAGCCCAGCATATGGACGTCCTGGGTTTGATTCCTAGTCAGGGCACACAGGAAAAGCAACCATATGCTTCTCCACCCTCTCTCTGCCTCTTCTCTCCCTCTTCTACCACAACCAGTGTCTCTATTGGTTCAAGCATGGCCTCAAACGCTGAGGATAGCACCACTGGAGTACATCAGCCTCAGGCACTAAAAATGGCTCAGTACTCAAGCATCAGTCCCAGATGGGTTTGCCAGGTGGATCCTGGTCTTGGAGAGAAGAAATTTAGGGCTGTCACATCCATTAGCCCATCTGATCCCAGCAACAGTCCCCAAGGCTTGTGTCACTACTTCACTGTCTCCGTTTGTAAAATGAGGAAACTGAGACTTAAAACTATGACTCAGATCACATAGTTTAGGGGACTGTTTGCAAACTCACACCCGTGGTATCCCAAAGCCCATGCCTCTCTACTCAGAGGGCAGTCCTCGGACCATCACATCAGGTAGGAGCCTGTTAGAGATGCAGATTCACAGGCTGCAAGCCAGACCGGATGAATCTGGATCTATGTTTAATGGGATCCCCGAGGAATTCATTAGATGTGCTGCCTTAAAGGGCTCCTATCCAAAAGGGGTGGGTGCATTAAAACCACGAGTTCAGACTAGAAAAGGGGTTTAGCGAAACAGAGCAGGGCCCGGCTCACAGGAGAAGCAAGAAACAGCCTGTATCCTAATCGCGCATCCACATCAGGAGCGCCCATCACGCTATCTTGTCTCACCAACCACAAACCCAGAAGCGTAAAAGCCACGGTGTCCGCCACGGTGGAGAGGCCCTACCTTTGGAGCCAGGTGGGTTCAAATCTCCAGTCTGCCTGGCTGACTTTGCGTAGTTTGTTTGGTCTCTCGGAGCCTCAGTTTCCTGACCTGTACAAGTGGGATAACCTCAATCACCTTGCCAGGGTTTGGGGGAGATTCAATAAGCCAGGGGTGCACGCTGGAGGCTGGGGAGAGAGACAGCCGGCAGCAGACAGCTCTTCCCTGTCCTCTTGGGTCCCCTAGTGGCAGATACTGAGACTCCTGTCACTGGTTCGATTGGCTGGACACATCTGTCTTCCTTAAGTTCCAGCTGCAGTTTATTTTCACCCCTTTTAAGAAACCACTGAGCCGCACAGCAGGTTCCAGGGGGCAGGTGGTGCGGAACAAGGGAGACAGGCCTCCGGGGCGCACAGCCCGGGAGGGTCTACTTTCACGGAAACTGAAACCTTTTACTTAGTACGGTTCCCACTTCCTTCCTCCCAAGTCTCGGGTTTCGAAAGCCAACTTCTCACGCCAGAGGCTTAGTGAGCTTCCAGAGCCCACGGCCCCTGCACCTGGAGCCACCAAACCCAAGTCCGAGCCTGTTTCCTCTGCAGGCACACGGTCAAAGGCAGGTGAGGCCTGAGTCAGACCAGGAAATGAGAGCACACGGTGGGTGTCAAACACGGGGCTTGTCTCTTTCACGTGTACTATTATCTATTTTAAACCCTCCCGGCAAGCCCGAGAAGTGGACACCCTCATCCCTACTTCACCGATGAAAAAACCGAGGCCAAATTAGATAAGGGACCTGCGCAAGTTAACACAGCAAAATAGGTGAGAGCCCAAGGGGTCATTAAATACCACCGAGCCCAGTGGTACTCCAGGTGCATCCCTGGACGGGCAGCATCACCCCCGGAAGCTTGTGTGAAAGGCACATCCTAGGGCCCCACCCCGACCTGGAGGCGAGCCCTTCAACCAGGTCACAGCTCTCTAGGTCACTGTGGTGCACACGAGTTTAAGGACCACTGTCCTAGTTCACTGCTCAGATGTGACAGGAAAGAAAATAGAGGTTCGCCTGACCAGGCGGTGGCGCAGTGAATAGAGCCTCGGACTGGGATGCCGAGGACCCAGGTTCGAGAACCCCCGAGGTCGCCAGCTTGAGCGCGGGCTCATCTGGTTTGAGCAAAAGCTCGCCAGCTTGAGCCCAAGGTCGCTGGCTTGAGCAAGGGGTCACTCAGTCTGCTGTAGCCCCCCTGGTCAAGGCACATATGAGAAAGCAATCAATGAACAACTAAGGTGCCGCAACAAAGAACTGATGCTTCTCATCTTTCTCCTTTCTTGTCTGTCTTGTCCCTATCTGTCCCTCTCTCTGTCTCTGTCCAAAAAAAAAAAAAAGAAAAGAAAATAGAGGTTCAAAGAGATGAAGCAACAGAACGGAGAGTAAAGACCAGTACGGCCATGTCCAGGAGTCGAATTTTCCTCCCTGGGTAGCTAGCTCAGAATGTCCCTTTCACGAGGAGGAAAGACTGAAGTCCACAGTACAATGGAGCACAAAACTGTGTAACTTTGCAGCAATTTTGGCTAGGATTTGAAACAGGATGGGAATGAGGAGAGCTTTCCCTGAAACTCTGCTGAGCTGTCTGCTCCCAGACACGGAGCGTCTGCCTCGTCACCACCACCCAGCAGAGAGGACTAGAGGGGAGAGTGTCAGGGACCGTGTCAGAACTGAGATGTTATTTGTACACACCTCTGCTACCATAAGCTTTTGGGGGAGGGGGGCATATCGTTTCCTAAAATACTTTTTTATTTAGAAATTAAATTTAATGGGATGACACCGGACAGTAAGATTACATAGGTTTCTTATTTCTAAATCTGTGTGTCAAATTCACTTCCTGCTACACCCTCTAGCATTAGAGCTAACCCACTCAAAAAAAACAGGGCTGGCCACCCATGGCAGTGTGGCCGGAAGAGCCGTTGTCTTGAAGCGGCATTTGCATCAAAAGGATGCTTTTTAGGTGAGTTTAAAGATGACGTGTCCATTTGGGGTGGGATTCTGGGGGCCGATACAGATTGAGTAGGACCTACAGTCTACACAAGCTGCCCCTTGCTCCTGCCATTGATGACCACCAACTTACAAGCAATTGTCCCTGTTAATTGCTGTTTGAATTCAATCTGAACTGTAGGCTGTACTTTGGGAAGCCAGTTTCCTCATCTCTAAAATGGACATGCCCAGCCATATAGAAATACCTATCGTTCTTGTTGTAACAGGGAACCTGGGGGAGACTGACACATACAAGCTTTTTAAATTTTTTTGAAAAAACACCTACCATTTGTAAATACATAAACACTTCCTACCTTTGAGAACAGAAAGGAGAATTTACCTTTAGGGCAGACTCTGTCCCTTTGCTCTAGAAAGAACTATGTGAATGAAAATATTACGGAAATATAAAGCAAGTATACACGCTTGGGAGGAGCAAGATGGCGACGGAGTAGGCGGACGTACCAACTTCCAACTCCCAGAACCAAAGTGGATTACAACGCAATTTTAAGAACCATCACCTGGATAAACCAACTTTGAACAAAACTAAGTGGACTCTTCAACCAAGGAACACAGAAGAAGCCACATTGAGACTGGTAGGAATAGCGAAAACGCGAAAAGGGCTGCCCAGCTCCCCGGAGCAAACGGCAGCCTGGAGAGACCCGTGTGGCGGGAGGAAAGTTTGGCAGAGAGGGAGGGACCTGGGTCCCAGGAACCAAGCCCCAGCCTGCAGTCCCAGAGCCTAGAAGAGGCGTTTGGACAGTTTTGAGCTGTGAAACAAGTGAGGGAGCTCCCAGGCCTACAGTGTGGAGTATTAGGTCCCTTCCTACTCTGCTGAGGGCTGCTTAAGGTTTTGGGGCAGCAGGACGCTGAAACGCGGTTCTGTCGGCGTGGGCGGAGGCCAAGCCGGTGGGAGATCGGTCTAGCCCAGAGGGTCGGAGGGTAAGCGCGAGAGCGGTCCGGAAGCTGCGGGCCCGCCTTTAATCCCACTTACGGGGACAAAGCGGGAGGCCAGGAACAGGCAGGCCCTGCGCAAGCCGACCCTGACCGTGGGGACCGGGCTAGGACCAGGGACGGGCAGGGGCTCGCGGCTGAGCTGACACTACCAGTCCCCTCGCCCCCGGCCGGAGAAACCGCGGTTGGCCAGTATACGTGTGCGAGCGGGCTCCGAGCATGAGAACGGGGTGGACCCCGAGACGGGTGGAGGCTCGCAGCTGAGCCCACGCTATTATCCCCATCCGGCCGGAGAAAACGCGAATAGCATTCATACGTGCACGAGCGGGCTCCGAACACGGGGGCGGGGTAGAGTCCGGGACGAGCGGAAGTACGCAGCTCGGCGGAAGCCAGCAAACACGCCCGCCCCAATAAACCTTGGTTTCCGACCCTGCGCAAAGGGCCCTGGCCTCGAGGGCGGGGCTAAAGCTCCGGACGGGCAAAGGCTTACAGCTGAGAGCACGTCAAAAGCCCCGCCTAACCCGCGGAACTGTAGCGAGCAGGCTCCGACTGCTGGTTCTGGGCGGAAGTCCGGAAATAGGCTGGGTCCGCAGCTGAGGAAAGGTGCTCACCTCTACCCTTGGTGCTGATCTTGTGGCTTCAGTGACAGCCCCTCCCACGGAGGAGAGGCAGAAATCACAGCAAAAGCCACAGTGGGCCCGCGCTGGCAACGCTCATACCCAACCACCCTAGGCACCGGCAGAGGGGGTGGGGGGCCTGCAGATAGACCACACCTAGAGAACACAAAGGCAACACCTACTGGACTCCAGTGGCCACAACTTGCTTATACACAGAAAAAATGGGCAGGCAGAGGAATGCAAACCAAATGAATCAAGAGAAATCCCCAGAGAAGGACCTGAATGAACCAGATATAACCAAATTACCGGAAGCAGAATTTAGAATAATGATAGTTAGGATGTTCAAAGAAATTAGAGCAACAATGGATAGTCATTATGAACACCTAAATAAAGAGATAACAAGTATAAAAAATGAAATTGAAATAATAAAAAAGAATCAGACAGAAATGACAAATACAGTATCAGAACTGAAGACCACAATGGAAGGAATTAAAAGCAGGATGGATGACGCTGAGGATCGAATAAGCGAGTTAGAGGACACAATAAACAAAGGCACAGAAGCTGAGAAGAAAAAGGAAAAGAGACTTAAAAAATGTGAGGAAACTCTAAGGGAGCTTTGTGACAACATGAAGAGAAACAACATTCGCATCATAGGGGTGCCTGAAGAAGAGGAGAGAGGACAGGAAATGGAAACTTTGTTCAATCAAATCATAGCAGAAAACTTTCCTAAATTAAGGCTGGGAAACACTCCACACATTCAAGAAGCACACAGAACTCCATTAAAGAGAAACCCAAAAAGATCTACACCAAGACACATCATAGTTAAAATACCAAAGCTAATGGATAAAGAAAAAATTTTAAAAGCTGCTAGAGAAAAAAAGGCTATCACGTACAAAGGAGCCCCCATAAGGATGACATCAGACTTCTCAACAGAAACACTTGAGGCCAGAAGGGAATGGCAAGAAATAATCAAAGTAATGCAGAACAAGAACCTACAACCAAGACTACTTTATCCAGCAAGGCTAACGTTTAAAATTGAAGGAGAAATAAAGAGCTTCCCAGAAAAAGAAAGCCTCAAGGAATTCATAAAAACCAAACCAATTCTGCAAGAGATACTAAGGGGCCTCTTGTGAACAGTTTAAAGGGAGGAATGAATAGAGCAAAAGAAGAATACAGCTTTAAAGAATAAAATGGCAATAAACAACTACATATCAATAATAACCTTAAATGTAAATGGATTAAATGATCCAATCAAAAGACATAGGGTAGCTGCATGGATAAAGAAACAGGACCCATACATATGCTGTCTACAAGAGACACACCTTAAAACAAAAGATGCTCATAGACTGAAGGTAAAAGGATGGAAAAAATTATTTCATGCAAATGGAAATGAAAAAAAAGCAGGGGTAGCAATACTTATATCAGACAAAATGGACTTTAAAACAAAGGCTGTAGTAAGAGATAAAGGAGGACACTACATAATGATAAAGGGAACAATTCAACAGGAAGATATAACTATTGTAAATATCTATGCACCAAATATAGGAGCCCCGACATACATAAAGCAAACTTTGATGGATATAAAGGGCGAGATTAACAGCAATACTATCATAGTAGGGGATTTCAATACCCCTCTAACAACACTGGATAGATCCTCAAGAAAGAAAATTAATAAAGAAACAGCAGACTTAAAGGATACACTAGATCAACTTGATTTAATAGATATCTTCAGAACTTTTCACCCTAAAGCAGTAGAATATACATTCTTCTCAAGCGCTCATGGTACGTTTTCTAGGATAGACCACATGTTAGGACACAAAAATGGTCTCAATAAATTTAAGAAGATTGAAATCATATCAAGCATTTTCTCTGATCACAATGCCATGAAACTAGAAATTAACCACAAAAGAAAAACTGAAAAATACTCAAACACTTGGAAACTAAATAGCATGTTATTAAATAATGAATGGATTAACAATGAGATCAAAGAAGAAATAAAAAAGTTTCTAGAAACAAATGATAATGAGCATACATCAACTCAAAATTTATGGGACACAGCAAAAGCAGTTCTGAGAGGGAAGTTTATTGCACTACAGGCATATCATAAGAAGCTAGAAAAAGCTCAAATAAGCAACCTAACCCTGCATCTAAAAGAACTAGAAAAACAACAACAAATAAAACCCAAGACAAGTAGAAGGAAGGAAATAATAAAGGTCAGAGCAGAAATAAATGACATAGAGGCTAAGGAAACA
Organism: Rhynchonycteris naso; assembly: GCA_037038555.1. Lineage (NCBI taxonomy): Eukaryota > Metazoa > Chordata > Mammalia > Chiroptera > Emballonuridae > Rhynchonycteris > Rhynchonycteris naso. The sequence goes on from CM073002.1 coordinate 141,717,946, forward strand.
ATACAGAGGATCAATGAAACAAGAAGCTGGTTCTTTGAAAAGGTAAACAAGATTGATGAACCTTTAACTAGACTCACCAAGAAAAAAAGAGAGAGGACTCAAATAAATAAAATTAGAAAGGACAGTGGAGAAATAACAACTGACACAACAGAAATACAAAGCATTGTAAGAAAATACTATGAAGAACTATATGCCAAAAAATTAGACAATCTTGGTGAAATGGACAAATTTCTTGAATCATATAACCTTCCAAAAATCAATCTGGAAGAATCAGAACACCTAAACAGACCAATTACAACAAATGAGATAGAAACAGTTATCAAAAAACTCCCAAAAAAGAAAAGTCCTGGGCCTGATGGCTTCACAAGTGAATTCTATCAAAAATTCAAAGAAGAACTAATTCCTATTCTCCTCAAGCTATTTCAAAAAATTCAAGAGGAAGGAAGACTTCCAAACTCCTTTTATGAGGCGAGCATAATTCTGATCCCAAAACCGGGCAAAGACAACACAAAGAAAGAAAATTATAGGCCTATATCCCTGATGAATTTAGACGCTAAAATTCTCAACAAAATATTAGCCAACCGGATCCAGCAATATATGAAAAAAATCATACACCACGATCAAGTGGGATTTATTCTGGAGAGGCAAGGCTGGTTCAATATTCGCAAATCAATCAATGTGATTCACCATATAAACAAAAGGAAGGACAAAAATCACATGATAATTTCAATAGATGCAGAAAAGGCATTTGATAAAATCCAGCACCCATTCATGCTCAAAACTCTCAGTAAAGTGGGAATACAGGGATCATTCCTTAACATGATAAAGGCCATCTACGATAAACCGACAGCAAACATCATACTAAATGGACAAAGATTAAAAGCAATCCCCTTAAGATCAGGAACCAGGCAGGGTTGCCCACTTTCACCACTCTTATTCAACATAGTTCTGGAAGTCCTAGCTATAGCAATCAGACAAGAAGAAGAAATAAAAGGCATACAAATTGGAAAAGAAGAAGTAAAACTGTCATTATTTGCAGATGATATGATATTGTATATTGAAAACCCTAAAGTCTCAGTCAAAAGACTACTGGACCTTATAAATGAATTCAGCAAGGTGGCAGGATATAAAATTAATACTCAGAAATCAGAGGCATTTCTATACACCAACAATGAAATATCAGCAAAAGAAATTAAGGAAACAATCCCCTTCACTATTGCAGCCAAAAAAATAAAGTACCTAGGAGTAAATTTAACCAAGGAGGTTAAGGACTTGTACTCGGAAAATTATAGAACATTGATAAAAGAAATCAAGGAAGATACAAACAAGTGGAAGCATATACCGTGCTCATGGCTAGGAAGAATAAACATCATTAAAATGTCTATATTACCTAAAGCAATTTATAAATTCAATGCAATACCAATTAAAATACCAATGACATACTTCAAAGATATAGAACACATATTCCAAAAATTTATATGGAACCAAAAAAGAACACGAATAGCCTCAGCAATCTTAAAAAGAAAAAATAAAGCAGGAGGTATCACGCTTCCTGATATCAAGGTTTACTATAAGGCCATTATACTCAAGACAGTCTGGTACTGGCATAAGAACAGGCACATAGATCAATGGAACAGAACAGAGAACCCAGAAATAAACCCACAGCTTTATGGACAACTGATATTTGACAAAGGAGGAAAGAACATACAATGGAGTAAAGACAGCCTCTTTAACAAATGGTGTTGGGAAAATTGGACATCTACCTGCAAAAAAATGAAACTAGACCATCAACTTACACCATTCACAAAAACAAACTCAAAATGGATAAAAGACTTAAATGTAAGCCGTGAAACCATAAGCATCTTAGAAGAAAACATAGGCAGCAAGCTCTCCGACATCTGTAGCAGCGGTATATTTGCCGATTTATCTTCATGGGCAACTGAAATAAAAGGCAAGATAAACAAATGGGACTATATCAAACTAAAAAGTTTTTGCACAGCTAAAGACAATAGGAACAGAATAAGAAGACAAACCACACAATGGGAGAACATATTCGACAGCACATCTGATAAGGGGTTAATAACTAAAATTTATAAAGAACTTATAAAACGCAACACCAGGAAGACAAACAACCCAATCAAAAAATGGGCAAAAGAAATGAATAGAAATTTCTCCAAAGAGGACATACAGATGGCCAATAGGCATATGAAAAAATGCTCAACATCACTAATCATTAGAGAAATGCAAATTAAAGCCACAATGAGATATCACCTCACACCAGTCAGAATGGCACTTATCAGCAAAACAACACAGAATAAGTGCTGGCGAGGATGTGGAGAAAAGGGAACCCTTCTGCACTGCTGGTGGGAATGCAGACTGGTGCAGCCACTGTGGAAAACAGTTTGGAGATTCCTCAGAAAATTAAAAATTGAACTGCCTTTTGACCCAGCTATCCCACTTTTAGGAATATACCCTAAGAACACCATAGCACTGTTCGAAAAGAAGAAATGCGCCCCCATGTTCGTGGCAGCATTGTTCACAATAGCGAAGATCTGGAAACAGCCCAAGTGTCCGTCAGAAGACGAGTGGATTAAAAAGCTATGGTACATATATACTATGGAATACTACTCAGCCATAAGAAACGATGACATCGGATCATTTATAACAAAATGGATGTACCTTGATAACATTATACGGAGTGAAATAAGTAAATCAGAAAAAAAGAAAAACTGAGAACAGCACGATTACATACATAGGTGGGACATGAAAGTGAGGGTATGAGACATGGACAAGAGAGTGTTGGTTATGGGATGGGGGGAGGGAGGGAAAAGTGGGATAGGGAGGAGGGGAGGGACACAGAGAAAACCAGATTGAAGGTGACAGAGGACAATTTGACTTTTGGTGATGGGTATGCAACACAATTGAATGATAAGATAACCTGGAGATGTTTTCATTGTACATATGTACCCTGATTTATTGGTGTCACCTCATTAGAATTAATAATAATAAAATATATATTAAAATTAAAAAAAAAAAAAAAAAAAAAAAAAGTATACACGCTTGGTCCTGGGAGCGGCTGGCAATTCATTGTCTCCACATCCTTGCAAAGAGCTAGAAAAAGATTCTGGGGAAAGTGAGATGAAGCATCCCACCCCTTCCCCTTGAGGACCAACGTGGTCGTTAGGCGATGGGTGAACGGTGGTGGTGCTATCGAAGGCCAGGTGTCAGGGAAGGACTGCAGAAGCCAGCAGGAGGAGACAGCACAGCAACGAGGGGGTCTAACTGGTGAGGCCGACTTACAGCTTCACTGAGGTCAGAAAGTCCACCTGCAACGTGATGCCCCACTTCCTTGGCTGGTGGCACAAGGTAGAGCAGGATCAGCATTGACTCTTAAACCACTTTGAATAAGCCTGGGGGTCCTTGGGAACAGTTAGAGAGAAGGACTCCAAGAAAAGACCGAACTTCCTAATATTTGGGCACATTGGGCTTATTGTCATGGCAATTTGGGTCTTCTTTTTTTTTCAGGTGAGAGGAAGGGAGATAGTGAGACAGACAACCACATGCGCCTTGACTGGGATCCACCCAGCAACCCTGTCTGGGGATGATGCTTGAGTACCAAGCTATGTTTACTGCCTGGAGCCAATGAATGCTCCAACCAACCAAGCCATCCTCAGCACCTGGAGCTGACGCTCGAACCAATTGAGCCACTGGCTGCAGGGGTAGAGAGAGAGAAGGGGGAGAGGAAGGAGGGAGGAGAAGCAGATGGTCACCTCTCCTGTGTGCCCTGACTGGGAATTGAACCCAGGATGTCCAAATGCCAGGCCAATGCTCTATCAAATGAGGCACCAGTCAGGGCCAGATCTTATGTCATAATAAAAGCTGATGATCCTATTTTGTGGCCCCAGATTCCAAATAGCCTCCAAGTGTGAGCAAGACGAAAGAAAAGGAAGTAACCAACATTATTACCACTCATCTCATCTGGCTCGGCGGCGACAGCCCTACAGAGCGGCTACGGGGAATGACGAAGCCAATTTCTGAGAGCTAGGTGCAGGATCCTCTTCAGCAAACAAGAACTGAGAAGGACAGGACGCTAACAACCACACAGTCAGATCCCGTCGCGTGTTTGGGAGTGTGTATAAATGTATTCTACAGACACACACACACAACATGGTGGCTGAGAAGCTCTCCACCTCAGAGTCAGAGAAGAACCCAACACCTCACCTGTCTTAGTGACCAAAAGCATAGATCCCTGATGCTCCTCTGAGGTTTACGAATGAAGGGTTACAAGCCACCTCCCTCTAGATTTTCCAGAGTCGCTAACACTGGGAATCATCCATTCTCAGGGTTTTTTCCCACCATGAGTGATATGGGAGGAGAACCCCTGAGTGAGGTAGTTGTGAGTGAAAATCCACCCACAACTCATTCCTTTCTTTGCCCTCCAAAAGGCATACAGAAAATGGGAGGCATTTCAACAAAGGTAACCTGGATCCTGCTCTAATTTATTTCTTGAGAAGTAAACTCTTCCCACATTTTCGTACTTTGCTTATAATCATTTTCACACAACAAATCTCACCCCTGAGGTGACTTCCACAGTTAGGGGAAAACTGCATTAGAGAATATTCACCCTCAGACATTACCTTTGAAATCAACTATCTTCTCCGGAAGAAAGAACGACTTCAGAATAGCATACAGTCATATTAAGTAGCCTAATAATTGAACACCCAATGGCAGTAGATCTAGCTTTAATTGCCAAACGGGAGGCATATTTATACACGCTGCTTGTCCTAATGCACCCAGTGTTACGAGAAACCAGATGAAAGTCCTGACCTTCAATTAACACTTACGATTGAATCTCTTTCTGCAGCCAGGACACTGACCCGTCACACAGCTAGCAGAGCAAATGAAGTTCGTGGTCATCAATACACGTTCTGTATTAAAGAGCGCTGAGGGAGCGCAAAGAGGAGGGCTTATGGTAATGGTGTTGGGCTAGCAGACAAGACGTCATCTGCAAAGAGAGTGATGCTTTAGCTGTTCCCTGAAGAAGATGGTGAGCCTGGTCTGGGGAGGAAAGAGGAGCTACAATAAGGCTGTACGTGAAGGGGTCGGCTCCACCAGAGACGCTCCAAGGCAGGGACCCGGGAAGCCGTCCACCCTCCCCTCCCCCACAGCCCCTCGCAGAGAATCACAGGCTCATAGACTGTACTTCTCCCCACGTGAGTGGGTTTTATTTTGTTTAAAACCTCACGGTGTAGTAACCAAACCCGTCCTAGGGATAATAAAAGCATTTGCCTTGCAATTCTTGTTCCGCCCCGGCCTCGGCCCCATGATATGAGGAAACCCAAAGCCCTATTCATCACTCCTTGTTGGAACTCATCTATAATTCAGCCTCCACGAGGAACCTTCACACAATGAAATGGCCTTTCCTGAGCGACAGGGCGCATTGCCCAGAGGCGAACGGGAGCGCACTCTTCTGGCATATTTCACGGACTCCGGACTCCGAGGGCTGTCTGCCCTGATTACCCGGACAGGGTGGGGGAGGGGGGGGGCAAGTGCTGTGTGCTCTACCCGCCTTCACTTTGGGGGAGCATGACAGCACAGCTGATGAAAAGAAGTCAAACTAGGGCCACAGGGAGGAAAGAGGGGAGGAAGGCAGGCTGGAAAAAAATCATTAAATCTTAACTTCTGATCCCAGGACGATGGTATATTTCAAAGCGAGTGTGAAAGACCCATTCAGAAAATAAAAAAGAAATCATTGCTATACACCTCATCCGCAGCCAGGCCGGTGTTTACTGGATACAGTGAGAAGGTAAGCGGCTGAGTCACAGTGAAGCCCGACGACGAACCAGAAAGAAAATACCAGAGGCCTCTGCAGGAAGACCCAAGGCAGAACAAGAACGTGGTCAACAGCCCGTGGAAACCACATGGGAAGATCCTCGCTTCCTTTGGGGGGTGGGGGTAGGGAGCAGCAGGTCTCCCATCTCTTACAACGGGAAACGTCCCCAGGGGAAGACTCTAAAGCAGTGGTTCTTAACCTTTTTTGAGGTACCGAACCCACCAGTTTCATATGCGCATTCACCGAACCCTTCTTTAGTGATAAATAAAATATGATTATTTTTTCCAAATTCAAGACATAGGTATATGTTTTTTTACTGGTGCACAAAATGAGCCGTGCATGAACATCACCTTGCTCAAAAAACAAAACCAACAAAGTGCATGAACTCACAACAAATGACGGTATTACTTTATTCTGGCCTCCGCGGCAGAGGCTTCTCCGAACCCCTGAGACCGACTCATCGAACCCCTAGGGTTCAATAGAACCCAGGTTAAGAACCACTGCTCTAAAGGCCCAGGGCTGAATTAAGTTCTGCCACGTGCTTTGGTTCTGACCACTTATCTCCACGAGTCATCCTCCTTTGGAGCAAAAGACTCATTAATCCAATTCGGAGTGCCAGCGTCGGCAAATCCTTGGCCACAACATTTAAATGCCAATACCAGTTAGATACCAACAGCAAGGTTAACTGCTGACAGGTTCCCCACTGCATTCAGGAAATCCAGCCCGAAGTCCAGCAAGCAAGAGCTCCAACAGTCCTGCGCCAATTCTAATTTTTTACTTAGTGGAAAGGAAAAAAAGAAGGAGAGAGAGAAAGAGGGAAAGGAGGGAGGAAAGGAAGAAGGGAAGGAAGGAAAGGAAGGACTTCTTCTGGCCACACTGACGATGCGTCCAACGGGACTGAAATAACTCGGGCAAGCAAGGAAGGAAGCAGACGGAGCTGCGCTCCACCCAACCTGAAGGACGTCTTCACCAGGGCCTCCGGGCTGTCGAGCTGAGGCAGCGCGTCCGCTAGGATTTCCTCCGGCGGCCGCGGGTCGTGGACAATCGTTGGCCGCGGCTTCTCCCTGACGTTGCCGGTGAGCCCGTCGATGAGGGAGTTCCACAGGCAGCTCTGCGACTTAGACCCTGCAGCGTGAGGGGGGGAAAACGGGTGCAGGTGAATCACCAACCAACTCCATGTCCGGCCTTGCCCAGCTCAGGGTTTGTAAAAGCAGAGCAGAGAACTTTGCATGTCTCTCCTGCTCGACACCAATATCAGAGGGCTGGCTTCAACGGATACCGGTCAGGCAACTTAGGGGGTAAAAAGTAACTTCTTTTTTCATTTATACACAGAAGATAGGCCAACAAGTTGAATATTTTGACTCACAGTTAGTGTAATGGATATTATATATTGTCTTATTTGTGTGGTGATCAACTCCAACTCCTGAGAGAGCTGGAGGTACTTACGTATTTATTCAGCAGTTGGAAAGTATGCGACGGACTGAACAGTACGGATGTTCAGACAGGAGTCTCCTCTGTCTTAGAAACTCAGCTTGCCTAAGGCCCGGGGTCAAGACTGCATTCCATGGACACACCCACCCCAAAGAGGGCCCCACCTCTAACTAGAAATCGCTGTGGACAGTTTCATTCTTCTGGAAGATCAAGACCCAGGGAAAATTACACTTGATGGCCTACCTACACACGCTTCCAACATACAAGATCAACGGTAAAGGCAGACAGGAAATGGATATGACGCCGCAAAACAGGGCTATATCAGCCAGGGAATCAAGGTCACCATCAACAGTGATAAGTTACATCGCTACTATGTACCTTTGACATGATATGAGGAAAATGTCTCTTTGCCTCTCTTTACCTCCCCTAATTCACATAAGCCCAGTGTATTATGCATGTTTCTAGCTTCCATAAACCTGAGGCTTTAACATCCGCCACACATGTGTATCTCCAACATGCCTTGTTCCCCAAGGACCCAATAATGCGCCTGAGTCACCTCGCCTTGGCCTCCTGACTCCCTCATCAACCACCTTCTCTCTCCTCTCAACTTTCAGGATGAGTCTTCCTTCCGGGGGGAGTGCTTTACAAATACAAACCAACCAACCCAGAGCCCACACCTCCCACTCCTCGCTTACTGGGCGTTCACATTCCTGAGCACTCTCCACCTGCTCCGATCACCCCAGGGCAGGTACCGGACAACTAAGCGCAGCCTCTGTGCTTCGTAGCCACTACAATTATTCAAACTGGCAAATCCTCCACCTGCTGGCCCCGCCCTGCTGACCCTTCCCACGGGAACCTCGGTAAAGACTCTGCCTGCAGCCCCCCTCCCCACCCCTCATATAACCCACCCAGCCAGACCCCTGACCAACACTCCTCAAAACGGTCACGGTTACCAATAAACAAGGAAAGTCTAAACACACTGCCACAGCCTAGAGGGGCCCAAGAAGATGATGGCGTCCCACAACCTAGAAACGATATTATGTAAAAAAAAAAAAAAACTAAGGAAATTTAAATATACTGTGTCCTTTGGTGAATAATAACGTATCGACATTGGTTCAGGAATTGGGACAAATGTGCCCTATCGATATAAGAGGGGACACTGGATGTGGGGTCCAGGAGAACTCTTCGTACCATTTTTCCAAATTTTCTCTAAGTCTAAAACTGTCCTTAAATTAAAAGTTATTATAAAAATACAAATAAATAAATAATAAAATAAGCAAGTAAACAGTTATCATAAAAGAGGCCTATGAGCAAACTTTATTTTAAGTGTAGAGCCAGAGGGCACAGCCACAACCCTTACCTCATTACCGCTGGCTAGTGCTGGTCACACTCTTTCCAGAGGGAAAAAAGCTTTTATCCTTGCACAAAAATACTGTCAGTTCTCCAAGCCATGTTCCTAGAGAGCTGTGTCCACCCTCCTTCCATGCAGAGGGCGTGCCTTTTCCTGAGTCACTCCCTGATGCTCTATGGGGCAGGAGAGAGCGTGCACAGGGGGACAAGGCGCAGTGTCAGCTAATGGACGAGCACAGACATGCACAGGGCAGGCGGGTGGCAAACAGACTTGAAGACATGGAATGCTTCCCCAAGACCCCAACCAGCCACCTGCAGCTCACAGCGGGAGAAATCGCTGTGGTTTGTTGTGCCTGAAGAATAGCTCTGCTGATAAGATCCAAAGAACTTCATGGCCCTGGCCAGTTGGCTCAGCCGTAGAGCGTCAGCCCAACATGTAGAAGTCCTGAGTTCGATTCCCGGCCAGGGCACACAGGAGAAGCGCCCATCTGCTTCTCCACCCTTCCCCCTCTCCTTTCTCTCTGTCTCTCTCTTCCCCTCCCACAGCCAAGGCTCCATTGGAGCAAAGTTGGCCCCGGGCACTGAGGATAGCTCCATGGCCTCAGCCTCAGGCACTAGAATGGCTCCAGTTGCAGCGGAGAAACACCCCAGACGGGCAGAGCATCGCCCCCTGGTGGGCATGCCAGGTGGATCCTGGTCGGGCGCATGCAGGAGTCTGTCTCTCTGCCTCCCTGCTTCTCACTTCAGAAATACAAAAAAAAAAGAACTTCACACTGAAAGGGGAGCACCTCACTAGGACCCATGACCCTTCACTGAGGACACCCCTGAGTCAGCAAACAACTCTTACAGTCACCATGGTCATGAATGAGGTGACCCTTTGGGGTGTCGCACATCCACATGGTTTTAGTATCAATCAAGAGAAAAAGTAAAGCTCATTAGTGACAGAAAGCAGACCCCTCCAACTCCTGAAATGCAAGACAGTTTTATAAAAGTCCTAGAAATCTATCTGAATAAAATCTGGTCCTATTCACGAAGGTCTGGTTCTACTAAGTGAAGGTCTTACAGTAAACTCTCACCCCATCTCCCTTTGATCTTTTATTTCTTCATTCAGTATTGACATAGTAATTCCCTCACGTGCCAGGTTCCATTCCGGGCTCTAGAGATAGAAAGATAAATGAGAATGTTTGCCTTGGGAACTAGGCGACTCTGAAGCAATCACGATAAATGGGCAATACACCATCACTAAGGAGCAAATCAAGAGCTTCAGGAGGCAGGGCAGGTCCCACCTGCACCACCTCTGGGCCCCCAGGAACACTACGCACACAACACGACATCTGCTATGGGTTTGAAGCAGGAACAGCGCTTCAGCGGGTCGGGAAGAGAGAGCAGAAGAGTCTGTGCAAACGCCACGGGCAAAGGCTCGGAAACCTAACGAAGCAGCTCCTTTATTAAAGCAGAGCAGAGTGAGAGGGGACAGTGACCAGAGACAGTGCCAATGGTGGACTGGACCAACTGTAAAGTGCCTCGAATAAAATGCTAATTATTTCAGAATGCCTTTTCTAGGCCAAAAAAAAAGCACTAAAGAATTCTAAGCAAGGTTGTGCTGATGCAACCCTATCTTTGCTTCCGAATGGAAGCCGGCCCCCAGCAGAGTAGTAAGCCCACCAGGGCCAGCAGGGGTACCTGAAGGGGTTCACAGACCCACTTCATCTGCAGACAAAATAACCGTGTCTTACACAGATGTAATAAATACGCTACAAATTCATGGAAAAGCACATAATAGCTTTTTTTACCATTTTCTCAGTGAATCAGAAGGCTCTTGTGACCTAAGCTATCTCTCTATTTGGGGTCCCAAACGAACATGTGACAAAAACAGACATCTTGCATATAGAAAAGTGACAAGGTGGAGAAAGCTGGGACCCCGACAGCACAGCTGAACAGCGTCCCTGGTCCCTCCACCCCCATCTCCTGATTTCTTCATGTGAGACATATAAATACCTTCTTTTTACATTCTCAATTCTTTGTTGGTCGCCAAATACCTTCCAAAATGTCACATGGATGCTCATCACATAATATAAAGGTGATCCCCATATCCAAACAGTACCATCTATAAAGCACTAGGAACTGGATCTTAATAAATCCTCCAATTATCTAGTGAAAGGCATAATCACACTGCATACTTCTCTCATGTTAAAATTATTAATCTGTTAAATGTGAATGGTTAAAACACGCCAAAATTTTTATAAGCTATTTTGGCATGTCTTTTTTCTTTTTTTTTTTTTTTTTAACATTCTGGGAAACTCAAGAAACGGGAATAGCCTATGTTTCTCTTAACCTTCGGGAGCCCAGAGAACAGTTACTCTCATGGGATGGCCCGTGGTTCGTTGTTTTTTGTTTTTGTTTCATCTTTTTAACTTTAAGGGACGGGGCAGGGGGTCTTTGCTCAAGAAAATGTTGGGAACCAGCTATATCGTTACCCATGCTGCAGCTGGGAGGCTTGCGTGAGCCTAGACCTGGAGAATCGGCTAGAAGGCCAATCAGCCATGAGAAAATGAGGGTTCTGGAAAAGCCTGGTGTTGACAAAGACACAGAGGAAGGAGTGGTTTTAGGAGATAAGCAAGTAGAATCCATCGGACTTGAAATGATCGGGTGCAGAGGACAGAGATAAAGGACTGTCAAGACGGGTTAAGGTTGCCGTTAAGCTGCCAGGTAGACGCTGGGGCCATCAGAAAATGCTGGAGGCAGAGCTGAACCATGTTCTGAACAGTCGCATTTCAAGACAGAAAATACAAAGAAAGATCCTCTCCATATTCATGAACAGGAAGCGTGCAGTTGACGCGTACGTAATTCAAAGGACACAACTCTATTCCAGTCTGCGCTCCATATCATGACTAAGTCAGAAGGTTTCATAGCATGATAAAGGGAAAAGATACTACCTTTCTTACCGAACCCAAATGATAGTAAGAAAACTAAAATAATAATTAATGTTTTAATACCTTATGGTTTTTAGTTTCTAAGGAAAGAAGAAAACCAGGAAAGGATGAAGGAATTTCAGTAGAAGACGTTTGGGAACCGCTGACCGTGCTGGCCTGCTCCCGCTACTGTAGGCAAGGAGGCATCCACTCCTCCCTGAGTGCTTAGAGATGCCCAGAAGGAATGCTTCATGCTGTCCCACAGCTATCTGAGTCTCTGTCCACTTTCCCTCGATATTTTTCTCTAATAATAAATATTTGATAGAAGGGCCATCAAAGGCCTAGCCCAGTCCTAGAGTGTCCCAGCCCGTTATCTGACTTGATAAAAGCTGTCCTTAGGTAGGACTTGGCTCCAGTCATGAGGTTCTAATTGTGACAGCTCATAGGTGCCGTCTGACCTATAACCTGGTCCTAAGGCACTGGCCCCAGAGAGACCCAGGAAGCCCGTGAGACATGGGGCAAAGTGAGGAGAGTTTTACCGATTTCTGTTTTAATCTACTTCAGGGGATCAATTATTCACAACAGTCTGCTTTAGGTGAACAACACAACACACAATGGAAAGACCTAAGAATACTGGATACGCCTGGAGGCCGAGCTCACTGATACATGCAAACCACCCACAGAAGGGGACTTAACATTTGTGTCCCCAAGACTCGAGCACAGCCTTGAGCACCTCAGAGCTCTGGGCTGGATACAGAAACACTTACTACACCGTCCTTGCCCTCAGGAAGCTCTGGAAAAGCAGAAAAGCACGAGGCAGGTACTCCTGGTCCAGACTAGAGCCACTCTTTAGAAAAATAACTGATTTCCCCCGACCCCTCACCCCCATTCTCTCTATAAACATTGTCAAGAAAAATGCTCAAAGACTTTGAAATGGGTAAAACAGTTAGTGGGTTTCCTCTCTAGTCACCCACCTTGGTTACCTCCATTTTTCATTATCTTGGAGCTAGTTTACAGTTCTGTAAACTGGTGAAAGCTGAGAGGAATGCAAATGATTCTCGTTTCTAGAAACATAAACTGTGCCCCATGGGAAGTAATTCATTATTGCCCTGTTGGTAAAGATGACTGTTGCCTCAAGTTTCCAGTTAATTGAGCAAATTCAAGTCAGCGTTTCCAACGGACTTGTATATTTCTCTGCTCATTGGATTCTCCCTCAGACTAGCTCTAACATCTTAGCGCTTTCTTCATCAATTGAGGAGTTAAATAAGGTCTTTGACACATGCTCATTTTGTATTTGGATGACTTTGTAAGAATTACCCTTTAGCACTATCCAGTCCTCACGCTGCCCACAACCAACATTTACTGCGTCCCCTTGACAAATTCTCCTACCATCAGCCTAACCTAGTGCATTATGTAATGGCTTTCTTTATCCCTGATACCTTTCCTGGCTTTGAAATTGTCTCTATTTAAAATTAGAGCTATTCCTGCTGTCTTCTGATTAGTGTTAGCATTGTATGTTTTTCTCCATCAATTTACTTTTAATCTACATGAGCCTTTATCTTTAAAAGTGTCTGGTAGGTAACCACAGTTGGGTCTGGTTTTCTGACCCATTCTTACAATCTCTGTCTTTTAATGGGTTCCTTTAGACCATTAACATTCAAATAATTACCTATATAATTGAATTAATAGCTACCACATTTATTACTGTTTTCCATTTGCTGCCCTTATTTTTTGTTCCTATTTTTGTGTTCCACTGTTTTTTGCCTTTTGTGGTTTTAATTAGGCATCTTATATGGTACCATTTTCTTTTTTTCTTAGTATACTTGTTCTAATTCTTTTTTTAAAAGTGATTCCCTAGAGTACACACTATACACTTATAGCTAATCCAAAGCCACCTTCAAATAACACTGTACCACTTAGGAGGTAGTGTGACCACCTTATAACCACAAAATAATCCTAATTCCTCCTCCAATTCCTGCATCACGTCATTGCTGTCAGAGACCTTCAGAGCAGTGGTTCTTAACCTTTTTTGAGGTACCGAACCCACCAGTTTCATATGCACATTCACCGAACCCTTCTTTAGTGATAAATAAAATATGATTTTTTTTCCAAATTCAAGACATAGGTATATGTTTTTTTACTGGTGCACAAAATGAGCCGTGCATGAACATCACCTTGCTCAAAGAACAAAACCAACAAAGTGCATGAACTCACAACAAATTACGGTATTACTTTATTCTGGCCTCCGTGGCAGAGGCTTCTCCGAACTCCTGAGACAGACTCATCGAACCCCTAGGGTTCGATAGAACCCAGGTTAAGAACCTCTGCTTCAGAGGATCTGTGGGTAACAGTCAGAATTACCCTCTGGATGAATAGGAGAGGGAGCACTAACAGCAGGGTCTGACCCCTCAGACAAGGGTAATCCCATACAGTATTAACCCCCTAGCCCTTCTGGATCTACTAGGAATGGCTGTGGGGAAATTACCCCATCTGCACAGACCCCTCAGGACAGAAATCAAGAGAAAACAGTACACCTAGAGCTTTAAAAATGGGACACAAGGATGAAGATCTGGGCTCAAAACGTACCCAATACAGAGTTCCCACAGTGTCTGTATCCTAGAAATTACAACCAGAATCCCATCTGCTGCTCACTCCTGCCTTAGGAGGGTCACAGTGGCCCCATCGTGGCTCATTCCGACTCAATCTGATGTGAGCCCTTTGGAGCACTCTAGTCTTTGAACTTGGAGAGAGGCGGGGGGGGGGGGATCTCTTCCTCTGATTCTCCACCCACGTGGGCAGGGCATTCTCCAGGGACACTGGAATGGTCTGTTCGAACGAAACAAAAAATAAAAACCTTCCCTGCTCTGGTTTATTTTCAGCTGATTTTGAAAGCATGACATGTTTCTGATGAAACAGAAGCAAAAACATAGAAACAGACAGAGTCACATAGGTCCCTCTCAATAATATCCAAAGGCCCATGAGGGGGACCAGAGATAAACTAAACTAATAGCAAAAATAACATGGCTCAGGTGCAGGGGTGAGCAGCTCCATTCAGCCCACTCCGCCCCTCCCAGCCTGCCTCCATCTCTCAGAGCTTTGATTACTTTCTGATCCCCACTCAATGCCTAATACATTCTCCTGCCCTGTGATCTCCCCGCTGTTCCTGCCATAAATCCTCTCCCCTCCCTTCGCAAAGACAACTTCCCATGGACCCCGTGAGCCCTCTCGCTTGATTATAGATCTTCCAGAATCATAAACTCCGGTGGCAGCATCCACACGACCGAGCTGAGCAAGAGAACAAGTGGTCCGATTCAGATGGAACACACGTTTTGTTCAGTACTCGCGACGTGCGGGAAGTGTCGTGCCTTCACCTGTTTCTACCTTATTTCATCATAAATCAGCTCTTTGAAGTAAGTATTATGGAAACATCATTGAGCACTAGGCTCCCAGAGATCAGATCGTCTAGATCATAGAGTTAGAAAACAATAGATTGCTTTGTCCCTAAATTCTCATTCTCCTGATCCAAGACGCAGGGTGATACATCACACTGTCCCTACTTTATTTATGAGCAAATAAACATACACAGAGTGTAGATCAAGCAAAATGTTCTTCACTGTTTTCCAAACATGCATCTTTTACATAAGAAATAAGATACATCCTGTCTGCTCCTAGGAAAAACCTTGACTTTGCTCAGCCCTCTGGCATGAAATCAATTTGCCACTTCGTTTAAAGAGGGAAGTTCAGGCTGCAGGGGGAGATGAAGAATACAAGGTGAGTTTGATGGGTTGAGAAAAGACAAGTGAGCAAGACCATGAGATGAGGGAAATCAGAATCAGAAATAACCACAGAGTCCCTGTGAAATGTGTCTGATGGAAGCAGCCCCTGATAAACTGCGGGCAGGAAGAGCCCAAGGTGAGGTGGCAATCCCAGTGACCTCTGACAAGTGTTCTATCAACTCGATTCCTGACTTAAATATATGTATACACACACAAAGATTATCCTGGCCGAAAGCTGAGAAGGTAGAGTCCTGCAAAGCCCAGAGAAAAGAAGAAATTTAATTCTCCAAAAAGGTTAATAAAAATTCTTGGAAAGCTTGAGTGATTCTCAAAATAGCTGGGACATGGGTTTGTAGGTAACCTCTCCTGGCAGGAGGATAAGGCTCCTAAAATTCCCAGCAGGTAGGAAAACTGGCTGGGATGCAGAGGTCAGCAATGAACCTAGTAAAACCCAGATGAAGAGTGGCATGCTCACTAAAATTAAACAAGAATGGTAGTAAAACAAACAAAAAATAGTATCAATAGAATTTGAATATTTTTAAATCAGTCACATAGCCCTGTTCTGTTCTTTTTAATATTCTAATTCTTGATTTCAAAAACTTTTCAGAAATTCTGTCTCTCCAATTTCAAATACTGTTTTTTTTTAATTACTGGATCACGTTCTTCTACTTATGACTTTATAACATCCAATGACATCTTCTGACAGTGCAAGGCCTCCTCCCTTCTCACCCTAATCTTACTTCCCTATGTCTCTAAGAAAACTTCCATTAAAATCACTTTGTCAATTTCTAAAGAGAAATCTCCTTTTTGAATTTATATTAAGATGGTACTTAACAAAGTATAAATAACTGTTTCATTGCTTTCGCAAAAAAACAAAAAATGTTCATCTTAGCAATATGCCATGCTCTCTCATCCAGGCATATGACTGGTCTTTTCTCTATGAAACATCTACTGTATTTATTAACACAAATACCTTTTCCTCCATACTTATAAAGGCACCCTCTCGCTTTATTTTGAGAAGAATACTTCCTCCGTTACTCAGTCCATGTGGGTTTGATAAGCTTCTGGCTGTGTCACCCTATGGCCCTGGCCTGGGTGTATGGTATATGACCCAAGCATGGATACTCACAATTCTTCCCTGGTGAAACCAAATGAAAGAGCCCCTTCTCTCCTATTAGACTGTTAGTGCTAGCAACCGCGTCCCAATACATGAAGGAGCCTGAGAAAATGAAGTCGGTGTTCAAAGGGCAACAGAAAAGAGGAGTCCTGAGAATGGCATGCCCTGGTTTTAATCTCAGACCCCCTGACAGACAACTCTTTCATAGTTCTGTGAATTACTACAGTATCCTTCCAGCAAATCCCCTTTGAGCTTAAGATAGCTGGTGTTGCCTGACCTGTGGTGGCGCAGTGGATAAAGCGTCGACCTGGGAACACTGAGGTCGCCAGTTCAAAACCCTGCACTGGTCTGGTCAAGGCACATATGGGAGTTGATGCTTCCAGCTCCTCCCCCCTTTCTCTCTCTCTCTCACTCTCTCTCTCTCTCTCTCTCACTCTGTGTCTCCTCTCTAAAATGAATAAAATAAAATAAAAATAAAATAAAAAAAAAAGATAGCTGGTATTGGGTTTCTGTCATTTACCAACCAAAAGGGCTTCTGTTATATTCAAGACTTTCATTTCCTTCAGTCAAGTTTTAATTTTCTTTTGTTCTGAAAATTCTTAGTAAGTTTTCTAGATATTTTATATGTTTGTCCTCTCTTATTAATAGAGTACATTTTAAAATTACATTTTCTAAATTGCTATTGTTGAAATATAAGATAGCAACTCACTTTGTATATTTATTTAATAGTCTGTCCCGTTACCAATTTAACTTTTTTCTAAAGGATTTACTTATTTATTTTTGTTTTTCTAAGCATATACACCATCCACAATATTTATGTTTCATGTCTTATTGCATTGGCTAGAACTTCCAGAACTTTAAGCCATACTGACAATAGTAAGCCACCTTATCATTTTGCTAGCTTCACGTTATTTTCTATATGAAATACCTATGAAATTGTCTGTTGTAGCCTTATTATAAATTTACCTTTTACAGTGATTAATCTAGTTACAGTGATTCTCTGCTCTAAGAAATAAAACAAAAATTCAGTGATAATGTCTTTACCATCTACTGAGATGATCATATGTTCCCCCCTTTTTCTCTCTCCCTCCTTTTGACCTATGGATGTGTTATATTAGTAGCAAAATGGTGGTGGTGGGCATTTATTTTCCCAATGGAATATAATTTCCTCTAAAGAACTTTTTGGGAAAATAATTTGATAAGATGGGATGGTAGCACCTGACCAGGCAGTGGCGCAGTGGATAGAGCATCGGACTGGGATGCGGAGGACCCAGGTTCGAGACCCCGAGCTCGCGAGCTTGAGTGCGGGCCCATCTGGCTTGAGCAAAAGCTCGCCAGCTTGGACCCAAGGTCGCTGGCTCCAGCAAGGGGTGGCTCGGTCTGCTGAAGGCCAGCGGTCAAGGCACGTGTGAGAAAGCAATCAATGAACAACTAAGATGTCACAATGGCAATGAAAAACTAATGATTGATGCTTCTCACCTCTCTCCGTTCCTGTCTGTCTGTCCCTATCCATTATCCCTCTCTCTGACTTTCTCTCTGTCCCTGTTAAAAAATATATATATATGGGATGGTGGGAGAGAAGGTGGAGAGCCCCAAAGACATTTAGACTCAAAGAAACAATGAAGAAAGAGTTAAACTATTCTGTATACAAAATAAAATTAATTTAAAGGTGGGCAAGAGAAGAGGAGAGGGAAAGGAAGGAAGGTAGAGAGAGAAGATTGAGCTACACAGCTCCAAGCTGGAACCATACTTGACAGAAATAAGTGAAGAAATTTCAAAAAACACTTGCAAGTCTGATATCCACATTTAAGTTAAACACTGTTTGAAACTTCAAGATAATCACCTCCCCGGAACAGTAAAAGTCATACACATAAAAGTCATTGCTGCTTTATGAGAGTGATATCAGGGAGAGGACTCAAAAATTATGAAGAATGGGCTATGTCTCATATTTTGATTGTTGTCTTGAAAAAAAATAAATCAACATCTGCAAGACACGAGGTACAGGAGAAAATTGAACAGACTCAGGAAATGATGGCTAGAAGTAATGAAATTAAAAAAAAAAAAAAAAAAAACACGTAGGGAAACCCTGAAAAATTCACTGATTGAATTTGAGGGATTAAAACTGGATCTGAGATGAGGGTTTGAGACAAGTCATGTGTAGATCTTAAAAGACATGTTTTTATGACATCTGGATTACACATTAAAACACCTCATGATAGTAAAGCCATCTCACATTACCTGAATAAGTTCTCTACAGTCACGCTGTATATTTATTGTAGTAGACTTACACATGCACACTGCTGGGATTCTATGTAAGGCTTTTTGCATTTTTATTCATAAAGGAGACAAGCCTTTAGTTTCTTCTTTTATGTAGTCGTCCATCACAGGAATAATCTATTTCCTGATATTTGAATATAATTGCCTATAAAATATAAAACTCTTGGGATCTAAAATATTTTTGGCAAACTAATTATTTCACAAATTTTTCAATGTCACCTTTTGTTATTGCTGTAATCAGGCTACTGAGTTCTTTCAGAGCCAGTATTTTTCATTAGAAACTGCCATCTTGTAGAGAGATATTAAAATTTACCAGCATGGATTTCTGTGCATTTTCTAATTTAATCTTCATCTATATATTAATAGTTTTGAGTATGTTTTCATATATTTATTGTCTTCTCAGATTACTTTCTAGAACTGTGTCATTCAATCTGTTAGCCATTAGTCTATGTGCCGATTTAAATTTAGAATCAATCAATAAAAGAAAAAGACATACAGATGGCCAACAGGTGTCTGAAGAGATGCTCAAGATCACCTGTCGTCAGGAAAATGCTACTCAAAACCACAGTGATATATCAAATCACACCTGCTAGAACGGCTAATATCAAAAAGATAAGAAGCGTGTTGAGAGGGATGGGGAGAAAAGCAAAGCCTTGTGCACTGTTGGTGGGAATGCAAACTGGTGCAGCTGCTGTGGAAAACAGAATGAGTGTTCCTCAAAAAACTAAAAATAAAGGCTCTGACTGGATGGGTTAGTGCCTAAAGTGTCAACCCAGCACACCGGAGGTTGCAGGTTCATCCCCCGGTCAGGGCACGTACGAGAAGCAATCAATGAGTGCACAGCTAAGAGGAACAACTAAGTGAAATGAGTTGGTATTTCTATTTCTCTCTCTCTCTCTCTCTCTCTCTTATCTTCTCTCATTCTCTCTCTACCTCTCTCTCTATATATTCCTCTCTCACTCTCTCTCTCTCAAATCAATGAGAAAATTAAAATTAAAAATAGAGGTTTTGGCCAGTTGTCTCAGTGGTAGAGCATCGGTTCAGCGTGTGGAAGTCCTGGGTTTGATTCCCGGCCAGGGCACACAGGAGAAGCGTCCATCTGCTTCTCCACCTTTCCCCCTCTCTTTCCTATCTCTCTCTCCTCCTCCCACAGCCAAGGCTCCATTGGAGCAAAGTTGGCCCGGGGTGCTGAGGATGGCTCCATGGCCTCCACTTCAGGCAAAATGGCTCAAGCCACAATGGAGCAATGCCCCAGATGGGCAGAGCATCGCCCCCTGGTGGGCATGCCAGGTGGATCCCGATCGGGTGCATGAAGGAGTCTGTCTGACTGCCTCCCCACTTCTAACTTTGAAAATATACAAAAAAAAAAATTTTAATAGTAAAAAAAAAATTAAAAATACCATACAATCCATCAATGCCACTTCTGGGTATTTAAAAGAAAAACAAAAACAGTAATTCAAAAAAGTATGCATACCCGTGTTTTCTTTAAGTCAACAAATCTAAAATGCAATCATTTATACAGGTGATATACAAAACATTACTGAGATTGTTATAGTCTTCCTTTTTCCAAAACTCGGGTGCCTCTTGCACTTACAGTACATGTCAGTTAGCACTAGCCACATTTCAAGTGCTCAAAGTCACATTTTATGACTGAGCACAACTCTACAGAATTTATTGTGATTCATGTTTCAACTGGCTGAAGTACATCCTTGAATAATTCTTTCCAAGGATGACATGTTGGTTAATGAAATAGAAATGAACAACAAGTTAGGTACAGATTTACTGAATTTACATTTAACTCTGAACATATTTTTTAATTATCTTCTGCTATTTAAATGCTGTAAAAGAGAATTAGGAACAAAGTCTGGTAGTTTTTTCTCCTTTGTAAGGCAAACATTTTTCTTTATCTTTGTCTTTCAAAAATTTTGTTAGCATATATGTATTCGTGAGTTATTTTTTACCGATTCTTAAATTTATTTTTCTGGAACACAATGAGACCTTTCAATATACAAACTCTGGCCTTAGTTTCTTCTATTCAGATAAACTATCTCTAACTTTATCTTTGATTACGGCTTCTGTTCCAATTGTTTGGTTTTAGTCACAGAATACGTATGATTCATTTATTTAGGCTGGTTAGTTCTTTTCTGGCCTCCTGTTATCTTTTCTCATCATGCTCAAGTCTCTATTTCCATCTGCAGTCTAAGACACCGTTTCTCAAGTTTCTCTTCCAATCATTAATTACATATTTTCCCATGCCATATCTATATTCAGTGTGGATTTTAATTCCTGTGTTGTTTACTTACTTTCTTTGCATTGCTTCCTTGGGCATCTTAACTCAGAAGCAACCTGATTCTCTTCTTAGGGCTTCCACCTCCTGCCTCACATGGGAGATGAGAATGCATACAGAGAATGCAAAGTAGCATTTACATTTTCTTCTTCTGGCTTCTATGTGAAATCATTTCTCAAAGGGCTACCCTTCCCCTATGTCTTCAGAATGGTGCTTCATTTCAAATTTTGGGGGAATTTTATTTTGGATTTGACCCTAATTTAACCACTTGGGAATGCAAAAAAAAAAAAAAAAAAGACCCCACGGACCTTGTTTCCCAAAAGGCAAGGTATACAGGTTGTTCCAGGTTTCACTCGGTGTCTACTTGGGCTGCCAGATGAATTCAGCACAAAAAACCCAGCTGAAGACTGACATGTACACCCCAACAGCTAGTTATCGCCATGAGCAGTAAGTACCTAACGCAAGCTGTTCAGCGGAGTAATGATGTCGGCAAGATATTAAAGGAAGACTGTTCTCAAGAACTTGAACAGCACTCATTCAGTATACTAAGCAAAAAAGAAAAAGAAGCCTACCTATTATGAGTGAAATCTACTTGACACTTTGTTAATGGCTCATGTAACTTAGATACTTGACCGTTAGAAGACGGCACTTTTTTAAAGTTTTTCGTAATTTAGACTTTCACTAATTCAGACACCACTCCCCCATAATTAAGTGAAAATTTTTTCAATGCATAACTACCTTGAAGTATGCTAATGTCTGCAAAGCATGCAGAATTCCGAGTCTCACCATCTGCTACATGATTCATTTGTAAATCTGCCTACTAGTCCTTTGGGAAGTTCCAGGACTGATTTTTCCACCTCATTATAAAAGCTGGGTGGGAATGAATTCAGTGATACAGTATGTATGAACGAGCTCGGAGAGCTTGGAGGAATGTGCCATACTCATCCTAGCCATGTTGTGATGGTTGGTATGCTGTGATCAAAAGTAAAAGTGTTTGAAAGCAATTGCTTGGAGATTGGGAGATTTAATCAAGAGCTACAGAAAAAGAGAGGTTTTGGGGTAATATCTTAGTCACAGAGAAGAACTCTCTTCCATCTGAGCTCAAACTAACCATTGCTGGCAATAAAATAAAGACAATGATCATCTGTTGGTGGTACACTCCCTTAAATAAAGAACTGTGATTTACTGATTTTTATACTCCTGCACCCAAAATGTCCTTTCATGGTCAACTCTTCTAAGCTATCTGCTTCTGAGGTGGTAGAAACCACGTGAAACACTTGACTAAATTTCTAATCAGTCTTTTCTTCCTTCCTTGAGCTTCAGTTGTGAGGTGCATGATGGGTTTTCTTCTCCTTCTCACCCAACTGGCTTCACATCTTGATCTCCCTTCCGATCTCGCCCTCTTGATTAGTGAACACACACCTGCAAACCAAGCAATTCTCCCATACATCCCAAGAATTGCAGGTGCGAATGTGGGACTTTCAACAGAATCTGCACCACTTCAGGGGGAGGGGTTGTTGGTAGCTTAGTCTGGATGCTGTCCCCTAGAGGTGCGCACGGCACCACCGACCACACTATACGTGTCCCCTCCCTGGGGTGAAGCCCAAGGCTCAGCCAGGCCGAAAGCACAGGCCGGCAGAATCGCTGCAACACCTGAGTCTGCTGGCCTAGCCTGGAAGGGGTGTCTCCTCATTCTAGGAGGGAAGTGGCATTCATGAAGGAGGAGGAGAGAGAGAAGGACCCAGGGGCGGTAGGCGGGCAGCTGCACGGGCAAAGTGGCCTTTAAAGAAAGTATTGCATGGACATGGACATAAAAAATTTTTATTTCTAAGTATTGGTATTGGGATGCATGAAAGACTGTGGAGAACAGAACTATGAGTTTAAGTGGTCTGCACGCTACGTCATATCGGGATCTCTCTCGTGGATCCCTAATCTTCAGTCAAATTCTGCTTCGACCAACAGCCTCTGTTTATTCCCAATGAGGAGAAAAAGAAGGGGCTTTGTCCCACATCTCAGTCTATGTCAGGACAGATGTGACGACAGTCAGAAGCATGCAGAGGGAAGCAGTGAACAGCGGCGGGAAACCAGGGCACAGAGGACACTGGGTCAGCCCAGGTGTTCATGGAAAACCCTGGGTACTAACCTTCCAAAGAGCACAGAACAGCAATCTGAGCCCGCCTGCCCAGAGCCAATGCACCAGGAGCCTCCAGCTGACATCTGGGTCACAGATCGTCCACAGCCCTAAAAGCTACTTAGGGTATCATCAGTCCCTGCTGGTGAGCCAGTGGCTAACATAACTGAGGACCAATGAACGTAGGGTACATATTCAAACACTCGATCAGATACATTCAGAAAGAGAAAAGTGAAGTGGGTCTCAGCCTCCAAACTCTCTCCTCCCTCCCTCCCTCCCTCCCTCTCTCTCTCTCTCTCCCTCTCTCTCCCCCGCTCTCTCCCTCTCTCTCCCCCCCCTCCCTCCCTCTCTCTCTCTCTCTCTCCCTCTCTCTCTCTTTCCCTCTCTGTTACTCTCTCCAGTCCTTCCCTGTAATTATCAACACTTTTCTGGGCCAAGGAGAGTGTCCCGCGCTGGCTGGGCTCCTGTACAGAGCTCCCGACCCCTGGCAGGGATGCCACAGAGAAGATTCAAGTTTTCCCAAGGTGGTGCGCTCTGCACAGGTTTCAAATCCACGACGATGGTGTGATACTTCTGTTTGCCGAGCGACGCAGCTGGCAGGCTGGTAACGACGGCGTGTCACAGAGATGGAGACAGAAGTAAGATCAAGTGGGGAGCCCTGGTGGTCAGGCACAGGTCCTGGGGGGACACAGGTGGGGCCGTAACCGTGTTTCTGAAGCACAAACAGGTGATGACAAAAACTAGAGTTTGAAGATGGTGGCACATGTTTGGGGCAGGGGTTGGAAGGGCCAGCCAAGAAGGTCTCCTAATAAAACCTTGGGGTGGATGGAGACAGCCCGGTCCTTAGGAGAAGGAAGGATTCTATTCAAGAAATGATGCAGAACAGCATCGGTTCCAAGAGCTGTGTGGGGAGACCACTGGGCCATCTCCTTGTTATCGCCATCAGCACCACAAGCCCCTCCCACAGAAGTAGCAACGTACCATTCTCTGATAAGGACAACTGATACTTGCTCTGTCTTCTTTATATGTCATTACAAACGGCTGTAAAAAAAAAACCCCGCTAACTGTATTATTCTGTGATATATAAAGTAAATACAAACACCGTTCTGCTCTGCCCCTGGCTTCTGCCTCTCCATCCGCCAGCACCACCATGAAACCAGTGGTTCTCGGGCTCGGGGGTGCATCAGGCCACTGACAGCATCGGCTCAAGCACTGGGCCCACCCCAGAGGTTTCTGACTCAGCACATCTGGTGAGGGACCCGAGTTCTTGTATTTCTGACACGCTCCCAGAGACCCCACTCTGAGGACCACGGAGCTAGACTCTGCCCCTAACACGAGCCGATCCCCAGAGTCCTCTGTCCTTCACACAGGGAAAGCTGGAGCTGCCCCGGTTGAGGAAACCGCCTGCTGGAACAGGTGGGGAGCGGAGACGCTCAGGCCCTGACTACTGTCGCGGCGGTCGATAGCCTCCCACGGGTTCTGAGCTTCTTAGGAACAGGTGGAGTTCTTTAAAACAAATCAGAGACCCTCCAGACCCGGTCCCAGCCCTGTCCTGGGCGCAGTTCACGGCCCTGGTACAACCACAGTACATGCTGAGAACACGGAATTCCCAGCCGCCAGCCCGGCCACCGCTGGCGGCATTTCTCAGCCCATACTGCCCCCGGCCCCCGTGGGAGCCTTGGCTTGCTCCCATTGTCCTGGCTCCGTAGCGCACCGCCCCCTCCTCCAGCCCCCACTGCTGCCCCAGGCCCTCCGCCTGGGCTGGGACGAGCGAGCAGGGAGGGGAGTTCTCTGGCTGGACTCCGGCGCTCTGTCGGACACAACCTGGGGTCTGTCCTGGGAATCACCATGTAACAGGTGCTGGCACATCCCCTAGCCCAATGCCAGGGTTCACCCTCACCGCCATTCCTCTCTGCCCGAGAGGATCAGTCACCCAGCCGGGACCAAACATGAGGTGACCGCCCTTGGCTTTATCACGCTTCCCCCCCAAATTACCCCTCCTGCAGCCCTCCGCAGGATAACCTGTTTTTCCCGCTATCTGGATTATGCCTCCCAAAGCAAAAGAGGCCAAATTTGGCTGCCTTTTCTTACTGCTTTGGTTTCCATTATTTTCTTTTCAACCACGGCCCGTCTCGGGAGAAATTCTTCTCCCCTCAGTGAGGGAAGCAGTCACAACTCCAGAATGGAGCTGCCCCGCTCACAAGCTTCTGGGCCGGTACCCCCCCCCCCACACAATCTCTCCCAGTGCCCTGGGCTCTCCACAAAGGCTCTCCATTGCAGAGGGGACCCTCTGTGGAGGCTCCCGGAACAGAGATGCACATCAAACCCTGGGCTTCTCCTGCCGCCCGGTGGCCATGTCTGCACACTACAAGGCCTTTATGCCTTGAGAAGTTATACTGGTTGGTTTTTGGTTTTGTTTTCTGGTTTTATGGTGTGGTTTTTTTGGAGGGAAGGGGGGTTGAAATGTAACTGAAATATAACATTCCATTAGTTTTAGTTTTACAACATAATGCTTTCACACTGGTATACATTTTGAAATAATTCAGAATGAAGATCACAATAAGCCTAGTTAACATCCATCACCACACACAGTGACAATTCTTTTCTCATGATAAGAACTTTCTAGATCTACATCTCTTAGCCACTACAAATATACAATATGTTATTAACTACGATGATCACACTGTACTCACTTTATATTCCATGACTTCTCTTTTCGCTTTTTTAAATTCCACATATAAGATCGCAGTTTTTGTCTTTCTCTGACTTACTTCACTCAACATAATGAACAAGAACGAACCTTGAGGGCTTTGGAATTTGCTAAGATTAGTCCTTCTCGGTCCTGGCGAGTGGCTCAATGGATAGAGTGTCAGTCCGGCATGTGGCATCCCAGTTTTGATTCCCGGTCAGGACACACAGGAGAAGTGACCATCTGTTTCTCTCCCCCTTCTCTCCCTCTTTCCCTCCTGTGGCCATGGCTCCAAGCTCTAAGGACAGCTAGGCTGGTCTGAGCATGTCTGCCTCAGGTGCTAAAAGTAGCTTGGTACTCGAGCATCAGCCCCAAATGGGGTTGCTAGGTGGATCCTGGTCAGGGTGCACGCAGGAGTCTGCATCCCTATTTCCCTTCCTCCCACCTTAAAAAAAAAAAAAAAAAAAAAAAAGATGTTTCCTTCTCTACATGTTAACCCTTCCCCATCCCCACTCACTCTCTGGGCCTCTGCTCATGCTTGTCCCCCCAGGGCTCCCTTGAAGCCGCTTCCAGAGGAGGCCAGAGAAGCCCTCACTCACCTGCCCCCCTCACCAGCATCCCCCTCCACACTCTGGGTTACAGCCATTCACCTCTCCATCTCTCTGATTAGACTGTGAGCTCTTTGAAGACAAACTTACTCATCTGTGTCTCCAGGGCTGGGCACAGAAACATCTTCCAAATATACGTGGAAGGGAGGGTGGGAAGGAGAGTGAGGAGGTGACTCAGGGCAGTAGTATACGTAATGACAACTCCCTACACCGTCGGAGCACTCAGGCAGGCTGTGTGCTTCATAGTATTTACCCCAGATGATCAGGACCAACAGCCACCTCTGGGGTCCCAGCCTCACCCAGCCCAAGGCACTTAGTCCTGTGCCAAAGAAAAACCATTCCACCAGTCCAGCTTCAGAATGTCAGCTAACTCAGGTCAAGTCCGTGGAGCTGTCCCCCAATCCACTTCGGGTGGCCACGACGCTTTCACAGCGTGTGGGCCTTGCCGCCTGCAAACATTCATACACTCCTCTCTCTGTCTTCACGAAAAGTCCTCCCCCCCAGGGTACTCAGGGGGGTTCCCCAAGCAGAACCTCTCAGACTCAGACACCCGAGGACCTGTGACCATGCAGACTCTGTTCAGCAGGTCTGGGGTGAGCCTGGGGCTCTGCATTCCTCACAACCCCCCAGGGAAATGTCTGTTCTGCTCCCCGGACCCCACCTGGAATAGCAAAGCCTGGGAGAGTTAGACAGACTAGCAGTTTTCGGGATTAAACAGATAACAGCAAGGACTAGCTCCGCCATGACAGGGCTCGCATGGAATATGGACGCGTGGAGGACATCTCTTATTTTACTCTTCTGCTGGCAGTGTTTCACAGACACTTGGCAGGAAGACAAGGGTGAGCTGAGAGGGCACAAAGGCCCCTGAAGGAGCCCAGGAAGGGAGTGAAAGGTTTACTCACGGGAGAAGCGGGCGAGTGGTCTGGCAGCCTTGTCTCCAGCTTCGTTGGCAACTGGAAAAACAAAAATTGGGAGGGTGCAGTTAAGAACAAGGCAAGGGTGTGTAAACAGAACAGGCCAACCTGCCACTAATGCCCCGGGTGGTCTGACCGCAAGCTATGCCTGAGCGCCTTTGTAAGGCAACAAACACCACCTCGCTCCTGCTCCCTCTGCATCTCCCGCACTGCTCTCCGTGCCTAAGCGAGGTCAGCTGTCTCCGTCCATTTGATGAGGACACAGGAACAAAGCTGGAGAAGACCTAACCAGGGTTGAGCTCCCCAGGCCTGCAGGAACGAACCGGCTAGTGTCCGCGTAGTAAGAGTCATGCCGCCCTGGCTTCCGAGCCCGTGCACGTCTGTCTGTCCTTCTGGCCCAGGCTGCCTCTCATCACGCGGCCCCTCAGCACACAACTGTCACCCTAACCACCTGCCGTAAGTCCGATCAGCTCGGAGGAGGAATAGGGACACAGAGGAGGCAGGGGTGTCAGAAGATAACAAGGTTGGTCGTTATTAAGAAGGATGTTTAAGTTTAGGCACTAACCAACAGGGGGCTTCCACATGCACAGACTTTGTCATGTCCCTGGAGTCATTATCGATACCCCCTCCATTTATAAACACCACCATGGGTGTTTCGCATGTACAGGCGTGGGCATCTGTGGTCCACCCGAATGAAGACCCAAAGCAGTCCAGTGGGAACACCTGCTCATTTTCGTTTAGAAAAAGAACCTTTGACACAGAGACCGAACAAAGAGGGTTGGAATGTAACCATTAAGGTAGGAGAGGTTTCAGCAGCTGGACCAAAGGAATGACTACTTCATAAATGTAGCCATCATTTTGCAAAGAATGGAGGGAGTTCAAAAGATTTCTTTCACTTCACCCTCTCAGAAAGGTAAACATTTTTTAATCTGCTCCATGTGGACAGTTTTTTACAGGAAAGGGTTCAATCTCCATCTACTGTGTCTCTGCCATGTGCCTGGCCCGGAGGTCTCCTGCATTCTGTGCATTACAAACAAGACGTTACGCAAAATGACCAGCAGGAGGAGGTGACATTGCATCCTGCTCCCTGGATCTCTCCACCCAGTAATTCAAAAAGAAAGGGAAGTGATAGACAGACAGACAGACAGGAGGAGGGTGCAGAGGAGCGAGCTCAAGTTAGGTATAGAGAGGCGTTTCCCTGGCCTCGAGTCCAAAGTGTGTCTTCCTTAGAAAATAAAGCAAAGATTTTTCTTTTCCAAAATATTCGCCGTAGAAGCTAATGGGCTACTTTCTTAGTAGGATTACAAAGAGCGTGCAGCCACCGCTGAGAACACCAGCAACCACGAACACCTTCCCACCTTCCGCTTGGAGAGCCCCGCCTTCCCCGTGGGGAGGAGGGAGTGTGGGGGTACCGTGGTCGCTATGACACACTCCTCTCCCCCCACCCTCTCCTGGGGTGGGAACTGCTGACCCAGATCTGCGCTGCAGCAGGGGAGGCTCGGATTGGATTAGGCCAGTGGAGCACAGGGAGAGCTGTCGCTGCCCAGAAGGACCCTGAATAATGCTGAGAGAATAATGCTCCGAGCATTGTTCTCCTAGATGCAGACCCAGTGCCACACTCCCTGTTAAGTGATGTTAACCCACGACCCAGCTACCTTGCCAGGTACGGAACACCTGGCCTCACCTATGCTTCTAGGCTCACTGTACTGCCTAGAGCAGTGGTTCTTAACCTGGGTTCTATCGAACCCTAGGGGTTCGATGAGTCGGTCTCAGGGGTTCGGAGAAGCCTCTGCCTCGGAGGCCAGAATAAAGTAATACCGTAATTTGTTGTGAGTTCATACACTTTGTTGGTTTTGTTCTTTGAGCAAGGTGATGTTCATGCACGGCTCATTTTGTGCACCAGTAAAAAAACATATACCTATGTCTTGAATTTGGAAAAAATAATCATATTTTATTTATCACTAAAGAAGGGTTCGCTGAATGCGCATATGAAACTGGTGGGTTCGGTACCTCAAAAAAGGTTAAGAACCACTGGCCTAGAGCATCCTGGTCGCGGGCTCTGAGCTGAGAAATCACAAACATGCCCTACACCTCGCTCCTGCTGCCCCTCCCTGGAACACCCTTCCCACTGCTCCACCCGCCAGCTACTGCTGCTCCACCTGCTGTTCCACCTGCTGGCTACTGCTGCTCCACCTGCTGTTCCACCTGCCAGTTACTGCTGCTCCACCTGCTGTTCCACCTGCCAGTTACTGCTGCTCCACCTGCTGTTCCACCTGCTGCTCCACCTGCCGGCTACTGCTGCTCCCTCTGCTGTTCCACCTGCCGGCTACTGCTGCTCCACCTGCTGTTCCACCTGCCAGCTACTGCTGTTCTACCTACTGTTCCACCTGCCTGGCTACTGCTATTCCACTTGCTGTTCCACCTGCTGTTCCACTTGCTGCTCCACCTGCTGGCTACAGCTGCTCCACCTGCTGCTCCACCTGCTGTCCCACCTGCTGTTTCACCTGCCAGCTACTGCTGTTCTACCTATTGTTCCACGTGCCTGGCTACTGCTATTCCATTTGCTGTTCCACCTGCTGTTCCACCTGCCCAGCTACTGCTGTTCCACCTGCCGGCTACTGCTGCTCCACCTGCTGTTTCACCTGCTGCTCCACCTGCTGTTTCACCTGCTGTTCCACCTGCTGCTCCACCTGCTGTTCCACCTGCAGGTTACTGCTGTTCCACCTGTCCAGCTACCACTGCTCCACCTGCCGGCTACTACACTGCATCCTTTCAGATCCAAGGGGAGCCATCCATTTCCTAAAAGCTTCCCTGGTGCCCGCCACACCTTCTCCATCTCACACATCTCTGTCCTCACATCTGACTCCCCTTCCAGCCAGTGCTTCTCAAACTTCGGGCATCAAACACCAGAAAAGTTTGTTCAAATAGCTTGCAGGGTTCATTAATATGCAGATTCTGACTCAGTGGGTCCAGGGTGGGGCCGGAAAATTTCCATCTCTAGCGAGCTCCCAGGTGACCTACTGAGGATTCTGGTTGGGGATCCTATTATGAGAACTGCTCTCAACTACCCCCAACCAAGGACCATAACTTTTCACCTTTGTATTTCCAGTCTTGTGTTCAGTCCGTGTTTTTAGAAATGAATGAGGGAGACAGAGTCCATACCAACTGCCACAGATGGCTGAGTAGATCCAGACCTCGGACGGACTTCCAGTGGGCTATAAAAACCCCATCTGTTTTGTTTCATCTCACAGTCCTTCATTTTTAAACAATTAGTTTTCTACATTAAAAAAAAATCAAAGAGATTTCAAATATAAATGCAGAGTGTTGGCCTCTCTCAATGACCGAGCACTGTCCAGTCCACAGGCCAGCAACGGGACACCACAAGACACCCCTATGGGTGGTTCCGCCTTCCTGCATGTTCAGAGGGCAGCTCTGGGCTGGCCGGCGCTGGGCTTCCTCTACTCTCGGTACGGTCCAGAAGGCAAGTGAAAACAGGACCTCTCAGAGAATGAAAATAAAAGAATGAAACTAAAACTCAACAGAGACTAGCCCTATGAAAAGGCGTTCTGGCCAGGCTTGCCAAGCCCCTCTGACCCCCGCCACACGCTGCCCAGACGTGCCCCACAGACGGCGTGCATGCCAGGGCTCCCTGATCCGCCGGAGAGCCTTCCCACAGGGTTGTTTGTCTTGTATTTTAGAAAAGCACAGCACACTTTAACAATAAAGTAGATATCCCATCTATCAGGTGCTACTAGAACTTGAATTTGGCAAGATCTCATAAAAATGATGGCTCAGATTTAAGAGAAATTATCCACGTCGTACTGCTGGGCAAAGCACACAGACCAGTACATGTTACTGACTTCATTGACGCAGAATTCTACGTTGAGGCTACATGTGCGCAGAGGCACAGAAAAATGGGCGGAAAGGTATGTATGCACCAGACACAGTAACAGATCTATCCCCTGTGTGCTGGCATTCGGAGAGATATTCAGCCTCTGTGTGTGTGTGTGTGTGTGTGTGTGTGTGTGTGTGTTTGTGCGCTTTTCTATATAAACCCAATGATTCATGATAAGCATTACCATATTAATAATCAGAAAATAAATTTTTAAAGAAATCAAAAACAACAAACTAGTATTTTATTTATATAATTTTGGATACTGTCTATGTATGTTTGTTTGTTTGCTTATTTATATAAAATATGTTCCAGATTCAGGTTTTAGAGCCATGTTGGGTCACGGACTCTGGGGACTTTCCGGCTCTGGTCCAAGGGGACACCTGTAAAGCTCAAGAAAGGACTCACCCACCCCTCTCCGTGAGGCCCCACACAGTACAGGTCGGTGGTCGGCAGCCCTGGCCACACCCCAGGCAGCGCAAACAGGGTCCGGGATGGAAGAGGAAACACAAGCGTCAGGACGTGTTCATCTCCCGGGCAATTCCAAAGGGCAGCCATGGCCCCGAGGCACTGATAAATGGCATAACTTCGAACACCTTCATCAAAGGGATATCTGGGAGGAAGCAGAGGTGCGGGTTCCTTCAAGAATAGTGACCCCTCCTCAGTTCTTTTCAGGCTGCTGCTATTTTGTCACCATGACCTGCCCAGAGACACGGCTCCAAGAAACACTCGACCCTTAAGACCCTCAACGTAACTGCAGGGCTCAAGCCATGGGCCACTCTTCACCTGGTGAAGGCCTCTTTATAAAAAGTCTCCTCCCTGTCATGTGTGGAGAAGGTGCCACCAGGAGCCTGGTGCCAGGCTGGGCTCTGCGAGCAGCACGTCAACGGCGGGCTTCACTCCACGCTGAGAGGCGAGCAGGCCAGGGAGGGAAGCGGCGCCCCTCAACGCGGGTTAACCCACGTGTGACCAGCTAGGGCGCTGACTTTCAGACGGTGGTGATGGTGGTGATGGTGGTGATGGTGAAGACAGGAATGAAGATAATGCAGAGTCCTTGGTCTCACCCCAGATCCACTAAATCAGAACCCCTGGAAGCGGGGACAGAATCTTAGAATTAATCACCTGCCTCAGAAGCTCCATTCGTATCAGCCAAGCTGCACCCTAAAGGAAGTGCTCCCCTGGTGTGTGTGCTATATGGTCCTCACCCCCACCCCAAAAAATGGCCAGAAACAGGGCTCGCCATGGAGATGAGAGGGAGGACGGCAGGTGAGATGGGAAGTTAGTGCAAAGCAGTGGCCCCGGGCAAAGAAGGTGGCTCTGATGTCCCAGCTGAGCCACAGACACTCGGGCCATGGGAACAGGACAGGGAGGGCGTCCAAACAGTTGTGGTGGTGGCCTGAGCAGGTGCACACTGTTTTGTAACCAAAACTGGCACCAAAAACACTGCCACCTTGTTTTGGAAGCCCCGGCACCTGGGTGAGCGTAAACACAGCTGGGTGCTGGGTGCCAGGAAAACACACGGTGAGCATGCTGGGGTGCAGCAGGGTGGGGCGGGGCACTGCCTGCGGCTTCACCTCAGGCTCGGAGACCCCGCCCAGGGAGCCTGGTGAGGTCTGGTGGCTGGGAAGCCAGGCACAGGGGACTCCCAGGGAAGAAAACAGACTTGGGACGAGGTCCCAGGCATCTTCCAGATACTAGGGGAGGTGAAACTAAGGAGTGTTAGCAGGTGTCTGGCCTCACCGCACCCTGCCTTCCACCTGCAAAGTCCTGAGCAGAAGCCAAGACAAGTGGACGGGACACTGGGGAGAAAGAGACTTGGTCCAAGGTCAACCTCAACTCCCCGTGCTTAGCTGTCACCTTCCAAGGAAAGCTTTCCATGACTATTTTATTAAGGTCACAGCTCGCAACTGCCCCCTCCTCTGCCCCAGGCCCCTACCCCCCCTGTCCTTCCCTGTGGCACTGTCTCCTCCTAGTCTCCACACTCAGCCATGGGCTCATTGCCTTGCTCCTTCCCCACACGCACGGACTGTCTGCCAGTGTAAAACCCCCTATATCGCCAGGTCCTAAATGCCTGGGACACAGTATTTACTGAACGCATCAGTGGCCAGCTGTCCACCAGGCAGCGTGCAATGGGCCAAGAGTTGGAAACACCAGAGGAAGACGGAGCCAGAGCATTAGCACGCACCGAGCACTTCACGTGTTGTGAGCACCCATTCAGCCCTTCAGAAACAGTTGTTGAAGCTGCAGACAACCGGTCAGGGCCCTACCTTCCCACTGAGTAAGATGTCATTGCCATCGGACAGACAGACGGGACCCCGGAGCTCAGAAAGGTCGGGCGGCTTTTCCAAAACCACACAGCTGTTTGGCAGGGCTCCAATCCAAACCCAGGTGTATAGGGCTCCAGTGCCCAGGTCCTTCCCATGTAGCCCCTCAGCCTTCCAAGATAGGAGCTGTGCCCCGGAGAAGGCCACCCCTAAAGGGAAGCGTCACTGAAGACTGGCTTTGTCCCCCATGCCTCTCGCCCCAGTAAGGGCCATGGACCAGCCTACAGAGAACAGGGAAGGTCACCTGCCTGGGATCTCGTATCCCACACAAGCCCAGAAGATTGTCAGTCAAAAGAGGCCCTTTTGTAAGGTGGGTACAGGGGACCAGTACCCACAACAATGGGACCCTGAAGAGGGAGGGGCTAGCTACCAACAGAAGAGCTTCATTGTCATGTTCATGCAAGAGTCCCAGCTACCAGGCGTCTCCTCAAACCCCACGAAACCTTCCCCAGGTAGAAAATAGCTAACAAGGGAATACAAACAAGAATCAAATTCATCTCAGCATGAAAAGCAGTCCGAGTTGTACACACAGCCCCTAGGAGGCAAAACCTACTCTCCTTCACAGGAGAGGAAACCAACATCCCGAGAGACCCAGCGGCTCGTCCAAGGTCAGGCCGGGGTCCAAGGTCAGGCAGCGGAGCTGGAAATGTTACCCATTTCCTCCAGCTCCCGGCCCAGCATTCTCAGAGAAGAGGATCCAGTCCGCCCCTGACTCCCACGCAGTGACTCGTCAAGGGTAAATAAAGCAAAGGGTTTGGCTTCCTTTGTCCCCATTTGGTTAAATAAATATTAATGTGTGCAACCCCAGGACCCGTTTTAAGCATCAAAGCGTATACCTCTGACTGGCAACGGCCAGATCCAGTGTTGAGTTGGGAAGGCTTTTCTGATGCTGAGACGGAGCTTAGCAGGATGTGTCTGTGACTCCTTACCGAAGCCTGAGCGGGAGGGCGGGCGAGGGAGGGGAAGGTAGGACGGGTAGGTAGGAAAACCCACCTGCCAGGCAACATGGAACATAAAAGGATAGGGCCATAAAATGGATAATTCACAGGGATAACCGAGTTTGTTCAAATCGTACGCAAAATGTGTTTTTGAAGCTGCATCAAGTGAGCAGACTAAGAACATCACCTTCACTACCTAAGTTTATCTTCGCAGCAGCTCTGCCGGGTACTGCCATGATTTCCCCATTTTCCAGATGTGGAAACCGAGTCTTTTGAGAACGAAAGTAAATTGCCTGAGATGAAGTGTCTAGCGAGTGGCACATCCGGAAACTGAGCCGAGTCCCGCCTTGGATGGGGCCAGCGCTCTGGACCCCGGTGGCCCCTATTCCACATTTCACCTCCGAAAGTCTGTACTACGTGTGAGCCCTGCTGCCAAGAGCAGCCAGAGAGAGAGCCCGGGCTCCCGGCACTCAGCACCGCAGTCAGAAGCTGGGCAGAGGAACACGCTGCACTGGGCTCCCCGGGGAACAGAGCTCAGCCGTCCAGCTGGACCATGAGCCCAGCGACAGAAGAGGTATCGGCCACCCTCAGCCTGCGTCCTTCCCTCCTTCATCCACCAGACACACCTGGCACGAACTCGTTACACCTCCCGAGCCAATCTGGCTGTCAAGTCGACTCTGAATCAGGCTCTCGCACTAAAGAAAATAAAAACCAAATTTGTGGCGATGACTCATTGGGGCTGACAGTTGAGAGTGGCACCTTTCAGGCCCTGGCCACCTCTAGAAATGGGCAAACCCTACAGAGCTCCACACTGCCCACCAGACGGCGGAGAGGCCCCGGCTCCCTGAGCCCAGGGCGTCCAGAAACACAGCCAGAAGGAAAAATCAGGTAAGCCTCGCCAACCAGAGAAGGCAGCTTCCGGAACCATGTTTCCTTTACTTTTTCTGTTTGTTTTTTAAAGTTTAGAAGAATATGGGTCAAATAGCAAAGTCTCATATAATACATGTCTTTCTTATCTGGTCCCGACTTTAAACATTTTTTATTAACCTATATCCTACTCCATCCCACAAATGTATCTTATTTCTACTTGGCTCGGTGCACCAATCCTTTGAGGAACCAAATGGGATGTTCATAAAAAGTGAAATTCATTTATTTTGACCACTTTTCTGCTTCCTTGTCCTTGAGCCTCCTCCTTCCTGTCACCATGCTGGATTCGAGGACGGGTGTAACTGGTCCTTGGATGGCCAGGAGCCCACCCGAGACTAGGACCCTGGCACTGAGCCTCCTGGCATGGATTGCTGGCATTGTTGCCATACAAACTGATCACAGTCCCTGGCAGCCCGGTGGCAGCCACCTGGCTGAGCCACCAGCCCTGCCCTCGGGAGCCTGACTGGGGAACCACAGAACTAACACATGGCATGGCCCAGATTCTGTTGGCTTCTGGAAGAAGGGTCCCCGTTCACAGAACAGAGAGATCATGATGGCCCGGACTGAGGAGCAAGCAGCAGGAGGCTTCCGGACACCCGGGACAGGGAGAATCAGTGAGGTGGAGAAAGTCAGACAGAAAGCAAAGCCACCCCAGGGAGGAGGAAGGGGAGTGTGGTGCCTTTTCGGATCCTGGGAGCAGGCGGGATGCACCAGCTGCACCATAAACCTCTCCCTTTCTCGGGCAGGAGAAGCTTCCTATTGAGAAAGGGCGCGACAGCAAGCCGCATAAGGACAGCACGTTTATCTGGATAGTGATGAAAAGGCCTCTGGCTGCCACTCCGCCCTCTTTCCTACTCCCGCCTGCAAACATGTCGCCTCTGCAGATGGTCACATGACCTTGTCTGAGAGCACGTGTCTGAGATGTTCTAGAACAGTGGTTCTTAACCTTTTTTGAGGTACCGAACCCACCAGTTTCATATGCGCATTCAGCGAACCCTTCTTTAGTGATAAATAAAATATGATTATTTTTTCCAAATTCAAGACATAGGTATATGTTTTTTTACTGGTGCACAAAATGAGCCGTGCATGAACATCACCTTGCTCAAAGAACAAAACCAACAAAGTGCATGAACTCACAACAAATGACGGTATTACTTTATTCTGGCCTCCGCGGCAGAGGCTTCTCCGAACACCTGAGACCGACTCATCGAACCCCTAGGGTTCGGTAGAACCCAGGTTAAGAACCACTGCTCTAGATTCAGAGGCTGGAATCCCAGCCCAGGGTCAGCAACCACGCCAAAGCACTGCCACCGCCATGGACCCAAGTTCTTTCTGATGGTGACAGCCGGTGAGGCTCTGTCCAGCCCTCCGGGTTGACACCACTCCGGACATCAGGAAGCAGGCTCACAGCAGGGGTGCCACTCGACAGACCGAATTAGTGCCCATTACAGGGACCCTACTACTCAGGCCTCATTAAAACACCCCAATGGAGTAAACCAGCCCAAGACGAATCACCAGCAGTTAAAAGGACCAGAGGTGTATGAGATGAAAACCCAACATCAAACTGGCTGCTCAATCTGTGAACTATATAATTGCAGCCCACCTAGACAGGGCCAAGGGAAGGAGCACGAGGCAAAAGGGGGCAGGACACTAACATGTACGAGCTCCCACTTCGCACCAGGCGTGGCAGGGACACCACACCCGGAAGTCTTCGTTAATGTTCACACCACCCGACGCGGTGAATATTACTATTCCTGTTTTCAGGTGAGGAAACTGAGGCGCAGAAAAGTTAAGTCACCTGCCCTGCCCGATCAGGGCTGGGAAACGGGATTGCAGCTAAAACTCCACTTTGTGAGCTCGTCTCTTCTCTCGGGTTCACATGGCTGGAAAGAACATTATAAGCTGTCTGTCCAGCCCTGGCCAGTTGGCTCAGTGGCAGAGTGTCGGCCCGGCGTGTGGAAATCCCAGGTTCGATTCCCAGCCAGGGCACACAGGAGAAGCACCCATTTGCTTCTCCACCCTTTCCCCCCTTCCTTCCTCTCTGTCTTTTTCTTCCCCTTCCACAGCCAAGGCTCCATTGGAGTAAAGTTGGCCCGGGTGCTGAGGACAGCTCCGTGGCCTCCACCTCAGGTGCTAAAATGGCTCCAGTTGCAACAGAGCAACGCCCCAGATGGGCAGAGCATCGCCCCCTGGTGGGCATGCCAGGTGGATCCCGGTCGGGCACATGCAGGAGTCTGTCTGACTGCCTCTCCACTTCTAACTTTGGAAAAACACCAAAAAAAAAAGCTGTCTGTCCAACAAATTGAAGGTCGCCGATGGAAGGGGCTTGGGGGGACTGGGGGAAAGAGGTGAAGGGATTAGGAAGCACACATCGCCAGGTATAAAAACAGCCACGGGTACATAAGTGTAGCATACGGAACACAGTACTATTGTAATAACTACCTGTCGTGTCAGATGGATGCTGGACTTCTAGGGGAAACACTTCGCAAGTCATAGGAATGTCTCACCACGAGGCAGTGCCCGTGAAACTCGTGTAATATGTCAACTGTAATTGAAATTCTTTTTAAATGAAAATAAAGATGTCTGGTCCAACTCCATGTGTCCTGCTGGATCCCTGACAACGTCCCAAACGAGCAGGTGGCTGGCTCCTGCCTGCTTGCCCAACCTCAGGGAGCTCTTCTTCATGAGGGGACGTCTGTCTGAGGGTCCTCCTCCTGCCGCTCACAGAACAGGCTGCGTCCGTCCTACTGCGGCCCTTCCAACATAGGACGACAGCTGCCAGGCCTCGGCCCCTCGGCCCTCCCTTCTCCAGACTGACTGGCCCAGTTCCCTCCTCATTTGATAAAAATACCCCTAGGCCTTGACCCACAAGAGTAAAACCCACCAAATCATGGCCAAAAAAAGAGAAGGCATGTTTTATTTTAAATAAGCCCCAGCGAGCCGCTGAACAACACTCCTTTCGACAGTGCTCCCAGGGCTGGGCCAAACCTCCACCTTCTCAGGCAAGACTGTCCTCTCGGTTTTCAGGTGACATAAAGGATGCCCGAGAGCCACCTCTGTGCTCTGCACTGCTGCCGTCAGAAGCCCCGCGTCTCAGACCTGCCCAGGCAGGAAGATCACGGGAGGACACTGTGAAAATGCAGGCTCTGTTTCAGCTGGTGTGGGTGGGACCTGGGACTCTGCATTCCAAACAAGCTCCCGGGCGATGCCAGTGGCGTGGCCCAGGGACCACACTCTGAGGAACAAGCTGGCACAGGACGGCACCCACTCGGAAGAGGACCGGCGAGCACATCTTCTAAGCTGTCACTGGCAAGCCACTGGGTGGTTCTGCATGTGCGCCCTGGGGAGCTTCATGTCCAATTCTCCTGGTTTCTTTCAACAATTTTGTGCAAGAAAAACTGTTAACATCACGGCTTTGAAATCTACGTAAAGAAAAGGTGCTCAGAGGGTGTGCATGTGAGGAGGATGGTCCAAGCAGAGAGGGGGAAAGAAACTCACCCCCCCAACAGGCAGTACCCAACACAGAGCTGACCAGGAGGGTCAGGGTACCCTGGACACGCTGCCGCCAGGGCGCAAAGCCCAAACGACCTGAGCTCCTCAGATCCAAGGTGAGACGTCAAACTCACAGCACTGAGAGTGGCTCCGTTTTTAATCCAAGCTCCTCCCCATACCTTGGGCTCATGAGAGCCAGCATGTGTGTGCAGAGACACACACACGCGCACACACACACACACATGCACACACACGCACACACACGCACGCCTCCCAACCGTGGCTCTGGCGTGCGCCACCGGCACTATTACATCCAGCAGCATAAATCACTGCATTGTTAACAACCGGCTGCAGGCTGAACAGATCAAATGCATCAAATAAATAAAACTAGGCACAGGATACCCTGTCCTTGGGTAAGAACTCAGGTGCCCACTGGCCTGAGCTCCTCACCGCAGAGCTCACGCCTTCTCAGACTGACTGGCCTTCTGGCCCAGCACGGGGCCTGGCACACACGGCTGCTAGCTGAAGGCTGGTGCATGAGTGGGGGAAGCCAGAGCTGGTCCGGGAGCCACAGCAGCCCTGGTACAGAGCCTGGCCACGCCACTAGGAACCTTCCTCCTCCTCCGTCCAGAAGCTAAGAGCCGTGACACCAGGGAAAGGCTGGCTCTTAGCCGAGCAATTTACCTTCTAAGCTGGATGGAAGTTCAGGGACTAACAGGGAGTCACAAATTGGAGGCAGGTGTCTGGGACTTGGCAGGAGCAGTGTTTAAAAGTAAATGATCTAAATTCCCTCGGGAACAGCGCAGCACAGTCGTGTGGGTCCCTGGTGCTTGCAACGGGCCTGCTTCGTCCAGATGCCTACCTGAGACACGGCGTGCATGGGGTGCTCACACAGAACACGCCAAAGCAGACCTGTCTGTCTCCCAGACACCTGCCTAACCCTGGCTTCCCATCTGGGGACAGACACAACTTTCCTCCACCCTCCTCTCCCCAGTGCAGTTGACCAGGACAAAAATGTGCCGTTTCCCTTACTTCCATTCCTACCTTCCTACCCACAGTCCTTCCATCAATAAATCCTGTGGGCTTTACCTCTAAAGCACATGCTAATTCCTATGTCTCCTTCTTGCTCCTCTCCAAAAACTTCGGCCTGAGCATCCAGGGCCCCTTACTTAGAGGACCCCAAAATCCTCCCAGAGCCCCCCGCGCCACCCTTGCCCCTGTGCGCACAGCCACCATCATCAGACCACATCACTTACCCGCTCAAAACCCTCTAGTATTTCTCGCTGTGCTCACACCACATCCCTCCCTGATCTGACCACACCTCCTCTTCTCTTCTGCGGGCTGGCAAAGCTCGGGCTACCCTGGCCCCTTCCTCTCTCTTAAAGCCACGAACACGTTCCCACGTCAGCGCCTTCCCCTTGCTCTTCCTGCTTGGTTACTGCTCCCGAGGGTTCCAGTAGCAGAGGTGCCCGGGGGCCCCCCACCTGCCAGGTGCCAGTCTAAGCACTTTGCACGCGCTAGCTCATGCAGCCCTCTCAATACCCCTGGGGGGATGCTACTGTTATCCCCTCTTCACACACCTGAGGCACACACAGGTTAGGGGACCCACCCAGGGCACACAGCTTGTCAATGGCAGAGCCAGATTCAAAAGTAGGCAGTCTAGTTCCAGAACCTCGCTCTTAACCAGTACACTACCCTGACTTCTACAGAGCTCATCCCTCGCACAGCGGCCTCCTCACCTTGCAGGTCTCAACCCATTGGCATGTCCCCAGAGGCTTTCCCGACCACCACAGCCGTCTCCGGCAGCTGTCAGTCTCTCCATCACCAACAGCCACCGAGTCATAGAGGGTAAGCCCCGTGAAGGCGGTGCCTAGCAATCTCATCTCTGTACCCCAGAACTCAGAATAATGCTGGCCCACAGGTCCCTCGACAAATAGTAACGGATCCACTCCCTGGTTTGGGTGACTGTCTGGCCCCTAACAGCAATTGAGTTGTCAATCATCCATCCTGTCCTATCTTGTAATATTATCTGCAGGCTCCCCGAGGCCCGGCACACAAGAAGTGGCCCCAGTCATCTCTCCAGCCCCTCCCCCTTCCCTCCACACCCCTGCATACCAGCCATCCTGAGCTCTCTACCTGCAGGCCCCCTCTGGGCACTCTACTCCCCAACCCTCTATTCACGCCCTTGCCTTGATTTCACGTCCTTCTCACCTGTATCCAACTAATAAATGCCCACTTGTGTACCAGGGCCCAAATGCAATGGCCCCTATGCCGTGGGTGACCAGCATGCGTGCCCTGACCCCAGGTAGAGCAGGACCAGGCATGAGCAGCCCGTGTGTCTCTGCT
The DNA here is from genome assembly GCA_037038555.1 of Rhynchonycteris naso. NCBI lineage: Eukaryota > Metazoa > Chordata > Mammalia > Chiroptera > Emballonuridae > Rhynchonycteris > Rhynchonycteris naso. The sequence continues at coordinate 141,759,190 of CM073002.1, forward strand.
CCCCTCCCCCCCATGGAAGATTCTCCAGGGTCACCCCATCTAGACAAGAGCTCCTTCCTTCCCTTCTGGCCCTGGCACTCCTGAACCTCCTCACTGCTTTGCATCAGTGACTCCACTCTGTGCCCTAGGGGATCCCCCTGCCCCTGGGGGTTTTTCTGCCCTCCGGAGGAGCAGACAAGGGGCAGCATTCCGAGGCATGTTGGGATGACCTCTCAAAAGAGCAGGGGAAGCTGAGGCCAGCCCAGGCCGTGACTCCACACTCCAAACCCACCTTGGAAACACCAGGCCACCACCCGCTGCTCTTTTGGAAGAGGGAGCTGCTTTGGGCCCTGAAGAAACCATCCCAAGAAGAAAAGAGAAATTCACCCTTTCAGAGCAACTAGTCTGTACAAGCCCAGGCTTCCGACACACATCTCTGTCCTCACCACTACCCGGGAGACACACGTCACTACCCTCCTTTTCCAGACGGGTAAACGAAGGTCCAAAGAGGCTGATAACTGGCCCAAGAACACAGACAGCTGTCGTGGACAGTTGGGCAGGCTGTACGCTGCACAGTTCCAGGGAGCACAAGTCACAGACTTGTCATAAGACTTTTCCAGCAAAATGTAACTTCAGAAAGGGGTATCCTTTTCTCATCTGCACAAAGTCACCTACGAGTCAGCAATGTTTCCACTAGATAACCCCCGTACCTCTGGCCAGTGGTGATCTGACTGTGTGTCTGTCCAACTCCAAAGCCCTGGCTCTTTCTCCCAGACCACTGCACCCTCCGAGGAAGAACTTCAAGCAATCTCGCACCAAGTCCCCACAGTTCAGCTGCCTGAGATCGAGTCACAGACCTCTAGACCATCTCAGCTGGAAAAGCTGTTGCCAACCCACGATCCCCCTCCCCTCTGGACAGGAAGGAGGCAAAGCCCCGAGAGCGGGAGCGGGCCGCGGGGGACCACACAGCTGGGTACGGCGCAGCTGGGACCTGCTTCCAGAACGAGCGGAGGCAGGTCTGGCCCTGACACAGTCCTTCTCAGCCACCCCGGAGGGTCAGAACTGGATTACCGTGGCAAGTTGTGTCAGCTGCTTTCTGCACTAGCCTCAGCTTCTCAACTGGAGGGGAAGGCAGTGAGTGAAGGGTCCCCAGGCAGAGTCCCTCACGGACACCTCCACGGAGTTCAAGCTTAAAGACAAAGGGGGTCAGAGGGAAGAGGGCGCCGGAGGGGCCACAGCTCAGAGGCTTCTCCAGAACAGGTGAGAAGTCCGTTCCTCTGGAGGCCTACCGGGCCCTGGGGGGGACCGTTGCTAAGCAGAGGTTTCAAGGCTCTCCCTGGTGGCTTTCAAGACAGCCACCATCCACCTTGATGGGAGGACGCAGATTCTGCACAGGCCTCGCTGGGAACCCCTGGAAACCATGGCGACAGCCCCCAAGCAGCAGCTCAGTTCTGTCTGGGTGCCAGTCAGGGTGACGGGACCCAAGGGAAAAAGAACAGGGAGAGAAAATCCGAGATTTAATCCGCTGTTCTGTGGAAGATGACAATTAAACTGCTTCACCCTTCTGAGCCTGCAGCACACCCAGCTCCCTCGTTAGCAGCTCCGTCCAGACCCGCCAGGCCCACCCGGCTTCCTTTCCAGACTTCAGAGCCCAAGCACGCCCAAGTCAGGCTAGCAGGTGTGATGGCCTTACGGACCTCCGGACCCGGACGTCAAGGCGCAGAGAAGCAAGGTCACCCGCCCAGAATCACTCAGCTGGTCCTTCCTGGCTCAACGGCGTTCACGAGATGACAGTTTGGACATCACCGGAAATGATCGCTCCCACCTTACATGAACCTGGCCCACTGCCCCTGCTCCTGCACACAGCTGGTTAGGACTCAGGCAGGGGCAGGACTCCCAGGTTCCACACTGTGCACGGCCCAGGAGAGAACAGACCACTGAGTCACCTGCAAACTGACGCTGGAGGAAGCTCACGTACCTCCTGGAAGAAGCCCCCAGTGACCACGACCAGATCTCCCTGGACACCGGTGTTGTCACGGAGCACTCTTCCATGACACGCAGTGCCCAATTTTTACTGGGAGGAAGACCAGCTGACCGCTCCAGAGGAGCTAAGCAAATTTTAAAGCCAGCCCGCGGGAATAATGACTTAAAAGAAAAAGACACTAAAAGAGAGCATGAAAAAAATTAATATTTTTATGACGTTACTAATATGAACACGGACAGAGGTGCAATAAGAGTAAACAAACACCAGAGCCAACACCAGTTAGCAAACTGACAGCAAAAGGTATTTTTACTACACAGCTTCACCAAATCACGTTTTCACAGAACTATAATAATGATATCAGAGAACCTATTAAATTTGTAATATAATTTAGCATCTTTAGGAAATTAAAGAAGGACGCCCTGGTTGGTTGGCTCAGTGGTAGAGCATCAATCCAATGTATGAAAGTCCCAGGTTCAACTCCTTGTCAGGACACACAGGAGAAGTGCCCATCTACTTCTCTACCCCTTTCCCTCTCACTTCTCTCTGCCTCTCTCTCTTCTCCTCCTGCAGCCAAGGCTCCATTGGAGCAAAGTTGGTCTGGGTGCTGAGGATGGCTCCATGGCCTCTGCTTCAGGCGCTAGAATGGCTCCAGTTGCAACGGAGTAATGCCCCAGATGGGCAGAGCATCGCCCCCTGGTGGGCATGCCAGGTGGATCCCGGTCACGTGCATGCAGGAGTCTGTCTCTCTGCCTCCCCACTTCTCATTTAAGAAAAATTTTGAAAAAATTAAAGAAGGAAACAAAAATATCATCTGAATATATGAAGAGTCCATGGGAAAAAAAAAAAACAAGACTTACCCCTGATTAAATGAAAGAAAACAGAAAGAATGAGGTCTGGTTCCAAGTCAGCTGGAGTAAACACGTGCCACCCTACCTCTGTCGCTGAATGTGGCTACAAAACTTGAATAGAGGCACGGAGCATCTTTTTGAGGACCCTGAAACTAGCTTCAGGCAGATGAAGAGAAAAGGCAAGAATTCAAAGTACCACCATAACAATGGTAAATTATCTGTTTTTTTCCTCTCCACTCCCCTGGCCTAGCCTCAATGCCAGATGCACGCAACTTGAATGCAACTCAGAGGCATTATGCTGAGTGAAAGAAGCCATTCTCAAAAGGAGACATACTGCCTAATCCCATTCACATAGCATCATAGGGACAGGGACCAGATCAGCAGTTCCAGACGATGACAGAATTTGGTGGCGGATGAGAATGTGTAATATAAGGAAAAGAGACAGGTCAAAGGTGACTCTAGAGCAGGGGTGCTCAATACGTCGATCGGGATCTACTCGTCGATCGCGAAGGAAGTGTGGGTAGATCGCATGACATTAGAAAGACATTTGTCTTTTGATTGGCACACAGGGTAACCAATCTGATGTCTGAACTTTTGACACCCTACGCATGCGCGTTAAACCACGCTAACGTGTTCAGTTACATTGCTGCGTAGTTAGCCTTCAATTTATTTAAACTAAATACAACAAAGGGTATAAAAATGAGTGCCTAGCTGGTCCGAGTAAGAAGCCTAAAACCTACCACTTTCATACAGAATGGGAGGGGATTTTTTTCACTATGTCATATTCTAAGTGCGTTTGCCTCATCTGTCTGTGTGCCATTGCTATTCCAAAGAAGGGAAATGTGGAGCGGCTTTTTCGGACTGTTCATAAAAACTATGACATTGACTTTCCTCCGAAAAGAGAGCCGAGAAGGAAAAAGGTGAAAGAAGAATACACAATATTAAATAGTAATAATAGTAACTTAAATAATGATAGTATAGAAAAAATAAATATATGTTTTGCATTTTTATTGTAGGTAAACCATTTTGACTTGGTCATCTTATAAGTAGCTCGCAAGCTGAAAAGGTGTGGGCACCCCTGCTCTAAAGCATCTGGCCCAAAGAAATGCAAGAATGAAGATGTCACTAACTGAGTAGAAAAGACTGGAGGAAGAGGAGGCTAGAGAGAGGGGACTAGATCGGTTAGGGCTACGTTCTTCCTTCCCAAGAGGCCAGTTAGAATCCGAGCAGGGATATCAAATAGGCAGTGAGGTATATGAGTCCAGACCCGAGGGGAGAATTTCAGACGGCAGTGGTCAGCACGTAGCGGGTACCTGAAGTCAGGGACTGAAGTCAGGGACTGACTAAGCTCACTTACAAGGCTGACACAGGCAGAGAGGAAACCCAAAGACCCGGCCTCGAGGTGGCACAGGAAACTCGGGAGAAAGCTCCACTGAAGGAGAAGCAAGTCTCGTATCTCAGAGCCAAGGGCAGGAAGGTTTTAAGGAGAAAGAGGGTAATTGTGTCCAACGCTGCTAGGGGTCAAAGAGGATGGCCGCCTACCTTGGCCAACGTGGGTGTCAGGGGTGATCCTGGAGAAAGCATTGCCACCAGAGCTGGACTGGGCCAGGAACGGGCTGACGGGGGAACCCTGCGTCAGCATCTGCGGACACTGTGCCGAGAAACCCCTATGACGGAGATCTACAAAATGGGGGGGTCGTGGGGGGGGCGCTTATGTCCATCCAGGATCTCTTCCTCCCTTTATTAAGAGGGATGGGCACGTGCCGGCGAGAACGGCACGGTGGAGGGGGACAATGGTAAGAGGTTCAGGGGGTACCGGGTCCATGGCCGCCGTGGAAATGTTGGCCTTAGACGCGGTCTATCTGCTGTGCCAGGACAGGTGTCTGGGGAGGGACGGGCAGTGTCGGGGACGAGCGCAGGGTCCGCGAGCACGTACGCAGGGAAGGTGAAGGTTGGGCCACTGGGAACATGTGGGCGTCCTCTTTTGATTCCTTCTGATTTCTCAGGGAAATAAGAAGGGCCGCAGGGCCCTGCGGAAGGGTCGGGGGAACAGGGACAGTAAGATTACAGGATTCAGGGATGAGCGCCAAGAGGTAGCCATGAATGACACAGGCTTGGCTCTGGCTTCCTGGAGTGCCTGACACATCAGTTATTCCCGGGTGGCAGTTAAGAGGGGAACAGTGTGTCTTACACGGATCACACAAGCACCACGCTCTTACACAAGTGAGCACTGTAAGAGGAGGCTGCACACACAGGCGGGGCCGTCTTCCTGGGTTGACACACACACACACACACACACTGTTCACGAGGCAGGGGAGCCGGGGAAGGCTCTGATCAGTCCCCCGAGCCCTCCGAGATGAGCGGTGTGGACGGAAGTTTTCGAGCAGGAGGAAGCTGGTAGCACTAGCTGAATATGGGATGTGGAAATCCTCTGTGGTTTTCAATGACTCACACTTTCCTTGACCTGTCATGGGAACTGGCTTAAGATGGCTCAACTGCACCCCAGAAAGAGCAAACGAAGTCCTCTCCTCCAGCACACAGATCTGCAGGGAAGTCAGGTCTTCAAGAACACTGCTGCTGGGCTCCTTCCACCATCTCGGAGCCTGGGGAGGCCCACTGGGCACAGGACTTCTAGAGCGGTGGTTCTTAACCTTTTTTGAGGTACCGAACCCACCAGTTTCATATGCGCATTCACTGAATCCTTCTTTAGTGATAAAATATGTTTTTTTTTTCAAATTCAAGACATAGGTATATGTTTTTTTACTGGTGCACAAAATGAGCCGTGCATGAACATCACCTTGCTCAAAGAACAAAACCAACAAAGTGCATGAACTCACAACAAATTACGGTATTACTTTATTCTGGCCTCCGCGGCAGAGGCTTCTCCGAACCCCCGAGACCAACTCATTGCACCCCTAGGGTTCGATAGAACCCAGGTTAAGACCACTGATCTAGAGGGACAGATATGTCTGGCAGGCTGTGGTCCAAGGCCATTTCTGCTGGGTCTCCAGAACCAGACGGAGTGCAGAACTCGCCTTCACACTGAAGGTGTTTTGGCTCGAGATGAAACTGAATTCTCTCTAGGCAAGAGACGTGCTCATGTGCGCAAAGCAAAGAACAATCCAGCAACTGCTGGTGGCAAAGATCAAAACCAGAGCCGTCCAGGGCAGAAACTCGGGCTCCCGGAAACAGGGCATGGTTCGTGCCAAATCCAGAGCACCTCCCAGCTCAGGCCACTATACACAGAAGTCATGTCATGCTGGAGCCCTCAAGAATTGAAACTCATTGGGAAGTAAATAAGTAAAAATGGATTTGTTCTCTTGCAAAAACACACATTGGCGTTGGGGTGGGAGGTGGTGAAAGTGCGGGTGGAAGAGTCATTCAAAGATCAGGAAGTCAGTCAGCAGACCCGGGTTCACATCCCATCTCTTTCCTGGGCGGAAGTCATTCAACCAAGTGTTCGTTCCTCTGCATTTACACGTGGGGGGTGCTGATACCTGCACTTGAGAGCAGCTGCAAAGAGCAAAGTCCTGAGCTGTTAGTGCTAAATCAGTGCTAGTTTCTTTTATCACCTTCCTTCCCGGAAAGAAACACTGGTATCTGGGACACACAGACAATGAGTGGGAGGACAAGAAAGTACCGGTACTCAGGATCCAGAAGGACACTTCAGCAAGAGAGTTTCGGAACTGGCTGTAGAATGAAGCGCATCACAAAATCCTTTTGAGATGAGGATTTATGTGTCAGTAGGTTTCCAAGGAGACCGATTTTACAAAAGCTACTATGAGTTTATACTCCCTCTTCAAAGACAAGATAACAAGATACCCTCCCTCTGCACAGATAACATCACGCCCCTCCTGCACTCTGACAAATGATGGACAGGCTGGAGAAAGAAGCCCGAGGGCGGGACAGGGAGGCGGCACCGACCTGCGGAAAGAATGCAGGAATGAGTGCTGTACTTCGCCTTCATGCAGAGATGGGGAGAGAGAGAGGAAAATGACATGTAAGAGTGGACACAAGAGACCCGAGGATAGAGCACGGAAGCAGTCAGGGACCTGGTCCCCGGGCCTGGGACAAGTAGGAATACCAGATGAAAAAAAGCAAGAGCCCAGGCCGGTTGTGAAAGCCTTCGGCACACCCAAAGGCAAGGCGGCCAGAGTCACACAGGAAAGCTGGCCTGCCAGGCATGCTCAGTATCCCAGAGCCGCTGCCCTGGCCCAGCCCGGCCTGCACTGACGCAGCGTGTGAGAGCAGCTGTCTGTGAGCCCCGACACTGAATGTGGGAAACGGGATCCACATTCATCCTTCTTCCTCTGGGACTGTTTACAATCCCCAGCTAATCCCGGCTCCCACAGCCCAGGGCGCTGTTTCTCCAATGAGCATCCCGTGGAAGACCAGTTCCGCCAGACAATCCACGTGGAAGGGGAACCCTCCAAACTACCTCAGGGCACGCTGGCACAGTAAAGGCTCATGACGTTCTGCCATCCAGAACCCTGATGAATACAGTGTTTCTAACACAGGGACTAAACAGCTGCTCCGTCCATCCATGGAACGTCCCCCTGGAAGTGCTGTCCCCCAGGACTGCTCAAAGGTGGGGCTTGGACGGTCTCATCTCCCAGTCACCCACCACACCGACCTCAGCTAAAGGGGGGAAGACTTTGCATTCTTTCGTCCCACGAATAAACATGGAGGACACAAAGATCTTCAAAAGATGCTGGCATCATGAAAGAGACCCAAAGAAGGTGCCGTAGCACTATAGAAGGGGGGAAGGTTGACAATTTTGCTGAACCTAGAAAATAGGGGATATTGTAAAGGCCATTGCAATTTTTTATTTTGTATTTTCTGAAGTTAGAAGCACGGAGGTAGTCAGGCAGACTCCCACATCCACCCGGCATGTCCACCAGGGGGCGATGCTCTGCCCATCTGGGGCATTGCTCTGTTGCAACTGGAGCCATTCTAGCGCCTGAGGCGGAGGCCATGGTTCCATCCTCAGTGCCCAGGCCATCTTTGATCCAGTGGAGCCTTGGCTGCAGGAGGGGAAGAGAGAGATAGAAAGAAAGGAGAGGAGGGGGGGGGGGGGTTAGCAGATGGGCGCTTCTCCTATGTGTCCTGGCCAGGAATCGAACCTGGGATTTCCACACGCCGGGCCAACGCTCTACCGCTGAGCTAACTGGCCAGGGCCGGCCATCACAATTTTAAGGTTTCTCTCAGATTGCCACCCAGCCATCTAGGACCATTAACCAAGCCACACGTGTGGGACAGGTACTTTATCCCTGATTCCCCAAGACGAACATTTGTTTGCCTGACTCCGTGGACTGAGAAACACGACGTGGAGTGGGAGACTGCGGGTAAAACCGTGAGCGGGCGTAGGCACATACCTCTCAGAGTGCCATCATCCTGCCTCCTGTGCTGGCATCACCCAGGGAGCTGGCGAAAATGACCATGCCCAGGTCTGCCCAGACCTGCTGGGTCAGAATTCCTGCGGGCAAGGAGGGTCCCCCAGGAACCTGCGTTTTAAACAGGCTTCCCCACACCGTTCTGACCCGTGTTTCTGTCTGAAAACCACACCGAACCCCGAATACCCAAAACTATTAAAAATCCACAAAAGGCTCTTGCAAGAGGCATGACTTGAAGAAACCATGAGCAGCCTGACCAGGCGGTGGCGCAGTGGATAGAGCGTTGGACTGGGATGCGGAAGACCCAGGTTCGAGACCCCGAGGTCGCCAGCTTGAGCGTGGGCCCATCTGGGTTGAGCAGAAGCTCGCCAGCTTGGACCCAAGGTCGCTGGCTCCAGCAAGGGGTGGCTCGGTCTGCTGAAGGCCCGTGGTCAAGGCACATGTGGGAAAGCAATCAATGAACAACTAAGGTGTCACAACGGCAACGAAAAACTAATGATTGATGCTTCTCACCTCTCTCCGTTCCTGTCTGTCTGTCCCTATCTATCCCTGTCTCTGACTCTCTCTGTCCCTGTAAAAAAAAAGAAAGAAAGAAACCACGAGCAGAAACCGATGGCACCGAGGTCACGGTGACTAATAAGAAAGGAAACCCGAGGAAAGGACTGTGTCTGTTACAGCCAGAACGTTAACCCTGTTGTGGAAGCTTCCCTGATGACAGCCAGGACTCTTCCAGTCCGGCTGGCGGGGTGCCCCCTAGGCGGGCATGAGCACCTCAGCTGGTTACGACTTGATGAGAGGAGCCATTAAAAGCATACAATAAGGGTCTGGAGTTTGATACAGACAGTAAAGGACCGCATACAGAAACCACGATGGCTGAGGCTCCCAAGGGAAAGAATTTAGAACTGAAGGGAAGACCAAATCCTCTTCAAGTCAGTATCATAGTCACTGAACACCAAGACTGTGAGGACCACTGGACTGGAAGTACTTGACTGTAGCAGCCAGAGTCCTGGCCTGAGACGTCATCATCCAGCAGGGAGGACAGGGCTAAGCAGAGGGAGAATGAAAACAGCCTGTGACACTGAAACAACAGATCAGAAACCCTATCCAGCGAACTGCACAGAAACAAAGCCGGGGAACACGGCAGAGTGACAGAAGCCCTCCAGAGGCAGTGAGCTGCCAGCGGACTGGTAGGAGTTACAAAGGGCAAGATACAACCCCTGCAAATACCCGTGACTCACTCCCTCTCGTCGAGCAGACATGCCAGGACCCTCCACGGCCGCAAACACGCTCTGGCCCACCTGCTGCACCATAATGAACTTCTAACCACACCAGTGGGCGAAACGACACCCACCTTTGGAAAACAAAACATTTGGAGAGAAAAGACTTAGTGACCAGCTTCCTTTCATCTCTGTGTAGTGTACGTAAACGCTACGGCACATGGGAAGAACAGGCGTGAGACTCGCTGGGTGGGAGTCTCGGCAGAACTGTTCACAAGAAGGAGGGGAAGTATCCATATCTTCAAAAACGTGAAAGGCTATCTATCATCCGTAAGATGACTGGACGTCTGCTGTCAGGCACCAACGGATGGGAGCTCTTGGGAGTCCAAGGTTTCACATAACTTTATGAAGAAGATGTCCCAGAGTCAAAGCTACCCAGAAGGGAGTGGCCGCCTTTGGAGATGACAAGTCCCCTGAGGTTGTCCAAGCAGGGTCTGGATGACCTCTTCTCAGGGGTGCGATGGAGCAGACTCACACATGGCACAGGGAACTAACTCCTAGCCTCTCGGGTGCTCTAGTGCTTAACAAAGAGTCTGGACCACTGACTGAAGGAGGAGCTTCTGAAGGTGACCAGATGCAGCTGGGAGAGCCTCTGCTGGGGGTGTCCCCTCCATGTCACGGGAGAGTGCAAGCCCCCACAAGAAGGCTTTCAACTTGTACAAATGGCACATCAGAGGGTCTGTTCAGGTAGAACAGTGATGGGCAATCTTTTGAGCTCGGTGTGTCAAAATTAGCCAAAAAACTGAGCATAACTCAGGTGGTGTGTCACTTCGAGAAAAAACGGCCTAATCGGAAGTCCCAGAACTAGACGCTCTGTGCTGGAGTTCTGTTGTTTTGGCCTACAGACCTCCGGCACAGAGTGTCTACACTACAGCAAATGTTTTATACTGCACCTGGCCGTGCAGGAGCCCAGGATGAAACGTCCTTCTCGGCATGTGGCCCCATACTTCTCTGGTAAGTGGCCGCATGTGACTGCGTGTCATCGAAAATGGCTACGCGTGTCAGTGCTGACATGCATGTCATAGGTTCGCCATCACGGAGCTAGAAAGCCCAAGCCTTCCCCGGGCCGTGGGAAATGGCACCCGCGCTGTGAGCGAGGGTGTCTTCAACCGTGGCCACAGGGAATGCTGGGAGAAAGCAGAAAGGCCCTCATACACCAGCCTAATAAAAGAAGGCTGTTCACAGCTGTGGGACAAGGACAGAAGATGCCTAGACCCGGTCCTGGGAGTCGCCGTCCAGGGCCATCCATAACACTGGTGACCACTGCTCTCAACTCTACTTTGGACATCTTTAAAAACTTTCTTTTTAAAAAATTGAAGTGCCATCTCACGGATCCACCCAACAGCCCATGAGATTATTTCAATTTTTCAGATCAAAAAGAAAAAAAAAATCAAGGCATACAAATAAGTCCATCATCACGTTTCCAGCACCGTGGAGTCACACCTCCTGTGGGGTGGGGGTGGCGGGGGGGGGGGCTCTAAAGTTAGCAGAGAAGGCAAAACTCCCACGTGCTCACAGACTGCCTTCGAGATCCCTAAGTCAACTGCAAAAGACGGTCTCTTCGGTCTTCGTCTGCATCCTACACGGAGCCCAAGACGGGTACATGCGGCAAGGCAGGATGTTTTAATGAGGAATGCACACGAAACGTGTAAATCTGGAGGACTTTACCCTATATAAAAGAGGAAAAGGAGGGCAGAGAGTTAAGTGTCTGTATGCCAAGCGCTCACGCAGGCAGCCACCCCGCCACAGGCGCGGCGCAAGGCTCTACAGCTTTGCCTTAAGGTGGATGAGCTCCCCGGGTCCGCCAGCCCGGCAGAAGCCGGATAATGACAATCTCCGATTTACAGGGCACTTACTGCCTCCAGCCCTGTGTTGAGAACTTCTCTGGATCCTCTCGCCCACCCATCCACGGGGCGGACACCGCTCCTCTCCCCGTTTTCTAGATGACACGTCTGAGGCCCGGAGGGAGGGGCAACCCTGGGCCTCAGCACCCGGGTCCGTGGCAGAGCAGGTGGAGCCCAGAGGTTAAAAGCGGGCCATTTCCCAGGTCCATCTCCAACTGACTGACTCAGGATCCTGGCTCCATCCAGCTGATTCCTACGCGGAGCGTCCGCAGACCTCACCCTGAGGAAGCAGGCTGCAGGCTCTCGCTCCCTGCCAAGGGCACCTGCTGCTGAACCACGTGTCCATGCTGTCTGCACGCTGCTGGGAGGGCTATTAATAAAATGCTGCTGATGACGACTGATAAGGCTACAGCCACATCCTCTTCCCACGCGTCTCTGAATCGACATGTCCCAGGTCCCCCCGAAGCGCAGCCAGCCCCTGGGGTTTGCTTTCACGGCTCCGGGCACAGTCAGGCCCCTGCAATGGTGAGCCCCCAATCTGTATGAAATCTGTTTCACAGTGAATCCAAAGAAGGCTTTCACTTAAAAGAGGATACAAAGTCTTGATGACAGACTCAGGTGGGGCTGTAACGCACCACGGAGGTACCCCGTCACGGACCTGCACTTCCGAATGAAATCATTGTGCTTCTTTTGATTGAAAAGGCACATGATCGAGTGCCAGATGGTGACATTTGTACAAGTCAAGCCGGATTAAGTCAAGAGCTTTAGTGAGGCATGATGCAGACAAAGAAAATGACAGATTACACACACGCGCGCGCGCACACACACACACACACACACAGCTAACGCTCAAGTACTTACACTGGCAGAGGTTCCCAGCAGCCTAGCACCATGGCCTGGCCTCCACAGCCCCTTGTGCCTCCCAGCGGCACATGCCTGTGCATTCACCCGCCTCCACAGTCCGGGCAGACCTAGACCTTGGTCAGGCAGCCCAGGATAAAGCCCCTCAGGCCCTCTTCCAGCCCACCCCCACCACTGCCTGCGCACCGGAAGCCGGGTGGGCCCAGTCTAAACACAGCACGAGCCATCCGAAGCCTGAGCTGGGGACGAGGGGATGCACCACGATCGACCCAGTCTGCCAGACCAGGCCCTGGGCACCCAACATACTCCTCTCCTTTCCCCTCGCCTTCCACATCAACTCCACCACCAACTCCTGTGAACCCCGACTCCAATCCGTCCTCCTCTCTCCAGCCCCCGCTGCCAGGATGTCCCCGGTTCCCCATACCCCCACCAGGCTCCCTCTGGGACCCTACCGCAGTCTCGCACTGCTCTCCTGCCTCGGGACCCTTCCAATCACGTGCGCCTGCGCAGAGAAGGGGCCTGGTTCAGAGCAGTGCAACTGCACACTAAACCACCCGCCGTGAACAATAAAAACCTGATGAAAATATTCATAACTTTCTGCCCTGCCCCCCTTCGCCACTCTCGACCTCACACCCCCCAAAATTTTGGCAGCTCCTCCTCGCTCTTAAGATGAACTCCAAATTCTGCAAAGCCTGGCTAGAGTCGTCTCTTCAAGTCTGTCATCTGCTCCTCCCCTCAAACCACTCTGCACTCCAGCCAGAGTGAAGGGCTTTGAGCTGAGATCTCATCTGCACTAACTGTTCCAACCAGATCACGCCCCCCACCCCCCGACTGGAAAGACAACCCAATGGATAGAAAACATCGTCAAGAAGGAGTCCATTCTGCATTTCCCTCTGGGACAGGGTACTTGGGGATTATGAGTGTTTGGGCAAATTCCAGTGATTCGGGGGCGGTGATCTAATTGTGTGCTCTCCAGATCACCTGTGTCCCCACTCTGTCGCATACCTCTTAGGCAACTGCTCTCTTGTTTTAAAAGTATAGCTCGAACAATCATATAAACAAATGTAACAAGCACACCTCTCAAATGATTCTTCACGCAATCATTGACTGTTTCCCGAGCAGCCACTCTACGCCTGGCACTGTGCCAGATGCCAGGGTCACAGGGCACGGACCACAAGGCAGGCACCGAGCAGATGCTCACAGAACGAGTGTTCTGGTGGGGAATTGAGCTTTAAGCAACAAATCATACAATGAATTATCTAATAACAGTTTTGTCAAGTCCGACAAAGGAGAAGCAGGGGTCATAAGAGCACATACCTAGCTAGTCTGGGTGGGAGAGGAAGACTTCGCTGGGAAACTGATGTGTGTGCTGACCACTGAAGGACACGCGGGAACGCCACCCACGGGGAAGACGGGTGGGGAGGGGGCCCCACGGGAAGAGGGAACCGCGTCTGCAAAGCCCTCCTTCCTCCCGTGGGGGGAGGATGCATGGGAGGGAGGCGGGGAAAATGTCAAGGAAGGCAGGGCCAGCCTGAGGCCTGGAGACCAGTGCTGCTCAAACTGTTGACTTCCGGTGCATGGTATGCACTGAGGCTTCTGTAAAATACAATAAAAATGGATTCCTACAAAATTAAAAAGACATGCAAAAGACAAGCCCACCCGCAATGGATAGAGCGTCGGACTGGGATGCGGAAGACCCAGGTTCGAGACCCCGAGCTCGCCAGCTTGAGCGTGGGCCCATCTGGCTTGAGCTAAAAGCTCGCCAGCTTGGACCCCAGCTCCAGCAAGGGGTTGCTCAGTCTGCTGAAGGCCCATGGTCAAGACACGTGTGGGAAAGCAATCAATGAACAACTATGGTGTCGCAATGGCAACAAAAAACTAATGATCGATGCTTCTCACCTCTCTCCGTTCCTGTCTGTCTGTCCCTATCTACCCCTCTCTCTGACTCTCTCTCTATCCCTGTAAAAAAAAAAAAAAAGACAAGCACACCCTCTTTAGTACAAGATTTAACAGACATAAAATTATCCTGTCAGTTTCTATAGACGTTTCCAAATGCCTGCGCTTTACTCATATCCTTTGTCGGGGCCTACGGAGAGCAAACCAGCACCAGTTCATGGTCCACACTTTCAGCAGCAGGGTGGATGGGGGCAGCCGTCGAAGGGCTTTAAGCTTGGGTAAGGTGGATTCTGAACTGCATTTCCCAAAGATCACTGTGGCTGTCTGCTGCGTGGGAAGAGGTTTGGGGTGGAAGGGCCAGCTGAGCCATTGCAAGCATCGTGGTGAAAAACGGTATCCCTTCAAGGAAATGATATTTAATGTTCGCAACAACCGACGGAGCAGTCGTTAACATCCAGTATTAAGGGAGATATAAGATCCCCTCTGGAAGTAGAATTCACATTTCCAAAAACCTAGGAAATCCCGACTCCCCGGAGGCCTTATTTAAATGCAGTCCTCAGGGCTACCCTGTTGGTGACCTTATAACACGGTCCTTGTCACAGCTTCTGTAAATAGCCTTCCACGCCATCTGCAGCCCAGCGGGCCTTCACCGAAAGCCCACCACGGTCCCTCGGCGTTACTCAGCCTTCCAGAGAACACACCTGCCACGCTTCCTGCAAATGCCTTGCGATGAATGAAACCCCAGAGGTAGAAAGAGAGTCTGCTTATAATAAACTGTTCTTCCCACTATTTTCTCATCTCTCGTAAAGTGATGGATTTCCAAAAACTTTTCAAAGACGGCTGAGTTGATGCAGCTGGGGAAGGGAAGGTTCAGGGAAGGCCGGGAGGCAGCTCAACCCCGGAGCAAGAGCAGACGCCTTCACCTTCAGGGACGGAGGCACCTGTGACTTGCCACCGTCACACCTCTGCTGGGAGGCCCGGCACCCATCGCGCAGCCTCTCTGAGCCTCGGTTTCCTTGTCTGCATAATGGGGCCGAGAAGCCCTGCTCCGGCTCACCTGCACGGCTGACACAGAGAGGGCTTCAGTGTCACTCAAGCACACATTTCTGTGGCACGAGCAGTGTGGCAGGCATTGAGCCGGACACTGACTCACAGACATGGGGAGACGAGGTACAAAACAAAAGGCGATGCTGCAGGCTGAATGGAACACAGGAGCACCGGGGAGGGGGTGTCCCCTCCGAGGGCAGGGGCGGGGCTCCTGCAGGAGGTGGTGGCTAGGTTGTTAAGGCACACAAAGCAGTGTCCCCAGAGCCGACCAACACCACCCTAGGGAGAGGGGCCAGGTCAGCACGATGCATTAGGATGCCACGCGTAGCTCACTACTGAGAACGCGTACGGGAATGGAGAATGGAGAATGGAAGGAGGCAGGACGGGGGCAGGGGAGTCACAAGGGGCTCGTGCCCCAGTGAAACAATAAAGTGAGACAGCACGGAGCACGTATGCAGATCTGCCCCGGACTGGACTGCAAGAGTGCATTTGCCGTGGGTCACGGTTGTTGTAGTGGGGTGAGAACAAAGTGGCTGAGTCCACGCGACAGCCCTTCGTAGACACCTTCGGAAATGACAGGGGGACTCTGAGGGCCTGCAAGTCCCGAGGGATGCAGGTGAGGACAAACACCAGTGACCTCTGACTTGCTGCTGGACCTCACTCGTACCAACAGGCCCCGACGCTCAGATCCTCTGCACATCCGCGAGAAGATACAGAACTCCGGGTGCTGGTCCAAGGCAGAAAGGAACAGTGTTCTCCACCAGACCTGAGAGGACGGGGAAGACCCTCTCCCTCCCCCTACTTGAACCTGAAGCCAGAAAACCCGACGCTTCCTTCACGGGCCTCACCATATTCCAAAAGCAATAAATAAATGCTATTTTCTTGGCAACTGAAGTAAAGAAAGATCCTTTTTCTCTACTATTCATCAGAGACAGAACCAACTTAGGGAAATCTACCCAGAGACGGCGAATGTGTGCTGTGTGTGTGCCTGTGTATGCATGCATGCATGTGTACATTTGTGTGTGCGTGTATGCACGTGTGTGCGTGTGCATGCATGAGTGCATGCATGTGTGTTCATAAGCACATGTGAGCAAGTGGAAAGCAGCGAAGATCTCAGAGACCCCTGCTGGGAGCGGTCTACCTCTAAGAAGGGCTGGCCTAGAGGGGGGTCTGAGACATTGGCATCAATTCGACGTTTCTAACAAGCTCTTCCCGGCCAGTGACATTCTCACAGGAGACCACGGCTGCCCAGGAAGGCAAATGCACATTCTTAATCTAGCTTGCAAAAATATATTTTAAAATAATCTTTCGGGTCTTCTCAGGAGTCTCCTGAAAGCAGCCATCTAAAGAAGCTGAAACACTGGACGCCCCACCCCCGCCAGCCCTTTCCCAGAGGAGTGTGGAACCCCAGCAGCTGCTTTTCTAATCACCCACATCGATAACAGAGCTTGACGGGAGCCCAGAGCATGAACCCGGGCTGCTGACGTCACCTGGCAAAGTCGTTAAGAGATTAACGAGTTCATGGGACTGAAGGCCTCTCCGAGGAAAGACGCCAAGATAAACTGCCCGATTGAGTTCCGTGCCAGAGCTGTCCTGCCCCACGTCCCTCCCCCGTCACACTGAGAGGGCAGCAAAGCGCTGGGGATGGAGCACGGAGGCGGCTGCGGAGGCGGCCCCCAGCCCCCATGCCCAGGCCTCGGTGTGACGGGAGCCAGGCGGTGGTCAGAACTCGCTGCACTGAGTGCGTCAGCAGCACCTGGGAAGCGTGTTCCAGCACAGACTCCCGGGCCTCGCTCCCAGGTTCTGACTTGCTGAGGCTGGCGCAGGCCTGAGAACTGGCATTCTGCCCAAGCTGGCAGCGTAGACCAATGCAGCCGGCCCGAGGGCCACGTTCTGAGCGGCCCAGGACTGCCCCTTACTACCTCGGTGGCCTTTGCAGTCACCCAACTTCCCTGGGCTGCAGTTTCTACATCTGTTGAATGAGCATGAGGTATCTGACTCCTAGGGTCACCATGGGCCGTGCAGGAGAGCACCTGTTTTTTCAGTGACCGGTACATGAGAGGTCTTTGAGAATAGAATGAGTTTAGTGTCGGGAGAGCCAGGAGCTCCCAACAGAGGTAGAATCGCGGGGCCTCGAAGGTCAAATCTCAGAAAGAAAGCACTGTGCACATGCATGCCCGCACACACACCTCCGCTCACTAAAATATTGTCAGCTCTCTGGGTTCCTGGGGGTTTACTTCCTCTTGAGAAGGAAGGAGAACGCAGCTTCAGGGGACCGCCCGCTGGCCGCTGGGCTCACTGTCACTGAGTCAGGAACCAGTCATGAGACGGAGCCCCGTCCAAGCTGGGCCCTGGGAACTGGGCTGGACAGGCCCCCTCGGCTGTACCTGAGAAAACCAGGGAGCCAGACACAAGCGAACGACTGAAATGTATTATTTTGCGCGTTAACATTAAAAATAGGAGACGCTACGGAAACCGCAGAGGAAAGGATATCTATCTGTCCTGCTCGAGGAAGCAGAGGATGCGAGCAGCTCCCCGAGCTGGGGCATCGGCAGCGGCCTGGCAGGACTCACAGGAGTGGGGCGCCCCAGGCGGACCCAGGAGCACAGAGGCGGGGCCATCGGCAGCAGGCTGGGGGGTAGGGGGGCTGTAGGGTCGTGTGCACGCATGTGTGCACGGACATGTGGACAGGAGAGACACGGCTAGTGAGGGCCACGAGGGCCCGCAGGCCAGGGGAGACTCTTCCTGAGGGTATTAGGCACACACTGAACACTGGAGCTGAGCAGTGATTGGGTTTGCAGTCTGTCTGTCTGTTTGCTCTGATGCGCTTCACATTCGCATTCTGGATGGAGCGCGGAGGCGGCTGCGGAGGCAGACCGCGGGCTGCAGGGCGGAGATGAGAAGGCGGGAGGCAAACGCCTGACCCAGGGTGACAGCCCGCGGAAGGAGAGCAAGGACCGAAATCAAAACACGCTTCACGAGAATCGCCCTAACCAGCTTCAAACATGTTTCGTGGCTCGCCACTTCACATAAGGCAAGACTCGCACAAGGATGAACCCGCTGGGACCCGAGCACCTGGACCTAAACGGACAGAGGCCAGCTCTCAGAGGGCTGTCGCAGCCCAGGAGACGAGTGCGGAAGGTTTCGTGCTCTCCGCCCCATCCACCAGCTCCCGCAAGGAGAATGATCTCCAGGGAGACAGACGAGCACCCCAAAGGGACAGGACAAACGCCTCTGGATTGACTGAACTCTGCCTTCCAACCGCTGTGGGGCCTTGGGCGAGTTCCCCAGCCTCTTGGCATCTGCGTCCTCGTCTATACAACGGGAATAATGAAACCTACTTCTAGGACTTGCACCCCATCCTAGCGCGAGGCCTGTCCCAGCGAAGGCATCCCGGACCACGTAGTGACACGGGGGCTGGGCTGGAGCTGGTGTTCACCGGGCCCCTGTCAGTTCACCTGCCTCTTCAGAACACAGGCGCCTGACGGTGACGATCACCACTCGGTTCTCCATGTGCTTCCCTTCTGCCCCTGGCAGGACCTGGGGGCACGGCTGGCGTGCAGAGGGGCAAGGGCAAGGGCACACCCCCTACAAATTCTCAGTTAACAAGCTGTATGCACGCCCAGAACACCCTGTGCCAGCCAAGGGAATTCAAGACTTTGGGGTCCCCAAGGAATGATCCTGTTAAAAAAAAAAAGCAGCCTAGCCAGTGCGGGGGAAAAAATATCCCAGCCTGTGAAAGAAAAAACACAGGCCGGCCAGGGAACCTACGTGCCCCGATGAAGGGCCTGGCTCACACATGGAAACTCCGGGAAACCCAGCGGGCAAGGCAGCCAACTTCCTGGAACGTTATTTTGGACAAGCTGGCGACCTTCTGTGATTCGTCACTCAGGCCAAAGAACATGGTTCTGCTACCCCCACGGAACCCTGCCAAAGGCTAAGCTCCCTCCCTCCACAGACAGCGCTGGCTCTCAGGAGGCCGTCCAGACCCAGGCCTCGGAGCCTCGGTCTTCTCCTCCGTGAACTGGAAACAACAGGATCTACCTCTTGGAAGCAACTATGAAGACTGGAAAAGGTACCGTCTGGGGTGCACCAGTCACAGGGCCAGGGGCGGGGTGGGGGTCCTCAGTAGCCCCCCCGCAGCTCACTCCATGGCCTGGACAAGGTGGATAGCTTGGCACAAGGTGTGCAGTCAGGAAAGGTTTGTCAAGTGGAAAGGATATTTTTACAATCCTGATTTTTTTAAATTTATTTTATTTTTATTTTATTCATTTTAGAGAGGAGACACAGAATGTGAGAGAGAGAGAGAAAGAGAGAAAGGGGGAAGGAGCTGGAAGCATCATCTCCCATATGTGCCTTGACCAAACCAGTGCAGGGTTTTGAACTGGCGACCTCAGTGTTCCCAGGTCGACGCTTTATCCACTGCGCCACCACAGGTCAGGCTACAGTCCTGATTTTTAAATGTGTCGTATGGTCATGTTTCTCCCCCTTCCCCCAGATGTTGTCTGTGTTTTCCTCCTACCGAAGAGAAGCCCTGATACATTCTAAATGGGGAGGAAGCGAGGACCAGGGCTGGAGCGGCAGCACCGAGACCCAGTCGGGGCTCTTCCTCTCCCTCTCCGGCCTTCTTCCTTCTCCCTCCCTCGGCCAACACATCACCAAACTCTGCCTGTGCGCTAGCACGGTGGGCACGCTGGACCGGTGCCCCAAAGGCTCAGGACAGACGCCTGTTGTGCTCAGGGCCCGGGAGAAGTCTCTGCTCTAGACAGGACACTGCCGTGAACCCGGGACAACTGGACTCGATGTGGGCCCCGCCTCTCAGCAGCTGGGGGACCTTGGGAAGTTCCCAAGCCTCTCTGTGTCCTCTGAGGATGATGACACATGGCTGGGACTTACATCTGGATCTAATCTAAAATTTCGTGGCTTTCTCGCCGCATTGGGCTAACATTTTAAAAAAGCAAAGAAAACCAGAAAACAACAACAAAAAGCATTGCTCTGAAGGAGGGACCATGTGTGTTTTCTCGTCCACACTCAGGGAAATTCCCTGAGCAAATATCGCATTTCCACACCATGACGTCCCTGTGGCAGCTGAAGTGGCCCAATCGATCTAGAGGAGGAGAACACTCACCAGAAGCCACCTGTCACCCCCAAAAGCCCTTCAGGCCTCCAAGCAGAGGGGGAGTCAATTCATTCTGCATGTCACTTCTCCACAACTTCCGCTACACTCACCGATCAGGGTCACTGGACACGACACAGGCCTGCACCGTGTCCTTCCTTTCACCCCGCCATGGGCGGGCACCCCGAATTCCTTTGTCCCACCTGCACGGACAAGAGTCATCAGACCCTGAGGACTGGCCCCAGCCAGTCTCCAGAGAGCTGCTATGTGGAGCTTCCTGAGTTCAGGCTCATCGAGGAGGGTCACCGGACTGCAAGGGACTGAGGTGGCCAGACTTTCAGTGGGACCCAAAGCAGGAAGTCTGTAAAAACCAGAGTCAAGGTCGGGGAGGAGACAGTAACCCAACGCAGCCTCACCAAACATGAGTGGACAAACCAGTCAGCAGTGGGGAGGTCAGGAAGCCTGGCTTCAACCCTCATTAGCTACATGACCTTGGAAAACTTATGCAACCTTCCTGAGCCTCGGTGTTCTTATTTGCAAAATGGGGATGTGTAATTATCTGTACGTTTCAAGGCCGCCTTAAGTATTATGGGATGGCGTGTGTGTAAAACATCTGGCACACAGAAAGTCCCAGGGAAACATGAGTCACTCTTCCCTCAAATTCCATCCACCCCAATCCTTGGTTTCCCGAGCGGAGTGGTCAGTCTGTGGAGGGCAGCCCTCTGTGGGTTTCCTCTTTGGAAAGATCACATCTTCCTCAACCCCAGGGGACTGAGAAAGCCAGAGAGTTCCCATCCCTGCTCTGTGAGTTCACTGTTGGCCTCTTGGATCTGAAGCCAGGAATTAAGTCAACTTTGACTTTTACATCAAACCTGCCCATAAGTGCTTATTAGCGTGACAGCTCAACAATGGAGACCAGCAAAGCAAGAAAGACGCGTGGGTGGTTGTAAGTCACCCACTATTTTTACATAATTTATTCCCTGGGCATCAGCTCAATATCACTACTTTGTGTATTTTTCCTTTTTTATTTTAAGGATTAAAAACAGACAAGATGTTATTTGTGTGCATGATTAAATAAATCTATAACTAAATGTATAATGGGTTCAAATGATCGTGAAATCACACTTATCATTGGCAAAGAGAAAATAGTTGTCAATATAGCTACGTAATTTAAATACTGCTATTTGGAGAATTTAAAAGGAACATTTGAAAAGTTGTTTTTGTTTTCTTTCACATGGCTTTTTTAAAATGTTTACCATGGATACGTTTTCCTAAAGACAGACAAGGAAAAAAGAACACATTGCACAGAATGATTCTGTCAGAAGTACTTATCACAGGCGGAGTATACCATCGCAGTGCTCAGGTGAGGAACCTGAGAATCCCTCTCCCACTCTCCCGTGGAAGCACTTCTGTCCCACAGTTGATGAGTCAGAGGGTTCCTGCCCTGCAGGCTCTGGGTCCACCACGGGGACCAGAAAACGATAGCCACACAGCCCCAGGCACAGCTCTACCCACCCCCCCTTCCCTTTCAAAGCAGGTTTCCCCGAAATGCCCAAACAGATGCTTTTTTGTTTCTCGAGTTTCACACTACAATGTCCCCTATTGTCCTTTAATCCCAATTACATTTCCCTTGGGAATCCGGGCTGGCTTTGCCAAGAAGCAAGGGTGACAGTCTGGTTTGTGATGAGACTTGTTCAGGTACATAACAGTAATAAATGATATATGTCTACAGCTGATACGTTCCGTCAATTTTTGTTTTTAATGTTTGAGCAGTAGTGTGATTAAGAAGGTCACAAAAGAGAAAAGGTATGCCACTCCAGAGAGGGCAAGATTAGCAGGAAAGACGTAAGAGAGAAGAGACATCCTTTCCCCAGCACCTAAAGCTGTCTCTCCACCCTGTAGCCGGACAATGACTTTGCTGCTAACGGTTAGTGAGCAGTGCCAGGTAGGACACACTGACCCCTCTCAGCCAACAGAATGAGGTCTGAGCCAGGTTTGCTGCGACCTTCAGCTCTGGAGTTGGTCACTTTAAGCCTGGCCAACCAGTGCATCCAACTATCCTCCAGACGTCATGGTAAGTTCAGGGATGGGCACATGATCCAACCCAGGCTAACAAGACTATCAGAGACTTTATGCTGAAATAGCAGGGAAAGAGCAGGAGATTCTTTCTCCTTTATTTTAAGGATAATGTTTCTGGAAGCCACTGTCAGATAAAGTTTGACTGAAAGTGAAGCCAACACATAGGAACGTAGAGCCAAGAGACAGAAAGAGACAAAGAATTAACCTGATGACATATGCCAGGCACTCACTAAATCCAGGGATGCCTAGAGCTAGGTTACTCTTTGGGTTTTATTTCTGTTTTGTGAGTCAGTGTGTGAGGTTCTTCACTGATGTCAGTTGAGTTGAGTCTTTGTCACTTAAAACCAAAGGAAGTCTGACTAACAGAGATAGACATATCCAAGTAACAGTGAAATGGATCAGAATGGTCCTGTCAGAAATGAAGAACACATGGTGTTATGTGTGTTCACCAATGGAGCAATCATGGAAGGCTGCATGAAAGAGGTGGTACTTGAGCAAGTTTCTAATGAATACATCTTGGCAACCTTCTGTTCAGGGGAAGGATGTAGTGAAAGAAAAGGTGGGCAGTACCAAGCCAAAAGTCTAAGAAAAAAAAAGGGAAACAGTAATTTTAAACAATTTCCAGATATCATTTCACCAATAAAAACTTCAGTGTTTATCTCTAACAGATAATGACTTTAATAAAACCACAGATCCATTATTACAGCCAACAAACATAACAATTTCATAATATTATCTAATACCTAGTCTGTCCTTTGCTGTATTCACAGTGTCTTTACAAATTAATCGTGTTCAAACCAGGATCCAAGTCGGGCACCAGAGAGTTTGAACAGTCAGATTTACATTTTTAAAAGATCCCTCTCAAAAATTTACAAGCAATAAATCTGCTAAAAATAGGTAAATTAGGAGGCTATAGCCATGACCTTGATGAGAAAGCCAGACAGGAAAGAGGTTGTAGAAATGGAGAGAGAGGTGAATTTGAACAAATGTAAGAAATAAAACCTACCAAAGAGGAATCAAGGATGGATAGCAACGTTCCAATTAAGGTGGAGAGCAGGGAGCACAAGTGGCACCATGAGCAGAAGCAGAAGAGAGACTTGGAGAAAAACAAATTAATCAAGTCAAGAAACTGCTTTCAAGGCCTGCCGCACACAGCCAGGCACTACTCCTTACACAGGAGTCTATGTGAGAACAGAAACAAAATCCCTGTCCCTGTAGAGCTTAACATTCTAACTGACAAGTGAGAGACAGGCATACGCCACGAGAACCCAAGTTTGGCAAAGAAAAAGAATTCAGGCAGCTTTGAAGGAATTACAATCCATGATGTGTTGGATAAGGCACAGGGCCAGGGATGAGAGGCAGAACCATCAGGGCAGACTCTCTAAGATACAGCATGGGAGCAGAGACCTGAACGATGGAATGGGACTAGCCGCAGGATGAACATTCAAGGCAGAGCAAAGGCCCTGAGGTACGAATGAGCCCAAAGAATGGTTGGCCTGGTCCTCAGGTGCTGAGATAAGATTGAATAGGCAAGGAAGTGAGAGGTCTGTGAGTGAAAGTAGGGAGGGAGCTGGAGAGGCTGGAAAAGCCTTCTGACCACAACGCAAGGGTCTGAACTGAGTGGGAGAGGGGCGATGGAGAGGCTGGGTGGAGGTGGCCTAGACCAGTGGTCGGCAAACTGCGGCTCTCGAGCCACATGCAGCTCTTTGGCCCCTTGAGTGTGGCTCTTCCACAAAATACCACATGCGGAAACTACCTTGATAAGGAATGTACCTACCTATATAGTTCAAGTTTAAAACATTTGGCTCTCAAAGGAAATGTCAATCGTTGTACTGTTGATATTTGGCTCTGTTGACTAACAAGTTTGCCAACCACTGGCCTAGACTACCATGCGGGCTAAAGAAGGTAGGGTAATACCAGAGTCAGTCCATGGAAGGGCTCACCATTGGTCTAAGTCAAGAAGAACAGACCCCTTCTACTAAGCTAGTGATTGGTCTAACAATGTGTACATGATTCAGTTCTAGCCAATGAGATTTAAGGGGATTACTGCTGAGGCCTCCATATGGCCACCATTAAGTGATGAGCTATTTTGTTTGGGCATACATGTCAAACGGCATGACATAAGAGAATACATTGGGCAAAAAGGGACAGGCCCATGCTAACGTTTTGACACATTTATTACACTTCTACCATACGCTTAGTTAGCCCTTTACTACTAGGTATGGAATAATTAATGACACCTCTGTAGTATGTTTCAAGATGGAGATGGAATAGGGATGTTTCAGGTTATTAAACAGGAATTGCACCAACACCCAGCAATGGAGAAATCTGCATCAACATGGAGCATGCCCAGGAAGCCAGTCTTCCAGCACAGCACTCAAAGAACATTAGTTGCAACAAACAAACAAAAAAATAGTTGCAGGAGCAGCAATGATAGACATGGGGCAGAGGGTACCCGTCTGGAGACTGACATTGTCACACAGAGTCTCATGAACCAGGGAAGCAGGCAGCCATCATTTTGCAAAACATATTAGAGGAAAGCAAAGCCATCTGTAAAAATTAATTGGTAAAGTCTTAGTCCTGTGCTTTGAGCCAAAGTATAAACATAAAGCAATAACTTCCTGGAATCACAGTACTTTCGAAAGTATGTTGGGGCTACACCAAAGGACACAGGTCACAACTATTTCTTTAGCCAGAGGGGACACAGAGTTATCACGGTGACAGCTGGATTTTCTTGGTGGGTCCTTGCATTTGTTTGCTAGTGAGACGGCATTCGGTTTGGGGCTCAGTTGGCAGGATGGACGAGCACAGTGGTGATGGTCAGAGGAGGACATTCTTGAGCACTCAAGGGTGAGGTCTGACTAGCACAACTGACTGGGGGAGGGGATGGCTGCAGTTACAGTTGTGTTTACCGTCAGCATGAAGCCCATTGATTCGTTAACTGAAATAATTCTGGAGACAGCCTAGTTCATAGAAACCAAATCTAACAACACTGGTGCCTCGTAGCTCCACCTTGTTGGGTTCCAGAGGAGAATAATGTACTTAGAACGTCAGTTCACGCTGCTGCCTTTAGAGGTCCCCAAACATGACGTGAGCACCACTCTCTTCCTAGAAGAGGGGACCTGAACGTTGTGTAGTAAGGAACATACACCGAAGGACAACAGGAAGGCTTCAAATAAAACTGTATCTTAACAGGATTTTAGAATAGAAGGACATGCCTGACCAGGCGGTGACACAGTAGATAGAGCGTCGAACTGGGACACGGAGGACCCAGGTTCGAGACCCGGAGGTCACCAGCTTGAGCGCTGGCTCATCTGGTTTGAGCAAAAGCTCACCAGCTTGAACCCAAGGCCGCTGACTCAACAAAGGGGTCATTTGGTCTGCTGTGGCCCCCTGGTCATGGCACATACGAGAAAGCAATCAATGAACAACTAAGGTGCCACAATGAAGAACTGATGCTTCGCATCTCTTCCTGTCTGTCTGTCCCTGTGTGTGTCTCTCTCTGTCTTTGTCATGAAAAAAGAAGGAATAGAAAAATACTTAGAAATATTTAGAACAATGGCTCAAACATTTTTAGCAGTAAACGTACTCTTATTCAAATGGAGTTTTACACAGGACCCCAATGTGGATACAATGGTCTTTAATTATCATAATATCACTTAAAAATGAAAACTTTAGTATTTATGCTAAAGTGAGCCAGTGAGATCGATCACATGCCATTTTGTTAGGTGTGAAAATTCCAAATTGGGGGCTGGGGATGACTGTTGTGCATTGTTTCAGCTTCACTACCCAATGTATTTCTTAATCATGTATCGGTTACACAGGATCAAATAAAATTCTGATCAGTTCTGATAAGCAGGGGCAACCTGGATGAGCTTTGCTCCTCACCCTGCAATCTCAGGGTGCTTTTCAACTAAATCAAAATAATAGAAGAAACTTTATTCCAAGTCCCACTAGAAAAATAGCTAACCTTGCTACATCAGTTAACATGTTTATAATTGCTGTGTTCAAAAAAGTGGTATATTGGATAACACAAGTGAACATATATAATGATTTTTTAAAAGTTAACAACAGTGGATAAAAAGATATACAATCGAATATTCCTCAGCCATAAAAAAGAATGAAACCTTACCATCTGTAACAGCATGGATGGACCTAGAGCAGTGATAGGCAATCTTTTGAGCTTGATGTGTCAAAATTCGCCAAAACACTGAGCATAACTCAGGTGGTGTGTCACTTGGAGAAAAACGGCCTAACCGGAAGTCCCAGAACTGGACGCTCTGTGCCGGAGTTCTGTTGTTTTGGCCTCCAGACCTCCGGCACAGAGTGTCTACACTACAGCAAATGTTTTATCCTCGGCTACTGCACCTGGCCGTGCCCGAGCCCAGGATGAAACGTCCTTCTCGGCATGCGACCCCATACTTCTCTGGTATGCGGCTGCATGTGGCCATGTGCCATCGAAAATGGCTACATGTGTCAGTGCTGACACGTGTGTCATAGGTTCGCCATCACAGACCTAGAGGGTAGTACGCTGAGTGAAATAAGGCAGTCAGAGGAAGACAAATACCGTATGATTTCACTCATATGTGGAAACAGAGAACAGAACGGACAAACAAAACAGAAAGAAGACACACAGACACACAGAACAGTCTGATGGTAGCCAGAAGGGACTGGGTGACACAGGTGAAGGGAGTAGAAGTACAAAGTGGCAGTTACAGAACAGTCACAGGGATGTCAAGTCCAGCCCAGGGAATACAGTCAGTAATACACTCACAACTATATCATACGGAGCCAGGTGGGGACTTGAACTCCTGGGTTGGGGGGTACTTTGTAATGTACCAGTACATGACTGTCCTAACTGCATCTGCACTCCTGAAACTAAAACAAAATAATATTGAACATAAACTGTTACTGAAAAGTAGATTTTTTTTAAATGGGGCACCTATGTGACACCTTTAAAATTTCAAATATTTGAAACATAAAGAAGTCAGTAATAAATTTGGTCTTAAATAACTTAAAAAATTAAATATATATTTTACCATGGAGGTTTGCATCAAACATTTAGCCTGTTCCTAAAGCCCTTCTACAAGGTCCTAGGATTCTACAGAACCGTTTGAAAACAACTGATCAGATTAAATTCTCTGAATTTGTAAATGAAGATGGTAAACTCAAACTGGAGCAATTAAACTGGAGCAATTATTGCTCAAAGTACAGTTCAAGATGCACCAGAAGCATCATATTAGCTACCCAATGCAGTCATTAGTCCCCAATGCAGACATCAGTCCCCAATACAGGCATCAGTAACCAGTACAGACATCAGTCCCCAATACGGACATCAGTCCCCAGTGCAGACATCAGTCAACATCAGTCATCAGTCTCCAGTGCAGACACTCCTGGGTTCTTTTTCTGTTTTTTTACAGAGACAGAGAGAGGGATAGATAGGATGGGATAGATAGGAACAGCAGACAGGAACAGGGAGAGATGAGAAGCATCAATCATCAGTTTTTCGTTGCAACACCTTAGTTGTTCATTGATTCCTTTCTCATATGTGCCTTGACCGCGGGCCTTCAGCAGACCGAGCCACCCCTTGCTGGAGCCAGCGACCTTGGGTCCAAGCTGACGAGCTTTTGCTCAAGCCAGATGAGCCCGTGCTCAAGCTGGCAACCTCGGGGTCTCGAACCTGGGTCTTCCGCATCCCAGTCCGTTGCTCTATCCACTGCGCCACCGCCTGGTCAGGCTCCTGGGTACTTATTAACAGCAAAGAAGACACAGAAAAGGATAAGACGTCAGAACAAAACTAAAACGGACCACAGCCAAATACCAGAAGCTGGGAGCACCTGGTGAGGGTTATAGAGAAGATGGCACTGGATTAGAGCGGCAGCTGCCAAGACTTCAGCTCCTGACACGGGCTGGCTTTGATGAATGAGACAGAGAGAGAGGGAGAGGGAGAGATGCTTCAAACGTCCCCTTAAATTTCCCAACCTCAGGCTCTATTCCCTTAAC
This sequence comes from Rhynchonycteris naso, assembly GCA_037038555.1. NCBI lineage: Eukaryota > Metazoa > Chordata > Mammalia > Chiroptera > Emballonuridae > Rhynchonycteris > Rhynchonycteris naso. The sequence continues at coordinate 141,787,517 of CM073002.1, forward strand.
CTCATCCCCAGCTCCACCTCTTCCCTCTTCCAAACGGAAGCAAAAAACCACAAATTCTAGAAAATACAACATTAACGTGAGTGAGAAGAGACTTCAATGGCAGCCCAGGACATTCCTCTTAACTGAAGGCACCATCCCACCGGGTACAGCAAAAATGGTCACTGGCTTCCTGACGCTCAGTGTGCCAGGGAATCCAGCCGTAGGCGGAGACAGAAGATGCCATTTCAGGAGAACATAGCTCAGCAGGTAGCGGCCTAACGGAGACAGGAAACGGACTAGGATAAATGCACACCCACACGCCCCGAGCACAGTACGGGAACCGGACCCACAGCACACAGGAAAAAAGTGGTAGATGGGAATTAAAATGCAATTAAAGTTGCAAAGAAAACACATGCCGGAGAGAAGGAAGGGTCCCAAGAAAATAAAAACGCAATAGCAGAAGTAACACGCACACTGGAAACAGTTAAAGAACTGGGTTGGTGCAGCACGACACCCGCTTGGTGCCCACTTCAGCGGAGAGCCAGAGAGAAAGAGCTTGGGAATTAACGGGAAGTCAACTGTGGGAAACAGAGTGAAGAGTCACTATAGGGAGAATGGGTGTTCGTGCATGAGGGCGAATTCAGAATAAATAGAAAAGGAGTGAACAGCAGATATAACTGCATGAGATCACATGGGCCTTTGGCTTTCTTTAAAAGTCAATTAAACAAGGCCTACCTCATGCTTGCAAAATGTTTGACCATAACAATAAATTGTCTTTAAATAAAATACATACATATATAAGCACCCAGGCAGATTAACCAGATTGCCTGGAACGTATGAAAACGCGGGCAGGCTCAAGTTTCTCCAACGCCAGGCTGAAATCCAATGAGCTACTAAGTCAACGCCTATAAAATGTTGAAGAAGAAAGAGTTACCCTCAAGGCACTTTATGCCACCAATCTATCTTCCATGTTAGGAAGGGATTTTCAGATACATGAGCTCTTAAAATACATAGAAGCTTCAAGAAAGCTTCTTGCATTTGTAATCCAACAATCTTAAGATTGAGATAAGCACTCCAGGAAGGCACAAAAGAGACTGGCAGTGGGGGAAAGCAATCTATATAGTGAAAAGAGATAAACAACCGGCAGAAAGTTTGTTGTGAAACTGTGTCACGGGACTAAGAAGGTGCACGGGGTTCTTTGGGGGCGATACAAACATTTAACATTGTATGGCGGTGTGTTGGGGGCAAAATTCTGTAACCATACTAAAGATCATTTCATTGTATACTTACATAAGTTAATTTTACAGTAATTCACACCCCAATAGAGCTGTTTGATATATATTTTTTATTTTTTTATATTTTTCTGAAGTGAGAAGCAGGGAGGCAGAGAGATAGACTCCTGCATGCACCCCACCAGGATCCACCTGGTATGCCCACCAGGGGGCGCTGCTCTGCCCATTTGGGGCGTTGCTCTGTTGCAACCAGAGCCATTCTAGCGCCTAAGGCAGAGGCCATGGAGCCATCCTCAGCGCTTAGTCCAACTTTGCTCCAATGGAGCCTTGGCTGCAGGAGGGAAAGAGAGACAGAGAGAAAGAAGAAGGAGGAGGGTAGAGAAGCAGATGGGCGCTTCTCCTGTGTGCCCTGGCTGGGAATCGAACCCAGGACTTCCACACACCAGACCAACGCTCTACCACTGAGCCAACCAGCCAGGGTCAAAGCTGTTTTATTAGCCAGTTTCCTAGAGAAACAGACTAAAAAAATATAGAGAGAAATAAATGAGAGGATATATTATAGGAATTGACTTACACAGTTATAAAAGTGAGAGATCTTGTGATCATTTTTTTTAATTCTTTAGTTTTAGTTGACTTTCCATATTATATTAGTTTTAGGGCGAATTCACAGTGGTTAGACATTTACGTAACTCATGAAGTGATCCCTCTGGTCAGCCTAGTGCCCACCTGGCACCACCCAGAGTTATTACAGTATTATTGACTATACTCCCTACACTGTGCTTGACAGCCCTGTGCCTATTCTGTAACTGCCAATTTGTTCCTCATGGTCCTTCAACAAATTGGATGAGGCCCACGGGTGGCACTGGTGAGGGTGATCTATACTCAGTGTACCAATGCGAATGCTCATTTCCTCCATAAACACCCTCACAAACACACTCAGAAATCATGCTTTACCAGCTTTCTGGGCATCCCTTAGCCTAGTCAAGTTGACAGTGAAATTAAACATCACATTGCTTTAAAAAAATAATAATCAACTCATCCGAAAAGAAAAACCTATAATGATATAAAAACAATCTAGATTTTAAAACACAAGATGATATCAACATAGCCTAAGAAGCAGGAAAGACAAGCAAAAGTGTGCTATATACCCTGTCAACAAAAGTGCTGTTACTTCACACTTGACTCTAACTATCAGAAAAAGCTGATCAAAGAAGCCTTTGAAAAATAGAAGGTAGGCCTAGACAGCAATGGTGCAGTGGATAAAGCGTCCACCTGAAATGCTGAGGTCGCTGGTTCAAAATCCCAGATTGCCTGCTCAGGGCACAGAGGAGGAGCGACTACAAGTTGATGCTTCCTGCAACCCCTCCTCCTCGCCTTTCTCTATTCCTCCTCTCTCTCTTTCTCTCTCTCTCTTCTCTCTAAATATCAACACACAAAATCTCTTTTAAAAAAAAGTGGATAGAGCATCAGACTGGGATGCAGAGGACCGAGGTTCAGACCCCGAGGTCGCCAGCTTGAGCGCGGGTCCATCTGGCTTGAGCAAAAGCTCACCAGCTTGGACCCAAGGTCGCTGGCTCCAGCAAGGGGTTAGTCGGTCTGCGGAAGGCCCGTGGTCAAGGCACGTGTGAGAAAGCAATCAATAAACAACTAAGGTGTCACAACGAAAAACTGATGATTGATGCTTCTCATCTCTCTCCGTTTCTGTCTGTCTGTCCCTATCTATCCCTCTCTCTGACTCTCTCTCTGTGTCTCTATAAAAAAAAATAAAAAGAAAAGAAAAAATAAATAAAAATGAAAATATATTCAGACGTGCACACACAAAGGACATTGTAAGTTTGAAGAAAGAAAGAAAATGGTAAACACCACTTAGTGGTATGTATCCAGAGAATCATTTCTGTTGAAAAACAATAAAATTGACAGTGAATATATAATTCTCACAAATTCTACAAAGTCAGTTGCAGCATGCAAAATATATATATAAAGTTAAAGCTAAAATATGAAGAAAATATTATCTGCTTATAATCTAATAATAATGTGGCTTTAATAAACAAGTAGTCCTCACCAGGTCAAGCAGCCAAAAAGCCATGGGAGGATCTGAAAATGGCATTAATCAATTACTGACTGGATAACCTATCTGGATTATGTAACTACAGCATAATTAAATTAATAAATAAATTGAATGGCATACAAAGAAACAGAAAATTTCTCTATCTTTAGTGCCCATGGAACATTTTTTCAAGTTGATGTAGAACAGGGCCACCTAAGAAGTTGCTAAGCCGTGCTCTTAACCACAACCCTATCAAAAATCCTAAAAACTTCTGAATGCAAACTAGCAAATTTAAAGTCTATCAAGAAGAAAAATGAGCAACAATAACCAAGAAGATGAACAAGTATAGATGATACTAAAATGTATCACAAAGCAACAACTAAACAGCATCACACTAGCACACGAACAACCTAAGAATAAAATAGAAATACCAAAGACCCACATGTGCATGTGTGCATGCATGCACAACAGTATTGCATTACGAAACTAATGTGTGAAGTCAGTGCAGAGAAAAACAGATACATTTAGAGGGAAAACAAAATTAAATCTCCATCTCATCATAACAAATTTTAGGGGAATTCAAAACTTTCAATTAAATATTTTATAAAAATAAAACGATATAGGATTAGAAGAAAACAGTGATATAATTTTCATAATCTCTTCAGTGTCGGTTTTTCTAAATATAAACCATAAATGAAAAAACTGATTGGTTCATTTTAAAATTTAAACAAAGTTAAAAGGCATATTGACAAATGATGAAAATTACTTTCAGCAAACATCACCAAAGTTTAATAGTCTTAATGCATAAAGTTCCTATCAATTGAAGAACACCCCAATAGACCAATGCATATATTATTTATAAAAGAAATACCGATGCTATTTATAGAAGAAATAACACATGAGAAAAAAGAGGTTAAAACTCACAACTGATCAAAAAGACAGATATGCCATTTTTGACATATACAATTGCCACTTTTTTAAAGTTTGAGATCCAATATAATTAATGGTCAACTGGAAAACCCATACTTTATGTGTGGAACTGTAAACTGGTAAAACATGGGGAAGTTAAAATATTTTTTTTTAATGCTTCAAAAATATCCAACTCTTTCTACCTGACAACATTACTTCTACAAATTTATCCTAAGGCAAAAGGGATTTATAAAGCTATAGAAACAATGAGCCTGACCTGTGGTGGCGCAGTGGATAAAGCATCAACCTGGAAACTGAGGTTGCTGGATCAAAACCCTGGGCTTGCCTGGTCAAGGCACATATGGGAATTGGTGCTTCCTGCTCCTCCCCCTTCTCTTTCTCCTCTCTAAAACGAATAAATTTTTAAAAATATTAAGGGGGTAAAAAAAGCCTCCCTTAAAAACAAAAAGCCATGAGAGTCACTGAGTGGTTTTGGGGACAGCAAGAACATAAGAAGAACTTAAACATCCAACAGCGGAAACCAGTTAAACAAACCATGACACTTTAAACACTGTTGAAAAAGACTATTGGTATGAAATGATATTAGTTCCAAGGGTCGGCTCTTTTGATGACTGCATCTGGCTCACAGACAAATCTTTAATAAAAAAAAATAACGTTAAAAATATAAAACATTCTCATGTATTACAATCCATTCATTTCCTACCGCTCATGTTCATGGTTGTGGGTGGCTGGAGCCAATCACAGCTGTCCTCTGGGACAACACCACATTTTTATTGGATAATGCGTAACGTACACGGGTCGTTGTATGGCTCTCATGGAATTATATTTTAAAATATGTGGCGCTCATGGCTCTCTCTGCCAAATAGGTTCCCGACCCCTGAGTTATACATTGTTAGGTAGGGAAGAAAAGTAGACAACAGCACAGGAATGGTCCCATATTTGAAAAAATAATAACGAATGTATGTGTATGTTAAAACTCAAACGAAAACACATATTTATCAAAATGTTAATAGTGATTTTCTGTACACGTCGATAGTACAAGTAGGATTTTGTGCTCTCTTTTCCAATCTTTCTTTCATGAATTTTTCCACAAAAAGCGTGGACAACTTGCATAATAATTGTTAAAGCAATCCAGACAGCAGTAATATCATGCTGACAATTGTTAATGCTTTTTCTCCTTTCAGAAGCATTAATAAACTAATTCTCTTTCTCCTTAGCATAAAAGCACCATGGATTCCCATTAATGGAAAAGGATGTGGCTTGCCATCACCCTGAGGGACACTTTCGGTGGGATGATTACAGCTGCTATGACAACAAGGGGAGGATGTGATGTCACGTAATGACCCAGCGACTGCAATGTTCCCATCCCAACGCAGAGCCCACGCGGCCAGCTGGAAATCCGGCAGAGGCCTCATTAAGGGCATCTGTTCCGTAATTACTACAGGTTCTCCCTCATCATGCATCCAACTCCAAGGGCAGCCCGAGACCGAAGACCCCGGCCCTCAATGCGCAGAGAGCCCACACCCCCACTTCTGTAGAGCTCGGACCGACAGCCCACAGAGACCCAGGGGCAAGTGTCTGTGCTACCTGGTAAATGCAGACACGACCAACAGTGGCCAGGAGGGAAGAAACGCCAGAGGACTCACTGTCACAGACAAGCCTCAAGGTGTCTGCCTAAGGGATCTGACTTTGCATCTCCCTACAATGCTTAAGATTCTCATTTCTATCCGTGAGAACCTAATACACCTCTGACCCCTGGAAAAGAAGAGCAAATAGCAGTAATTGCACTGCAAGCCAAGCAATCAGCTGCGATATTCGAATGCATGACGACTTCTCCGACAAGGAATGTGAAACCCCAGACCATGTTGCCCAGTGCTCTGCGCAGGGGCGGGGCAGCTGCTCTGATGGAGAGAGCCAGCCAGACCTGGTTTCGAGTCCCAGTCCTATTACCCAATCTCCTGAGCATCAGGTTCCTCAGCCGTCAACTGAGAATAATAATGAGTAAAGCTCTGATACGCAAAGAAAAAATTAGTTCCCCTAAAAGAAATAATAATACAATGTTCACAGAAACTAGACGGGCAGGTCAGTGAATTAACTGGTCCCTCCTTAGGTCTCCACGGGACCAGTGCAAAGCTGCCAAGTCTCCAGCCACTCCTCCTGCCAGTCACAACAAGACCATGTTCTGGCTGTTTTCTCCGCCTAGAATGTCCTCAAAGTATCTCCCCTGCCCATCCCATCCTCAACCTCACCCAGTTCAGCGATCCCCAAACAAAGCCACACATCACAGTTACTAAGAGAATTTTCTGAAAGGGCACACGCCTGGGCCCCATCCCACGACTATAGAATCAAAGCATGAGGTTCAGACATCTTTCACGAGCTGTTCATTTGGTGCTCACGCAGCCAGCCCTGCCCTGGAAGTACCTGAGAACCACTGATCTAGCTAATTCTTTTCAACTCCATTCAAAGACTCTTGTATGTTGCCAGTGTAGTCACTTTGGAAAAACGGTTTTGGCAATTACTTAAAAGTTTAACACGAGCCCTGGCCGGTTGGCTCAGCGGTAGAGTGTAAGCTCGGCGTGTAGAAGTCCCAGGTTCGATTCCTGACCAGGGCACACAGGAGAAGCGCCCATCTGCTTCTCCACCCTTCCCCCTTTCCTTCCTCTTTATTTCTCCCTTCCCCTCCCGCAGCCAAGGCTCCATTGGAGCAAAGTTGGCCTCGGCGCTGAGGACGGCTCCATGGCCTCCACCTCAGGTGCTAGAATGGCTCCAGCTGCTACACAGCAATGCCCCAGATGAGCAGAGCATCGCCCCCTGGTGGGCATGCCGGGTGGATCCCGGTTGGGCGCATGTGGGAATCTGTCTGACTGCATCCCCACTTCTCACTTCGGAAAAATACAAAAAATAAAATAAAAATGTTTAACACGAATTCACCAGATAACCCAGCAGCAATCCCACTCCTGAGAATCTACCCAAGAGAATGCAAACATATGCACATGCAAAGACTTGTACGTGAATGTGGTTCCTTTTTTGGGGAGGGGGGTTGTTTTTTTTACAGAGACAGAGAGAGTATCAGAGAGAGGGATAGATAGGGACAGACAGACAGGAACAAAGAGAGACGGGAAGCATCAATCATCAGTTTTTTGTTGTGACACCTTAGTTGTTCATTGATTGCTTTCTCACATGTGCCTTGACTGCGGGCCTTCAGCAGACCAAGCAACACCTTGCTCGAGGCAGTGACCTTGGGTCCAAGCTGGTGAGCTTTTGCTTAAGCCAGATGGGCCCACACTCAAGCTGGTGACCCCAGGGTCTTGAACCTGGCTGGGTCTTCCACATCCCAGTCAGACGCTCTATCCACTGCGCCACCGCCTGGTCTGGTGTATGTGAATGTTTATGGCAGCATTATTCATAATACCCCAAAAGTCGAAACAACCTGTGTCCATCAACTGGTGAATGAATGAACAAACATATTTATTGATAGAACGGACACTATTCAAAATAAAACAAGAAGTGGTTATAGATGGTGATTACATAACTTCACTAAAAATTTACTAAAAATCGTGAACTGTGCTTGTGAAATGGGTAAATTCTATGGTATATAAATTACACCTCAATAAAACTGAGTGAAGAGAATGGAAGTGGGGAGAGGATGAGAAGAAAGGCAGGAAAAACAGAGTCCCTGGCTTCACTGACTCCTGCAGTCGGTGAGGTCTTTCTGGTCTCTGTCACCCTCATTCTTTATAAATCCTTCAAATCCTGGGTGGCCAGGGATGTTATTACTTAATACCAGTCTCCTTATAAGCCCACACACTTGTCAAGAATGAGAAAACTATCTAATGTCTCCTTAGATTTGCAGGGCAGTCAATGAGCACCTAGCAGATGTTTGTAAGAAAATGAATGTCCTGGCCGGTTGGCTCAGTGGTAAAGCGTTGGCCCAGTGTGTGGATGTCCTGGGTTCAATTCCTGGTCAGTGCACACAGAAAAAGCAACCATTTGCTTCTCCACCCCTCCCCCTCTCACTTCTCTCTCTTCTCCTCCTGCAGTCATGGCTCAATTGGAGCGAGTTGGCCCCAGGCGCTGAGGATGGCTCCATGGCATTCACACTAAAAAGAGCTTGGTTGTTGAGCAACAGTGCAACACCCCAGGTGGGCAGAGCATCACCCCCTAGTGGGCTTGCCAGGTGAATCCCAAGGGGCTGCATGTGGGAATCTGTCTCTCTGCCTCCCCTTCTGTCACTGAATAAAAGAAGAGAGAGAGAGAGAGAACTAATGAAAGAATGAGTGACCGAGTAAGCTTTCAGTTGGAATAAACCATAGGAAATGCTGGGTCCTAAGAGCTTAATACCCAGTTTGCTTGCCTTGTGTGAGGTCATAAACCCCGTCATTGGGAAGCTACGAGGAGATGTCAGCCGTCCCACAAGTGCTCTGAATTTTTACCAAAGGCATGTCCCACAGGTGTGGAGAAGAGCCCTTCCCTGACATCGCCCATGCCTTGTCGGGCTCACACAGAACCTTTTTAATTTCCGAAGCGGAGGGAAAGAAAGTATACATGGGGTGTGGATTACGTTTGTATATAAAATGTGCGTGTGTGTGCGTGTGCATGCGTGTGCGTGCGTGCATGCGTGTTTGGCAGGACAGCGCCGCACAAACAGACCGTGCTGTGAAATGCTCAGGTAAGTCCCACCTGGTCCGTCCATGGGGTTGAGGATCAGGGAAGCCAAGACGAGCACAGAAGAGGGTGAGGCACTGAGTGAGAGAGAGCTGAGCCACCGTAAATGCCGAGACAGGGAATTAAGTTTTAAAAAGCAGGTAATGGAACAATGTGTACACATTCATGTAAATATCTAACTGCAACAGACTACTATGTGAACCTAGCATAAAGAAAGACAGGAAACAGAGTCACCCAAATAGTAACAGAGGTCATCTCTGAAAGATGAGGTTTCCTTTTCTGAGTTCCTAAAATAAACATGGATCATTTTACAGGCCAATAGGATTAATAAATCCATCTTCATTTTCGTTATTAAAAAATGAAGTAATCAGGAATACAAAGAGAGCCCTCAGCCTCCACGGACCACCTGCCTCGCTGACCATCTAAAAGTTTGTCTGGTTTGTTTCAAGGAGAGCACAAATACTCTGGATACCTTAAGGCCCAGGTATAATATCAGGCGCAGTCAACATGCTCCCAACTGATTTCCCACAGTATAACAAGAAAGTGCTTTTGAGAACACAAAGCTGGTAGTATATTTTTTATTTAAAACCATTAGCTGCCTTCCAATGCTCTTGAGAAAATGACCGAAACCCTTTAGCTGGCCTACAGGAACTTCTGCCTCCCTCTCTGGCCTCTTCTTGATCCATGTTCTTCCTCTAACCACTCTGCAGCCACAGGACCTTTGCACAGGCTGTCTGCTCCACCTGGATGCTCCCTTGTCCCCTTCATCAGGGAAGCCCACCCCAATACCACACACTAGGTTCCATCCCACTATCGGGCACTCACACAGCACCCTGGCCATCCCATCAGAGGATGTAGCCCAGCTATGCCACTAATGTCTACGGGCTCTGCTGGGCTAATCAGTGTTACTCACATTATTAACACAATGGCTGTCATGAGGTGGGCACTCCATAAAGAAAGACTAAGTGACTGATTATGATCATGAGCAAACAAGAACCCTACAAAGTAAGAGCCTGGAGAAAAGCAAAGACGAGATCCCTGAAGGCCTGTGAGCCCTGGTTAGGAATGTAGGCTTGATTCCACCAGCACGGGAAAGCTACTGGAGGGCAGCAGGGTCAGTGTATGTTTCCAGAGAACCTTCTAGCTGCCATATTGGGAGGAGTCTAGAGGGAAGACAAGTTGAGAGAGAGGTAGTGAGACCATCCGGAAACACTGTGATAGACTCAGTGAGAGAAGAGGGGGTCTGAACCAAGGCAGATGAGATGGAGAGGAGAGTGTGAACAGGAGAGGGTTTGGAGAAGAAAGTCTAGAGCACTGGATAACTGAGATGAGGTGGGCTGGGGATGCAGGAAAAAGTCATCCAGGACGGCTCCCAGAGTTCCTGCCCAGATGCCTGCGCGTTCCGCAGTGGAGAAACTGGACGTGAGTCACAGTTCTGAAACTGGTCCCTCTGACTTCCTGAAGCCCCTGTCTCTGCCCCTGTCCAGTGGAGCTGTTCACAGGTCTCTTGCAGGGTTATTGGTAGAATCAAATGAGCTGATGATAAAGCCTTATTATAATTATAGTCATCATCATCATCATCACCATCACCATGGGGGAAGAGCCTGCATAATAGCGAAAACAGCCTGCTTGAAACAGTCACTAAGAGCAGACTTACAGTCTTACACAGCTGGCCTAAATTCTGCCTCTTTAAAACTCTCCACATTCATGAGTTGGTCCCATGAATGACCCAGATGAGGAAGGAAGAAAGCGTATCTTGTTAGAGAGCTGGGTTTCCCCAGGGCCCAGCAGATGGCTGGGGTCTGGTTCCGCTCAGAGTCCTGCTGGTCCCCTCTTTCAGGGATGCCGGATTCCCCTTCAAAACGCACTGACTCGACAAAATTTAAAAACCTAATGTAACTTCCAACTGCTCAAGAAAGATGAGTCACTAGACACAATGAGCCTTTCTTGGAAATTGTAAAGGAATGAATTAAAATAGAAACCCATCCATTTTCCCACTCGCTGCTTAAATCCTATTGTGCTAATTTGGGCTTCGGGTGCCCAAGAGTCAGGGGGAAACAATGCCAGCTTTCTTCTGGGCCCTCTCAGAGAGATGAAGCTTCCTAAGGGATGGGGGAGTCCCCTGCTTGTTATTCCAGGGCCAACATGGAGGTCAACATGGAAGCCAGCCAAACACCGCCAGGGCTGGCAGGAAGTGAGGATGGAGGGGCGGGAAGGGGTGGGAACTAAGACTGATGAGCACCTGGGATGGTCTCATCACTGAACCAGCACTTAACGTATGTCATGTCATATACAGACGTTATTATTCCTACTTCACAGGGTCAGGAAGAAGATTCGGAAAGGTAGACGGAGCAGTCCGATACCTCGTAGCTGGTAGGCATCGGAGCTCAGCAGCCCAGCTTCTGCTTTGCCCAGAGCAGAGAGAGCAGTCTCTCCAGCACATACACCACAGTAATTCTTCGAGAAGATCTCCAAGAGTCAAGCTGTCTGACGAATCAAATGCACAAGTCAGCAGGTCCAACATAGCATCCCGCATTAAAAAATAAATAAAGAGTAAAAAAAGAGAAGAGCTCTGGACCTGGGCTCTGAGATCTACTGTGAAACCCTCACTCGCTGGTCTCTCCTCCCTCTGCGATCTCACCTGTGAAAGCTGAGTGAGACCATCTATAGAAAGCTCTTTCTTTAAGGCTAAGTCAATCGGAGTAGTTGTCCGTGAGGAAAGTCCAAGATAACTGATCCTTCTCTAATCTTCTTTCCCCAGCCCATGGAGCCACACCTGAGCCACTCTGTGCTGTTACCAAGAGGAGAGAAAGCCCAGCTATCTGCACCAGAAGCAAGAGAAGGCAGGGGTTGTCAAATCAACATGCAACTGCCTCTCAAGAACCACGTCTCGGTGGCAGATGCGGCAACATCTGTGGACCAATACTCATGGACGTAGTCCTGAGTGCTCTGGACCTCTGTCCAGCAGATACTGCCCTCCGACAAGTAAAAACTAACTGCCAACAATTCTGCTGCCAAGACCACCCAGGGCTTCTTGGGGAAGGCCAAGGCCAAGCTCCCACCATACTCCGGAGCCTGCCTGCCAACCAGCACAGGAAGTGCCAACCAGCTCTTCCCAGAGCAGCTGGCACCAATTACCCAGACCCAGCTGGACGCCCTCGGCGGTGGTGGGGCAGGAGCCCCAGATCCTGGCCTGATCGGAAATCCTACAGTAAAACAAAGACAGACTCATGCAGGCTGGCACTTGACATAAGTGGCATGGGGCTGCGGGAGGCAGCCAGGAGGCAGGCTGGTGAGCACCACCCAGGGAAGCAGCGGTGAGTCCGGGAGCCTTGCCTGCTCCCTTGATTTCAGAGCCTCTCCATCATCACAACCAACAGCTACCAGTTGTTGGGTACCTAGAATGTGCTGGGCTCCCATGGAACTCTCCAACAACACAACAAAGGAGAAGTGTGGTTCCCGTTGACAAAGGATGGACCTGAGACTCGAGGAGACTAACGATTTCTCCACGAGCACAGGGACAGGAACTGCCGGAACTGGGTCTAGAGCCCAAGTCTCCTGCCTCCCTTTCCTCTCCACCTAGCATCCTGGCATAGGAGCGTTAAGCATCTGAAAGGGGACTCACAAGTGACACATTAGATCCTAAAAGATGATTACCTGATTGAGGATATGGGGACATCTGGAGGTCCACCGTGGCTTCATCAAGAATAACTCTAGCCGGACCAGGCAGTGGCGCAGTGGATAGAGTGTCAAACTGGGATGCAGAGGACCCAGGTTCAAGACCCCGAGGTCGCCAGCTTGAGCGCGGGCCCATCTGGCTTGAGCAAAAAGCTCACCAGCTTGGACCCAAGGTCGCTGGCTCCAGCAAGGGGTGGCTCAGTCTGCTGAAGACCTGCGGTCAAGGCACATGTGAGAAAGCAATCAATGAACAACTAAGGTGTCGCAACGGTAACGAAAAACTAATGATTGATGCTTCTCACCTCTCTCCGTTCCTGTCTGTCTGTCCCTATCTATCCCTCTCTCTGACTCTCTCTCTGTCCCTGTAAAATAAACAGATAGATAGATAAATAGATAGAAAGAATAACTCTACAGCATCGGGCTCCAATACCCAACCACACAAACGTGAATGCCTTTTGTCAGGAAAAGGCAAATCTTGAACCACTGAAAGGTGAAGACCAGGGTCATCCTCACAGCTTTGCAAGAAACAGTACATATGCATGTTTGATCCAGCAAGAATCAGAGATTCATGTTAATAATATTGTGGAAATATACTATTATGGGCTTTTATTATGGCTATATATAATAATATTATTACTACTATGGAAATAATATAATAACAAACATCTAGAACTATATACCAGGTGCTGTTCCAAGTGCTTGAGGTACATTGACTCCCTTCATCCTCCAAAACCCTAGGAGACAGGTAATATAATTATATTCCCTTAACAGACGAGCACATTGAAATACAGAGAGGGTAAGTAACCTGTCCAAGACCACACAGGAAATAAACTGAGAAGACAAAATTAAAACCAGGGATATCAAGCTCCGGAATTCATGCACTTCACCTCTACACGTACTGTCTCTCAAATCCAGCAGGACCCATTCTGTTATCTATACTCACATTTGTTATTCATGACAAACAAACCTAGTGACATAGTTAAAGTCACAAAGGCTTTGTACCACATCAGGATGGGATTAGACCCAGCCCCGCAGACAGGTAGAGAAACGTGGGCATCTCCAGCAATCCCCCATGTCCCAGTGAAACTGGATGTCACCATGAGAAGTGGCAGGGGGGCCCAGGCAGCTGCACAGCGACACTCTGGGTCCTTCCTCGAGTCTAGCTCAGCGATTATCTGCATTAGAAGACTCCAGTCTTCCCTCCCGTATTCCTCATCCAGGGCACTTCACTTTTGACACTTCTGGTCACCAGCTCTGGGGTTTTCTCTCCACCAAGAAGTTCTATGACAGCCGCTGGGTGTCCTACATTTTAACTCAGTTCAAACACTACATACCTGGAGGCAGCACCAGAGCCCACAGGTGAAGGGTTCAGTCACATGAGAGCCTGCCCGACCCCGCCCTCACCCATACCCGCACCCCCACCCACCCCTGCTCCATAGCCAACTGCAAGCAATCCCTGGTCAGGGCACATCATAGAGGCACAGACCAGGTCCCCGGGTTCCCACAGCTGCTGTCCGACGTGGCTACCCATCCGAGGTTCCCATGACCTCCGCCCCCTTGGATTCCATCATTTCCCAGAACAGCTCACGGAACTCGGGGGGAACACGTGCATTTACCAGTTTATTCAAGGAGAGGAGGAAGGATACAGAGGAACAGCCAGCTGAACTCAGGGCAAGCTCTGGGGGGATTCCGAGCACAGGGGCTCTGTCCCCGTGGAATTGGGGTGGGTCACCCTGCTGCACACGGATGTGCTCACCAACCTGGAAGCTCCCCAAACCCCTGACTTTGGGGATTTTTACGGGGCCTTCATTTCCGGCCCCTCTCCCCTCTATGGAGAAAGGTGGGGGACCGGTGGAAAATGCCAAGGTTCTAATTCCAGCTAGGTCTTTCCGGTGACCGGCTCCAGCCCAGGAGCCAGCCAGGAGCCCACCCAGAGTCCGTCATGAGAACAAAAGATGCTCCCAGTGCTCTGATCATTTAGGAAACAACAAGCATTTTAGGAGCTCTGTGCCAGGAACCGGGGGGCAGAGGCCAATATACATATTTTTCTATTATGTGACATTATCCAATTCCCCTGAGAGCAAGAATTACCGTATAAAGCTGTATACCCAAAATCTAGTCCACTTCCTTCAAGAATAATTTAAACTCTGTGTGCTCTACTAGTCCGATATCCAATTTGCCTCCACTTTGCTCTGACTTCTGCACAGCACCTCCCGCCAGAAACCCCAGTGCACCTGACCCGGCCGCTCTCCCTGCACCTGCTCACCCGGGGAAAGCTACAGCACCCTTCGGGGCAAAGAGCTCACCTACCTCCTGGGAATGGCAGGAGCCACAGAGATTTTCTTAGCTGAGCTGTTCATTTACAGATGGAGAAACTGAGGCCCATGGTAAGTGACTTCTCAGGATTATAGATCAAATTAATAAGGAACTAACCCCATCTCCTGACTCTGACTCCACTCGTGTTTCCCATACGCCATGCGTCTTCCCTCCGTGGTTTCCCCTGCCTTCCCAACATGCCTGTTCAGCAAATGTTCGACTCCCAGTAACAACAGTGCTATGGACAGGATGTCAGTCCCCCCCACACAAAATCCATGGGTTAACACTGAATGCCCAATGTAACAGTATTAAGAGGTGGGGGGTCTTTGGGAAGGAATAGGTCACGAGGGTGGAGTTCTTATGAACGGGGTTAGTGCCCCTAAAAAAAGAGGCTCCAGAGAGACCCCCTGCCCTTCCACCAGGTAAAGACACAGACAGAAGATGACCGTCCACGAACCAGGAAGATGACTCGCACCAGACACTGAATCTGGCGGCGCCCCGGCCACGGGCGTCCAGCCTCCAGGACTGGCGGAAATAAGCTTCTGCTGTTGACAAGCCAGCCAGTCCACGCCATTGCTGGCAGAGCAGCCAGGCAGACTAAGACAAATAGCTAGCACGTGTCAGGACTTGTACTTGAAGGTTGAGTCACACCGTGTCTTCCATGGACTCTAGATGCTTTTGTCTTTGTGGGTCTTTCCTCCATAAAGTAATATTTTTAAGTTTTTAAAAATATTTTAATGTTTTTATTTTAAAAATTCTAACTAGAGAGCGACAGGGGTGAGAGAAACAGACAGAGAGACAAACAGGAACATCCGTCTGTTCCTCTATGATGTGCCCCGACCAGGGATTGAACCAGAAACCTCTGCGCTCTGGGACAATGTTCTAACCACCCGAGCCAGCCAGCCAGCGATAGAAAGGTTTTTTAAATAAATTATAGGACTGCACTGATATAAAGAATATTAATATTATAAATTAAAACATTTTATTCAATCTACATTATTCAATCCATTTTTATTGATTTTTAAAGAAATTAAAATATTTTCATGGGCTTCTACTGTCCCCAGCAAATAAGTCAGTCTTGCCAGAATTCAACTTGCATTACCTCATGTAATTTCCAAACCCGGCAAGGTAGTGGGTTCAAATCCACTTCACAACTTAGGAAGCTAAACTTTAGCCCATGTGATGCCTCTTGTCCAAGATCACAACAGAAGATTTGGGGTTCAAATCCTGAACCCAAGTGTCTAACTCCTGAGCTTGTTATGTTATGGACACAACTAAGTCCAACTATAGCATCCTGGTTCCTTGTCCTGCTGGGACCCGGGCCAGACCCCCAGCTGAGTTCAGACAGTCCCTCTCGTGACACCACGCTCCCGCCACCCCCAACTTACCACGGCCCCAGGCAGACTCCACCCATTACTCCACACGGGTCCGTGGAGGCTGGGGAGACAGGACGGGCACACCGTGTGGCCAGAGAGGCACATCAACCCATGGAGAGCAGCAGGGTGCCCAGCGTACTTTGCTCTTGTTCCCATCTAGTGCCAGGGGCCAGCATGGCAGTACAGGGGGCACAGGCCAACACTGACCCACCTGTGAGCCTGCACCACAGTGCACCCACAAACCCCCGGGGTCACACCACGACCCTCACCCGCTCTCACCAAAGCCAGCTCTAGTCACAGTACGAGTTCAGGTCAAGAGAAAGGACACGGAGCAAACACACACAACATGACAGCCAGGAGCTGTGCATGGCCACTCCCAGCCACAGTTCACCCACAAGGAAGGTGTCACCAGGGCCATTTATTTTGAAAGAGAAACTGAGGCTCAGAGTAGTTAAATGACTGATATGGCCACCGCAGTAAGCCTTTGTGTGACTCCAAAGCCCCGAGTTCCCCACGAAATGCGACCTCTCAGCTGAGACGCAGCCTACAGCTGTGCACACAACGGCAGACTGACACCCACAACCCCCGTGAAAGCCTCATCCCTCAGGCTGAAGACATGGCTTCCCTCCGCAGAAGGGCACAGGCCCCGAAGGACAGCGCACACGCCTAACACGTGCGAAGTGTTCCTCGTAACAAAAAGCATTTACAGGGCATTCAACACGGAACAAAGCAATTTTTCCCTGCACGGTTCTTGATCCTCACCAGCATGCTATAACTAAGGCTCATGCTCCCCATTTCACGTGTAAGGAAACTGAGGCCCGAGAGGGAAGGTGACTTGCCGGAGATGCACAATGGGGACTAGAAGGCGGAGGTGACAGCCAGAGCAGGGCCAGTCTGACAGCCTCCCATTATGCACACAGCTCCAGCCCACTCTGCTCCAGTCCGCAGGGAGGCGTAGGGGGCGGGGCAGTCAGGGCACCTGGGACTGACAGGCGGCTCTGGACTATTTTACCTTAGATGCTCACGTGGTTCTTTGCTCCAACCATCACCCCCAGGTGTCCAATGCCCAAAGGTCAGCCCCCACCTGCAAAGACAAACAGTTGGCCAAGAGAGAGCACCAAGACCAGTGTGGGCTGAGAAAGTCCTCAACCATACGCCTCAAGGGTAAGGTGACCAGACGTCCCGCTTTTGGCGGGACAGTCCCGATTTTTAACAATTTGTCCTGCGTCCCGCGGCATTTTTAAAAAGTCCCTATTTTTGGAAAGAATGCACGAAAATCTAGGGAACGGCGGGAGAACAGGAAGGGAATATACAGTTTTTGGTGGGGAGACCCCGCCTTGACCTGGAAGCGCCCGCACTGCCACAAGAGCTGGCTGCCCCATGCGGGGCCCCAAAACGAAGAACTTTGGGCGGGACGTACCTGCTGGAGTGGTGGCTGTCAAGTCCCCTAACTACCCATAGGCCCGCGTCCTGGATGCCGGCATGTGGCTCCGGGAGGTACAAGCCCCAGCGGGCGGGCGGCAGGGCTGGACGCCGGGAGCACAGCCGCTGCAGGGACGAGTCCAGGCGGGGAGTGTGCACGGCCGCTCGTGCAGCTCCGGCATCGGTTTCAGGACCGTGTAACCCGATCCCTCTGACTCACTCAAAATTTCCCATATAGTAATATTTCCAAAACTGATCTTTTTAATGAGGTATCATTATTAAAAATATATATTGATAAGGAAAAGGTTAAATCTTGGACATCAGCAAAAATCACAATAGAGAACAAATGGTTAGAAATATTTCATCATTTTCAAACAAACCATGTCCCATACAATAATGCACTAAGAACTGTGGAATACGCGTTGTCTTTACCAGGAACTAAGCTGTGACTGAACGTGTTTTTTCTACGGTAAATAAAGTGTGGACATCAGAAAAATCACGATTAAGTGTTGAGACTTTGAAAGCCATTTTATGTGTGAAATATAATTTAACAAATTCTTGTGAAAAATTTCATGACCTTTTAAACAACCACAGCAATCTACTAAAAAAAATTCACTCAAATGAGAAATATGCCAAAGAATAAAATAATACTATACATAATTTTTAATGTATTATATTTGTAAATTGTACTTATGTTGAAATTTTAAAAAATATATTACAATACTATTTTTGCATTCTATGAAAATTGTTTTTGCTCCATATAGACCAAATTTTTAATCAAGAAACTCCCCCTGCTCCCCTGTCAATGGTGTCCCGCTTTACCAATTTTAAAATCTGGTCACCTTACCCAAGGGAGGCCAGGGTCTCTGTGCCTGGGCTGCAGGAGGGGGACCACACCCCAGTGCATGCAGCCAAGTCACTCTGGCCTGGACCACCCACGGAGCCTGACCTACCCAAACCCCTCTGGGAGGAGTATCCACCAACAGCCTGCCTCCTCTCAGTGTGGGTCCCAGCTCCCCGCAGACCGAGGGCAGGACAGGGAACCCTTACCCCAGCCCTCGGGCCTCCAACTGCTGTCCAGGGGCCCCTTAGCTATCCTCCTGGGGACAGGCTCACAGAGATAAACAAGGCAAGGGAGACAGTGGCAGTTGCTACAGGAAACACACGTCTCTTAGCAAACTCCTCTTCAGTACAGGCCTAGAATTTTCCACTCCACCACCAGCTTCATTCTTGAAGGCTCAGCCTCCTTGCTCTGCACCGCCCCCAACTTCACTTTGCCTGGCTGTGGTTTCCCCCACGTCCTCCTGATACCCTGGAGGTCATCACTGCAGGGAGAGTGGAGTGGAGGCCCTCCTTGAGCCCCACTTTCTCGTCTGTAAAATGAGAGCCAACAGAGATCAAGGGAGGCCCACTCAGGTGGTTTTAAACAGTGATTTTGTGTTTTGCAGAAATACTTCACTTCTGCAGGGAGAGTGTGTTTGTAATCTGGGCAGCCTCCCCGAGAAATAAGAAATCTACAAATCAACTGAATACAAACCCAAACAGGCATCCAAAGCCCAGGAGACAAGGAACATTATTGAAAACAATGATACAACAACTCTCTTCTCCCACCCCCCCACCCCCGCATTCACTTTTCTAATCGTTATAACCATTTGTTACAATCAAAGCTCAAAGATTTCCTAAGGAGGGACTGTCAAATCATGGGGGCTCCGTGGCAGTTGGCCCTGCGGCAGATGGCACAGGCCCAGCCTTACAGCCGAGTTTCCCAGACCTCACCACATACCTGAGTGCATGATCCAGGGAAGGTGGAGGGGGGACAGGCACACGGGACTGAGAAGCAGAGTAACAAACTATCTCCTCAACCGGGTGGGCCAGGAAGCAGCCCCGCCCACCTGTGGCAGTGGTCGGCTCCTCCTGGCTCTGCCCCAGCCCGCACTGGCTTAGCAGAAATTCCCACATCTGTCCATGGGGACAAAGGGTTGGCCCTGAGGCTTGGACAGAAATAACGGCCAGTGTAGGAGGCAGCATGGGCTGGGGCGAGCTCGGGCTGAGTCAGGGCCGTCGGTGTGACTGTCAGCAGACTGCTTTCTCTGGGGGTCTCAGGAGTTTCTCTCCTAGAATGCAGCCATGACAGCAACCTTCAGAGCTCTTGTACCAGGAGAGTCCCAGAGTCCCCGCAGCTCAGGAGCCCCAGGCCTGCGTGTCAGAGGGACTCTATCTCTGTAGCTTCTCCGTGGGGGTATGGCCAGTGTGGGGGACACACTCACTGCACAACCCTCTGCTCACTGTAGGGACTGTCCCCAGCGCCCCAGCATGGTGACTGCTACAGTGCCCCATACAGTGCAGCCCTGGGATTATCACCCTGTTGGAGAACCGCGGCTGAGCCCTTCTCCTGCCCAGGCTGAACCAGAAGTGGATGCCTTCTCTTGGCCCAGAAATCTCCACTCTCAGAGAGGGATGTCAGGAGACCCCCAAGGAAAGTTCCTTCTTGACCTTGCCACAGGAGTGGGTCACACTTCCATTCCTGCTAGGCCCCCCAAACCCCCACCGTCCTCATTCCCCCCATAAGAATCTCTGAAGCTGACAGTACCATCACATGAATTCCTCAGCCAAGTGCTCTGACCCAGAAAATCTGCATCATTAACAGAACAGAAGAGGGAGTGATTCCTAATGACAGTGTCACACACTTGAGGAAAGGACAGACCTGGGGACCACCAGGATCTCATCATGTTTCTTCTTCATGTTGGAGGAGGGGAACTGTCCCTGCTAAAACCGTGTGACAAGCTGGCTGCCATACGTTTGGACTACAAGGTATCAGTATGTTCTCAAAGTCAGTCCTGACCACCAGGGCCCACTAGGGCTACAGGAAGGAATATGAGTCCTCCACCTTGGCAGAAACATTTGCAATATACGTGACAGGCATCACTTAGCAGGTATAGATACACGCACAGACATAAGTAACTGTGTGGATGTAATCCATATACTAATCTATATTAACTATATAACATAGCAGAGTAATTAATATCTAGTAAATATAATTACATATCATATCATTAATATATTTACTACATGTATAATTAATATCTAAAATATCCATGAAGAATACCTGCAAATTAATAAAAGATAAACTTCCCCAGAAGAAAAACATACAGGCCAAGGACATTAAAAGGCAATTTTACACAAGACGTGGAATGCATGTAGCACTGAAATCGGACCAGCAACTTTTTTAAAATTATAGTGTTGGGAAACCATGAGAGTATATGAGTGGCTTGATGGATTGCTGGTGGGAGTATGAACTGGTATTTCCAGAGGGTAGTTAAGCTGTATATTTTAAAATCCCTAAAAATATACATACTTTGGGACCAAGCAATTGTGCTTCTAGAAAATCTCTCCTGAAAAAGTAGTCATGGAAGTGGCTCAGACTGTCGTTTTTCATTGTTTATGATGACAAAATGTCAAAGCAACCCAAGCAGCCAGCACTAGGAGGCTGCTAAATTATTCTACATGTAGCAGAAACAAATCTAATAAGGTATCAACTACAGAGTAGCACACATTATGATTACATTCTGTTTAAGAAAATTAGACTTCATTTCAAGTTGAGACTAAATTCTGGAAGTAGTAGCCACCCACCAAAAAGCAAATTCACATACCCTTCACTTTCAAAGGCTTGGGGGTTAAGTTCAGATTCAAGGCCATGGTGACCTGAGCACCCTCAGAAGTAGAAATGCTACTCGGCCCCAGCTCTGCCCTGCCTTTCTTCATTCCAGGTTCCCCAGCCTCCCCGGGCTCTGCCTGCCTCCTGCAACGGTGAAGAGGCAAGCCCTGGACCAGTGCTTTCAAAACAGGGCACAGCGTGGACCAAGTACTACAAGCAGCAAGAAGTGATCTCCTCAAGTTCGGCCTCCAGATGGTCAGCCTGCAGTCCACCCCCCCACCCCCACCCCCAACAGCCATGATGATGCCTCCAGCCCCCTCTGGTGCCTCTGCTGGTAAAGGGTTTAGGAAGGAAAAGAAAACGGAGCCACTGGGAGCCCAGATGACAGGAGACAGGTTATTCACAAATATTTCAGTACCATGGTGCACCCCTCCCTGCCTGCATTCTCTCTTTCTTTCAACTTCTGCAGAAACTATCATCCAGTCTCTCTCTCTCCCTGACTCTATTTCTATTGTCTGTCTCTCTCTTCCTCTGCATCTATCTTGTTTCTATCACTGTCCACCATCTCGGTCATGCCCTCTTTCTATTAGCCTCTGCCTTGGCATCTCTTTGTATTTCTGACCTGGTGTCTTGGTGTTTCCATGAATGTATCCGTGTTTAGATGTCTCTGTCATTCTGTCTCGCTGTGTCTCTTAGTGTTCAGCATGTCCACGTCTTTCTGTCGCTGACCTGCCTCTTGCTTGCTGTTTCTACCTCCATCTCTCCGCCTCCATCCCTGCCACTATCCCTCCTCTCCGGAGCTGAGTTACTAAAACGTCGCAAGGAAACCGAGCCCTCCAGAGAGGTGTGATCCTGAAACGGCTTCTGCGGGATGCCGGGTTAGAGCGGCGGGAGTCGCTGCGACCCGGGCACACACGCGACTTCCCGGTCGGTCGCCGCTCCCCGGGCTCCCGCCTGGCTAGCGCCTCAAGGCCCAGCCTGACCCCGGCACCCCCTGCTCTCGCCGCCGCCGGAAAGGGTGCTTGCCCAAGCCACAAGTCGGACGGGGGCGGAAAGTTCTCACCGATGGTGAAGCTGTAGCCATCGATGCTGAAAGTGGCGCTCCGGCACTTTTTGAAGCCCTCTTTCCGGTTGCTGGCGTCCGTCATGGCTCCGCCGACCGCGTCCGGGGTCTCCCGGCGGCAGAGCACGCAGCCCCGCGCCCACGCCCAGCGCTCGGCAACGCCGCGCGCTGTGCCCGCAGGTCCGCCACCGGCTGGGAGCCGAGCGCGCCGGCTGCTGGCGCGGGGACCGCAGCGTCCGCTAATGCGCTAGGCACACGACGGAGTCGGGCAGCGTGGCTACTGCCCCACCTCCAGCGCCAACTTCCAGATGCTGAGACAGGGAGGCGCACGCCTGGGCGTGTGTCTGGGCCGGTGGGTGGGAGCCGAAACCCCCGTCCCTCCCCTCCCCGCGTCCCCAGAGCCGCTGAAACCCGCGCGCTGCGGACGCGTCTGTTTTCTCTCTCCGCCTCGCCTGCCCCTCTCTGGGGGCTGGTGGGGTTTGGGGACTCAAGGGACGGGCTCGGATTTGGCGCTGCGCTTCTAGATGTTTTCTCTGGCAGGCGGAAGAGCTCCCAAAAAGCACATCAACAGATGGAAAAGCAAACATCCAAGCTGGACAGATGCTGCCAAAGTTTACTCTAAACAAGGAAGTTGGGAAAGTCGCCACGCCCACTTCCTCCCAGCCGCTGTCCCCTTAACTAGCCTGGAGCTCCGATAAGATTACTTCTCAAAAGTCCCTAGGCAGGAGATAACTATCAAATTAACCCGTATTTGTCGCCAGGCATGTTCACACAGAGCCTCTACGTTGTGCAATTGACAGCCGAGTTCTAGCCCATTCCAATGGCTCTTTCCAGCTTGGTTTCACCAAATATGAGACTCCTGGAATTTGTGGAGGTGGGAGAGGTTTTTACCAGTCCCACAGCTAACGCTGTTGGTACAAAAGAGGAAACTGAGGCCGATAGAGCATTGACTTAAGGTCCGACAGCTAGAAAGTGGTGGCTTTTCGGCATAAGTGTTTCATTTTTTGACACCAATTATTGGTCATTCCAGTACCTGAAATGACTGCGTTAGACAAGATTTATGCGGGGACATTATCCCTTACACACCTACAGTTGCATTGTTCTGTGTGGGGCGCTGGGAACTCGTGAAGAAACCAGGGTCCAGTGAGTCCGAGGTGGAGTCCACCCAGGGTCACACGTGGAGTGGCAGTACTATCTCTGCTCACTCAGCCTATTGTGGGACTACAGTTAATTTAACCTCAGTTGTGATGGAATTTGACACAACAAACACTTGTCAATATTAAGAGAGTCAATTAGATATATTTCTAACTGGTTCCTCAGGGAGCAGTGGGTCGAGAATCCAGCTAAAATTAGAAACCCTCTATGTACACACATGGGCAGTAGTCTACATAACATTTCAGGGGACCCATAAAACCCTCATGTCCCCTAGAACTCAGGTTAATGAATGCCTCAGGAAGTGAATCTTCTTCAGTTGACCGTGTATTTTTAGAGAAATAACTATTTTTTAATGTAGTTGGAACTTTAGTTATAAATTCAGGAAAGACCTAGAACCATACTCATTTCAATACACTGCTCACAAAAATTAAGGGATATTTCAAAATGAAAATGAAGTGATAATAAAAGGCATTTGATGGGTTTTTTTAATTAAACAAGAACATCAGAAAAGCAAACGACATGTCAAAGAAAGTTGGTTGATTATGCAAATGAGATGCAAAACCAACTTCTATTTCATCGGTGAAAACGCACTGTACAAAAGGCTGAAAGCACTGGGGTGTCCGCACGTTCCCTGACCCCCTCATTTTTGTGTTAG
This sequence comes from Rhynchonycteris naso, assembly GCA_037038555.1. NCBI lineage: Eukaryota > Metazoa > Chordata > Mammalia > Chiroptera > Emballonuridae > Rhynchonycteris > Rhynchonycteris naso. The sequence continues at coordinate 141,811,690 of CM073002.1, forward strand.
TTTAGGTTGATGCAAAATTAATTGACCCAAAGGCAATGGGAGTCATGCACCCCATGGCACCTCTCAGCTTGGGAGTCAGGGGCTGCTCAGACCCTGAGGTGTTCCTTGAGACCAGAAATGGTGACATCGCGGAAGCTTGGCTAGCGCTCTATGGACAGACAGACCTGTAATCTGGCTCTGCCCCTGATCCGCTCTCTGACCTTGAGCAAGGAGCTAGACATGCCTGCTTCTTGCTTCCCTTGTCTCACACTGAGGAGGGAGAGGAAAAGGGTGGAGCCCAGGCATGCACTGGGTACTCAGGTACGGCAGTCCTGAGGTGACTCCCAATTTCTTTATGGAGACACTGCGGGAAATTCTTCTCCCTGACAATCTATTCTACTTGTTGTCATCTTTAATTTTACTTTTAAAAATTCATATATATTACATATCTCATTATATATTTTTAATATAGTAACCACCAAGAGTTTCTTCTAGTTCCCAGCTCCCTGTATTACTCCCACTTTCCCAAACCTTGAGCAGAAACACTTGCCTCCCTTTGTACTATGGGGAGCCTGAAAGTCCCAAGTCAGAGTCTATAGTAAATTATCAGGGAGAAAGAAATCCTAATGCAATGGAAATTTTTCCTTGAGTGAGTGAAACTAAAATTTGGTATTTAACCACTCTTAGCAGAAAAGCTTTTTGAAATATAATCCGTAAAAATAACAACAATGTGATCATTTATCTGTCCCCTGAAGACTGGTAAAAATAACTTGCCTGAACAATTAAAACTGTTTTTAAACTGCTTCTCCCCAGAACCATTCTCTCTCCTAATGGAGAGATGGCACACCCACAGAACCACTCAATGCATTGCTTCGAGTGCAGAGTCTTACAGCAGACTTCTTCCGCGTGGGGCTCTTACACCAAACCAAGGGAAGGGGAACACTAACATTACATAAGCCAAGAAAGAACAAGTTCAAGACAGAGAGCAAAGGAAGCGTTGCTCTCTCAGAAGTGCTCCCTCAAGAATGCCCATGAATTACGGGAACTAAACCAAGACAGCCTGGCAGAGGTGCAGACGTCGTGCTTGTGTGGTGAGAGCAGGGGTCAGCAAATTAGTGCCCGCAGGTCAGATCCAGCCCATCACCTGCTTCTGGAGAGTCTTTGAGCTGAGCATGGGTTTTACATTTTTAAGTGTTTGAAAAAAATTTTTCAAAAAAAGAACATGTCAGGCCCTGGCTAGTTGGCTCAGTGATAGAGCATTGGCCTAGTGTGTGGAAGTCCTGGGTTCAATTCCCAGCCAGGGCACACAGGAGAAGCGCCCATCTGCTTCTCCACCCTTCCCCCTCTCCTTTCTATCTCTCTCTTCCCCTCCTGCAGCCAAGACTCCACTGAAGCAAAGTTGGCCCGGGTGCTGAGGGCAGCTCCATGGCCTTTGTCTCAGGCACTAGAATGGCTCAAGTTGCCACAGAGCAACGCCCCAGATGGGCAGAGCATCGCCCCCTGGTGGGCTTGCCGGATGAATCCCTGTCTGTCGGGTGCATGCAGGAATCTCTCTCTGCCTCCAGGCTTCTAACTTCAGAAAAATACAAAAAAAAAAAAAAAAGAAGAAGAAGAAGAACATATCATGTGACACATTGAAACTTTAGGAACCTGTCAATCATACAGACATCAGACTCACCAAAATAGATTCCAATCACTGGTCTCAAATGGGAGGGGGAGGGGATGTTAATTAAGCATTGGCATTTTTTAAGCCCACCTGATGAGTCTAGTGAGAAACCAGGGAAGAGAACAACTGCAGGGACTTTGTGACATTGATCCCACCTACTCCTGGTCTAGCCAGCCCGTTTCCACCAGGCTTCCTGTGGCTCCTGACTCCAGGCCGGGGCTGCTGCAAACCCAGCCATGTGCCATCGGCCCTGTATGTGGCTTCCCTGGGCCCCGCTCAGACATACCCTGTCCACTCTTCTCATTTCTGTGCTTCCTGGGGACCAAAAAGAAAAAGAATACACATACTTATTGAACACCTACTATGTGCCAAATCTTTATTAGTTTGCATAGTTAGCCTCTGTAACAAAAATCGGTCTGGGTGGCCTGACACCACAGAAAAGGTTTATTTCTTGTTCATTACAAAGCCCAGTATAAACTGGGGGTTGGGTTTTTTTCTGCAGCCTTATTCGGGGACCCAGGCATCTTCTATCTAGTTTCTCTGACATCCCCTAAGTCACCAGTGTCCACTGCGGGACACTCTGCATCTAGGTGGGACATGAAGGAAGAGGAGGAAGGTGGAGGCCACGAAGAAGGACTTTATGGACCAGGACTAGAAGAAATGCCTATCCCTTCTCTCCAATTCCTTTGGCCAGAAGTTAGCCAGCAAGCCCCACCAAATGGCAAGAGCGGGTCTGAGAAGTAAAATTAGAAAAGAGAAGAGTTTGGCAAACACAGATCCTTTAAAATTCTATTGTCTCCACTGTTTCGGACAAATGTGACCTCCAGGTCACCAGGTGCAGACACGTTTACACCTGTGTGCCAAGAGCTGAGGGAAACAAATCTCTCCAGGATCAGAGCATTAGCCTCTCGGTCACATTTTAATAGTATGTTATAGCTCTGGCTTTAGAAAACAAACCAAAAGAATAATTCATTTAGTAGTTGGAAATCACATCACTTTGTGACATATGCTGTTTTTTTCTTTCTGTAACTAAAAAGCATAAACATATAGAAATACAAAAATTCCAGTATGTTAAGAGACAGGGGGATAGCTGAGAGAAGTGAATAATCTTTTAGGCCAGCAAAACTTGCCACAGGGGAGAGGCCGGACGGGGATCCGGGGGACGGGGCATGGGGATAAATACAAGAGCATCCAAGGTTACAGTTGCCTGGCAACAGGTCCCAGGTGGATAGTCCCTTACAGGTAGAAGCAGCACACGCCTGCACTTGGACGTGGGAAAGGGCGCTCTGGGTCTAACATTGCTGGGGCTACCACACACCAGGCACTGTGCTAAGTATTTTGTACACGCATCTGTCTCATTTCAAGCCCTCTAATAAGTAACAAAGAATACAGCTATGGAGTTGGATTTTCTTACTGCAGCTCTGAAATCCCTGGAGAAGGTAACCGCTCTCAGTGGCAAGTTTGGCAACAGAATTATCAAGAGCACCAAGAACACTGGAACCAGAGAATGGACAGGCAGCCCAAAGGGGTTTCTGACCCCAGCATGCATGCAACTGTTTGGCCGAATGACTTGTAACAGGAAGACTCTCCTGTGTCTGGTGTCCACGGGCAGCTCAATTCATCCAGGACTCACTCCCAGCTCAGTGATTCGCTTCAAAGACAGCAAACATGTTCCTTATCATCTGCAAGCATGCACCTACACAGATACACACACACACACACACACACACACACACACACACCACCTTCGTATCCCAGATGTGTCTTCTGCTCTTGATGATAATGATAAGGATGCTGGAGTTTTGGAGAAAATGTCAGAGAAAAACACCGTTAGTGAGAGTAAAGATAAGCTGTATTTCAAGGGGGAAAGCGAATTACAGAGCAGGAGACAATATGGTCACAATTATGTAAAATGGGGACTTCAGCAAGACAGGAAGGAAACATGCAAAATGACAATAGTGATTACACTGCAGTGCTGGGAGCAGAGGGGATTTGCATTCGCAGGCCAGGGAGATCAGCTGGTCCTGTCCCCTGTGGACACAAACTGGTGGCACCTGATGGCCTCCGGCCCAGGGGGACCTTGGGAGAATTTAGTTCCTTCCTTGGGAGAATTTAGTTCCTTCCTTTATGTGTCCTCCAAATTTTCTACTCTGCCCTTCATTTATTAAAAATAAATAAATAAATATTTTAAAAGTCAGTTGTCCATACAGACATGGGCATCGGAATTACTTCCTGTATTTTTCATGTTTGCAACATTCTGTAGTTTAAAATGCACGTTAAAATAAGTGATCCTGAGCCAAATCAATGAATGACCCATCCCTAGACAGCAGGCTTCACGGGGGGGCTACTATGTCTTCTGTTGGCTGACGTATTCCCACTACCTAGAACCATGTCTAGCCCCGAGTAGGCAGGGGTTGAATGAATACATGGATATGCTGGTTCTGACAGGAGCTTTGAGAAGAAATATGGAAATGAATGTGCCTTCTAAGTCAGGGATGTGCTCTCACCGTGCCCCAGGAGTTAGGGTGCCATGGTCCATCTCCACCACTGATTGAGTGGAAAAGATTTCATATCCATTGCCTATAAACCCCTGGCCCCTCTTTTCAGAAGAAAAGTCTTCCCTCCATCAAACTGGGACTTCGCGGGGAAGTCCTGCTCCCCCAGCATAAGCAATGTGACTCCTTATCTAGTGACACTTGATCGAACACTGGGCATGTTCACCATGCAAGGTGAGCTGACGCCCAGAGAAACAGATGATGGACTGGTGTGGCTGGAGTCCTCGGTGGTGGTCATGACTTCTATAAATTCTCCACGGTGGGGGGGACACAGCCCCTGCATTGACAGGTGACTGAGATCTCCGAACCACAAAGCAGATGTTGATTGTTACATTGCTGCCCAAAAAACTCCACCTGAGAATCAGACAGACTGCATTATCATGATAAAAGAAAGCAGTTATAGTTGGCAGCGTGTGGGAGGACTAATGATTTAATGCTGAAATGCTTTTGTCAGGTATTTAAGTTGCCAAAGGTTTTTTGGACTTTTTTCTTTTCATTGTAATACATTCTTGCACATACATTTGGCAACTGAGTTTTTAACAAAAGGCCTCAGGAACCCACAAAGGGCATTTGAGAGACACGGAGGTGATCCAGTTCCCTCTTTCCACCCGGGGTTGACTCTTGGCTGAATGAATTGTCCCTCTGATTTTGAAGTGATCCTTCAAACCACAGAGCGATGGTGTCAGCACGTGGCCCGCACTCAGCAAACGCTGCTGGGATCCACTCAATGTGTGTGTCAACTGAAGCAAATCACAAAGAGCACTGAATTGCTGCCTTGTGAAAATAACACGTGGAAAAGGGCACGAGTATGGTGTCAATGCACTGATCAAACTGGGAGAAGTGAGGGAAAAGTCGTTGGGTCCTCCCGGGAGTTTTCTCCATTTCTCACTCGTGTGTGTTGAGTTCCGCGCTGTGGTCCAGCGCCCTGCCGGACCCTCCCGGCCACAGTGCCGCCTGGAGCCCTCACCTTGATCCCCAATACCCACAGGAAGAAACAGAGGTGGACTTCAGCAAGGGGGGCATGAGAGGTAAATGGGGTTCGTCTGACTCCTCTCCCAGCCTCCACCCAACATGCTAGGCTGCCTCTCCTCATCCTCCCAAAGGTATACAGTCTCCGGTGCCCACTCTTGCTATTCCAACCTCTTCCTTTTTAAATCAAGTCCACAGAAGTTAATAAGCAGGAGGAGATGGGTGCCAGTTAGAGCCCACAGGTGGGCACGCCCACACCTGGAATACAGAACTATGCCCTGACGTTTACTGCCCTTGACCTGCCCTAGAGGTTCCCGTCCTGGGGAGGGATCCCCAGGGTTCTCCCCCAACCCCACTCCCCGAGGACCCTGTGGGCTTGGTTCCTTCCACAGCACTGGCACAGGCCCCCAGCACCGGCCACTTCGGCCTCCTGCTGCACAACGGGAAACAAGAAAACCCAAGTGTCGTGACGATGACTCATGCTGACGTCAGCTGCCCCTCAGAGGACTAGGGACCTGCGTGTCTGGTACTCAGATGGACCCTTGAAAGCTCTCAGCAGAGAAGGTTGAGATCTCCTGGGAGGTGGGGTCTGGCTGCCTTGAAGGAGCAGAAGTGGGGAGAGGAAGGAGAAGATGCCAAGAGTCCCCAGAGGCCCAGCGTCTAAGCTCCACGGTCACCCCAGTCACCCCACCAGGGCCAGGCTCTGGGACACTGTCCCTGCCTTTGGGCAGCTCACAGTGAGTAGATGATCGTCTAAAGAGGTGCTAACAGATAGGAGATGAGGGGAGCCCCGCATGGGGGCCGTAGTCCAGCCCACAGCTTCCTGTGGGAGATAACATTAACGCTAGTCTCCTTTTTTGAGATAAAAGTGATAAAAAAGGCATGAACAAAAGTGATAAGGTTTTTAGGGGTTTTTTACATAACTAGTGTCATTTTCATCCTAACCGGACTCACATCCTTTTTATCCTGCGCATATGTTACCAGCAGCCAGGGTCAAATCCTGGCGCTACTCTCATTGGCTGGATGCCCTTGGGCTCTGCCTCAGTTTCCTCATATGGCTATGTGAGGACTAAATGACCTAGACCGTGAACAGGGCTTGGAGCAGTGTCCGGCACGTGGTAACAGTATCAGCTGTCGTTATCGCCAGCATTATTGTTCTCACACCTTACGCTTTTCCGTGCACCTTTGACACAGTAACCTGGGGGGCGGGGGTCCCAGGTAAGGGACAGGGTCAGAGAGGGGGACAGACCACCTGAGCAGCTAGTTAGTGCCGTTCTGACTGCCCGTGCTATCCCCAACGCTTTGCGGCACTTTATAAAGTTGTTTTAAGACCCTGAACTCTAAAGGAAGTTTCTTCAAAGCCTTGCTGGCCCCAAAACCCCTTTCACAGAAACAAGGAGGGAAGTGGCACTAGGAGGCGAAGTGACAGAACAGAGGGCGGGAAGGTTAACTTGGAGACACTTAGAATCCCAACGGAGTCTCCTCCTGAGTGTGATTTAAAAAAAACAAAAACCCTCCACACTCCAAAGTCTCCGAGGGTCCCTCTGTCCCACAGTCCCCAAATGGCCGCAGCCCACAGCACCTGGAACCTCACTTGGAAGACGGGCTCTCTCCCCTGCAACTAGGGCCACACCCTGCGGTCCACGCTGCCGTGCTTTCCGCCAGCACCGCTAGGGGCGCCCTGCGCTCGGAGGTCTCCACGGGGTCTTCTTCGGATGCCCGGTGGTCTCTTTTCCCCAGGACCCACCCCCTAACTGGCAGAAGTGACCAGGATGGAGGACAGTTAGCGCAGTAGCAAGAGTTCAGGCAAGAAAGCATAAAATGAGAAGCCACGAGGACGTTGAGATGGACCACACTGCCCGGATACGCTCCCACTGAGACCGCACGGGGTCCTGTAGGGAGGCCTCCAGGTGGCCCAGACACTTGCAGCTCTGGGACTGGAAACCCTAGGGAACTCCCGGGAGAGAGGGCGGGTCCAGGGCGAAGGGCTCGGGACTGCTCAGAAGACCTAGACTCAAGCCGCAGCCCCCACTAGCGCTGGGAGAGGTGTGGGCACTGAGTCCGGTGTTTCCATCCTGTCAGTGGGATGCACAATGCCTGTGCTTCCTTCCTCCCGCTCTCGGGGGAGCCGAGGACCGAGAGAGTTTGGAGGATGTCGAACCCCATTGGTTGTGTGAAGTGGGGCTTACCTTGCTCTCCTGCGCCCTGGAGTGTCCCCGCGGTTTCCCCTGGGTTGTCCGACCCCTCTGCAGCCTCAGTCCTCCTGGCTCCTGCCTCTGTCCCAAGTAGAAAGACACGAGGCCGTCAGACACTGGAGGAACTCGTCCCCAGTTCCCTGCTAGGGTCTCTGATGCAGGTGACTAGTTCCTGTCCTGACTTTTGACTCTGGCTGTCCTGAATGCACATGCCCAGCTCCCTGTGGGCTGGCTTTCTGCCCCTCACTGTGCCCTGTAAACACCGGTGTTCCCCCAGGTTTGGTTATAGGCCCCTTTCCGGCCCAGTAGCCTCCGTCCCCCGGGGCACTGCTGACGCCTGTCTCTCCAGCCAGCACATGCAGGGCCTGGGCCATCTGGGCAGTTGGCAGGCCATCACTGAGAAAAGGACCAGCTGGAAAAGTGTAAAGGGCTTCCTCCAGACCTCAGGAATGATGCCCAGTGGTAAATACGTCTGTTCCAGAGGAGGCAGGAATGAAGACGTAGCCAAACTGCTATAGAATGTCATCTGCCACAACTCTGTGTAGTTAGGACTCCCATTTTCCAAATGGAAAGATGAACTCAGAGAGCTGAAGTCATACGCCCAAGATCATGGAGCTATTAAGTGCCTCCGTGTATAATGGAAAAAGCAAAAAAGAAGGACCTTAACATACTCAAGTCATTTAACTCCGGTTTAGTTTGATATTAAATCCATTGCATAGTTTAAGTAAAGGAACCCCAACAGGGTTCAAAGACTTTTCACAAAGTTCTATACTCAGGGCATTAGTATCTTGCTCTTCTGTTTCATTATTTACTGATGTTCAATTATGCCATGTTGACTACATACTGTTTCTAATGGTCAATACTTAACTGAAGTGTCAATCAGTTCAAAGCAACCAGGAAATGCTTTATATGCGTAACATGGATACATTCTTACAACAAACTAACTTCCTATTTCATAAGAAGAACCACCCTTTATTAAGTTCACCTGATGGCAAAATCCATACTACACATACTTAGTGCCATTTCTCAACAGAACGGCATAAGCAATTCAATTGCAGGAACCATCTCCTGCCAGTTAGCGTAGTGATTTAAGCTACAATATTGAGGGACAGCTCCTTGGTGTACAAAAACGGTGTACATCCCATTCAGACCATAACAATGAGCAAGTCACCTGGAAGAATCCAAGGGCTCACCTCATTGGTTTCCCATCTTTTAATGATTGCTGTCCTTCATTGCATAATGCTCAGTCTCTGAGAACTGTTGTTTCACGTTGCTCACCCGATTTTTCCAGTGTTTCAGGCAGGAAAGTATTTTTGGTCCCTGCTACTCCACTGAAGTTACCCGTTAAACTTTGAATGTCAACTCACAATCTTAGTCTTTAATTGTAAACCCAAAAAACTATGTAACAAGCACTTTAAAACCTCCTCTTGATTAATATTTGCCAAATTATTATTAGACGCCCCAAAATATTTCAACAGTGATTCTCATTTTCAATATACCATTTTTATTTGTAACGGAAATAGTTCATTGAAAGCATTCTACATGCACATGCAAAAGCATAGTTGTCCGCTATAAAGGAACAACCAAGTACATGAAGTATGTTATCTCCTCTGACCACAGCACGCCTCAGTAAGTATGACCATGGACACCTGACACTCATGTACATGCACATAAATAAAGTGTTGCAAACACTCTCCTATACAAAAAGAAAAAAAAAACATTCTCATGAATTCTTATTCCTTTTATATCTATTGAGTTGTATTTTTAATTATAGTAAATACTAAATTTTTAAAGTCATTTCCAGATTATTTTCAAACAATTGAATATTCTTCTTATTTTCAAACTAAAATTTCAAATTAAATTCTATTTCTTCTTTGTCGTAGCCCAGCCACGACGATTCTATTACGGGGTCGTCAAACGGGAAAAGGTATGGAATGGAAGTAAACAGTAGACAGAGTCTTAAAGATATATAGACACGTTGCCGTGGCGTCCGCCCGAACCCATCTACATCTAGAGATGTAGATGGGTTCGGGCGGACGCCACGGAAGTGTCCGCTGTGCCTTAGCCATGACATCTCCGGCCTCCCCAAGCCTCCACCTTTATTCCTAGAAAAAATGGGGTCCATCAGAAATTCAGTTAAGTTTCCGAGGCAACTCAAAGAAAACCCTTACCTCACCATTCAAATCAACCTTCCACTAATAAGAATCTAGCTTCCAGCCCCCTCCGGAGAGCTTCTGTGAGGCAAATAAGAACCGGGTGTGGCTCCTTGTTAACTAGGCAAATGAGGTGTGGTTTGGGCTCAGCATCTCTGACCAGATTGCAAAAATACCCTGTTTATTTATTTGTTTAGTCGCCAACACTTCTTTAAACATTTTATGAAAAATTACAGGTTAGAGTAGAATAGAATTAATAAAATACAGTACAGAAGTAGCCCTTTAATTTACCAAAGGAAACAAATTAAAAAAAAAAAATAAACGTACTAATGCTTTATGTGTAATTTACGTCATCATGTTACCCCTTGATAAGAGACATTTACCTAATAAAGAAACAGTAATATCTTCGCAAGGAAACTGAAATTTTCATATTTGAAAATTTACGTTTCATCTCGACTAATGAAAGATTTGACAGGGATCTGGAATGTTGGTTTTCCTTGCCTCCCTCACCTGCGCTTTCTGTCCCCACCCTTCTATCTCTTTCTCCCCCCCAAACCTTGCTCACAAGACAAAACTGAAAAATTCTGAAGCTTATATGCTCACTAATCGGACTCCATATTTACCACGGTGTTGGTCTTACCATCCTCATCCCCTATAGAGGTTACACTTAGTCTGATGAGTTCGTATGGCCTACATCTTCTACCTATGCCTCCAGCTTTCATTCTCACCTTGTGTTCCATTTTTGGACACTTTGTAAGACTGTTCACTGTCTTCTTTTCCATCCCTTAGACACTATCATGACATTCCCTTGAATAGTTCATGAAATACTTCCAAATGTTTAATTTGACCATCTGAACGGTATATCGATGCACTTCCATGTGTTATCTTCTTTATTCTGATTGGGCAGCACCACGGATTTCATGTGCATTTTAAGTTAGTTCTTATTGGATCTAGTGACATCCTACTCTTTTCTGACTCAAGGGAATTACTACACTAAAATGATAACACTAACAGATGCTCAAGAAACTACACGATAAATTTCAGAAAACAATATTTATTTATGGAAGAAAACATCTGTGTGAACTAACCAGATCTCTGTTTGCACTAGGCGGTTTATCAAGTTTTCTTATGGCACATAAACATTGCACGAATATTTATGGTTTGTTTCTATTGAACACTTACCAATCATCAATTAAATTGTCTCCGTGTATAATGGAAAAAGCAAAAAAGAAGGACCTTAACATACTCAAGCCATTTAACTCCGCTTTACTTTGATATTAAATCCATTGGATAGTTTAAGTAAAGGAACCCCAACAGGGTTCAAAGACTTTTCACAAAGTTCTATACTCAGGGCATTAGTCACTTGGTCTTCCGTTTCGTTATTTACTGATGTTCAATTATGCCATGTTGACTACATACTGTTTCTAATGGTCAATACTTAACTGAAGTGTCACTCAGTTCAAAGCAACCAGGAAATGCTTTATATGCGTAACATGGATACATTCTTACAACAAACTTACTTCCTATTTCATAAGAGGAACCACCCTTTAGTAAGCTAACCTGATGGCACAATCCTTACTACACATACTTAGTACCATTTCTCAACAGAACGGCATAAGCAATTCAATTGCAGGAACCATCTCCTGCCAGTTAGCGTAGTGATTTAAGCTACAATATTGAGGGACAGCTCCTTGGTGTACAAAAGCGGTGTACATCCCTTTCAGACCATAACAATGAGCAAGTCACCTGGAAGAATCCAAGGGTTCACCTCATTGGTTTCCCATCTTTTAATGATTGCTGTCCTTCATTGCATAATGCTCAGTCTCTGAGAACTGTCGTTTCACATTGCTCACCAGGTTTTTCCAGGGTTTCAGGCAGGAAAGTATCTTTGGTCCCTGCTACTCAACTTAAGTTACCCGTTAAACTTTGAATGTCAACTCACAATCTTAGTCTTTAATTGTAACCCCCCAAAACTATGTAACAAGCACTTTAAAACACCCTCTTGATTAATACTTTCCAAATTATTATTAGACTCCCCAAAATATTTCACCAGTGTTTCTCATTTTCAATATACCATTTTTATTTGGAACGGAAATATTTCATTGAAAGCACTCTATATGCACATGCAGAAGCATAGTTGTGCGCTATAAAGGAACAACCAAGTACATGAAGTATGTTACCTCCTCTGACCACAGCACGCCTCAGTAAGTATGACCATGGACACCTGACACTCATGTACATAAATAAAGTGTCGCAAACACTCTCCTATACAAAAAGGAGAAAAAACATTCTCATGAATTCTTATTCATTTTATATCTATTGAGTTGTATTTTTAATTATAGTAAATACTAAATTTTTAAAATCATTTCCGGATTATTTTCAAACAATTGAATATTCTGCTTATTTTCAAACTAAAATTTCAAATTAAATTCTATTTCTTCTTTGTCGGAGCCCAGCCACGACGATTCTATTACGGGGTCGTCAAACGGGAAAAGCTATGGAATGGAAGTAAACGGTAGTCAGAGTCTTAAAGATATATAGACACGTTGCCGTGGCGTCCGCCCGAACCCATCTACATCTCTCTAGATGTAGATGGGTTCGGGCGGACGCCACGGAAGTGTCCGCTGTGCCTTAGCCATGACCTCTCTGGCCTCCCCAAGCCTCCACCTTTATTCCTAGAAAAAATGGGGTCCATCAGCAATTCAGTTAAGTTTCCAAGGCAACTCATAGAAAACCCTTACCTCACCATTCAAATCAACCTTCCACTAATAAGAATCTAGCTTCTAGCCCCCTCCGGAGAGCTTCTGTGAGGCAAATAAGAACCGGGTGTGGCTCCTTGTTAACTAGGCAAATGAGGTGTGGTTTGGGCTCAGCACCTCTGACCAGATTGCAAAAGTACCCTGTTTATTTATTTGTTTAGTCGCCAACACTTCTTTAAACATTTTATGAAAAATTACAGGTTAGAGTAGAATAGAATAGAATTAATAAAAAACAGTACAGAAGTACCCCTTAAATTTAACAAAGGAAACAAATTAAAAAAAAAAATAAACGTACTAATGCTTTATGTGTAATTTACGTCGTCATGTTACGCCTTGATAAGAGACATTTACCTAATAAAGAAATGGTAATATCTTCGCAAGGAAACTGAAATTTTCATATTTGAAAATGTACGTTTCATCTCGACTAATGAAAGATTTGACAGGGATCTGGAATGTTGGTTTTCCTTGCCTCCCTTCCCTGCGCTTTCTGTCCCTACCCTACTGTTTCTTTCTCCCCCCCCTTCCCCCCCGCAACCCTTGCTCACAAGACAAAATTGGAAAATTCTGAAGCTTATATGCTCACTAATCGGACTCCATATTTACCACGGTGTTGGTCTTACCATCCTCATCCCCTATAGAGGTTACACTTAGTCTGATGAGTTCGTATGGCCTACATCTTCTACCTATGCCTCCAGCTTTCATTCTCACCTTGTGTTCCATTTTTGGACACTTTGTAAGACTGTTCACTGTCTTCTTTTCCATCCCTTAGACACTATCATGACATTCCCTTGAATAGTTCATGAAATACTTCCAAATGTTTAATTTGACCATCTGAACGGTATATCGATGCACTTCCATGTGTTATCTTCTTTATTCTGATTGGGCAGCACCACGGATTTCATGTGCATTTTAAGTTAGTTCTTATTGGATCTAGTGACATCCTACTCTTTTCTGACTCAAGGGAATTACTACACTAAAATGATAACACTAACAGATGCTCAAGAAACTACACGATAAATTTCAGAAAACAATATTTATTTATGGAAGAAAACATCTGTGTGAACTAACCAGATCTCTGTTTGCACTAGGCGGTTTATCAAGTTTTCTTATGGCACATAAACATTGCACGAATATTTATGGTTTGTTTCTATTGAACACTTACCAATCATCAATTAAATTGCCTCCGTGTATAATGGAAAAAGCAAAAAAGAAGGACCTTAACATACTCAAGCCATTTAACTCCGCTTTACTTTGATATTAAATCCATTGGATAGTTTAAGTAAAGGAACCCCAACAGGGTTCAAAGACTTTTCACAAAGTTCTATACTCAGGGCATTAGTCACTTGGTCTTCCGTTTCGTTATTTACTGATGTTCAATTATGCCATGTTGACTACATACTGTTTCTAATGGTCAATACTTAACTGAAGTGTCACTCAGTTCAAAGCAACCAGGAAATGCTTTATATGCGTAACATGGATACATTCTTACAACAAACTTACTTCCTATTTCATAAGAGGAACCACCCTTTAGTAAGCTAACCTGATGGCACAATCCTTACTACACATACTTAGTACCATTTCTCAACAGAACGGCATAAGCAATTCAATTGCAGGAACCATCTCCTGCCAGTTAGCGTAGTGATTTAAGCTACAATATTGAGGGACAGCTCCTTGGTGTACAAAAGCGGTGTACATCCCTTTCAGACCATAACAAAGAGCAAGTCACCTGGAAGAATCCAAGGGTTCACCTCATTGGTTTCCCATCTTTTAATGATTGCTGTCCTTCATTGCATAATGCTCAGTCTCTGAGAACTGTCGTTTCACATTGCTCACCCGGTTTTTCCAGGGTTTCAGGCAGGAAAGTATCTTTGGTCCCTGCTACTCAACTTAAGTTACCCGTTAAACTTTGAATGTCAACTCACAATCTTAGTCTTTAATTGTAACCCCCCAAAACTATGTAACAAGCACTTTAAAACACCCTCTTGATTAATACTTGCCAAATTATTATTAGACTCCCCAAAATATTTCACCAGTGTTTCTCATTTTCAATATACCATTTTTATTTAGAACGGAAATATTTCATTGAAAGCACTCTATATGCACATGCAGAAGCATAGTTGTGCGCTATAAAGGAACAACCAAGTACATGAAGTATGTTACCTCCTCTGACCACAGCACGCCTCAGTAAGTATGACCATGGACACCTGACACTCATGTACATAAATAAAGTGTCGCAAACACTCTCCTATACAAAAAGGAGAAAAAACATTCTCATGAATTCTTATTCATTTTATATCTATTGAGTTGTATTTTTAATTATAGTAAATACTAAAGTTTTAAAATCATTTCCGGATTATTTTCAAACAATTGAATATTCTGCTTATTTTCAAACTAAAATTTCAAATTAAATTCTATTTCTTCTTTGTCGTAGCCCAGCCACGACGATTCTATTACGGGGTCGTCAAACGGGAAAAGGTATAAAATGGAAGGAAACGGTAGACAGAGTCTTAAAGATATATAGACACGTTGCCGTGGCGTCCGCCCGAACCCATCTACATCTAGAGATGTAGATGGGTTCGGGCGGACGCCACGGAAGTGTCCGCTGTGCCTTAGCCATGACCTCTCTGGCCTCCCCAAGCCTCCACCTTTATTCCTAGAAAAAATGGGGTCCATCAGCAATTCAGTTAAGTTTCCGAGGCAACTCATAGAAAACCCTTACCTCACCATTCAAATCAACCTTCCACTAATAAGAATCTAGCTTCCAGCCCCCTCCGGAGAGCTTCTGTGAGGCAAATAAGAACCGGGTGTGGCTCCTTGTTAACTAGGCAAATGAGGTGTGGTTTGGGCTCAGCACCTCTGACCAGATTGCAAAAGTACCCTGTTTATTTATTTGTTTAGTCGCCAACACTTCTTTAAACATTTTATGAAAAATTACAGGTAAGAGTAGAATAGAATAGAATTAATAAAATACAGTACAGAAGTAGCCCCTTAATTTAACAAAGGAAACAAATTAAAAAAAAAATAAACGTACTAATGCTTTATGTGTAATTTACGTCGTCATGTTACGCCTTGATAAGAGACATTTACCTAATAAAGAAATGGTAATATCTTCGCAAGGAAACTGAAATTTTCATATTTGAAAATGTACGTTTCATCTCGACTAATGAAAGATTTGACAGGGATCTGGAATGTTGGTTTTCCTTGCCTCCCTTCCCTGCGCTTTCTGTCCCTACCCTACTGTTTCTTTCTCCCCCCCCCTTCCCCCCCGCAACCCTTGCTCACAAGACAAAATTGGAAAATTCTGAAGCTTATATGCTCACTAATCGGACTCTATATTTACCACGGTGTTGGTCTTACCATCCTCATCCCCTATAGAGGTTACACTTAGTCTGATGAGTTCGTATGGCCTACATCTTCCACCTATGCCTCCAGCTTTCATTCTCACCTTGTGTTCCATTTTTGGACACTTTGTAAGACTGTTCACTGTCTTCTTTTCCATCCCTTAGACACTATCATGACATTCCCTTGAATAGTTCATGAAATACTTCCAAATGTTTAATTTGACCATCTGAACGGTATATCGATGCACTTCCATGTGTTATCTTCTTTATTCTGATTGGGCAGCACCACGGATTTCATGTGCATTTTAAGTTAGTTCTTATTGGATCTAGTGACATCCTACTCTTTTCTGACTCAAGGGAATTACTACACTAAAATGATAACACTAACAGATGCTCAAGAAACTACACGATAAATTTCAGAAAACAATATTTATTTATGGAAGAAAACATCTGTGTGAACTAACCAGATCTCTGTTTGCACTAGGCGGTTTATCAAGTTTTCTTATGGCACATAAACATTGCACGAATATTTATGGTTTGTTTCTATTGAACACTTACCAATCATCAATTAAATTGCCTCCGTGTATAATGGAAAAAGCAAAAAAGAAGGACCTTAACATACTCAAGCCATTTAACTCCGCTTTACTTTGATATTAAATCCATTGGATAGTTTAAGTAAAGGAACCCCAACAGGGTTCAAAGACTTTTCACAAAGTTCTATACTCAGGGCATTAGTAACTTGGTCTTCCGTTTCGTTATTTACTGATGTTCAATTATGCCATGTTGACTACATACTGTTTCTAATGGTCAATACTTAACTGAAGTGTCACTCAGTTCAAAGCAACCAGGAAATGCTTTATATGCGTAACATGGATACATTCTTACAACAAACTTACTTCCTATTTCATAAGAGGAACCACCCTTTAGTAAGCTAACCTGATGGCACAATCCTTACTACACATACTTAGTACCATTTCTCAACAGAACGGCATAAGCAATTCAATTGCAGGAACCATCTCCTGCCAGTTAGCGTAGTGATTTAAGCTACAATATTGAGGGACAGCTCCTTGGTGTACAAAAGCGGTGTACATCCCTTTCAGACCATGACAAAGAGCAAGTCACCTGGAAGAATCCAAGGGTTCACCTCATTGGTTTCCCATCTTTTAATGATTGCTGTCCTTCATTGCATAATGCTCAGTCTCTGAGAACTGTCGTTTCACATTGCTCACCCGGTTTTTCCAGGGTTTCAGGCAGGAAAGTATCTTTGGTCCCTGCTACTCAACTTAAGTTACCCGTTAAACTTTGAATGTCAACTCACAATCTTAGTCTTTAATTGTAACCCCCCAAAACTATGTAACAAGCACTTTAAAACACCCTCTTGATTAATACTTGCCAAATTATTATTAGACTCCCCAAAATATTTCACCAGTGTTTCTCATTTTCAATATACCATTTTTATTTAGAACGGAAATATTTCATTGAAAGCACTCTATATGCACATGCAGAAGCATAGTTGTGCGCTATAAAGGAACAACCAAGTACATGAAGTATGTTACCTCCTCTGACCACAGCACGCCTCAGTAAGTATGACCATGGACACCTGACACTCATGTACATAAATAAAGTGTCGCAAACACTCTCCTATACAAAAAGGAGAAAAAACATTCTCATGAATTCTTATTCATTTTATATCTATTGAGTTGTATTTTTAATTATAGTAAATACTAAAGTTTTAAAATCATTTCCGGATTATTTTCAAACAATTGAATATTCTGCTTATTTTCAAACTAAAATTTCAAATTAAATTCTATTTCTTCTTTGTCGTAGCCCAGCCACGACGATTCTATTACGGGGTCGTCAAACGGGAAAAGGTATAAAATGGAAGGAAACGGTAGACAGAGTCTTAAAGATATATAGACACGTTGCCGTGGCGTCCGCCCGAACCCATCTACATCTAGAGATGTAGATGGGTTCGGGCGGACGCCACGGAAGTGTCCGCTGTGCCTTAGCCATGACCTCTCTGGCCTCCCCAAGCCTCCACCTTTATTCCTAGAAAAAATGGGGTCCATCAGCAATTCAGTTAAGTTTCCGAGGCAACTCATAGAAAACCCTTACCTCACCATTCAAATCAACCTTCCACTAATAAGAATCTAGCTTCCAGCCCCCTCCGGAGAGCTTCTGTGAGGCAAATAAGAACCGGGTGTGGCTCCTTGTTAACTAGGCAAATGAGGTGTGGTTTGGGCTCAGCACCTCTGACCAGATTGCAAAAGTACCCTGTTTATTTATTTGTTTAGTCGCCAACACTTCTTTAAACATTTTATGAAAAATTACAGGTAAGAGTAGAATAGAATAGAATTAATAAAATACAGTACAGAAGTAGCCCCTTAATTTAACAAAGGAAACAAATTAAAAAAAAAATAAACGTACTAATGCTTTATGTGTAATTTACGTCGTCATGTTACGCCTTGATAAGAGACATTTACCTAATAAAGAAATGGTAATATCTTCGCAAGGAAACTGAAATTTTCATATTTGAAAATGTACGTTTCATCTCGACTAATGAAAGATTTGACAGGGATCTGGAATGTTGGTTTTCCTTGCCTCCCTTCCCTGCGCTTTCTGTCCCTACCCTACTGTTTCTTTCTCCCCCCCCCCTTCCCCCCCGCAACCCTTGCTCACAAGACAAAATTGGAAAATTCTGAAGCTTATATGCTCACTAATCGGACTCTATATTTACCACGGTGTTGGTCTTACCATCCTCATCCCCTATAGAGGTTACACTTAGTCTGATGAGTTCGTATGGCCTACATCTTCCACCTATGCCTCCAGCTTTCATTCTCACCTTGTGTTCCATTTTTGGACACTTTGTAAGACTGTTCACTGTCTTCTTTTCCATCCCTTAGACACTATCATGACATTCCCTTGAATAGTTCATGAAATACTTCCAAATGTTTAATTTGACCATCTGAACGGTATATCGATGCACTTCCATGTGTTATCTTCTTTATTCTGATTGGGCAGCACCACGGATTTCATGTGCATTTTAAGTTAGTTCTTATTGGATCTAGTGACATCCTACTCTTTTCTGACTCAAGGGAATTACTACACTAAAATGATAACACTAACAGATGCTCAAGAAACTACACGATAAATTTCAGAAAACAATATTTATTTATGGAAGAAAACATCTGTGTGAACTAACCAGATCTCTGTTTGCACTAGGCGGTTTATCAAGTTTTCTTATGGCACATAAACATTGCACGAATATTTATGGTTTGTTTCTATTGAACACTTACCAATCATCAATTAAATTGCCTCCGTGTATAATGGAAAAAGCAAAAAAGAAGGACCTTAACATACTCAAGCCATTTAACTCCGCTTTACTTTGATATTAAATCCATTGGATAGTTTAAGTAAAGGAACCCCAACAGGGTTCAAAGACTTTTCACAAAGTTCTATACTCAGGGCATTAGTAACTTGGTCTTCCGTTTCGTTATTTACTGATGTTCAATTATGCCATGTTGACTACATACTGTTTCTAATGGTCAATACTTAACTGAAGTGTCACTCAGTTCAAAGCAACCAGGAAATGCTTTATATGCGTAACATGGATACATTCTTACAACAAACTTACTTCCTATTTCATAAGAGGAACCACCCTTTAGTAAGCTAACCTGATGGCACAATCCTTACTACACATACTTAGTACCATTTCTCAACAGAACGGCATAAGCAATTCAATTGCAGGAACCATCTCCTGCCAGTTAGCGTAGTGATTTAAGCTACAATATTGAGGGACAGCTCCTTGGTGTACAAAAGCGGTGTACATCCCTTTCAGACCATGACAAAGAGCAAGTCACCTGGAAGAATCCAAGGGTTCACCTCATTGGTTTCCCATCTTTTAATGATTGCTGTCCTTCATTGCATAATGCTCAGTCTCTGAGAACTGTCGTTTCACATTGCTCACCCGGTTTTTCCAGGGTTTCAGGCAGGAAAGTATCTTTGGTCCCTGCTACTCAACTTAAGTTACCCGTTAAACTTTGAATGTCAACTCACAATCTTAGTCTTTAATTGTAACCCCCCAAAACTATGTAACAAGCACTTTAAAACACCCTCTTGATTAATACTTGCCAAATTATTATTAGACTCCCCAAAATATTTCACCAGTGTTTCTCATTTTCAATATACCATTTTTATTTAGAACGGAAATATTTCATTGAAAGCACTCTATATGCACATGCAGAAGCATAGTTGTGCGCTATAAAGGAACAACCAAGTACATGAAGTATGTTACCTCCTCTGACCACAGCACGCCTCAGTAAGTATGACCATGGACACCTGACACTCATGTACATAAATAAAGTGTCGCAAACACTCTCCTATACAAAAAGGAGAAAAAACATTCTCATGAATTCTTATTCATTTTATATCTATTGAGTTGTATTTTTAATTATAGTAAATACTAAAGTTTTAAAATCATTTCCGGATTATTTTCAAACAATTGAATATTCTGCTTATTTTCAAACTAAAATTTCAAATTAAATTCTATTTCTTCTTTGTCGTAGCCCAGCCACGACGATTCTATTACGGGGTCGTCAAACGGGAAAAGGTATAAAATGGAAGGAAACGGTAGACAGAGTCTTAAAGATATATAGACACGTTGCCGTGGCGTCCGCCCGAACCCATCTACATCTAGAGATGTAGATGGGTTCGGGCGGACGCCACGGAAGTGTCCGCTGTGCCTTAGCCATGACCTCTCTGGCCTCCCCAAGCCTCCACCTTTATTCCTAGAAAAAATGGGGTCCATCAGCAATTCAGTTAAGTTTCCGAGGCAACTCATAGAAAACCCTTACCTCACCATTCAAATCAACCTTCCACTAATAAGAATCTAGCTTCCAGCCCCCTCCGGAGAGCTTCTGTGAGGCAAATAAGAACCGGGTGTGGCTCCTTGTTAACTAGGCAAATGAGGTGTGGTTTGGGCTCAGCACCTCTGACCAGATTGCAAAAGTACCCTGTTTATTTATTTGTTTAGTCGCCAACACTTCTTTAAACATTTTATGAAAAATTACAGGTAAGAGTAGAATAGAATAGAATTAATAAAATACAGTACGGAAGTAGCCCCTTAATTTAACAAAGGAAACAAATTAAAAAAAAAATAAACGTACTAATGCTTTATGTGTAATTTACGTCGTCATGTTACGCCTTGATAAGAGACATTTACCTAATAAAGAAATGGTAATATCTTCGCAAGGAAACTGAAATTTTCATATTTGAAAATGTACGTTTCATCTCGACTAATGAAAGATTTGACAGGGATCTGGAATGTTGGTTTTCCTTGCCTCCCTTCCCTGCGCTTTCTGTCCCTACCCTACTGTTTCTTTCTCCCCCCCCTTCCCCCCCGCAACCCTTGCTCACAAGACAAAATTGGAAAATTCTGAAGCTTATATGCTCACTAATCGGACTCTATATTTACCACGGTGTTGGTCTTACCATCCTCATCCCCTATAGAGGTTACACTTAGTCTGATGAGTTCGTATGGCCTACATCTTCCACCTATGCCTCCAGCTTTCATTCTCACCTTGTGTTCCATTTTTGGACACTTTGTAAGACTGTTCACTGTCTTCTTTTCCATCCCTTAGACACTATCATGACATTCCCTTGAATAGTTCATGAAATACTTCCAAATGTTTAATTTGACCATCTGAACGGTATATCGATGCACTTCCATGTGTTATCTTCTTTATTCTGATTGGGCAGCACCACGGATTTCATGTGCATTTTAAGTTAGTTCTTATTGGATCTAGTGACATCCTACTCTTTTCTGACTCAAGGGAATTACTACACTAAAATGATAACACTAACAGATGCTCAAGAAACTACACGATAAATTTCAGAAAACAATATTTATTTATGGAAGAAAACATCTGTGTGAACTAACCAGATCTCTGTTTGCACTAGGCGGTTTATCAAGTTTTCTTATGGCACATAAACATTGCACGAATATTTATGGTTTGTTTCTATTGAACACTTACCAATCATCAATTAAATTGCCTCCGTGTATAATGGAAAAAGCAAAAAAGAAGGACCTTAACATACTCAAGCCATTTAACTCCGCTTTACTTTGATATTAAATCCATTGGATAGTTTAAGTAAAGGAACCCCAACAGGGTTCAAAGACTTTTCACAAAGTTCTATACTCAGGGCATTAGTAACTTGGTCTTCCGTTTCGTTATTTACTGATGTTCAATTATGCCATGTTGACTACATACTGTTTCTAATGGTCAATACTTAACTGAAGTGTCACTCAGTTCAAAGCAACCAGGAAATGCTTTATATGCGTAACATGGATACATTCTTACAACAAACTTACTTCCTATTTCATAAGAGGAACCACCCTTTAGTAAGCTAACCTGATGGCACAATCCTTACTACACATACTTAGTACCATTTCTCAACAGAACGGCATAAGCAATTCAATTGCAGGAACCATCTCCTGCCAGTTAGCGTAGTGATTTAAGCTACAATATTGGGGGACAGCTCCTTGGTGTACAAAAGCGGTGTACATCCCTTTCAGACCATGACAAAGAGCAAGTCACCTGGAAGAATCCAAGGGTTCACCTCATTGGTTTCCCATCTTTTAATGATTGCTGTCCTTCATTGCATAATGCTCAGTCTCTGAGAACTGTCGTTTCACATTGCTCACCCGGTTTTTCCAGGGTTTCAGGCAGGAAAGTATCTTTGGTCCCTGCTACTCAACTTAAGTTACCCGTTAAACTTTGAATGTCAACTCACAATCTTAGTCTTTAATTGTAACCCCCCAAAACTATGTAACAAGCACTTTAAAACACCCTCTTGATTAATACTTGCCAAATTATTATTAGACTCCCCAAAATATTTCACCAGTGTTTCTCATTTTCAATATACCATTTTTATTTGGAACGGAAATATTTCATTGAAAGCACTCTATATGCACATGCAGAAGCATAGTTGTGCGCTATAAAGGAACAACCAAGTACATGAAGTATGTTACCTCCTCTGACCACAGCACGCCTCAGTAAGTATGACCATGGACACCTGACACTCATGTACATAAATAAAGTGTCGCAAACACTCTCCTATACAAAAAGGAGAAAAAACATTCTCATGAATTCTTATTCATTTTATATCTATTGAGTTGTATTTTTAATTATAGTAAATACTAAATTTTTAAAATCATTTCCGGATTATTTTCAAACAATTGAATATTCTGCTTATTTTCAAACTAAAATTTCAAATTAAATTCTATTTCTTCTTTGTCGTAGCCCAGCCACGACGATTCTATTACGGGGTCGTCAAACGGGAAAAGGTATGGAATGGAAGTAAACGGTAGACAGAGTCTTAAAGATATATAGACACGTTGCCGTGGCGTCCGCCCGAACCCATCTACATCTAGAGATGTAGATGGGTTCGGGCGGACGCCACGGAAGTGTCCGCTGTGCCTTAGCCATGACCTCTCTGGCCTCCCCAAGCCTCCACCTTTATTCCTAGAAAAAATGGGGTCCATCAGCAATTCAGTTAAGTTTCCGAGGCAACTCATAGAAAACCCTTACCTCACCATTCAAATCAACCTTCCACTAATAAGAATCTAGCTTCCAGCCCCCTCCGGAGAGCTTCTGTGAGGCAAATAAGAACCGGGTGTGGCTCCTTGTTAACTAGGCAAATGAGGTGTGGTTTGGGCTCAGCACCTCTGACCAGATTGCAAAAGTACCCTGTTTATTTATTTGTTTAGTCGCCAACACTTCTTTAAACATTTTATGAAAAATTACAGGTAAGAGTAGAATAGAATAGAATTAATAAAATATAGTACAGAAGTAGCCCTTTAATTTAACAAAGGAAACAAATTAAAAAAAAAAATAAACGTACTAATGCTTTATGTGTAATTTACGTCGTCATGTTACGCCTTGATAAGAGACATTTACCTAATAAAGAAATGGTAATATCTTCGCAAGGAAAGTGAAATTTTCATATTTGAAAATGTACGTTTCATCTCGACTAATGAAAGATTTGACAGGGATCTGGAATGTTGGTTTTCCTTGCCTCCCTTCCCTGCGCTTTCTGTCCCTACCCTACTGTTTCTTTCTCCCCCCACCCTCCCCCCCGCAACCCTTGCTCACAAGACAAAATTGGAAAATTCTGAAGCTTATATGCTCACTAATCGGACTCCATATTTACCACGGTGTTGGTCTTACCATCCTCATCCCCTATAGAGGTTACACTTAGTCTGATGAGTTCGTATGGCCTACATCTTCCACCTATGCCTCCAGCTTTCATTCTCACCTTGTGTTCCATTTTTGGACACTTTGTAAGACTGTTCACTGTCTTCTTTTCCATCCCTTAGACACTATCATGACATTCCCTTGAATAGTTCATGAAATACTTCCAAATGTTTAATTTGACCATCTGAACGGTATATCGATGCACTTCCATGTGTTATCTTCCTTATTCTGATTGGGCAGCACCACGGATTTCATGTGCATTTTAAGTTAGTTCTTATTGGATCTAGTGACATCCTACTCTTTTCTGACTCAAGGGAATTACTACACTAAAATGATAACACTAACAGATGCTCAAGAAACTACACGATAAATTTCAGAAAACAATATTTATTTATGGAAGAAAACATCTGTGTGAACTAACCAGATCTCTGTTTGCACTAGGCGGTTTATCAAGTTTTCTTATGGCACATAAACATTGCACGAATATTTATGGTTTGTTTCTATTGAACACTTACCAATCATCAATTAAATTGCCTCCGTGTATAATGGAAAAAGCAAAAAAGAAGGACCTTAACATACTCAAGCCATTTAACTCCGCTTTACTTTGATATTAAATCCATTGGATAGTTTAAGTAAAGGAACCCCAACAGGGTTCAAAGACTTTTCACAAAGTTCTATACTCAGGGCATTAGTCACTTGGTCTTCCGTTTCCTTATTTACTGATGTTCAATTATGCCATGTTGACTACATACTGTTTCTAATGGTCAATACTTAACTGAAGTGTCACTCAGTTCAAAGCAACCAGGAAATGCTTTATATGCGTAACATGGATACATTCTTACAACAAACTTACTTCCTATTTCATAAGAGGAACCACCCTTTAGTAAGCTAACCTGATGGCACAATCCTTACTACACATACTTAGTACCATTTCTCAACAGAACGGCATAAGCAATTCAATTGCAGGAACCATCTCCTGCCAGTTAGCGTAGTGATTTAAGCTACAATATTGAGGGACAGCTCCTTGGTGTACAAAAGCGGTGTACATCCCTTTCAGACCATGACAAAGAGCAAGTCACCTGGAAGAATCCAAGGGTTCACCTCATTGGTTTCCCATCTTTTAATGATTGCTGTCCTTCATTGCATAATGCTCAGTCTCTGAGAACTGTCGTTTCACATTGCTCACCCGGTTTTTCCAGGGTTTCAGGCAGGAAAGTATCTTTGGTCCCTGCTACTCAACTTAAGTTACCCGTTAAACTTTGAATGTCAACTCACAATCTTAGTCTTTAATTGTAACCCCCCAAAACTATGTAACAAGCACTTTAAAACACCCTCTTGATTAATACTTGCCAAATTATTATTAGACTCCCCAAAATATTTCACCAGTGTTTCTCATTTTCAATATACCATTTTTATTTAGAACGGAAATATTTCATTGAAAGCACTCTATATGCACATGCAGAAGCATAGTTGTGCGCTATAAAGGAACAACCAAGTACATGAAGTATGTTACCTCCTCTGACCACAGCACGCCTCAGTAAGTATGACCATGGACACCTGACACTCATGTACATAAATAAAGTGTCGCAAACACTCTCCTATACAAAAAGGAGAAAAAACATTCTCATGAATTCTTATTCATTTTATATCTATTGAGTTGTATTTTTAATTATAGTAAATACTAAATTTTTAAAATCATTTCCGGATTATTTTCAAACAATTGAATATTCTGCTTATTTTCAAACTAAAATTTCAAATTAAATTCTATTTCTTCTTTGTCGTAGCCCAGCCACGACGATTCTATTACGGGGTCGTCAAACGGGAAAAGGTATAAAATGGAAGGAAACGGTAGACAGAGTCTTAAAGATATATAGACACGTTGCCGTGGCGTCCGCCCGAACCCATCTACATCTAGAGATGTAGATGGGTTCGGGCGGACGCCACGGAAGTGTCCGCTGTGCCTTAGCCATGACCTCTCCGGCCTCCCCAAGCCTCCACCTTTATTCCTAGAAAAAATGGGGTCCATCAGCAATTCAGTTAAGTTTCCGAGGCAACTCATAGAAAACCCTTACCTCACCATTCAAATCAACCTTCCACTAATAAGAATCTAGCTTCCAGCCCCCTCCGGAGAGCTTCTGTGAGGCAAATAAGAACCGGGTGTGGCTCCTTGTTAACTAGGCAAATGAGGTGTGGTTTGGGCTCAGCACCTCTGACCAGATTGCAAAAGTACCCTGTTTATTTATTTGTTTAGTCGCCAACACTTCTTTAAACATTTTATGAAAAATTACAGGTAAGAGTAGAATAGAATAGAATTAATAAAATACAGTACAGAAGTAGCCCCTTAATTTAACAAAGGAAACAAATTAAAAAAAAAATAAACGTACTAATGCTTTATGTGTAATTTACGTCGTCATGTTACGCCTTGATAAGAGACATTTACCTAATAAAGAAATGGTAATATCTTCGCAAGGAAACTGAAATTTTCATATTTGAAAATGTACGTTTCATCTCGACTAATGAAAGATTTGACAGGGATCTGGAATGTTGGTTTTCCTTGCCTCCCTTCCCTGCGCTTTCTGTCCCTACCCTACTGTTTCTTTCTCCCCCCCCCCATCCCCCCCGCAACCCTTGCTCACAAGACAAAATTGGAAAATTCTGAAGCTTATATGCTCACTAATCGGACTCTATATTTACCACGGTGTTGGTCTTACCATCCTCATCCCCTATAGAGGTTACACTTAGTCTGATGAGTTCGTATGGCCTACATCTTCCACCTATGCCTCCAGCTTTCATTCTCACCTTGTGTTCCATTTTTGGACACTTTGTAAGACTGTTCACTGTCTTCTTTTCCATCCCTTAGACACTATCATGACATTCCCTTGAATAGTTCATGAAATACTTCCAAATGTTTAATTTGACCATCTGAACGGTATATCGATGCACTTCCATGTGTTATCTTCTTTATTCTGATTGGGCAGCACCACGGATTTCATGTGCATTTTAAGTTAGTTCTTATTGGATCTAGTGACATCCTACTCTTTTCTGACTCAAGGGAATTACTACACTAAAATGATAACACTAACAGATGCTCAAGAAACTACACGATAAATTTCAGAAAACAATATTTATTTATGGAAGAAAACATCTGTGTGAACTAACCAGATCTCTGTTTGCACTAGGCGGTTTATCAAGTTTTCTTATGGCACATAAACATTGCACGAATATTTATGGTTTGTTTCTATTGAACACTTACCAATCATCAATTAAATTGCCTCCGTGTATAATGGAAAAAGCAAAAAAGAAGGACCTTAACATACTCAAGCCATTTAACTCCGCTTTACTTTGATATTAAATCCATTGGATAGTTTAAGTAAAGGAACCCCAACAGGGTTCAAAGACTTTTCACAAAGTTCTATACTCAGGGCATTAGTAACTTGGTCTTCCGTTTCGTTATTTACTGATGTTCAATTATGCCATGTTGACTACATACTGTTTCTAATGGTCAATACTTAACTGAAGTGTCACTCAGTTCAAAGCAACCAGGAAATGCTTTATATGCGTAACATGGATACATTCTTACAACAAACTTACTTCCTATTTCATAAGAGGAACCACCCTTTAGTAAGCTAACCTGATGGCACAATCCTTACTACACATACTTAGTACCATTTCTCAACAGAACGGCATAAGCAATTCAATTGCAGGAACCATCTCCTGCCAGTTAGCGTAGTGATTTAAGCTACAATATTGAGGGACAGCTCCTTGGTGTTCAAAAGCGGTGTACATCCCTTTCAGACCATGACAAAGAGCAAGTCACCTGGAAGAATCCAAGGGTTCACCTCATTGGTTTCCCATCTTTTAATGATTGCTGTCCTTCATTGCATAATGCTCAGTCTCTGAGAACTGTCGTTTCACATTGCTCACCCGGTTTTTCCAGGGTTTCAGGCAGGAAAGTATCTTTGGTCCCTGCTACTCAACTTAAGTTACCCGTTAAACTTTGAATGTCAACTCACAATCTTAGTCTTTAATTGTAACCCCCCAAAACTATGTAACAAGCACTTTAAAACACCCTCTTGATTAATACTTGCCAAATTATTATTAGACTCCCCAAAATATTTCACCAGTGTTTCTCATTTTCAATATACCATTTTTATTTAGAACGGAAATATTTCATTGAAAGCACTCTATATGCACATGCAGAAGCATAGTTGTGCGCTATAAAGGAACAACCAAGTACATGAAGTATGTTACCTCCTCTGACCACAGCACGCCTCAGTAAGTATGACCATGGACACCTGACACTCATGTACATAAATAAAGTGTCGCAAACACTCTCCTATACAAAAAGGAGAAAAAACATTCTCATGAATTCTTATTCATTTTATATCTATTGAGTTGTATTTTTAATTATAGTAAATACTAAATTTTTAAAATCATTTCCGGATTATTTTCAAACAATTGAATATTCTGCTTATTTTCAAACTAAAATTTCAAATTAAATTCTATTTCTTCTTTGTCGTAGCCCAGCCACGACGATTCTATTACGGGGTCGTCAAACGGGAAAAGGTATAAAATGGAAGGAAACGGTAGACAGAGTCTTAAAGATATATAGACACGTTGCCGTGGCGTCCGCCCGAACCCATCTACATCTAGAGATGTAGATGGGTTCGGGCGGACGCCACGGAAGTGTCCGCTGTGCCTTAGCCATGACCTCTCTGGCCTCCCCAAGCCTCCACCTTTATTCCTAGAAAAAATGGGGTCCATCAGCAATTCAGTTAAGTTTCCGAGGCAACTCATAGAAAACCCTTACCTCACCATTCAAATCAACCTTCCACTAATAAGAATCTAGCTTCCAGCCCCCTCCGGAGAGCTTCTGTGAGGCAAATAAGAACCGGGTGTGGCTCCTTGTTAACTAGGCAAATGAGGTGTGGTTTGGGCTCAGCACCTCTGACCAGATTGCAAAAGTACCCTGTTTATTTATTTGTTTAGTCGCCAACACTTCTTTAAACATTTTATGAAAAATTACAGGTAAGAGTAGAATAGAATAGAATTAATAAAATACAGTACAGAAGTAGCCCCTTAATTTAACAAAGGAAACAAATTAAAAAAAAAATAAACGTACTAATGCTTTATGTGTAATTTACGTCGTCATGTTACGCCTTGATAAGAGACATTTACCTAATAAATAAATGGTAATATCTTCGCAAGGAAACTGAAATTTTCATATTTGAAAATGTACGTTTCATCTCGACTAATGAAAGATTTGACAGGGATCTGGAATGTTGGTTTTCCTTGCCTCCCTTCCCTGCGCTTTCTGTCCCTACCCTACTGTTTCTTTCTCCCCCCCCCTTCCCCCCCGCAACCCTTGCTCACAAGACAAAATTGGAAAATTCTGAAGCTTATATGCTCACTAATCGGACTCTATATTTACCACGGTGTTGGTCTTACCATCCTCATCCCCTATAGAGGTTACACTTAGTCTGATGAGTTCGTATGGCCTACATCTTCCACCTATGCCTCCAGCTTTCATTCTCACCTTGTGTTCCATTTTTGGACACTTTGTAAGACTGTTCACTGTCTTCTTTTCCATCCCTTAGACACTATCATGACATTCCCTTGAATAGTTCATGAAATACTTCCAAATGTTTAATTTGACCATCTGAACGGTATATCGATGCACTTCCATGTGTTATCTTCTTTATTCTGATTGGGCAGCACCACGGATTTCATGTGCATTTTAAGTTAGTTCTTATTGGATCTAGTGACATCCTACTCTTTTCTGACTCAAGGGAATTACTACACTAAAATGATAACACTAACAGATGCTCAAGAAACTACACGATAAATTTCAGAAAACAATATTTATTTATGGAAGAAAACATCTGTGTGAACTAACCAGATCTCTGTTTGCACTAGGCGGTTTATCAAGTTTTCTTATGGCACATAAACATTGCACGAATATTTATGGTTTGTTTCTATTGAACACTTACCAATCATCAATTAAATTGCCTCCGTGTATAATGGAAAAAGCAAAAAAGAAGGACCTTAACATACTCAAGCCATTTAACTCCGCTTTACTTTGATATTAAATCCATTGGATAGTTTAAGTAAAGGAACCCCAACAGGGTTCAAAGACTTTTCACAAAGTTCTATACTCAGGGCATTAGTCACTTGGTCTTCTGTTTCGTTATTTACTGATGTTCAATTATGCCATGTTGACTACATACTGTTTCTAATGGTCAATACTTAACTGAAGTGTCACTCAGTTCAAAGCAACCAGGAAATGCTTTATATGCGTAACATGGATACATTCTTACAACAAACTTACTTCCTATTTCATAAGAGGAACCACCCTTTAGTAAGCTAACCTGATGGCACAATCCTTACTACACATACTTAGTACCATTTCTCAACAGAACGGCATAAGCAATTCAATTGCAGGAACCATCTCCTGCCAGTTAGCGTAGTGATTTAAGCTACAATATTGGGGGACAGCTCCTTGGTGTACAAAAGCGGTGTACATCCCTTTCAGACCATGACAAAGAGCAAGTCACCTGGAAGAATCCAAGGGTTCACCTCATTGGTTTCCCATCTTTTAATGATTGCTGTCCTTCATTGCATAATGCTCAGTCTCTGAGAACTGTCGTTTCACATTGCTCACCCGGTTTTTCCAGGGTTTCAGGCAGGAAAGTATCTTTGGTCCCTGCTACTCAACTTAAGTTACCCGTTAAACTTTGAATGTCAACTCACAATCTTAGTCTTTAATTGTAACCCCCCAAAACTATGTAACAAGCACTTTAAAACACCCTCTTCATTAATACTTGCCAAATTATTATTAGACTCCCCAAAATATTTCACCAGTGTTTCTCATTTTCAATATACCATTTTTATTTGGAACGGAAATATTTCATTGAAAGCACTCTATATGCACATGCAGAAGCATAGTTGTGCGCTATAAAGGAACAACCAAGTACATGAAGTATGTTACCTCCTCTGACCACAGCACGCCTCAGTAAGTATGACCATGGACACCTGACACTCATGTACATAAATAAAGTGTCGCAAACACTCTCCTATACAAAAAGGAGAAAAAACATTCTCATAAATTCTTATTCATTTTATATCTATTGAGTTGTATTTTTAATTATAGTAAATACTAAATTTTTAAAATCATTTCCGGATTATTTTCAAACAATTGAATATTCTGCTTATTTTCAAACTAAAATTTCAAATTAAATTCTATTTCTTCTTTGTCGTAGCCCAGCCACGACGATTCTATTACGGGGTCGTCAAACGGGAAAAGGTATGGAATGGAAGTAAACGGTAGACAGAGTCTTAAAGATATATAGACACGTTGCCGTGGCGTCCGCCCGAACCCATCTACATCTAGAGATGTAGATGGGTTCGGGCGGACGCCACGGAAGTGTCCGCTGTGCCTTAGCCATGACCTCTCCGGCCTCCCCAAGCCTCCACCTTTATTCCTAGAAAAAATGGGGTCCATCAGCAATTCAGTTAAGTTTCCAAGGCAACTCATAGAAAACCCTTACCTCACCATTCAAATCAACCTTCCACTAATAAGAATCTAGCTTCCAGCCCCCTCCGGAGAGCTTCTGTGAGGCAAATAAGAACCGGGTGTGGCTCCTTGTTAACTAGGCAAATGAGGTGTGGTTTGGGCTCAGCACCTCGGACCAGATTGCAAAAGTACCCTATTTATTTATTTGTAGAGTCGCCAACACT
Source organism: Rhynchonycteris naso (assembly GCA_037038555.1). NCBI lineage: Eukaryota > Metazoa > Chordata > Mammalia > Chiroptera > Emballonuridae > Rhynchonycteris > Rhynchonycteris naso. The sequence goes on from CM073002.1 coordinate 141,843,299, forward strand.
TCTTTAAACATTTTATGAAAAATTACAGGTTAGAGTAGAATAGAATAGAATTAATAAAATACAGTACAGAAGTAGCCCTTTAATTTAACAAAGGAAACAAATTAAAAAAAAAATAAACGTACTAATGCTTTATGTGTAATTTACGTCGTCATGTTACGCCTTGATAAGAGACATTTACCTAATAAAGAAATGGTAATATCTTCGCAAGGAAAGTGAAATTTTCATATTTGAAAATGTACGTTTCATCTCGACTAATGAAAGATTTGACAGGGATCTGGAATGTTGGTTTTCCTTGCCTCCCTTCCCTGCGCTTTCTGTCCCTACCCTACTGTTTCTTTCTCCCCCCACCCTCCCCCCCGCAACCCTTGCTCACAAGACAAAATTGGAAAATTCTGAAGCTTATATGCTCACTAATCGGACTCCATATTTACCACGGTGTTGGTCTTACCATCCTCATCCCCTATAGAGGTTACACTTAGTCTGATGAGTTCGTATGGCCTACATCTTCTACCTATGCCTCCAGCTTTCATTCTCACCTTGTGTTCCATTTTTGGACACTTTGTAAGACTGTTCACTGTCTTCTTTTCCATCCCTTAGACACTATCATGACATTCCCTTGAATAGTTCATGAAATACTTCCAAATGTTTAATTTGACCATCTGAACGGTATATCGATGCACTTCCATGTGTTATCTTCCTTATTCTGATTGGGCAGCACCACGGATTTCATGTGCATTTTAAGTTAGTTCTTATTGGATCTAGTGACATCCTACTCTTTTCTGACTCAAGGGAATTACTACACTAAAATGATAACACTAACAGATGCTCAAGAAACTACACGATAAATTTCAGAAAACAATATTTATTTATGGAAGAAAACATCTGTGTGAACTAACCAGATCTCTGTTTGCACTAGGCGGTTTATCAAGTTTTCTTATGGCACATAAACATTGCACGAATATTTATGGTTTGTTTCTATTGAACACTTACCAATCATCAATTAAATTGCCTCCGTGTATAATGGAAAAAGCAAAAAAGAAGGACCTTAACATACTCAAGCCATTTAACTCCGCTTTACTTTGATATTAAATCCATTGGATAGTTTAAGTAAAGGAACCCCAACAGGGTTCAAAGACTTTTCACAAAGTTCTATACTCAGGGCATTAGTAACTTGGTCTTCCGTTTCGTTATTTACTGATGTTCAATTATGCCATGTTGACTACATACTGTTTCTAATGGTCAATACTTAACTGAAGTGTCACTCAGTTCAAAGCAACCAGGAAATGCTTTATATGCGTAACATGGATACATTCTTACAACAAACTTACTTCCTATTTCATAAGAGGAACCACCCTTTAGTAAGCTAACCTGATGGCACAATCCTTACTACACATACTTAGTACCATTTCTCAACAGAACGGCATAAGCAATTCAATTGCAGGAACCATCTCCTGCCAGTTAGCGTAGTGATTTAAGCTACAATATTGGGGGACAGCTCCTTGGTGTACAAAAGCGGTGTACATCCCTTTCAGACCATAACAATGAGCAAGTCACCTGGAAGAATCCAAGGGTTCACCTCATTGGTTTCCCATCTTTTAATGATTGCTGTCCTTCATTGCATAATGCTCAGTCTCTGAGAACTGTCGTTTCACATTGCTCACCCGGTTTTTCCAGGGTTTCAGGCAGGAAAGTATCTTTGGTCCCTGCTACTCAACTTAAGTTACCCGTTAAACTTTGAATGTCAACTCACAATCTTAGTCTTTAATTGTAACCCCCCAAAACTATGTAACAAGCACTTTAAAACACCCTCTTGATTAATACTTGCCAAATTATTATTAGACTCCCCAAAATATTTCACCAGTGTTTCTCATTTTCAATATACCATTTTTATTTGGAACGGAAATATTTCATTGAAAGCACTCTATATGCACATGCAGAAGCATAGTTGTGCGCTATAAAGGAACAACCAAGTACATGAAGTATGTTACCTCCTCTGACCACAGCACGCCTCAGTAAGTATGGCCATGGACACCTGACACTCATGTACATAAATAAAGTGTCGCAAACACTCTCCTATACAAAAAGGAGAAAAAACATTCTCATGAATTCTTATTCATTTTATATCTATTGAGTTGTATTTTTAATTATAGTAAATACTAAATTTTTAAAATCATTTCCGGATTATTTTCAAACAATGGAATATTCTGCTTATTTTCAAACTAAAATTTCAAATTAAATTCTATTTCTTCTTTGTCGTAGCCCACCCACGACGATTCTATTACGGGGTCGTCAAACGGGAAAGGGTATGGAATGGAAGTAAACGGTAGACAGAGTCTTAAAGATATATAGACACGTTGCCGTGGCGTCCGCCCGAACCCATCTACATCTAGAGATGTAGATGGGTTCGGGCAAACGCCACGGAAGTGTCCGCTGTGCCTTAGCCATGACCTCTCCGGCCTCCCCAAGCCTCCACCTTTATTCCTAGAAAAAATGGGGTCCATCAGCCATTCAGTTAAGTTTCCAAGGCAACTCATAGAAAACCCTTACCTCACCATTCAAATCAACCTTCCACTAATAAGAATCTAGCTTCCAGCCCCCTCCGGAGAGCTTCTGTGAGGCAAATAAGAACCGGGTGTGGCTCCTTGTTAACTAGGCAAATGAGGTGTGGTTTGGGCTCAGCACCTCTGACCAGATTGCAAAAGTACCCTGTTTATTTATTTGTTTAGTCGCCAACACTTCTTTAAACATTTTATGAAAAATTACAGGTTAGAGTAGAATAGAATAGAATTAATAAAATACAGTACAGAAGTAGCCCTTTAATTTAACAAAGGAAACAAATTAAAAAAAAAAATAAACGTACTAATGCTTTATGTGTAATTTACGTCGTCATGTTACGCCTTGATAAGAGACATTTACCTAATAAAGAAATGGTAATATCTTCGCAAGGAAAGTGAAATTTTCATATTTGAAAATGTACGTTTCATCTCGACTAATGAAAGATTTGACAGGGATCTGGAATGTTGGTTTTCCTTGCCTCCCTTCCCTGCGCTTTCTGTCCCTACCCTACTGTTTCTTTCTCCCCCCCCCTTCCCCCCCACAACCCTTGCTCACAAGACAAAATTGGAAAATTCTGAAGCTTATATGCTCACTAATCGGACTCCATATTTACCACGGTGTTGGTCTTACCATCCTCATCCCCTATAGAGGTTACACTTAGTCTGATGAGTTCGTATGGCCTACATCTTCTACCTATGCCTCCAGCTTTCATTCTCACCTTGTGTTCCATTTTTGGACACTTTGTAAGACTGTTCACTGTCTTCTTTTCCATCCCTTAGACACTATCATGACATTCCCTTGAATAGTTCATGAAATACTTCCAAATGTTTAATTTGACCATCTGAACGGTATATCGATGCACTACCATGTGTTATCTTCTTTATTCTGATTGGGCAGCACCACGGATTTCATGTGCATTTTAAGTTAGTTCTTATTGGATCTAGTGACATCCTACTCTTTTCTGACTCAAGGGAATTACTACACTAAAATGATAACATTAACAGATGCTCAAGAAACTACACGATAAATTTCAGAAAATAATATTTATTTATGGAAGAAAACATCTGTGTGAACTAACCAGATCTCTGTTTGCACTAGGCGGTTTATCAAGTTTTCTTATGGCACATAAACATTGCACGAATATTTATGGTTTGTTTCTATTGAACACTTACCAATCATCAATTAAATTGCCTCCGTGTATAATGGAAAAAGCAAAAAAGAAGGACCTTAACATACTCAAGCCATTTAACTCCGCTTTACTTTGATATTAAATCCATTGGATAGTTTAAGTAAAGGAACCCCAACAGGGTTCAAAGACTTTTCACAAAGTTCTATACTCAGGGCATTAGTAACTTGGTCTTCCGTTTCGTTATTTACTGATGTTCAATTATGCCATGTTGACTACATACTGTTTCTAATGGTCAATACTTAACTGAAGTGTCACTCAGTTCAAAGCAACCAGGAAATGCTTTATATGCGTAACATGGATACATTCTTACAACAAACTTACTTCCTATTTCATAAGAGGAACCACCCTTTAGTAAGCTAACCTGATGGCACAATCCTTACTACACATACTTAGTACCATTTCTCAACAGAACGGCATAAGCAATTCAATTGCAGGAACCATCTCCTGCCAGTTAGCGTAGTGATTTAAGCTACAATATTGAGGGACAGCTCCTTGGTGTACAAAAGCGGTGTACATCCCTTTCAGACCATAACAATGAGCAAGTCACCTGGAAGAATCCAAGGGTTCACCTCATTGGTTTCCCATCTTTTAATGATTGCTGTCCTTCATTGCATAATGCTCAGTCTCTGAGAACTGTCGTTTCACATTGCTCACCCGGTTTTTCCAGGGTTTCAGGCAGGAAAGTATCTTTGGTCCCTGCTACTCAACTTAAGTTACCCGTTAAACTTTGAATGTCAACTCACAATCTTAGTCTTTAATTGTAACCCCCCAAAACTATGTAACAAGCACTTTAAAACACCCTCTTGATTAATACTTGCCAAATTATTATTAGACTCCCCAAAATATTTCACCAGTGTTTCTCATTTTCAATATACCATTTTTATTTGGAACGGAAATATTTCATTGAAAGCACTCTATATGCACATGCAGAAGCATAGTTGTGCGCTATAAAGGAACAACCAAGTACATGAAGTATGTTACCTCCTCTGACCACAGCACGCCTCAGTAAGTATGGCCATGGACACCTGACACTCATGTACATAAATAAAGTGTCGCAAACACTCTCCTATACAAAAAGGAGAAAAAACATTCTCATGAATTCTTATTCATTTTATATCTATTGAGTTGTATTTTTATTTATAGTAAATACTAAATTTTTAAAATCATTTCCGGATTATTTTCAAACAATTGAATATTCTGCTTATTTTCAAACTAAAATTTCAAATTAAATTCTATTTCTTCTTTGTCGTAGCCCACCCACGACGATTCTATTACGGGGTCGTCAAACGGGAAAGGGTATGGAATGGAAGTAAACGGTAGACAGAGTCTTAAAGATATATAGACACGTTGCGGTGGCGTCCGCCCGAACCCATCTACATCTGTAGATGGGTTCGGGCGGACGCCACGGAAGTGTTTGCTGTGCCTTAGCCATGACCTCTCCGGCCTCCCCAAGCCTCCACCTTTATTCCTAGAAAAAATGGGGTCCATCAGCAATTCAGTTAAGTTTCCAAGGCAACTCATAGAAAACCCTTACCTCACCATTCAAATCAACCTTCCACTAATAAGAATCTAGCTTCCAGCCCCCTCCGGAGAGCTTCTGTGAGGCAAATAAGAACCGGGTGTGGCTCCTTGTTAAGGAGGCAAATGAGGTGTGGTTTGGGCTCAGCACCTCTGACCAGATTGCAAAAGTACCCTGTTTATTTATTTGTTTAGTCGCCAACACTTCTTTAAACATTTTATGAAAAATTACTGGTTAGAGTAGAATAGAATAGAATTAATAAAATACAGTACAGAAGTAGCCCTTTAATTTAACAAAGGAAACAAATTAAAAAAAATAATAAACGTACTAATGCTTTATGTGTAATTTACGTCGTCATGTTACGCCTTGATAAGAGACATTTACCTAATAAAGAAATGGTAATATCTTCGCAAGGAAACTGAAATTTTCATATTTGAAAATGTACGTTTCATCTCGACTAATGAAAGATTTGACAGGGATCTGGAATGTTGGTTTTCCTTGCCTCCCTTCCCTGCGCTTTCTGTCCCTACCCTACTGTTTCTTTCTCCCCCCCCCCTTCCCCCCCGCAACCCTTGCTCACAAGACAAAATTGGAAAATTCTGAAGCTTATATGCTCACTAATCGGACTCCATATTTACCACGGTGTTGGTCTTACCATCCTCATCCCCTATAGAGGTTACACTTAGTCTGATGAGTTCGTATGGCCTACATCTTCTACCTATGCCTCCAGCTTTCATTCTCACCTTGTGTTCCATTTTTGGACACTTTGTAAGACTGTTCACTGTCTTCTTTTCCATCCCTTAGACACTATCATGACATTCCCTTGAATAGTTCATGAAATACTTCCAAATGTTTAATTTGACCATCTGAACGGTATATCGATGCACTTCCATGTGTTATCTTCTTTATTCTGATTGGGCAGCACCACGGATTTCATGTGCATTTTAAGTTAGTTCTTATTGGATCTAGTGACATCCTACTCTTTTCTGACTCAAGGGAATTACTACACTAAAATGATAACACTAACAGATGCTCAAGAAACTACACGATAAATTTCAGAAAACAATATTTATTTATGGAAGAAAACATCTGTGTGAACTAACCAGATCTCTGTTTGCACTAGGCGGTTTATCAAGTTTTCTTATGGCACATAAACATTGCACGAATATTTATGGTTTGTTTCTATTGAACACTTACCAATCATCAATTAAATTGCCTCCGTGTATAATGGAAAAAGCAAAAAAGAAGGACCTTAACATACTCAAGCCATTTAACTCCGCTTTACTTTGATATTAAATCCATTGGATAGTTTAAGTAAAGGAACCCCAACAGGGTTCAAAGACTTTTCACAAAGTTCTATACTCAGGGCATTAGTAACTTGGTCTTCCGTTTCGTTATTTACTGATGTTCAATTATGCCATGTTGACTACATACTGTTTCTAATGGTCAATACTTAACTGAAGTGTCACTCAGTTCAAAGCAACCAGGAAATGCTTTATATGCGTAACATGGATACATTCTTACAACAAACTTACTTCCTATTTCATAAGAGGAACCACCCTTTAGTAAGCTAACCTGAGGGCACAATCCTTACTACACATACTTAGTACCATTTCTCAACAGAACGGCATAAGCAATTCAATTGCAGGAACCATCTCCTGCCAGTTAGCGTAGTGATTTAAGCTACAATATTGGGGGACAGCTCCTTGGTGTACAAAAGCGGTGTACATCCCTTTCAGACCATAACAATGAGCAAGTCACCTGGAAGAATCCAAGGGTTCACCTCATTGGTTTCCCATCTTTTAATGATTGCTGTCCTTCATTGCATAATGCTCAGTCTCTGAGAACTGTCGTTTCACATTGCTCACCCGGTTTTTCCAGGGTTTCAGGCAGGAAAGTATCTTTGGTCCCTGCTACTCAACTTAAGTTACCCGTTAAACTTTGAATGTCAACTCACAATCTTAGTCTTTAATTATAACCCCCCAAAACTATGTAACAAGCACTTTAAAACACCCTCTTGATTAATACTTGCCAAATTATTATTAGACTCCCCAAAATATTTCACCAGTGTTTCTCATTTTCAATATACCATTTTTATTTGGAACGGAAATATTTCCTTGAAAGCACTCTATATGCACATGCAGAAGCATAGTTGTGCGCTATAAAGGAACAACCAAGTACATGAAGTATGTTACCTCCTCTGACCACAGCACGCCTCAGTAAGTATGACCATGGACACCTGACACTCATGTACATAAATAAAGTGTCGCAAACACTCTCCTATACAAAAAGGAGAAAAAACATTCTCATGAATTCTTATTCATTTTATATCTATTGAGTTGTATTTGTAATTATAGTAAATACTAAATTTTTAAAATCATTTCCGGATTATTTTCAAACAATTGAATATTCTGCTTATTTTCAAACTAAAATTTCAAATTAAATTCTATTTCTTCTTTGTCGTAGCCCAGCCACGACGATTCTATTACGGGGTCGTCAAACGGGAAAAGGTGTGGAATGGAAGGAAACGGTAGACAGAGTCTAAAAGATATATAGACACGTTGCCGTGGCGTCCGCCCGAACCCATCTACATCTATAGATGTAGATGGGTTCCGGCGGACGCCACGGAAGTGTCCGCTGTGCCTTAGCCATGACCTCTCCGGCCTCCCCAAGCCTCCACCTTTATTCCTAGAAAAAATGGGGTCCATCAGCAATTCAGTTAAGTTTCCAAGGCAACTCATAGAAAACCCTTACCGCACCATTCAAATCAACCTTCCACTAATAAGAATCTAGCTTCCAGCCCCCTCCGGAGAGCTTCTGTGAGGCAAATAAGAACCGGGTGTGGCTCCTTGTTAACTAGGCAAATGAGGTGTGGTTTGGGCTCAGCACCTCTGACCAGATTGCAAAAGTACCCTGTTTATTTATTTGTTTAGTCGCCAACACTTCTTTAAACATTTTATGAAAAATTACAGGTTAGAGTAGAATAGAATAGAATTAATAAAATACAGTACAGAAGTAGCCCTTTAATTTAACAAAGAAAACAAATTAAAAAAAAATAAACGTACTAATGCTTTATGTGTAATTTACGTCGTCATGTTACGCCTTGATAAGAGACATTTACCTAATAAAGAAATGGTAATATCTTCGCAAGGAAACTGAAATTTTCATATTTGAAAATGTACGTTTCATCTCGACTAATGAAAGATTTGAAAGGGATCTGGAATGTTGGTTTTCCATGCCTCCCTTCCCTGCGCTTTCTGTCCCTACCCTACTGTTTCTTTCTCCCCCCCCACCCCCTTCACCCCCGCAACCCTTGCTCACAAGACAAAATTGGAAAATTCTGAAGCTTATATGCTCACTAATCGGACTCCATATTTACCACGGTGTTGGTCTTACCATCCTCATCCCCTATAGAGGTTACACTTAGTCTGATGAGTTCGTATGGCCTACATCTTCTACCTATGCCTCCAGCTTTCATTCTCACCTTGTGTTCCATTTTTTGACACTTTGTAAGACTGTTCACTGTCTTCTTTTCCATCCCTTAGACACTATCATGACATTCCCTTGAATAGTTCATGAAATACTTCCAAATGTTTAATTTGACCATCTGAACGGTATATCGATGCACTTCCATGTGTTATCTTCTTTATTCTGATTGGGCAGCACCACGGATTTCATGTGCATTTTAAGTTAGTTCTTATTGGATCTAGTGACATCCTACTCTTTTCTGACTCAAGGGAATTACTACACTAAAATGATAACACTAACAGATGCTCAAGAAACTACACGATAAATTTCAGAAAACAATATTTATTTATGGAAGAAAACATCTGTGTGAACTAACCAGATCTCTGTTTGCACTAGGCGGTTTATCAAGTTTTCTTATGGCACATAAACATTGCACGAATATTTATGGTTTGTTTCTATTGAACACTTACCAATCATCAATTAAATTGCCTCCGTGTATAATGGAAAAAGCAAAAAAGAAGGACCTTAACATACTCAAGCCATTTAACTCCGCTTTACTTTGATATTAAATCCATTGCATAGTTTAAGTAAAGGAACCCCAACAGGGTTCAAAGACTTTTCACAAAGTTCTATACTCAGGGCATTAGTCACTTGGTCTTCTGTTTCGTTATTTACTGATGTTCAATTATGCCATGTTGACTACATACTGTTTCTAATGGTCAATACTTAACTGAAGTGTCACTCAGTTCAAAGCAACCAGGAAATGCTTTATATGCGTAACATGGATACATTCTTACAACAAACTTACTTCCTATTTCATAAGAGGAACCACCCTTTAGTAAGCTAACCTGATGGCACAATCCTTACTACACATACTTAGTACCATTTCTCAACAGAACGGCATAAGCAATTCAATTGCAGGAACCATCTCCTGCCAGTTAGCGTAGTGATTTAAGCTACAATATTGGGGGACAGCTCCTTGGTGTACAAAAGCGGTGTACATCCCTTTCAGACCATAACAATGAGCAAGTCACCTGGAAGAATCCAAGGGTTCACCTCATTGGTTTCCCATCTTTTAATGATTGCTGTCCTTCATTGCATAATGCTCAGTCTCTGAGAACTGTCGTTTCACATTGCTCACCCGGTTTTTCCAGGGTTTCAGGCAGGAAAGTATCTTTGGTCCCTGCTACTCAACTTAAGTTACCTGTTAAACTTTGAATGTCAACTCACAATCTTAGTCTTTAATTGTAACCCCCCAAAACTATGTAACAAGCACTTTAAAACACCCTCTTGATTAATGCTTGCCAAATTATTATTAGACTCCCCAAAATATTTCACCAGTGTTTCTCATTTTCAATATACCATTTTTATTTGGAACGGAAATATTTCATTGAAAGCACTCTATATGCACATGCAGAAGCATAGTTGTGCGCTATAAAGGAACAACCAAGTACATGAAGTATGTTACCTCCTCTGACCACAGCACGCCTCAGTAAGTATGGCCATGGACACCTGACACTCATGTACATAAATAAAGTGTCGCAAACACTCTCCTATACAAAAAGGAGAAAAAACATTCTCATGAATTCTTATTCATTTTATATCTATTGAGTTGTATTTTTAATTATAGTAAATACTAAATTTTTAAAATCATTTCCGGATTATTTTCAAACAATTGAATATTCTGCTTATTTTCAAACTAAAATTTCAAATTAAATTCTATTTCTTCTTTGTCGTAGCCCAGCCACGACGATTCTATTACGGGGTCGTCAAACGGGAAAAGGTATGGAATGGAAGGAAACGGTAGACAGAGTCTTAAAGATATATAGACACGTTGCCGTGGCGTCCGCCCGAACCCATCTACATCTAGAGATGTAGATGGGTTCGGGCGGACGCCACGGAAGTGTACGCTGTGCCTTAGCCATGACCTCTCCGGCCTCCCCAAGCCTCCACCTTTATTCCTAGAAAAAATGGGGTCCATCAGCAATTGAGTTAAGTTTCCAAGGCAACTCATAGAAAACCCTAACCTCACCATTCAAATCAACCCTCCACTAATAAGAATCTAGCTTCCAGCCTCCTCCGGAGAGCTTCTGTGAGGCAAATAAGAACCGGGTGTGGCTCCTTGTTAACTAGGCAAATGAGGTGTGGTTTGGGCTCAGCACCTCTGACCAGATTGCAAAAGTACCCTGTTTATTTATTTGTTTAGTCGCCAACACTTCTTTAAACATTTTATGAAAAATTACAGGTTAGAGTAGAATAGAATAGAATTAATAAAATACAGTACAGAAGTAGCCCTTTAATTTAACAAAGGAAACAAATTAAAAAAAAAAAATAAACGTACTAATGCTTTATGTGTAATTTACGTCGTCATGTTACGCCTTGATAAGAGACATTTACCTAATAAAGAAATGGTAATATCTTCGCAAGGAAACTGAAATTTTCATATTTGAAAATGTACGTTTCATCTCGACTAATGAAAGATTTGACAGGGATCTGGAATGTTGGTTTTCCTTGCCTCCCTTCCCTGCGCTTTCTGTCCCTACCCTACTGTTTCTTTCTCCCCACCCACCCCCTTCACCCCCGCAACCCTTGCTCACAAGACAAAATTGGAAAATTCTGAAGCTTATATGCTCACTAATCGGACTCCATATTTACCACGGTGTTGGTCTTACCATCCTCATCCCCTATAGAGGTTACACTTAGTCTGATGAGTTCGTATGGCCTACATCTTCTACCTATGCCTCCAGCTTTCATTCTCACCTTGTGTTCCATTTTTTGACACTTTGTAAGACTGTTCACTGTCTTCTTTTCCATCCCTTAGACACTATCATGACATTCCCTTGAATAGTTCATGAAATACTTCCAAATGTTTAATTTGACCATCTGAACGGTATATCGATGCACTTCCATGTGTTATCTTCTTTATTCTGATTGGGCAGCACCACGGATTTCATGTGCATTTTAAGTTAGTTCTTATTGGATCTAGTGACATCCTACTCTTTTCTGACTCAAGGGAATTACTACACTAAAATGATAACACTAACAGATGCTCAAGAAACTACACGATAAATTTCAGAAAACAATATTTATTTATGGAAGAAAACATCTGTGTGAACTAACCAGATCTCTGTTTGCACTAGGCGGTTTATCAAGTTTTCTTATGGCACATAAACATTGCACGAATATTTATGGTTTGTTTCTATTGAACACTTACCAATCATCAATTAAATTGCCTCCGTGTATAATGGAAAAAGCAAAAAAGAAGGACCTTAACATACTCAAGCCATTTAACTCCGCTTTACTTTGATATTAAATCCATTGGATAGTTTAAGTAAAGGAACCCCAACAGGGTTCAAAGACTTTTCACAAAGTTCTATACTCAGGGCATTAGTCATTTGGTCTTCCGTTTCGTTATTTACTGATGTTCAATTATGCCATGTTGACTACATACTGTTTCTAATGGTCAATACTTAACTGAAGTGTCACTCAGTTCAAAGCAACCAGGAAATGCTTTATATGCGTAACATGGATACATTCTTACAACAAACTTACTTCCTATTTCATAAGAGGAACCACCCTTTAGTAAGCTAACCTGATGGCACAATCCTTACTACACATACTTAGTACCATTTCTCAACAGAACGGCATAAGCAATTCAATTGCAGGAACCATCTCCTGCCAGTTAGCGTAGTGATTTAAGCTACAATATTGGGGGACAGCTCCTTGGTGTACAAAAGCGGTGTACATCCCTTTCAGACCATAACAATGAGCAAGTCACCTGGAAGAATCCAAGGGTTCACCTCATTGGTTTCCCATCTTTTAATGATTGCTGTCCTTCATTGCATAATGCTCAGTCTCTGAGAACTGTCGTTTCACATTGCTCACCCGGTTTTTCCAGGGTTTCAGGCAGGAAAGTATCTTTGGTCCCTGCTACTCAACTTAAGTTACCCGTTAAACTTTGAATGTCAACTCACAATCTTAGTCTTTAATTGTAACCCCCCAAAACTATGTAACAAGCACTTTAAAACACCCTCTTGATTAATGCTTGCCAAATTATTATTAGACTCCCCAAAATATTTCACCAGTGTTTCTCATTTTCAATATACCATTTTTATTTGGAACGGAAATATTTCCTTGAAAGCACTCTATATGCACATGCAGAAGCATAGTTGTGCGCTATAAAGGAACAACCAAGTACATGAAGTATGTTACCTCCTCTGACCACAGCACGCCTCAGTAAGTATGGCCATGGACACCTGACACTCATGTACATAAATAAAGTGTCGCAAACACTCTCCTATACAAAAAGGAGAAAAAACATTCTCATGAATTCTTATTCATTTTATATCTATTGAGTTGTATTTTTAATTATAGTAAATACTAAATTTTTAAAATCATTTCCGGATTATTTTCAAACAATTGAATATTCTGCTTATTTTCAAACTAAAATTTCAAATTAAATTCTATTTCTTCTTTGTCGTAGCCCAGCCACGACGATTCTATTACGGGGTCGTCAAACGGGAAAAGGTATGGAATGGAAGGAAACGGTAGACAGAGTCTTAAAGATATATAGACACGTTGCCGTGGCGTCCGCCCGAACCCATCTACATCTATGTAGATGGGTTGGGGCGGACGCCACGGAAGTGTCCGCTGTGCCTTAGCCATGACCTCTCCGGCCTCCCCAAGCCTCCACCTTTATTCCTAGAAAAAATGGGGTCCATCAGCAATTCAGTTAAGTTTCCAAGGAAACTCATAGAAAACCCTTACCTCACCATTCAAATCAACCCTCCACTAATAAGAATCTAGCTTCCAGCCCCCTCCGGAGAGCTTCTGTGAGGCAAATAAGAACCGGGTGTGGCTCCTTGTTAACTAGGCAAATGAGGTGTGGTTTGGGCTCAGCACCTCTGACCAGATTGCAAAAGTACCCTGTTTATTTATTTGTTTAGTCGCCAACACTTCTTTAAACATTTTATGAAAAATTACAGGTTAGAGTAGAATAGAATAGAATTAATAAAATACAGTACAGAAGTAGCCCTTTAATTTAACAAAGGAAACAAATTAAAAAAAAAAAATAAACGTACTAATGCTTTATGTGTAATTTACGTCGTCATGTTACGCCTTGATAAGAGACATTTACCTAATAAAGAAATGGTAATATCTTCGCAAGGAAACTGAAATTTTCATATTTGAAAATGTACGTTTCATCTCGACTAATGAAAGATTTGACAGGGATCTGGAATGTTGGTTTTCCTTGCCTCCCTTCCCTGCGCTTTCTGTCCCTACCCTACTGTTTCTTTCTCCCCACCCACCCCCTTCACCCCCGCAACCCTTGCTCACAAGACAAAATTGGAAAATTCTGAAGCTTATATGCTCACTAATCGGACTCCATATTTACCACGGTGTTGGTCTTACCATCCTCATCCCCTATAGAGGTTACACTTAGTCTGATGAGTTCGTATGGCCTACATCTTCTACCTATGCCTCCAGCTTTCATTCTCACCTTGTGTTCCATTTTTTGACACTTTGTAAGACTGTTCACTGTCTTCTTTTCCATCCCTTAGACACTATCATGACATTCCCTTGAATAGTTCATGAAATACTTCCAAATGTTTAATTTGACCATCTGAACGGTATATCGATGCACTTCCATGTGTTATCTTCTTTATTCTGATTGGGCAGCACCACGGATTTCATGTGCATTTTAAGTTAGTTCTTATTGGATCTAGTGACATCCTACTCTTTTCTGACTCAAGGGAATTACTACACTAAAATGATAACACTAACAGATGCTCAAGAAACTACACGATAAATTTCAGAAAACAATATTTATTTATGGAAGAAAACATCTGTGTGAACTAACCAGATCTCTGTTTGCACTAGGCGGTTTATCAAGTTTTCTTATGGCACATAAACATTGCACGAATATTTATGGTTTGTTTCTATTGAACACTTACCAATCATCAATTAAATTGCCTCCGTGTATAATGGAAAAAGCAAAAAAGAAGGACCTTAACATACTCAAGCCATTTAACTCCGCTTTACTTTGATATTAAATCCATTGGATGGTTTAAGTAAAGGAACCCCAACAGGGTTCAAAGACTTTTCACAAAGTTCTATACTCAGGGCATTAGTAACTTGGTCTTCTGTTTCGTTATTTACTGATGTTCAATTATGCCATGTTGACTACATACTGTTTCTAATGGTCAATACTTAACTGAAGTGTCACTCAGTTCAAAGCAACCAGGAAATGCTTTATATGCGTAACATGGATACATTCTTACAACAAACTTACTTCCTATTTCATAAGAGGAACCACCCTTTAGTAAGCTAACCTGATGGCACAATCCTTACTACACATACTTAGTACCATTTCTCAACAGAACGGCATAAGCAATTCAATTGCAGGAACCATCTCCTGCCAGTTAGCGTAGTGATTTAAGCTACAATATTGGGGGACAGCTCCTTGGTGTACAAAAGCGGTGTACATCCCTTTCAGACCATAACAATGAGCAAGTCACCTGGAAGAATCCAAGGGTTCACCTCATTGGTTTCCCATCTTTTAATGATTGCTGTCCTTCATTGCATAATGCTCAGTCTCTGAGAACTGTCGTTTCACATTGCTCACCCGGTTTTTCCAGGGTTTCAGGCAGGAAAGTATCTTTGGTCCCTGCTACTCAACTTAAGTTACCCGTTAAACTTTGAATGTCAACTCACAATCTTAGTCTTTAATTGTAACCCCCCAAAACTATGTAACAAGCACTTTAAAACACCCTCTTGATTAATACTTGCCAAATTATTATTAGACTCCCCAAAATATTTCACCAGTGTTTCTCATTTTCAATATACCATTTTTATTTGGAACGGAAATATTTCCTTGAAAGCACTCTATATGCACATGCAGAAGCATAGTTGTGCGCTATAAAGGAACAACCAAGTACATGAAGTATGTTACCTCCTCTGACCACAGCACGCCTCAGTAAGTATGACCATGGACACCTGACACTCATGTACATAAATAAAGTGTCGCAAACACTCTCCTATACAAAAAGGAGAAAAAACATTCTCATGAATTCTTATTCATTTTATATCTATTGAGTTGTATTTTTAATTATAGTAAATACTAAATTTTTAAAATCATTTCCGGATTATTTTCAAACAATTGAATATTCTGCTTATTTTCAAACTAAAATTTCAAATTAAATTCTATTTCTTCTTTGTCGTAGCCCAGCCACGACGATTCTATTACGGGGTCGTCAAACGGGAAAAGGTATGGAATGGAAGGAAACGGTAGACAGAGTCTTAAAGATATATAGACACGTTGCCGTGGCGTCCGCCCGAACCCATCTACATCTAGAGATGTAGATGGGTTCGGGCGGACGCCACGGAAGTGTCCGCTGTGCCTTAGCCATGACCTCTCCGGCCTCCCCAAGCCTCCACCTTTATTCCTAGAAAAAATGGGGTCCATCAGCAATTCAGTTAAGTTTCCAAGGCAACTCATAGAAAACCCTTTACCTCACCATTCAAATCAACCTTCCACTAATAAGAATCTAGCTTCCAGCCCCCTCCGGAGAGCTTCTGTGAGGCAAATAAGAACCGGGTGTGGCTCCTTGTTAACTAGGCAAATGAGGTGTGGTTTGGGCTCAGCACCTCTGACCAGATTGCAAAAGTACCCTGTTTATTTATTTGTTTAGTCGCCAACACTTCTTTAAACATTTTATGAAAAATTACAGGTTAGAGTAGAATAGAATAGAATTAATAAAATACAGTACAGAAGTAGCCCTTTAATTTAACAAAGGAAACAAATTAAAAAAAAAATAAACGTACTAATGCTTTATGTGTAATTTACGTCGTCATGTTACGCCTTGATAAGAGACATTTACCTAATAAAGAAATGGTAATATCTTCGCAAGGAAACTGAAATTTTCATATTTGAAAATGTACGTTTCATCTCGACTAATGAAAGATTTGACAGGGATCTGGAATGTTGGTTTTCCATGCCTCCCTTCCCTGCGCTTTCTGTCCCTACCCTACTGTTTCTTTCTCCCCACCCACCCCCTTCACCCCCGCAACCCTTGCTCACAAGACAAAATTGGAAAATTCTGAAGCTTATATGCTCACTAATCAGACTCCATATTTACCACGGTGTTGGTCTTACCATCCTCATCCCCTATAGAGGTTACACTTAGTCTGATGAGTTCGTATGGCCTACATCTTCTACCTATGCCTCCAGCTTTCATTCTCACCTTGTGTTCCATTTTTGGACACTTTGTAAGACTGTTCACTGTCTTCTTTTCCATCCCTTAGACACTATCATGACATTCCCTTGAATAGTTCATGAAATACTTCCAAATGTTTAATTTGACCATCTGAACGGTATATCGATGCACTTCCATGTGTTATCTTCTTTATTCTGATTGGGCAGCACCACGGATTTCATGTGCATTTTAAGTTAGTTCTTATTGGATCTAGTGACATCCTACTCTTTTCTGACTCAAGGGAATTACTACACTAAAATGATAACACTAACAGATGCTCAAGAAACTACACGATAAATTTCAGAAAACAATATTTATTTATGGAAGAAAACATCTGTGTGAACTAACCAGATCTCTGTTTGCACTAGGCGGTTTATCAAGTTTTCTTATGGCACATAAACATTGCACGAATATTTATGGTTTGTTTCTATTGAACACTTACCAATCATCAATTAAATTGCCTCCGTGTATAATGGAAAAAGCAAAAAAGAAGGACCTTAACATACTCAAGCCATTTAACTCCGCTTTACTTTGATATTAAATCCATTGGATGGTTTAAGTAAAGGAACCCCAACAGGGTTCAAAGACTTTTCACAAAGTTCTATACTCAGGGCATTAGTAACTTGGTCTACTGTTTCGTTATTTACTGATGTTCAATTATGCCATGTTGACTACATACTGTTTCTAATGGTCAATACTTAACTGAAGTGTCACTCAGTTCAAAGCAACCAGGAAATGCTTTATATGCGTAACATGGATACATTCTTACAACAAACTTACTTCCTATTTCATAAGAGGAACCACCCTTTAGTAAGCTAACCTGATGGCACAATCCTTACTACACATACTTAGTACCATTTCTCAACAGAACGGCATAAGCAATTCAATTGCAGGAACCATCTCCTGCCAGTTAGCGTAGTGATTTAAGCTACAATATTGGGGGACAGCTCCTTGGTGTACAAAAGCGGTGTACATCCCTTTCAGACCATAACAATGAGCAAGTCACCTGGAAGAATCCAAGGGTTCACCTCATTGGTTTCCCATCTTTTAATGATTGCTGTCCTTCATTGCATAATGCTCAGTCTCTGAGAACTGTCGTTTCACATTGCTCACCCGGTTTTTCCAGGGTTTCAGGCAGGAAAGTATCTTTGGTCCCTGCTACTCAACTTAAGTTACCCGTTAAACTTTGAATGTCAACTCACAATCTTAGTCTTTAATTGTAACCCCCCAAAACTATGTAACAAGCACTTTAAAACACCCTCTTGATTAATACTTGCCAAATTATTATTAGACTCCCCAAAATATTTCACCAGTGTTTCTCATTTTCAATATACCATTTTTATTTGGAACGGAAATATTTCCTTGAAAGCACTCTATATGCACATGCAGAAGCATAGTTGTGCGCTATAAAGGAACAACCAAGTACATGAAGTATGTTACCTCCTCTGACCACAGCACGCCTCAGTAAGTATGACCATGGACACCTGACACTCATGTACATAAATAAAGTGTCGCAAACACTCTCCTATACAAAAAGGAGAAAAAACATTCTCATGAATTCTTATTCATTTTATATCTATTGAGTTGTATTTTTAATTATAGTAAATACTAAATTTTTAAAATCATTTCCGGATTATTTTCAAACAATTGAATATTCTGCTTATTTTCAAACTAAAATTTCAAATTAAATTCTATTTCTTCTTTGTCGTAGCCCAGCCACGACGATTCTATTACGGGGTCGTCAAACGGGAAAAGGTATGGAATGGAAGGAAACGGTAGACAGAGTCTTAAAGATATATAGACACGTTGCCGTGGCGTCCGCCCGAACCCATCTACATCTAGAGATGTAGATGGGTTCGGGCGGACGCCACGGAAGTGTCCGCTGTGCCTTAGCCATGACCTCTCCGGCCTCCCCAAGCCTCCACCTTTATTCCTAGAAAAAATGGGGTCCATCAGCAATTCAGTTAAGTTTCCAAGGCAACTCATAGAAAACCCTTACCTCACCATTCAAATCAACCTTCCACTAATAAGAATCTAGCTTCCAGCCCCCTCCGGAGAGCTTCTGTGAGGCAAATAAGAACCGGGTGTGGCTCCTTGTTAACTAGGCAAATGAGGTGTGGTTTGGGCTCAGCACCTCTGACCAGATTGCAAAAGTACCCTGTTTATTTATTTGTTTAGTCGCCAACACTTCTTTAAACATTTTATGAAAAATTACAGGTTAGAGTAGAATAGAATAGAATTAATAAAATACAGTACAGAAGTAGCCCTTTAATTTAACAAAGGAAACAAATTAAAAAAAAAAATAAACGTACTAATGCTTTATGTGTAATTTACGTCGTCATGTTACGCCTTGATAAGAGACATTTACCTAATAAAGAAATGGTAATATCTTCGCAAGGAAACTGAAATTTTCATATTTCAAAATGTACGTTTCATCTCGACTAATGAAAGATTTGACAGGGATCTGGAATGTTGGTTTTCCATGCCTCCCTTCCCTGCGCTTTCTGTCCCTACCCTACTGTTTCTTTCTCCCCACCCACCCCCTTCACCCCCGCAACCCTTGCTCACAAGACAAAATTGGAAAATTCTGAAGCTTATATGCTCACTAATCGGACTCCATATTTACCACGGTGTTGGTCTTACCATCCTCATCCCCTATAGAGGTTACACTTAGTCTGATGAGTTCGTATGGCCTACATCTTCCACCTATGCCTCCAGCTTTCATTCTCACCTTGTGTTCCATTTTTGGACACTTTTTAAGACTGTTCACTGTCTTCTTTTCCATCCCTTAGACACTATCATGACATTCCCTTGAATAGTTCATGAAATACTTCCAAATGTTTAATTTGACCATCTGAACGGTATATCGATGCACTTCCATGTGTTATCTTCTTTATTCTGATTGGGCAGCACCACGGATTTCATGTGCATTTTAAGTTAGTTCTTATTGGATCTAGTGACATCCTACTCTTTTCTGACTCAAGGGAATTACTACACTAAAATGATAACACTAACAGATGCTCAAGAAACTACACGATAAATTTCAGAAAACAATATTTATTTATGGAAGAAAACATCTGTGTGAACTAACCAGATCGCTGTTTGCACTAGGCGGTTTATCAAGTTTTCTTATGGCACATAAACATTGCACGAATATTTATGGTTTGTTTCTATTGAACACTTACCAATCATCAATTAAATTGCCTCCGTGTATAATGGAAAAAGCAAAAAAGAAGGACCTTAACATACTCAAGCCATTTAACTCCGCTTTACTTTGATATTAAATCCATTGGATGGTTTAAGTAAAGGAACCCCAACAGGGTTCAAAGACTTTTCACAAAGTTCTATACTCAGGGCATTAGTAACTTGGTCTTCTGTTTCGTTATTTACTGATGTTCAATTATGCCATGTTGACTACATACTGTTTCTAATGGTCAATACTTAACTGAAGTGTCACTCAGTTCAAAGCAACCAGGAAATGCTTTATATGCGTAACATGGATACATTCTTACAACAAACTTACTTCCTATTTCATAAGAGGAACCACCCTTTAGTAAGCTAACCTGATGGCACAATCCTTACTACACATACTTAGTACCATTTCTCAACAGAACGGCATAAGCAATTCAATTGCAGGAACCATCTCCTGCCAGTTAGCGTAGTGATTTAAGCTACAATATTGGGGGACAGCTCCTTGGTGTACAAAAGCGGTGTACATCCCTTTCAGACCATAACAATGAGCAAGTCACCTGGAAGAATCCAAGGGTTCACCTCATTGGTTTCCCATCTTTTAATGATTGCTGTCCTTCATTGCATAATGCTCAGTCTCTGAGAACTGTCGTTTCACAGTGCTCACCCGGTTTTTCCAGGGTTTCAGGCAGGAAAGTATCTTTGGTCCCTGCTACTCAACTTAAGTTACCCGTTAAACTTTGAATGTCAACTCACAATCTTAGTCTTTAATTGTAACCCCCCAAAACTATGTAACAAGCACTTTAAAACACCCTCTTGATTAATACTTGCCAAATTATTATTAGACTCTTCAAAATATTTCACCAGTGTTTCTCATTTTCAATATACCATTTTTATTTGGAACGGAAATATTTCCTTGAAAGCACTCTATATGCACATGCAGAAGCATAGTTGTGCGCTATAAAGGAACAACCAAGTACATGAAGTATGTTACCTCCTCTGACCACAGCACGCCTCAGTAAGTATGACCATGGACACCTGACACTCATGTACATAAATAAAGTGTCGCAAACACTCTCCTATACAAAAAGGAGAAAAAACATTCTCATGAATTCTTATTCATTTTATATCTATTGAGTTGTATTTTTAATTATAGTAAATACTAAATTTTTAAAATCATTTCCGGATTATTTTCAAACAATTGAATATTCTGCTTATTTTCAAACTAAAATTTCAAATTAAATTCTATTTCTTCTTTGTCGTAGCCCAGCCACGACGATTCTATTACGGGGTCGTCAAACGGGAAAAGGTATAAAATGGAAGGAAACGGTAGACAGAGTCTTAAAGATATATAGACACGTTGCCGTGGCGTCCGCCCGAACCCATCTACATCTAGAGATGTAGATGGGTTCGGGCGGACGCCACGGAAGTGTCCGCTGTGCCTTAGCCATGACCTCTCCGGCCTCCCCAAGCCTCCACCTTTATTCCTAGAAAAAATGGGGTCCATCAGCAATTCAGTTAAGTTTCCAAGGCAACTCATAGAAAACCCTTACCTCACCATTCAAATCAACCTTCCACTAATAAGAATCTAGCTTCCAGCCCCCTCCGGAGAGCTTCTGTGAGGCAAATAAGAACCGGGTGTGGCTCCTTGTTAACTAGGCAAATGAGGTGTGGTTTGGGCTCAGCACCTCTGACCAGATTGCAAAAGTACCCTGTTTATTTATTTGTTTAGTCGCCAACACTTCTTTAAACATTTTATGAAAAATTACAGGTTAGAGTAGAATAGAATAGAATTAATAAAATACAGTACAGAAGTAGCCCTTTAATTTAACAAAGGAAACAAATTAAAAAAAAAAATAAACGTACTAATGCTTTATGTGTAATTTACGTCGTCATGTTACGCCTTGATAAGAGACATTTACCTAATAAAGAAATGGTAATATCTTCGCAAGGAAACTGAAATTTTCATATTTGAAAATGTACATTTCATCTCGACTAATGAAAGATTTGACAGGGATCTGGAATGTTGGTTTTCCATGCCTCCCTTCCCTGCGCTTTCTGTCCCTACCCTACTGTTTCTTTCTCCCCACCCACCCCCTTCCCCCCCCGCAACCCTTGCTCACAAGACAAAATTGGAAAATTCTGAAGCTTATATGCTCACTAATCGGACTCCATATTTACCACGGTGTTGGTCTTACCATCCTCATCCCCTATAGAGGTTACACTTAGTCTGATGAGTTCGTATGGCCTACATCTTCCACCTATGCCTCCAGCTTTCATTCTCACCTTGTGTTCCATTTTTTGACACTTTGTAAGACTGTTCACTGTCTTCTTTTCCATCCCTTAGACACTATCATGACATTCCCTTGAATAGTTCATGAAATACTTCCAAATGTTTAATTTGACCATCTGAACGGTATATCGATGCACTTCCATGTGTTATCTTCTTTATTCTGATTGGGCAGCACCACGGATTTCATGTGCATTTTAAGTTAGTTCTTATTGGATCTAGTGACATCCTACTCTTTTCTGACTCAAGGTTATTACTACACTAAAATGATAACACTAACAGATGCTCAAGAAACTACACGATAAATTTCAGAAAACAATATTTATTTATGGAAGAAAACATCTGTGTGAACTAACCAGATCGCTGTTTGCACTAGGCGGTTTATCAAGTTTTCTTATGGCACATAAACATTGCACGAATATTTATGGTTTGTTTCTATTGAACACTTACCAATCATCAATTAAATTGCCTCCGTGTATAATGGAAAAAGCAAAAAAAAAGGACCTTAACATACTCAAGCCATTTAACTCCGCTTTACTTTGATATTAAATCCATTGGATAGTTTAAGTAAAGGAACCCCAACAGGGTTCAAAGACTTTTCACAAAGTTCTATACTCAGGGCATTAGTCACTTGGTCTTCCGTTTCGTTATTTACTGATGTTCAATTATGCCATGTTGACTACATACTGTTTCTAATGGTGAATACTTAACTGAAGTGTCACTCAGTTCAAAGCAACCAGGAAATGCTTTATATGCGTAACATGGATACATTCTTACAACAAACTTACTTCCTATTTCATAAGAGGAACCACCCTTTAGTAAGCTAACCTGATGGCACAATCCTTACTACACATACTTAGTACCATTTCTCAACAGAACGGCATAAGCAATTCAATTGCAGGAACCATCTCCTGCCAGTTAGCGTAGTGATTTAAGCTACAATATTGAGGGACAGCTCCTTGGTGTACAAAAGCGGTGTACATCCCTTTCAGACCATAACAATGAGCAAGTCACCTGGAAGAATCCAAGGGTTCACCTCATTGGTTTCCCATCTTTTAATGATTGCTGTCCTTCATTGCATAATGCTCAGTCTCGGAGAACTGTCGTTTCACATTGCTCACCCGGTTTTTCCAGGGTTTCAGGCAGGAAAGTATCTTTGGTCCCTGCTACTCAACTTAAGTTACCCGTTAAACTTTGAATGTCAACTCACAATCTTAGTCTTTAATTGTAACCCCCCAAAACTATGTAACAAGCACTTTAAAACACCCTCTTGATTAATACTTGCCAAATTATTATTAGACTCCCCAAAATATTTCACCAGTGTTTCTCATTTTCAATATACCATTTTTATTTGGAACGGAAATATTTCCTTGAAAGCACTCTATATGCACATGCAGAAGCATAGTTGTGCGCTATAAAGGAACAACCAAGTACATGAAGTATGTTACCTCCTCTGACCACAGCACGCCTCAGTAAGTATGACCATGGACACCTGACACTCATGTACATAAATAAAGTGTCGCAAACACTCTCCTATACAAAAAGGAGAAAAAACATTCTCATGAATTCTTATTCATTTTATATCTATTGAGTTGTATTTTTAATTATAGTAAATACTAAATTTTTAAAATCATTTCCGGATTATTTTCAAACAATTGAATATTCTGCTTATTTTCAAACTAAAATTTCAAATTAAATTCTATTTCTTCTTTGTCGTAGTCCAGCCACGACGATTCTATTACGGGGTCGTCAAACGGGAAAAGGTATGGAATGGAAGGAAACGGTAGACAGAGTCTTAAAGATATATAGACACGTTGCCGTGGCGTCCGCCCGAACCCATCTACATCTAGAGATGTAGATGGGTTCGGGCGGACGCCACGGAAGTGTCCGCTGTGCCTTAGCCATGACCTCTCCGGCCTCCCCAAGCCTCCACCTTTATTCCTAGAAAAAATGGGGTCCATCAGCAATTCAGTTAAGTTTCCAAGGCAACTCATAGAAAACCCTTACCTCACCATTCAAATCAACCTTCCACTAATAAGAATCTAGCTTCCAGCCCCCTCCGGAGAGCTTCTGTGAGGCAAATAAGAACCGGGTGTGGCTCCTTGTTAACTAGGCAAATGAGGTGTGGTTTGGGCTCAGCACCTCTGACCAGATTGCAAAAGTACCCTGTTTATTTATTTGTTTAGTCGCCAACACTTCTTTAAACATTTTATGAAAAATTACAGGTTAGAGTAGAATAAAATAGAATTAATAAAATACAGTACAGAAGTAGCCCTTTAATTTAACAAAGGAAACAAATTAAAAAAAAAAATAAACGTACTAATGCTTTATGTGTAATTTACGTCGTCATGTTACGCCTTGATAAGAGACATTTACCTAATAAAGAAATGGTAATATCTTCGCAAGGAAACTGAAATTTTCATATTTGAAAATGTACGTTTCATCTCGACTAATGAAAGATTTGACAGGGATCTGGAATGTTGGTTTTCCATGCCTCCCTTCCCTGCGCTTTCTGTCCCTACCCTACTGTTTCTTTCTCCCCACCCACCCCCTTCACCCCCGCAACCCTTGCTCACAAGACAAAATTGGAAAATTCTGAAGCTTATATGCTCACTAATCGGACTCCATATTTACCACGGTGTTGGTCTTACCATCCTCATCCCCTATAGAGGTTACACTTAGTCTGATGAGTTCGTATGGCCTACATCTTCTACCTATGCCTCCAGCTTTCATTCTCACCTTGTGTTCCATTTTTGGACACTTTGTAAGACTGTTCACTGTCTTCTTTTCCATCCCTTAGACACTATCATGACATTCCCTTGAATAGTTCATGAAATACTTCCAAATGTTTAATTTGACCATCTGAACGGTATATCGATGCACTTCCATGTGTTATCTTCTTTATTCTGATTGGGCAGCACCACGGATTTCATGTGCATTTTAAGTTAGTTCTTATTGGATCTAGTGACATCCTACTCTTTTCTGACTCAAGGGAATTACTACACTAAAATGATAACACTAGCCTGACCTGTGGTGGTGCAGTGGATAAAGTGTCGACCTGGGAACACTGAGGTCGCCAGTTCAAAACCTGCACTGGTCTGGTCAAGGCACATATGGGAGTTGATGCTTCCAGCTCCTCCCCCCTTTCTCTCTTTCTCTCTCTCTCTTACTCTGTGTCTCCTCTCTAAAATGAATAAAATAAAAATAAAATAAATTTTTTAAAATGATAACACTAACAGATGCTCAAGAAACTACACGATAAATTTCAGAAAACATTATTTATTTATGGAAGAAAACATCTGTGTGAACTAACCAGATCTCTGTTTGCACTAGGCGGTTTATCAAGTTTTCTTATGGCACATAAACATTGCACGAATATTTATGGTTTGTTTCTATTGAACACTTACCAATCATCAATTAAATTGCCTCCGTGTATAATGGAAAAAGCAAAAAAGAAGGACCTTAACATACTCAAGCCATTTAACTCCGCTTTACTTTGATATTAAATCCATTGGATAGTTTAAGTAAAGGAACCCCAACAGGGTTCAAAGACTTTTCACAAAGTTCTATACTCAGGGCATTAGTAACTTGGTCTTCTGTTTCGTTATTTACTGATGTTCAATTATGCCATGTTGACTACATACTGTTTCTAATGGTGAATACTTAACTGAAGTGTCACTCAGTTCAAAGCAACCAGGAAATGCTTTATATGCGTAACATGGATACATTCTTACAACAAACTTACTTCCTATTTCATAAGAGGAACCACCCTTTAGTAAGCTAACCTGATGGCACAATCCTTACTACACATACTTAGTACCATTTCTCAACAGAACGGCATAAGCAATTCAATTGCAGGAACCATCTCCTGCCAGTTAGCGTAGTGATTTAAGCTACAATATTGGGGGACAGCTCCTTGGTGTACAAAAGCGGTGTACATCTTTTTCAGACCATAACAATGAGCAAGTCACCTGGAAGAATCCAAGGGTTCACCTCATTGGTTTCCCATCTTTTAATGATTGCTGTCCTTCATTGCATAATGCTCAGTCTCTGAGAACTGTCGTTTCACATTGCTCACCCGGTTTTTCCAGGGTTTCAGGCAGGAAAGTATCTTTGGTCCCTGCTACTCAACTTAAGTTACCCGTTAAACTTTGAATGTCAACTCACAATCTTAGTCTTTAATTGTAACCCCCCAAAACTATGTAACAAGCACTTTAAAACACCCTCTTGATTAATGCTTGCCAAATTATTATTAGACTCCCCAAAATATTTCACCAGTGTTTCTCATTTTCAATATACCATTTTTATTTGGAACGGAAATATTTCATTGAAAGCACTCTATATGCACATGCAGAAGCATAGTTGTGCGCTATAAAGGAACAACCAAGTACATGAAGTATGTTACCTCCTCTGACCACAGCACGCCTCAGTAAGTATGACCATGGACACCTGACACTCATGTACATAAATAAAGTGTCGCAAACACTCTCCTATACAAAAAGGAGAAAAAACATTCTCATGAATTCTTATTCATTTTATATCTATTGAGTTGTATTTTTAATTATAGTAAATACTAAATTTTTAAAATCATTTCCGGATTATTTTCAAACAATTGAATATTCTGCTTATTTTCAAACTAAAATTTCAAATTAAATTCTATTTCTTCTTTGTCGTAGCCCAGCCACGACGATTCTATTACGGGGTCGTCAAACGGGAAAAGGTATGGAATGGAAGGAAACGGTAGACAGAGTCTTAAAGATATATAGACACGTTGCCGTGGCGTCCGCCCGAACCCATCTACATCTAGAGATGTAGATGGGTTCGGGCGGACGCCACGGAAGTGTCCGCTGTGCCTTAGCCATGACCTCTCCGGCCTCCCCAAGCCTCCACCTTTATTCCTAGAAAAAATGGGGTCCATCAGCAATTCAGTTAAGTTTCCAAGGCAACTCATAGAAAACCCTTACCTCACCATTCAAATCAACCCTCCACTAATAAGAATCTAGCTTCCAGCCCCCTCCGGAGAGCTTCTGTGAGGCAAATAAGAACCGGGTGTGGCTCCTTGTTAACTAGGCAAATGAGGTGTGGTTTGGGCTCAGCACCTCTGACCAGATTGCAAAAGTACCCTGTTTATTTATTTGTTTAGTCGCCAACACTTCTTTAAACATTTTATGAAAAATTACAGGTAAGAGTAGAATAGAATAGAATTAATAAAATACAGTACAGAAGTAGCCCCTTAATTTAACAAAGGAAACAAATTAAAAAAAAAAATAAACGTACTAATGCTTTATGTGTAATTTACGTCGTCATGTTACGCCTTGATAAGAGACATTTACCTAATAAAGAAATGGTAATATCTTCGCAAGGAAACTGAAATTTTCATATTTGAAAATGTACGTTTCATCTCGACTAATGAAAGATTTGACAGGGATCTGGAATGTTGGTTTTCCTTGCCTCCCTTCCCTGCGCTTTCTGTCCCTACCCTACTGTTTCTTTCTCCCCCCCCCTTCCCCCCCGCAACCCTTGCTCACAAGACAAAATTGGAAAATTCTGAAGCTTATATGCTCACTAATCGGACTCCATATTTACCACGGTGTTGGTCTTACCATCCTCATCCCCTATAGAGGTTACACTTAGTCTGATGAGTTCGTATGGCCTACATCTTCCACCTATGCCTCCAGCTTTCATTCTCACCTTGTGTTCCATTTTTGGACACTTTGTAAGACTGTTCACAGTCTTCTTTTCCATCCCTTAGACACTATCATGACATTCCCTTGAATAGTTCATGAAATACTTCCAAATGTTTAATTTGACCATCTGAACGGTATATCGATGCACTTCCATGTGTTATCTTCTTTATTCTGATTGGGCAGCACAACGGATTTCATGTGCATTTTAAGTTAGTTCTTATTGGATCTAGTGACATCCTACTCTTTTCTGACTCAAGGGAATTACTACACTAAAATGATAACACTAACAGATGCTCAAGAAACTACACGATAAATTTCAGAAAACAATATTTATTTATGGAAGAAAACATCTGTGTGAACTAACCAGATCTCTGTTTGCACTAGGCGGTTTATCAAGTTTTCTTATGGCACATAAACATTGCACGAATATTTATGGTTTGTTTCTATTGAACACTTACCAATCATCAATTAAATTGCCTCCGTGTATAATGGAAAAAGCAAAAAAGAAGGACCTTAACATACTCAAGCCATTTAACTCCGCTTTACTTTGATATTAAATCCATTGGATAGTTTAAGTAAAGGAACCCCAACAGGGTTCAAAGACTTTTCACAAAGTTCTATACTCAGGGCATTAGTAACTTGGTCTTCTGTTTCGTTATTTACTGATGTTCAATTATGCCATGTTGACTACATACTGTTTCTAATGGTCAATACTTAACTGAAGTGTCACTCAGTTCAAAGCAACCAGGAAATGCTTTATATGCGTAACATGGATACATTCTTACAACAAACTTACTTCCTATTTCATAAGAGGAACCACCCTTTAGTAAGCTAACCTGATGGCACAATCCTTACTACACATACTTAGTACCATTTCTCAACAGAACGGCATAAGCAATTCAATTGCAGGAACCATCTCCTGCCAGTTAGCTAGTGATTTAAGCTACAATATTGGGGGACAGCTCCTTGGTGTACAAAAGCGGTGTACATCCCTTTCAGACCATAACAATGAGCAAGTCACCTGGAAGAATCCAAGGGTTCACCTCATTGGTTTCCCATCTTTTAATGATTGCTGTCCTTCATTGCATAATGCTCAGTCTCTGAGAACTGTCGTTTCACATTGCTCACCCGGTTTTTCCAGGGTTTCAGGCAGGAAAGTATCTTTGGTCCCTGCTACTCAACTTAAGTTACCCGTTAAACTTTGAATGTCAACTCACAATCTTAGTCTTTAATTGTAACCCCCCAAAACTATGTAACAAGCACTTTAAAACACCCTCTTGATTAATACTTGCCAAATTATTATTAGACTCCCCAAAATATTTCACCAGTGTTTCTCATTTTCAATATACCATTTTTATTTGGAATGGAAATATTTCCTTGAAAGCACTCTATATGCACATGCAGAAGCATAGTTGTGCGCTATAAAGGAACAACCAAGTACATGAAGTATGTTACCTCCTCTGACCACAGCACGCCTCAGTAAGTATGACCATGGACACCTGACACTCATGTACATAAATAAAGTGTCGCAAACACTCTCCTATACAAAAAGGAGAAAAAACATTCTCATGAATTCTTATTCATTTTATATCTATTGAGTTGTATTTTTAATTATAGTAAATACTAAATTTTTAAAATCATTTCCGGATTATTTTCAAACAATTGAATATTCTGCTTATTTTCAAACTAAAATTTCAAATTAAATTCTATTTCTTCTTTGTCGTAGTCCAGCCACGACGATTCTATTACGGGGTCGTCAAACGGGAAAAGGTATGGAATGGAAGGAAACGGTAGACAGAGTCTTAAAGATATATAGACACGTTGCCGTGGCGTCCGCCCGAACCCATCTACATCTAGAGATGTAGATGGGTTCGGGCGGACGCCACGGAAGTGTCCGCTGTGCCTTAGCCATGACCTCTCCGGCCTCCCCAAGCCTCCACCTTTATTCCTAGAAAAAATGGGGTCCATCAGCAATTCAGTTAAGTTTCCAAGGCAACTCATAGAAAACCCTTACCTCACCATTCAAATCAACCTTCCACTAATAAGAATCTAGCTTCCAGCCCCCTCCGGAGAGCTTCTGTGAGGCAAATAAGAACCGGGTGTGGCTCCTTGTTAACTAGGCAAATGAGGTGTGGTTTGGGCTCAGCACCTCTGACCAGATTGCAAAAGTACCCTGTTTATTTATTTGTTTAGTCGCCAACACTTCTTTAAACATTTTATGAAAAATTACAGGTTAGAGTAGAATAAAATAGAATTAATAAAATACAGTACAGAAGTAGCCCTTTAATTTAACAAAGGAAACAAATTAAAAAAAAAAATAAACGTACTAATGCTTTATGTGTAATTTACGTCGTCATGTTACGCCTTGATAAGAGACATTTACCTAATAAAGAAATGGTAATATCTTCGCAAGGAAACTGAAATTTTCATATTTGAAAATGTACGTTTCATCTCGACTAATGAAAGATTTGACAGGGATCTGGAATGTTGGTTTTCCATGCCTCCCTTCCCTGCGCTTTCTGTCCCTACCCTACTGTTTCTTTCTCCCCACCCACCCCCTTCACCCCCGCAACCCTTGCTCACAAGACAAAATTGGAAAATTCTGAAGCTTATATGCTCACTAATCGGACTCCATATTTACCACGGTGTTGGTCTTACCATCCTCATCCCCTATAGAGGTTACACTTAGTCTGATGAGTTCGTATGGCCTACATCTTCTACCTATGCCTCCAGCTTTCATTCTCACCTTGTGTTCCATTTTTGGACACTTTGTAAGACTGTTCACTGTCTTCTTTTCCATCCCTTAGACACTATCATGACATTCCCTTGAATAGTTCATGAAATACTTCCAAATGTTTAATTTGACCATCTGAACGGTATATCGATGCACTTCCATGTGTTATCTTCTTTATTCTGATTGGGCAGCACCACGGATTTCATGTGCATTTTAAGTTAGTTCTTATTGGATCTAGTGACATCCTACTCTTTTCTGACTCAAGGGAATTACTACACTAAAATGATAACACTAGCCTGACCTGTGGTGGTGCAGTGGATAAAGTGTCGACCTGGGAACACTGAGGTCGCCAGTTCAAAACCTGCACTGGTCTGGTCAAGGCACATATGGGAGTTGATGCTTCCAGCTCCTCCCCCCTTTCTCTCTTTCTCTCTCTCTCTTACTCTGTGTCTCCTCTCTAAAATGAATAAAATAAAAATAAAATAAATTTTTTAAAATGATAACACTAACAGATGCTCAAGAAACTACACGATAAATTTCAGAAAACATTATTTATTTATGGAAGAAAACATCTGTGTGAACTAACCAGATCTCTGTTTGCACTAGGCGGTTTATCAAGTTTTCTTATGGCACATAAACATTGCACGAATATTTATGGTTTGTTTCTATTGAACACTTACCAATCATCAATTAAATTGCCTCCGTGTATAATGGAAAAAGCAAAAAAGAAGGACCTTAACATACTCAAGCCATTTAACTCCGCTTTACTTTGATATTAAATCCATTGGATAGTTTAAGTAAAGGAACCCCAACAGGGTTCAAAGACTTTTCACAAAGTTCTATACTCAGGGCATTAGTAACTTGGTCTTCTGTTTCGTTATTTACTGATGTTCAATTATGCCATGTTGACTACATACTGTTTCTAATGGTCAATACTTAACTGAAGTGTCACTCAGTTCAAAGCAACCAGGAAATGCTTTATATGCGTAACATGGATACATTCTTACAACAAACTTACTTCCTATTTCATAAGAGGAACCACCCTTTAGTAAGCTAACCTGATGGCACAATCCTTACTACACATACTTAGTACCATTTCTCAACAGAACGGCATAAGCAATTCAATTGCAGGAACCATCTCCTGCCAGTTAGCGTAGTGATTTAAGCTACAATATTGGGGGACAGCTCCTTGGTGTACAAAAGCGGTGTACATCTTTTTCAGACCATAACAATGAGCAAGTCACCTGGAAGAATCCAAGGGTTCACCTCATTGGTTTCCCATCTTTTAATGATTGCTGTCCTTCATTGCATAATGCTCAGTCTCTGAGAACTGTCGTTTCACATTGCTCACCCGGTTTTTCCAGGGTTTCAGGCAGGAAAGTATCTTTGGTCCCTGCTACTCAACTTAAGTTACCCGTTAAACTTTGAATGTCAACTCACAATCTTAGTCTTTAATTGTAACCCCCCAAAACTATGTAACAAGCACTTTAAAACACCCTCTTGATTAATGCTTGCCAAATTATTATTAGACTCCCCAAAATATTTCACCAGTGTTTCTCATTTTCAATATACCATTTTTATTTGGAACGGAAATATTTCATTGAAAGCACTCTATATGCACATGCAGAAGCATAGTTGTGCGCTATAAAGGAACAACCAAGTACATGAAGTATGTTACCTCCTCTGACCACAGCACGCCTCAGTAAGTATGACCATGGACACCTGACACTCATGTACATAAATAAAGTGTCGCAAACACTCTCCTATACAAAAAGGAGAAAAAACATTCTCATGAATTCTTATTCATTTTATATCTATTGAGTTGTATTTTTAATTATAGTAAATACTAAATTTTTAAAATCATTTCCGGATTATTTTCAAACAATTGAATATTCTGCTTATTTTCAAACTAAAATTTCAAATTAAATTCTATTTCTTCTTTGTCGTAGCCCAGCCACGACGATTCTATTACGGGGTCGTCAAACGGGAAAAGGTATGGAATGGAAGGAAACGGTAGACAGAGTCTTAAAGATATATAGACACGTTGCCGTGGCGTCCGCCCGAACCCATCTACATCTAGAGATGTAGATGGGTTCGGGCGGACGCCACGGAAGTGTCCGCTGTGCCTTAGCCATGACCTCTCCGGCCTCCCCAAGCCTCCACCTTTATTCCTAGAAAAAATGGGGTCCATCAGCAATTCAGTTAAGTTTCCAAGGCAACTCATAGAAAACCCTTACCTCACCATTCAAATCAACCCTCCACTAATAAGAATCTAGCTTCCAGCCCCCTCCGGAGAGCTTCTGTGAGGCAAATAAGAACCGGGTGTGGCTCCTTGTTAACTAGGCAAATGAGGTGTGGTTTGGGCTCAGCACCTCTGACCAGATTGCAAAAGTACCCTGTTTATTTATTTGTTTAGTCGCCAACACTTCTTTAAACATTTTATGAAAAATTACAGGTAAGAGTAGAATAGAATAGAATTAATAAAATACAGTACAGAAGTAGCCCCTTAATTTAACAAAGGAAACAAATTAAAAAAAAAAATAAACGTACTAATGCTTTATGTGTAATTTACGTCGTCATGTTACGCCTTGATAAGAGACATTTACCTAATAAAGAAATGGTAATATCTTCGCAAGGAAACTGAAATTTTCATATTTGAAAATGTACGTTTCATCTCGACTAATGAAAGATTTGACAGGGATCTGGAATGTTGGTTTTCCTTGCCTCCCTTCCCTGCGCTTTCTGTCCCTACCCTACTGTTTCTTTCTCCCCCCCCCTTCCCCCCCGCAACCCTTGCTCACAAGACAAAATTGGAAAATTCTGAAGCTTATATGCTCACTAATCGGACTCCATATTTACCACGGTGTTGGTCTTACCATCCTCATCCCCTATAGAGGTTACACTTAGTCTGATGAGTTCGTATGGCCTACATCTTCCACCTATGCCTCCAGCTTTCATTCTCACCTTGTGTTCCATTTTTGGACACTTTGTAAGACTGTTCACAGTCTTCTTTTCCATCCCTTAGACACTATCATGACATTCCCTTGAATAGTTCATGAAATACTTCCAAATGTTTAATTTGACCATCTGAACGGTATATCGATGCACTTCCATGTGTTATCTTCTTTATTCTGATTGGGCAGCACAACGGATTTCATGTGCATTTTAAGTTAGTTCTTATTGGATCTAGTGACATCCTACTCTTTTCTGACTCAAGGGAATTACTACACTAAAATGATAACACTAACAGATGCTCAAGAAACTACACGATAAATTTCAGAAAACAATATTTATTTATGGAAGAAAACATCTGTGTGAACTAACCAGATCTCTGTTTGCACTAGGCGGTTTATCAAGTTTTCTTATGGCACATAAACATTGCACGAATATTTATGGTTTGTTTCTATTGAACACTTACCAATCATCAATTAAATTGCCTCCGTGTATAATGGAAAAAGCAAAAAAGAAGGACCTTAACATACTCAAGCCATTTAACTCCGCTTTACTTTGATATTAAATCCATTGGATAGTTTAAGTAAAGGAACCCCAACAGGGTTCAAAGACTTTTCACAAAGTTCTATACTCAGGGCATTAGTAACTTGGTCTTCTGTTTCGTTATTTACTGATGTTCAATTATGCCATGTTGACTACATACTGTTTCTAATGGTCAATACTTAACTGAAGTGTCACTCAGTTCAAAGCAACCAGGAAATGCTTTATATGCGTAACATGGATACATTCTTACAACAAACTTACTTCCTATTTCATAAGAGGAACCACCCTTTAGTAAGCTAACCTGATGGCACAATCCTTACTACACATACTTAGTACCATTTCTCAACAGAACGGCATAAGCAATTCAATTGCAGGAACCATCTCCTGCCAGTTAGCTAGTGATTTAAGCTACAATATTGGGGGACAGCTCCTTGGTGTACAAAAGCGGTGTACATCCCTTTCAGACCATAACAATGAGCAAGTCACCTGGAAGAATCCAAGGGTTCACCTCATTGGTTTCCCATCTTTTAATGATTGCTGTCCTTCATTGCATAATGCTCAGTCTCTGAGAACTGTCGTTTCACATTGCTCACCCGGTTTTTCCAGGGTTTCAGGCAGGAAAGTATCTTTGGTCCCTGCTACTCAACTTAAGTTACCCGTTAAACTTTGAATGTCAACTCACAATCTTAGTCTTTAATTGTAACCCCCCAAAACTATGTAACAAGCACTTTAAAACACCCTCTTGATTAATGCTTGCCAAATTATTATTAGACTCCCCAAAATATTTCACCAGTGTTTCTCATTTTCAATATACCATTTTTATTTGGAACGGAAATATTTCCTTGAAAGCACTCTATATGCACATGCAGAAGCATAGTTGTGCGCTATAAAGGAACAACCAAGTACATGAAGTATGTTACCTCCTCTGACCACAGCACGCCTCAGTAAGTATGACCATGGACACCTGACACTCATGTACATAAATAAAGTGTCGCAAACACTCTCCTATACAAAAAGGAGAAAAAACATTCTCATGAATTCTTATTCATTTTATATCTATTGAGTTGTATTTTTAATTATAGTAAATACTAAATTTTAAAATCATTTCCGGATTATTTTCAAACAATTGAATATTCTGCTTATTTTCAAACTAAAATTTCAAATTAAATTCTATTTCTTCTTTGTCGTAGCCCAGCCACGACGATTCTATTACGGGGTCGTCAAACGGGAAAAGGTATGGAATGGAAGGAAACGGTAGACAGAGTCTTAAAGATATATAGACACGTTGCCGTGGCGTCCGCCCGAACCCATCTACATCTAGAGATGTAGATGGGTTCGGGCGGACGCCACGGAAGTGTCCGCTGTGCCTTAGCCATGACCTCTCCGGCCTCCCCAAGCCTCCACCTTTATTCCTAGAAAAAATGGGGTCCATCAGCAATTCAGTTAAGTTTCCAAGGCAACTCATAGAAAACCCTTACCTCACCATTCAAATCAACCTTCCACTAATAAGAACCTAGCTTCCAGCCCCCTCCGGAGAGCTTCTGTGAGGCAAATAAGAACCGGGTGTGGCTCCTTGTTAACTAGGCAAATGAGGTGTGGTTTGGGCTCAGCACCTCTGACCAGATTGCAAAAGTACCCTGTTTATTTATTTGTTTAGTCGCCAACATTTCTTTAAACATTTTATGAAAAATTACAGGTTAGAGTAGAATAGAATAGAATTAATAAAATACAGTACAGAAGTAGCCCTTTAATTTAACAAAGGAAACAAATTAAAAAAAAAAATAAACGTACTAATGCTTTATGTGTAATTTACGTCATCATGTTACGCCTTGATAAGAGACATTTACCTAATAAAGAAATGGTAATATCTTCGCAAGGAAACTGAAATTTTCATATTTGAAAATGTACGTTTCATCTCGACTAATGAAAGATTTGACAGGGATCTGGAATGTTGGTTTTCCATGCCTCCCTTCCCTGCGCTTTCTGTCCCTACCCTACTGTTTCTTTCTCCCCACCCACCCCCTTCACCCCCGCAACCCTTGCTCACAAGACAAAATTGGAAAATTCTGAAGCTTATATGCTCACTAATCGGACTCCATATTTACCACGGTGTTGGTCTTACCATCCTCATCCCCTATAGAGGTTACACTTAGTCTGATGAGTTCGTATGGCCTACATCTTCCACCTATGCCTCCAGCTTTCATTCTCACCTTGTGTTCCATTTTTGGACACTTTGTAAGACTGTTCACAGTCTTCTTTTCCATCCCTTAGACACTATCATGACATTCCCTTGAATAGTTCATGAAATACTTCCAAATGTTTAATTTGACCATCTGAACGGTATATCGATGCACTTCCATGTGTTATCTTCTTTATTCTGATTGGGCAGCACAACGGATTTCATGTGCATTTTAAGTTAGTTCTTATTGGATCTAGTGACATCCTACTCTTTTCTGACTCAAGGGAATTACTACACTAAAATGATAACACTAACAGATGCTCAAGAAACTACACGATAAATTTCAGAAAACAATATTTATTTATGGAAGAAAACATCTGTGTGAACTAACCAGATCTCTGTTTGCACTAGGCGGTTTATCAAGTTTTCTTATGGCACATAAACATTGCACGAATATTTATGGTTTGTTTCTATTGAACACTTACCAATCATCAATTAAATTGCCTCCGTGTATAATGGAAAAAGCAAAAAAGAAGGACCTTAACATACTCAAGCCATTTAACTCCGCTTTACTTTGATATTAAATCCATTGGATAGTTTAAGTAAAGGAACCCCAACAGGGTTCAAAGACTTTTCACAAAGTTCTATACTCAGGGCATTAGTAACTTGGTCTTCTGTTTCGTTATTTACTGATGTTCAATTATGCCATGTTGACTACATACTGTTTCTAATGGTCAATACTTAACTGAAGTGTCACTCAGTTCAAAGCAACCAGGAAATGCTTTATATGCGTAACATGGATACATTCTTACAACAAACTTACTTCCTATTTCATAAGAGGAACCACCCTTTAGTAAGCTAACCTGATGGCACAATCCTTACTACACATACTTAGTACCATTTCTCAACAGAACGGCATAAGCAATTCAATTGCAGGAACCATCTCCTGCCAGTTAGCTAGTGATTTAAGCTACAATATTGGGGGACAGCTCCTTGGTGTACAAAAGCGGTGTACATCCCTTTCAGACCATAACAATGAGCAAGTCACCTGGAAGAATCCAAGGGTTCACCTCATTGGTTTCCCATCTTTTAATGATTGCTGTCCTTCATTGCATAATGCTCAGTCTCGGAGAACTGTCGTTTCACATTGCTCACCCGGTTTTTCCAGGGTTTCAGGCAGGAAAGTATCTTTGGTCCCTGCTACTCAACTTAAGTTACCCGTTAAACTTTGAATGTCAACTCACAATCTTAGTCTTTAATTGTAACCCCCCAAAACTATGTAACAAGCACTTTAAAACACCCTCTTGATTAATGCTTGCCAAATTATTATTAGACTCCCCAAAATATTTCACCAGTGTTTCTCATTTTCAATATACCATTTTTATTTGGAACGGAAATATTTCCTTGAAAGCACTCTATATGCACATGCAGAAGCATAGTTGTGCGCTATAAAGGAACAACCAAGTACATGAAGTATGTTACCTCCTCTGACCACAGCACGCCTCAGTAAGTATGACCATGGACACCTGACACTCATGTACATAAATAAAGTGTCGCAAACACTCTCCTATACAAAAAGGAGAAAAAACATTCTCATGAATTCTTATTCATTTTATATCTATTGAGTTGTATTTTTAATTATAGTAAATACTAAATTTTAAAATCATTTCCGGATTATTTTCAAACAATTGAATATTCTGCTTATTTTCAAACTAAAATTTCAAATTAAATTCTATTTCTTCTTTGTCGTAGCCCAGCCACGACGATTCTATTACGGGGTCGTCAAACGGGAAAAGGTATGGAATGGAAGGAAACGGTAGACAGAGTCTTAAAGATATATAGACACGTTGCCGTGGCGTCCGCCCGAACCCATCTACATCTAGAGATGTAGATGGGTTCGGGCGGACGCCACGGAAGTGTCCGCTGTGCCTTAGCCATGACCTCTCCGGCCTCCCCAAGCCTCCACCTTTATTCCTAGAAAAAATGGGGTCCATCAGCAATTCAGTTAAGTTTCCAAGGCAACTCATAGAAAACCCTTACCTCACCATTCAAATCAACCTTCCACTAATAAGAACCTAGCTTCCAGCCCCCTCCGGAGAGCTTCTGTGAGGCAAATAAGAACCGGGTGTGGCTCCTTGTTAACTAGGCAAATGAGGTGTGGTTTGGGCTCAGCACCTCTGACCAGATTGCAAAAGTACCCTGTTTATTTATTTGTTTAGTCGCCAACATTTCTTTAAACATTTTATGAAAAATTACAGGTTAGAGTAGAATAGAATAGAATTAATAAAATACAGTACAGAAGTAGCCCTTTAATTTAACAAAGGAAACAAATTAAAAAAAAAAATAAACGTACTAATGCTTTATGTGTAATTTACGTCATCATGTTACGCCTTGATAAGAGACATTTACCTAATAAAGAAATGGTAATATCTTCGCAAGGAAACTGAAATTTTCATATTTGAAAATGTACGTTTCATCTCGACTAATGAAAGATTTGACAGGGATCTGGAATGTTGGTTTTCCATGCCTCCCTTCCCTGCGCTTTCTGTCCCTACCCTACTGTTTCTTTCTCCCCACCCACCCCCTTCACCCCCGCAACCCTTGCTCACAAGACAAAATTGGAAAATTCTGAAGCTTATATGCTCACTAATCGGACTCCATATTTACCACGGTGTTGGTCTTACCATCCTCATCCCCTATAGAGGTTACACTTAGTCTGATTAGTTCGTATGGCCTACATCTTCTACCTATGCCTCCAGCTTTCATTCTCACCTTGTGTTCCATTTTTGGACACTTTGTAAGACTGTTCACTGTCTTCTTTTCCATCCCTTAGACACTATCATGACATTCACTTGAATAGTTCATGAAATACTTCCAAATGTTTAATTTGACCATCTGAACGGTATATCGATGCACTTCCATGTGTTATCTTCTTTATTCTGATTGGGCAGCACCACGGATTTCATGTGCATTTTAAGTTAGTTCTTATTGGATCTAGTGACATCCTACTCTTTTCTGACTCAAGGGAATTACTACACTAAAATGATAACACTAACAGATGCTCAAGAAACTACACGATAAATTTCAGAAAACAATATTTATTTATGGAAGAAAACATCTGTGTGAACTAACCAGATCGCTGTTTGCACTAGGCGGTTTATCAAGTTTTCTTATGGCACATAAACATTGCACGAATATTTATGGTTTGTTTCTATTGAACACTTACCAATCATCAATTAAATTGCCTCCGTGTATAATGGAAAAAGCAAAAAAGAAGGACCTTCACATACTCAAGCCATTTAACTCCGCTTTACTTTGATATTAAATCCATTGGATGGTTTAAGTAAAGGAACCCCAACAGGGTTCAAAGACTTTTCACAAAGTTCTATACTCAGGGCATTAGTAACTTGGTCTTCTGTTTCGTTATTTACTGATGTTCAATTATGCCATGTTGACTACATACTGTTTCTAATGGTCAATACTTAACTGAAGTGTCACTCAGTTCAAAGCAACCAGGAAATGCTTTATATGCGTAACATGGATACATTCTTACAACAAACTTACTTCCTATTTCATAAGAGGAACCACCCTTTAGTAAGCTAACCTGATGGCACAATCCTTACTACACATACTTAGTACCATTTCTCAACAGAACGGCATAAGCAATTCAATTGCAGGAACCATCTCCTGCCAGTTAGCGTAGTGATTTAAGCTACAATATTGGGGGACAGCTCCTTGGTGTACAAAAGCGGTGTACATCCCTTTCAGACCATAACAATGAGCAAGTCACCTGGAAGAATCCAAGGGTTCACCTCATTGGTTTCCCATCTTTTAATGATTGCTGTCCTTCATTGCATAATGCTCAGTCTCTGAGAACTGTCGTTTCACATTGCTCACCCGGTTTTTCCAGGGTTTCAGGCAGGAAAGTATCTTTGGTCCCTGCTACTCAACTTAAGTTACCCGTTAAACTTTGAATGTCAACTCACAATCTTAGTCTTTAATTGTAACCCCCCAAAACTATGTAACAAGCACTTTAAAACACCCTCTTGATTAATACTTGCCAAATTATTATTAGACTCCCCAAAATATTTCACCAGTGTTTCTCATTTTCAATATACCATTTTTATTTGGAACGGAAATATTTCATTGAAAGCACTCTATATGCACATGCAGAAGCATAGTTGTGCGCTATAAAGGAACAACCAAGTACATGAAGTATGTTACCTCCTCTGACCACAGCACGCCTCAGTAAGTATGACCATGGACACCTGACACTCATGTACATAAATAAAGTGTCGCAAACACTCTCCTATACAAAAAGGAGAAAAAACATTCTCATGAATTCTTATTCATTTTATATCTATTGAGTTGTATTTTTAATTATAGTAAATACTAAATTTTTAAAATCATTTCCGGATTATTTTCAAACAATTGAATATTCTGCTTATTTTCAAACTAAAATTTCAAATTAAATTCTATTTCTTCTTTGTCGTAGCCCAGCCACGACGATTCTATTACGGGGTCGTCAAACGGGAAAAGGTATGGAATGGAAGGAAACGGTAGACAGAGTCTTAAAGATATATAGACACGTTGCCGTGGCGTCCGCCCGAACCCATCTACATCTAGAGATGTAGATGGGTTCGGGCGGACGCCACGGAAGTGTCCGCTGTGCCTTAGCCATGACCTCTGCGGCCTCCCCAAGCCTCCACCTTTATTCCTAGAAAAAATGGGGTCCATCAGCAATTCAGTTAAGTTTCCAAGGCAACTCATAGAAAACCCTTACCTCACCATTCAAATCAACCCTCCACTAATAAGAATCTAGCTTCCAGCCCCCTCCGGAGAGCTTCTGTGAGGCAAATAAGAACCGGGTGTGGCTCCTTGTTAACTAGGCAAATGAGGTGTGGTTTGGCTCAGCACCTCTGACCAGATTGCAAAAGTACCCTGTTTATTTATTTGTTTAGTCGCCAACACTTCTTTAAACATTTTATGAAAAATTACAGGTTAGAGTAGAATAGAATAGAATTAATAAAATACAGTACAGAAGTAGCCCTTTAATTTAACAAAGGAAACAAATTAAAAAAAAAAATAAACGTACTAATGCTTTATGTGTAATTTACGTCGTCA
This sequence comes from Rhynchonycteris naso, assembly GCA_037038555.1. Taxonomy (NCBI): domain Eukaryota; kingdom Metazoa; phylum Chordata; class Mammalia; order Chiroptera; family Emballonuridae; genus Rhynchonycteris; species Rhynchonycteris naso. The sequence continues at coordinate 141,884,984 of CM073002.1, forward strand.
TGTTACGCCTTGATAAGAGACATTTACCTAATAAAGAAATGGTAATATCTTCGCAAGGAAACTGAAATTTTCATATTTGAAAATGTACGTTTCATCTCGACTAATGAAAGATTTGACAGGGATCTGGAATGTTGGTTTTCCATGCCTCCCTTCCCTGCGCTTTCTGTCCCTACCCTACTGTTTCTTTCTCCCCACCCACCCCCTTCACCCCCGCAACCCTTGCTCACAAGACAAAATTGGAAAATTCTGAAGCTTATATGCTCACTAATCGGACTCCATATTTACCACGGTGTTGGTCTTACCATCCTCATCCCCTATAGAGGTTACACTTAGTCTGATGAGTTCGTATGGCCTACATCTTCTACCTATGCCTCCAGCTTTCATTCTCACCTTGTGTTCCATTTTTTGACACTTTGTAAGACTGTTCACTGTCTTCTTTTCCATCCCTTAGACACTATCATGACATTCCCTTGAATAGTTCATGAAATACTTCCAAATGTTTAATTTGACCATCTGAACGGTATATCGATGCACTTCCATGTGTTATCTTCTTTATTCTGATTGGGCAGCACCACGGATTTCATGTGCATTTTAAGTTAGTTCTTATTGGATCTAGTGACATCCTACTCTTTTCTGACTCAAGGGAATTACTACACTAAAATGATAACACTAACAGATGCTCAAGAAACTACACGATAAATTTCAGAAAACAATATTTATTTATGGAAGAAAACATCTGTGTGAACTAACCAGATCTCTGTTTGCACTAGGCGGTTTATCAAGTTTTCTTATGGCACATAAACATTGCACGAATATTTATGGTTTGTTTCTATTGAACACTTACCAATCATCAATTAAATTGCCTCCGTGTATAATGGAAAAAGCAAAAAAGAAGGACCTTAACATACTCAAGCCATTTAACTCCGCTTTACTTTGATATTAAATCCATTGGATAGTTTAAGTAAAGGAACCCCAACAGGGTTCAAAGACTTTTCACAAAGTTCTATACTCAGGGCATTAGTCACTTGGTCTTCCGTTTCGTTATTTACTGATGTTCAATTATGCCATGTTGACTACATACTGTTTCTAATGGTCAATACTTAACTGAAGTGTCACTCAGTTCAAAGCAACCAGGAAATGCTTTATATGCGTAACATGGATACATTCTTACAACAAACTTACTTCCTATTTCATAAGAGGAACCACCCTTTAGTAAGCTAACCTGATGGCACAATCCTTACTACACATACTTAGTACCATTTCTCAACAGAACGGCATAAGCAATTCAATTGCAGGAACCATCTCCTGCCAGTTAGCGTAGTGATTTAAGCTACAATATTGGGGGACAGCTCCTTGGTGTACAAAAGCGGTGTACATCCCTTTCAGACCATAACAATGAGCAAGTCACCTGGAAGAATCCAAGGGTTCACCTCATTGGTTTCCCATCTTTTAATGATTGCTGTCCTTCATTGCATAATGCTCAGTCTCTGAGAACTGTCGTTTCACATTGCTCACCCGGTTTTTCCAGGGTTTCAGGCAGGAAAGTATCTTTGGTCCCTGCTACTCAACTTAAGTTACCCGTTAAACTTTGAATGTCAACTCACAATCTTAGTCTTTAATTGTAACCCCCCAAAACTATGTAACAAGCACTTTAAAACACCCTCTTGATTAATGCTCGCCAAATTATTATTAGACTCCCCAAAATATTTCACCAGTGTTTCTCATTTTCAATATACCATTTTTATTTGGAACGGAAATATTTCATTGAAAGCACTCTATATGCACATGCAGAAGCATAGTTGTGCGCTATAAAGGAACAACCAAGTACATGAAGTATGTTACCTCCTCTGACCACAGCACGCCTCAGTAAGTATGGCCATGGACACCTGACACTCATGTACATAAATAAAGTGTCGCAAACACTCTCCTATACAAAAAGGAGAAAAAACATTCTCATGAATTCTTATTCATTTTATATCTATTGAGTTGTATTTTTAATTATAGTAAATACTAAATTTTTAAAATCATTTCCGGATTATTTTCAAACAATTGAATATTCTGCTTATTTTCAAACTAAAATTTCAAATTAAATTCTATTTCTTCTTTGTCATAGCCCAGCCACGACGATTCTATTACGGGGTCGTCAAACGGGAAAAGGTATGGAATGGAAGGAAACGGTAGACAGAGTCTTAAAGATATATAGACACGTTGCCGTGGCGTCCGCCCGAACCCATCTACATCTATGTAGATGGGTTCGGGCGGACGCCACGGAAGTGTCCGCTGTGCCTTAGCCATGACCTCTCCGGCCTCCCCAAGCCTCCACCTTTATTCCTAGAAAAAATGGGGTCCATCAGCAATTGAGTTAAGTTTCCAAGGCAACTCATAGAAAACCCTTACCTCACCATTCAAATCAACCCTCCACTAATAAGAATCTAGCTTCCAGCCTCCTCCGGAGAGCTTCTGTGAGGCAAATAAGAACCGGGTGTGGCTCCTTGTTAACTAGGCAAATGAGGTGTGGTTTGGGCTCAGCACCTCTGACCAGATTGCAAAAGTACCCTGTTTATTTATTTGTTTAGTCGCCAACACTTCTTTAAACATTTTATGAAAAATTACAGGTTAGAGTAGAATAGAATAGAATTAATAAAATACAGTACAGAAGTAGCCCTTTAATTTAACAAAGGAAACAAATTAAAAAAAAAAAATAAACGAACTAATGCTTTATGTGTAATTTACGTCGTCATGTTACGCCTTGATAAGAGACATTTACCTAATAAAGAAATGGTAATATCTTCGCAAGGAAACTGAAATTTTCATATTTAAAAATGTACGTTTCATCTCGACTAATGAAAGATTTGACAGGGATCTGGAATGTTGGTTTTCCTTGCCTCCCTTCCCTGCGTTTTCGGTCCCTACCCTACTGTTTCTTTCTCCCCACCCACCCCCTTCCCCCCCGCAACCCTTGCTCACAAGACAAAATTGGAAAATTCTGAAGCTTATATGCTCACTAATCGGACTCCATATTTACCACGGTGTTGGTCTTACCATCCTCATCCCCTATAGAGGTTACACTTAGTCTGATGAGTTCGTATGGCCTACATCTTCTACCTATGCCTCCAGCTTTCATTCTCACCTTGTGTTCCATTTTTTGACACTTTGTAAGACTGTTCACTGTCTTCTTTTCCATCCCTTAGACACTATCATGACATTCCCTTGAATAGTTCATGAAATACTTCCAAATGTTTAATTTGACCATCTGAACGGTATATCGATGCACTTCCATGTGTTATCTTCTTTATTCTGATTGGGCAGCACCACGGATTTCATGTGCATTTTAAGTTAGTTCTTATTGGATCTAGTGACATCCTACTCTTTTCTGACTCAAGGGAATTACTACACTAAAATGATAACACTAACAGATGCTCAAGAAACTACACGATAAATTTCAGAAAACAATATTTATTTATGGAAGAAAACATCTGTGTGAACTAACCAGATCTCTGTTTGCACTAGGCGGTTTATCAAGTTTTCTTATGGCACATAAACATTGCACGAATATTTATGGTTTGTTTCTATTGAACACTTACCAATCATCAATTAAATTGCCTCCGTGTATAATGGAAAAAGCAAAAAAGAAGGACCTTAACATACTCAAGCCATTTAACTCCGCTTTACTTTGATATTAAATCCATTGGATGGTTTAAGTAAAGGAACCCCAACAGGGTTCAAAGACTTTTCACAAAGTTCTATACTCAGGGCATTAGTAACTTGGTCTTCTGTTTCGTTATTTACTGATGTTCAATTATGCCATGTTGACTACATACTGTTTCTAATGGTCAATACTTAACTGAAGTGTCACTCAGTTCAAAGCAACCAGGAAATGCTTTATATGCGTAACATGGATACATTCTTACAACAAACTTACTTCCTATTTCATAAGAGGAACCACCCTTTAGTAAGTTAACCTGATGGCACAATCCTTACTACACATACTTAGTACCATTTCTCAACAGAACGGCATAAGCAATTCAATTGCAGGAACCATCTCCTGCCAGTTAGCGTAGTGATTTAAGCTACAATATTGGGGGACAGCTCCTTGGTGTACAAAAGCGGTGTACATCCCTTTCAGACCATAACAATGAGCAAGTCACCTGGAAGAATCCAAGGGTTCACCTCATTGGTTTCCCATCTTTTAATGATTGCTGTCCTTCATTGCATAATGCTCAGTCTCTGAGAACTGTCGTTTCACATTGCTCACCCGGTTTTTCCAGGGTTTCAGGCAGGAAAGTATCTTTGGTCCCTGCTACTCAACTTAAGTTACCCGTTAAACTTTGAATGTCAACTCACAATCTTAGTCTTTAATTGTAACCCCCCAAAACTATGTAACAAGCACTTTAAAACACCCTCTTGATTAATACTTGCCAAATTATTATTAGACTCCCCAAAATATTTCACCAGTGTTTCTCATTTTCAATATACCATTTTTATTTGGAACGGAAATATTTCATTGAAAGCACTCTATATGCACATGCAGAAGCATAGTTGTGCGCTATAAAGGAACAACCAAGTACATGAAGTATGTTACCTCCTCTGACCACAGCACGCCTCAGTAAGTATGACCATGGACACCTGACACTCATGTACATAAATAAAGTGTCGCAAACACTCTCCTATACAAAAAGGAGAAAAAACATTCTCATGAATTCTTATTCATTTTATATCTATTGAGTTGTATTTTTAATTATAGTAAATACTAAATTTTTAAAATCATTTCCGGATTATTTTCAAACAATTGAATATTCTGCTTATTTTCAAACTAAAATTTCAAATTAAATTCTATTTCTTCTTTGTCGTAGCCCAGCCACGACGATTCTATTACGGGGTCGTCAAACGGGAAAAGGTATGGAATGGAAGGAAACGGTAGACAGAGTCTTAAAGATATATAGACACGTTGCCGTGGCGTCCGCCCGAACCCATCTACATCTAGAGATGTAGATGGGTTCGGGCGGACGCCACGGAAGTGTCCGCTGTGCCTTAGCCATGACCTCTCCGGCCTCCCCAAGCCTCCACCTTTATTCCTAGAAAAAATGGGGTCCATCAGCAATTCAGTTAAGTTTCCAAGGCAACTCATAGAAAACCCTTACCTCACCATTCAAATCAACCTTCCACTAATAAGAATCTAGCTTCCAGCCCCCTCCGGAGAGCTTCTGTGAGGCAAATAAGAACCGGGTGTGGCTCCTTGTTAACTAGGCAAATGAGGTGTGGTTTGGGCTCAGCACCTCTGACCAGATTGCAAAAGTACCCTGTTTATTTATTTGTTTAGTCGCCAACACTTCTTTAAACATTTTATGAAAAATTACAGGTTAGAGTAGAATAGAATAGAATTAATAAAATACAGTACAGAAGTAGCCCTTTAATTTAACAAAGGAAACAAATTAAAAAAAAAAATAAACGTACTAATGCTTTATGTGTAATTTACGTCGTCATGTTACGCCTTGATAAGAGACATTTACCTAATAAAGAAATGGTAATATCTTCGCAAGGAAACTGAAATTTTCATATTTCAAAATGTACGTTTCATCTCGACTAATGAAAGATTTGACAGGGATCTGGAATGTTGGTTTTCCATGCCTCCCTTCCCTGCGCTTTCTGTCCCTACCCTAATGTTTCTTTCTCCCCACCCACCCCCTTCACCCCCGCAACCCTTGCTCACAAGACAAAATTGGAAAATTCTGAAGCTTATATGCTCACTAATCGGACTCCATATTTACCACGGTGTTGGTCTTACCATCCTCATCCCCTATAGAGGTTACACTTAGTCTGATGAGTTCGTATGGCCTACATCTTCCACCTATGCCTCCAGCTTTCAATCTCACCTTGTGTTCCATTTTTGGACACTTTGTAAGACTGTTCACTGTCTTCTTTTCCATCCCTTAGACACTATCATGACATTCCCTTGAATAGTTCATGAAATACTTCCAAATGTTTAATTTGACCATCTGAACGGTATATCGATGCACTTCCATCTGTTATCTTCTTTATTCTGATTGGGCAGCACCACGGATTTCATGTGCATTTTAAGTTAGTTCTTATTGGCTCTAGTGACATCCTACTCTTTTCTGACTCAAGGGAATTACTACACTAAAATGATAACACTAACAGATGCTCAAGAAACTACACGATAAATTTCAGAAAACAATATTTATTTATGGAAGAAAACATCTGTGTGAACTAACCAGATCTCTGTTTGCACTAGGCGGTTTATCAAGTTTTCTTATGGCACATAAACATTGCACGAATATTTATGGTTTGTTTCTATTGAACACTTACCAATCATCAATTAAATTGCCTCCGTGTATAATGGAAAAAGCAAAAAAGAAGGACCTTAACATACTCAAGCCATTTAACTCCGCTTTACTTTGATATTAAATCCATTGGATGGTTTAAGTAAAGGAACCCCAACAGGGTTCAAAGACTTTTCACAAAGTTCTATACTCAGGGCATTAGTAACTTGGTCTTCTGTTTCGTTATTTACTGATGTTCAATTATGCCATGTTGACTACATACTGTTTCTAATGGTCAATACTTAACTGAAGTGTCACTCAGTTCAAAGCAACCAGGAAATGCTTTATATGCGTAACATGGATACATTCTTACAACAAACTTACTTCCTATTTCATAAGAGGAACCACCCTTTAGTAAGCTAACCTGATGGCACAATCCTTACTACACATACTTAGTACCATTTCTCAACAGAACGGCATAAGCAATTCAATTGCAGGAACCATCTCCTGCCAGTTAGCGTAGTGATTTAAGCTACAATATTGGGGGACAGCTCCTTGGTGTACAAAAGCGGTGTACATCCCTTTCAGACCATAACAATGAGCAAGTCACCTGGAAGAATCCAAGGGTTCACCTCATTGGTTTCCCATCTTTTAATGATTGCTGTCCTTCATTGCATAATGCTCAGTCTCTGAGAACTGTCGTTTCACAGTGCTCACCCGGTTTTTCCAGGGTTTCAGGCAGGAAAGTATCTTTGGTCCCTGCTACTCAACTTAAGTTACCCGTTAAACTTTGAATGTCAACTCACAATCTTAGTCTTTAATTGTAACCCCCCAAAACTATGTAACAAGCACTTTAAAACACCCTCTTGATTAATACTTGCCAAATTATTATTAGACTCTTCAAAATATTTCACCAGTGTTTCTCATTTTCAATATACCATTTTTATTTGGAACGGAAATATTTCCTTGAAAGCACTCTATATGCACATGCAGAAGCATAGTTGTGCGCTATAAAGGAACAACCAAGTACATGAAGTATGTTACCTCCTCTGACCACAGCACGCCTCAGTAAGTATGACCATGGACACCTGACACTCATGTACATAAATAAAGTGTCGCAAACACTCTCCTATACAAAAAGGAGAAAAAACATTCTCATGAATTCTTATTCATTTTATATCTATTGAGTTGTATTTTTAATTATAGTAAATACTAAATTTTTAAAATCATTTCCGGATTATTTTCAAACAATTGAATATTCTGCTTATTTTCAAACTAAAATTTCAAATTAAATTCTATTTCTTCTTTGTCGTAGCCCAGCCACGACGATTCTATTACGGGGTCGTCAAACGGGAAAAGGTATAAAATGGAAGGAAACGGTAGACAGAGTCTTAAAGATATATAGACACGTTGCCGTGGCGTCCGCCCGAACCCATCTACATCTAGAGATGTAGATGGGTTCGGGCGGACGCCACGGAAGTGTCCGCTGTGCCTTAGCCATGACCTCTCCGGCCTCCCCAAGCCTCCACCTTTATTCCTAGAAAAAATGGGGTCCATCAGCAATTCAGTTAAGTTTCCAAGGCAACTCATAGAAAACCCTTACCTCACCATTCAAATCAACCTTCCACTAATAAGAATCTAGCTTCCAGCCCCCTCCGGAGAGCTTCTGTGAGGCAAATAAGAACCGGGTGTGGCTCCTTGTTAACTAGGCAAATGAGGTGTGGTTTGGGCTCAGCACCTCTGACCAGATTGCAAAAGTACCCTGTTTATTTATTTGTTTAGTCGCCAACACTTCTTTAAACATTTTATGAAAAATTACAGGTTAGAGTAGAATAGAATAGAATTAATAAAATACAGTACAGAAGTAGCCCTTTAATTTAACAAAGGAAACAAATTAAAAAAAAAAATAAACGTACTAATGCTTTATGTGTAATTTACGTCGTCATGTTACGCCTTGATAAGAGACATTTACCTAATAAAGAAATGGTAATATCTTCGCAAGGAAACTGAAATTTTCATATTTGAAAATGTACATTTCATCTCGACTAATGAAAGATTTGACAGGGATCTGGAATGTTGGTTTTCCATGCCTCCCTTCCCTGCGCTTTCTGTCCCTACCCTACTGTTTCTTTCTCCCCACCCACCCCCTTCCCCCCCGCAACCCTTGCTCACAAGACAAAATTGGAAAATTCTGAAGCTTATATGCTCACTAATCGGACTCCATATTTACCACGGTGTTGGTCTTACCATCCTCATCCCCTATAGAGGTTACACTTAGTCTGATGAGTTCGTATGGCCTACATCTTCCACCTATGCCTCCAGCTTTCATTCTCACCTTGTGTTCCATTTTTTGACACTTTGTAAGACTGTTCACTGTCTTCTTTTCCATCCCTTAGACACTATCATGACATTCCCTTGAATAGTTCATGAAATACTTCCAAATGTTTAATTTGACCATCTGAACGGTATATCGATGCACTTCCATGTGTTATCTTCTTTATTCTGATTGGGCAGCACCACGGATTTCATGTGCATTTTAAGTTAGTTCTTATTGGATCTAGTGACATCCTACTCTTTTCTGACTCAAGGTTATTACTACACTAAAATGATAACACTAACAGATGCTCAAGAAACTACACGATAAATTTCAGAAAACAATATTTATTTATGGAAGAAAACATCTGTGTGAACTAACCAGATCGCTGTTTGCACTAGGCGGTTTATCAAGTTTTCTTATGGCACATAAACATTGCACGAATATTTATGGTTTGTTTCTATTGAACACTTACCAATCATCAATTAAATTGCCTCCGTGTATAATGGAAAAAGCAAAAAAAAAGGACCTTAACATACTCAAGCCATTTAACTCCGCTTTACTTTGATATTAAATCCATTGGATAGTTTAAGTAAAGGAACCCCAACAGGGTTCAAAGACTTTTCACAAAGTTCTATACTCAGGGCATTAGTCACTTGGTCTTCCGTTTCGTTATTTACTGATGTTCAATTATGCCATGTTGACTACATACTGTTTCTAATGGTCAATACTTAACTGAAGTGTCACTCAGTTCAAAGCAACCAGGAAATGCTTTATATGCGTAACATGGATACATTCTTACAACAAACTTACTTCCTATTTCATAAGAGGAACCACCCTTTAGTAAGCTAACCTGATGGCACAATCCTTACTACACATACTTAGTACCATTTCTCAACAGAACGGCATAAGCAATTCAATTGCAGGAACCATCTCCTGCCAGTTAGCGTAGTGATTTAAGCTACAATATTGAGGGACAGCTCCTTGGTGTACAAAAGCGGTGTACATCCCTTTCAGACCATAACAATGAGCAAGTCACCTGGAAGAATCCAAGGGTTCACCTCATTGGTTTCCCATCTTTTAATGATTGCTGTCCTTCATTGCATAATGCTCAGTCTCTGAGAACTGTCGTTTCACAGTGCTCACCCGGTTTTTCCAGGGTTTCAGGCAGGAAAGTATCTTTGGTCCCTGCTACTCAACTTAAGTTACCCGTTAAACTTTGAATGTCAACTCACAATCTTAGTCTTTAATTGTAACCCCCCAAAACTATGTAACAAGCACTTTAAAACACCCTCTTGATTAATACTTGCCAAATTATTATTAGACTCTTCAAAATATTTCACCAGTGTTTCTCATTTTCAATATACCATTTTTATTTGGAACGGAAATATTTCCTTGAAAGCACTCTATATGCACATGCAGAAGCATAGTTGTGCGCTATAAAGGAACAACCAAGTACATGAAGTATGTTACCTCCTCTGACCACAGCACGCCTCAGTAAGTATGACCATGGACACCTGACACTCATGTACATAAATAAAGTGTCGCAAACACTCTCCTATACAAAAAGGAGAAAAAACATTCTCATGAATTCTTATTCATTTTATATCTATTGAGTTGTATTTTTAATTATAGTAAATACTAAATTTTTAAAATCATTTCCGGATTATTTTCAAACAATTGAATATTCTGCTTATTTTCAAACTAAAATTTCAAATTAAATTCTATTTCTTCTTTGTCATAGCCCAGCCACGACGATTCTATTACGGGGTCGTCAAACGGGAAAAGGTATGGAATGGAAGGAAACGGTAGACAGAGTCTTAAAGATATATAGACACGTTGCCGTGGCGTCCGCCCGAACCCATCTACATCTATGTAGATGGGTTCGGGCGGACGCCACGGAAGTGTCCGCTGTGCCTTAGCCATGACCTCTCCGGCCTCCCCAAGCCTCCACCTTTATTCCTAGAAAAAATGGGGTCCATCAGCAATTGAGTTAAGTTTCCAAGGCAACTCATAGAAAACCCTTACCTCACCATTCAAATCAACCCTCCACTAATAAGAATCTAGCTTCCAGCCTCCTCCGGAGAGCTTCTGTGAGGCAAATAAGAACCGGGTGTGGCTCCTTGTTAACTAGGCAAATGAGGTGTGGTTTGGGCTCAGCACCTCTGACCAGATTGCAAAAGTACCCTGTTTATTTATTTGTTTAGTCGCCAACACTTCTTTAAACATTTTATGAAAAATTACAGGTTAGAGTAGAATAGAATAGAATTAATAAAATACAGTACAGAAGTAGCCCTTCAATTTAACAAAGGAAACAAATTAAAAAAAAAAAATAAACGTACTAATGCTTTATGTGTAATTTACGTCGTCATGTTACGCCTTGATAAGAGACATTTACCTAATAAAGAAATGGTAATATCTTCGCAAGGAAACTGAAATTTTCATATTTGAAAATGTACGTTTCATCTCGACTAATGAAAGATTTGACAGGGATCTGGAATGTTGGTTTTCCTTGCCTCCCTTCCCTGCGTTTTCGGTCCCTACCCTACTGTTTCTTTCTCCCCACCCACCCCCTTCACCCCCGCAACCCTTGCTCACAAGACAAAATTGGAAAATTCTGAAGCTTATATGCTCACTAATCGGACTCCATATTTACCACGGTGTTGGTCTTACCATCCTCATCCCCTATAGAGGTTACACTTAGTCTGATGAGTTCGTATGGCCTACATCTTCTACCTATGCCTCCAGCTTTCATTCTCACCTTGTGTTCCATTTTTTGACACTTTGTAAGACTGTTCACTGTCTTCTTTTCCATCCCTTAGACACTATCATGACATTCCCTTGAATAGTTCATGAAATACTTCCAAATGTTTAATTTGACCATCTGAACGGTATATCGATGCACTTCCATGTGTTATCTTCTTTATTCTGATTGGGCAGCACCACGGATTTCATGTGCATTTTAAGTTAGTTCTTATTGGATCTAGTGACATCCTACTCTTTTCTGACTCAAGGGAATTACTACACTAAAATGATAACACTAACAGATGCTCAAGAAACTACACGATAAATTTCAGAAAACAATATTTATTTATGGAAGAAAACATCTGTGTGAACTAACCAGATCTCTGTTTGCACTAGGCGGTTTATCAAGTTTTCTTATGGCACATAAACATTGCACGAATATTTATGGTTTGTTTCTATTGAACACTTACCAATCATCAATTAAATTGCCTCCGTGTATAATGGAAAAAGCAAAAAAGAAGGACCTTAACATACTCAAGCCATTTAACTCCGCTTTACTTTGATATTAAATCCATTGGATGGTTTAAGTAAAGGAACCCCAACAGGGTTCAAAGACTTTTCACAAAGTTCTATACTCAGGGCATTAGTAACTTGGTCTTCCGTTTCGTTATTTACTGATGTTCAATTATGCCATGTTGACTACATACTGTTTCTAATGGTGAATACTTAACTGAAGTGTCACTCAGTTCAAAGCAACCAGGAAATGCTTTATATGCGTAACATGGATACATTCTTACAACAAACTTACTTCCTATTTCATAAGAGGAACCACCCTTTAGTAAGCTAACCTGATGGCACAATCCTTACTACACATACTTAGTACCATTTCTCAACAGAACGGCATAAGCAATTCAATTGCAGGAACCATCTCCTGCCAGTTAGCGTAGTGATTTAAGCTACAATATTGGGGGACAGCTCCTTGGTGTACAAAAGCGGTGTACATCCCTTTCAGACCATAACAATGAGCAAGTCACCTGGAAGAATCCAAGGGTTCACCTCATTGGTTTCCCATCTTTTAATGATTGCTGTCCTTCATTGCATAATGCTCAGTCTCTGAGAACTGTCGTTTCACATTGCTCACCCGGTTTTTCCAGGGTTTCAGGCAGGAAAGTATCTTTGGTCCCTGCTACTCAACTTAAGTTACCCGTTAAACTTTGAATGTCAACTCACAATCTTAGTCTTTAATTGTAACCCCCCAAAACTATGTAACAAGCACTTTAAAACACCCTCTTGATTAATGCTTGCCAAATTATTATTAGACTCCCCAAAATATTTCACCAGTGTTTCTCATTTTCAATATACCATTTTTATTTGGAACGGAAATATTTCCTTGAAAGCACTCTATATGCACATGCAGAAGCATAGTTGTGCGCTATAAAGGAACAACCAAGTACATGAAGTATGTTACCTCCTCTGACCACAGCACGCCTCAGTAAGTATGACCATGGACACCTGACACTCATGTACATAAATAAAGTGTCGCAAACACTCTCCTATACAAAAAGGAAAAAAAACATTCTCATGAATTCTTATTCATTTTATATCTATTGAGTTGTATTTTTAATTATAGTAAATACTAAATTTTTAAAATCATTTCCGGATTATTTTCAAACAATTGAATATTCTGCTTATTTTCAAACTAAAATTTCAAATTAAATTCTATTTCTTCTTTGTCGTAGCCCAGCCACGACGATTCTATTACGGGGTCGTCAAACGGGAAAAGGTATGGAATGGAAGGAAACGGTAGACAGAGTCTTAAAGATATATAGACACGTTGCCGTGGCGTCCGCCCGAACCCATCTACATCTAGAGATGTAGATGGGTTCGGGCGGACGCCACGGAAGTGTCCGCTGTGCCTTAGCCATGACCTCTCCGGCCTCCCCAAGCCTCCACCTTTATTCCTAGAAAAAATGGGGTCCATCAGCAATTCAGTTAAGTTTCCAAGGCAACTCATAGAAAACCCTTACCTCACCATTCAAATCAACCCTCCACTAATAAGAATCTAGCTTCCAGCCCCCTCCGGAGAGCTTCTGTGAGGCAAATAAGAACCGGGTGTGGCTCCTTGTTAACTAGGCAAATGAGGTGTGGTTTGGGCTCAGCACCTCTGACCAGATTGCAAAAGTACCCTGTTTATTTATTTGTTTAGTCGCCAACACTTCTTTAAACATTTTATGAAAAATTACAGGTTAGAGTAGAATAGAATAGAATTAATAAAATACAGTACAGAAGTAGCCCTTTAATTTAACAAAGGAAACAAATTAAAAAAAAAAATAAACGTACTAATGCTTTATGTGTAATTTACGTCGTCATGTTACGCCTTGATAAGAGACATTTACCTAATAAAGAAATGGTAATATCTTCGCAAGGAAACTGAAATTTTCATATTTCAAAATGTACGTTTCATCTCGACTAATGAAAGATTTGACAGGGATCTGGAATGTTGGTTTTCCATGCCTCCCTTCCCTGCGTTTTCTGTCCCTACCCTACTGTTTCTTTCTCCCCACCCACCCCCTTCACCCCCGCAACCCTTGCTCACAAGACAAAATTGGAAAATTCTGAAGCTTATATGCTCACTAATCGGACTCCATATTTACCACGGTGTTGGTCTTACCATCCTCATCCCCTATAGAGGTTACACTTAGTCTGATGAGTTCGTATGGCCTACATCTTCCACCTATGCCTCCAGCTTTCATTCTCACCTTGTGTTCCATTTTTGGACACTTTGTAAGACTGTTCACTGTCTTCTTTTCCATCCCTTAGACACTATCATGACATTCCCTTGAATAGTTCATGAAATACTTCCAAATGTTTAATTTGACCATCTGAACGGTATATCGATGCACTTCCATGTGTTATCTTCTTTATTCTGATTGGGCAGCACCACGGATTTCATGTGCATTTTAAGTTAGTTCTTATTGGATCTAGTGACATCCTACTCTTTTCTGACTCAAGGGAATTACTACACTAAAATGATAACACTAACAGATGCTCAAGAAACTACACGATAAATTTCAGAAAACAATATTTATTTATGGAAGAAAACATCTGTGTGAACTAACCAGATCGCTGTTTGCACTAGGCGGTTTATCAAGTTTTCTTATGGCACATAAACATTGCACGAATATTTATGGTTTGTTTCTATTGAACACTTACCAATCATCAATTAAATTGCCTCCGTGTATAATGGAATAAGCAAAAAAGAAGGACCTTAACATACTCAAGCCATTTAACTCCGCTTTACTTTGATATTAAATCCATTGGATGGTTTAAGTAAAGGAACCCCAACAGGGTTCAAAGACTTTTCACAAAGTTCTATACTCAGGGCATTAGTAACTTGGTCTTCCGTTTCGTTATTTACTGATGTTCAATTATGCCATGTTGACTACATACTGTTTCTAATGGTCAATACTTAACTGAAGTGTCACTCAGTTCAAAGCAACCAGGAAATGCTTTATATGCGTAACATGGATACATTCTTACAACAAACTTACTTCCTATTTCATAAGAGGAACCACCCTTTAGTAAGTTAACCTGATGGCACAATCCTTACTACACATACTTAGTACCATTTCTCAACAGAACGGCATAAGCAATTCAATTGCAGGAACCATCTCCTGCCAGTTAGCGTAGTGATTTAAGCTACAATATTGAGGGACAGCTCCTTGGTGTACAAAAGCGGTGTACATCCCTTTCAGACCATAACAATGAGCAAGTCACCTGGAAGAATCCAAGGGTTCACCTCATTGGTTTCCCATCTTTTAATGATTGCTGTCCTTCATTGCATAATGCTCAGTCTCTGAGAACTGTCGTTTCACATTGCTCACCCGGTTTTTCCAGGGTTTCAGGCAGGAAAGTATCTTTGGTCCCTGCTACTCAACTTAAGTTACCCGTTAAACTTTGAATGTCAACTCACAATCTTAGTCTTTAATTGTAACCCCCCAAAACTATGTAACAAGCACTTTAAAACACCCTCTTGATTAATACTTGCCAAATTATTATTAGACTCCCCAAAATATTTCACCAGTGTTTCTCATTTTCAATATACCATTTTTATTTGGAACGGAAATATTTCCTTGAAAGCACTCTATATGCACATGCAGAAGCATAGTTGTGCGCTATAAAGGAACAACCAAGTACATGAAGTATGTTACCTCCTCTGACCACAGCACGCCTCAGTAAGTATGACCATGGACACCTGACACTCATGTACATAAATAAAGTGTCGCAAACACTCTCCTATACAAAAAGGAGAAAAAACATTCTCATGAATTCTTATTCATTTTATATCTATTGAGTTGTATTTATAATTATAGTAAATACTAAATTTTTAAAATCATTTCCGGATTATTTTCAAACAATTGAATATTCTGCTTATTTTCAAACTAAAATTTCAAATTAAATTCTATTTCTTCTTTGTCGTAGCCCAGCCACGACGATTCTATTACGGGGTCGTCAAACGGGAAAAGGTATGGAATGGAAGGAAACGGTAGACAGAGTCTTAAAGATATATAGACACGTTGCCGTGGCGTCCGCCCGAACCCATCTACATCTAGAGATGTAGATGGGTTCGGGCGGACGCCACGGAAGTGTCCGCTGTGCCTTAGCCATGACCTCTCCGGCCTCCCCAAGCCTCCACCTTTATTCCTAGAAAAAATGGGGTCCATCAGCAATTCAGTTAAGTTTCCAAGGCAACTCATAGAAAACCCTTACCTCACCATTCAAATCAACCTTCCACTAATAAGAATCTAGCTTCCAGCCCCCTCCGGAGAGCTTCTGTGAGGCAAATAAGAACCGGGTGTGGCTCCTTGTTAACTAGGCAAATGAGGTGTGGTTTGGGCTCAGCACCTCTGACCAGATTGCAAAAGTACCCTGTTTATTTATTTGTTTAGTCGCCAACACTTCTTTAAACATTTTATGAAAAATTAGAGGTTAGAGTAGAATAGAATAGAATTAATAAAATACAGTACAGAAGTAGCCCTTTAATTTAACAAAGAAAACAAATTAAAAAAAAAAATAAACGTACTAATGCTTTATGTGTAATTTACGTCGTCATGTTACGCCTTGATAAGAGACATTTACCTAATAAAGAAATGGTAATATCTTCGCAAGGAAACTGAAATTTTCATATTTCAAAATGTACGTTTCATCTCGACTAATGAAAGATTTGACAGGGATCTGGAATGTTGGTTTTCCATGCCTCCCTTCCCTGCGCTTTCTGTCCCTACCCTACTGTTTCTTTCTCCCCACCCACCCCCTTCACCCCCGCAACCCTTGCTCACAAGACAAAATTGGAAAATTCTGAAGCTTATATGCTCACTAATCGGACTCCATATTTACCACGGTGTTGGTCTTACCATCCTCATCCCCTATAGAGGTTACACTTAGTCTGATGAGTTCGTATGGCCTACATCTTCTACCTATGCCTCCAGCTTTCATTCTCACCTTGTGTTCCATTTTTGGACACTTTGTAAGACTGTTCACTGTCTTCTTTTCCATCCCTTAGACACTATCATGACATTCCCTTGAATAGTTCATGAAATACTTCCAAATGTTTAATTTGACCATCTGAACGGTATATCGATGCACTTCCATGTGTTATCTTCTTTATTCTGATTGGGCAGCACCACGGATTTCATGTGCATTTTAAGTTAGTTCTTATTGGATCTAGTGACATCCTACTCTTTTCTGACTCAAGGGAATTACTACACTAAAATGATAACACTAACAGATGCTCAAGAAACTACACGATAAATTTCAGAAAACAATATTTATTTATGGAAGAAAACATCTGTGTGAACTAACCAGATCTCTGTTTGCACTAGGCGGTTTATCAAGTTTTCTTATGGCACATAAACATTGCACGAATATTTATGGTTTGTTTCTATTGAACACTTACCAATCATCAATTAAATTGCCTCCGTGTATAATGGAAAAAGCAAAAAAGAAGGACCTTCACATACTCAAGCCATTTAACTCCGCTTTACTTTGATATTAAATCCATTGGATGGTTTAAGTAAAGGAACCCCAACAGGGTTCAAAGACTTTTCACAAAGTTCTATACTCAGGGCATTAGTAACTTGGTCTTCTGTTTCGTTATTTACTGATGTTCAATTATGCCATGTTGACTACATACTGTTTCTAATGGTCAATACTTAACTGAAGTGTCACTCAGTTCAAAGCAACCAGGAAATGCTTTATATGCGTAACATGGATACATTCTTACAACAAACTTACTTCCTATTTCATAAGAGGAACCACCCTTTAGTAAGCTAACCTGATGGCACAATCCTTACTACACATACTTAGTACCATTTCTCAACAGAACGGCATAAGCAATTCAATTGCAGGAACCATCTCCTGCCAGTTAGCTAGTGATTTAAGCTACAATATTGGGGGACAGCTCCTTGGTGTACAAAAGCGGTGTACATCCCTTTCAGACCATAACAATGAGCAAGTCACCTGGAAGAATCCAAGGGTTCACCTCATTGGTTTCCCATCTTTTAATGATTGCTGTCCTTCATTGCATAATGCTCAGTCTCTGAGAACTGTCGTTTCACATTGCTCACCCGGTTTTTCCAGGGTTTCAGGCAGGAAAGTATCTTTGGTCCCTGCTACTCAACTTAAGTTACCCGTTAAACTTTGAATGTCAACTCACAATCTTAGTCTTTAATTGTAACCCCCCAAAACTATGTAACAAGCACTTTAAAACACCCTCTTGATTAATGCTTGCCAAATATTTATTAGACTCCCCAAAATATTTCACCAGTGTTTCTCATTTTCAATATACCATTTTTATTTGGAACGGAAATATTTCCTTGAAAGCACTCTATATGCACATGCAGAAGCATAGTTGTGCGCTATAAAGGAACAACCAAGTACATGAAGTATGTTACCTCCTCTGACCACAGCACGCCTCAGTAAGTATGACCATGGACACCTGACACTCATGTACATAAATAAAGTGTCGCAAACACTCTCCTATACAAAAAGGAGAAAAAACATTCTCATGAATTCTTATTCATTTTATATCTATTGAGTTGTATTTTTAATTATAGTAAATACTAAATTTTAAAATCATTTCCGGATTATTTTCAAACAATTGAATATTCTGCTTATTTTCAAACTAAAATTTCAAATTAAATTCTATTTCTTCTTTGTCGTAGCCCAGCCACGACGATTCTATTACGGGGTCGTCAAACGGGAAAAGGTATGGAATGGAAGGAAACGGTAGACAGAGTCTTAAAGATATATAGACACGTTGCCGTGGCGTCCGCCCGAACCCATCTACATCTAGAGATGTAGATGGGTTCGGGCGGACGCCACGGAAGTGTCCGCTGTGCCTTAGCCATGACCTCTGCGGCCTCCCCAAGCCTCCACCTTTATTCCTAGAAAAAATGGGGTCCATCAGCAATTCAGTTAAGTTTCCAAGGCAACTCATAGAAAACCCTTACCTCACCATTCAAATCAACCCTCCACTAATAAGAATCTAGCTTCCAGCCCCCTCCGGAGAGCTTCTGTGAGGCAAATAAGAACCGGGTGTGGCTCCTTGTTAACTAGGCAAATGAGGTGTGGTTTGGCTCAGCACCTCTGACCAGATTGCAAAAGTACCCTGTTTATTTATTTGTTTAGTCGCCAACACTTCTTTAAACATTTTATGAAAAATTACAGGTTAGAGTAGAATAGAATAGAATTAATAAAATACAGTACAGAAGTAGCCCTTTAATTTAACAAAGGAAACAAATTAAAAAAAAAAATAAACGTACTAATGCTTTATGTGTAATTTACGTCGTCATGTTACGCCTTGATAAGAGACATTTACCTAATAAAGAAATGGTAATATCTTCGCAAGGAAACTGAAATTTTCATATTTGAAAATGTACGTTTCATCTCGACTAATGAAAGATTTGACAGGGATCTGGAATGTTGGTTTTCCATGCCTCCCTTCCCTGCGCTTTCTGTCCCTACCCTACTGTTTCTTTCTCCCCACCCACCCCCTTCACCCCCGCAACCCTTGCTCACAAGACAAAATTGGAAAATTCTGAAGCTTATATGCTCACTAATCGGACTCCATATTTACCACGGTGTTGGTCTTACCATCCTCATCCCCTATAGAGGTTACACTTAGTCTGATGAGTTCGTATGGCCTACATCTTCTACCTATGCCTCCAGCTTTCATTCTCACCTTGTGTTCCATTTTTTGACACTTTGTAAGACTGTTCACTGTCTTCTTTTCCATCCCTTAGACACTATCATGACATTCCCTTGAATAGTTCATGAAATACTTCCAAATGTTTAATTTGACCATCTGAACGGTATATCGATGCACTTCCATGTGTTATCTTCTTTATTCTGATTGGGCAGCACCACGGATTTCATGTGCATTTTAAGTTAGTTCTTATTGGATCTAGTGACATCCTACTCTTTTCTGACTCAAGGGAATTACTACACTAAAATGATAACACTAACAGATGCTCAAGAAACTACACGATAAATTTCAGAAAACAATATTTATTTATGGAAGAAAACATCTGTGTGAACTAACCAGATCTCTGTTTGCACTAGGCGGTTTATCAAGTTTTCTTATGGCACATAAACATTGCACGAATATTTATGGTTTGTTTCTATTGAACACTTACCAATCATCAATTAAATTGCCTCCGTGTATAATGGAAAAAGCAAAAAAGAAGGACCTTAACATACTCAAGCCATTTAACTCCGCTTTACTTTGATATTAAATCCATTGGATAGTTTAAGTAAAGGAACCCCAACAGGGTTCAAAGACTTTTCACAAAGTTCTATACTCAGGGCATTAGTCACTTGGTCTTCCGTTTCGTTATTTACTGATGTTCAATTATGCCATGTTGACTACATACTGTTTCTAATGGTGAATACTTAACTGAAGTGTCACTCAGTTCAAAGCAACCAGGAAATGCTTTATATGCGTAACATGGATACATTCTTACAACAAACTTACTTCCTATTTCATAAGAGGAACCACCCTTTAGTAAGCTAACCTGATGGCACAATCCTTACTACACATACTTAGTACCATTTCTCAACAGAACGGCATAAGCAATTCAATTGCAGGAACCATCTCCTGCCAGTTAGCGTAGTGATTTAAGCTACAATATTGGGGGACAGCTCCTTGGTGTACAAAAGCGGTGTACATCCCTTTCAGACCATAACAATGAGCAAGTCACCTGGAAGAATCCAAGGGTTCACCTCATTGGTTTCCCATCTTTTAATGATTGCTGTCCTTCATTGCATAATGCTCAGTCTCTGAGAACTGTCGTTTCACATTGCTCACCCGGTTTTTCCAGGGTTTCAGGCAGGAAAGTATCTTTGGTCCCTGCTACTCAACTTAAGTTACCCGTTAAACTTTGAATGTCAACTCACAATCTTAGTCTTTAATTGTAACCCCCCAAAACTATGTAACAAGCACTTTAAAACACCCTCTTGATTAATGCTTGCCAAATTATTATTAGACTCCCCAAAATATTTCACCAGTGTTTCTCATTTTCAATATACCATTTTTATTTGGAACGGAAATATTTCCTTGAAAGCACTCTATATGCACATGCAGAAGCATAGTTGTGCGCTATAAAGGAACAACCAAGTACATGAAGTATGTTACCTCCTCTGACCACAGCACGCCTCAGTAAGTATGACCATGGACACCTGACACTCATGTACATAAATAAAGTGTCGCAAACACTCTCCTATACAAAAAGGAAAAAAAACATTCTCATGAATTCTTATTCATTTTATATCTATTGAGTTGTATTTTTAATTATAGTAAATACTAAATTTTTAAAATCATTTCCGGATTATTTTCAAACAATTGAATATTCTGCTTATTTTCAAACTAAAATTTCAAATTAAATTCTATTTCTTCTTTGTCGTAGCCCAGCCACGACGATTCTATTACGGGGTCGTCAAACGGGAAAAGGTATGGAATGGAAGGAAACGGTAGACAGAGTCTTAAAGATATATAGACACGTTGCCGTGGCGTCCGCCCGAACCCATCTACATCTAGAGATGTAGATGGGTTCGGGCGGACGCCACGGAAGTGTCCGCTGTGCCTTAGCCATGACCTCTCCGGCCTCCCCAAGCCTCCACCTTTATTCCTAGAAAAAATGGGGTCCATCAGCAATTCAGTTAAGTTTCCAAGGCAACTCATAGAAAACCCTTACCTCACCATTCAAATCAACCCTCCACTAATAAGAATCTAGCTTCCAGCCCCCTCCGGAGAGCTTCTGTGAGGCAAATAAGAACCGGGTGTGGCTCCTTGTTAACTAGGCAAATGAGGTGTGGTTTGGGCTCAGCACCTCTGACCAGATTGCAAAAGTACCCTGTTTATTTATTTGTTTAGTCGCCAACACTTCTTTAAACATTTTATGAAAAATTACAGGTTAGAGTAGAATAGAATAGAATTAATAAAATACAGTACAGAAGTAGCCCTTTAATTTAACAAAGGAAACAAATTAAAAAAAAAAATAAACGTACTAATGCTTTATGTGTAATTTACGTCGTCATGTTACGCCTTGATAAGAGACATTTACCTAATAAAGAAATGGTAATATCTTCGCAAGGAAACTGAAATTTTCATATTTCAAAATGTACGTTTCATCTCGACTAATGAAAGATTTGACAGGGATCTGGAATGTTGGTTTTCCATGCCTCCCTTCCCTGAGCTTTCTGTCCCTACCCTACTGTTTCTTTCTCCCCACCCACCCCCTTCACCCCCGCAACCCTTGCTCACAAGACAAAATTGGAAAATTCTGAAGCTTATATGCTCACTAATCGGACTCCATATTTACCACGGTGTTGGTCTTACCATCCTCATCCCCTATAGAGGTTACACTTAGTCTGATGAGTTCGTATGGCCTACATCTTCCACCTATGCCTCCAGCTTTCATTCTCACCTTGTGTTCCATTTTTGGACACTTTGTAAGACTGTTCACTGTCTTCTTTTCCATCCCTTAGACACTATCATGACATTCCCTTGAATAGTTCATGAAATACTTCCAAATGTTTAATTTGACCATCTGAACGGTATATCGATGCACTTCCATGTGTTATCTTCTTTATTCTGATTGGGCAGCACCACGGATTTCATGTGCATTTTAAGTTAGTTCTTATTGGATCTAGTGACATCCTACTCTTTTCTGACTCAAGGGAATTACTACACTAAAATGATAACACTAACAGATGCTCAAGAAACTACACGATAAATTTCAGAAAACAATATTTATTTATGGAAGAAAACATCTGTGTGAACTAACCAGATCGCTGTTTGCACTAGGCGGTTTATCAAGTTTTCTTATGGCACATAAACATTGCACGAATATTTATGGTTTGTTTCTATTGAACACTTACCAATCATCAATTAAATTGCCTCCGTGTATAATGGAAAAAGCAAAAAAGAAGGACCTTAACATACTCAAGCCATTTAACTCCGCTTTACTTTGATATTAAATCCATTGGATGGTTTAAGTAAAGGAACCCCAACAGGGTTCAAAGACTTTTCACAAAGTTCTATACTCAGGGCATTAGTCACTTGGTCTTCCGTTTCGTTATTTACTGATGTTCAATTATGCCATGTTGACTACATACTGTTTCTAATGGTGAATACTTAACTGAAGTGTCACTCAGTTCAAAGCAACCAGGAAATGCTTTATATGCGTAACATGGATACATTCTTACAACAAACTTACTTCCTATTTCATAAGAGGAACCACCCTTTAGTAAGCTAACCTGATGGCACAATCCTTACTACACATACTTAGTACCATTTCTCAACAGAACGGCATAAGCAATTCAATTGCAGGATCCATCTCCTGCCAGTTAGCGTAGTGATTTAAGCTACAATATTGGGGGACAGCTCCTTGGTGTACAAAAGCGGTGTACATCCCTTTCAGACCATAACAATGAGCAAGTCACCTGGAAGAATCCAAGGGTTCACCTCATTGGTTTCCCATCTTTTAATGATTGCTGTCCTTCATTGCATAATGCTCAGTCTCTGAGAACTGTCGTTTCACATTGCTCACCCGGTTTTTCCAGGGTTTCAGGCAGGAAAGTATCTTTGGTCCCTGCTACTCAACTTAAGTTACCCGTTAAACTTTGAATGTCAACTCACAATCTTAGTCTTTAATTGTAACCCCCCAAAACTATGTAACAAGCACTTTAAAACACCCTCTTGATTAATACTTGCCAAATTATTATTAGACTCTTCAAAATATTTCACCAGTGTTTCTCATTTTCAATATACCATTTTTATTTGGAACGGAAATATTTCCTTGAAAGCACTCTATATGCACATGCAGAAGCATAGTTGTGCGCTATAAAGGAACAACCAAGTACATGAAGTATGTTACCTCCTCTGACCACAGCACGCCTCAGTAAGTATGACCATGGACACCTGACACTCATGTACATAAATAAAGTGTCGCAAACACTCTCCTATACAAAAAGGAGAAAAAACATTCTCATGAATTCTTATTCATTTTATATCTATTGAGTTGTATTTTTAATTATAGTAAATACTAAATTTTTAAAATCATTTCCGGATTATTTTCAAACAATTGAATATTCTGCTTATTTTCAAACTAAAATTTCAAATTAAATTCTATTTCTTCTTTGTCGTAGCCCAGCCACGACGATTCTATTACGGGGTCGTCAAACGGGAAAAGGTATAAAATGGAAGGAAACGGTAGACAGAGTCTTAAAGATATATAGACACGTTGCCGTGGCGTCCGCCCGAACCCATCTACATCTAGAGATGTAGATGGGTTCGGGCGGACGCCACGGAAGTGTCCGCTGTGCCTTAGCCATGACCTCTCCGGCCTCCCCAAGCCTCCACCTTTATTCCTAGAAAAAATGGGGTCCATCAGCAATTCAGTTAAGTTTCCAAGGCAACTCATAGAAAACCCTTACCTCACCATTCAAATCAACCTTCCACTAATAAGAATCTAGCTTCCAGCCCCCTCCGGAGAGCTTCTGTGAGGCAAATAAGAACCGGGTGTGGCTCCTTGTTAACTAGGCAAATGAGGTGTGGTTTGGGCTCAGCACCTCTGACCAGATTGCAAAAGTACCCTGTTTATTTATTTGTTTAGTCGCCAACACTTCTTTAAACATTTTATGAAAAATTACAGGTTAGAGTAGAATAGAATAGAATTAATAAAATACAGTACAGAAGTAGCCCTTTAATTTAACAAAGGAAACAAATTAAAAAAAATAATAAACGTACTAATGCTTTATGTGTAATTTACGTCGTCATGTTACGCCTTGATAAGAGACATTTACCTAATAAAGTAATGGTAATATCTTCGCAAGGAAACTGAAATTTTTATATTTGAAAATGTACGTTTCATCTCGACTAATGAAAGATTTGACAGGGATCTGGAATGTTGGTTTTCCTTGCCTCCCTTCCCTGCGCTTTCTGTCCCTACCCTACTGTTTCTTTCTCCCCCCCCCTCCCCCGCAACCCTTGCTCACAAGACAAAATTGGAAAATTCTGAAGCTTATATGCTCACTAATCGGACTCCATATTTACCACGGTGTTGGTCTTACCATCCTCATCCCCTATAGAGGTTACACTTAGTCTGATGAGTTCGTATGGCCTACATCTTCTACCTATGCCTCCAGCTTTCATTCTCACCTTGTGTTCCATTTTTGGACACTTTGTAAGACTGTTCACTGTCTTCTTTTCCATCCCTTAGACACTATCATGACATTCCCTTGAATAGTTCATGAAATACTTCCAAATGTTTAATTTGACCATCTGAACGGTATATCGATGCACTTCCATGTGTTATCTTCTTTATTCTGATTGGGCAGCACCACGGATTTCATGTGCATTTTAAGTTAGTTCTTATTAAATCTAGTGACATCCTACTCTTTTCTGACTCAAGGGAATTACTACACTAAAATGATAACACTAACAGATGCTCAAGAAACTACACGATAAATTTCAGAAAACAATATTTATTTATGGAAGAAAACATCTGTGTGAACTAACCAGATCTCTGTTTGCACTAGGCGGTTTATCAAGTTTTCTTATGGCACATAAACATTGCACGAATATTTATGGTTTGTTTCTATTGAACACTTACCAATCATCAATTAAATTGCCTCCGTGTATAATGGAAAAAGCAAAAAAGAAGGACCTTAACATACTCAAGCCATTTAACTCCGCTTTACTTTGATATTAAATCCATTGGATAGTTTAAGTAAAGGAACCCCAACAGGGTTCAAAGACTTTTCACAAAGTTCTATACTCAGGGCATTAGTCACTTGGTCTTCCGTTTCGTTATCTACTGATGTTCAATTATGCCATGTTGACTACATACTGTTTCTAATGGTCAATACTTAACTGAAGTGTCACTCAGTTCAAAGCAACCAGGAAATGCTTTATATGCGTAACATGGATACATTCTTACAACAAACTTACTTCCTATTTCATAAGAGGAACCACCCTTTAGTAAGCTAACCTGATGGCACAATCCTTACTACACATACTTAGTACCATTTCTCAACAGAACGGCATAAGCAATTCAATTGCAGGAACCATCTCCTGCCAGTTAGCGTAGTGATTTAAGCTACAATATTGAGGGACAGCTCCTTGGTGTACAAAAGCGGTGTACATCCCTTTCAGACCATAACAAAGAGCAAGTCACCTGGAAGAATCCAAGGGTTCACCTCATTGGTTTCCCATCTTTTAATGATTGCTGTCCTTCATTGCATAATGCTCAGTCTCTGAGAACTGTCGTTTCACATTGCTCACCCGGTTTTTCCAGGGTTTCAGGCAGGAAAGTATCTTTGGTCCCTGCTACTCAACTTAAGTTACCCGTTAAACTTTGAATGTCAACTCACAATCTTAGTCTTTAATTGTAACCCCCCAAAACTATGTAACAAGCACTTTAAAACACCCTCTTGATTAATGCTTGCCAAATTATTATTAGACTCCCCAAAATATTTCACCAGTGTTTCTCATTTTCAATATACCATTTTTATTTGGAACGGAAATATTTCATTGAAAGCACTCTATATGCACATGCAGAAGCATAGTTGTGCGCTATAAAGGAACAACCAAGTACATGAAGTATGTTACCTCCTCTGACCACAGCACGCCTCAGTAAGTATGACCATGGACACCTGACACTCATGTACATAAATAAAGTGTCGCAAACACTCTCCTATACAAAAAGAAAAAAAAACATTCTCATGAATTCTTATTCATTTTATATCTATTGAGTTGTATTTTTAATTATAGTAAATACTAAATTTTTAAAATCATTTCCGGATTATTTTCAAACAATTGAATATTCTGCTTATTTTCAAACTAAAATTTCAAATTAAATTCTATTTCTTCTTTGTCGTAGCCCAGCCACGACGATTCTATTACGGGGTCGTCAAACGGGAAAAGGTATGGAATGGAAGTAAATGGTAGACAGAGTCTTAAAGATATATAGACACGTTGCCGTGGCGTCCGCCCGAACCCATCTACATCTCTCTAGATGTAGATGGGTTCGGGCGGACGCCACGGAAGTGTCCGCTGTGCCTTAGCCATGACCTCTCTGACCTCCCCAAGCCTCCACCTTTATTCCTAGAAAAAATGGGGTCCATCAGCAATTCAGTTAAGTTTCCAAGGCAACTCATAGAAAACCCTTACCTCACCATTCAAATCAACCTTCCACTAATAAGAATCTAGCTTCCAGCCCCCTCCGGAGAGCTTCTGTGAGGCAAATAAGAACCGGGTGTGGCTCCTTGTTAACTAGGCAAATGAGGTGTGGTTTGGGCTCAGCACCTCTGACCAGATTGCAAAAGTACCCTGTTTATTTATTTGTTTAGTCGCCAACACTTCTTTAAACATTTTATGAAAAATTACAGGTAAGAGTAGAATAGAATAGAATTAATAAAATACAGTACAGAAGTAGCCCCTTAATTTAACAAAGGAAACAAATTAAAAAAAAAAATAAACGTACTAATGCTTTATGTGTAATTTACGTCGTCATGTTACGCCTTGATAAGAGACATTTACCTAATAAAGAAATGGTAATATCTTCGCAAGGAAACTGAAATTTTCATATTTGAAAATGTACGTTTCATCTCGACTAATGAAAGATTTGACAGGGATCTGGAATGTTGGTTTTCCTTGCCTCCCTTCCCTGCGCTTTCTGTCCCTACCCTACTGTTTCTTTCTCCCGCCCCCCTTCCCCCCCGCAACCCTTGCTCACAAGACAAAATTGGAAAATTCTGAAGCTTATATGCTCACTAATCGGACTCCATGTTTACCACGGTGTTGGTCTTACCATCCTCATCCCCTATAGAGGTTACACTTAGTCTGATGAGTTCGTATGGCCTACATCTTCCACCTATGCCTCCAGCTTTCATTCTCACCTTGTGTTCCATTTTTGGACACTTTGTAAGACTGTTCACAGTCTTCTTTTCCATCCCTTAGACACTATCATGACATTCCCTTGAATAGTTCATGAAATACTTCCAAATGTTTAATTTGACCATCTGAACGGTATATCGATGCACTTCCATGTGTTATCTTCTTTATTCTGATTGGGCAGCACCACGGATTTCATGTGCATTTTAAGTTAGTTCTTATTGGATCTAGTGACATCCTACTCTTTTCTGACTCAAGGGAATTACTACACTAAAATGATAACACTAACAGATGCTCAAGAAACTACACGATAAATTTCAGAAAACAATATTTATTTATGGAAGAAAACATCTGTGTGAACTAACCAGATCTCTGTTTGCACTAGGCGGTTTATCAAGTTTTCTTATGGCACATAAACATTGCACGAATATTTATGGTTTGTTTCTATTGAACACTTACCAATCATCAATTAAATTGCCTCCGTGTATAATGGAAAAAGCAAAAAAGAAGGACCTTAACATACTCAAGCCATTTAACTCCGCTTTACTTTGATATTAAATCCATTGGATAGTTTAAGTAAAGGAACCCCAACAGGGTTCAAAGACTTTTCACAAAGTTCTATACTCAGGGCATTAGTAACTTGGTCTTCTGTTTCGTTATTTACTGATGTTCAATTATGCCATGTTGACTACATACTGTTTCTAATGGTCAATACTTAACTGAAGTGTCACTCAGTTCAAAGCAACCAGGAAATGCTTTATATGCGTAACATGGATACATTCTTACAACAAACTTACTTCCTATACATAAGAGGAACCACCCTTTAGTAAGCTAACCTGATGGCACAATCCTTACTACACATACTTAGTACCATTTCTCAACAGAACGGCATAAGCAATTCAATTGCAGGAACCATCTCCTGCCAGTTAGCGTAGTGATTTAAGCTACAATATTGAGGGACAGCTCCTTGGTGTACAAAAGCGGTGTACATCCCTTTCAGACCATGACAAAGAGCAAGTCACCTGGAAGAATCCAAGGGTTCATCTCATTGGTTTCCCATCTTTTAATGATTGCTGTCCTTCATTGCATAATGCTCAGTCTCTGAGAACTGTCGTTTCACATTGCTCACCCGGTTTTTCCAGGGTTTCAGGCAGGAAAGTATCTTTGGTCCCTGCTACTCAACTTAAGTTACCCGTTAAACTTTGAATGTCAACTCACAATCTTAGTCTTTAATTGTAACCCCCCAAAACTATGTAACAAGCACTTTAAAACACCCTCTTGATTAATACTTGCCAAATTATTATTAGACTCCCCAAAATATTTCACCAGTGTTTCTCATTTTCAATATACCATTTTTATTTAGAACGGAAATATTTCATTGAAAGCACTCTATATGCACATGCAGAAGCATAGTTGTGCGCTATAAAGGAACAACCAAGTACATGAAGTATGTTACCTCCTCTGACCACAGCACGCCTCAGTAAGTATGACCATGGACACCTGACACTCATGTACATAAATAAAGTGTCGCAAACACTCTCCTATACAAAAAGGAGAAAAAACATTCTCATGAATTCTTATTCATTTTATATCTATTGAGTTGTATTTTTAATTATAGTAAATGCTAAAGTTTAAAATCATTTCCGGATTATTTTCAAACAATTGAATATTCTGCTTATTTTCAAACTAAAATTTCAAATTAAATTCTATTTCTTCTTTGTCGTAGCCCAGCCACGACGATTCTATTACGGGGACGTCAAACGGGAAAAGGTATGGAATGGAAGTAAACGGTAGACAGAGTCTTAAAGATATATAGACACGTTGCCGTGGCGTCCGCCCGAACCCATCTACATCTAGAGATGTAGATGGGTTCGGGCGGACGCCACGGAAGTGTCCGCTGTGCCTTAGCCATGACCTCTCCGGCCTCCCCAAGCCTCCACCTTTATTCCTAGAAAAAATGGGGTCCATCAGCAATTCAGTTAAGTTTCCAAGGCAACTCATAGAAAACCCTTACCTCACCATTCAAATCAACCTTCCACTAATAAGAATCTAGCTTCCAGCCCCCTCCGGAGAGCTTCTGTGAGGCAAATAAGAACCGGGTGTGGCTCCTTGTTAACTAGGCAAATGAGGTGTGGTTTGGGCTCAGCACCTCTGACCAGATTGCAAAAGTACCCTGTTTATTTATTTGTTTAGTCGCCAACACTTCTTTAAACATTTTATGAAAAATTACAGGTTAGAGTAGAATAGAATAGAATTAATAAAATACAGTACAGAAGTAGCCCTTTAATTTAACAAAGGAAACAAATTAAAAAAAAAAATAAACGTACTAATCCTTTATGTGTAATTTACGTCGTCATGTTACGCCTTGATAAGAGACATTTACCTAATAAAGAAATGGTAATATCTTCACAAGGAAACTGAAATTTTCATATTTGAAAATGTACGTTTCATCTCGACTAATGAAAGATTTGACAGGGATCTGGAATGTTGGTTTTCCTTGCCTCCCTTCCCTGCGCTTTCTGTCCCTACCCTACTGTTTCTTTCTCTCCCCCTCTTCCCCCCCGCAACCCTTGCTCACAAGACAAAATTGGAAAATTCTGAAGCTTATATGCTCACTAATCGGACTCCATATTTACCACGGTGTTGGTCTTACCATCCTCATCCCCTATAGAGGTTACACTTAGTCTGATGAGTTCGTATGGCCTACATCTTCTACCTATGCCTCCAGCTTTCATTCTCACCTTGTGTTCCATTTTTGGACACTTTGTAAGACTGTTCACTGTCTTCTTTTCCATCCCTTAGACACTATCATGACATTCCCTTGAATAGTTCATGAAATACTTCCAAATGTTTAATTTGACCATCTGAACGGTATATCGATGCACTTCCATGTGTTATCTTCTTTATTCTGATTGGGCAGCACCACGGATTTCATGTGCATTTTAAGTTAGTTCTTATTGGATCTAGTGACATCCTACTCTTTTCTGACTCAAGGGAATTACTACACTAAAATGATAACATTAACAGATGCTCAAGAAACTACACGATAAATTTCAGAAAACAATATTTATTTATGGAAGAAAACATCTGTGTGAACTAACCAGATCTCTGTTTGCACTAGGCGGTTTATCAAGTTTTCTTATGGCACATAAACATTGCACGAATATTTATGGTTTGTTTCTATTGAACACTTACCAATCATCAATTAAATTGCCTCCGTGTATAATGGAAAAAGCAAAAAAGAAGGACCTTAACATACTCAAGCCATTTAACTCCGCTTTACTTTGATATTAAATCCATTGGATAGTTTAAGTAAAGGAACCCCAACAGGGTTCAAAGACTTTTCACAAAGTTCTATACTCAGGGCATTAGTAACTTGGTCTTCCGTTTCGTTATTTACTGATGTTCAATTATGCCATGTTGACTACATACTGTTTCTAATGGTCAATACTTAACTGAAGTGTCACTCAGTTCAAAGCAACCAGGAAATGCTTTATATGCGTAACATGGATACATTCTTACAACAAACTTACTTCCTATTTCATAAGAGGAACCACCCTTTAGTAAGCTAACCTGATGGCACAATCCTTACTACACATACTTAGTACCATTTCTCAACAGAACGGCATAAGCAATTCAATTGCAGGAACCATCTCCTGCCAGTTAGCGTAGTGATTTAGGCTACAATATTGAGGGACAGCTCCTTGGTGTACTAAAGCGGTGTACATCCCTTTCAGACCATAACAATGAGCAAGTCACCTGGAAGAATCCAAGGGTTCACCTCATTGGTTTCCCATCTTTTAATGATTGCTGTCCTTCATTGCATAATGCTCAGTCTCTGAGAACTGTCGTTTCACATTGCTCACCCGGTTTTTCCAGGGTTTCAGGCAGGAAAGTATCTTTGGTCCCTGCTACTCAACTTAAGTTACCCGTTAAACTTTGAATGTCAACTCACAATCTTAGTCTTTAATTGTAACCCCCCAAAACTATGTAACAAGCACTTTAAAACACCCTCTTGATTAATACTTGCCAAATTATTATTAGACTCCCCAAAATATTTCACCAGTGTTTCTCATTTTCAATATACCATTTTTATTTGGAACGGAAATATTTCATTGAAAGCACTCTATATGCACATGCAGAAGCATAGTTGTGCGCTATAAAGGAACAACCAAGTACATGAAGTATGTTACCTCCTCTGACCACAGCACGCCTCAGTAAGTATGACCATGGACACCTGACACTCATGTACATAAATAAAGTGTCGCAAACACTCTCCTATACAAAAAGGAGAAAAAACATTCTCATGAATTCTTATTCATTTTATATCTATTGAGTTGTATTTTTAATTATAGTAAATACTAAATTTTTAAAATCATTTCCGGATTATTTTCAAACAATTGAATATTCTGCTTATTTTCAAACTAAAATTTCAAATTAAATTCTATTTCTTCTTTGTCGTAGCCCAGCCACGACGATTCTATTACGGGGTCGTCAAACGGGAAAAGGTATGGAATGGAAGGAAACGGTAGACAGAGTCTTAAAGATATATAGACACGTTGCCGTGGCGTCCGCCCGAACCCATCTACATCTAGAGATGTAGATGGGTTCGGGCGGACGCCACGGAAGTGTCCGCTGTGCCTTAGCCATGACCTCTCCGGCCTCCCCAAGTCTCCACCTTTATTCCTAGAAAAAATGGGGTCCATCAGCAATTCAGTTAAGTTTCCAAGGCAACTCATAGAAAACCCTTACCTCACCATTCAAATCAACCTTCCACTAATAAGAATCTAGCTTCCAGCCCCTCCGGAGAGCTTCTGTGAGGCAAATAAGAACCGGGTGTGGCTCCTTGTTAACTAGGCAAATGAGGTGTGGTTTGGGCTCAGCACCTCTGACCAGATTGCAAAAGTACCCTGTTTATTTATTTGTTTAGTCGCCAACACTTCTTTAAACATTTTATGAAAAATTACAGGTTAAAGTAGAATAGAATAGAATTAATAAAATACAGTACAGAAGTAGCCCTTTAATTTAACAAAGGAAACAAATTAAAAAAAAAATAAACGTACTAATCCTTTATGTGTAATTTACGTCGTCATGTTACGCCTTGATAAGAGACATTTACCTAATAAAGAAATGGTAATATCTTCGCAAGGAAACTGAAATTTTCATATTTGAAAATGTACGTTTCATCTCGACTAATGAAAGATTTGACAGGGATCTGGAATGTTGGTTTTCCTTGCCTCCCTTCCCTGCGCTTTCTGTCCCTACCCTACTGTTTCTTTCTCTCCCCCTCTTCCCCCCCGCAACCCTTGCTCACAAGACAAAATTGGAAAATTCTGAAGCTTATATGCTCACTAATCGGACTCCATATTTACCACGGTGTTGGTCTTACCATCCTCATCCCCTATAGAGGTTACACTTATTCTGATGAGTTCGTATGGCCTACATCTTCTACCTATGCCTCCAGCTTTCATTCTCACCTTGTGTTCCATTTTTGGACACTTTGTAAGACTGTTCACTGTCTTCTTTTCCATCCCTTAGACACTATCATGACATTCCCTTGAATAGTTCATGAAATACTTCCAAATGTTTAATTTGACCATCTGAACGGTATATCGATGCACTTCCATGTGTTATCTTCTTTATTCTGATTGGGCAGCACCACGGATTTCATGTGCATTTTAAGTTAGTTCTTATTGGATCTAGTGACATCCTAGTCTTTTCTGACTCAAGGGAATTACTACACTAAAATGATAACACTAACAGATGCTCAAGAAACTACACGATAAATTTCAGAAAACAATATTTATTTATGGAAGAAAACATCTGTGTGATCTAACCAGATCTCTGTTTGCACTAGGCGGTTTATCAAGTTTTCTTATGGCACATAAACATTGCACGAATATTTATGGTTAGTTTCTATTGAACACTTACCAATCATCAATTAAATTGCCTCCGTGTATAATGGAAAAAGCAAAAAAGAAGGACCTTAACATACTCAAGCCATTTAACTCCGCTTTACTTTGATATTAAATCCATTGGATAGTTTAAGTAAAGGAACCCCAACAGGGTTCAAAGACTTTTCACAAAGTTCTATACTCAGGGCATTAGTCACTTGGTCTTCCGTTTCGTTATTTACTGATGTTCAATTATGCCATGTTGACTACATACTGTTTCTAATGGTCAATACTTAACTGAAGTGTCACTCAGTTCAAAGCAACCAGGAAATGCTTTATATGCGTAACATGGATACATTCTTACAACAAACTTACTTCCTATTTCATAAGAGGAACCACCCTTTAGTAAGCTAACCTGATGGCACAATCCTTACTACACATACTTAGTACCATTTCTCAACAGAACGGCATAAGCAATTCAATTGCAGGAACCATCTCCTGCCAGTTAGCGTAGTGATTTAGGCTACAATATTGAGGGACAGCTCCTTGGTGTACAAAAGCGGTGTACATCCCTTTCAGACCATAACAATGAGCAAGTCACCTGGAAGAATCCAAGGGTTCACCTCATTGGTTTCCCATCTTTTAATGATTGCTGTCCTTCATTGCATAATGCTCAGTCTCTGAGAACTGTCGTTTCACATTGCTCACCCGGTTTTTCCAGGGTTTCAGGCAGGAAAGTATCTTTGGTCCCTGCTACTCAACTTAAGTTACCCGTTAAACTTTGAATGTCAACTCACAATCTTAGTCTTTAATTGTAACCCCCCAAAACTATGTAACAAGCACTTTAAAACACCCTCTTGATTAATGCTTGCCAAATTATTATTAGACTCCCCAAAATATTTCACCAGTGTTTCTCATTTTCAATATACCATTTTTATTTGGAACGGAAATATTTCATTGAAAGCACTCTATATGCACATGCAGAAGCATAGTTGTGCGCTATAAAGGAACAACCAAGTACATGAAGTATGTTACCTCCTCTGACCACAGCACGCCTCAGTAAGTATGACCATGGACACCTGACACTCATGTACATAAATAAAGTGTCGCAAACACTCTCCTATACAAAAAGGAGAAAAAACATTCTCATGAATTCTTATTCATTTTATATCTATTGAGTTGTATTTTTAATTATAGTAAATACTAAATTTTTAAAATCATTTCCGGATTATTTTCAAACAATTGTATATTCTGCTTATTTTCAAACTAAAATTTCAAATTAAATTCTATTTCTTCTTTGTCGTAGCCCAGCCACGACGATTCTATTACGGGGTCGTCAAACGGGAAAAGGTATGGAATGGAAGTAAACGGTAGACAGAGTCTTAAAGATATATAGACACGTTGCCGTGGCGTCCGCCCGAACCCATCTACATAGATGTAGATGGGTTCGGGCGGACGCCACGGAAGTGTCCGCTGTGCCTTAGCCATGACCTCTCCGGCCTCCCCAAGCCTCCACCTTTATTCCTAGAAAAAATGGGGTCCATCAACAATTCAGTTAAGTTTCCAAGGCAACTCATAGAAAACCCTTACCTCACCATTCAAATCAACCTTCCACTAATAAGAATCTAGCTTCCAGCCCCCTCCGGAGAGCTTCTGTGAGGCAAATAAGAACCGGGTGTGGCTCCTTGTTAACTAGGCAAATGAGGTGTGGTTTGGGCTCAGCACCTCTGACCAGATTGCAAAAGTACCCTGTTTATTTATTTGTTTAGTCGCCAACACTTCTTTAAACATTTTATGAAAAATTACAGGTTAGAGGAGAATAGAATAGAATTAATAAAATACAGTACAGAAGTAGCCCTTTAATTTAACAAAGGAAACAAATTAAAAAAAATAATAAACGTACTAATGCTTTATGTGTAATTTACGTCGTCATGTTACGCCTTGATAAGAGACATTTACCTAATAAAGAAATGGTAATATCTTCGCAAGGAAACTGAAATTTTCATATTTGAAAATGTACGTTTCATCTCGACTAATGAAAGATTTGACAGGGATCTGGAATGTTGGTTTTCCTTGCCTCCCTTCCCTGCGCTTTCTGTCCCTACCCTACTGTTTCTTTCTCCCCCCCCCTTCCCCCCCGCAACCCTTGCTCACAAGACAAAATTGGAAAATTCTGAAGCTTATATGCTCACTAATCGGACTCCATATTTACCACGGTGTTGGTCTTACCATCCTCATCCCCTATAGAGGTTACACTTTGTCTGATGAGTTCGTATGGCCTACATCTTCTACCTATGCCTCCAGCTTTCATTCTCACCTTGTGTTCCATTTTTGGACACTTTGTAAGACTGTTCACTGTCTTCTTTTCCATCCCTTAGACACTATCATGACATTCCCTTGAATAGTTCATGAAATACTTCCAAATGTTTAATTTGACCATCTGAACGGTATATCGATGCACTTCCATGAGTTATCTTCTTTATTCTGATTGGGCAGCACCACGGATTTCATGTGCATTTTAAGTTAGTTCTTATTGGATCTAGTGACATCCTAGTCTTTTCTGACTCAAGGGAATTACTACACTAAAATGATAACACTAACAGATGCTCAAGAAACTACACGATAAATTTCAGAAAACAATATTTATTTATGGAAGAAAACATCTGTGTGAACTAACCAGATCTCTGTTTGCACTAGGCGGTTTATCAAGTTTTCTTATGGCACATAAACATTGCGCGAATATTTATGGTTTGTTTCTATTGAACACTTACCAATCATCAATTAAATTGCCTCCGTGTATAATGGAAAAAGCAAAAAAGAAGGACCTTAACATACTCAAGCCATTTAACTCCGCTTTACTTTGATATTAAATCCATTGGATAGTTTAAGTAAAGGAACCCCAACAGGGTTCAAAGACTTTTCACAAAGTTCTATACTCAGGGCATTAGTAACTTGGTCTTCCGTTTCGTTATTTACTGATGTTCAATTATGCCATGTTGACTACATACTGTTTCTAATGGTGAATACTTAACTGAAGTGTCACTCAGTTCAAAGCAACCAGGAAATGCTTTATATGCGTAACATGGATACATTCTTACAACAAACTTACTTCCTATTTCATAAGAGGAACCACCCTTTAGTAAGCTAACCTGATGGCACAATCCTTACTACACATACTTAGTACCATTTCTCAACAGAACGGCATAAGCAATTCAATTGCAGGAACCATCTCCTGCCAGTTAGCGTAGTGATTTAGGCTACAATATTGAGGGACAGCTCCTTGGTGTACAAAAGCGGTGTACATCCCTTTCAGACCATAACAATGAGCAAGTCACCTGGAAGAATCCAAGGGTTCACCTCATTGGTTTCCCATCTTTTAATGATTGCTGTCCTTCATTGCATAATGCTCAGTCTCTGAGAACTGTCGTTTCACATTGCTCACCCGGTTTTTCCAGGGTTTCAGGCAGGAAAGTATCTTTGGTCCCTGCTACTCAACTTAAGTTACCCGTTAAACTTTGAATGTCAACTCACAATCTTAGTCTTTAATTGTAACCCCCCAAAACTATGTAACAAGCACTTTAAAACACCCTCTTGATTAATACTTGCCAAATTATTATTAGACTCCCCAAAATATTTCACCAGTGTTTCTCATTTTCAATATACCATTTTTATTTGGAACGGAAATATTTCATTGAAAGCACTCTATATGCACATGCAGAAGCATAGTTGTGCGCTATAAAGGAACAACCAAGTACATGAAGTATGTTACCTCCTCTGACCACAGCACGCCTCAGTAAGTATGACCATGGACACCTGACACTCATGTACATAAATAAAGTGTCGCAAACACTCTCCTATACAAAAAGGAGAAAAAACATTCTCATGAATTCTTATTCATTTTATATCTATTGAGTTGTATTTTTAATTATAGTAAATACTAAATTTTTAAAATCATTTCCGGATTATTTTCAAACAATTGAATATTCTGCTTATTTTCAAACTAAAATTTCAAATTAAATTCTATTTCTTCTTTGTCGTAGCCCAGCCACGACGATTCTATTACGGGGTCGTCAAACGGGAAAAGGTATGGAATGGAAGGAAACGGTAGACAGAGTCTTAAAGATATATAGACACGTTGCCGTGGCGTCCGCCCGAACCCATCTACATCTAGAGATGTAGATGGGTTCGGGCGGACGCCACGGAAGTGTCCGCTGTGCCTTAGCCATGACCTCTCCGGCCTCCCCAAGTCTCCACCTTTATTCCTAGAAAAAATGGGGTCCATCAGCAATTCAGTTAAGTTTCCAAGGCAACTCATAGAAAACCCTTACCTCACCATTCAAATCAACCTTCCACTAATAAGAATCTAGCTTCCAGCCCCTCCGGAGAGCTTCTGTGAGGCAAATAAGAACCGGGTGTGGCTCCTTGTTAACTAGGCAAATGAGGTGTGGTTTGGGCTCAGCACCTCTGACCAGATTGCAAAAGTACCCTGTTTATTTATTTGTTTAGTCGCCAACACTTCTTTAAACATTTTATGAAAAATTACAGGTTAAAGTAGAATAGAATAGAATTAATAAAATACAGTACAGAAGTAGCCCTTTAATTTAACAAAGGAAACAAATTAAAAAAAAAATAAACGTACTAATCCTTTATGTGTAATTTACGTCGTCATGTTACGCCTTGATAAGAGACATTTACCTAATAAAGAAATGGTAATATCTTCGCAAGGAAACTGAAATTTTCATATTTGAAAATGTACGTTTCATCTCGACTAATGAAAGATTTGACAGGGATCTGGAATGTTGGTTTTCCTTGCCTCCCTTCCCTGCGCTTTCTGTCCCTACCCTACTGTTTCTTTCTCTCCCCCTCTTCCCCCCCGCAACCCTTGCTCACAAGACAAAATTGGAAAATTCTGAAGCTTATATGCTCACTAATCGGACTCCATATTTACCACGGTGTTGGTCTTACCATCCTCATCCCCTATAGAGGTTACACTTATTCTGATGAGTTCGTATGGCCTACATCTTCTACCTATGCCTCCAGCTTTCATTCTCACCTTGTGTTCCATTTTTGGACACTTTGTAAGACTGTTCACTGTCTTCTTTTCCATCCCTTAGACACTATCATGACATTCCCTTGAATAGTTCATGAAATACTTCCAAATGTTTAATTTGACCATCTGAACGGTATATCGATGCACTTCCATGTGTTATCTTCTTTATTCTGATTGGGCAGCACCACGGATTTCATGTGCATTTTAAGTTAGTTCTTATTGGATCTAGTGACATCCTAGTCTTTTCTGACTCAAGGGAATTACTACACTAAAATGATAACACTAACAGATGCTCAAGAAACTACACGATAAATTTCAGAAAACAATATTTATTTATGGAAGAAAACATCTGTGTGATCTAACCAGATCTCTGTTTGCACTAGGCGGTTCATCAAGTTTTCTTATGGCACATAAACATTGCACGAATATTTATGGTTAGTTTCTATTGAACACTTACCAATCATCAATTAAATTGCCTCCGTGTATAATGGAAAAAGCAAAAAAGAAGGACCTTAACATACTCAAGCCATTTAACTCCGCTTTACTTTGATATTAAATCCATTGGATAGTTTAAGTAAAGGAACCCCAACAGGGTTCAAAGACTTTTCACAAAGTTCTATACTCAGGGCATTAGTCACTTGGTCTTCCGTTTCGTTATTTACTGATGTTCAATTATGCCATGTTGACTACATACTGTTTCTAATGGTCAATACTTAACTGAAGTGTCACTCAGTTCAAAGCAACCAGGAAATGCTTTATATGCGTAACATGGATACATTCTTACAACAAACTTACTTCCTATTTCATAAGAGGAACCACCCTTTAGTAAGCTAACCTGATGGCACAATCCTTACTACACATACTTAGTACCATTTCTCAACAGAACGGCATAAGCAATTCAATTGCAGGAACCATCTCCTGCCAGTTAGCGTAGTGATTTAGGCTACAATATTGAGGGACAGCTCCTTGGTGTACAAAAGCGGTGTACATCCCTTTCAGACCATAACAATGAGCAAGTCACCTGGAAGAATCCAAGGGTTCACCTCATTGGTTTCCCATCTTTTAATGATTGCTGTCCTTCATTGCATAATGCTCAGTCTCTGAGAACTGTCGTTTCACATTGCTCACCCGGTTTTTCCAGGGTTTCAGGCAGGAAAGTATCTTTGGTCCCTGCTACTCAACTTAAGTTACCCGTTAAACTTTGAATGTCAACTCACAATCTTAGTCTTTAATTGTAACCCCCCAAAACTATGTAACAAGCACTTTAAAACACCCTCTTGATTAATGCTTGCCAAATTATTATTAGACTCCCCAAAATATTTCACCAGTGTTTCTCATTTTCAATATACCATTTTTATTTGGAACGGAAATATTTCATTGAAAGCACTCTATATGCACATGCAGAAGCATAGTTGTGCGCTATAAAGGAACAACCAAGTACATGAAGTATGTTACCTCCTCTGACCACAGCACGCCTCAGTAAGTATGACCATGGACACCTGACACTCATGTACATAAATAAAGTGTCGCAAACACTCTCCTATACAAAAAGGAGAAAAAACATTCTCATGAATTCTTATTCATTTTATATCTATTGAGTTGTATTTTTAATTATAGTAAATACTAAATTTTTAAAATCATTTCCGGATTATTTTCAAACAATTGTATATTCTGCTTATTTTCAAACTAAAATTTCAAATTAAATTCTATTTCTTCTTTGTCGTAGCCCAGCCACGACGATTCTATTACGGGGTCGTCAAACGGGAAAAGGTATGGAATGGAAGTAAACGGTAGACAGAGTCTTAAAGATATATAGACACGTTGCCGTGGCGTCCGCCCGAACCCATCTACATAGATGTAGATGGGTTCGGGCGGACGCCACGGAAGTGTCCGCTGTGCCTTAGCCATGACCTCTCCGGCCTCCCCAAGCCTCCACCTTTATTCCTAGAAAAAATGGGGTCCATCAACAATTCAGTTAAGTTTCCAAGGCAACTCATAGAAAACCCTTACCTCACCATTCAAATCAACCTTCCACTAATAAGAATCTAGCTTCCAGCCCCCTCCGGAGAGCTTCTGTGAGGCAAATAAGAACCGGGTGTGGCTCCTTGTTAACTAGGCAAATGAGGTGTGGTTTGGGCTCAGCACCTCTGACCAGATTGCAAAAGTACCCTGTTTATTTATTTGTTTAGTCGCCAACACTTCTTTAAACATTTTATGAAAAATTACAGGTTAGAGGAGAATAGAATAGAATTAATAAAATACAGTACAGAAGTAGCCCTTTAATTTAACAAAGGAAACAAATTAAAAAAAATAATAAACGTACTAATGCTTTATGTGTAATTTACGTCGTCATGTTACGCCTTGATAAGAGACATTTACCTAATAAAGAAATGGTAATATCTTCGCAAGGAAACTGAAATTTTCATATTTGAAAATGTACGTTTCATCTCGACTAATGAAAGATTTGACAGGGATCTGGAATGTTGGTTTTCCTTGCCTCCCTTCCCTGCGCTTTCTGTCCCTACCCTACTGTTTCTTTCTCCCCCCCCCTTCCCCCCCGCAACCCTTGCTCACAAGACAAAATTGGAAAATTCTGAAGCTTATATGCTCACTAATCGGACTCCATATTTACCACGGTGTTGGTCTTACCATCCTCATCCCCTATAGAGGTTACACTTTGTCTGATGAGTTCGTATGGCCTACATCTTCTACCTATGCCTCCAGCTTTCATTCTCACCTTGTGTTCCATTTTTGGACACTTTGTAAGACTGTTCACTGTCTTCTTTTCCATCCCTTAGACACTATCATGACATTCCCTTGAATAGTTCATGAAATACTTCCAAATGTTTAATTTGACCATCTGAACGGTATATCGATGCACTTCCATGAGTTATCTTCTTTATTCTGATTGGGCAGCACCACGGATTTCATGTGCATTTTAAGTTAGTTCTTATTGGATCTAGTGACATCCTAGTCTTTTCTGACTCAAGGGAATTACTACACTAAAATGATAACACTAACAGATGCTCAAGAAACTACACGATAAATTTCAGAAAACAATATTTATTTATGGAAGAAAACATCTGTGTGAACTAACCAGATCTCTGTTTGCACTAGGCGGTTTATCAAGTTTTCTTATGGCACATAAACATTGCGCGAATATTTATGGTTTGTTTCTATTGAACACTTACCAATCATCAATTAAATTGCCTCCGTGTATAATGGAAAAAGCAAAAAAGAAGGACCTTAACATACTCAAGCCATTTAACTCCGCTTTACTTTGATATTAAATCCATTGGATAGTTTAAGTAAAGGAACCCCAACAGGGTTCAAAGACTTTTCACAAAGTTCTATACTCAGGGCATTAGTAACTTGGTCTTCCGTTTCGTTATTTACTGATGTTCAATTATGCCATGTTGACTACATACTGTTTCTAATGGTGAATACTTAACTGAAGTGTCACTCAGTTCAAAGCAACCAGGAAATGCTTTATATGCGTAACATGGATACATTCTTACAACAAACTTACTTCCTATTTCATAAGAGGAACCACCCTTTAGTAAGCTAACCTGATGGCACAATCCTTACTACACATACTTAGTACCATTTCTCAACAGAACGGCATAAGCAATTCAATTGCAGGAACCATCTCCTGCCAGTTAGCGTAGTGATTTAGGCTACAATATTGAGGGACAGCTCCTTGGTGTACAAAAGCGGTGTACATCCCTTTCAGACCATAACAATGAGCAAGTCACCTGGAAGAATCCAAGGGTTCACCTCATTGGTTTCCCATCTTTTAATGATTGCTGTCCTTCATTGCATAATGCTCAGTCTCTGAGAACTGTCGTTTCACATTGCTCACCCGGTTTTTCCAGGGTTTCAGGCAGGAAAGTATCTTTGGTCCCTGCTACTCAACTTAAGTTACCCGTTAAACTTTGAATGTCAACTCACAATCTTAGTCTTTAATTGTAACCCCCCAAAACTATGTAACAAGCACTTTAAAACACCCTCTTGATTAATACTTGCCAAATTATTATTAGACTCCCCAAAATATTTCACCAGTGTTTCTCATTTTCAATATACCATTTTTATTTGGAACGGAAATATTTCATTGAAAGCACTCTATATGCACATGCAGAAGCATAGTTGTGCGCTATAAAGGAACAACCAAGTACATGAAGTATGTTACCTCCTCTGACCACAGCACGCCTCAGTAAGTATGACCATGGACACCTGACACTCATGTACATAAATAAAGTGTCGCAAACACTCTCCTATACAAAAAGGAGAAAAAACATTCTCATGAATTCTTATTCATTTTATATCTATTGAGTTGTATTTTTAATTATAGTAAATACTAAATTTTTAAAATCATTTCCGGATTATTTTCAAACAATTGAATATTCTGCTTATTTTCAAACTAAAATTTCAAATTAAATTCTATTTCTTCTTTGTCGTAGCCCAGCCACGACGATTCTATTACGGGGTCGTCAAACGGGAAAAGGTATGGAATGGAAGGAAACGGTAGACAGAGTCTTAAAGATATATAGACACGTTGCCGTGGCGTCCGCCCGAACCCATCTACATCTAGAGATGTAGATGGGTTCGGGCGGACGCCACGGAAGTGTCCGCTGTGCCTTAGCCATGACCTCTCCGGCCTCCCCAAGTCTCCACCTTTATTCCTAGAAAAAATGGGGTCCATCAGCAATTCAGTTAAGTTTCCAAGGCAACTCATAGAAAACCCTTACCTCACCATTCAAATCAACCTTCCACTAATAAGAATCTAGCTTCCAGCCCCTCCGGAGAGCTTCTGTGAGGCAAATAAGAACCGGGTGTGGCTCCTTGTTAACTAGGCAAATGAGGTGTGGTTTGGGCTCAGCACCTCTGACCAGATTGCAAAAGTACCCTGTTTATTTATTTGTTTAGTCGCCAACACTTCTTTAAACATTTTATGAAAAATTACAGGTTAAAGTAGAATAGAATAGAATTAATAAAATACAGTACAGAAGTAGCCCTTTAATTTAACAAAGGAAACAAATTAAAAAAAAAATAAACGTACTAATCCTTTATGTGTAATTTACGTCGTCATGTTACGCCTTGATAAGAGACATTTACCTAATAAAGAAATGGTAATATCTTCGCAAGGAAACTGAAATTTTCATATTTGAAAATGTACGTTTCATCTCGACTAATGAAAGATTTGACAGGGATCTGGAATGTTGGTTTTCCTTGCCTCCCTTCCCTGCGCTTTCTGTCCCTACCCTACTGTTTCTTTCTCTCCCCCTCTTCCCCCCCGCAACCCTTGCTCACAAGACAAAATTGGAAAATTCTGAAGCTTATATGCTCACTAATCGGACTCCATATTTACCACGGTGTTGGTCTTACCATCCTCATCCCCTATAGAGGTTACACTTATTCTGATGAGTTCGTATGGCCTACATCTTCTACCTATGCCTCCAGCTTTCATTCTCACCTTGTGTTCCATTTTTGGACACTTTGTAAGACTGTTCACTGTCTTCTTTTCCATCCCTTAGACACTATCATGACATTCCCTTGAATAGTTCATGAAATACTTCCAAATGTTTAATTTGACCATCTGAACGGTATATCG
Source organism: Rhynchonycteris naso (assembly GCA_037038555.1). Lineage (NCBI taxonomy): Eukaryota > Metazoa > Chordata > Mammalia > Chiroptera > Emballonuridae > Rhynchonycteris > Rhynchonycteris naso. The sequence continues at coordinate 141,929,335 of CM073002.1, forward strand.
ATGCACTTCCATGTGTTATCTTCTTTATTCTGATTGGGCAGCACCACGGATTTCATGTGCATTTTAAGTTAGTTCTTATTGGATCTAGTGACATCCTAGTCTTTTCTGACTCAAGGGAATTACTACACTAAAATGATAACACTAACAGATGCTCAAGAAACTACACGATAAATTTCAGAAAACAATATTTATTTATGGAAGAAAACATCTGTGTGATCTAACCAGATCTCTGTTTGCACTAGGCGGTTCATCAAGTTTTCTTATGGCACATAAACATTGCACGAATATTTATGGTTAGTTTCTATTGAACACTTACCAATCATCAATTAAATTGCCTCCGTGTATAATGGAAAAAGCAAAAAAGAAGGACCTTAACATACTCAAGCCATTTAACTCCGCTTTACTTTGATATTAAATCCATTGGATAGTTTAAGTAAAGGAACCCCAACAGGGTTCAAAGACTTTTCACAAAGTTCTATACTCAGGGCATTAGTCACTTGGTCTTCCGTTTCGTTATTTACTGATGTTCAATTATGCCATGTTGACTACATACTGTTTCTAATGGTCAATACTTAACTGAAGTGTCACTCAGTTCAAAGCAACCAGGAAATGCTTTATATGCGTAACATGGATACATTCTTACAACAAACTTACTTCCTATTTCATAAGAGGAACCACCCTTTAGTAAGCTAACCTGATGGCACAATCCTTACTACACATACTTAGTACCATTTCTCAACAGAACGGCATAAGCAATTCAATTGCAGGAACCATCTCCTGCCAGTTAGCGTAGTGATTTAGGCTACAATATTGAGGGACAGCTCCTTGGTGTACAAAAGCGGTGTACATCCCTTTCAGACCATAACAATGAGCAAGTCACCTGGAAGAATCCAAGGGTTCACCTCATTGGTTTCCCATCTTTTAATGATTGCTGTCCTTCATTGCATAATGCTCAGTCTCTGAGAACTGTCGTTTCACATTGCTCACCCGGTTTTTCCAGGGTTTCAGGCAGGAAAGTATCTTTGGTCCCTGCTACTCAACTTAAGTTACCCGTTAAACTTTGAATGTCAACTCACAATCTTAGTCTTTAATTGTAACCCCCCAAAACTATGTAACAAGCACTTTAAAACACCCTCTTGATTAATGCTTGCCAAATTATTATTAGACTCCCCAAAATATTTCACCAGTGTTTCTCATTTTCAATATACCATTTTTATTTGGAACGGAAATATTTCATTGAAAGCACTCTATATGCACATGCAGAAGCATAGTTGTGCGCTATAAAGGAACAACCAAGTACATGAAGTATGTTACCTCCTCTGACCACAGCACGCCTCAGTAAGTATGACCATGGACACCTGACACTCATGTACATAAATAAAGTGTCGCAAACACTCTCCTATACAAAAAGGAGAAAAAACATTCTCATGAATTCTTATTCATTTTATATCTATTGAGTTGTATTTTTAATTATAGTAAATACTAAATTTTTAAAATCATTTCCGGATTATTTTCAAACAATTGTATATTCTGCTTATTTTCAAACTAAAATTTCAAATTAAATTCTATTTCTTCTTTGTCGTAGCCCAGCCACGACGATTCTATTACGGGGTCGTCAAACGGGAAAAGGTATGGAATGGAAGTAAACGGTAGACAGAGTCTTAAAGATATATAGACACGTTGCCGTGGCGTCCGCCCGAACCCATCTACATAGATGTAGATGGGTTCGGGCGGACGCCACGGAAGTGTCCGCTGTGCCTTAGCCATGACCTCTCCGGCCTCCCCAAGCCTCCACCTTTATTCCTAGAAAAAATGGGGTCCATCAACAATTCAGTTAAGTTTCCAAGGCAACTCATAGAAAACCCTTACCTCACCATTCAAATCAACCTTCCACTAATAAGAATCTAGCTTCCAGCCCCCTCCGGAGAGCTTCTGTGAGGCAAATAAGAACCGGGTGTGGCTCCTTGTTAACTAGGCAAATGAGGTGTGGTTTGGGCTCAGCACCTCTGACCAGATTGCAAAAGTACCCTGTTTATTTATTTGTTTAGTCGCCAACACTTCTTTAAACATTTTATGAAAAATTACAGGTTAGAGGAGAATAGAATAGAATTAATAAAATACAGTACAGAAGTAGCCCTTTAATTTAACAAAGGAAACAAATTAAAAAAAATAATAAACGTACTAATGCTTTATGTGTAATTTACGTCGTCATGTTACGCCTTGATAAGAGACATTTACCTAATAAAGAAATGGTAATATCTTCGCAAGGAAACTGAAATTTTCATATTTGAAAATGTACGTTTCATCTCGACTAATGAAAGATTTGACAGGGATCTGGAATGTTGGTTTTCCTTGCCTCCCTTCCCTGCGCTTTCTGTCCCTACCCTACTGTTTCTTTCTCCCCCCCCTTCCCCCCCGCAACCCTTGCTCACAAGACAAAATTGGAAAATTCTGAAGCTTATATGCTCACTAATCGGACTCCATATTTACCACGGTGTTGGTCTTACCATCCTCATCCCCTATAGAGGTTACACTTTGTCTGATGAGTTCGTATGGCCTACATCTTCTACCTATGCCTCCAGCTTTCATTCTCACCTTGTGTTCCATTTTTGGACACTTTGTAAGACTGTTCACTGTCTTCTTTTCCATCCCTTAGACACTATCATGACATTCCCTTGAATAGTTCATGAAATACTTCCAAATGTTTAATTTGACCATCTGAACGGTATATCGATGCACTTCCATGAGTTATCTTCTTTATTCTGATTGGGCAGCACCACGGATTTCATGTGCATTTTAAGTTAGTTCTTATTGGATCTAGTGACATCCTAGTCTTTTCTGACTCAAGGGAATTACTACACTAAAATGATAACACTAACAGATGCTCAAGAAACTACACGATAAATTTCAGAAAACAATATTTATTTATGGAAGAAAACATCTGTGTGAACTAACCAGATCTCTGTTTGCACTAGGCGGTTTATCAAGTTTTCTTATGGCACATAAACATTGCGCGAATATTTATGGTTTGTTTCTATTGAACACTTACCAATCATCAATTAAATTGCCTCCGTGTATAATGGAAAAAGCAAAAAAGAAGGACCTTAACATACTCAAGCCATTTAACTCCGCTTTACTTTGATATTAAATCCATTGGATAGTTTAAGTAAAGGAACCCCAACAGGGTTCAAAGACTTTTCACAAAGTTCTATACTCAGGGCATTAGTAACTTGGTCTTCCGTTTCGTTATTTACTGATGTTCAATTATGCCATGTTGACTACATACTGTTTCTAATGGTGAATACTTAACTGAAGTGTCACTCAGTTCAAAGCAACCAGGAAATGCTTTATATGCGTAACATGGATACATTCTTACAACAAACTTACTTCCTATTTCATAAGAGGAACCACCCTTTAGTAAGCTAACCTGATGGCACAATCCTTACTACACATACTTAGTACCATTTCTCAACAGAACGGCATAAGCAATTCAATTGCAGGAACCATCTCCTGCCAGTTAGCGTAGTGATTTAGGCTACAATATTGAGGGACAGCTCCTTGGTGTACAAAAGCGGTGTACATCCCTTTCAGACCATAACAATGAGCAAGTCACCTGGAAGAATCCAAGGGTTCACCTCATTGGTTTCCCATCTTTTAATGATTGCTGTCCTTCATTGCATAATGCTCAGTCTCTGAGAACTGTCGTTTCACATTGCTCACCCGGTTTTTCCAGGGTTTCAGGCAGGAAAGTATCTTTGGTCCCTGCTACTCAACTTAAGTTACCCGTTAAACTTTGAATGTCAACTCACAATCTTAGTCTTTAATTGTAACCCCCCAAAACTATGTAACAAGCACTTTAAAACACCCTCTTGATTAATACTTGCCAAATTATTATTAGACTCCCCAAAATATTTCACCAGTGTTTCTCATTTTCAATATACCATTTTTATTTGGAACGGAAATATTTCATTGAAAGCACTCTATATGCACATGCAGAAGCATAGTTGTGCGCTATAAAGGAACAACCAAGTACATGAAGTATGTTACCTCCTCTGACCACAGCACGCCTCAGTAAGTATGACCATGGACACCTGACACTCATGTACATAAATAAAGTGTCGCAAACACTCTCCTATACAAAAAGGAGAAAAAACATTCTCATGAATTCTTATTCATTTTATATCTATTGAGTTGTATTTTTAATTATAGTAAATACTAAATTTTTAAAATCATTTCCGGATTATTTTCAAACAATTGAATATTCTGCTTATTTTCAAACTAAAATTTCAAATTAAATTCTATTTCTTCTTTGTCGTAGCCCAGCCACGACGATTCTATTACGGGGTCGTCAAACGGGAAAAGGTATGGAATGGAAGGAAACGGTAGACAGAGTCTTAAAGATATATAGACACGTTGCCGTGGCGTTCGCCCGAACCCATCTACATCTAGAGATGTAGATGGGTTCGGGCGGACGCCACGGAAGTGTCCGCTGTGCCTTAGCCATGACCTCTCCGGCCTCCCCAAGTCTCCACCTTTATTCCTAGAAAAAATGGGGTCCATCAGCAATTCAGTTAAGTTTCCAAGGCAACTCATAGAAAACCCTTACCTCACCATTCAAATCAACCTTCCACTAATAAGAATCTAGCTTCCAGCCCCTCCGGAGAGCTTCTGTGAGGCAAATAAGAACCGGGTGTGGCTCCTTGTTAACTAGGCAAATGAGGTGTGGTTTGGGCTCAGCACCTCTGACCAGATTGCAAAAGTACCCTGTTTATTTATTTGTTTAGTCGCCAACACTTCTTTAAACATTTTATGAAAAATTACAGGTTAAAGTAGAATAGAATAGAATTAATAAAATACAGTACAGAAGTAGCCCTTTAATTTAACAAAGGAAACAAATTAAAAAAAAAATAAACGTACTAATCCTTTATGTGTAATTTACGTCGTCATGTTACGCCTTGATAAGAGACATTTACCTAATAAAGAAATGGTAATATCTTCGCAAGGAAACTGAAATTTTCATATTTGAAAATGTACGTTTCATCTCGACTAATGAAAGATTTGACAGGGATCTGGAATGTTGGTTTTCCTTGCCTCCCTTCCCTGCGCTTTCTGTCCCTACCCTACTGTTTCTTTCTCTCCCCCGATTCCCCCCCGCAACCCTTGCTCACAAGACAAAATTGGAAAATTCTGAAGCTTATATGCTCACTAATCGGACTCCATATTTACCACGGTGTTGGTCTTACCATCCTCATCCCCTATAGAGGTTACACTTATTCTGATGAGTTCGTATGGCCTACATCTTCTACCTATGCCTCCAGCTTTCATTCTCACCTTGTGTTCCATTTTTGGACACTTTGTAAGACTGTTCACTGTCTTCTTTTCCATCCCTTAGACACTATCATGACATTCCCTTGAATAGTTCATGAAATACTTCCAAATGTTTAATTTGACCATCTGAACGGTATATCGATGCACTTCCATGTGTTATCTTCTTTATTCTGATTGGGCAGCACCACGGATTTCATGTGCATTTTAAGTTAGTTCTTATTGGATCTAGTGACATCCTAGTCTTTTCTGACTCAAGGGAATTACTACACTAAAATGATAACACTAACAGATGCTCAAGAAACTACACGATAAATTTCAGAAAACAATATTTATTTATGGAAGAAAACATCTGTGTGATCTAACCAGATCTCTGTTTGCACTAGGCGGTTCATCAAGTTTTCTTATGGCACATAAACATTGCCCGAATATTTATGGTTTGTTTCTATTGAACACTTACCAATCATCAATTAAATTGCCTCCGTGTATAATGGAAAAAGCAAAAAAGAAGGACCTTAACATACTCAAGCCATTTAACTCCGCTTTACTTTGATATTAAATCCATTGGATAGTTTAAGTAAAGGAACCCAAACAGGGTTCAAAGAGTTTTCACAAAGTTCTATACTCAGGGTATTAGTAACTTGGTCTTCCGTTTCGTTATTTACTGATGTTCAATTATGCCATGTTGACTACATACTGTTTCTAATGGTCAATACTTAACTGAAGTGTCACTCAGTTCAAAGCAACCAGGAAATGCTTTATATGCGTAACATGGATACATTCTTACAACAAACTTACTTCCTATTTCATAAGAGGAACCACCCTTTAGTAAGCTAACCTGATGGCACAATCCTTACTACACATACTTAGTACCATTTCTCAACAGAACGGCATAAGCAATTCAATTGCAGGAACCATCTCCTGCCAGTTAGCGTAGTGATTTAAGCTACAATATTGAGGGACAGCTCCTTGGTGTACAAAAGCGGTGTACATCCTTTTCAGACCATAACAATGAGCAAGTCACCTGGAAGAATCCAAGGGTTCACCTCATTGGTTTCCCATCTTTTAATGATTGCTGTCCTTCATTGCATAATGCTCAGTCTCTGAGAACTGTCGTTTCACATTGCTCACCCGGTTTTTCCAGGGTTTCAGGCAGGAAAGTATCTTTGGTCCCTGCTACTCAACTTAAGTTACCCGTTAAACTTTGAATGTCAACTCACAATCTTAGTCTTTAATTGTAACCCCCCAAAACTATGTAACAAGCACTTTAAAACACCCTCTTGATTAATACTTGCCAAATTATTATTAGACTCCCCAAAATATTTCACCAGTGTTTCTCATTTTCAATATACCATTTTTATTTGGAACGGAAATATTTCATTGAAAGCACTCTATATGCACATGCAGAAGCATAGTTGTGCGCTATAAAGGAACAACCAAGTACATGAAGTATGTTACCTCCTCTGACCACAGCACGCCTCAGTAAGTATGGCCATGGACACCTGACACTCATGTACATAAATAAAGTGTCGCAAACACTCTCCTATACAAAAAGGAGAAAAAACATTCTCATGAATTCTTATTCACTTTATATCTATTGAGTTGTATTTTTAATTATAGTAAATACTAAATTTTTAAAATCATTTCCGGATTATTTTCAAACAATTGAATATTCTGCTTATTTTCAAACTAAAATTTCAAATTAAATTCTATTTCTTCTTTGTCGTAGCCCAGCCACGACGATTCTATTACGGGGTCGTCAAACGGGAAAAGGTATGGAATGGAAGGAAACGGTAGACAGAGTCTTAAAGATATATAGACACGTTGCCGTGGCGTCCGCCCGAACCCATCTACATCTAGAGATGTAGATGGGTTCGGGCGGACGCCACGGAAGTGTCCGCTGTGCCTTAGCCATGACCTCTCCGGCCTCCCCAAGCCTCCACCTTTATTCCTAGAAAAAATGGGGTCCATCAGCAATTCAGTTAAGTTTCCAAGGCAACTCATAGAAAACCCTTACCTCACCATTCAAATCAACCTTCCACTAATAAGAATCTAGCTTCCAGCCCCCTCCGGAGAGCTTCTGTGAGGCAAATAAGAACCGGGTGTGGCTCCTTGTTAACTAGGCAAATGAGGTGTGGTTTGGGCTCAGCACCTCTGACCAGATTGCAAAAGTACCCTGTTTATTTATTTGTTTAGTCGCCAACACTTCTTTAAACATTTTATGAAAAATTACAGGTTAGAGTAGAATAGAATAGAATTAATAAAATACAGTACAGAAGTAGCCCTTTAATTTAACAAAGGAAACAAATTAAAAAAAAAAATAAACGTACTAATGCTTTATGTGTAATTTACGTCGTCATGTTACGCCTTGATAAGAGACATTTACCTAATAAAGAAATGGTAATATCTTCGCAAGGAAACTGAAATTTTCATATTTGAAAATGTACGTTTCATCTCGACTAATGAAAGATTTGACAGGGATCTGGAATGTTGGTTTTCCATGCCTCCCTTCCCTGCGCTTTCTGTCCCTACCCTACTGTTTCTTTCTCCCCACCCACCCCCTTCCCCCCCGCAACCCTTGCTCACAAGACAAAATTGGAAAATTCTGAAGCTTATATGCTCACTAATCGGACTCCATATTTACCACGGTGTTGGTCTTACCATCCTCATCCCCTATAGAGGTTACACTTAGTCTGATGAGTTCGTATGGCCTACATCTTCTACCTATGCCTCCAGCTTTCATTCTCACCTTGTGTTCCATTTTTGGACACTTTGTAAGACTGTTCACTGTCTTCTTTTCCATCCCTTAGACACTATCATGACATTCCCTTGAATAGTTCATGAAATACTTCCAAATGTTTAATTTGACCATCTGAACGGTATATCGATGCACTTCCATGTGTTATCTTCTTTATTCTGATTGGGCAGCACCACGGATTTCATGTGCATTTTAAGTTAGTTCTTATTGGATCTAGTGACATCCTACTCTTTTCTGACTCAAGGGAATTACTACACTAAAATGATAACACTAACAGATGCTCAAGAAACTACACGATAAATTTCAGAAAACAATATTTATTTATGGAAGAAAACATCTGTGTGAACTAACCAGATCTCTGTTTGCACTAGGCGGTTTATCAAGTTTTCTTATGGCACATAAACATTGCACGAATATTTATGGTTTGTTTCTATTGAACACTTACCAATCATCAATTAAAATGCCTCCGTGTATAATGGAAAAAGCAAAAAAGAAGGACCTTCACATACTCAAGCCATTTAACTCCGCTTTACTTTGATATTAAATCCATTGGATGGTTTAAGTAAAGGAACCCCAACAGGGTTCAAAGACTTTTCACAAAGTTCTATACTCAGGGCATTAGTAACTTGGTCTTCCGTTTCGTTATTTACTGATGTTCAATTATGCCATGTTGACTACATACTGTTTCTAATGGTCAATACTTAACTGAAGTGTCACTCAGTTCAAAGCAACCAGGAAATGCTTTATATGCGTAACATGGATACATTCTTACAACAAACTTACTTCCTATTTCATAAGAGGAACCACCCTTTAGTAAGCTAACCTGATGGCACAATCCTTACTACACATACTTAGTACCATTTCTCAACAGAACGGCATAAGCAATTCAATTGCAGGAACCATCTCCTGCCAGTTAGCGTAGTGATTTAAGCTACAATATTGAGGGACAGCTCCTTGGTGTACAAAAGCGGTGTACATCCCTTTCAGACCATAACAATGAGCAAGTCACCTGGAAGAATCCAAGGGTTCACCTCATTGGTTTCCCATCTTTTAATGATTGCTGTCCTTCATTGCATAATACTCAGTCTCTGAGAACTGTCGTTTCACATTGCTCACCCGGTTTTTCCAGGGTTTCAGGCAGGAAAGTATCTTTGGTCCCTGCTACTCAAGTTAAGTTACCCGTTAAACTTTGAATGTCAACTCACAATCTTAGTCTTTAATTGTAACCCCCCAAAACTATGTAACAAGCACTTTAAAACACCCTCTTGATTAATACTTGCCAAATTATTATTAGACTCCCCAAAATATTTCACCAGTGTTTCTCATTTTCAATATACCATTTTTATTTGGAACGGAAATATTTCATTGAAAGCACTCTATATGCACATGCAGAAGCATAGTTGTGCGCTATAAAGGAACAACCAAGTACATGAAGTATGTTACCTCCTCTGACCACAGCACGCCTCAGTAAGTATGGCCATGGACACCTGACACTCATGTACATAAATAAAGTGTCGCAAACACTCTCCTATACAAAAAGGAGAAAAAACATTCTCATGAATTCTTATTCATTTTATATCTATTGAGTTGTATTTATAATTATAGTAAATACTAAATTTTTAAAATCATTTCCGGATTATTTTCAAACAATTGAATATTCTGCTTATTTTCAAACTAAAATTTCAAATTAAATTCTATTTCTTCTTTGTCGTAGCCCAGCCACGACGATTCTATTACGGGGTCGTCAAACGGGAAAAGGTATAAAATGGAAGGAAACGGTAGACAGAGTCTTAAAGATATATAGACACGTTGCCGTGGCGTCCGCCCGAACCCATCTACATCTTGTAGATGGGTTCGGGCGGACGCCACGGAAGTGTCCGCTGTGCCTTAGCCATGACCTCTCCGGCCTCCCCAAGCCTCCACCTTTATTACTAGAAAAAATGGGGTCCATCAGCAATTCAGTTAAGTTTCCAAGGCAACTCATAGAAAACCCTTACCTCACCATTCAAATCAACCTTCCACTAATAAGAATCTAGCTCCCAGCCCCCTCCGGAGAGCTTCTATGACGCAAATAAAAACCGGGTGTGGCTCCTTGTTAACTAGGCAAATGAGGTGTGGTTTGGGCTCAGCACCTCTGACCAGATTGCAAAAGTACCCTGTTTATTTATTTGTTTAGTCGCCAACACTTCTTTAAACATTTTATGAAAAATTACAGGTTAGAGTAGAATAGAATAGAATTAATAAAATACAGTACAGAAGTAGCCCTTTAATTTAACAAAGGAAACAAATTAAAAAAAATAATAAACGTACTAATGCTTTATGTGTAATTTACGTCGTCATGTTACGCCTTGATAAGAGACATTTACCTAATAAAGAAATGGTAATATCTTCGCAAGGAAACTGAAATTTTCATATTTGAAAATGTACGTTTCATCTCGACTAATGAAAGATTTGACAGGGATCTGGAATGTTGGTTTTCCTTGCCTCCCTTCCCTGCGCTTTCTGTCCCTACCCTACTGTTTCTTTCTCCCCCCCCTTCCCCCCCGCAACCCTTGCTCACAAGACAAAATTGGAAAATTCTGAAGCTTATATGCTCACTAATCGGACTCCATATTTACCACGGTGTTGGTCTTACCATCCTCATCCCCTATAGAGGTTACACTTAGTCTGATGAGTTCGTATGGCCTACATCTTCTACCTATGCCTCCAGCTTTCATTCTCACCTTGTGTTCCATTTTTGGACACTTTGTAAGACTGTTCACTGTCTTCTTTTCCATCCCTTAGACACTATCATGACATTCCCTTGAATAGTTCATGAAATACTTCCAAATGTTTAATTTGACCATCTGAACGGTATATCGATGCACTTCCATGTGTTATCTTCTTTATTCTGATTGGGCAGCACCACGGATTTCATGTGCATTTTAAGTTAGTTCTTATTGGATCTAGTGACATCCTACTCTTTTCTGACTCAAGGGAATTACTACACTAAAATGATAACACTAACAGATGCTCAAGAAACTACACGATAAATTTCAGAAAACAATATTTATTTATGGAAGAAAACATCTGTGTGAACTAACCAGATCTCTGTTTGCAATAGGCGGTTTATCAAGTTTTCTTATGGCACATAAACATTGCACAAATATTTATGGTTTGTTTCTATTGAACACTTACCAATCATCAATTAAATTGTCTCCGTGTATAATGGAAAAAGCAAAAATGAAGGACCTTAACATACTCAAGCCATTTAACTCCGCTTTACTTTGATATTAAATCCATTGGATAGTTTAAGTAAAGGAACCCCAACAGGGTTCAAAGACTTTTCACAAAGTTCTATACTCAGGGCATTAGTCACTTGGTCTTCTGTTTCGTTATTTACTGATGTTCAATTATGCCATGTTGACTACATACTGTTTCTAATGGTCAATACTTAACTGAAGTATCACTCAGTTCAAAGCCACCAGGAAATGCTTTATATGCGTAACATGGATACATTCTTACAACAAACTTACTTCCTATTTCATAAGAGGAACCACCCTTTAGTAAGCTAACCTGATGGCACAATCCTTACTACACATACTTAGTACCATTTCTCAACAGAACGGCATAAGCAATTCAATTGCAGGAACCATCTCCTGCCAGTTAGCGTAGTGATTTAAGCTACAATATTGAGGGACAGCTCCTTGGTGTACAAAAGCTGTGTACATCCCTTTCAGACCATAACAAAGAGCAAGTCACATGGAAGAATCCAAGGGTTCACCTCATTGGTTTCCCATCTTTTAATGATTGCTGTCCTTCATTGCATAATGCTCAGTCTCTGAGAACTGTCGTTTCACATTGCTCACCCGGTTTTTCCAGGGTTTCAGGCAGGAAAGTATCTTTGGTCCCTGCTACTCAACTTAAGTTACCCGTTAAACTTTGAATGTCAACTCACAGTCTTAGTCTTTAATTGTAACCCCCACAACTATGTAACAAGCACTTTAAAACACCCTCTTGATTAATGCTTGCCAAATTATTATTAGACTCCCCAAAATATTTCACCAGTGTTTCTCATTTTCAATATACCATTTTTATTTGGAACGGAAATATTTCATTGAAAGCACTCTATATGCACATGCAGAAGCATAGTTGTGCGCTATAAAGGAACAACCAAGTACATGAAGTATGTTACCTCCTCTGACCACAGCACGCCTCAGTAAGTATGACCATGGACACCTGACACTCATGTACATAAATAAAGTGTCGCAAACACTCTCCTATACAAAAAGGAGAAAAAACATTCTCATGAATTCTTATTCATTTTATATCTATTGAGTTGTATTTTTAATTATAGTAAATACTAAATTTTTAAAATCATTTCCGGATTATTTTCAAACAATTGAATATTCTGCTTATTTTCAAACTAAAATTTCAAATTAAATTCTATTTCTTCTTTGTCGTAGCCCAGCCACGACGATTCTATTACGGGGTCGTCAAACGGGAAAAGGTATGGAATGGAAGGAAACGGTAGACAGAGTCTTAAAGATATATAGACACGTTGCCGTGGCGTCCGCCCGAACCCATCTACATCTAGAGATGTAGATGGGTTCGGGCGGACGCCACGGAAGTGTCCGCTGTGCCTTAGCCATGACCTCTCCGGCCTCTCCAAGCCTCCACCTTTATTCCTAGAGAAAATGGGGTCCATCAGCAATTCAGTTAAGTTTCCAAGGCAACTCATAGAAAACCCTTACCTCACCATTCAAATCAACCTTCCACTAATAAGAATCTAGCTTCCAGCCCCCTCCGGAGAGCTTCTGTGAGGCAAATAAGAACCGGGTGTGGCTCCTTGTTAACTAGGCAAATGAGGTGTGGTTTGGGCTCAGCACCTCTGACCAGATTGCAAAAGTACCCTGTTTATTTATTTGTTTAGTCGCCAACACTTCTTTAAACATTTTATGAAAAATTACAGGTTAGAGTAGAATAGAATAGAATTAATAAAATACAGTACAGAAGTAGCCCTTTAATTTAACAAAGGAAACAAATTAAAAAAAATAATAAACGTACTAATGCTTTATGTGTAATTTACGTCGTCATGTTACGCCTTGATAAGAGACATTTACCTAATAAAGAAATGGTAATATCTTCGCAAGGAAACTGAAATTTTCATATTTGAAAATGTACGTTTCATCTCGACTAATGAAAGATTTGACAGGGATCTGGAATGTTGGTTTTCCTTGCCTCCCTTCCCTGCGCTTTCTGTCCCTACCCTACTGTTTCTTTCTCCCCCCCCTTCCCCCCCGCAACCCTTGCTCACAAGACAAAATTGGAAAATTCTGAAGCTTATATGCTCACTAATCGGACTCCATATTTACCACGGTGTTGGTCTTACCATCCTCATCCCCTATAGAGGTTACACTTAGTCTGATGAGTTCGTATGGCCTACATCTTCTACCTATGCCTCCAGCTTTCATTCTCACCTTGTGTTCCATTTTTGGACACTTTGTAAGACTGTTCACTGTCTTCTTTTCCATCCCTTAGACACTATCATGACATTCCCTTGAATAGTTCATGAAATACTTCCAAATGTTTAATTTGACCATCTGAACGGTATATCGATGCACTTCCATGTGTTATCTTCTTTATTCTGATTGGGCAGCACCACGGATTTCATGTGCATTTTAAGTTAGTTCTTATTGGATCTAGTGACATCCTACTCTTTTCTGACTCAAGGGAATTACTACACTAAAATGATAACACTAACAGATGCTCAAGAAACTACACGATAAATTTCAGAAAACAATATTTATTTATGGAAGAAAACATCTGTGTGAACTAACCAGATCTCTGTTTGCAATAGGCGGTTTATCAAGTTTTCTTATGGCACATAAACATTGCACAAATATTTATGGTTTGTTTCTATTGAACACTTACCAATCATCAATTAAATTGTCTCCGTGTATAATGGAAAAAGCAAAAATGAAGGACCTTAACATACTCAAGCCATTTAACTCCGCTTTACTTTGATATTAAATCCATTGGATAGTTTAAGTAAAGGAACCCCAACAGGGTTCAAAGACTTTTCACAAAGTTCTATACTCAGGGCATTAGTCACTTGGTCTTCTGTTTCGTTATTTACTGATGTTCAATTATGCCATGTTGACTACATACTGTTTCTAATGGTCAATACTTAACTGAAGTATCACTCAGTTCAAAGCCACCAGGAAATGCTTTATATGCGTAACATGGATACATTCTTACAACAAACTTACTTCCTATTTCATAAGAGGAACCACCCTTTAGTAAGCTAACCTGATGGCACAATCCTTACTACACATACTTAGTACCATTTCTCAACAGAACGGCATAAGCAATTCAATTGCAGGAACCATCTCCTGCCAGTTAGCGTAGTGATTTAAGCTACAATATTGAGGGACAGCTCCTTGGTGTACAAAAGCTGTGTACATCCCTTTCAGACCATAACAAAGAGCAAGTCACATGGAAGAATCCAAGGGTTCACCTCATTGGTTTCCCATCTTTTAATGATTGCTGTCCTTCATTGCATAATGCTCAGTCTCTGAGAACTGTCGTTTCACATTGCTCACCCGGTTTTTCCAGGGTTTCAGGCAGGAAAGTATCTTTGGTCCCTGCTACTCAACTTAAGTTACCCGTTAAACTTTGAATGTCAACTCACAGTCTTAGTCTTTAATTGTAACCCCCACAACTATGTAACAAGCACTTTAAAACACCCTCTTGATTAATGCTTGCCAAATTATTATTAGACTCCCCAAAATATTTCACCAGTGTTTCTCATTTTCAATATACCATTTTTATTTGGAACGGAAATATTTCATTGAAAGCACTCTATATGCACATGCAGAAGCATAGTTGTGCGCTATAAAGGAACAACCAAGTACATGAAGTATGTTACCTCCTCTGACCACAGCACGCCTCAGTAAGTATGACCATGGACACCTGACACTCATGTACATAAATAAAGTGTCGCAAACACTCTCCTATACAAAAAGGAGAAAAAACATTCTCATGAATTCTTATTCATTTTATATCTATTGAGTTGTATTTTTAATTATAGTAAATACTAAATTTTTAAAATCATTTCCGGATTATTTTCAAACAATTGAATATTCTGCTTATTTTCAAACTAAAATTTCAAATTAAATTCTATTTCTTCTTTGTCGTAGCCCAGCCACGACGATTCTATTACGGGGTCGTCAAACGGGAAAAGGTATGGAATGGAAGGAAACGGTAGACAGAGTCTTAAAGATATATAGACACGTTGCCGTGGCGTCCGCCCGAACCCATCTACATCTAGAGATGTAGATGGGTTCGGGCGGACGCCACGGAAGTGTCCGCTGTGCCTTAGCCATGACCTCTCCGGCCTCTCCAAGCCTCCACCTTTATTCCTAGAAAAAATGGGGTCCATCAGCAATTCAGTTAAGTTTCCAAGGCAACTCATAGAAAACCCTTACCTCACCATTCAAATCAACCTTCCACTAATAAGAATCTAGCTTCCAGCCCCCTCCGGAGAGCTTCTGTGAGGCAAATAAGAACCGGGTGTGGCTCCTTGTTAACTAGGCAAATGAGGTGTGGTTTGGGCTCAGCACCTCTGACCAGATTGCAAAAGTACCCTGTTTATTTATTTGTTTAGTCGCCAACACTTCTTTAAACATTTTATGAAAAATTACAGGTTAGAGTAGAATAGAATAGAATTAATAAAATACAGTACAGAAGTAGCCCTTTAATTTAACAAAGGAAACAAATTAAAAAAAATAATAAACGTACTAATGCTTTATGTGTAATTTACGTCGTCATGTTACGCCTTGATAAGAGACATTTACCTAATAAAGAAATGGTAATATCTTCGCAAGGAAACTGAAATTTTCATATTTGAAAATGTACGTTTCATCTCGACTAATGAAAGATTTGACAGGGATCTGGAATGTTGGTTTTCCTTGCCTCCCTTCCCTGCGCTTTCTGTCCCTACCCTACTGTTTCTTTCTCCCCCCCCTTCCCCCCCGCAACCCTTGCTCACAAGACAAAATTGGAAAATTCTGAAGCTTATATGCTCACTAATCGGACTCCATATTTACCACGGTGTTGGTCTTACCATCCTCATCCCCTATAGAGGTTACACTTAGTCTGATGAGTTCGTATGGCCTACATCTTCTACCTATGCCTCCAGCTTTCATTCTCACCTTGTGTTCCATTTTTGGACACTTTGTAAGACTGTTCACTGTCTTCTTTTCCATCCCTTAGACACTATCATGACATTCCCTTGAATAGTTCATGAAATACTTCCAAATGTTTAATTTGACCATCTGAACGGTATATCGATGCACTTCCATGTGTTATCTTCTTTATTCTGATTGGGCAGCACCACGGATTTCATGTGCATTTTAAGTTAGTTCTTATTGGATCTAGTGACATCCTAGTCTTTTCTGACTCAAGGGAATTACTACACTAAAATGATAACACTAACAGATGCTCAAGAAACTACACGATAAATTTCAGAAAACAATATTTATTTATGGAAGAAAACATCTGTGTGAACTAACCAGATCTCTGTTTGCAATAGGCGGTTTATCAAGTTTTCTTATGGCACATAAACATTGCACAAATATTTATGGTTTGTTTCTATTGAACACTTACCAATCATCAATTAAATTGCCTCCGTGTATAATGGAAAAAGCAAAAATGAAGGACCTTAACATACTCAAGCCATTTAACTCCGCTTTACTTTGATATTAAATCCATTGGATAGTTTAAGTAAAGGAACCCCAACAGGGTTCAAAGACTTTTCACAAAGTTCTATACTCAGGGCATTAGTCACTTGGTCTTCTGTTTCGTTATTTACTGATGTTCAATTATGCCATGTTGACTACATACTGTTTCTAATGGTCAATACTTAACTGAAGTATCACTCAGTTCAAAGCCACCAGGAAATGCTTTATATGCGTAACATGGATACATTCTTACAACAAACTTACTTCCTATTTCATAAGAGGAACCACCCTTTAGTAAGCTAACCTGATGGCACAATCCTTACTACACATACTTAGTACCATTTCTCAACAGAACGGCATAAGCAATTCAATTGCAGGAACCATCTCCTGCCAGTTAGCGTAGTGATTTAAGCTACAATATTGAGGGACAGCTCCTTGGTGTACAAAAGCTGTGTACATCCCTTTCAGACCATAACAAAGAGCAAGTCACCTGGAAGAATCCAAGGGTTCACCTCATTGGTTTCCCATCTTTTAATGATTGCTGTCCTTCATTGCATAATGCTCAGTCTCTGAGAACTGTCGTTTCACATTGCTCACCCGGTTTTTCCAGGGTTTCAGGCAGGAAAGTATCTTTGGTCCCTGCTACTCAACTTAAGTTACCCGTTAAACTTTGAATGTCAACTCACAGTCTTAGTCTTTAATTGTAACCCCCACAACTATGTAACAAGCACTTTAAAACACCCTCTTGATTAATGCTTGCCAAATTATTATTAGACTCCCCAAAATATTTCACCAGTGTTTCTCATTTTCAATATACCATTTTTATTTGGAACGGAAATATTTCATTGAAAGCACTCTATATGCACATGCAGAAGCATAGTTGTGCGCTATAAAGGAACAACCAAGTACATGAAGTATGTTACCTCCTCTGACCACAGCACGCCTCAGTAAGTATGACCATGGACACCTGACACTCATGTACATAAATAAAGTGTCGCAAACACTCTCCTATACAAAAAGGAGAAAAAACATTCTCATGAATTCTTATTCATTTTATATCTATTGAGTTGTATTTTTAATTATAGTAAATACTAAATTTTTAAAATCATTTCCGGATTATTTTCAAACAATTGAATATTCTGCTTATTTTCAAACTAAAATTTCAAATTAAATTCTATTTCTTCTTTGTCGTAGCCCAGCCACGACGATTCTATTACGGGGTCGTCAAACGGGAAAAGGTATGGAATGGAAGGAAACGGTAGACAGAGTCTTAAAGATATATAGACACGTTGCCGTGGCGTCCGCCCGAACCCATCTACATCTAGAGATGTAGATGGGTTCGGGCGGACGCCACGGAAGTGTCCGCTGTGCCTTAGCCATGACCTCTCCGGCCTCCCCAAGCCTCCACCTTTATTCCTAGAGAAAATGGGGTCCATCAGCAATTCAGTTAAGTTTCCAAGGCAACTCATAGAAAACCCTTACCTCACCATTCAAATCAACCTTCCACTAATAAGAATCTAGCTTCCAGCCCCCTCCGGAGAGCTTCTGTGAGGCAAATAAGAACCGGGTGTGGCTCCTTGTTAACTAGGCAAATGAGGTGTGGTTTGGGCTCAGCACCTCTGACCAGATTGCAAAAGTACCGTTTATTTATTTGTTTAGTCGCCAACACTCCTTTAAACATTTTATGAAAAATTACAGGTTAGAGTAGAATAGAATAGAATTAATAAAATACAGTACAGAAGTAGCCCTTCAATTTAACAAAGGAAACAAATTAAAAAAAAAAATAAACGTACTAATGCTTTATGTGTAATTTACGTCGTCATGTTACGCCTTGATAAGAGACATTTACCTAATAAAGAAATGGTAATATCTTCGCAAGGAAACTGAAATTTTCATATTTGAAAATGTACGTTTCATCTCGACTAATGAAAGATTTGACAGGGATCTGGAATGTTGGTTTTCCATGCCTCCCTTCCCTGCGCTTTCTGTCCCTACCCTACTGTTTCTTTCTCCCCACCCACCCCCTTCACCCCCGCAACCCTTGCTCACAAGACAAAATTGGAAAATTCTGAAGCTTATATGCTCACTAATCGGACTCCATATTTACCACGGTGTTGGTCTTACCATCCTCATCCCCTATAGAGGTTACACTTAGTCTGATGAGTTCGTATGGCCTACATCTTCTACCTATGCCTCCAGCTTTCATTCTCACCTTGTGTTCCATTTTTGGACACTTTGTAAGACTGTTCACTGTCTTCTTTTCCATCCCTTAGACACTATCATGACATTCCCTTCAATAGTTCATGAAATACTTCCAAATGTTTAATTTGACCATCTGAACGGTATATCGATGCACTTCCATGTGTTATCTTCTATATTCTGATTGGGCAGCACCACGGATTTCATGTGCATTTTAAGTTAGTTCTTATTGGATCTAGTGACATCCTACTCTTTTCTGACTCAAGGGAATTACTACACTAAAATGATAACACTAACAGATGCTCAAGAAACTACACGATAAATTTCAGAAAACAATATTTATTTATGGAAGAAAACATCTGTGTGAACTAACCAGATCTCTGTTTGCACTAGGCGGTTTATCAAGTTTTCTTATGGCACATAAACATTGCACGAATATTTATGGTTTGTTTCTATTGAACACTTACCAATCATCAATTAAATTGCCTCCGTGTATAATGGAAAAAGCAAAAAAGAAGGACCTTAACATAATCAAGCCATTTAACTCCGCTTTACTTTGATATTAAATCCATTGGATAGTTTAAGTAAAGGAACCCCCACAGGGTTCAAAGACTTTTCACAAAGTTCTATACTCAGGGCATTAGTCACTTGGTCTTCCGTTTTGTTATTTACTGATGTTCAATTATGCCATGTTGACTACATACTGTTTCTAATGGTCAATACTTAACTGAAGTGTCACTCAGTTCAAAGCAACCAGGAAATGCTTTATATGGGTAACATGGATACATTCTTACAACAAACTTACTTCCTATTTCATAAGAGGAACCACCCTTTAGTAAGCTAACCTGATGGCACAATCCTTACTACACATACTTAGTACCATTTCTCAACAGAACGGCATAAGCAATTCAATTGCAGGAACCATCTCCTGCCAGTTAGCGTAGTGATTTAAGCTACAATATTGGGGGACAGCTCCTTGGTGTACAAAAGCGGTGTACATCCCTTTCAGACCATAACAATGAGCAAGTCACCTGGAAGAATCCAGGGGTTCACCTCATTGGTTTCCCATCTTTTAATGATTGCTGTCCTTCATTGCATAATGCTCAGTCTCTGAGAACTGTCGTTTCACATTGCTCACCCGGTTTTTCCAGGGTTTCAGGCAGGAAAGTATCTTTGGTCCCTGCTACTCAACTTAAGTTACCCGTTAAACTTTGAATGTCAACTCACAATCTTAGTCTTTAATTGTAACCCCCCACAACTATGTAACAAGCACTTTAAAACACCCTCTTGATTAATGCTTGCCAAATTATTATTAGACTCCCCAAAATATTTCACCAGTGTTTCTCATTTTCAATATACCATTTTTATTTGGAACGGAAATATTTCATTGAAAGCACTCTATATGCACATGCAGAAGCATAGTTGTGCGCTATAAAGGAACAACCAAGTACATGAAGTATGTTACCTCCTCTGACCACAGCACGCCTCAGTAAGTATGACCATGGACACCTGACACTCATGTACATAAATAAAGTGTCGCAAACACTCTCCTATACAAAAAGGAGAAAAAACATTCTCATGAATTCTTATTCATTTTATATCTATTGAGTTGTATTTTTAATTATAGTAAATACTAAATTTTTAAAATCATTTCCGGATTATTTTCAAACAATTGAATATTCTGCTTATTTTCAAACTAAAATTTCAAATTAAATTCTATTTCTTCTTTGTCGTAGCCCAGCCACGACGATTCTATTACGGGGTCGTCAAACGGGAAAAGGTATGGAATGGAAGGAAACGGTAGACAGAGTCTTAAAGATATATAGACACGTTGCCGGGGCGTCCGCCCGAACCCATCTACATCTAGAGATGTAGATGGGTTCGGGCGGACGCCACGGAAGTGTCCGCTGTGCCTTAGCCATGACCTCTCCGGCCTCTCCAAGCCTCCACCTTTATTCCTAGAAAAAATGGGGTCCATCAGCAATTCAGTTAAGTTTCCAAGGCAACTCATAGAAAACCCTTACCTCACCATTCAAATCAACCTTCCACTAATAAGAATCTAGCTTCCAGCCCCCTCCGGAGAGCTTCTGTGAGGCAAATAAGAACCGGGTGTGGCTCCTTGTTAACTAGGCAAATGAGGTGTGGTTTGGGCTCAGCACCTCTGACCAGATTGCAAAAGTACCCTGTTTATTTATTTGTTTAGTCGCCAACACTTCTTTAAACATTTTATGAAAAATTACAGGTTAGAGTAGAATAGAATAGAATTAATAAAATACAGTACAGAAGTAGCCCTTTAATTTAACAAAGGAAACAAATTAAAAAAAATAATAAACGTACTAATGCTTTATGTGTAATTTACGTCGTCATGTTACGCCTTGATAAGAGACATTTACCTAATAAAGAAATGGTAATATCTTCGCAAGGAAACTGAAATTTTCATATTTGAAAATGTACGTTTCATCTCGACTAATGAAAGATTTGACAGGGATCTGGAATGTTGGTTTTCCTTGCCTCCCTTCCCTGCGCTTTCTGTCCCTACCCTACTGTTTCTTTCTCCCCCCCCTTCCCCCCCGCAACCCTTGCTCACAAGACAAAATTGGAAAATTCTGAAGCTTATATGCTCACTAATCGGACTCCATATTTACCACGGTGTTGGTCTTACCATCCTCATCCCCTATAGAGGTTACACTTAGTCTGATGAGTTCGTATGGCCTACATCTTCTACCTATGCCTCCAGCTTTCATTCTCACCTTGTGTTCCATTTTTGGACACTTTGTAAGACTGTTCACTGTCTTCTTTTCCATCCCTTAGACACTATCATGACATTCCCTTGAATAGTTCATGAAATACTTCCAAATGTTTAATTTGACCATCTGAACGGTATATCGATGCACTTCCATGTGTTATCTTCTTTATTCTGATTGGGCAGCACCACGGATTTCATGTGCATTTTAAGTTAGTTCTTATTGGATCTAGTGACATCCTACTCTTTTCTGACTCAAGGGAATTACTACACTAAAATGATAACACTAACAGATGCTCAAGAAACTACACGATAAATTTCAGAAAACAATATTTATTTATGGAAGAAAACATCTGTGTGAACTAACCAGATCTCTGTTTGCAATAGGCGGTTTATCAAGTTTTCTTATGGCACATAAACATTGCACAAATATTTATGGTTTGTTTCTATTGAACACTTACCAATCATCAATTAAATTGCCTCCGTGTATAATGGAAAAAGCAAAAATTAAGGACCTTAACATACTCAAGCCATTTAACTCCGCTTTACTTTGATATTAAATCCATTGGATAGTTTAAGTAAAGGAACCCCAACAGGGTTCAAAGACTTTTCACAAAGTTCTATACTCAGGGCATTAGTCACTTGGTCTTCTGTTTCGTTATTTACTGATGTTCAATTATGCCATGTTGACTACATACTGTTTCTAATGGTCAATACTTAACTGAAGTATCACTCAGTTCAAAGCCACCAGGAAATGCTTTATATGCGTAACATGGATACATTCTTACAACAAACTTACTTCCTATTTCATAAGAGGAACCACCCTTTAGTAAGCTAACCTGATGGCACAATCCTTACTACACATACTTAGTACCATTTCTCAACAGAACGGCATAAGCAATTCAATTGCAGGAACCATCTCCTGCCAGTTAGCGTAGTGATTTAAGCTACAATATTGAGGGACAGCTCCTTGGTGTACAAAAGCTGTGTACATCCCTTTCAGACCATAACAAAGAGCAAGTCACCTGGAAGAATCCAAGGGTTCACCTCATTGGTTTCCCATCTTTTAATGATTGCTGTCCTTCATTGCATAATGCTCAGTCTCTGAGAACTGTCGTTTCACATTGCTCACCCGGTTTTTCCAGGGTTTCAGGCAGGAAAGTATCTTTGGTCCCTGCTACTCAACTTAAGTTACCCGTTAAACTTTGAATGTCAACTCACAGTCTTAGTCTTTAATTGTAACCCCCACAACTATGTAACAAGCACTTTAAAACACCCTCTTGATTAATGCTTGCCAAATTATTATTAGACTCCCCAAAATATTTCACCAGTGTTTCTCATTTTCAATATACCATTTTTATTTGGAACGGAAATATTTCATTGAAAGCACTCTATATGCACATGCAGAAGCATAGTTGTGCGCTATAAAGGAACAACCAAGTACATGAAGTATGTTACCTCCTCTGACCACAGCACGCCTCAGTAAGTATGACCATGGACACCTGACACTCATGTACATAAATAAAGTGTCGCAAACACTCTCCTATACAAAAAGGAGAAAAAACATTCTCATGAATTCTTATTCATTTTATATCTATTGAGTTGTATTTTTAATTATAGTAAATACTAAATTTTTAAAATCATTTCCGGATTATTTTCAAACAATTGAATATTCTGCTTATTTTCAAACTAAAATTTCAAATTAAATTCTATTTCTTCTTTGTCGTAGCCCAGCCACGACGATTCTATTACGGGGTCGTCAAACGGGAAAAGGTATGGAATGGAAGGAAACGGTAGACAGAGTCTTAAAGATATATAGACACGTTGCCGTGGCGTCCGCCCGAACCCATCTACATCTAGAGATGTAGATGGGTTCGGGCGGACGCCACGGAAGTGTCCGCTGTGCCTTAGCCATGACCTCTCCGGCCTCCCCAAGCCTCCACCTTTATTCCTAGAGAAAATGGGGTCCATCAGCAATTCAGTTAAGTTTCCAAGGCAACTCATAGAAAACCTTTACCTCACCATTCAAATCAACCTTCCACTAATAAGAATCTAGCTTCCAGCCCCCTCCGGAGAGCTTCTGTGAGGCAAATAAGAACCGGGTGTGGCTCCTTGTTAACTAGGCAAATGAGGTGTGGTTTGGGCTCAGCACCTCTGACCAGATTGCAAAAGTACCGTTTATTTATTTGTTTAGTCGCCAACACTCCTTTAAACATTTTATGAAAAATTACAGGTTAGAGTAGAATAGAATAGAATTAATAAAATACAGTACAGAAGTAGCCCTTCAATTTAACAAAGGAAACAAATTAAAAAAAAAAATAAACGTACTAATGCTTTATGTGTAATTTACGTCGTCATGTTACGCCTTGATAAGAGACATTTACCTAATAAAGAAATGGTAATATCTTCGCAAGGAAACTGAAATTTTCATATTTGAAAATGTACGTTTCATCTCGACTAATGAAAGATTTGACAGGGATCTGGAATGTTGGTTTTCCATGCCTCCCTTCCCTGCGCTTTCTGTCCCTACCCTACTGTTTCTTTCTCCCCACCCACCCCCTTCACCCCCGCAACCCTTGCTCACAAGACAAAATTGGAAAATTCTGAAGCTTATATGCTCACTAATCGGACTCCATATTTACCACGGTGTTGGTCTTACCATCCTCATCCCCTATAGAGGTTACACTTAGTCTGATCAGTTCGTATGGCCTACATCTTCTACCTATGCCTCCAGCTTTCATTCTCACCTTGTGTTCCATTTTTGGACACTTTGTAAGACTGTTCACTGTCTTCTTTTCCATCCCTTAGACACTATCATGACATTCCCTTCAATAGTTCATGAAATACTTCCAAATGTTTAATTTGACCATCTGAACGGTATATCGATGCACTTCCATGTGTTATCTTCTATATTCTGATTGGGCAGCACCACGGATTTCATGTGCATTTTAAGTTAGTTCTTATTGGATCTAGTGACATCCTACTCTTTTCTGACTCAAGGGAATTACTACACTAAAATGATAACACTAACAGATGCTCAAGAAACTACACGATAAATTTCAGAAAACAATATTTATTTATGGAAGAAAACATCTGTGTGAACTAACCAGATCTCTGTTTGCACTAGGCGGTTTATCAAGTTTTCTTATGGCACATAAACATTGCACAAATATTTATGGTTTGTTTCTATTGAACACTTACCAATCATCAATTAAATTGCCTCCGTGTATAATGGAAAAAGCAAAAAAGAAGGACCTTAACATACTCAAGCCATTTAACTCCGCTTTACTTTGATATTAAATCCATTGGATAGTTTAAGTAAAGGAACCCCAACAGGGTTCAAAGACTTTTCACAAAGTTCTATACTCAGGGCATTAGTAACTTGGTCTTCTGTTTCGTTATTTACTGATGTTCAATTATGCCATGTTGACTACATACTGTTTCTAATGGTCAATACTTAACTGAAGTGTCACTCAGTTCAAAGCAACCAGGAAATGCTTTATATGCGTAACATGGATACATTCTTACAACAAACTTACTTCCTATTTCATAAGAGGAACCACCCTTTAGTAAGCTAACCTGATGGCACAATCCTTACTACACATACTTAGTACCATTTCTCAACAGAACGGCATAAGCAATTCAATTGCAGGAACCATCTCCTGCCAGTTAGCGTAGTGATTTAAGCTACAATATTGGGGGACAGCTCCTTGGTGTACAAAAGCGGTGTACATCCCTTTCAGACCATAACAATGAGCAAGTCACCTGGAAGAATCCAAGGGTTCACCTCATTGGTTTCCCATCTTTTAATGATTGCTGTCCTTCATTGCATAATGCTCAGTCTCTGAGAACTGTCGTTTCACATTGCTCACCCGGTTTTTCCAGGGTTTCAGGCAGGAAAGTATCTTTGGTCCCTGCTACTCAACTTAAGTTACCCGTTAAACTTTGAATGTCAACTCACAATCTTAGTCTTTAATTGTAACCCCCCAAAACTATGTAACAAGCACTTTAAAACACCCTCTTGATTAATACTTGCCAAATTATTATTAGACTCCCCAAAATATTTCACCAGTGTTTCTCATTTTCAATATACCATTTTTATTTGGAACGGAAATATTTCCTTGAAAGCACTCTATATGCACATGCAGAAGCATAGTTGTGCGCTATAAAGGAACAACCAAGTACATGAAGTATGTTACCTCCTCTGACCACAGCACGCCTCAGTAAGTATGACCATGGACACCTGACACTCATGTACATAAATAAAGTGTCGCAAACACTCTCCTATACAAAAAGGAGAAAAAACATTCTCATGAATTCTTATTCATTTTATATCTATTGAGTTGTATTTTTAATTATAGTAAATACTAAATTTTTAAAATCATTTCCGGATTATTTTCAAACAATTGAATATTCTGCTTATTTTCAAACTAAAATTTCAAATTAAATTCTATTTCTTCTTTGTCGTAGCCCAGCCACGACGATTCTATTACGGGGTCGTCAAACGGGAAAAGGTATGGAATGGAAGGAAACGGTAGACAGAGTCTTAAAGATATATAGACACGTTGCCGTGGCGTCCGCCCGAACCCATCTACATCTAGAGATGTAGATGGGTTCGGGCGGACGCCACGGAAGTGTCCGCTGTGCCTTAGCCATGACCTCTCCGGCCTCCCCAAGCCTCCACCTTTATTCCTAGAAAAAATGGGGTCCATCAGCAATTCAGTTAAGTTTCCAAGGCAACTCATAGAAAACCCTTACCTCACCATTCAAATCAACCTTCCACTAATAAGAATCTAGCTTCCAGCCCCCTCCGGAGAGCTTCTGTGAGGCAAATAAGAACCGGGTGTGGCTCCTTGTTAACTAGGCAAATGAGGTGTGGTTTGGGCTCAGCACCTCTGACCAGATTGCAAAAGTACCCTGTTTATTTATTTGTTTAGTCGCCAACACTCCTTTAAACATTTTATGAAAAATTACAGGTTAGAGTAGAATAGAATAGAATTAATAAAATACAGTACAGAAGTAGCCCTTCAATTTAACAAAGGAAACAAATTAAAAAAAAAAATAAACGTACTAATGCTTTATGTGTAATTTACGTCGTCATGTTACGCCTTGATAAGAGACATTTACCTAATAAAGAAATGGTAATATCTTCGCAAGGAAACTGAAATTTTCATATTTGAAAATGTACGTTTCATCTCGACTAATGAAAGATTTGACAGGGATCTGGAATGTTGGTTTTCCATGCCTCCCTTCCCTGCGCTTTCTGTCCCTACCCTACTGTTTCTTTCTCCCCACCCACCCCCTTCACCCCCGCAACCCTTGCTCACAAGACAAAATTGGAAAATTCTGAAGCTTATATGCTCACTAATCGGACTCCATATTTACCACGGTGTTGGTCTTACCATCCTCATCCCCTATAGAGGTTACACTTAGTCTGATGAGTTCGTATGGCCTACATCTTCTACCTATGCCTCCAGCTTTCATTCTCACCTTGTGTTCCATTTTTGGACACTTTGTAAGACTGTTCACTGTCTTCTTTTCCATCCCTTAGACACTATCATGACATTCCCTTGAATAGTTCATGAAATACTTCCAAATGTTTAATTTGACCATCTGAACGGTATATCGATGCACTTCCATGTGTTATCTTCTATATTCTGATTGGGCAGCACCACGGATTTCATGTGCATTTTAAGTTAGTTCTTATTGGATCTAGTGACATCCTACTCTTTTCTGACTCAAGGGAATTACTACACTAAAATGATAACACTAACAGATGCTCAAGAAACTACACGATAAATTTCAGAAAACAATATTTATTTATGGAAGAAAACATCTGTGTGAACTAACCAGATCTCTGTTTGCACTAGGCGGTTTATCAAGTTTTCTTATGGCACATAAACATTGCACAAATATTTATGGTTTGTTTCTATTGAACACTTACCAATCATCAATTAAATTGCCTCCGTGTATAATGGAAAAAGCAAAAAAGAAGGACCTTAACATACTCAAGCCATTTAACTCCGCTTTACTTTGATATTAAATCCATTGGATAGTTTAAGTAAAGGAACCCCAACAGGGTTCAAAGACTTTTCACAAAGTTCTATACTCAGGGCATTAGTAACTTGGTCTTCTGTTTCGTTATTTACTGATGTTCAATTATGCCATGTTGACTACATACTGTTTCTAATGGTCAATACTTAACTGAAGTGTCACTCAGTTCAAAGCAACCAGGAAATGCTTTATATGCGTAACATGGATACATTCTTACAACAAACTTACTTCCTATTTCATAAGAGGAACCACCCTTTAGTAAGCTAACCTGATGGCACAATCCTTACTACACATACTTAGTACCATTTCTCAACAGAACGGCATAAGCAATTCAATTGCAGGAACCATCTCCTGCCAGTTAGCGTAGTGATTTAAGCTACAATATTGGGGGACAGCTCCTTGGTGTACAAAAGCGGTGTACATCCCTTTCAGACCATAACAATGAGCAAGTCACCTGGAAGAATCCAAGGGTTCACCTCATTGGTTTCCCATCTTTTAATGATTGCTGTCCTTCATTGCATAATGCTCAGTCTCTGAGAACTGTCGTTTCACATTGCTCACCCGGTTTTTCCAGGGTTTCAGGCAGGAAAGTATCTTTGGTCCCTGCTACTCAACTTAAGTTACCCGTTAAACTTTGAATGTCAACTCACAATCTTAGTCTTTAATTGTAACCCCCCAAAACTATGTAACAAGCACTTTAAAACACCCTCTTGATTAATACTTGCCAAATTATTATTAGACTCCCCAAAATATTTCACCAGTGTTTCTCATTTTCAATATACCATTTTTATTTGGAACGGAAATATTTCCTTGAAAGCACTCTATATGCACATGCAGAAGCATAGTTGTGCGCTATAAAGGAACAACCAAGTACTTGAAGTATGTTACCTCCTCTGACCACAGCACGCCTCAGTAAGTATGACCATGGACACCTGACACTCATGTACATAAATAAAGTGTCGCAAACACTCTCCTATACAAAAAGGAGAAAAAACATTCTCATGAATTCTTATTCATTTTATATCTATTGAGTTGTATTTTTAATTATAGTAAATACTAAATTTTTAAAATCATTTCCGGATTATTTTCAAACAATTGAATATTCTGCTTATTTTCAAACTAAAATTTCAAATTAAATTCTATTTCTTCTTTGTCGTAGCCCAGCCACGACGATTCTATTACGGGGTCGTCAAACGGGAAAAGGTATGGAATGGAAGGAAACGGTAGACAGAGTCTTAAAGATATATAGACACGTTGCCGTTGCGTCCGCCCGAACCCATCTACATCTAGAGATGTAGATGGGTTCGGGCGGACGCCACGGAAGTGTCCGCTGTGCCTTAGCCATGACCTCTCCGGCCTCACCAAGCCTCCACCTTTATTCCTAGAAAAAATGGGGTCCATCAGCAATTCAGTTAAGTTTCCAAGGCAACTCATAGAAAACCCTTACCTCACCATTCAAATCAACCTTCCACTAATAAGAATCTAGCTTCCAGCCCCCTCCGGAGAGCTTCTGTGAGGCAAATAAGAACCGGGTGTGGCTCCTTGTTAACTAGGCAAATGAGGTGTGGTTTGGGCTCAGCACCTCTGACCAGATTGCAAAAGTACCCTGTTTATTTATTTGTTTAGTCGCCAACACTTCTTTAAACATTTTATGAAAAATTACAGGTTAGAGTAGAATAGAATAGAATTAATAAAATACAGTACAGAAGTAGCCCTTTAATTTAACAAAGGAAACAAATTAAAAAAAAAATAAACGTACTAATGCTTTATGTGTAATTTACGTCGTCATGTTACGCCTTGATAAGAGACATTTACCTAATAAAGAAATGGTAATATCTTCGCAAGGAAACTGAAATTTTCATATTTGAAAATGTACGTTTCATCTCGACTAATGAAAGATTTGACAGGGATCTGGAATGTTGGTTTTCCATGCCTCCCTTCCCTGCGCTTTCTGTCCCTACCCTACTGTTTCTTTCTCCCCACCCACCCCCTTCACCCCCGCAACCCTTGCTCACAAGACAAAATTGGAAAATTCTGAAGCTTATATGCTCACTAATCGGACTCCATATTTACCACGGTGTTGGTCTTACCATCC
This sequence comes from Rhynchonycteris naso, assembly GCA_037038555.1. Lineage (NCBI taxonomy): Eukaryota > Metazoa > Chordata > Mammalia > Chiroptera > Emballonuridae > Rhynchonycteris > Rhynchonycteris naso. The sequence continues at coordinate 141,959,232 of CM073002.1, forward strand.
TCATCCCCTATAGAGGTTACACTTAGTCTGATGAGTTCGTATGGCCTACATCTTCTACCTATGCCTCCAGCTTTCATTCTCACCTTGTGTTCCATTTTTGGACACTTTGTAAGACTGTTCACTGTCTTCTTTTCCATCCCTTAGACACTATCATGACATTCCCTTGAATAGTTCATGAAATACTTCCAAATGTTTAATTTGACCATCTGAACGGTATATTGATGCACTTCCATGTGTTATCTTCTTTATTCTGATTGGGCAGCACCACGGATTTCATGTGCATTTTAAGTTAGTTCTTATTGGATCTAGTGACATCCTACTCTTTTCTGACTCAAGGGAATTACTACACTAAAATGATAACACTAACAGATGCTCAAGAAACTACACGATAAATTTCAGAAAACAATATTTATTTATGGAAGAAAACATCTGTGTGAACTAACCAGATCTCTGTTTGCACTAGGCGGTTTATCAAGTTTTCTTATGGCACATAAACATTGCACGAATATTTATGGTTTGTTTCTATTGAACACTTACCAATCATCAATTAAATTGCCTCCGTGTATAATGGAAAAAGCAAAAAAGAAGGACCTTAACATACTCAAGCCATTTAACTCCGCTTTACTTTGATATTAAATCCATTGGATGGTTTAAGTAAAGGAACCCCAACAGGGTTCAAAGACTTTTCACAAAGTTCTATACTCAGGGCATTAGTAACTTGGTCTTCTGTTTCGTTATTTACTGATGTTCAATTATGCCATGTTGACTACATACTGTTTCTAATGGTCAATACTTAACTGAAGTGTCACTCAGTTCAAAGCAACCAGGAAATGCTTTATATGCGTAACATGGATACATTCTTACAACAAACTTACTTCCTATTTCATAAGAGGAACCACCCTTTAGTAAGCTAACCTGATGGCACAATCCTTACTACACATACTTAGTACCATTTCTCAACAGAACGGCATAAGCAATTCAATTGCAGGAACCATCTCCAGCCAGTTAGCGTAGTGATTTAAGCTACAATATTGGGGGACAGCTCCTTGGTGTACAAAAGCGGTGTACATCCCTTTCAGACCATAACAATGAGCAAGTCACCTGGAAGAATCCAAGGGTTCACCTCATTGGTTTCCCATCTTTTAATGATTGCTGTCCTTCATTGCATAATGCTCAGTCTCTGAGAACTGTCGTTTCACATTGCTCACCCGGTTTTTCCAGGGTTTCAGGCAGGAAAGTATCTTTGGTCCCTGCTACTCAACTTAAGTTACCCGTTAAACTTTGAATGTCAACTCACAATCTTAGTCTTTAATTGTAACCCCCCAAAACTATGTAACAAGCACTTTAAAACACCCTCTTGATTAATACTTGCCAAATTATTATTAGACTCCCCAAAATATTTCACCAGTGTTTCTCATTTTCAATATACCATTTTTATTTGGAACGGAAATATTTCCTTGAAAGCACTCTATATGCACATGCAGAAGCATAGTTGTGCGCTATAAAGGAACAACCAAGTACATGAAGTATGTTACCTCCTCTGACCACAGCACGCCTCAGTAAGTATGACCATGGACACCTGACACTCATGTACATAAATAAAGTGTCGCAAACACTCTCCTATACAAAAAGGAGAAAAAACATTCTCATGAATTCTTATTCATTTTATATCTATTGAGTTGTATTTTTAATTATAGTAAATACTAAATTTTTAAAATCATTTCCGGATTATTTTCAAACAATTGAATATTCTGCTTATTTTCAAACTAAAATTTCAAATTAAATTCTATTTCTTCTTTGTCGTAGCCCAGCCACGACGATTCTATTACGGGGTCGTCAAACGGGAAAAGGTATGGAATGGAAGGAAACGGTAGACAGAGTCTTAAAGATATATAGACACGTTGCCGTGGCGTCCGCCCGAACCCATCTACATCTAGAGATGTAGATGGGTTCGGGCGGACGCCACGGAAGTGTCCGCTGTGCCTTAGCCATGACCTCTCCGGCCTCCCCAAGCCTCCACCTTTATTCCTAGAAAAAATGGGGTCCATCAGCAATTCAGTTAAGTTTCCAAGGCAACTCATAGAAAACCCTTACCTCACCATTCAAATCAACCTTCCACTAATAAGAATCTAGCTTCCAGCCCCCTCCGGAGAGCTTCTGTGAGGCAAATAAGAACCGGGTGTGGCTCCTTGTTAACTAGGCAAATGAGGTGTGGTTTGGGCTCAGCACCTCTGACCAGATTGCAAAAGTACCCTGTTTATTTATTTGTTTAGTCGCCAACACTTCTTTAAACATTTTATGAAAAATTACAGGTTAGAGTAGAATAGAATAGAATTAATAAAATACAGTACAGAAGTAGCCCTTTAATTTAACAAAGGAAACAAATTAAAAAAAAAATAAACGTACTAATGCTTTATGTGTAATTTACGTCGTCATGTTACGCCTTGATAAGAGACATTTACCTAATAAAGAAATGGTAATATCTTCGCAAGGAAACTGAAATTTTCATATTTGAAAATGTACGTTTCATCTCGACTAATGAAAGATTTGACAGGGATCTGGAATGTTGGTTTTCCATGCCTCCCTTCCCTGCGCTTTCTGTCCCTACCCTACTGTTTCTTTCTCCCCACCCACCCCCTTCACCCCCGCAACCCTTGCTCACAAGACAAAATTGGAAAATTCTGAAGCTTATATGCTCACTAATCGGACTCCATATTTACCACGGTGTTGGTCTTACCATCCTCATCCCCTATAGAGGTTACACTTAGTCTGATGAGTTCGTATGGCCTACATCTTCTACCTATGCCTCCAGCTTTCATTCTCACCTTGTGTTCCATTTTTGGACACTTTGTAAGACTGTTCACTGTCTTCTTTTCCATCCCTTAGACACTATCATGACATTCCCTTGAATAGTTCATGAAATCCTTCCAAATGTTTAATTTGACCATCTGAACGGTATATCGATGCACTTCCATGTGTTATCTTCTATATTCTGATTGGGCAGCACCACGGATTTCATGTGCATTTTAAGTTAGTTCTTATTGGATCTAGTGACATCCTACTCTTTTCTGACTCAAGGGAATTACTACACTAAAATGATAACACTAACAGATGCTCAAGAAACTACACGATAAATTTCAGAAAACAATATTTATTTATGGAAGAAAACATCTGTGTGAACTAACCAGATCTCTGTTTGCACTAGGCGGTTTATCAAGTTTTCTTATGGCACATAAACATTGCACAAATATTTATGGTTTGTTTCTATTGAACACTTACCAATCATCAATTAAATTGCCTCCGTGTATAATGGAAAAAGCAAAAAAGAAGGACCTTAACATACTCAAGCCATTTAACTCCGCTTTACTTTGATATTAAATCCATTGGATAGTTTAAGTAAAGGAACCCCAACAGGGTTCAAAGACTTTTCACAAAGTTCTATACTCAGGGCATTAGTAACTTGGTCTTCTGTTTCGTTATTTACTGATGTTCAATTATGCCATGTTGACTACATACTGTTTCTAATGGTCAATACTTAACTGAAGTGTCACTCAGTTCAAAGCAACCAGGAAATGCTTTATATGCGTAACATGGATACATTCTTACAACAAACTTACTTCCTATTTCATAAGAGGAACCACCCTTTAGTAAGCTAACCTGATGGCACAATCCTTACTACACATACTTAGTACCATTTCTCAACAGAACGGCATAAGCAATTCAATTGCAGGAACCATCTCCTGCCAGTTAGCGTAGTGATTTAAGCTACAATATTGGGGGACAGCTCCTTGGTGTACAAAAGCGGTGTACATCCCTTTCAGACCATAACAATGAGCAAGTCACCTGGAAGAATCCAAGGGTTCACCTCATTGGTTTCCCATCTTTTAATGATTGCTGTCCTTCATTGCATAATGCTCAGTCTCTGAGAACTGTCGTTTCACATTGCTCACCCGGTTTTTCCAGGGTTTCAGGCAGGAAAGTATCTTTGGTCCCTGCTACTCAACTTAAGTTACCCGTTAAACTTTGAATGTCAACTCACAATCTTAGTCTTTAATTGTAACCCCCCAAAACTATGTAACAAGCACTTTAAAACACCCTCTTGATTAATACTTGCCAAATTATTATTAGACTCCCCAAAATATTTCACCAGTGTTTCTCATTTTCAATATACCATTTTTATTTGGAACGGAAATATTTCCTTGAAAGCACTCTATATGCACATGCAGAAGCATAGTTGTGCGCTATAAAGGAACAACCAAGTACTTGAAGTATGTTACCTCCTCTGACCACAGCACGCCTCAGTAAGTATGACCATGGACACCTGACACTCATGTACATAAATAAAGTGTCGCAAACACTCTCCTATACAAAAAGGAGAAAAAACATTCTCATGAATTCTGATTCATTTTATATCTATTGAGTTGTATTTTTAATTATAGTAAATACTAAATTTTTAAAATCATTTCCGGATTATTTTCAAACAATTGAATATTCTGCTTATTTTCAAACTAAAATTTCAAATTAAATTCTATTTCTTCTTTGTCGTAGCCCAGCCACGACGATTCTATTACGGGGTCGTCAAACGGGAAAAGGTATGGAATGGAAGGAAACGGTAGACAGAGTCTTAAAGATATATAGACACGTTGCCGTGGCGTCCGCCCGAACCCATCTACATCTAGAGATGTAGATGGGTTCGGGCGGACGCCACGGAAGTGTCCGCTGTGCCTTAGCCATGACCTCTCCGGCCTCCCCAAGCCTCCACCTTTATTCCTAGAAAAAATGGGGTCCATCAGCAATTCAGTTAAGTTTCCAAGGCAACTCATAGAAAACCCTTACCTCACCATTCAAATCAACCTTCCACTAATAAGAATCTAGCTTCCAGCCCCCTCCGGAGAGCTTCTGTGAGGCAAATAAGAACCGGGTGTGGCTCCTTGTTAACTAGGCAAATGAGGTGTGGTTTGGGCTCAGCACCTCTGACCAGATTGCAAAAGTACCCTGTTTATTTATTTGTTTAGTCGCCAACACTTCTTTAAACATTTTATGAAAAATTACAGGTTAGAGTAGAATAGAATAGAATTAATAAAATACAGTACAGAAGTAGCCCTTTAATTTAACAAAGGAAACAAATTAAAAAAAAAATAAACGTACTAATGCTTTATGTGTAATTTACGTCGTCATGTTACGCCTTGATAAGAGACATTTACCTAATAAAGAAATGGTAATATCTTCGCAAGGAAACTGAAATTTTCATATTTGAAAATGTACGTTTCATCTCGACTAATGAAAGATTTGACAGGGATCTGGAATGTTGGTTTTCCATGCCTCCCTTCCCTGCGCTTTCTGTCCCTACCCTACTGTTTCTTTCTCCCCACCCACCCCCTTCACCCCCGCAACCCTTGCTCACAAGACAAAATTGGAAAATTCTGAAGCTTATATGCTCACTAATCGGACTCCATATTTACCACGGTGTTGGTCTTACCATCCTCATCCCCTATAGAGGTTACACTTAGTCTGATGAGTTCGTATGGCCTACATCTTCTACCTATGCCTCCAGCTTTCATTCTCACCTTGTGTTCCATTTTTGGACACTTTGTAAGACTGTTCACTGTCTTCTTTTCCATCCCTTAGACACTATCATGACATTCCCTTGAATAGTTCATGAAATACTTCCAAATGTTTAATTTGACCATCTGAACGGTATATTGATGCACTTCCATGTGTTATCTTCTTTATTCTGATTGGGCAGCACCACGGATTTCATGTGCATTTTAAGTTAGTTCTTATTGGATCTAGTGACATCCTACTCTTTTCTGACTCAAGGGAATTACTACACTAAAATGATAACACTAACAGATGCTCAAGAAACTACACGATAAATTTCAGAAAACAATATTTATTTATGGAAGAAAACATCTGTGTGAACTAACCAGATCTCTGTTTGCACTAGGCGGTTTATCAAGTTTTCTTATGGCACATAAACATTGCACGAATATTTATGGTTTGTTTCTATTGAACACTTACCAATCATCAATTAAATTGCCTCCGTGTATAATGGAAAAAGCAAAAAAGAAGGACCTTAACATACTCAAGCCATTTAACTCCGCTTTACTTTGATATTAAATCCATTGGATGGTTTAAGTAAAGGAACCCCAACAGGGTTCAAAGACTTTTCACAAAGTTCTATACTCAGGGCATTAGTAACTTGGTCTTCTGTTTCGTTATTTACTGATGTTCAATTATGCCATGTTGACTACATACTGTTTCTAATGGTCAATACTTAACTGAAGTGTCACTCAGTTCAAAGCAACCAGGAAATGCTTTATATGCGTAACATGGATACATTCTTACAACAAACTTACTTCCTATTTCATAAGAGGAACCACCCTTTAGTAAGCTAACCTGATGGCACAATCCTTACTACACATACTTATTACCATTTCTCAACAGAACGGCATAAGCAATTCAATTGCAGGAACCATCTCCAGCCAGTTAGCGTAGTGATTTAAGCTACAATATTGGGGGACAGCTCCTTGGTGTACAAAAGCGGTGTACATCCCTTTCAGACCATAACAATGAGCAAGTCACCTGGAAGAATCCAAGGGTTCACCTCATTGGTTTCCCATCTTTTAATGATTGCTGTCCTTCATTGCATAATGCTCAGTCTCTGAGAACTGTCGTTTCACATTGCTCACCCGGTTTTTCCAGGGTTTCAGGCAGGAAAGTATCTTTGGTCCCTGCTACTCAACTTAAGTTACCCGTTAAACTTTGAATGTCAACTCACAATCTTAGTCTTTAATTGTAACCCCCCAAAACTATGTAACAAGCACTTTAAAACACCCTCTTGATTAATACTTGCCAAATTATTATTAGACTCCCCAAAATATTTCACCAGTGTTTCTCATTTTCAATATACCATTTTTATTTGGAACGGAAATATTTCCTTGAAAGCACTCTATATGCACATGCAGAAGCATAGTTGTGCGCTATAAAGGAACAACCAAGTACATGAAGTATGTTACCTCCTCTGACCACAGCACGCCTCAGTAAGTATGACCATGGACACCTGACACTCATGTACATAAATAAAGTGTCGCAAACACTCTCCTATACAAAAAGGAGAAAAAACATTCTCATGAATTCTTATTCATTTTATATCTATTGAGTTGTATTTTTAATTATAGTAAATACTAAATTTTTAAAATCATTTCCGGATTATTTTCAAACAATTGAATATTCTGCTTATTTTCAAACTAAAATTTCAAATTAAATTCTATTTCTTCTTTGTCGTAGCCCAGCCACGACGATTCTATTACGGGGTCGTCAAACGGGAAAAGGTATGGAATGGAAGGAAACGGTAGACAGAGTCTTAAAGATATATAGACACGTTGCCGTGGCGTCCGCCCGAACCCATCTACATCTAGAGATGTAGATGGGTTCGGGCGGACGCCACGGAAGTGTCCGCTGTGCCTTAGCCATGACCTCTCCGGCCTCCCCAAGCCTCCACCTTTATTCCTAGAAAAAATGGGGTCCATCAGCAATTCAGTTAAGTTTCCAAGGCAACTCATAGAAAACCCTTACCTCACCATTCAAATCAACCTTCCACTAATAAGAATCTAGCTTCCAGCCCCCTTTGGAGAGCTTCTGTGAGGCAAATAAGAACCGGGTGTGGCTCCTTGTTAACTAGGCAAATGAGGTGTGGTTTGGGCTCAGCACCTCTGACCAGATTGCAAAAGTACCCTGTTTATTTATTTGTTTAGTCGCCAACACTTCTTTAAACATTTTATGAAAAATTACAGGTTAGAGTAGAATAGAATAGAATTAATAAAATACAGTACAGAAGTAGCCCTTTAATTTAACAAAGGAAACAAATTAAAAAAAAAATAAACGTACTAATGCTTTATGTGTAATTTACGTCGTCATGTTACGCCTTGATAAGAGACATTTACCTAATAAAGAAATGGTAATATCTTCGCAAGGAAACTGAAATTTTCATATTTGAAAATGTACGTTTCATCTCGACTAATGAAAGATTTGACAGGGATCTGGAATGTTGGTTTTCCATGCCTCCCTTCCCTGCGCTTTCTGTCCCTACCCTACTGTTTCTTTCTCCCCACCCACCCCCTTCACCCCCGCAACCCTTGCTCACAAGACAAAATTGGAAAATTCTGAAGCTTATATGCTCACTAATCGGACTCCATATTTACCACGGTGTTGGTCTTACCATCCTCATCCCCTATAGAGGTTACACTTAGTCTGATGAGTTCGTATGGCCTACATCTTCTACCTATGCCTCCAGCTTTCATTCTCACCTTGTGTTCCATTTTTGGACACTTTGTAAGACTGTTCACTGTCTTCTTTTCCATCCCTTAGACACTATCATGACATTCCCTTAAATAGTTCATGAAATACTTCCAAATGTTTAATTTGACCATCTGAACGGTATATCGATGCACTTCCATGTGTTATCTTCTTTATTCTGATTGGGCAGCACCACGGATTTCATGTGCATTTTAAGTTAGTTCTTATTGGATCTAGTGACATCCTACTCTTTTCTGACTCAAGGGAATTACTAAACTAAAATGATAACACTAACAGATGCTCAAGAAACTACACGATAAATTTCAGAAAACAATATTTATTTATGGAAGAAAACATCTGTGTGAACTAACCAGATCTCTGTTTGCACTAGGCGGTTTATCAAGTTTTCTTATGGCACATAAACATTGCACGAATATTTATGGTTTGTTTCTATTGAACACTTACCAATCATCAATTAAATTGCCTCCGTGTATAATGGAAAAAGCAAAAAAGAAGGACCTTAACATACTCAAGCCATTTAACTCCGCTTTACTTTGATATTAAATCCATTGGATGGTTTAAGTAAAGGAACCCCAACAGGGTTCAAAGACTTTTCACAAAGTTCTATACTCAGGGCATTAGTAACTTGGTCTTCTGTTTCGTTATTTACTGATGTTCAATTATGCCATGTTGACTACATACTGTTTCTAATGGTCAATACTTAACTGAAGTGTCACTCAGTTCAAAGGAACCAGGAAATGCTTTATATGCGTAACATGGATACATTCTTACAACAAACTTACTTCCTATTTCATAAGAGGAACCACCCTTTAGTAAGCTAACCTGATGGCACAATCCTTACTACACATACTTAGTACCATTTCTCAACAGAACGGCATAAGCAATTCAATTGCAGGAACCATCTCCTGCCAGTTAGCGTAGTGATTTAAGCTACAATATTGGGGGACAGCTCCTTGGTGTACAAAAGCGGTGTACATCCCTTTCAGACCATAACAATGAGCAAGTCACCTGGAAGAATCCAAGGGTTCACCTCATTGGTTTCCCATCTTTTAATGATTGCTGTCCTTCATTGCATAATGCTCAGTCTCTGAGAACTGTCGTTTCACATTGCTCACCCGGTTTTTCCAGGGTTTCAGGCAGGAAAGTATCTTTGGTCCCTGCTACTCAACTTAAGTTACCCGTTAAACTTTGAATGTCAACTCACAATCTTAGTCTTTAATTGTAACCCCCCAAAACTATGTAACAAGCACTTTAAAACACCCTCTTGATTAATACTTGCCAAATTATTATTAGACTCCCCAAAATATTTCACCAGTGTTTCTCATTTTCAATATACCATTTTTATTTGGAACGGAAATATTTCCTTGAAAGCACTCTATATGCACATGCAGAAGCATAGTTGTGCGCTATAAAGGAACAACCAAGTACATGAAGTATGTTACCTCCTCTGACCACAGCACGCCTCAGTAAGTATGACCATGGACACCTGACACTCATGTACATAAATAAAGTGTCGCAAACACTCTCCTATACAAAAAGGAGAAAAAACATTCTCATGAATTCTTATTCATTTTATATCTATTGAGTTGTATTTTTAATTATAGTAAATACTAAATTTTTAAAATCATTTCCGGATTATTTTCAAACAATTGAATATTCTGCTTATTTTCAAACTAAAATTTCAAATTAAATTCTATTTCTTCTTTGTCGTAGCCCAGCCACGACGATTCTATTACGGGGTCGTCAAACGGGAAAAGGTATGGAATGGAAGGAAACGGTAGACAGAGTCTTAAAGATATATAGACACGTTGCCGTGGCGTCCGCCCGAACCCATCTACATCTAGAGATGTAGATGGGTTCGGGCGGACGCCACGGAAGTGTCCGCTGTGCCTTAGCCATGACCTCTCCGGCCTCCCCAAGCCTCCACCTTTATTCCTAGAAAAAATGGGGTCCATCAGCAATTCAGTTAAGTTTCCAAGGCAACTCATAGAAAACCCTTACCTCACCATTCAAATCAACCTTCCACTAATAAGAATCTAGCTTCCAGCCCCCTCCGGAGAGCTTCTGTGAGGCAAATAAGAACCGGGTGTGGCTCCTTGTTAACTAGGCAAATGAGGTGTGGTTTGGGCTCAGCACCTCTGACCAGATTGCAAAAGTACCCTGTTTATTTATTTGTTTAGTCGCCAACACTTCTTTAAACATTTTATGAAAAATTACAGGTTAGAGTAGAATAGAATAGAATTAATAAAATACAGTACAGAAGTAGCCCTTTAATTTAACAAAGAAAACAAATTAAAAAAAAAATAAACGTACTAATGCTTTATGTGTAATTTACGTCGTCATGTTACGCCTTGATAAGAGACATTTACCTAATAAAGAAATGGTAATATCTTCGCAAGGAAACTGAAATTTTCATATTTGAAAATGTACGTTTCATCTCGACTAATGAAAGATTTGACAGGGATCTGGAATGTTGGTTTTCCATGCCTCCCTTCCCTGCGCTTTCTGTCCCTACCCTACTGTTTCTTTCTCCCCACCCACCCCCTTCACCCCCGCAACCCTTGCTCACAAGACAAAATTGGAAAATTCTGAAGCTTATATGCTCACTAATCGGACTCCATATTTACCACGGTGTTGGTCTTACCATCCTCATCCCCTATAGAGGTTACACTTAGTCTGATGAGTTCGTATGGCCTACATCTTCTACCTATGCCTCCAGCTTTCATTCTCACCTTGTGTTCCATTTTTGGACACTTTGTAAGACTGTTCACTGTCTTCTTTTCCATCCCTTAGACACTATCATGACATTCCCTTGAATAGTTCATGAAATACTTCCAAATGTTTAATTTGACCATCTGAACGGTATATCGATGCACTTCCATGTGTTATCTTCTTTATTCTGATTGGGCAGCACCACGGATTTCATGTGCATTTTAAGTTAGTTCTTATTGGATCTAGTGACATCCTACTCTTTTCTGACTCAAGGGAATTACTACACTAAAATGATAACACTAACAGATGCTCAAGAAACTACACGATAAATTTCAGAAAACAATATTTATTTATGGAAGAAAACATCTGTGTGAACTAACCAGATCTCTGTTTGCACTAGGCGGTTTATCAAGTTTTCTTATGGCACATAAACATTGCACGAATATTTATGGTTTGTTTCTATTGAACACTTACCAATCATCAATTAAATTGCCTCCGTGTATAATGGAAAAAGCAAAAAAGAAGGACCTTAACATACTCAAGCCATTTAACTCCGCTTTACTTTGATATTAAATCCATTGGATGGTTTAAGTAAAGGAACCCCAACAGGGTTCAAAGACTTTTCACAAAGTTCTATACTCAGGGCATTAGTAACTTGGTCTTCTGTTTCGTTATTTACTGATGTTCAATTATGCCATGTTGACTACATACTGTTTCTAATGGTCAATACTTAACTGAAGTGTCACTCAGTTCAAAGCAACCAGGAAATGCTTTATATGCGTAACATGGATACATTCTTACAACAAACTTACTTCCTATTTCATAAGAGGAACCACCCTTTAGTAAGCTAACCTGATGGCACAATCCTTACTACACATACTTAGTACCATTTCTCAACAGAACGGCATAAGCAATTCAATTGCAGGAACCATCTCCTGCCAGTTAGCGTAGTGATTTAAGCTACAATATTGGGGGACAGCTCCTTGGTGTACAAAAGCGGTGTACATCCCTTTCAGACCATAACAATGAGCAAGTCACCTGGAAGAATCCAAGGGTTCACCTCATTGGTTTCCCATCTTTTAATGATTGCTGTCCTTCATTGCATAATGCTCAGTCTCTGAGAACTGTCGTTTCACATTGCTCACCCGGTTTTTCCAGGGTTTCAGGCAGGAAAGTATCTTTGGTCCCTGCTACTCAACTTAAGTTACCCGTTAAACTTTGAATGTCAACTCACAATCTTAGTCTTTAATTGTAACCCCCCAAAACTATGTAACAAGCACTTTAAAACACCCTCTTGATTAATACTTGCCAAATTATTATTAGACTCCCCAAAATATTTCACCAGTGTTTCTCATTTTCAATATACCATTTTTATTTGGAACGGAAATATTTCCTTGAAAGCACTCTATATGCACATGCAGAAGCATAGTTGTGCGCTATAAAGGAACAACCAAGTACATGAAGTATGTTACCTCCTCTGACCACAGCACGCCTCAGTAAGTATGACCATGGACACCTGACACTCATGTACATAAATAAAGTGTCGCAAACACTCTCCTATACAAAAAGGAGAAAAAACATTCTCATGAATTCTTATTCATTTTATATCTATTGAGTTGTATTTTTAATTATAGTAAATACTAAATTTTTAAAATCATTTCCGGATTATTTTCAAACAATTGAATATTCTGCTTATTTTCAAACTAAAATTTCAAATTAAATTCTATTTCTTCTTTGTCGTAGCCCAGCCACGACGATTCTATTACGGGGTCGTCAAACGGGAAAAGGTATGGAATGGAAGGAAACGGTAGACAGAGTCTTAAAGATATATAGACACGTTGCCGTGGCGTCCGCCCGAACCCATCTACATCTAGAGATGTAGATGGGTTCGGGCGGACGCCACGGAAGTGTCCGCTGTGCCTTAGCCATGACCTCTCCGGCCTCCCCAAGCCTCCACCTTTATTCCTAGAAAAAATGGGGTCCATCAGCAATTCAGTTAAGTTTCCAAGGCAACTCATAGAAAACCCTTACCTCACCATTCAAATCAACCTTCCACTAATAAGAATCTAGCTTCCAGCCCCCTCCGGAGAGCTTCTGTGAGGCAAATAAGAACCGGGTGTGGCTCCTTGTTAACTAGGCAAATGAGGTGTGGTTTGGGCTCAGCACCTCTGACCAGATTGCAAAAGTACCCTGTTTATTTATTTGTTTAGTCGCCAACACTTCTTTAAACATTTTATGAAAAATTACAGGTTAGAGTAGAATAGAATAGAATTAATAAAATACAGTACAGAAGTAGCCCTTTAATTTAACAAAGGAAACAAATTAAAAAAAAAATAAACGTACTAATGCTTTATGTGTAATTTACGTCGTCATGTTACGCCTTGATAAGAGACATTTACCTAATAAAGAAATGGTAATATCTTCGCAAGGAAACTGAAATTTTCATATTTGAAAATGTACGTTTCATCTCGACTAATGAAAGATTTGACAGGGATCTGGAATGTTGGTTTTCCATGCCTCCCTTCCCTGCGCTTTCTGTCCCTACCCTACTGTTTCTTTCTCCCCACCCACCCCCTTCACCCCCGCAACCCTTGCTCACAAGACAAAATTGGAAAATTCTGAAGCTTATATGCTCACTAATCGGACTCCATATTTACCACGGTGTTGGTCTTACCATCCTCATCCCCTATAGAGGTTACACTTAGTCTGATGAGTTCGTATGGCCTACATCTTCTACCTATGCCTCCAGCTTTCATTCTCACCTTGTGTTCCATTTTTTGACACTTTGTAAGACTGTTCACTGTCTTCTTTTCCATCCCTTAGACACTATCATGACATTCCCTTGAATAGTTCATGAAATACTTCCAAATGTTTAATTTGACCATCTGAACGGTATATCGATGCACTTCCATGTGTTATCTTCTTTATTCTGATTGGGCAGCACCACGGATTTCATGTGCATTTTAAGTTAGTTCTTATTGGATCTAGTGACATCCTACTCTTTTCTGACTCAAGGGAATTACTACACTAAAATGATAACACTAACAGATGCTCAAGAAACTACACGATAAATTTCAGAAAACAATATTTATTTATGGAAGAAAACATCTGTGTGAACTAACCAGATCTCTGTTTGCACTAGGCGGTTTATCAAGTTTTCTTATGGCACATAAACATTGCACGAATATTTATGGTTTGTTTCTATTGAACACTTACCAATCATCAATTAAATTGCCTCCGTGTATAATGGAAAAAGCAAAAAAGAAGGACCTTAACATACTCAAGCCATTTAACTCCGCTTTACTTTGATATTAAATCCATTGGATGGTTTAAGTAAAGGAACCCCAACAGGGTTCAAAGACTTTTCACAAAGTTCTATACTCAGGGCATTAGTAACTTGGTCTTCTGTTTCGTTATTTACTGATGTTCAATTATGCCATGTTGACTACATACTGTTTCTAATGGTCAATACTTAACTGAAGTGTCACTCAGTTCAAAGCAACCAGGAAATGCTTTATATGCGTAACATGGATACATTCTTACAACAAACTTACTTCCTATTTCATAAGAGGAACCACCCTTTAGTAAGCTAACCTGATGGCACAATCCTTACTACACATACTTAGTACCATTTCTCAACAGAACGGCATAAGCAATTCAATTGCAGGAACCATCTCCTGCCAGTTAGCGTAGTGATTTAAGCTACAATATTGGGGGACAGCTCCTTGGTGTACAAAAGCGGTGTACATCCCTTTCAGACCATAACAATGAGCAAGTCACCTGGAAGAATCCAAGGGTTCACCTCATTGGTTTCCCATCTTTTAATGATTGCTGTCCTTCATTGCATAATGCTCAGTCTCTGAGAACTGTCGTTTCACATTGCTCACCCGGTTTTTCCAGGGTTTCAGGCAGGAAAGTATCTTTGGTCCCTGCTACTCAACTTAAGTTACCCGTTAAACTTTGAATGTCAACTCACAATCTTAGTCTTTAATTGTAACCCCCCAAAACTATGTAACAAGCACTTTAAAACACCCTCTTGATTAATACTTGCCAAATTATTATTAGACTCCCCAAAATATTTCACCAGTGTTTCTCATTTTCAATATACCATTTTTATTTGGAACGGAAATATTTCATTGAGAGCACTCTATATGCACATGCAGAAGCATAGTTGTGCGCTATAAAGGAACAACCAAGTACATGAAGTATGTTACCTCCTCTGACCACAGCACGCCTCAGTAAGTATGACCATGGACACCTGACACTCATGTACATAAATAAAGTGTCGCAAACACTCTCCTATACAAAAAGGAGAAAAAACATTCTCATGAATTCTTATTCATTTTATATCTATTGAGTTGTATTTTTAATTATAGTAAATACTAAATTTTTAAAATCATTTCCGGATTATTTTCAAACAATTGAATATTCTGCTTATTTTCAAACTAAAATTTCAAATTAAATTCTATTTCTTCTTTGTCGTAGCCCAGCCACGACGATTCTATTACGGGGTCGTCAAACGGGAAAAGGTATGGAATGGAAGGAAACGGTAGACAGAGTCTTAAAGATATATAGACACGTTGCCGTGGCGTCCGCCCGAACCCATCTACATCTAGAGATGTAGATGGGTTCGGGCGGACGCCACGGAAGTGTCCGCTGTGCCTTAGCCATGACCTCTCCGGCCTCCCCAAGCCTCCACCTTTATTCCTAGAAAAAATGGGGTCCATCAGCAATTCAGTTAAGTTTCCAAGGCAACTCATAGAAAACCCTTACCTCACCATTCAAATCAACCTTCCACTAATAAGAATCTAGCTTCCAGCCCCCTCCGGAGAGCTTCTGTGAGGCAAATAAGAACCGGGTGTGGCTCCTTGTTAACTAGGCAAATGAGGTGTGGTTTGGGCTCAGCACCTCTGACCAGATTGCAAAAGTACCCTGTTTATTTATTTGTTTAGTCGCCAACACTTCTTTAAACATTTTATGAAAAATTACAGGTTAGAGTAGAATAGAATAGAATTAATAAAATACAGTACAGAAGTAGCCCTTTAATTTAACAAAGGAAACAAATTAAAAAAAAAATAAACGTACTAATGCTTTATGTGTAATTTACGTCGTCATGTTACGCCTTGATAAGAAACATTTACCTAATAAAGAAATGGTAATATCTTCGCAAGGAAACTGAAATTTTCATATTTGAAAATGTACGTTTCATCTCGACTAATGAAAGATTTGACAGGGATCTGGAATGTTGGTTTTCCATGCCTCCCTTCCCTGCGCTTTCTGTCCCTACCCTACTGTTTCTTTCTCCCCACCCACCCCCTTCACCCCCGCAACCCTTGCTCACAAGACAAAATTGGAAAATTCTGAAGCTTATATGCTCACTAATCGGACTCCATATTTACCACGGTGTTGGTCTTACCATCCTCATCCCCTATAGAGGTTACACTTAGTCTGATGAGTTCGTATGGCCTACATCTTCTACCTATGCCTCCAGCTTTCATTCTCACCTTGTGTTCCATTTTTGGACACTTTGTAAGACTGTTCACTGTCTTCTTTTCCATCCCTTAGACACTATCATGACATTCCCTTGAATAGTTCATGAAATACTTCCAAATGTTTAATTTGACCATCTGAACGGTATATCGATGCACTTCCATGTGTTATCTTCTTTATTCTGATTGGGCAGCACCACGGATTTCATGTGCATTTTAAGTTAGTTCTTATTGGATCTAGTGACATCCTACTCTTTTCTGACTCAAGGGAATTACTACACTAAAATGATAACACTAACAGATGCTCAAGAAACTACACGATAAATTTCAGAAAACAATATTTATTTATGGAAGAAAACATCTGTGTGAACTAACCAGATCTCTGTTTGCACTAGGCGGTTTATCAAGTTTTCTTATGGCACATAAACATTGCACGAATATTTATGGTTTGTTTCTATTGAACACTTACCAATCATCAATTAAATTGCCTCCGTGTATAATGGAAAAAGCAAAAAAGAAGGACCTTAACATACTCAAGCCATTTAACTCCGCTTTACTTTGATATTAAATCCATTGGATGGTTTAAGTAAAGGAACCCCAACAGGGTTCAAAGACTTTTCACAAAGTTCTATACTCAGGGCATTAGTAACTTGGTCTTCTGTTTCGTTATTTACTGATGTTCAATTATGCCATGTTGACTACATACTGTTTCTAATGGTCAATACTTAACTGAAGTGTCACTCAGTTCAAAGCAACCAGGAAATGCTTTATATGCGTAACATGGATACATTCTTACAACAAACTTACTTCCTATTTCATAAGAGGAACCACCCTTTAGTAAGCTAACCTGATGGCACAATCCTTACTACACATACTTAGTACCATTTCTCAACAGAACGGCATAAGCAATTCAATTGCAGGAACCATCTCCTGCCAGTTAGCGTAGTGATTTAAGCTACAATATTGGGGGACAGCTCCTTGGTGTACAAAAGCGGTGTACATCCCTTTCAGACCATAACAATGAGCAAGTCACCTGGAAGAATCCAAGGGTTCACCTCATTGGTTTCCCATCTTTTAATGATTGCTGTCCTTCATTGCATAATGCTCAGTCTCTGAGAACTGTCGTTTCACATTGCTCACCCGGTTTTTCCAGGGTTTCAGGCAGGAAAGTATCTTTGGTCCCTGCTACTCAACTTAAGTTACCCGTTAAACTTTGAATGTCAACTCACAATCTTAGTCTTTAATTGTAACCCCCCAAAACTATGTAACAAGCACTTTAAAACACCCTCTTGATTAATACTTGCCAAATTATTATTAGACTCCCCAAAATATTTCACCAGTGTTTCTCATTTTCAATATACCATTTTTATTTGGAACGGAAATATTTCCTTGAAAGCACTCTATATGCACATGCAGAAGCATAGTTGTGCGCTATAAAGGAACAACCAAGTACATGAAGTATGTTACCTCCTCTGACCACAGCACGCCTCAGTAAGTATGACCATGGACACCTGACACTCATGTACATAAATAAAGTGTCGCAAACACTCTCCTATACAAAAAGGAGAAAAAACATTCTCATGAATTCTTATTCATTTTATATCTATTGAGTTGTATTTTTAATTATAGTAAATACTAAATTTTTAAAATCATTTCCGGATTATTTTCAAACAATTGAATATTCTGCTTATTTTCAAACTAAAATTTCAAATTAAATTCTATTTCTTCTTTGTCGTAGCCCAGCCACGACGATTCTATTACGGGGTCGTCAAACGGGAAAAGGTATGGAATGGAAGGAAACGGTAGACAGAGTCTTAAAGATATATAGACACGTTGCCGTGGCGTCCGCCCGAACCCATCTACATCTAGAGATGTAGATGGGTTCGGGCGGACGCCACGGAAGTGTCCGCTGTGCCTTAGCCATGACCTCTCCGGCCTCCCCAAGCCTCCACCTTTATTCCTAGAAAAAATGGGGTCCATCAGCAATTCAGTTAAGTTTCCAAGGCAACTCATAGAAAACCCTTACCTCACCATTCAAATCAACCTTCCACTAATAAGAATCTAGCTTCCAGCCCCCTCCGGAGAGCTTCTGTGAGGCAAATAAGAACCGGGTGTGGCTCCTTGTTAACTAGGCAAATGAGGTGTGGTTTGGGCTCAGCACCTCTGACCAGATTGCAAAAGTACCCTGTTTATTTATTTGTTTAGTCGCCAACACTTCTTTAAACATTTTATGAAAAATTACAGGTTAGAGTAGAATAGAATAGAATTAATAAAATACAGTACAGAAGTAGCCCTTTAATTTAACAAAGGAAACAAATTAAAAAAAAAATAAACGTACTAATGCTTTATGTGTAATTTACATCGTCATGTTACGCCTTGATAAGAGACATTTACCTAATAAAGAAATGGTAATATCTTCGCAAGGAAACTGAAATTTTCATATTTGAAAATGTACGTTTCATCTCGACTAATGAAAGATTTGACAGGGATCTGGAATGTTGGTTTTCCATGCCTCCCTTCCCTGCGCTTTCTGTCCCTACCCTACTGTTTCTTTCTCCCCACCCACCCCCTTCACCCCCGCAACCCTTGCTCACAAGACAAAATTGGAAAATTCTGAAGCTTATATGCTCACTAATCAGACTCCATATTTACCACGGTGTTGGTCTTACCATCCTCATCCCCTATAGAGGTTACACTTAGTCTGATGAGTTCGTATGGCCTACATCTTCTACCTATGCCTCCAGCTTTCATTCTCACCTTGTGTTCCATTTTTGGACACTTTGTAAGACTGTTCACTGTCTTCTTTTCCATCCCTTAGACACTATCATGACATTCCCTTGAATAGTTCATGAAATACTTCCACATGTTTAATTTGACCATCTGAACGGTATATCGATGCACTTCCATGTGTTATCTTCTTTATTCTGATTGGGCAGCACCACGGATTTCATGTGCATTTTAAGTTAGTTCTTATTGGATCTAGTGACATCCTACTCTTTTCTGACTCAAGGGAATTACTACACTAAAATGATAACACTAACAGATGCTCAAGAAACTACACGATAAATTTCAGAAAACAATATTTATTTATGGAAGAAAACATCTGTGTGAACTAACCAGATCTCTGTTTGCACTAGGCGGTTTATCAAGTTTTCTTATGGCACATAAACATTGCACGAATATTTATGGTTTGTTTCTATTGAACACTTACCAATCATCAATTAAATTGCCTCCGTGTATAATGGAAAAAGCAAAAAAGAAGGACCTTAACATACTCAAGCCATTTAACTCCGCTTTACTTTGATATTAAATCCATTGGATGGTTTAAGTAAAGGAACCCCAACAGGGTTCAAAGACTTTTCACAAAGTTCTATACTCAGGGCATTAGTAACTTGGTCTTCTGTTTCGTTATTTACTGATGTTCAATTATGCCATGTTGACTACATACTGTTTCTAATGGTCAATACTTAACTGAAGTGTCACTCAGTTCAAAGCAACCAGGAAATGCTTTATATGCGTAACATGGATACATTCTTACAACAAACTTACTTCCTATTTCATAAGAGGAACCACCCTTTAGTAAGCTAACCTGATGGCACAATCCTTACTACACATACTTAGTACCATTTCTCAACAGAACGGCATAAGCAATTCAATTGCAGGAACCATCTCCTGCCAGTTAGCGTAGTGATTTAAGCTACAATATTGGGGGACAGCTCCTTGGTGTACAAAAGCGGTGTACATCCCTTTCAGACCATAACAATGAGCAAGTCACCTGGAAGAATCCAAGGGTTCACCTCATTGGTTTCCCATCTTTTAATGATTGCTGTCCTTCATTGCATAATGCTCAGTCTCTGAGAACTGTCGTTTCACATTGCTCACCCGGTTTTTCCAGGGTTTCAGGCAGGAAAGTATCTTTGGTCCCTGCTACTCAACTTAAGTTACCCGTTAAACTTTGAATGTCAACTCACAATCTTAGTCTTTAATTGTAACCCCCCAAAACTATGTAACAAGCACTTTAAAACACCCTCTTGATTAATACTTGCCAAATTATTATTAGACTCCCCAAAATATTTCACCAGTGTTTCTCATTTTCAATATACCATTTTTATTTGGAACGGAAATATTTCCTTGAAAGCACTCTATATGCACATGCAGAAGCATAGTTGTGCGCTATAAAGGAACAACCAAGTACATGAAGTATGTTACCTCCTCTGACCACAGCACGCCTCAGTAAGTATGACCATGGACACCTGACACTCATGTACATAAATAAAGTGTCGCAAACACTCTCCTATACAAAAAGGAGAAAAAACATTCTCATGAATTCTTATTCATTTTATATCTATTGAGTTGTATTTTTAATTATAGTAAATACTAAATTTTTAAAATCATTTCCGGATTATTTTCAAACAATTGAATATTCTGCTTATTTTCAAACTAAAATTTCAAATTAAATTCTATTTCTTCTTTGTCGTAGCCCAGCCACGACGATTCTATTACGGGGTCGTCAAACGGGAAAAGGTATGGAATGGAAGGAAACGGTAGACAGAGTCTTAAAGATATATAGACACGTTGCCGTGGCGTCCGCCCGAACCCATCTACATCTAGAGATGTAGATGGGTTCGGGCGGACGCCACGGAAGTGTCCGCTTTGCCTTAGCCATGACCTCTCCGGCCTCCCCAAGCCTCCACCTTTATTCCTAGAATAAATGGGGTCCATCAGCAATTCAGTTAAGTTTCCAAGGCAACTCATAGAAAACCCTTACCTCACCATTCAAATCAACCCTCCACTAATAAGAATCTAGCTTCCAGCCCCCTCCGGAGAGCTTCTGTGAGGCAAATAAGAACCGGGTGTGGCTCCTTGTTAACTAGGCAAATGAGGTGTGGTTTGGGCTCAGCACCTCTGACCAGATTGCAAAAGTACCCTGTTTATTTATTTGTTTAGTCGCCAACACTTCTTTAAACATTTTATGAAAAATTACAGGTTAGAGTAGAATAGAATAGAATTAATAAAATACAGTACAGAAGTAGCCCTTTAATTTAACAAAGGAAACAAATTAAAAAAAAAATAAACGTACTAATGCTTTATGTGTAATTTACGTCGTCATGTTACGCCTTGATAAGAGACATTTACCTAATAAAGAAATGGTAATATCTTCGCAAGGAAACTGAAATTTTCATATTTGAAAATGTACGTTTCATCTCGACTAATGAAAGATTTGACAGGGATCTGGAATGTTGGTTTTCCATGCCTCCCTTCCCTGCGCTTTCTGTCCCTACCCTACTGTTTCTTTCTCCCCACCCACCCCCTTCACCCCCGCAACCCTTGCTCACAAGACAAAATTGGAAAATTCTGAAGCTTATATGCTCACTAATCGGACTCCATATTTACCACGGTGTTGGTCTTACCATCCTCATCCCCTATAGAGGTTACACTTAGTCTGATGAGTTCGTATGGCCTACATCTTCTACCTATGCCTCCAGCTTTCATTCTCACCTTGTGTTCCATTTTTGGACACTTTGTAAGACTGTTCACTGTCTTCTTTTCCATCCCTTAGACACTATCATGACATTCCCTTGAATAGTTCATGAAATACTTCCAAATGTTTAATTTGACCATCTGAACGGTATATCGATGCACTTCCATGTGTTATCTTCTTTATTCTGATTGGGCAGCACCACGGATTTCATGTGCATTTTAAGTTAGTTCTTATTGGATCTAGTGACATCCTACTCTTTTCTGACTCAAGGGAATTACTACACTAAAATGATAACACTAACAGATGCTCAAGAAACTACACGATAAATTTCAGAAAACAATATTTATTTATGGAAGAAAACATCTGTGTGAACTAACCAGATCTCTGTTTGCACTAGGCGGTTTATCAAGTTTTCTTATGGCACATAAACATTGCACGAATATTTATGGTTTGTTTCTATTGAACACTTACCAATCATCAATTAAATTGCCTCCGTGTATAATGGAAAAAGCAAAAAAGAAGGACCTTAACATACTCAAGCCATTTAACTCCGCTTTACTTTGATATTAAATCCATTGGATAGTTTAAGTAAAGGAAACCCAACAGGGTTCAAAGACTTTTCACAAAGTTCTATACTCAGGGCATTAGTAACTTGGTCTTCTGTTTCGTTATTTACTGATGTTCAATTATGCCATGTTGACTACATACTGTTTCTAATGGTGAATACTTAACTGAAGTGTCACTCAGTTCAAAGCAACCAGGAAATGCTTTATATGCGTAACATGGATACATTCTTACAACAAACTTACTTCCTCTTTCATAAGAGGAACCACCCTTTAGTAAGCTAACCTGATGGCACAATCCTTACTACACATACTTAGTACCATTTCTCAACAGAACGGCATAAGCAATTCAATTGCAGGAACCATCTCCTGCCAGTTAGCGTAGTGATTTAAGCTACAATATTGGGGGACAGCTCCTTGGTGTACAAAAGCGGTGTACATCCCTTTCAGACCATAACAATGAGCAAGGCACCTGGAAGAATCCAAGGGTTCACCTCATTGGTTTCCCATCTTTTAATGATTGCTGTCCTTCATTGCATAATGCTCAGTCTCTGAGAACTGTCGTTTCACATTGCTCACCCGGTTTTTCCAGGGTTTCAGGCAGGAAAGTATCTTTGGTCCCTGCTACTCAACTTAAGTTACCCGTTAAACTTTGAATGTCAACTCACAATCTTAGTCTTTAATTGTAACCCCCCAAAACTATGTAACAAGCACTTTAAAACACCCTCTTGATTAATACTTGCCAAATTATTATTAGACTCCCCAAAATATTTCACCAGTGTTTCTCATTTTCAATATACCATTTTTATTTGGAACGGAAATATTTCCTTGAAAGCACTCTATATGCACATGCAGAAGCATAGTTGTGCGCTATAAAGGAACAACCAAGTACATGAAGTATGTTACCTCCTCTGACCACAGCACGCCTCAGTAAGTATGACCATGGACACCTGACACTCATGTACATAAATAAAGTGTCGCAAACACTCTCCTATACAAAAAGGAGAAAAAACATTCTCATGAATTCTTATTCATTTTATATCTATTGAGTTGTATTTTTAATTATAGTAAATACTAAATTTTTAAAATCATTTCCGGATTATTTTCAAACAATTGAATATTCTGCTTATTTTCAAACTAAAATTTCAAATTAAATTCTATTTCTTCTTTGTCGTAGCCCAGCCACGACGATTCTATTACGGGGTCGTCAAACGGGAAAAGGTATGGAATTGAAGGAAACGGTAGACAGAGTCTTAAAGATATATAGACACGTTGCCGTGGCGTCCGCCCGAACCCATCTACATCTAGAGATGTAGATGGGTTCGGGCGGACGCCACGGAAGTGTCCGCTGTGCCTTAGCCATGACCTCTCCGGCCTCCCCAAGCCTCCACCTTTATTCCTAGAAAAAATGGGGTCCATCAGCAATTCAGTTAAGTTTCCAAGGCAACTCATAGAAAACCCTTACCTCACCATTCAAATCAACCCTCCACTAATAAGAATCTAGCTTCCAGCCCCCTCCGGAGAGCTTCTGTGAGGCAAATAAGAACCGGGTGTGGCTCCTTGTTAACTAGGCAAATGAGGTGTGGTTTGGGCTCAGCACCTCTGACCAGATTGCAAAAGTACCCTGTTTATTTATTTGTTTAGTCGCCAACACTTCTTTAAACATTTTATGAAAAATTACAGGTTAGAGTAGAATAGAATAGAATTAATAAAATACAGTACAGAAGTAGCCCTTTAATTTAACAAAGGAAACAAATTAAAAAAAAAATAAACGTACTAATGCTTTATGTGTAATTTACGTCGTCATGTTACGCCTTGATAAGAGACATTTACCTAATAAAGAAATGGTAATATCTTCGCAAGGAAACTGAAATTTTCATATTTGAAAATGTGCGTTTCATCTCGACTAATGAAAGATTTGACAGGGATCTGGAATGTTGGTTTTCCATGCCTCCCTTCCCTGCGCTTTCTGTCCCTACCCTACTGTTTCTTTCTCCCCACCCACCCCCTTCACCCCCGCAACCCTTGCTCACAAGACAAAATTGGAAAATTCTGAAGCTTATATGCTCACTAATCGGAATCCATATTTACCACGGTGTTGGTCTTACCATCCTCATCCCCTATAGAGGTTACACTTAGTCTGATGAGTTCGTATGGCCTACATCTTCTACCTATGCCTCCAGCTTTCATTCTCACCTTGTGTTCCGTTTTTGGACACTTTGTAAGACTGTTCACTGTCTTCTTTTCCATCCCTTAGACACTATCATGACATTCCCTTGAATAGTTCATGAAATACTTCCAAATGTTTAATTTGACCATCTGAACGGTATATCGATGCACTTCCATGTGTTATCTTCTTTATTCTGATTGGGCAGCACCACGGATTTCATGTGCATTTTAAGTTAGTTCTTATTGGATCTAGTGACATCCTACTCTTTTCTGACTCAAGGGAATTACTACACTAAAATGATAACACTAACAGATGCTCAAGAAACTACACGATAAATTTCAGAAAACAATATTTATTTATGGAAGAAAACATCTGTGTGAACTAACCAGATCTCTGTTTGCACTAGGCGGTTTATCAAGTTTTCTTATGGCACATAAACATTGCACGAATATTTATGGTTTGTTTCTATTGAACACTTACCAATCATCAATTAAATTGCCTCCGTGTATAATGGAAAAAGCAAAAAAGAAGGACCTTAACATACTCAAGCCATTTAACTCCGCTTTACTTTGATATTAAATCCATTGGATAGTTTAAGTAAAGGAACCCCAACAGGGTTCAAAGACTTTTCACAAAGTTCTATACTCAGGGCATTAGTAACTTGGTCTTCCGTTTCGTTATTTACTGATGTTCAATTATGCCATGTTGACTACATACTGTTTCTAATGGTGAATACTTAACTGAAGTGTCACTCAGTTCAAAGCAACCAGGAAATGCTTTATATGCGTAACATAGATACATTCTTACAACAAACTTACTTCCTATTTCATAAGAGGAACCACCCTTTAGTAAGCTAACCTGATGGCACAATCCTTACTACACATACTTAGTACCATTTCTCAACAGAACGGCATAAGCAATTCAATTGCAGGAACCATCTCCTGCCAGTTAGCGTAGTGATTTAAGCTACAATATTGGGGGACAGCTCCTTGGTGTACAAAAGCGGTGTACATCCCTTTCAGACCATAACAATGAGCAAGGCACCTGGAAGAATCCAAGGGTTCACCTCATTGGTTTCCCATCTTTTAATGATTGCTGTCCTTCATTGCATAATGCTCAGTCTCTGAGAACTGTCGTTTCACATTGCTCACCCGGTTTTTCCAGGGTTTCAGGCAGGAAAGTATCTTTGGTCCCTGCTACTCAACTTAAGTTACCCGTTAAACTTTGAATGTCAACTCACAATCTTAGTCTTTAATTGTAACCCCCCAAAACTATGTAACAAGCACTTTAAAACACCCTCTTGATTAATACTTGCCAAATTATTATTAGACTCCCCAAAATATTTCACCAGTGTTTCTCATTTTCAATATACCATTTTTATTTGGAACGGAAATATTTCATTGAAAGCACTCTATATGCACATGCAGAAGCATAGTTGTGCGCTATAAAGGAACAACCAAGTACATGAAGTATGTTACTTCCTCTGACCACAGCACGCCTCAGTAAGTATGACCATGGACACCTGACACTCATGTACATAAATAAAGTGTCGCAAACACTCTCCTATACAAAAAGGAGAAAAAACATTCTCATGAATTCTTATTCATTTTATATCTATTGAGTTGTATTTTTAATTATAGTAAATACTAAATTTTTAAAATCATTTCCGGATTATTTTCAAACAATTGAATATTCTGCTTATTTTCAAACTAAAATTTCAAATTAAATTCTATTTCTTCTTTGTCGTAGCCCAGCCACGACGATTCTATTACGGGGTCGTCAAACGGGAAAAGGTATGGAATGGAAGGAAACGGTAGACAGAGTCTTAAAGATATATAGACACGTTGCCGTGGCGTCCGCCCGAACCCATCTACATCTAGAGATGTAGATGGGTTCGGGCGGACGCCACGGAAGTGTCCGCTGTGCCTTAGCCATGACCTCTCCGGCCTCCCCAAGCCTCCACCTTTATTCCTAGAAAAAATGGGGTCCATCAGCAATTCAGTTAAGTTTCCAAGGCAACTCATAGAAAACCCTTACCTCACCATTCAAATCAACCCTCCACTAATAAGAATCTAGCTTCCAGCCCCCTCCGGAGAGCTTCTGTGAGGCAAATAAGAACCGGGTGTGGCTCCTTGTTAACTAGGCAAATGAGGTGTGGTTTGGGCTCAGCACCTCTGACCAGATTGCAAAAGTACCCTGTTTATTTATTTGTTTAGTCGCCAACACTTCTTTAAACATTTTATGAAAAATTACAGGTTAGAGTAGAATAGAATAGAATTAATAAAATACAGTACAGAAGTAGCCCTTTAATTTAACAAAGGAAACAAATTAAAAAAAAAATAAACGTACTAATGCTTTATGTGTAATTTACGTCGTCATGTTACGCCTTGATAAGAGACATTTACCTAATAAAGAAATGGTAATATCTTCGCAAGGAAACTGAAATTTTCATATTTCAAAATGTACGTTTCATCTCGACTAATGAAAGATTTGACAGGGATCTGGAATGTTGGTTTTCCATGCCTCCCTTCCCTGCGCTTTCTGTCCCTACCCTACTGTTTCTTTCTCCCCACCCACCCCCTTCACCCCCGCAACCCTTGCTCACAAGACAAAATTGGAAAATTCTGAAGCTTATATGCTCACTAATCGGACTCCATATTTACCACGGTGTTGGTCTTACCATCCTCATCCCCTATAGAGGTTACACTTAGTCTGATGAGTTCGTATGGCCTACATCTTCTACCTATGCCTCCAGCTTTCATTCTCACCTTGTGTTCCATTTTTGGACACTTTGTAAGACTGTTCACTGTCTTCTTTTCCATCCCTTAGACACTATCATGACATTCCCTTGAATAGTTCATGAAATACTTCCAAATGTTTAATTTGACCATCTGAACGGTATATCGATGCACTTCCATGTGTTATCTTCTTTATTCTGATTGGGCAGCACCACGGATTTCATGTGCATTTTAAGTTAGTTCTTATTGGATCTAGTGACATCCTACTCTTTTCTGACTCAAGGGAATTACTACACTAAAATGATAACACTAACAGATGCTCAAGAAACTACACGATAAATTTCAGAAAACAATATTTATTTATGGAAGAAAACATCTGTGTGAACTAACCAGATCTCTGTTTGCACTAGGCGGTTTATCAAGTTTTCTTATGGCACATAAACATTGCACGAATATTTATGGTTTGTTTCTATTGAACACTTACCAATCATCAATTAAATTGCCTCCGTGTATAATGGAAAAAGCAAAAAAGAAGGACCTTAACATACTCAAGCCATTTAACTCCGCTTTACTTTGATATTAAATCCATTGGATAGTTTAAGTAAAGGAACCCCAACAGGGTTCAAAGACTTTTCACAAAGTTCTATACTCAGGGCATTAGTAACTTGGTCTTCCGTTTCGTTA
This sequence comes from Rhynchonycteris naso, assembly GCA_037038555.1. Taxonomy (NCBI): domain Eukaryota; kingdom Metazoa; phylum Chordata; class Mammalia; order Chiroptera; family Emballonuridae; genus Rhynchonycteris; species Rhynchonycteris naso. Next base: position 141,987,389 of record CM073002.1, read on the forward strand.
TTTACTGATGTTCAATTATGCCATGTTGACTACATACTGTTTCTAATGGTGAATACTTAACTGAAGTGTCACTCAGTTCAAAGCAACCAGGAAATGCTTTATATGCGTAACATGGATACATTCTTACAACAAACTTACTTCCTATTTCATAAGAGGAACCACCCTTTAGTAAGCTAACCTGATGGCACAATCCTTACTACACATACTTAGTACCATTTCTCAACAGAACGGCATAAGCAATTCAATTGCAGGAACCATCTCCTGCCAGTTAGCGTAGTGATTTAAGCTACAATATTGGGGGACAGCTCCTTGGTGTACAAAAGCGGTGTACATCCCTTTCAGACCATAACAATGAGCAAGGCACCTGGAAGAATCCAAGGGTTCACCTCATTGGTTTCCCATCTTTTAATGATTGCTGTCCTTCATTGCATAATGCTCAGTCTCTGAGAACTGTCGTTTCACATTGCTCACCCGGTTTTTCCAGGGTTTCAGGCAGGAAAGTATCTTTGGTCCCTGCTACTCAACTTAAGTTACCCGTTAAACTTTGAATGTCAACTCACAATCTTAGTCTTTAATTGTAACCCCCCAAAACTATGTAACAAGCACTTTAAAACACCCTCTTGATTAATACTTGCCAAATTATTATTAGACTCCCCAAAATATTTCACCAGTGTTTCTCATTTTCAATATACCATTTTTATTTGGAACGGAAATATTTCATTGAAAGCACTCTATATGCACATGCAGAAGCATAGTTGTGCGCTATAAAGGAACAACCAAGTACATGAAGTATGTTACTTCCTCTGACCACAGCACGCCTCAGTAAGTATGACCATGGACACCTGACACTCATGTACATAAATAAAGTGTCGCAAACACTCTCCTATACAAAAAGGAGAAAAAACATTCTCATGAATTCTTATTCATTTTATATCTATTGAGTTGTATTTTTAATTATAGTAAATACTAAATTTTTAAAATCATTTCCGGATTATTTTCAAACAATTGAATATTCTGCTTATTTTCAAACTAAAATTTCAAATTAAATTCTATTTCTTCTTTGTCGTAGCCCAGCCACGACGATTCTATTACGGGGTCGTCAAACGGGAAAAGGTATGGAATGGAAGGAAACGGTAGACAGAGTCTTAAAGATATATAGACACGTTGCCGTGGCGTCCGCCCGAACCCATCTACATCTAGAGATGTAGATGGGTTCGGGCGGACGCCACGGAAGTGTCCGCTGTGCCTTAGCCATGACCTCTCCGGCCTCCCCAAGCCTCCACCTTTATTCCTAGAAAAAATGGGGTCCATCAGCAATTCAGTTAAGTTTCCAAGGCAACTCATAGAAAACCCTTACCTCACCATTCAAATCAACCCTCCACTAATAAGAATCTAGCTTCCAGCCCCCTCCGGAGAGCTTCTGTGAGGCAAATAAGAACCGGGTGTGGCTCCTTGTTAACTAGGCAAATGAGGTGTGGTTTGGGCTCAGCACCTCTGACCAGATTGCAAAAGTACCCTGTTTATTTATTTGTTTAGTCGCCAACACTTCTTTAAACATTTTATGAAAAATTACAGGTTAGAGTAGAATAGAATAGAATTAATAAAATACAGTACAGAAGTAGCCCTTTAATTTAACAAAGGAAACAAATTAAAAAAAAAAATAAACGTACTAATGCTTTATGTGTAATTTACGTCGTCATGTTACGCCTTGATAAGAGACATTTACCTAATAAAGAAATGGTAATATCTTCGCAAGGAAACTGAAATTTTCATATTTGAAAATGTACGTTTCATCTCGACTAATGAAAGATTTGACAGGGATCTGGAATGTTGGTTTTCCATGCCTCCCTTCCCTGCGCTTTCTGTCCCTACCCTACTGTTTCTTTCTCCCCACCCACCCCCTTCACCCCCGCAACCCTTGCTCACAAGACAAAATTGGAAAATTCTGAAGCTTATATGCTCACTAATCGGACTCCATATTTACCACGGTGTTGGTCTTACCATCCTCATCCCCTATAGAGGTTACACTTAGTCTGATGAGTTCGTATGGCCTACATCTTCTACCTATGCCTCCAGCTTTCATTCTCACCTTGTGTTCCATTTTTGGACACTTTGTAAGACTGTTCACTGTCTTCTTTTCCATCCCTTAGACACTATCATGACATTCCCTTGAATAGTTCATGAAATACTTCCAAATGTTTAATTTGACCATCTGAACGGTATATCGATGCACTTCCATGTGTTATCTTCTTTATTCTGATTGGGCAGCACCACGGATTTCATGTGCATTTTAAGTTAGTTCTTATTGGATCTAGTGACATCCTACTCTTTTCTGACTCAAGGGAATTACTACACTAAAATGATAACACTAACAGATGCTCAAGAAACTACACGATAAATTTCAGAAAACAATATTTATTTATGGAAGAAAACATCTGTGTGAACTAACCAGATCTCTGTTTGCACTAGGCGGTTTATCAAGTTTTCTTATGGCACATAAACATTGCACGAATATTTATGGTTTGTTTCTATTGAACACTTACCAATCATCAATTAAATTGCCTCCGTGTATAATGGAAAAAGCAAAAAAGAAGGACCTTAACATACTCAAGCCATTTAACTCCGCTTTACTTTGATATTAAATCCATTGGATAGTTTAAGTAAAGGAACCCCAACAGGGTTCAAAGACTTTTCACAAAGTTCTATACTCAGGGCATTAGTAACTTGGTCTTCCGTTTCGTTATTTACTTATGTTCAATTATGCCATGTTGACTACATACTGTTTCTAATGGTGAATACTTAACTGAAGTGTCACTCAGTTCAAAGCAACCAGGAAATGCTTTATATGCGTAACATGGATACATTCTTACAACAAACTTACTTCCTATTTCATAAGAGGAACCACCCTTTAGTAAGCTAACCTGATGGCACAATCCTTACTACACATACTTAGTACCATTTCTCAACAGAACGGCATAAGCAATTCAATTGCAGGAACCATCTCCTGCCAGTTAGCGTAGTGATTTAAGCTACAATATTGGGGGACAGCTCCTTGGTGTACAAAAGCGGTGTACATCCCTTTCAGACCATAACAATGAGCAAGGCACCTGGAAGAATCCAAGGGTTCACCTCATTGGTTTCCCATCTTTTAATGATTGCTGTCCTTCATTGCATAATGCTCAGTCTCTGAGAACTGTCGTTTCACATTGCTCACCCGGTTTTTCCAGGGTTTCAGGCAGGAAAGTATCTTTGGTCCCTGCTACTCAACTTAAGTTACCCGTTAAACTTTGAATGTCAACTCACAATCTTAGTCTTTAATTGTAACCCCCCAAAACTATGTAACAAGCACTTTAAAACACCCTCTTGATTAATGCTTGCCAAATTATTATTAGACTCCCCAAAATATTTCACCAGTGTTTCTCATTTTCAATATACCATTTTTATTTGGAACGGAAATATTTCATTGAAAGCACTCTATATGCACATGCAGAAGCATAGTTGTGCGCTATAAAGGAACAACCAAGTACATGAAGTATGTTACCTCCTCTGACCACAGCACGCCTCAGTAAGTATGACCATGGACACCTGACACTCATGTACATAAATAAAGTGTCGCAAACACTCTCCTATACAAAAAGGAGAAAAAACATTCTCATGAATTCTTATTCATTTTATATCTATTGAGTTGTATTTTTAATTATAGTAAATACTAAATTTTTAAAATCATTTCCAGATTATTTTCAAACAATTGAATATTCTGCTTATTTTCAAACTAAAATTTCAAATTAAATTCTATTTCTTCTTTGTCGTAGCCCAGCCACGACGATTCTATTACGGGGTCGTCAAACGGGAAAAGGTATGGAATGGAAGGAAACAATAGACAGAGTCTTAAAGATATATAGACACGTTGCCGTGGCGTCCGCCCGAACCCATCTACATCTAGAGATGTAGATGGCTTCGGGCGGACGCCACGGAAGTGTCCGCTGTGCCTTAGCCATGACCTCTCCGGCCTCCCCAAGCCTCCACCTTTATTCCTAGAAAAAATGGGGTCCATCAGCAATTCAGTTAAGTTTCCAAGGCAACTCATAGAAAACCCTTACCTCACCATTCAAATCAACCCTCCACTAATAAGAATCTAGCTTCCAGCCCCCTCCGGAGAGCTTCTGTGAGGCAAATAAGAACCGGGTGTGGCTCCTTGTTAACTAGGCAAATGAGGTGTGGTTTGGGCTCAGCACCTCTGACCAGATTGCAAAAGTACCCTGTTTATTTATTTGTTTAGTCGCCAACACTTCTTTAAACATTTTATGAAAAATTACAGGTTAGAGTAGAATAGAATAGAATTAATAAAATACAGTACAGAAGTAGCCCTTTAATTTAACAAAGGAAACAAATTAAAAAAAAAAAATAAACGTACTAATGCTTTATGTGTAATTTACGTCGTCATGTTACGCCTTGATAAGAGACATTTACCTAATAAAGAAATGGTAATATCTTCGCAAGGAAACTGAAATTTTCATATTTGAAAATGTACGTTTCATCTCGACTAATGAAAGATTTGACAGGGATCTGGAATGTTGGTTTTCCATGCCTCCCTTCCCTGCGCTTTCTGTCCCTACCCTACTGTTTCTTTCTCCCCACCCACCCCCTTCACCCCCGCAACCCTTGCTCACAAGACAAAATTGGAAAATTCTGAAGCTTATATGCTCACTAATCGGACTCCATATTTACCACGGTGTTGGTCTTACCATCCTCATCCCCTATAGAGGTTACACTTAGTCTGATGAGTTCGTATGGCCTACATCTTCCACCTATGCCTCCAGCTTTCATTCTCACCTTGTGTTCCATTTTTGGACACTTTGTAAGACTGTTCACTGTCTTCTTTTCCATCCTTTAGACACTATCATGACATTCCCTTGAATAGTTCATGAAATACTTCCAAATGTTTAATTTGACCATCTGAACGGTATATCGATGCACTTCCATGTGTTATCTTCTTTATTCTGATTGGGCAGCACCACGGATTTCATGTGCATTTTAAGTTAGTTCTTATTGGCTCTAGTGACATCCTACTCTTTTCTGACTCAAGGGAATTACTACACTAAAATGATAACACTAACAGATGCTCAAGAAACTACACGATAAATTTCAGAAAACAATATTTATTTATGGAAGAAAACATCTGTGTGAACTAACCAGATCTCTGTTTGCACTAGGCGGTTTATCAAGTTTTCTTATGGCACATAAACATTGCACAAATATTTATGGTTTGTTTCTATTGAACACTTACCAATCATCAATTAAATTGCCTCCGTGTATAATGGAAAAAGCAAAAAAGAAGGACCTTAACATACTCAAGCCATTTAACTCCGCTTTACTTTGATATTAAATCCATTGGATGGTTTAAGTAAAGGAACCCCAACAGGGTTCAAAGACTTTTCACAAAGTTCTATACTCAGGGCATTAGTAACTTGGTCTTCTGTTTCGTTATTTACTGATGTTCAATTATGCCATGTTGACTACATACTGTTTCTAATGGTCAATACTTAACTGAAGTGTCACTCAGTTCAAAGCAACCAGGAAATGCTTTATATGCGTAACATGGATACATTCTTACAACAAACTTACTTCCTATTTCATAAGAGGAACCACCCTTTAGTAAGCTAACCTGATGGCACAATCCTTACTACACATACTTAGTACCATTTCTCAACAGAACGGCATAAGCAATTCAATTGCAGGAACCATCTCCTGCCAGTTAGCGTAGTGATTTAAGCTACAATATTGGGGGACAGCTCCTTGGTGTACAAAAGCGGTGTACATCCCTTTCAGACCATAACAATGAGCAAGTCACCTGGAAGAATCCAAGGGTTCACCTCATTGGTTTCCCATCTTTTAATGATTGCTGTCCTTCATTGCATAATGCTCAGTCTCTGAGAACTGTCGTTTCACATTGCTCACCCGGTTTTTCCAGGGTTTCAGGCAGGAAAGTATCTTTGGTCCCTGCTACTCAACTTAAGTTACCCGTTAAACTTTGAATGTCAACTCACAATCTTAGTCTTTAATTGTAACCCCCCAAAACTATGTAACAAGCACTTTAAAACACCCTCTTGATTAATGCTTGCCAAATTATTATTAGACTCCCCAAAATATTTCACCAGTGTTTCTCATTTTCAATATACCATTTTTATTTGGAACGGAAATATTTCATTGAAAGCACTCTATATGCACATGCAGAAGCATAGTTGTGCGCTATAAAGGAACAACCAAGTACATGAAGTATGTTACCTCCTCTGACCACAGCACGCCTCAGTAAGTATGACCATGGACACCTGACACTCATGTACATAAATAAAGTGTCGCAAACACTCTCCTATACAAAAAGGAGAAAAAACATTCTCATGAATTCTTATTCATTTTATATCTATTGAGTTGTATTTTTAATTATAGTAAATACTAAATTTTTAAAATCATTTCCGGATTATTTTCAAACAATTGAATATTCTGCTTATTTTCAAACTAAAATTTCAAATTAAATTCTATTTCTTCTTTGTCGTAGCCCAGCCACGACGATTCTATTACGGGGTCGTCAAACGGGAAAAGGTATGGAATGGAAGGAAACGGTAGACAGAGTCTTAAAGATATATAGACACGTTGCCGTGGCGTCCGCCCGAACCCATCTACATCTAGAGATGTAGATGGATTCGGGCGGACGCCACGGAAGTGTCCGCTGTGCCTTAGCCATGACCTCTCCGGCCTCCCCAAGCCTCCACCTTTATTCCTAGAAAAAATGGGGTCCATCAGCAATTCAGTTAAGTTTCCAAGGCAACTCATAGAAAACCCTTACCTCACCATTCAAATCAACCCTCCACTAATAAGAATCTAGCTTCCAGCCCCCTCCGGAGAGCTTCTGTGAGGCAAATAAGAACCGGGTGTGGCTCCTTGTTAACTAGGCAAATGAGGTGTGGTTTGGGCTCAGCACCTCTGACCAGATTGCAAAAGTACCCTGTTTATTTATTTGTTTAGTCGCCAACACTTCTTTAAACATTTTATGAAAAATTACAGGTTAGAGTAGAATAGAATAGAATTAATAAAATACAGTACAGAAGTAGCCCTTTAATTTAACAAAGGAAACAAATTAAAAAAAAAAAATAAACGTACTAATGCTTTATGTGTAATTTACGTCGTCATGTTACGCCTTGATAAGAGACATTTACCTAATAAAGAAATGGTTATATCTTCGCAAGGAAACTGAAATTTTCATATTTGAAAATGTACGTTTCATCTCGACTAATGAAAGATTTGACAGGGATCTGGAATGTTGGTTTTCCATGCCTCCCTTCCCTGCGCTTTCTGTCCCTACCCTACTGTTTCTTTCTCCCCACCCACCCCCTTCACCCCCGCAACCCTTGCTCACAAGACAAAATTGGAAAATTCTGAAGCTTATATGCTCACTAATCGGACTCCATATTTACCACGGTGTTGGTCTTACCATCCTCATCCCCTATAGAGGTTACACTTAGTCTGATGAGTTCGTATGGCCTACATCTTCTACCTATGCCTCCAGCTTTCATTCTCACCTTGTGTTCCATTTTTGGACACTTTGTAAGACTGTTCACTGTCTTCTTTTCCATCCCTTAGACACTATCATGACATTCCCTTGAATAGTTCATGAAATACTTCCAAATGTTTAATTTGACCATCTGAACGGTATATCGATGCACTTCCATGTGTTATCTTCTTTATTCTGATTGGGCAGCACCACGGATTTCATGTGCATTTTAAGTTAGTTCTTATTGGATCTAGTGACATCCTACTCTTTTCTGACTCAAGGGAATTACTACACTAAAATGATAACACTAACAGATGCTCAAGAAACTACACGATAAATTTCAGAAAACAATATTTATTTATGGAAGAAAACATCTGTGTGAACTAACCAGATCTCTGTTTGCACTAGGCGGTTTATCAAGTTTTCTTATGGCACATAAACATTGCACGAATATTTATGGTTTGTTTCTATTGAACACTTACCAATCATCAATTAAATTGCCTCCGTGTATAATGGAAAAAGCAAAAAAGAAGGACCTTAACATACTCAAGCCATTTAACTCCGCTTTACTTTGATATTAAATCCATTGGATAGTTTAAGTAAAGGAACCCCAACAGGGTTCAAAGACTTTTCACAAAGTTCTATACTCAGGGCATTAGTAACTTGGTCTTCTGTTTCGTTATTTACTGATGTTCAATTATGCCATGTTGACTACATACTGTTTCTAATGGTCAATACTTAACTGAAGTGTCACTCAGTTCAAAGCAACCAGGAAATGCTTTATATGCGTAACATGGATACATTCTTACAACAAACTTACTTCCTATTTCATAAGAGGAACCACCCTTTAGTAAGCTAACCTGATGGCACAATCCTTACTACACATACTTAGTAGTACCATTTCTCAACAGAACGGCATAAGCAATTCAATTGCAGGAACCATCTCCTGCCAGTTAGCGTAGTGATTTAAGCTACAATATTGGGGGACAGCTCCTTGGTGTACAAAAGCGGTGTACATCCCTTTCAGACCATAACAATGAGCAAGTCACCTGGAAGAATCCAAGGGTTCACCTCATTGGTTTCCCATCTTTTAATGATTGCTGTCCTTCATTGCATAATGCTCAGTCTCTGAGAACTGTCGTTTCACATTGCTCACCCGGTTTTTCCAGGGTTTCAGGCAGGAAAGTATCTTTGGTCCCTGCTACTCAACTTAAGTTACCCGTTAAACTTTGAATGTCAACTCACAATCTTAGTCTTTAATTGTAACCCCCCAAAACTATGTAACAAGCACTTTAAAACACCCTCTTGATTAATGCTTGCCAAATTATTATTAGACTCCCCAAAATATTTCACCAGTGTTTCTCATTTTCAATATACCATTTTTATTTGGAACGGAAATATTTCATTGAAAGCACTCTATATGCACATGCAGAAGCATAGTTGTGCGCTATAAAGGAACAACCAAGTACATGAAGTATGTTACCTCCTCTGACCACAGCACGCCTCAGTAAGTATGACCATGGACACCTGACACTCATGTACATAAATAAAGTGTCGCAAACACTCTCCTATACAAAAAGGAGAAAAAACATTCTCATGAATTCTTATTCATTTTATATCTATTGAGTTGTATTTTTAATTATAGTAAATAGTAAATTTTTAAAATCATTTCCGGATTATTTTCAAACAATTGAATATTCTGCTTATTTTCAAACTAAAATTTCAAATTAAATTCTATTTCTTCTTTGTCGTAGCCCAGCCACGACGATTCTATTACGGGGTCGTCAAACGGGAAAAGGTATGGAATGGAAGGAAACGGTAGACAGAGTCTTAAAGATATATAGACACGTTGCCATGGCGTCCGCCCGAACCCATCTACATCTAGAGAGGTAGATGGTTTCGGGCGGACGCCACGGAAGTGTCCGCTGTGCCTTAGCCATGACCTCTCCGGCCTCCCCAAGCCTCCACCTTTATTCCTAGAAAAAATGGGGTCCATCAGCAATTCAGTTAAGTTTCCAAGGCAACTCATAGAAAACCCTTACCTCACCATTCAAATCAACCTTCCACTAATAAGAATCTAGCTTCCAGCCCCCTCCGGAGAGCTTCTGTGAGGCAAATAAGAACCGGGTGTGGCTCCTTGTTAACTAGGCAAATGAGGTGTGGTTTGGGCTCAGCACCTCTGACCAGATTGCAAAAGTACCCTGTTTATTTATTTGTTTAGTCGCCAACACTTCTTTAAACATTTTATGAAAAATTACAGGTTAGAGTAGAATAGAATAGAATTAATAAAATACAGTACAGAAGTAGCCCTTTAATTTAACAAAGGAAACAAATTAAAAAAAAAAAAAACGTACTAATGCTTTATGTGTAATTTACATCGTCATGTTACGCCTTGATAAGAGACATTTACCTAATAAAGAAATGGTAATATCTTCGCAAGGAAACTGAAATTTTCATATTTGAAAATGTACGTTTCATCTCCACTAATGAAAGATTTGACAGGGATCTGGAATGTTGGTTTTCCATGCCTCCCTTCCCTGCGCTTTCTGTCCCTACCCTACTGTTTCTTTCTCCCCACCCACCCCCTTCACCCCCGCAACCCTTGCTCACAAGACAAAATTGGAAAATTCTGAAGCTTATATGCTCACTAATCGGACTCCATATTTACCACGGTGTTGGTCTTACCATCCTCATCCCCTATAGAGGTTACACTTAGTCTGATGAGTTCGTATGGCCTACATCTTCCACCTATGCCTCCAGCTTTCATTCTCACCTTGTGTTCCATTTTTGGACACTTTGTAAGACTGTTCACTGTCTTCTTTTCCATCCCTTAGACACTATCATGACATTCCCTTGAATAGTTCATGAAATACTTCCAAATGTTTAATTTGACCATCTGAACGGTATATCGATGCACTTCCATGTGTTATCTTCTTTATTCTGATTGGGCAGCACCACGGATTTCATGTGCATTTTAAGTTAGTTCTTATTGGATCTAGTGACATCCTACTCTTTTCTGACTCAAGGGAATTACTACACTAAAATGATAACACTAACAGATGCTCAAGAAACTACACGATAAATTTCAGAAAACAATATTTATTTATGGAAGAAAACATCTGTGTGAACTAACCAGATCGCTGTTTGCACTAGGCGGTTTATCAAGTTTTCTTATGGCACATAAACATTGCACGAATATTTATGGTTTGTTTCTATTGAACACTTACCAATCATCAATTAAATTGCCTCCGTGTATAATGGAAAAAGCAAAAAAGAAGGACCTTAACATACTCAAGCCATTTAACTCCGCTTTACTTTGATATTAAATCCATTGGATAGTTTAAGTAAAGGAACCCCAACAGGGTTCAAAGACTTTTCACAAAGTTCTATACTCAGGGCATTAGTAACTTGGTCTTCCGTTTCGTTATTTACTGATGTTCAATTATGCCATGTTGACTACATACTGTTTCTAATGGTCAATACTTAACTGAAGTGTCACTCAGTTCAAAGCAACCAGGAAATGCTTTATATGCGAAACATGGATACATTCTTACAACAAACTTACTTCCTATTTCATAAGAGGAACCACCCTTTAGTAAGCTAAACTGATGGCACAATCCTTACTACACATACTTAGTACCATTTCTCAACAGAACGGCATAAGCAATTCAATTGCAGGAACCATCTCCTGCCAGTTAGCGTAGTGATTTAAGCTACAATATTGAGGGACAGCTCCTTGGTGTACAAAAGCGGTGTACATCCCTTTCAGACCATAACAATGAGCAAGTCACCTGGAAGAATCCAAGGGTTCACCTCATTGGTTTCCCATCTTTTAATGATTGCTGTCCTTCATTGCATAATGCTCAGTCTCTGAGAACTGTCGTTTCACATTGCTCACCCGGTTTTTCCAGGGTTTCAGGCAGGAAAGTATCTTTGGTCCCTGCTACTCAACTTAAGTTACCCGTTAAACTTTGAATGTCAACTCACAATCTTAGTCTTTAATTGTAACCCCCCAAAACTATGTAACAAGCACTTTAAAACACCCTCTTGATTAATACTTGCCAAATTATTATTAGACTCCCCAAAATATTTCACCAGTGTTTCTCATTTTCAATATACCATTTTTATTTGGAACGGAAATATTTCATTGAAAGCACTCTATATGCACATGCAGAAGCATAGTTGTGCGCTATAAAGGAACAACCAAGTACATGAAGTATGTTACCTCCTCTGACCACAGCACGCCTCAGTAAGTATGACCATGGACACCTGACACTCATGTACATAAATAAAGTGTCGCAAACACTCTCCTATACAAAAAGGAGAAAAAACATTCTCATGAATTCTTATTCATTTTATATCTATTGAGTTGTATTTTTAATTATAGTAAATACTAAATTTTTAAAATCATTTCCGGATTATTTTCAAACAATTGAATATTCTGCTTATTTTCAAACTAAAATTTCAAATTAAATTCTATTTCTTCTTTGTCGTAGTCCAGCCACGACGATTCTATTACGGGGTCGTCAAACGGGAAAAGGTATGGAATGGAAGGAAACGGTAGACAGAGTCTTAAAGATATATAGACACGTTGCCGTGGCGTCCGCCCGAACCCATCTACATCTAGAGATGTAGATGGGTTCGGGCGGACGCCACGGAAGTGTCCGCTGTGCCTTAGCCATGACCTCTCCGGCCTCCCCAAGCCTCCACCTTTATTCCTAGAAAAAATGGGGTCCATCAGCAATTCAGTTAAGTTTCCAAGGCAACTCATAGAAAACCCTTACCTCACCATTCAAATCAACCTTCCACTAATAAGAATCTAGCTTCCAGCCCCCTCCGGAGAGCTTCTGTGAGGCAAATAAGAACCGGGTGTGGCTCCTTGTTAACTAGGCAAATGAGGTGTGGTTTGGGCTCAGCACCTCTGACCAGATTGCAAAAGTACCCTGTTTATTTATTTGTTTAGTCGCCAACACTTCTTTAAACATATTATGAAAAATTACAGGTTAGAGTAGAATAGAATAGAATTAATAAAATACAGTACAGAAGTAGCCCTTTAATTTAACAAAGGAAACAAATTAAAAAAAAAAATAAACGTACTAATGCTTTATGTGTAATTTACGTCGTCATGTTTCGCCTTGATAAGAGACATTTACCTAATAAAGAAATGGTAATATCTTCGCAAGGAAACTGAAATTTTCATATTTCAAAATGTACGTTTCATCTCGACTAATGAAAGATTTGACAGGGATCTGGAATGTTGGTTTTCCATGCCTCCCTTCCCTGCGCTTTCTGTCCCTACCCTACTGTTTCTTTCTCCCCACCCACCCCCTTCACCCCCGCAACCCTTGCTCACAAGACAAAATTGGAAAATTCTGAAGCTTATATGCTCACTAATCGGACTCCATATTTACCACGGTGTTGGTCTTACCATCCTCATCCCCTATAGAGGTTACACTTAGTCTGATGAGTTCGTATGGCCTACATCTTCCACCTATGCCTCCAGCTTTCATTCTCACCTTGTGTTCCATTTTTGGACACTTTGTAAGACTGTTCACTGTCTTCTTTTCCATCCCTTAGACACTATCATGACATTCCCTTGAATAGTTCATGAAATACTTCCAAATGTTTAATTTGACCATCTGAACGGTATATCGATGCACTTCCATGTGTTATCTTCTTTATTCTGATTGGGCAGCACCACGGATTTCATGTGCATTTTAAGTTAGTTCTTATTGGCTCTAGTGACATCCTACTCTTTTCTGACTCAAGGGAATTACTACACTAAAATGATAACACTAACAGATGCTCAAGAAACTACACGATAAATTTCAGAAAACAATATTTATTTATGGAAGAAAACATCTGTGTGAACTAACCAGATCTCTGTTTGCACTAGGCGGTTTATCAAGTTTTCTTATGGCACATAAACATTGCACGAATATTTATGGTTTGTTTCTATTGAACACTTACCAATCATCAATTAAATTGCCTCCGTGTATAATGGAAAAAGCAAAAAAGAAGGACCTTAACATACTCAAGCCATTTAACTCCGCTTTACTTTGATATTAAATCCATTGGATGGTTTAAGTAAAGGAACCCCAACAGGGTTCAAAGACTTTTCACAAAGTTCTATACTCAGGGCATTAGTAACTTGGTCTTCCGTTTCGTTATTTACTGATGTTCAATTATGCCATGTTACTACATACTGTTTCTAATGGTCAATACTTAACTGAAGTGTCACTCAGTTCAAAGCAACCAGGAAATGCTTTATATGCGTAACATGGATACATTCTTACAACAAACTTACTTCCTATTACATAAGAGGAACCACCCTTTAGTAAGCTAACCTGATGGCACAATCCTTACTACACATACTTAGTACCATTTCTCAACAGAACGGCATAAGCAATTCAATTGCAGGAACCATCTCCTGCCAGTTAGCGTAGTGATTTAAGCTACAATATTGGGGGACAGCTCCTTGGTGTACAAAAGCGGTGTACATCCCTTTCAGACCATAACAATGAGCAAGTCACCTGGAAGAATCCAAGGGTTCACCTCATTGGTTTCCCATCTTTTAATGATTGCTGTCCTTCATTGCATAATGCTCAGTCTCTGAGAACTGTCGTTTCACATTGCTCACCCGGTTTTTCCAGGGTTTCAGGCAGGAAAGTATCTTTGGTCCCTGCTACTCAACTTAAGTTACCCGTTAAACTTTGAATGTCAACTCACAATCTTAGTCTTTAATTGTAACCCCCCAAAACTATGTAACAAGCACTTTAAAACACCCTCTTGTTTAATACTTGCCAAATTATTATTAGACTCTTCAAAATATTTCACCAGTGTTTCTCATTTTCAATATACCATTTTTATTTGGAACGGAAATATTTCATTGAAAGCACTCTATATGCACATGCAGAAGCATAGTTGTGCGCTATAAAGGAACAACCAAGTACATGAAGTATGTTACCTCCTCTGACCACAGCACGCCTCAGTAAGTATGACCATGGACACCTGACACTCATGTACATAAATAAAGTGTCGCAAACACTCTCCTATACAAAAAGGAGAAAAAACATTCTCATGAATTCTTATTCATTTTATATCTATTGAGTTGTATTTTTAATTATAGTAAATACTAAATTTTTAAAATCATTTCCGGATTATTTTCAAACAATTGAATATTCTGCTTATTTTCAAACTAAAATTTCAAATTAAATTCTATTTCTTCTTTGTCGTAGCCCAGCCACGACGATTCTATTACGGGGTCGTCAAACGGGAAAAGGTATGGAATGGAAGGAAACGGTAGACAGAGTCTTAAAGATATATAGACACGTTGCCGTGGCGTCCGCCCGAACCCATCTACATCTAGAGATGTAGATGGCTTCGGGCGGACGCCACGGAAGTGTCCGCTGTGCCTTAGCCATGACCTCTCCGGCCTCCCCAAGCCTCCACCTTTATTCCTAGAAAAAATGGGGTCCATCAGCAATTGAGTTAAGTTTCCAAGGCAACTCATAGAAAACCCTTACCTCACCATTCAAATCAACCCTCCACTAATAAGAATCTAGCTTCCAGCCCCCTCCGGAGAGCTTCTGTGAGGCAAATAAGAACCGGGTGTGGCTCCTTGTTAACTAGGCAAATGAGGTGTGGTTTGGGCTCAGCACCTCTGACCAGATTGCAAAAGTACCCTGTTTATTTATTTGTTTAGTCGCCAACACTTCTTTAAACATTTTATGAAAAATTACAGGTTAGAGTAGAATAGAATAGAATTAATAAAATACAGTACAGAAGTAGCCCTTTAATTTAACAAAGGAAACAAATTAAAAAAAAAAATAAACGTACTAATGCTTTATGTGTAATTTACGTCGTCATGTTACGCCTTGATAAGAGACATTTACCTAATAAAGAAATGGTAATATCTTCGCAAGGAAACTGAAATTTTCATATTTGAAAATGTACGTTTCATCTCGACTAATGAAAGATTTGACAGGGATCTGGAATGTTGGTTTTCCATGCCTCCCTTCCCTGCGCTTTCTGTCCCTACCCTACTGTTTCTTTCTCCCCACCCACCCCCTTCACCCCCGCAACCCTTGCTCACAAGACAAAATTGGAAAATTCTGAAGCTTATATGCTCACTAATCGGACTCCATATTTACCACGGTGTTGGTCTTACCATCCTCATCCCCTATAGAGGTTACACTTAGTCTGATGAGTTCGTATGGCCTACATCTTCTACCTATGCCTCCAGCTTTCATTCTCACCTTGTGTTCCATTTTTAGACACTTTGTAAGACTGTTCACTGTCTTCTTTTCCATCCCTTAGACACTATCATGACATTCCCTTGAATAGTTCATGAAATACTTCCAAATGTTTAATTTGACCATCTGAACGGTATATCGATGCACTTCCATGTGTTATCTTCTTTATTCTGATTGGGCAGCACCACGGATTTCATGTGCATTTTAAGTTAGTTCTTATTGGATCTAGTGACATCCTACTCTTTTCTGACTCAAGGGAATTACTACACTAAAATGATAACACTAACAGATGCTCAAGAAACTACACGATAAATTTCAGAAAACAATATTTATTTATGGAAGAAAACATCTGTGTGAACTAACCAGATCTCTGTTTGCACTAGGCGGTTTATCAAGTTTTCTTATGGCACATAAACATTGCACGAATATTTATGGTTTGTTTCTATTGAACACTTACCAATCATCAATTAAATTGCCTCCGTGTATAATGGAAAAAGCAAAAAAGAAGGACCTTAACATACTCAAGCCATTTAACTCCGCTTTACTTTGATATTAAATCCATTGGATGGTTTAAGTAAAGGAACCCCAACAGGGTTCAAAGACTTTTCACAAAGTTCTATACTCAGGGCATTAGTAACTTGGTCTTCCGTTTCGTTATTTACTGATGTTCAATTATGCCATGTTGACTACATACTGTTTCTAATGGTCAATACTTAACTGAAGTGTCACTCAGTTCAAAGCAACCAGGAAATGCTTTATATGCGTAACATGGATACATTCTTACAACCAACTTACTTCCTATTTCATAAGAGGAACCACCCTTTAGTAAGCTAACCTGATGGCACAATCCTTACTACACATACTTAGTACCATTTCTCAACAGAACGGCATAAGCAATTCAATTGCAGGAACCATCTCCTGCCAGTTAGCGTAGTGATTTAAGCTACAATATTGGGGGACAGCTCCTTGGTGTACAAAAGCGGTGTACATCCCTTTCAGACCATAACAATGAGCAAGTCACCTGGAAGAATCCAAGGGTTCACCTCATTGGTTTCCCATCTTTTAATGATTGCTGTCCTTCATTGCATAATGCTCAGTCTCTGAGAACTGTCGTTTCACATTGCTCACCCGGTTTTTCCAGGGTTTCAGGCAGGAAAGTATCTTTGGTCCCTGCTACTCAACTTAAGTTACCCGTTAAACTTTGAATGTCAACTCACAATCTTAGTCTTTAATTGTAACCCCCCAAAACTATGTAACAAGCACTTTAAAACACCCTCTTGATTAATGCTTGCCAAATTATTATTAGACTCCCCAAAATATTTCACCAGTGTTTCTCATTTTCAATATACCATTTTTATTTGGAACGGAAATATTTCCTTGAAAGCACTCTATATGCACATGCAGAAGCATAGTTGTGCGCTATAAAGGAACAACCAAGTACATGAAGTATGTTACCTCCTCTGACCACAGCACGCCTCAGTAAGTATGACCATGGACACCTGACACTCATGTACATAAATAAAGTGTCGCAAACACTCTCCTATACAAAAAGGAGAAAAAACATTCTCATGAATTCTTATTCATTTTATATCTATTGAGTTGTATTTTTAATTATAGTAAATACTAAATTTTTAAAATCATTTCCGGATTATTTTCAAACAATTGAATATTCTGCTTATTTTCAAACTAAAATTTCAAATTAAATTCTATTTCTTCTTTGTCGTAGCCCAGCCACGACGATTCTATTACGGGGTCGTCAAACGGGAAAAGGTATGGAATGGAAGGAAACGGTAGACAGAGTCTTAAAGATATATAGACACGTTGCCGTGGCGTCCGCCCGAACCCATCTACATCTAGAGATGTAGATGGGTTCGGGCGGACGCCACGGAAGTGTCCGCTGTGCCTTAGCCATGACCTCTCCGGCCTCCCCAAGCCTCCACCTTTATTCCTAGAAAAAATGGGGTCCATCAGCAATTCAGTTAAGTTTCCAAGGCAACTCATAGAAAACCCTTACCTCACCATTCAAATCAACCTTCCACTAATAAGAATCTAGCTTCCAGCCCCCTCCGGAGAGCTTCTGTGAGGCAAATAAGAACCGGGTGTGGCTCCTTGTTAACTAGGCAAATGAGGTGTGGTTTGGGCTCAGCACCTCTGACCAGATTGCAAAAGTACCCTGTTTATTTATTTGTTTAGTCGCCAACACTTCTTTAAACATTTTATGAAAAATTACAGGTTAGAGTAGAATAGAATAGAATTAATAAAATACAGTACAGAAGTAGCCCTTTAATTTAACAAAGGAAACAAATTAAAAAAAAATAAACGTACTAATGCTTTATGTGTAATTTACGTCGTCATGTTACGCCTTGATAAGAGACATTTACCTAATAAAGAAATGGTAATATCTTCGCAAGGAAACTGAAATTTTCATATTTCAAAATGTACGTTTCATCTCGACTAATGAAAGATTTGACAGGGATCTGGAATGTTGGTTTTCCATGCCTCCCTTCCCTGCGCTTTCTGTCCCTACCCTACTGTTTCTTTCTCCCCACCCACCCCCTTCACCCCCGCAACCCTTGCTCACAAGACAAAATTGGAAAATTCTGAAGCTTATATGCTCACTAATCGGACTCCATATTTACCACGGTGTTGGTCTTACCATCCTCATCCCCTATAGAGGTTACACTTAGTCTGATGAGTTCGTATGGCCTACATCTTCCACCTATGCCTCCAGCTTTCATTCTCACCTTGTGTTCCATTTTTGGACACTTTGTAAGACTGTTCACTGTCTTCTTTTCCATCCCTTAGACACTATCATGACATTCCCTTGAATAGTTCATGAAATACTTCCAAATGTTTAATTTGACCATCTGAACGGTATATCGATGCACTTCCATGTGTTATCTTCTTTATTCTGATTGGGCAGCACCACGGATTTCATGTGCATTTTAAGTTAGTTCTTATTGGCTCTAGTGACATCCTACTCTTTTCTGACTCAAGGGAATTACTACACTAAAATGATAACACTAACAGATGCTCAAGAAACTACACGATAAATTTCAGAAAACAATATTTATTTATGGAAGAAAACATCTGTGTGAACTAACCAGATCTCTGTTTGCACTAGGCGGTTTATCAAGTTTTCTTATGGCACATAAACATTGCACGAATATTTATGGTTTGTTTCTATTGAACACTTACCAATCATCAATTAAATTGCCTCCGTGTATAATGGAAAAAGCAAAAAAGAAGGACCTTAACATACTCAAGCCATTTAACTCCGCTTTACTTTGATATTAAATCCATTGGATGGTTTAAGTAAAGGAACCCCAACAGGGTTCAAAGACTTTTCACAAAGTTCTATACTCAGGGCATTAGTAACTTGGTCTTCCGTTTCGTTATTTACTGATGTTCAATTATGCCATGTTACTACATACTGTTTCTAATGGTCAATACTTAACTGAAGTGTCACTCAGTTCAAAGCAACCAGGAAATGCTTTATATGCGTAACATGGATACATTCTTACAACAAACTTACTTCCTATTACATAAGAGGAACCACCCTTTAGTAAGCTAACCTGATGGCACAATCCTTACTACACATACTTAGTACCATTTCTCAACAGAACGGCATAAGCAATTCAATTGCAGGAACCATCTCCTGCCAGTTAGCGTAGTGATTTAAGCTACAATATTGGGGGACAGCTCCTTGGTGTACAAAAGCGGTGTACATCCCTTTCAGACCATAACAATGAGCAAGTCACCTGGAAGAATCCAAGGGTTCACCTCATTGGTTTCCCATCTTTTAATGATTGCTGTCCTTCATTGCATAATGCTCAGTCTCTGAGAACTGTCGTTTCACATTGCTCACCCGGTTTTTCCAGGGTTTCAGGCAGGAAAGTATCTTTGGTCCCTGCTACTCAACTTAAGTTACCCGTTAAACTTTGAATGTCAACTCACAATCTTAGTCTTTAATTGTAACCCCCCAAAACTATGTAACAAGCACTTTAAAACACCCTCTTGTTTAATACTTGCCAAATTATTATTAGACTCTTCAAAATATTTCACCAGTGTTTCTCATTTTCAATATACCATTTTTATTTGGAACGGAAATATTTCATTGAAAGCACTCTATATGCACATGCAGAAGCATAGTTGTGCGCTATAAAGGAACAACCAAGTACATGAAGTATGTTACCTCCTCTGACCACAGCACGCCTCAGTAAGTATGACCATGGACACCTGACACTCATGTACATAAATAAAGTGTCGCAAACACTCTCCTATACAAAAAGGAGAAAAAACATTCTCATGAATTCTTATTCATTTTATATCTATTGAGTTGTATTTTTAATTATAGTAAATACTAAATTTTTAAAATCATTTCCGGATTATTTTCAAACAATTGAATATTCTGCTTATTTTCAAACTAAAATTTCAAATTAAATTCTATTTCTTCTTTGTCGTAGCCCAGCCACGACGATTCTATTACGGGGTCGTCAAACGGGAAAAGGTATGGAATGGAAGGAAACGGTAGACAGAGTCTTAAAGATATATAGACACGTTGCCGTGGCGTCCGCCCGAACCCATCTACATCTAGAGATGTAGATGGCTTCGGGCGGACGCCACGGAAGTGTCCGCTGTGCCTTAGCCATGACCTCTCCGGCCTCCCCAAGCCTCCACCTTTATTCCTAGAAAAAATGGGGTCCATCAGCAATTGAGTTAAGTTTCCAAGGCAACTCATAGAAAACCCTTACCTCACCATTCAAATCAACCCTCCACTAATAAGAATCTAGCTTCCAGCCCCCTCCGGAGAGCTTCTGTGAGGCAAATAAGAACCGGGTGTGGCTCCTTGTTAACTAGGCAAATGAGGTGTGGTTTGGGCTCAGCACCTCTGACCAGATTGCAAAAGTACCCTGTTTATTTATTTGTTTAGTCGCCAACACTTCTTTAAACATTTTATGAAAAATTACAGGTTAGAGTAGAATAGAATAGAATTAATAAAATACAGTACAGAAGTAGCCCTTTAATTTAACAAAGGAAACAAATTAAAAAAAAAAATAAACGTACTAATGCTTTATGTGTAATTTACGTCGTCATGTTACGCCTTGATAAGAGACATTTACCTAATAAAGAAATGGTAATATCTTCGCAAGGAAACTGAAATTTTCATATTTGAAAATGTACGTTTCATCTCGACTAATGAAAGATTTGACAGGGATCTGGAATGTTGGTTTTCCATGCCTCCCTTCCCTGCGCTTTCTGTCCCTACCCTACTGTTTCTTTCTCCCCACCCACCCCCTTCACCCCCGCAACCCTTGCTCACAAGACAAAATTGGAAAATTCTGAAGCTTATATGCTCACTAATCGGACTCCATATTTACCACGGTGTTGGTCTTACCATCCTCATCCCCTATAGAGGTTACACTTAGTCTGATGAGTTCGTATGGCCTACATCTTCTACCTATGCCTCCAGCTTTCATTCTCACCTTGTGTTCCATTTTTAGACACTTTGTAAGACTGTTCACTGTCTTCTTTTCCATCCCTTAGACACTATCATGACATTCCCTTGAATAGTTCATGAAATACTTCCAAATGTTTAATTTGACCATCTGAACGGTATATCGATGCACTTCCATGTGTTATCTTCTTTATTCTGATTGGGCAGCACCACGGATTTCATGTGCATTTTAAGTTAGTTCTTATTGGATCTAGTGACATCCTACTCTTTTCTGACTCAAGGGAATTACTACACTAAAATGATAACACTAACAGATGCTCAAGAAACTACACGATAAATTTCAGAAAACAATATTTATTTATGGAAGAAAACATCTGTGTGAACTAACCAGATCTCTGTTTGCACTAGGCGGTTTATCAAGTTTTCTTATGGCACATAAACATTGCACGAATATTTATGGTTTGTTTCTATTGAACACTTACCAATCATCAATTAAATTGCCTCCGTGTATAATGGAAAAAGCAAAAAAGAAGGACCTTAACATACTCAAGCCATTTAACTCCGCTTTACTTTGATATTAAATCCATTGGATGGTTTAAGTAAAGGAACCCCAACAGGGTTCAAAGACTTTTCACAAAGTTCTATACTCAGGGCATTAGTAACTTGGTCTTCCGTTTCGTTATTTACTGATGTTCAATTATGCCATGTTGACTACATACTGTTTCTAATGGTCAATACTTAACTGAAGTGTCACTCAGTTCAAAGCAACCAGGAAATGCTTTATATGCGTAACATGGATACATTCTTACAACCAACTTACTTCCTATTTCATAAGAGGAACCACCCTTTAGTAAGCTAACCTGATGGCACAATCCTTACTACACATACTTAGTACCATTTCTCAACAGAACGGCATAAGCAATTCAATTGCAGGAACCATCTCCTGCCAGTTAGCGTAGTGATTTAAGCTACAATATTGGGGGACAGCTCCTTGGTGTACAAAAGCGGTGTACATCCCTTTCAGACCATAACAATGAGCAAGTCACCTGGAAGAATCCAAGGGTTCACCTCATTGGTTTCCCATCTTTTAATGATTGCTGTCCTTCATTGCATAATGCTCAGTCTCTGAGAACTGTCGTTTCACATTGCTCACCCGGTTTTTCCAGGGTTTCAGGCAGGAAAGTATCTTTGGTCCCTGCTACTCAACTTAAGTTACCCGTTAAACTTTGAATGTCAACTCACAATCTTAGTCTTTAATTGTAACCCCCCAAAACTATGTAACAAGCACTTTAAAACACCCTCTTGATTAATGCTTGCCAAATTATTATTAGACTCCCCAAAATATTTCACCAGTGTTTCTCATTTTCAATATACCATTTTTATTTGGAACGGAAATATTTCCTTGAAAGCACTCTATATGCACATGCAGAAGCATAGTTGTGCGCTATAAAGGAACAACCAAGTACATGAAGTATGTTACCTCCTCTGACCACAGCACGCCTCAGTAAGTATGACCATGGACACCTGACACTCATGTACATAAATAAAGTGTCGCAAACACTCTCCTATACAAAAAGGAGAAAAAACATTCTCATGAATTCTTATTCATTTTATATCTATTGAGTTGTATTTTTAATTATAGTAAATACTAAATTTTTAAAATCATTTCCGGATTATTTTCAAACAATTGAATATTCTGCTTATTTTCAAACTAAAATTTCAAATTAAATTCTATTTCTTCTTTGTCGTAGCCCAGCCACGACGATTCTATTACGGGGTCGTCAAACGGGAAAAGGTATGGAATGGAAGGAAACGGTAGACAGAGTCTTAAAGATATATAGACACGTTGCCGTGGCGTCCGCCCGAACCCATCTACATCTAGAGATGTAGATGGGTTCGGGCGGACGCCACGGAAGTGTCCGCTGTGCCTTAGCCATGACCTCTCCGGCCTCCCCAAGCCTCCACCTTTATTCCTAGAAAAAATGGGGTCCATCAGCAATTCAGTTAAGTTTCCAAGGCAACTCATAGAAAACCCTTACCTCACCATTCAAATCAACCTTCCACTAATAAGAATCTAGCTTCCAGCCCCCTCCGGAGAGCTTCTGTGAGGCAAATAAGAACCGGGTGTGGCTCCTTGTTAACTAGGCAAATGAGGTGTGGTTTGGGCTCAGCACCTCTGACCAGATTGCAAAAGTACCCTGTTTATTTATTTGTTTAGTCGCCAACACTTCTTTAAACATTTTATGAAAAATTACAGGTTAGAGTAGAATAGAATAGAATTAATAAAATACAGTACAGAAGTAGCCCTTTAATTTAACAAAGGAAACAAATTAAAAAAAAATAAACGTACTAATGCTTTATGTGTAATTTACGTCGTCATGTTACGCCTTGATAAGAGACATTTACCTAATAAAGAAATGGTAATATCTTCGCAAGGAAACTGAAATTTTCATATTTCAAAATGTACGTTTCATCTCGACTAATGAAAGATTTGACAGGGATCTGGAATGTTGGTTTTCCATGCCTCCCTTCCCTGCGCTTTCTGTCCCTACCCTACTGTTTCTTTCTCCCCACCCACCCCCTTCACCCCCGCAACCCTTGCTCACAAGACAAAATTGGAAAATTCTGAAGCTTATATGCTCACTAATCGGACTCCATATTTACCACGGTGTTGGTCTTACCATCCTCATCCCCTATAGAGGTTACACTTAGTCTGATGAGTTCGTATGGCCTACATCTTCCACCTATGCCTCCAGCTTTCATTCTCACCTTGTGTTCCATTTTTGGACACTTTGTAAGACTGTTCACTGTCTTCTTTTCCATCCCTTAGACACTATCATGACATTCCCTTGAATAGTTCATGAAATACTTCCAAATGTTTAATTTGACCATCTGAACGGTATATCGATGCACTTCCATGTGTTATCTTCTTTATTCTGATTGGGCAGCACCACGGATTTCATGTGCATTTTAAGTTAGTTCTTATTGGATCTAGTGACATCCTACTCTTTTCTGACTCAAGGGAATTACTACACTAAAATGATAACACTAACAGATGCTCAAGAAACTACACGATAAATTTCAGAAAACAATATTTATTTATGGAAGAAAACATCTGTGTGAACTAACCAGATCTCTGTTTGCACTAGGCGGTTTATCAAGTTTTCTTATGGCACATAAACATTGCACGAATATTTATGGTTTGTTTCTATTGAACACTTACCAATCATCAATTAAATTGCCTCCGTGTATAATGGAAAAAGCAAAAAAGAAGGACCTTAACATACTCAAGCCATTTAACTCCGCTTTACTTTGATATTAAATCCATTGGATGGTTTAAGTAAAGGAACCCCAACAGGGTTCAAAGACTTTTCACAAAGTTCTATACTCAGGGCATTAGTAACTTGGTCTTCTGTTTCGTTATTTACTGATGTTCAATTATGCCATGTTGACTACATACTGTTTCTAATGGTCAATACTTAACTGAAGTGTCACTCAGTTCAAAGCAACCAGGAAATGCTTTATATGCGTAACATGGATACATTCTTACAACAAACTTACTTCCTATTTCATAAGAGGAACCACCCTTTAGTAAGCTAACCTGATGGCACAATCCTTACTACACATACTTAGTACCATTTCTCAACAGAACGGCATAAGCAATTCAATTGCAGGAACCATCTCCTGCCAGTTAGCGTAGTGATTTAAGCTACAATATTGGGGGACAGCTCCTTGGTGTACAAAAGCGGTGTACATCCCTTTCAGACCATAACAATGAGCAAGTCACCTGGAAGAATCCAAGGGTTCACCTCATTGGTTTCCCATCTTTTAATGATTGCTGTCCTTCATTGCATAATGCTCAGTCTCTGAGAACTGTCGTTTCACATTGCTCACCCGGTTTTTCCAGGGTTTCAGGCAGGAAAGTATCTTTGCTCCCTGCTACTCAACTTAAGTTACCCATTAAACTTTGAATGTCAACTCACAATCTTAGTCTTTAATTGTAACCCCCCAAAACTATGTAACAAGCACTTTAAAACACCCTCTTGATTAATGCTTGCCAAATTATTATTAGACTCCCCAAAATATTTCACCAGTGTTTCTCATTTTCAATATACCATTTTTATTTGGAACGGAAATATTTCATTGAAAGCACTCTATATGCACATGCAGAAGCATAGTTGTGCGCTATAAAGGAACAACCAAGTACATGAAGTATGTTACCTCCTCTGACCACAGCACGCCTCAGTAAGTATGACCATGGACACCTGACACTCATGTACATAAATAAAGTGTCGCAAACACTCTCCTATACAAAAAGGAGAAAAAACATTCTCATGAATTCTTATTCATTTTATATCTATTGAGTTGTATTTTTAATTATAGTAAATACTAAATTTTTAAAATCATTTCCGGATTATTTTCAAACAATTGAATATTCTGCTTATTTTCAAACTAAAATTTCAAATTAAATTCTATTTCTTCTTTGTCGTAGCCCAGCCACGACGATTCTATTACGGGGTCGTCAAACGGGAAAAGGTATGGAATGGAAGGAAACGGTAGACAGAGTCTTAAAGATATATAGACACGTTGCCGTGGCGTCCGCCCGAACCCATCTACATCTAGAGATGTAGATGGCTTCGGGCGGACGCCACGGAAGTGTCCGCTGTGCCTTAGCCATGACCTCTCCGGCCTCCCCAAGCCTCCACCTTTATTCCTAGAAAAAATGGGGTCCATCAGCAATTCAGTTAAGTTTCCAAGGCAACTCATAGAAAACCCTTACCTCACCATTCAAATCAACCCTCCACTAATAAGAATCTAGCTTCCAGCCCCCTCCGGAGAGCTTCTGTGAGGCAAATAAGAACCGGGTGTGGCTCCTTGTTAACTAGGCAAATGAGGTGTGGTTTGGGCTCAGGACCTCTGACCAGATTGCAAAAGTACCCTGTTTATTTATTTGTTTAGTCGCCAACACTTCTTTAAACATTTTATGAAAAATTACAGGTTAGAGTAGAATAGAATAGAATTAATAAAATACAGTACAGAAGTAGCCCTTTAATTTAACAAAGGAAACAAATTAAAAAAAAAAAATAAACGTACTAATGCTTTATGTGTAATTTACGTCGTCATGTTACGCCTTGATAAGAGACATTTACCTAATAAAGAAATGGTAATATCTTCGCAAGGAAACTGAAATTTTCATATTTCAAAATGTACGTTTCATCTCGACTAATGAAAGATTTGACAGGGATCTGGAATGTTGGTTTTCCATGCCTCCCTTCCCTGCGCTTTCTGTCCCTACCCTACTGTTTCTTTCTCCCCACCCACCCCCTTCACCCCCGCAACCCTTGCTCACAAGACAAAATTGGAAAATTCTGAAGCTTATATGCTCACTAATCGGACTCCATATTTACCACGGTGTTGGTCTTACCATCCTCATCCCCTATAGAGGTTACACTTAGTCTGATGAGTTCGTATGGCCTACATCTTCTACCTATGCCTCCAGCTTTCATTCTCACCTTGTGTTCCATTTTTGGACACTTTGTAAGACTGTTCACTGTCTTCTTTTCCATCCCTTAGACACTATCATGACATTCCCTTGAATAGTTCATGAAATACTTCCAAATGTTTAATTTGACCATCTGAACGGTATATCGATGCACTTCCATGTGTTATCTTCTTTATTCTGATTGGGCAGCACCACGGATTTCATGTGCATTTTAAGTTAGTTCTTATTGGATCTAGTGACATCCTACTCTTTTCTGACTCAAGGGAATTACTACACTAAAATGATAACACTAACAGATGCTCAAGAAACTACACGATAAATTTCAGAAAACAATATTTATTTATGGAAGAAAACATCTGTGTGAACTAACCAGATCTCTGTTTGCACTAGGCGGTTTATCAAGTTTTCTTATGGCACATAAACATTGCACGAATATTTATGGTTTGTTTCTATTGAACACTTACCAATCATCAATTAAATTGCCTCCGTGTATAATGGAAAAAGCAAAAAAGAAGGACCTTAACATACTCAAGCCATTTAACTCCGCTTTACTTTGATATTAAATCCATTGGATGGTTTAAGTAAAGGAACCCCAACAGGGTTCAAAGACTTTTCACAAAGTTCTATACTCAGGGCATTAGTAACTTGGTCTTCTGTTTCGTTATTTACTGATGTTCAATTATGCCATGTTGACTACATACTGTTTCTAATGGTCAATACTTAACTGAAGTGTCACTCAGTTCAAAGCAACCAGGAAATGCTTTATATGCGTAACATGGATACATTCTTAAAACAAACTTACTTCCTATTTCATAAGAGGAACCACCCTTTAGTAAGCTAACCTGATGGCACAATCCTTACTACACATACTTAGTACCATTTCTCAACAGAACGGCATAAGCAATTCAATTGCAGGAACCATCTCCTGCCAGTTAGCGTAGTGATTTAAGCTACAATATTGGGGGACAGCTCCTTGGTGTACAAAAGCGGTGTACATCCCTTTCAGACCATAACAATGAGCAAGTCACCTGGAAGAATCCAAGGGTTCACCTCATTGGTTTCCCATCTTTTAATGATTGCTGTCCTTCATTGCATAATGCTCAGTCTCTGAGAACTGTCGTTTCACATTGCTCACCCGGTTTTTCCAGGGTTTCAGGCAGGAAAGTATCTTTGGTCCCTGCTACTCAACTTAAGTTACCCGTTAAACTTTGAATGTCAACTCACAATCTTAGTCTTTAATTGTAACCCCCCAAAACTATGTAACAAGCACTTTAAAACACCCTCTTGATTAATACTTGCCAAATTATTATTAGACTCTTCAAAATATTTCACCAGTGTTTCTCATTTTCAATATACCATTTTTATTTGGAACGGAAATATTTCATTGAAAGCACTCTATATGCACATGCAGAAGCATAGTTGTGCGCTATAAAGGAACAACCAAGTACATGAAGTATGTTACCTCCTCTGACCACAGCACGTCTCAGTAAGTATGACCATGGACACCTGACACTCATGTACATAAATAAAGTGTCGCAAACACTCTCCTATACAAAAAGGAGAAAAAACATTCTCATGAATTCTTATTCATTTTATATCTATTGAGTTGTATTTTTAATTATAGTAAATACTAAATTTTTAAAATCATTTCCGGATTATTTTCAAACAATTGAATATTCTGCTTATTTTCAAACTAAAATTTCAAATTAAATTCTATTTCTTCTTTGTCGTAGCCCAGCCACGACGATTCTATTACGGGGTCGTCAAACGGGAAAAGGTATGGAATGGAAGGAAACGGTAGACAGAGTCTTAAAGATATACAGACACGTTGCCGTGGCGTCCGCCCGAACCCATCTACATCTAGAGATGTAGATGGGTTCGGGCGGACGCCACGGAAGTGTCCGCTGTGCCTTAGCCATGACCTCTCCGGCCTCCCCAAGCCTCCACCTTTATTCCTAGAAAAAATGGGGTCCATCAGCAATTGAGTTAAGTTTCCAAGGCAACTCATAGAAAACCCTTACCTCACCATTCAAATCAACCCTCCACTAATAAGAATCTAGCTTCCAGCCCCCTCCGGAGAGCTTCTGTGAGGCAAATAAGAACCGGGTGTGGCTCCTTGTTAACTAGGCAAATGAGGTGTGGTTTGGGCTCAGCACCTCTGACCAGATTGCAAAAGTACCCTGTTTATTTATTTGTTTAGTCGCCAACACTTCTTTAAACATTTTATGAAAAATTACAGGTTAGAGTAGAATAGAATAGAATTAATAAAATACAGTACAGAAGTAGCCCTTTAATTTAACAAAGGAAACAAATTAAAAAAAAAAAATAAACGTACTAATGCTTTATGTGTAATTTACGTCGTCATGTTACGCCTTGATAAGAGACATTTACCTAATAAAGAAATGGTAATATCTTCGCAAGGAAACTGAAATTTTCATATTTGAAAATGTACGTTTCATCTCGACTAATGAAAGATTTGACAGGGATCTGGAATGTTGGTTTTCCATGCCTCCCTTCCCTGCGCTTTCTGTCCCTACCCTACTGTTTCTTTCTCCCCACCCACCCCCTTCACCCCCGCAACCCTTGCTCACAAGACAAAATTGGAAAATTCTGAAGCTTATATGCTCACTAATCGGACTCCATATTTACCACGGTGTTGGTCTTACCATCCTCATCCCCTATAGAGGTTACACTTAGTCTGATGAGTTCGTATGGCCTACATCTTCCACCTATGCCTCCAGCTTTCATTCTCACCTTGTGTTCCATTTTTGGACACTTTGTAAGACTGTTCACTGTCTTCTTTTCCATCCCTTAGACACTATCATGACATTCCCTTGAATAGTTCATGAAATACTTCCAAATGTTTAATTTGACCATCTGAACGGTATATCGATGCACTTCCATGTGTTATCTTCTTTATTCTGATTGGGCAGCACCACGGATTTCATGTGCATTTTAAGTTAGTTCTTATTGGATCTAGTGACATCCTACTCTTTTCTGACTCAAGGGAATTACTACACTAAAATGATAACACTAACAGATGCTCAAGAAACTACACGATAAATTTCAGAAAACAATATTTATTTATGGAAGAAAACATCTGTGTGAACTAACCAGATCGCTGTTTGCACTAGGCGGTTTATCAAGTTTTCTTATGGCACATAAACATTGCACGAATATTTATGGTTTGTTTCTATTGAACACTTACCAATCATCAATTAAATTGCCTCCGTGTATAATGGAAAAAGCAAAAAAGAAGGACCTTAACATACTCAAGCCATTTAACTCCGCTTTACTTTGATATTAAATCCATTGGATAGTTTAAGTAAAGGAACCCCAACAGGGTTCAAAGACTTTTCACAAAGTTCTATACTCAGGGCATTAGTAACTTGGTCTTCCGTTTCGTTATTTACTGATGTTCAATTATGCCATGTTGACTACATACTGTTTCTAATGGTCAATACTTAACTGAAGTGTCACTCAGTTCAAAGCAACCAGGAAATGCTTTATATGCGTAACATGGATACATTCTTACAACAAACTTACTTCCTATTTCATAAGAGGAACCACCCTTTAGTAAGCTAAACTGATGGCACAATCCTTACTACACATACTTAGTACCATTTCTCAACAGAACGGCATAAGCAATTCAATTGCAGGAACCATCTCCTGCCAGTTAGCGTAGTGATTTAAGCTACAATATTGGGGGACAGCTCCTTGGTGTACAAAAGCGGTGTACATCCCTTTCAGACCATAACAATGAGCAAGTCACCTGGAAGAATCCAAGGGTTCACCTCATTGGTTTCCCATCTTTTAATGATTGCTGTCCTTCATTGCATAATGCTCAGTCTCTGAGAACTGTCGTTTCACATTGCTCACCCGGTTTTTCCAGGGTTTCAGGCAGGAAAGTATCTTTGGTCCCTGCTACTCAACTTAAGTTACCCGTTAAACTTTGAATGTCAACTCACAATCTTAGTCTTTAATTGTAACCCCCCAAAACTATGTAACAAGCACTTTAAAACACCCTCTTGTTTAATACTTGCCAAATTATTATTAGACTCTTCAAAATATTTCACCAGTGTTTCTCATTTTCAATATACCATTTTTATTTGGAACGGAAATATTTCCTTGAAAGCACTCTATATGCACATGCAGAAGCATAGTTGTGCGCTATAAAGGAACAACCAAGTACATGAAGTATGTTACCTCCTCTGACCACAGCACGCCTCAGTAAGTATGACCATGGACACCTGACACTCATGTACATAAATAAAGTGTCGCAAACACTCTCCTATACAAAAAGGAGAAAAAACATTCTCATGAATTCTTATTCATTTTATATCTATTGAGTTGTATTTTTAATTATAGTAAATACTAAATTTTTAAAATCATTTCCGGATTATTTTCAAACAATTGAATATTCTGCTTATTTTCAAACTAAAATTTCAAATTAAATTCTATTTCTTCTTTGTCGTAGCCCAGCCACGACGATTCTATTACGGGGTCGTCAAACGGGAAAAGGTATGGAATGGAAGGAAACGGTAGACAGAGTCTTAAAGATATATAGACACGTTGCCGTGGCGTCCGCCCGAACCCATCTACATCTAGAGATGTAGATGGGTTCGGGCGGACGCCACAAAAGTGTCCGCTGTGCCTTAGCCATGACCTCTCCGGCCTCCCCAAGCCTCCACCTTTATTCCTAGAAAAAATGGGGTCCATCAGCAATTGAGTTAAGTTTCCAAGGCAACTCATAGAAAACCCTTACCTCACCATTCAAATCAACCTTCCACTAATAAGAATCTAGCTTCCAGCCCCCTCCGGAGAGCTTCTGTGAGGCAAATAAGAACCGGGTGTGGCTCCTTGTTAACTAGGCAAATGAGGTGTGGTTTGGGCTCAGGACCTCTGACCAGATTGCAAAAGTACCCTGTTTATTTATTTGTTTAGTCGCCAACACTTCTTTAAACATTTTATGAAAAATTACAGGTTAGAGTAGAAAAGAATAGAATTAATAAAATACAGTACAGAAGTAGCCCTTTAATTTAACAAAGGAAACAAATTAAAAAAAAAATAAACGTACTAATGCTTTATGTGTAATTTACGTCGTCATGTTACGCCTTGATAAGAGACATTTACCTAATAAAGAAATGGTAATATCTTCGCAAGGAAACTGAAATTTTCATATTTGAAAATGTACGTTTCATCTCGACTAATGAAAGATTTGACAGGGATCTGGAATGTTGGTTTTCCATGCCTCCCTTCCCTGCACTTTCTGTCCCTACCCTACTGTTTCTTTCTCCCCACCCACCCCCTTCACCCCCGCAACCCTTGCTCACAAGACAAAATTGGAAAATTCTGAAGCTTATATGCTCACTAATCGGACTCCATATTTACCACGGTGTTGGTCTTACCATCCTCATCCCCTATAGAGGTTACACTTAGTCTGATGAGTTCGTATGGCCTACATCTTCTACCTATGCCTCCAGCTTTCATTCTCACCTTGTGTTCCATTTTTGGACACTTTGTAAGACTGTTCACTGTCTTCTTTTCCATCCCTTAGACACTATCATGACATTCCCTTGAATAGTTCATGAAATACTTCCAAATGTTTAATTTGACCATCTGAATGGTATATCGATGCACTTCCATGTGTTATCTTCTTTATTCTGATTGGGCAGCACCACGGATTTCATGTGCATTTTAAGTTAGTTCTTATTGGATCTAGTGACATCCTACTCTTTTCTGACTCAAGGGAATTACTACACTAAAATGATAACACTAACAGATGCTCAAGAAACTACACGATAAATTTCAGAAAACAATATTTATTTATGGAAGAAAACATCTGTGTGAACTAACCAGATCGCTGTTTGCACTAGGCGGTTTATCAAGTTTTCTTATGGCACATAAACATTGCACGAATATTTATGGTTTGTTTCTATTGAACACTTACCAATCATCAATTAAATTGCCTCCGTGTATAATGGAAAAAGCAAAAAAGAAGGACCTTAACATACTCAAGCCATTTAACTCCGCTTTACTTTGATATTAAATCCATTGGATAGTTTAAGTAAAGGAACCCCAACAGGGTTCAAAGACTTTTCACAAAGTTCTATACTCAGGGCATTAGTAACTTGGTCTTCCGTTTCGTTATTTACTGATGTTCAATTATGCCATGTTGACTACATACTGTTTCTAATGGTCAATACTTAACTGAAGTGTCACTCAGTTCAAAGCAACCAGGAAATGCTTTATATGCGTAACATAGATACATTCTTACAACAAACTTACTTCCTATTTCATAAGAGGAACCACCCTTTAGTAAGCTAACCTGATGGCACAATCCTTACTACACATACTTAGTACCATTTCTCAACAGAACGGCATAAGCAATTCAATTGCAGGAACCATCTCCTGCCAGTTAGCGTAGTGATTTAAGCTACAATATTGAGGGACAGCTCCTTGGTGTACAAAAGCGGTGTACATCCCTTTCAGACCATAACAATGAGCAAGTCACCTGGAAGAATCCAAGGGTTCACCTCATTGGTTTCCCATCTTTTAATGATTGCTGTCCTTCATTGCATAATGCTCAGTCTCTGAGAACTGTCCTTTCACATTGCTCACCCGGTTTTTCCAGGGTTTCAGGCAGGAAAGTATCTTTGGTCCCTGCTACTCAACTTAAGTTACCCGTTAAACTTTGAATGTCAACTCACAATCTTAGTCTTTAATTGTAACCCCCCAAAACTATGTAACAAGCACTTTAAAACACCCTCTTGATTAATACTTGCCAAATTATTATTAGACTCCCCAAAATATTTCACCAGTGTTTCTCATTTTCAATATACCATTTTTATTTGGAACGGAAATATTTCCTTGAAAGCACTCTATATGCACATGCAGAAGCATAGTTGTGCGCTATAAAGGAACAACCAAGTACATGAAGTATGTTACCTCCTCTGACCACAGCACGCCTCAGTAAGTATGACCATGGACACCTGACACTCATGTACATAAATAAAGTGTCGCAAACACTCTCCTACACAAAAAGGAGAAAAAACATTCTCATGAATTCTTATTCATTTTATATCTATTGAGTTGTATTTTTAATTATAGTAAATACTAAATTTTTAAAATCATTTCCGGATTATTTTCAAACAATTGAATATTCTGCTTATTTTCAAACTAAAATTTCAAATTAAATTCTATTTCTTCTTTGTCGTAGCCCAGCCACGACGATTCTATTACGGGGTCGTCAAACGGGAAAAGGTATGGAATGGAAGGAAACGGTAGACAGAGTCTTAAAGATATATAGACACGTTGCCGTGGCGTCCGCCCGAACCCATCTACATCTAGAGATGTAGATGGGTTCGGGCGGACGCCACGGAAGTGTCCGCTGTGCCTTAGCCATGACCTCTCCGGCCTCCCCAAGCCTCCACCTTTATTCCTAGAAAAAATGGGGTCCATCAGCAATTCAGTTAAGTTTCCAAGGCAACTCATAGAAAACCCTTACCTCACCATTCAAATCAACCTTCCACTAATAAGAATCTAGCTTCCAGCCCCCTCCGGAGAGCTTCTGTGAGGCAAATAAGAACCGGGTGTGGCTCCTTGTTAACTAGGCAAATGAGGTGTGGTTTGGGCTCAGCACCTCTGACCAGATTGCAAAAGTACCCTGTTTATTTATTTGTTTAGTCGCCAACACTTCTTTAAACATTTTATGAAAAATTACAGGTTAGAGTAGAATAGAATAGAATTAATAAAATACAGTACAGAAGTAGCCCTTTAATTTAACAAAGGAAACAAATTAAAAAAAAAAATAAACGTACTAATGCTTTATGTGTAATTTACGTCGTCATGTTACGCCTTGATAAGAGACATTTACCTAATAAAGAAATGGTAATATCTTCGCAAGGAAACTGAAATTTTCATATTTGAAAATGTACGTTTCATCTCGACTAATGAAAGATTTGACAGGGATCTGGAATGTTGGTTTTCCATGCCTCCCTTCCCTGCGCTTTCTGTCCCTACCCTACTGTTTCTTTCTCCCCACCCACCCCCTTCACCCCCGCAACCCTTGCTCACAAGACAAAATTGGAAAATTCTGAAGCTTATATGCTCACTAATCGGACTCCATATTTACCACGGTGTTGGTCTTACCATCCTCATCCCCTATAGAGGTTACACTTAGTCTGATGAGTTCGTATGGCCTACATCTTCTACCTATGCCTCCAGCTTTCATTCTCACCTTGTGTTCCATTTTTGGACACTTTGTAAGACTGTTCACTGTCTTCTTTTCCATCCCTTAGACACTATCATGACATTCCCTTGAATAGTTCATGAAATACTTCCAAATGTTTAATTTGACCATCTGAATGGTATATCGATGCACTTCCATGTGTTATCTTCTTTATTCTGATTGGGCAGCACCACGGATTTCATGTGCATTTTAAGTTAGTTCTTATTGGATCTAGTGACATCCTACTCTTTTCTGACTCAAGGGAATTACTACACTAAAATGATAACACTAACAGATGCTCAAGAAACTACACGATAAATTTCAGAAAACAATATTTATTTATGGAAGAAAACATCTGTGTGAACTAACCAGATCGCTGTTTGCACTAGGCGGTTTATCAAGTTTTCTTATGGCACATAAACATTGCACGAATATTTATGGTTTGTTTCTATTGAACACTTACCAATCATCAATTAAATTGCCTCCGTGTATAATGGAAAAAGCAAAAAAGAAGGACCTTAACATACTCAAGCCATTTAACTCCGCTTTACTTTGATATTAAATCCATTGGATGGTTTAAGTAAAGGAACCCCAACAGGGTTCAAAGACTTTTCACAAAGTTCTATACTCAGGGCATTAGTAACTTGGTCTTCCGTTTCGTTATTTACTGATGTTCAATTATGCCATGTTGACTACATACTGTTTCTAATGGTCAATACTTAACTGAAGTGTCACTCAGTTCAAAGCAACCAGGAAATGCTTTATATGCGTAACATGGATACATTCTTACAACAAACTTACTTCCTATTTCATAAGAGGAACCACCCTTTAGTAAGCTAACCTGATGGCACAATCCTTACTACACATACTTAGTACCATTTCTCAACAGAACGGCATAAGCAATTCAATTGCAGGAACCATCTCCTGCCAGTTAGCGTAGTGATTTAAGCTACAATATTGAGGGACAGCTCCTTGGTGTACAAAAGCGGTGTACATCCCTTTCAGACCATAACAATGAGCAAGTCACCTGGAAGAATCCAAGGGTTCACCTCATTGGTTTCCCATCT
The DNA here is from genome assembly GCA_037038555.1 of Rhynchonycteris naso. Taxonomy (NCBI): domain Eukaryota; kingdom Metazoa; phylum Chordata; class Mammalia; order Chiroptera; family Emballonuridae; genus Rhynchonycteris; species Rhynchonycteris naso. Next base: position 142,023,451 of record CM073002.1, read on the forward strand.
TTTAATGATTGCTGTACTTCATTGCATAATGCTCAGTCTCTGAGAACTGTCGTTTCACATTGCTCACCCGGTTTTTCCAGGGTTTCAGGCAGGAAAGTATCTTTGGTCCCTGCTACTCAACTTAAGTTACCTGTTAAACTTTGAATGTCAACTCACAATCTTAGTCTTTAATTGTAACCCCCCAAAACTATGTAACAAGCACTTTAAAACACCCTCTTGATTAATACTTGCCAAATTATTATTAGACTCCCCAAAATATTTCACCAGTGTTTCTCATTTTCAATATACCATTTTTATTTGGAACGGAAATATTTCCTTGAAAGCACTCTATATGCACATGCAGAAGCATAGTTGTGCGCTATAAAGGAACAACCAAGTACATGAAGTATGTTACCTCCTCTGACCACAGCACGCCTCAGTAAGTATGACCATGGACACCTGACACTCATGTACATAAATAAAGTGTCGCAAACACTCTCCTACACAAAAAGGAGAAAAAACATTCTCATGAATTCTTATTCATTTTATATCTATTGAGTTGTATTTTTAATTATAGTAAATACTAAATTTTTAAAATCATTTCCGGATTATTTTCAAACAATTGAATATTCTGCTTATTTTCAAACTAAAATTTCAAATTAAATTCTATTTCTTCTTTGTCGTAGCCCAGCCACGACGATTCTATTACGGGGTCGTCAAACGGGAAAAGGTATGGAATGGAAGGAAACGGTAGACAGAGTCTTAAAGATATATAGACACGTTGCCGTGGCGTCCGCCCGAACCCATCTACATCTAGAGATGTAGATGGCTTCGGGCGGACGCCACGGAAGTGTCCACTGTGCCTTAGCCATGACCTCTCCGGCCTCCCCAAGCCTCCACCTTTATTCCTAGAAAAAATGGGGTCCATCAGCAATTCAGTTAAGTTTCCAAGGCAACTCATAGAAAACCCTTACCTCACCATTCAAATCAACCCTCCACTAATAAGAATCTAGCTTCCAGCCCCCTCCGGAGAGCTTCTGTGAGGCAAATAAGAACCGGGTGTGGCTCCTTGTTAACTAGGCAAATGAGGTGTGGTTTGGGCTCAGCACCTCTGACCAGATTGCAAAAGTACCCTGTTTATTTATTTGTTTAGTCGCCAACACTTCTTTAAACATTTTATGAAAAATTACAGGTTAGAGTAGAATAGAATAGAATTAATAAAATACAGTACAGAAGTAGCCCTTTAATTTAACAAAGGAAACAAATTAAAAAAAAAAAATAAACGTACTAATGCTTTATGTGTAATTTACGTCGTCATGTTACGCCTTGATACGAGACATTTACCTAATAAAGAAATGGTAATATCTTCGCAAGGAAACTGAAATTTTCATATTTGAAAATGTACGTTTCATCTCGACTAATGAAAGATTTGACAGGGATCTGGAATGTTGGTTTTCCATGCCTCCCTTCCCTGCGCTTTCTGTCCCTACCCTACTGTTTCTTTCTCCCCACCCACCCCCTTCACCCCCGCAACCCTTGCTCACAAGACAAAATTGGAAAATTCTGAAGCTTATATGCTCACTAATCGGACTCCATATTTACCACGGTGTTGGTCTTACCATCCTCATCCCCTATAGAGGTTACACTTAGTCTGATGAGTTCGTATGGCCTACATCTTCCACCTATGCCTCCAGCTTTCATTCTCACCTTGTGTTCCATTTTTGGACACTTTGTAAGACTGTTCACTGTCTTCTTTTCCATCCCTTAGACACTATCATGACATTCCCTTGAATAGTTCATGAAATACTTCCAAATGTTTAATTTGACCATCTGAACGGTATATCGATGCACTTCCATGTGTTATCTTCTTTATTCTGATTGGGCAGCACCACGGATTTCATGTGCATTTTAAGTTAGTTCTATTAAAAAGAGTGGTGGCAGAGTGGATGGAGCGTCGACCTGGGAACACTGAGGTCGCCAGTTCAAAACCCTGCACTGGTTTTGGTCAAGGCACATATGGGAGTTGATGCTTCCAGCTCCTCCCCCCTTTCTCTCTTTCTCTCTCTCTCTCTCTCTCTCTCTCTCTCTCTCTCACTCTGTGTCTCCTGTCTAAAATGAATAAAATAAAAATAAAATAAATTTTAAGTTAGTTCTTATTGGATCTAGTGACATCCTACTCTTTTCTGACTCAAGGGAATTACTACACTAAAATGATAACACTAACAGATGCTCAAGAAACTACACGATAAATTTCAGAAAACAATATTTATTTATGGAAGAAAACATCTGTGTGAACTAACCAGATCTCTGTTTGCACTAGGCGGTTTATCAAGTTTTCTTATGGCACATAAACATTGCACGAATATTTATGGTTTGTTTCTATTGAACACTTACCAATCATCAATTAAATTGCCTCCGTGTATAATGGAAAAAGCAAAAAAGAAGGACCTTAACATACTCAAGCCATTTAACTCCGCTTTACTTTGATATTAAATCCATTGGATGGTTTAAGTAAAGGAACCCCAACAGGGTTCAAAGACTTTTCACAAAGTTCTATACTCAGGGCATTAGTAACTTGGTCTTCCGTTTCGTTATTTACTGATGTTCAATTATGCCATGTTGACTACATACTGTTTCTAATGGTCAATACTTAACTGAAGTGTCACTCAGTTCAAAGCAACCAGGAAATGCTTTATATGCGTAACATGGATACATTCTTACAACAAACTTACTTCCTATTTCATAAGAGGAACCACCCTTTAGTAAGCTAACCTGATGGCACAATCCTTACTACACATACTTAGTACCATTTCTCAACAGAACGGCATAAGCAATTCAATTGCAGGAACCATCTCCTGCCAGTTAGCGTAGTGATTTAAGCTACAATATTGAGGGACAGCTCCTTGGTGTACAAAAGCGGTGTACATCCCTTTCAGACCATAACAATGAGCAAGTCACCTGGAAGAATCCAAGGGTTCACCTCATTGGTTTCCCATCTTTTAATGATTGCTGTCCTTCATTGCATAATGCTCAGTCTCTGAGAACTGTCGTTTCACATTGCTCACCCGGTTTTTCCAGGGTTTCAGGCAGGAAAGTATCTTTGGTCCCTGCTACTCAACTTAAGTTACCCGTTAAACTTTGAATGTCAACTCACAATCTTAGTCTTTAATTGTAACCCCCCAAAACTATGTAACAAGCACTTTAAAACACCCTCTTGATTAATACTTGCAAAATTATTATTAGACTCCCCAAAATATTTCACCAGTGTTTCTCATTTTCAATATACCATTTTTATTTGGAACGGAAATATTTCCTTGAAAGCACTCTATATGCACATGCAGAAGCATAGTTGTGCGCTATAAAGGAACAACCAAGTACATGAAGTATGTTACCTCCTCTGACCACAGCACGCCTCAGTAAGTATGACCATGGACACCTGACACTCATGTACATAAATAAAGTGTCGCAAACACTCTCCTACACAAAAAGGAGAAAAAACATTCTCATGAATTCTTATTCATTTTATATCTATTGAGTTGTATTTTTAATTATAGTAAATACTAAATTTTTAAAATCATTTCCGGATTATTTTCAAACAATTGAATATTCTGCTTATTTTCAAACTAAAATTTCAAATTAAATTCTATTTCTTCTTTGTCGTAGCCCAGCCACGACGATTCTATTACGGGGTCGTCAAACGGGAAAAGGTATGGAATGGAAGGAAACGGTAGACAGAGTCTTAAAGATATATAGACACGTTGCCGTGGCGTCCGCCCGAACCCATCTACATCTAGAGATGTAGATGGCTTCGGGCGGACGCCACGGAAGTGTCCGCTGTGCCTTAGCCATGACCTCTCCGGCCTCCCCAAGCCTCCACCTTTATTCCTAGAAAAAATGGGGTCCATCAGCAATTCAGTTAAGTTTCCAAGGCAACTCATAGAAAACCCTTACCTCACCATTCAAATCAACCCTCCACTAATAAGAATCTAGCTTCCAGCCCCCTCCGGAGAGCTTCTGTGAGGCAAATAAGAACCGGGTGTGGCTCCTTGTTAACTAGGCAAATGAGGTGTGGTTTGGGCTCAGCACCTCTGACCAGATTGCAAAAGTACCCTGTTTATTTATTTGTTTAGTCGCCAACACTTCTTTAAACATTTTATGAAAAATTACAGGTTAGAGTAGAATAGAATAGAATTAATAAAATACAGTACAGAAGTAGCCCTTTAATTTAACAAAGGAAACAAATTAAAAAAAAAAAATAAACGTACTAATGCTTTATGTGTAATTTACGTCGTCATGTTACGCCTTGATACGAGACATTTACCTAATAAAGAAATGGTAATATCTTCGCAAGGAAACTGAAATTTTCATATTTGAAAATGTACGTTTCATCTCGACTAATGAAAGATTTGACAGGGATCTGGAATGTTGGTTTTCCATGCCTCCCTTCCCTGCGCTTTCTGTCCCTACCCTACTGTTTCTTTCTCCCCACCCACCCCCTTCACCCCCGCAACCCTTGCTCACAAGACAAAATTGGAAAATTCTGAAGCTTATATGCTCACTAATCGGACTCCATATTTACCACGGTGTTGGTCTTACCATCCTCATCCCCTATAGAGGTTACACTTAGTCTGATGAGTTCGTATGGCCTACATCTTCCACCTATGCCTCCAGCTTTCATTCTCACCTTGTGTTCCATTTTTGGACACTTTGTAAGACTGTTCACTGTCTTCTTTTCCATCCCTTAGACACTATCATGACATTCCCTTGAATAGTTCATGAAATACTTCCAAATGTTTAATTTGACCATCTGAACGGTATATCGATGCACTTCCATGTGTTATCTTCTTTATTCTGATTGGGCAGCACCACGGATTTCATGTGCATTTTAAGTTAGTTCTATTAAAAAGAGTGGTGGCAGAGTGGATGGAGCGTCGACCTGGGAACACTGAGGTCGCCAGTTCAAAACCCTGCACTGGTTTTGGTCAAGGCACATATGGGAGTTGATGCTTCCAGCTCCTCCCCCCTTTCTCTCTTTCTCTCTCTCTCTCTCTCTCTCTCTCTCTCTCTCTCTCACTCTGTGTCTCCTCTCTAAAATGAATAAAATAAAAATAAAATAAATTTTAAGTTAGTTCTTATTGGATCTAGTGACATCCTACTCTTTTCTGACTCAAGGGAATTACTACACTAAAATGATAACACTAACAGATGCTCAAGAAACTACACGATAAATTTCAGAAAACAATATTTATTTATGGAAGAAAACATCTGTGTGAACTAACCAGATCTCTGTTTGCACTAGGCGGTTTATCAAGTTTTCTTATGGCACATAAACATTGCACGAATATTTATGGTTTGTTTCTATTGAACACTTACCAATCATCAATTAAATTGCCTCCGTGTATAATGGAAAAAGCAAAAAAGAAGGACCTTAACATACTCAAGCCATTTAACTCCGCTTTACTTTGATATTAAATCCATTGGATGGTTTAAGTAAAGGAACCCCAACAGGGTTCAAAGACTTTTCACAAAGTTCTATACTCAGGGCATTAGTAACTTGGTCTTCCGTTTCGTTATTTACTGATGTTCAATTATGCCATGTTGACTACATACTGTTTCTAATGGTCAATACTTAACTGAAGTGTCACTCAGTTCAAAGCAACCAGGAAATGCTTTATATGCGTAACATGGATACATTCTTACAACAAACTTACTTCCTATTTCATAAGAGGAACCACCCTTTAGTAAGCTAACCTGATGGCACAATCCTTACTACACATACTTAGTACCATTTCTCAACAGAACGGCATAAGCAATTCAATTGCAGGAACCATCTCCTGCCAGTTAGCGTAGTGATTTAAGCTACAATATTGAGGGACAGCTCCTTGGTGTACAAAAGCGGTGTACATCCCTTTCAGACCATAACAATGAGCAAGTCACCTGGAAGAATCCAAGGGTTCACCTCATTGGTTTCCCATCTTTTAATGATTGCTGTCCTTCATTGCATAATGCTCAGTCTCTGAGAACTGTCGTTTCACATTGCTCACCCGGTTTTTCCAGGGTTTCAGGCAGGAAAGTATCTTTGGTCCCTGCTACTCAACTTAAGTTACCCGTTAAACTTTGAATGTCAACTCACAATCTTAGTCTTTAATTGTAACCCCCCAAAACTATGTAACAAGCACTTTAAAACACCCTCTTGATTAATACTTGCAAAATTATTATTAGACTCCCCAAAATATTTCACCAGTGTTTCTCATTTTCAATATACCATTTTTATTTGGAACGGAAATATTTCCTTGAAAGCACTCTATATGCACATGCAGAAGCATAGTTGTGCGCTATAAAGGAACAACCAAGTACATGAAGTATGTTACCTCCTCTGACCACAGCACGCCTCAGTAAGTATGACCATGGACACCTGACACTCATGTACATAAATAAAGTGTCGCAAACACTCTCCTATACAAAAAGGAGAAAAAACATTCTCATGAATTCTTATTCATTTTATATCTATTGAGTTGTATTTTTAATTATAGTAAATACTAAATTTTTAAAATCATTTCCGGATTATTTTCAAACAATTGAATATTCTGCTTATTTTCAAACTAAAATTTCAAATTAAATTCTATTTCTTCTTTGTCGTAGCCCAGCCACGACGATTCTATTACGGGGTCGTCAAACGGGAAAAGGTATGGAATGGAAGGAAACGGTAGACAGAGTCTTAAAGATATATAGACACGTTGCCGTGGCGTCCGCCCGAACCCATCTACATCTAGATGTAGATGGCTTCGGGCAGACGCCACGGAAGTGTCCGCTGTGCCTTAGCCATGACCTCTCCGGCCTCCCCAAGCCTCCACCTTTATTCCTAGAAAAAATGGGGTCCATCAGCAATTCAGTTAAGTTTCCAAGGCAACTCATAGAAAACCCTTACCTCACCATTCAAATCAACCTTCCACTAATAAGAATCTAGCTTCCAGCCCCCTCCGGAGAGCTTCTGTGAGGCAAATAAGAACCGGGTGTGGCTCCTTGTTAACTAGGCAAATGAGGTGTGGTTTGGGCTCAGCACCTCTGACCAGATTGCAAAAGTACCCTGTTTATTTATTTGTTTAGTCGCCAACACTTCTTTAAACATTTTATGAAAAATTACAGGTTAGAGTAGAATAGAATAGAATTAATAAAATACAGTACAGAAGTAGCCCTTTAATTTAACAAAGGAAACAAATTAAAAAAAAAAATAAACGTACTAATGCTTTATGTGTAATTTACGTCGTCATGTTACGCCTTGATAAGAGACATTTACCTAATAAAGAAATGGTAATATCTTCGCAAGGAAACTGAAATTTTCATATTTGAAAATGTACGTTTCATCTCGACTAATGAAAGATTTGACAGGGATCTGGAATGTTGGTTTTCCATGCCTCCCTTCCCTGCGCTTTCTGTCCCTACCCTACTGTTTCTTTCTCCCCACCCACCCCCTTCACCCCCGCAACCCTTGCTCACAAGACAAAATTGGAAAATTCTGAAGCTTATATGCTCACTAATCGGACTCCATATTTACCACGGTGTTGGTCTTACCATCCTCATCCCCTATAGAGGTTACACTTAGTCTGATGAGTTCGTATGGCCTACATCTTCCACCTATGCCTCCAGCTTTCATTCTCACCTTGTGTTCCATTTTTGGACACTTTGTAAGACTGTTCACTGTCTTCTTTTCCATCCCTTAGACACTATCATGACATTCCCTTGAATAGTTCATGAAATACTTCCAAATGTTTAATTTGACCATCTGAACGGTATATCGATGCACTTCCATGTGTTATCTTCTTTATTCTGATTGGGCAGCACCACGGATTTCATGTGCATTTTAAGTTAGTTCTTATTGGCTCTAGTGACATCCTACTCTTTTCTGACTCAAGGGAATTACTACACTAAAATGATAACACTAACAGATGCTCAAGAAACTACACGATAAATTTCAGAAAACAATATTTATTTATGGAAGAAAACATCTCTGTGAACTAACCAGATCGCTGTTTGCACTAGGCGGTTTATCAAGTTTTCTTATGGCACATAAACATTGCACGAATATTTATGGTTTGTTTCTATTGAACACTTACCAATCATCAATTAAATTGCCTCCGTGTATAATGGAAAAAGCAAAAAAGAAGGACCTTAACATACTCAAGCCATTTAACTCCGCTTTACTTTGATATTAAATCCATTGGATAGTTTAAGTAAAGGAACCCCAACAGGGTTCAAAGACTTTTCACAAAGTTCTATACTCAGGGCATTAGTAACTTGGTCTTCCGTTTCGTTATTTACTGATGTTCAATTATGCCATGTTGACTACATACTGTTTCTAATGGTCAATACTTAACTGAAGTGTCACTCAGTTCAAAGCAACCAGGAAATGCTTTATATGCGTAACATGGATACATTCTTACAACAAACTTACTTCCTATTTCATAAGAGGAACCACCCTTTAGTAAGCTAACCTGATGGCACAATCCTTACTACACATACTTAGTACCATTTCTCAACAGAACGGCATAAGCAATTCAATTGCAGGAACCATCTCCTGCCAGTTAGCGTAGTGATTTAAGCTACAATATTGAGGGACAGCTCCTTGGTGTACAAAAGCGGTGTACATCCCTTTCAGACCATAACAATGAGCAAGTCACCTGGAAGAATCCAAGGGTTCACCTCATTGGTTTCCCATTTTTTAATGATTGCTGTCCTTCATTGCATAATGCTCAGTCTCTGAGAACTGTCGTTTCACATTGCTCACCCGGTTTTTCCAGGGTTTCAGGCAGGAAAGTATCTTTGGTCCCTGCTACTCAACTTAAGTTACCCGTTAAACTTTGAATGTCAACTCACAATCTTAGTCTTTAATTGTAACCCCCCAAAACTATGTAACAAGCACTTTAAAACACCCTCTTGATTAATACTTGCCAAATTATTATTAGACTCCCCAAAATATTTCACCAGTGTTTCTCATTTTCAATATACCATTTTTATTTGGAACGGAAATATTTCCTTGAAAGCACTCTATATGCACATGCAGAAGCATAGTTGTGCGCTATAAAGGAACAACCAAGTACATGAAGTATGTTACCTCCTCTGACCACAGCACGCCTCAGTAAGTATGACCATGGACACCTGACACTCATGTACATAAATAAAGTGTCGCAAACACTCTCCTATACAAAAAGGAGAAAAAACATTCTCATGAATTCTTATTCATTTTATATCTATTGAGTTGTATTTTTAATTATAGTAAATACTAAATTTTTAAAATCATTTCCGGATTATTTTCAAACAATTGAATATTCTGCTTATTTTCAAACTAAAATTTCAAATTAAATTCTATTTCTTCTTTGTCGTAGTCCAGCCACGACGATTCTATTACGGGGTCGTCAAACGGGAAAAGGTATGGAATGGAAGGAAACGGTAGACAGAGTCTTAAAGATATATAGACACGTTGCCGTGGCGTCCGCCCGAACCCATCTACATCTAGAGATGTAGATGGGTTCGGGCGGACGCCACGGAAGTGTCCGCTGTGCCTTAGCCATGACCTCTCCGGCCTCCCCAAGCCTCCACCTTTATTCCTAGAAAAAATGGGGTCCATCAGCAATTGAGTTAAGTTTCCAAGGCAACTCATAGAAAACCCTTACCTCACCATTCAAATCAACCTTCCACTAATAAGAATCTAGCTTCCAGCCCCCTCCGGAGAGCTTCTGTGAGGCAAATAAGAACCGGGTGTGGCTCCTTGTTAACTAGGCAAATGAGGTGTGGTTTGGGCTCAGCACCTCTGACCAGATTGCAAAAGTACCCTGTTTATTTATTTGTTTAGTCGCCAACACTTCTTTAAACATTTTATGAAAAATTACAGGTTAGAGTAGAATAGAATAGAATTAATAAAATACAGTACAGAAGTAGCCCTTTAATTTAACAAAGGAAACAAATTAAAAAAAAAAATAAACGTACTAATGCTTTATGTGTAATTTACGTCGTCATGTTACGCCTTGATAAGAGACATTTACCTAATAAAGAAATGGTAATATCTTCGCAAGGAAACTGAAATTTTCATATTTGAAAATGTACGTTTCATCTCGACTAATGAAAGATTTGACAGGGATCTGGAATGTTGGTTTTCCATGCCTCCCTTCCCTGCGCTTTCTGTCCCTACCCTACTGTTTCTTTCTCCCCACCCACCCCCTTCACCCCCGCAACCCTTGCTCACAAGACAAAATTGGAAAATTCTGAAGCTTATATGCTCACTAATCGGACTCCATATTTACCACGGTGTTGGTCTTACCATCCTCATCCCCTATAGAGGTTACACTTAGTCTGATGAGTTCGTATGGCCTACATCTTCTACCTATGCCTCCAGCTTTCATTCTCACCTTGTGTTCCATTTTTGGACACTTTGTAAGACTGTTCACTGTCTTCTTTTCCATCCCTTAGACACTATCATGACATTCCCTTGAATAGTTCATGAAATACTTCCAAATGTTTAATTTGACCATCTGAACGGTATATCGATGCACTTCCATGTGTTATCTTCTTTATTCTGATTGGGCAGCACCACGGATTTCATGTGCATTTTAAGTTAGTTCTTATTGGATCTAGTGACATCCTACTCTTTTCTGACTCAAGGGAATTACTACACTAAAATGATAACACTAACAGATGCTCAAGAAACTACACGATAAATTTCAGAAAACAATATTTATTTATGGAAGAAAACATCTGTGTGAACTAACAAGATCTCTGTTTGCACTAGGCGGTTTATCAAGTTTTCTTATGGCACATAAACATTGCACGAATATTTATGGTTTGTTTCTATTGAACACTTACCAATCATCAATTAAATTGCCTCCGTGTATAATGGAAAAAGCAAAAAAGAAGGACCTTAACATACTCAAGCCATTTAACTCCGCTTTACTTTGATATTAAATCCATTGGATAGTTTAAGTAAAGGAACCCCAACAGGGTTCAAAGACTTTTCACAAAGTTCTATACTCAGGGCATTAGTAACTTGGTCTTCTGTTTCGTTATTTACTGATGTTCAATTATGCCATGTTGACTACATACTGTTTCTAATGGTGAATACTTAACTGAAGTGTCACTCAGTTCAAAGCAACCAGGAAATGCTTTATATGCGTAACATGGATACATTCTTACAACAAACTTACTTCCTATTTCATAAGAGGAACCACCCTTTAGTAAGCTAACCTAATGGCACAATCCTTACTACACATACTTAGTACCATTTCTCAACAGAACGGCATAAGCAATTCAATTGCAGGAACCATCTCCTGCCAGTTAGCGTAGTGATTTAAGCTACAATATTGGGGGACAGCTCCTTGGTGTACAAAAGCGGTGTACATCCCTTTCAGACCATAACAATGAGCAAGGCACCTGGAAGAATCCAAGGGTTCACCTCATTGGTTTCCCATCTTTTAATGATTGCTGTCCTTCATTGCATAATGCTCAGTCTCTGAGAACTGTCGTTTCACATTGCTCACCCGGTTTTTCCAGGGTTTCAGGCAGGAAAGTATCTTTGGTCCCTGCTACTCAACTTAAGTTACCCGTTACACTTTGAATGTCAACTCACAATCTTAGTCTTTAATTGTAACCCCCCAAAACTATGTAACAAGCACTTTAAAACACCCTCTTGATTAATACTTGCCAAATTATTATTAGACTCCCCAAAATATTTCACCAGTGTTTCTCATTTTCAATATACCATTTTTATTTGGAACGGAAATATTTCATTGAAAGCACTCTATATGCACATGCAGAAGCATAGTTGTGCGCTATAAAGGAACAACCAAGTACATGAAGTATGTTACCTCCTCTGACCACAGCACGCCTCAGTAAGTATGACCATGGACACCTGACACTCATGTACATAAATAAAGTGTCGCAAACACTCTCCTATACAAAAAGGAGAAAAAACATTCTCATGAATTCTTATTCATTTTATATCTATTGAGTTGTATTTTTAATTATAGTAAATACTAAATTTTTAAAATCATTTCCGGATTATTTTCAAACAATTGAATATTCTGCTTATTTTCAAACTAAAATTTCAAATTAAATTCTATTTCTTCTTTGTCGTAGCCCAGCCACGACGATTCTATTACGGGGTCGTCAAACGGGAAAAGGTATGGAATGGAAGGAAACGGTAGACAGAGTCTTAAAGATATATAGACACGTTGCCGTGGCGTCCGCCCGAACCCATCTACATCTAGAGATGTAGATGGGTTCGGGCGGACGCCACGGAAGTGTCCGCTGTGCCTTAGCCATGACCTCTCCGGCCTCCCCAAGCCTCCACCTTTATTCCTAGAAAAAATGGGGTCCATCAGCAATTGAGTTAAGTTTCCAAGGCAACTCATAGAAAACCCTTACCTCACCATTCAAATCAACCCTCCACTAATAAGAATCTAGCTTCCAGCCCCCTCCGGAGAGCTTCTGTGAGGCAAATAAGAACCGGGTGTGGCTCCTTGTTAACTAGGCAAATGAGGTGTGGTTTGGGCTCAGCACCTCTGACCAGATTGCAAAAGTACCCTGTTTATTTATTTGTTTAGTCGCCAACACTTCTTTAAACATTTTATGAAAAATTACAGGTTAGAGTAGAATAGAATAGAATTAATAAAATACAGTACAGAAGTAGCCCTTTAATTTAACAAAGGAAACAAATTAAAAAAAAAAATAAACGTACTAATGCTTTATGTGTAATTTACGTCGTCATGTTACGCCTTGATAAGAGACATTTACCTAATAAAGAAATGGTAATATCTTCCAAGGAAACTGAAATTTTCATATTTGAAAATGTACGTTTCATCTCGACTAATGAAAGATTTGACAGGGATCTGGAATGTTGGTTTTCCATGCCTCCCTTCCCTGCCCTTTCTGTCCCTACCCTACTGTTTCTTTCTCCCCACCCACCCCCTTCCCCCCCGCAACCCTTGCTCACAAGACAAAATTGGAAAATTCTGAAGCTTATATGCTCACTAATCGGACTCCATATTTACCACGGTGTTGGTCTTACCATCCTCATCCCCTATAGAGGTTACACTTAGTCTGATGAGTTCGTATGGCCTACATCTTCCACCTATGCCTCCAGCTTTCATTCTCACCTTGTGTTCCATTTTTGGACACTTTGTAAGACTGTTCACTGTCTTCTTTTCCATCCCTTAGACACTATCATGACATTCCCTTGAATAGTTCATGAAATACTTCCAAATGTTTAATTTGACCATCTGAACGGTATATCGATGCACTTCCATGTGTTATCTTCTTTATTCTGATTGGGCAGCACCACGGATTTCATGTGCATTTTAAGTTAGTTCTTATTGGATCTAGTGACATCCTACTCTTTTCTGACTCAAGGGAATTACTACACTAAAATGATAACACTAACAGATGCTCAAGAAACTACACGATAAATTTCAGAAAACAATATTTATTTATGGAAGAAAACATCTGTGTGAACTAACCAGATCGCTGTTTGCACTAGGCGGTTTATCAAGTTTTCTTATGGCACATAAACATTGCACGAATATTTATGGTTTGTTTCTATTGAACACTTACCAATCATCAATTAAATTGCCTCCGTGTATAATGGAAAAAGCAAAAAAGAAGGACCTTAACATACTCAAGCCATTTAACTCCGCTTTACTTTGATATTAAATCCATTGGATAGTTTAAGTAAAGGAACCCCAACAGGGTTCAAAGACTTTTCACAAAGTTCTATACTCAGGGCATTAGTAACTTGGTCTTCCGTTTCGTTATTTACTGATGTTCAATTATGCCATGTTGACTACATACTGTTTCTAATGGTCAATACTTAACTGAAGTGTCACTCAGTTCAAAGCAACCAGGAAATGCTTTATATGCGTAACATGGATACATTCTTACAACAAACTTACTTCCTATTTCATAAGAGGAACCACCCTTTAGTAAGCTAACCTGATGGCACAATCCTTACTACACATACTTAGTACCATTTCTCAACAGAACGGCATAAGCAATTCAATTGCAGGAACCATCTCCTGCCAGTTAGCGTAGTGATTTAAGCTACAATATTGAGGGACAGCTCCTTGGTGTACAAAAGCGGTGTACATCCCTTTCAGACCATAACAATGAGCAAGTCACCTGGAAGAATCCAAGGGTTCACCTCATTGGTTTCCCATTTTTTAATGATTGCTGTCCTTCATTGCATAATGCTCAGTCTCTGAGAACTGTCGTTTCACATTGCTCACCCGGTTTTTCCAGGGTTTCAGGCAGGAAAGTATCTTTGGTCCCTGCTACTCAACTTAAGTTACCCGTTAAACTTTGAATGTCAACTCACAATCTTAGTCTTTAATTGTAACCCCCCAAAACTATGTAACAAGCACTTTAAAACACCCTCTTGATTAATACTTGCCAAATTATTATTAGACTCCCCAAAATATTTCACCAGTGTTTCTCATTTTCAATATACCATTTTTATTTGGAACGGAAATATTTCCTTGAAAGCACTCTATATGCACATGCAGAAGCATAGTTGTGCGCTATAAAGGAACAACCAAGTACATGAAGTATGTTACCTCCTCTGACCACAGCACGCCTCAGTAAGTATGACCATGGACACCTGACACTCATGTACATAAATAAAGTGTCGCAAACACTCTCCTATACAAAAAGGAGAAAAAACATTCTCATGAATTCTTATTCATTTTATATCTATTGAGTTGTATTTTTAATTATAGTAAATACTAAATTTTTAAAATCATTTCCGGATTATTTTCAAACAATTGAATATTCTGCTTATTTTCAAACTAAAATTTCAAATTAAATTCTATTTCTTCTTTGTCGTAGTCCAGCCACGACGATTCTATTACGGGGTCGTCAAACGGGAAAAGGTATGGAATGGAAGGAAACGGTAGACAGAGTCTTAAAGATATATAGACACGTTGCCGTGGCGTCCGCCCGAACCCATCTACATCTAGAGATGTAGATGGGTTCGGGCGGACGCCACGGAAGTGTCCGCTGTGCCTTAGCCATGACCTCTCCGGCCTCCCCAAGCCTCCACCTTTATTCCTAGAAAAAATGGGGTCCATCAGCAATTGAGTTAAGTTTCCAAGGCAACTCATAGAAAACCCTTACCTCACCATTCAAATCAACCTTCCACTAATAAGAATCTAGCTTCCAGCCCCCTCCGGAGAGCTTCTGTGAGGCAAATAAGAACCGGGTGTGGCTCCTTGTTAACTAGGCAAATGAGGTGTGGTTTGGGCTCAGCACCTCTGACCAGATTGCAAAAGTACCCTGTTTATTTATTTGTTTAGTCGCCAACACTTCTTTAAACATTTTATGAAAAATTACAGGTTAGAGTAGAATAGAATAGAATTAATAAAATACAGTACAGAAGTAGCCCTTTAATTTAACAAAGGAAACAAATTAAAAAAAAAAATAAACGTACTAATGCTTTATGTGTAATTTACGTCGTCATGTTACGCCTTGATAAGAGACATTTACCTAATAAAGAAATGGTAATATCTTCGCAAGGAAACTGAAATTTTCATATTTGAAAATGTACGTTTCATCTCGACTAATGAAAGATTTGACAGGGATCTGGAATGTTGGTTTTCCATGCCTCCCTTCCCTGCGCTTTCTGTCCCTACCCTACTGTTTCTTTCTCCCCACCCACCCCCTTCACCCCCGCAACCCTTGCTCACAAGACAAAATTGGAAAATTCTGAAGCTTATATGCTCACTAATCGGACTCCATATTTACCACGGTGTTGGTCTTACCATCCTCATCCCCTATAGAGGTTACACTTAGTCTGATGAGTTCGTATGGCCTACATCTTCTACCTATGCCTCCAGCTTTCATTCTCACCTTGTGTTCCATTTTTGGACACTTTGTAAGACTGTTCACTGTCTTCTTTTCCATCCCTTAGACACTATCATGACATTCCCTTGAATAGTTCATGAAATACTTCCAAATGTTTAATTTGACCATCTGAACGGTATATCGATGCACTTCCATGTGTTATCTTCTTTATTCTGATTGGGCAGCACCACGGATTTCATGTGCATTTTAAGTTAGTTCTTATTGGATCTAGTGACATCCTACTCTTTTCTGACTCAAGGGAATTACTACACTAAAATGATAACACTAACAGATGCTCAAGAAACTACACGATAAATTTCAGAAAACAATATTTATTTATGGAAGAAAACATCTGTGTGAACTAACAAGATCTCTGTTTGCACTAGGCGGTTTATCAAGTTTTCTTATGGCACATAAACATTGCACGAATATTTATGGTTTGTTTCTATTGAACACTTACCAATCATCAATTAAATTGCCTCCGTGTATAATGGAAAAAGCAAAAAAGAAGGACCTTAACATACTCAAGCCATTTAACTCCGCTTTACTTTGATATTAAATCCATTGGATAGTTTAAGTAAAGGAACCCCAACAGGGTTCAAAGACTTTTCACAAAGTTCTATACTCAGGGCATTAGTAACTTGGTCTTCTGTTTCGTTATTTACTGATGTTCAATTATGCCATGTTGACTACATACTGTTTCTAATGGTGAATACTTAACTGAAGTGTCACTCAGTTCAAAGCAACCAGGAAATGCTTTATATGCGTAACATGGATACATTCTTACAACAAACTTACTTCCTATTTCATAAGAGGAACCACCCTTTAGTAAGCTAACCTAATGGCACAATCCTTACTACACATACTTAGTACCATTTCTCAACAGAACGGCATAAGCAATTCAATTGCAGGAACCATCTCCTGCCAGTTAGCGTAGTGATTTAAGCTACAATATTGGGGGACAGCTCCTTGGTGTACAAAAGCGGTGTACATCCCTTTCAGACCATAACAATGAGCAAGGCACCTGGAAGAATCCAAGGGTTCACCTCATTGGTTTCCCATCTTTTAATGATTGCTGTCCTTCATTGCATAATGCTCAGTCTCTGAGAACTGTCGTTTCACATTGCTCACCCGGTTTTTCCAGGGTTTCAGGCAGGAAAGTATCTTTGGTCCCTGCTACTCAACTTAAGTTACCCGTTACACTTTGAATGTCAACTCACAATCTTAGTCTTTAATTGTAACCCCCCAAAACTATGTAACAAGCACTTTAAAACACCCTCTTGATTAATACTTGCCAAATTATTATTAGACTCCCCAAAATATTTCACCAGTGTTTCTCATTTTCAATATACCATTTTTATTTGGAACGGAAATATTTCATTGAAAGCACTCTATATGCACATGCAGAAGCATAGTTGTGCGCTATAAAGGAACAACCAAGTACATGAAGTATGTTACCTCCTCTGACCACAGCACGCCTCAGTAAGTATGACCATGGACACCTGACACTCATGTACATAAATAAAGTGTCGCAAACACTCTCCTATACAAAAAGGAGAAAAAACATTCTCATGAATTCTTATTCATTTTATATCTATTGAGTTGTATTTTTAATTATAGTAAATACTAAATTTTTAAAATCATTTCCGGATTATTTTCAAACAATTGAATATTCTGCTTATTTTCAAACTAAAATTTCAAATTAAATTCTATTTCTTCTTTGTCGTAGCCCAGCCACGACGATTCTATTACGGGGTCGTCAAACGGGAAAAGGTATGGAATGGAAGGAAACGGTAGACAGAGTCTTAAAGATATATAGACACGTTGCCGTGGCGTCCGCCCGAACCCATCTACATCTAGAGATGTAGATGGGTTCGGGCGGACGCCACGGAAGTGTCCGCTGTGCCTTAGCCATGACCTCTCCGGCCTCCCCAAGCCTCCACCTTTATTCCTAGAAAAAATGGGGTCCATCAGCAATTGAGTTAAGTTTCCAAGGCAACTCATAGAAAACCCTTACCTCACCATTCAAATCAACCCTCCACTAATAAGAATCTAGCTTCCAGCCCCCTCCGGAGAGCTTCTGTGAGGCAAATAAGAACCGGGTGTGGCTCCTTGTTAACTAGGCAAATGAGGTGTGGTTTGGGCTCAGCACCTCTGACCAGATTGCAAAAGTACCCTGTTTATTTATTTGTTTAGTCGCCAACACTTCTTTAAACATTTTATGAAAAATTACAGGTTAGAGTAGAATAGAATAGAATTAATAAAATACAGTACAGAAGTAGCCCTTTAATTTAACAAAGGAAACAAATTAAAAAAAAAAATAAACGTACTAATGCTTTATGTGTAATTTACGTCGTCATGTTACGCCTTGATAAGAGACATTTACCTAATAAAGAAATGGTAATATCTTCCAAGGAAACTGAAATTTTCATATTTGAAAATGTACGTTTCATCTCGACTAATGAAAGATTTGACAGGGATCTGGAATGTTGGTTTTCCATGCCTCCCTTCCCTGCCCTTTCTGTCCCTACCCTACTGTTTCTTTCTCCCCACCCACCCCCTTCCCCCCCGCAACCCTTGCTCACAAGACAAAATTGGAAAATTCTGAAGCTTATATGCTCACTAATCGGACTCCATATTTACCACGGTGTTGGTCTTACCATCCTCATCCCCTATAGAGGTTACACTTAGTCTGATGAGTTCGTATGGCCTACATCTTCCACCTATGCCTCCAGCTTTCATTCTCACCTTGTGTTCCATTTTTGGACACTTTGTAAGACTGTTCACTGTCTTCTTTTCCATCCCTTAGACACTATCATGACATTCCCTTGAATAGTTCATGAAATACTTCCAAATGTTTAATTTGACCATCTGAACGGTATATCGATGCACTTCCATGTGTTATCTTCTTTATTCTGATTGGGCAGCACCACGGATTTCATGTGCATTTTAAGTTAGTTCTTATTGGATCTAGTGACATCCTACTCTTTTCTGACTCAAGGGAATTACTACACTAAAATGATAACACTAACAGATGCTCAAGAAACTACACGATAAATTTCAGAAAACAATATTTATTTATGGAAGAAAACATCTGTGTGAACTAACCAGATCGCTGTTTGCACTAGGCGGTTTATCAAGTTTTCTTATGGCACATAAACATTGCACGAATATTTATGGTTTGTTTCTATTGAACACTTACCAATCATCAATTAAATTGCCTCCGTGTATAATGGAAAAAGCAAAAAAGAAGGACCTTAACATACTCAAGCCATTTAACTCCGCTTTACTTTGATATTAAATCCATTGGATAGTTTAAGTAAAGGAACCCCAACAGGGTTCAAAGACTTTTCACAAAGTTCTATACTCAGGGCATTAGTAACTTGGTCTTCCGTTTCGTTATTTACTGATGTTCAATTATGCCATGTTGACTACATACTGTTTCTAATGGTCAATACTTAACTGAAGTGTCACTCAGTTCAAAGCAACCAGGAAATGCTTTATATGCGTAACATGGATACATTCTTACAACAAACTTACTTCCTATTTCATAAGAGGAACCACCCTTTAGTAAGCTAACCTGATGGCACAATCCTTACTACACATACTTAGTACCATTTCTCAACAGAACGGCATAAGCAATTCAATTGCAGGAACCATCTCCTGCCAGTTAGCGTAGTGATTTAAGCTACAATATTGAGGGACAGCTCCTTGGTGTACAAAAGCGGTGTACATCCCTTTCAGACCATAACAATGAGCAAGTCACCTGGAAGAATCCAAGGGTTCACCTCATTGGTTTCCCATTTTTTAATGATTGCTGTCCTTCATTGCATAATGCTCAGTCTCTGAGAACTGTCGTTTCACATTGCTCACCCGGTTTTTCCAGGGTTTCAGGCAGGAAAGTATCTTTGGTCCCTGCTACTCAACTTAAGTTACCCGTTAAACTTTGAATGTCAACTCACAATCTTAGTCTTTAATTGTAACCCCCCAAAACTATGTAACAAGCACTTTAAAACACCCTCTTGATTAATACTTGCCAAATTATTATTAGACTCCCCAAAATATTTCACCAGTGTTTCTCATTTTCAATATACCATTTTTATTTGGAACGGAAATATTTCCTTGAAAGCACTCTATATGCACATGCAGAAGCATAGTTGTGCGCTATAAAGGAACAACCAAGTACATGAAGTATGTTACCTCCTCTGACCACAGCACGCCTCAGTAAGTATGACCATGGACACCTGACACTCATGTACATAAATAAAGTGTCGCAAACACTCTCCTATACAAAAAGGAGAAAAAACATTCTCATGAATTCTTATTCATTTTATATCTATTGAGTTGTATTTTTAATTATAGTAAATACTAAATTTTTAAAATCATTTCCGGATTATTTTCAAACAATTGAATATTCTGCTTATTTTCAAACTAAAATTTCAAATTAAATTCTATTTCTTCTTTGTCGTAGCCCAGCCACGACGATTCTATTACGGGGTCGTCAAACGGGAAAAGGTATGGAATGGAAGGAAACGGTAGACAGAGTCTTAAAGATATATAGACACGTTGCCGTGGCGTCCGCCCGAACCCATCTACATCTAGAGATGTAGATGGGTTCGGGCGGACGCCACGGAAGTGTCCGCTGTGCCTTAGCCATGACCTCTCCGGCCTCCCCAAGCCTCCACCTTTATTCCTAAAAAAAATGGGGTCCATCAGCAATTCAGTTAAGTTTCCAAGGCAACTCATAGAAAACCCTTACCTCACCATTCAAATCAACCCTCCACTAATAAGAATCTAGCTTCCAGCCCCCTCCGGAGAGCTTCTGTGAGGCAAATAAGAACCGGGTGTGGCTCCTTGTTAACTAGGCAAATGAGGTGTGGTTTGGGCTCAGCACCTCTGACCAGATTGCAAAAGTACCCTGTTTATTTATTTGTTTAGTCGCCAACACTTCTTTAAACATTTTATGAAAAATTACAGGTTAGAGTAGAATAGAATAGAATTAATAAAATACAGTACAGAAGTAGCCCTTTAATTTAACAAAAGAAACAAATTAAAAAAAAAAATAAACGTACTAATGCTTTATGTGTAATTTACGTCGTCATGTTACGCCTTGATAAGAGACATTTACCTAATAAAGAAATGGTAATATCTTCGCAAGGAAACTGAAATTTTCATATTTGAAAATGTACGTTTCATCTCGACTAATGAAAGATTTGACAGGGATCTGGAATGTTGGTTTTCCATGCCTCCCTTCCCTGCGCTTTCTGTCCCTACCCTACTGTTTCTTTCTCCCCACCCACCCCCTTCACCCCCGCAACCCTTGCTCACAAGACAAAATTGGAAAATTCTGAAGCTTATATGCTCACTAATCGGACTCCATATTTACCACGGTGTTGGTCTTACCATCCTCATCCCCTATAGAGGTTACACTTAGTCTGATGAGTTCGTATGGCCTACATCTTCTACCTATGCCTCCAGCTTTCATTCTCACCTTGTATTCCATTTTTGGACACTTTGTAAGACTGTTCACTGTCTTCTTTTCCATCCCTTAGACACTATCATGACATTCCCTTGAATAGTTCATGAAATACTTCCAAATGTTTAATTTGACCATCTGAACGGTATATCGATGCACTTCCATGTGTTATCTTCTTTATTCTGATTGGGCAGCACCACGGATTTCATGTGCATTTTAAGTTAGTTCTTATTGGATCTAGTGACATCCTACTCTTTTCTGACTCAAGGGAATTACTACACTAAAATGATAGCACTAACAGATGCTCAAGAAACTACACGATAAATTTCAGAAAACAATATTTATTTATGGAAGAAAACATCTGTGTGAACTAACCAGATCTCTGTTTGCACTAGGCGGTTTATCAAGTTTTCTTATGGCACATAAACATTGCACGAATATTTATGGTTTGTTTCTATTGAACACTTACCAATCATCAATTAAATTGCCTCCGTGTATAATGGAAAAAGCAAAAAAGAAGGACCTTAACATACTCAAGCCATTTAACTCCGCTTTACTTTGATATTAAATCCATTGGATAGTTTAAGTAAAGGAACCCCAACAGGGTTCAAAGACTTTTCACAAAGTTCTATACTCAGGGCATTAGTAACTTGGTCTTCTGTTTCGTTATTTACTGATGTTCAATTATGCCATGTTGACTACATACTGTTTCTAATGGTCAATACTTAACTGAAGTGTCACTCAGTTCAAAGCAACCAGGAAATGCTTTATATGCGTAACATGGATACATTCTTACAACAAACTTACTTCCTATTTCATAAGAGGAACCACCCTTTAGTAAGCTAACCTGATGGCACAATCCTTACTACACATACTTAGTACCATTTCTCAACAGAACGGCATAAGCAATTCAATTGCAGGAACCATCTCCTGCCAGTTAGCGTAGTGATTTAAGCTACAATATTGGGGGACAGCTCCTTGGTGTACAAAAGCGGTGTACATCCCTTTCAGACCATAACAATGAGCAAGGCACCTGGAAGAATCCAAGGGTTCACCTCATTGGTTTCCCATCTTTTAATGATTGCTGTCCTTCATTGCATAATGCTCAGTCTCTGAGAACTGTCGTTTCACATTGCTCACCCGGTTTTTCCAGGGTTTCAGGCAGGAAAGTATCTTTGGTCCCTGCTACTCAACTTAAGTTACCCGTTAAACTTTGAATGTCAACTCACAATCTTAGTCTTTAATTGTAACCCCCCAAAACTATGTAACAAGCACTTTAAAACACCCTCTTGATTAATACTTGCCAAATTATTATTAGACTCCCCAAAATATTTCACCAGTGTTTCTCATTTTCAATATGCCATTTTTATTTGGAACGGAAATATTTCATTGAAAGCACTCTATATGCACATGCAGAAGCATAGTTGTGCGCTATAAAGGAACAACCAAGTACATGAAGTATGTTACCTCCTCTGACCACAGCACGCCTCAGTAAGTATGACCATGGACACCTGACACTCATGTACATAAATAAAGTGTCGCAAACACTCTCCTATACAAAAAGGAGAAAAAACATTCTCATGAATACTTATTCATTTTATATCTATTGAGTTGTATTTTTAATTATAGTAAATACTAAATTTTTAAAATCATTTCCGGATTATTTTCAAACAATTGAATATTCTGCTTATTTTCAAACTAAAATTTCAAATTAAATTCTATTTCTTCTTTGTCGTAGCCCAGCCACGACGATTCTATTACGGGGTCGTCAAACGGGAAAAGGTATGGAATGGAAGGAAACGGTAGACAGAGTCTTAAAGATATATAGACACGTTGCCGTGGCGTCCGCCCGAACCCATCTACATCTAGAGATGTAGATGGCTTCGGGCGGACGCCACGGAAGTGTCCGCTGTGCCTTAGCCATGACCTCTCCGGCCTCCCCAAGCCTCCACCTTTATTCCTAGAAAAAATGGGGTCCATCAGCAATTCAGTTAAGTTTCCAAGGCAACTCATAGAAAACCCTTACCTCACCATTCAAATCAACCCTCCACTAATAAGAATCTAGCTTCCAGCCCCCTCTGGAGAGCTTCTGTGAGGCAAATAAGAACCGGGTGTGGCTCCTTGTTAACTAGGCAAATGAGGTGTGGTTTGGGCTCAGCACCTCTGACCAGATTGCAAAAGTACCCTGTTTATTTATTTGTTTAGTCGCCAACACTTCTTTAAACATTTTATGAAAAATTACAGGTTAGAGTAGAATAGAATAGAATTAATAAAATACAGTACAGAAGTAGCCCTTTAATTTAACAAAGGAAACAAATTAAAAAAAAAAATAAACGTACTAATGCTTTATGTGTAATATACGTCGTCATGTTACGCCTTGATAAGAGACATTTACCTAATAAAGAAATGGTAATATCTTCGCAAGGAAACTGAAATTTTCATATTTGAAAATGTACGTTTCATCTCGACTAATGAAAGATTTGACAGGGATCTGGAATGTTGGTTTTCCATGCCTCCCTTCCCTGCGCTTTCTGTCCCTACCCTACTGTTTCTTTCTCCCCACCCACCCCCTTCACCCCCGCAACCCTTGCTCACAAGACAAAATTGGAAAATTCTGAAGCTTATATGCTCACTAATCGGACTCCATATTTACCACGGTGTTGGTCTTACCATCCTCATCCCCTATAGAGGTTACACTTAGTCTGATGAGTTCGTATGGCCTACATCTTCTACCTATGCCTCCAGCTTTCATTCTCACCTTGTGTTCCATTTTTGGACACTTTGTAAGACTGTTCACTGTCTTCTTTTCCATCCCTTAGACACTATCATGACATTCCCTTGAATAGTTCATGAAATACTTCCAAATGTTTAATTTGACCATCTGAACGGTATATCGATGCACTTCCATGTGTTATCTTCTTTATTCTGATTGGGCAGCACCACGGATTTCATGTGCATTTTAAGTTAGTTCTTATTGGATCTAGTGACATCCTACTCTTTTCTGACTCAAGGGAATTACTACACTAAAATGATAACACTAACAGATGCTCAAGAAACTACACGATAAATTTCAGAAAACAATATTTATTTATGGAAGAAAACATCTGTGTGAACTAACCAGATCTCTGTTTGCACTAGGCGGTTTATCAAGTTTTCTTATGGCACATAAACATTGCACGAATATTTATGGTTTGTTTCTATTGAACACTTACCAATCATCAATTAAATTGCCTCCGTGTATAATGGAAAAAGCAAAAAAGAAGGACCTTAACATACTCAAGCCATTTAACTCCGCTTTACTTTGATATTAAATCCATTGGATAGTTTAAGTAAAGGAACCCCAACAGGGTTCAAAGACTTTTCACAAAGTTCTATACTCAGGGCATTAGTAACTTGGTCTTCTGTTTCGTTATTTACTGATGTTCAATTATGCCATGTTGACTACATACTGTTTCTAATGGTCAATACTTAACTGAAGTGTCACTCAGTTCAAAGCAACCAGGAAATGCTTTATATGCGTAACAGGGATACATTCTTACAACAAACTTACTTCCTATTTCATAAGAGGAACCACCCTTTAGTAAGCTAACCTGATGGCACAATCCTTACTACACATACTTAGTAGTACCATTTCTCAACAGAACGGCATAAGCAATTCAATTGCAGGAACCATCTCCTGCCAGTTAGCGTAGTGATTTAAGCTACAATATTGGGGGACAGCTCCTTGGTGTACAAAAGCGGTGTACATCCCTTTCAGACCATAACAATGAGCAAGTCACCTGGAAGAATCCAAGGGTTCACCTCATTGGTTTCCCATCTTTTAATGATTGCTGTCCTTCATTGCATAATGCTCAGTCTCTGAGAACTGTCGTTTCACATTGCTCACCCGGTTTTTCCAGGGTTTCAGGCAGGAAAGTATCTTTGGTCCCTGCTACTCAACTTAAGTTACCCGTTAAACTTTGAATGTCAACTCACAATCTTAGTCTTTAATTGTAACCCCCCAAAACTATGTAACAAGCACTTTAAAACACCCTCTTGATTAATGCTTGCCAAATTATTATTAGACTCCCCAAAATATTTCACCAGTGTTTCTCATTTTCAATATACCATTTTTATTTGGAACGGAAATATTTCATTGAAAGCACTCTATATGCACATGCAGAAGCATAGTTGTGCGCTATAAAGGAACAACCAAGTACATGAAGTATGTTACCTCCTCTGACCACAGCACGCCTCAGTAAGTATGACCATGGACACCTGACACTCATGTACATAAATAAAGTGTCGCAAACACTCTCCTATACAAAAAGGAGAAAAAACATTCTCATGAATTCTTATTCATTTTATATCTATTGAGTTGTATTTTTAATTATAGTAAATACTAAATTTTAAAAATCATTTCCGGATTATTTTCAAACAATTGAATATTCTGCTTATTTTCAAACTAAAATTTCAAATTAAATTCTATTTCTTCTTTGTCGTAGCCCAGCCACGACGATTCTATTACGGGGTCGTCAAACGGGAAAAGGTATGGAATGTAAGGAAACGGTAGACAGAGTCTTAAAGATATATAGACACGTTGCCGTGGCGTCCGCCTGAACCCATCTACATCTAGAGATGTAGATGGCTTCGGGCGGACGCCACGGAAGTGTCCGCTGTGCCTTAGCCATGACCTCTCCGGCCTCCCCAAGCCTCCACCTTTATTCCTAGAAAAAATGGGGTCCATCAGCAATTCAGTTAAGTTTCCAAGGCAACTCATAGAAAACCCTTACCTCACCATTCAAATCAACCCTCCACTAATAAGAATCTAGCTTCCAGCCCCCTCCGGAGAGCTTCTGTGAGGCAAATAAGAACCGGGTGTGGCTCCTTGTTAACTAGGCAAATGAGGTGTGGTTTGGGCTCAGCACCTCTGACCAGATTGCAAAAGTACCCTGTTTATTTATTTGTTTAGTCGCCAACACTTCTTTAAACATTTTATGAAAAATTACAGGTTAGAGTAGAATAGAATAGAATTAATAAAATACAGTACAGAAGTAGCCCTTTAATTTAACAAAGGAAACAAATTAAAAAAAAAAATAAACGTACTAATGCTTTATGTGTAATTTACGTCGTCATGTTACGCCTTGATAAGAGACATTTACCTAATAAAGAAATGGTAATATCTTCGCAAGGAAACTGAAATTTTCATATTTGAAAATGTACGTTTCATCTCGACTAATGAAAGATTTGACAGGGATCTGGAATGTTGGTTTTCCATGCCTCCCTTCCCTGCGCTTTCTGTCCCTACCCTACTGTTTCTTTCTCCCCACCCACCCCCTTCACCCCCGCAACCCTTGCTCACAAGACAAAATTGGAAAATTCTGAAGCTTATATGCTCACTAATCGGACTCCATATTTACCACGGTGTTGGTCTTACCATCCTCATCCCCTATAGAGGTTACACTTAGTCTGATGAGTTCGTATGGCCTACATCTTCTACCTATGCCTCCAGCTTTCATTCTCACCTTGTGTTCCATTTTTGGACACTTTGTAAGACTGTTCACTGTCTTCTTTTCCATCCCTTAGACACTATCATGACATTCCCTTGAATAGTTCATGAAATACTTCCAAATGTTTAATTTGACCATCTGAACGGTATATCGATGCACTTCCATGTGTTATCTTCTTTATTCTGATTGGGCAGCACCACGGATTTCATGTGCATTTTAAGTTAGTTCTTATTGGATCTAGTGACATCCTACTCTTTTCTGACTCAAGGGAATTACTACACTAAAATGATAACACTAACAGATGCTCAAGAAACTACACGATAAATTTCAGAAAACAATATTTATTTATGGAAGAAAACATCTGTGTGAACTAACCAGATCTCTGTTTGCACTAGGCGGTTTATCAAGTTTTCTTATGGCACATAAACATTGCACGAATATTTATGGTTTGTTTCTATTGAACACTTACCAATCATCAATTAAATTGCCTCCGTGTATAATGGAAAAAGCAAAAAAGAAGGACCTTAACATACTCAAGCCATTTAACTCCGCTTTACTTTGATATTAAATCCATTGGATAGTTTAAGTAAAGGAACCCCAACAGGGTTCAAAGACTTTTCACAAAGTTCTATACTCAGGGCATTAGTAACTTGGTCTTCTGTTTCGTTATTTACTGATGTTCAATTATGCCATGTTGACTACATACTGTTTCTAATGGTCAATACTTAACTGAAGTGTCACTCAGTTCAAAGCAACCAGGAAATGCTTTATATGCGTAACAGGGATACATTCTTACAACAAACTTACTTCCTATTTCATAAGAGGAACCACCCTTTAGTAAGCTAACCTGATGGCACAATCCTTACTACACATACTTAGTAGTACCATTTCTCAACAGAACGGCATAAGCAATTCAATTGCAGGAACCATCTCCTGCCAGTTAGCGTAGTGATTTAAGCTACAATATTGGGGGACAGCTCCTTGGTGTACAAAAGCGGTGTACATCCCTTTCAGACCATAACAATGAGCAAGTCACCTGGAAGAATCCAAGGGTTCACCTCATTGGTTTCCCATCTTTTAATGATTGCTGTCCTTCATTGCATAATGCTCAGTCTCTGAGAACTGTCGTTTCACATTGCTCACCCGGTTTTTCCAGGGTTTCAGGCAGGAAAGTATCTTTGGTCCCTGCTACTCAACTTAAGTTACCCGTTAAACTTTGAATGTCAACTCACAATCTTAGTCTTTAATTGTAACCCCCCAAAACTATGTAACAAGCACTTTAAAACACCCTCTTGATTAATGCTTGCCAAATTATTATTAGACTCCCCAAAATATTTCACCAGTGTTTCTCATTTTCAATATACCATTTTTATTTGGAACGGAAATATTTCATTGAAAGCACTCTATATGCACATGCAGAAGCATAGTTGTGCGCTATAAAGGAACAACCAAGTACATGAAGTATGTTACCTCCTCTGACCACAGCACGCCTCAGTAAGTATGACCATGGACACCTGACACTCATGTACATAAATAAAGTGTCGCAAACACTCTCCTATACAAAAAGGAGAAAAAACATTCTCATGAATTCTTATTCATTTTATATCTATTGAGTTGTATTTTTAATTATAGTAAATACTAAATTTTAAAAATCATTTCCGGATTATTTTCAAACAATTGAATATTCTGCTTATTTTCAAACTAAAATTTCAAATTAAATTCTATTTCTTCTTTGTCGTAGCCCAGCCACGACGATTCTATTACGGGGTCGTCAAACGGGAAAAGGTATGGAATGTAAGGAAACGGTAGACAGAGTCTTAAAGATATATAGACACGTTGCCGTGGCGTCCGCCTGAACCCATCTACATCTAGAGATGTAGATGGCTTCGGGCGGACGCCACGGAAGTGTCCGCTGTGCCTTAGCCATGACCTCTCCGGCCTCCCCAAGCCTCCACCTTTATTCCTAGAAAAAATGGGGTCCATCAGCAATTCAGTTAAGTTTCCAAGGCAACTCATAGAAAACCCTTACCTCACCATTCAAATCAACCCTCCACTAATAAGAATCTAGCTTCCAGCCCCCTCCGGAGAGCTTCTGTGAGGCAAATAAGAACCGGGTGTGGCTCCTTGTTAACTAGGCAAATGAGGTGTGGTTTGGGCTCAGCACCTCTGACCAGATTGCAAAAGTACCCTGTTTATTTATTTGTTTAGTCGCCAACACTTCTTTAAACATTTTATGAAAAATTACAGGTTAGAGTAGAATAGAATAGAATTAATAAAATACAGTACAGAAGTAGCCCTTTAATTTAACAAAGGAAACAAATTAAAAAAAAAAATAAACGTACTAATGCTTTATGTGTAATTTACGTCGTCATGTTACGCCTTGATAAGAGACATTTACCTAATAAAGAAATGGTAATATCTTCGCAAGGAAACTGAAATTTTCATATTTGAAAATGTACGTTTCATCTCGACTAATGAAAGATTTGACAGGGATCTGGAATGTTGGTTTTCCATGCCTCCCTTCCCTGCGCTTTCTGTCCCTACCCTACTGTTTCTTTCTCCCCACCCACCCCCTTCACCCCCGCAACCCTTGCTCACAAGACAAAATTGGAAAATTCTGAAGCTTATATGCTCACTAATCGGACTCCATATTTACCACGGTGTTGGTCTTACCATCCTCATCCCCTATAGAGGTTACACTTAGTCTGATGAGTTCGTATGGCCTACATCTTCTACCTATGCCTCCAGCTTTCATTCTCACCTTGTGTTCCATTTTTGGACACTTTGTAAGACTGTTCACTGTCTTCTTTTCCATCCCTTAGACACTATCATGACATTCCCTTGAATAGTTCATGAAATACTTCCAAATGTTTAATTTGACCATCTGAACGGTATATCGATGCACTTCCATGTGTTATCTTCTTTATTCTGATTGGGCAGCACCACGGATTTCATGTGCATTTTAAGTTAGTTCTTATTGGATCTAGTGACATCCTACTCTTTTCTGACTCAAGGGAATTACTACACTAAAATGATAACACTAACAGATGCTCAAGAAACTACACGATAAATTTCAGAAAACAATATTTATTTATGGAAGAAAACATCTGTGTGAACTAACCAGATCTCTGTTTGCACTAGGCGGTTTATCAAGTTTTCTTATGGCACATAAACATTGCACGAATATTTATGGTTTGTTTCTATTGAACACTTACCAATCATCAATTAAATTGCCTCCGTGTATAATGGAAAAAGCAAAAAAGAAGGACCTTAACATACTCAAGCCATTTAACTCCGCTTTACTTTGATATTAAATCCATTGGATAGTTTAAGTAAAGGAACCCCAACAGGGTTCAAAGACTTTTCACAAAGTTCTATACTCAGGGCATTAGTAACTTGGTCTTCTGTTTCGTTATTTACTGATGTTCAATTATGCCATGTTGACTACATACTGTTTCTAATGGTCAATACTTAACTGAAGTGTCACTCAGTTCAAAGCAACCAGGAAATGCTTTATATGCGTAACATGGATACATTCTTACAACAAACTTACTTCCTATTTCATAAGAGGAACCACCCTTTAGTAAGCTAACCTGATGGCACAATCCTTACTACACATACTTAGTACCATTTCTCAACAGAACGGCATAAGCAATTCAATTGCAGGAACCATCTCCTGCCAGTTAGCGTAGTGATTTAAGCTACAATATTGGGGGACAGCTCCTTGGTGTACAAAAGCGGTGTACATCCCTTTCAGACCATAACAATGAGCAAGTCACCTGGAAGAATCCAAGGGTTCACCTCATTGGTTTCCCATCTTTTAATGATTGCTGTCCTTCATTGCATAATGCTCAGTCTCTGAGAACTGTCGTTTCACATTGCTCACCCGGTTTTTCCAGGGTTTCAGGCAGGAAAGTATCTTTGGTCCCTGCTACTCAACTTAAGTTACCCGTTAAACTTTGAATGTCAACTCACAATCTTAGTCTTTAATTGTAACCCCCCAAAACTATGTAACAAGCACTTTAAAACACCCTCTTGATTAATGCTTGCCAAATTATTATTAGACTCCCCAAAATATTTCACCAGTGTTTCTCATTTTCAATATACCATTTTTATTTGGAACGGAAATATTTCATTGAAAGCACTCTATATGCACATGCAGAAGCATAGTTGTGCGCTATAAAGGAACAACCAAGTACATGAAGTATGTTACCTCCTCTGACCACAGCACGCCTCAGTAAGTATGACCATGGACACCTGACACTCATGTACATAAATAAAGTGTCGCAAACACTCTCCTATACAAAAAGGAGAAAAAACATTCTCATGAATTCTTATTCATTTTATATCTATTGAGTTGTATTTTTAATTATAGTAAATACTAAATTTTTAAAATCATTTCCGGATTATTTTCAAACAATTGAATATTCTGCTTATTTTCAAACTAAAATTTCAAATTAAATTCTATTTCTTCTTTGTCGTAGCCCAGCCACGACGATTCTATTACGGGGTCGTCAAACGGGAAAAGGTATGGAATGGAAGGAAACGGTAGACAGAGTCTTAAAGATATATAGACACGTTGCCGTGGCGTCCGCCCGAACCCATCTACATCTAGAGATGTAGATGGGTTCGGGCGGACGCCACGGAAGTGTCCGCTGTGCCTTAGCCATGACCTCTCCGGCCTCCCCAAGCCTCCACCTTTATTCCTAGAAAAAATGGGGTCCATCAGCAATTCAGTTAAGTTTCCAAGGCAACTCATAGAAAACCCTTACCTCACCATTCAAATCAACCTTCCACTAATAAGAATCTAGCTTCCAGCCCCATCCGGAGAGCTTCTGTGAGGCAAATAAGAACCGGGTGTGGCTCCTTGTTAACTAGGCAAATGAGGTGTGGTTTGGGCTCAGCACCTCTGACCAGATTGCAAAAGTACCCTGTTTATTTATTTGTTTAGTCGCCAACACTTCTTTAAACATTTTATGAAAAATTACAGGTTAGAGTAGAATAGAATAGAATTAATAAAATACAGTACAGAAGTAGCCCTTTAATTTAACAAAGGAAACAAATTAAAAAAAAAAATAAACGTACTAATGCTTTATGTGTAATATACGTCGTCATGTTACGCCTTGATAAGAGACATTTACCTAATAAAGAAATGGTAATATCTTCGCAAGGAAACTGAAATTTTCATATTTGAAAATGTACGTTTCATCTCGACTAATGAAAGATTTGACAGGGATCTGGAATGTTGGTTTTCCATGCCTCCCTTCCCTGCGCTTTCTGTCCCTACCCTACTGTTTCTTTCTCCCCACCCACCCCCTTCACCCCCGCAACCCTTGCTCACAAGACAAAATTGGAAAATTCTGAAGCTTATATGCTCACTAATCGGACTCCATATTTACCACGGTGTTGGTCTTACCATCCTCATCCCCTATAGAGGTTACACTTAGTCTGATGAGTTCGTATGGCCTACATCTTCTACCTATGCCTCCAGCTTTCATTCTCACCTTGTGTTCCATTTTTGGACACTTTGTAAGACTGTTCACTGTCTTCTTTTCCATCCCTTAGACACTATCATGACATTCCCTTGAATAGTTCATGAAATACTTCCAAATGTTTAATTTGACCATCTGAACGGTATATCGATGCACTTCCATGTGTTATCTTCTTTATTCTGATTGGGCAGCACCACGGATTTCATGTGCATTTTAAGTTAGTTCTTATTGGATCTAGTGACATCCTACTCTTTTCTGACTCAAGGGAATTACTACACTAAAATGATAACACTAACAGATGCTCAAGAAACTACACGATAAATTTCAGAAAACAATATTTATTTATGGAAGAAAACATCTGTGTGAACTAACCAGATCTCTGTTTGCACTAGGCGGTTTATCAAGTTTTCTTATGGCACATAAACATTGCACGAATATTTATGGTTTGTTTCTATTGAACACTTACCAATCATCAATTAAATTGCCTCCGTGTATAATGGAAAAAGCAAAAAAGAAGGACCTTAACATACTCAAGCCATTTAACTCCGCTTTACTTTGATATTAAATCCATTGGATAGTTTAAGTAAAGGAACCCCAACAGGGTTCAAAGACTTTTCACAAAGTTCTATACTCAGGGCATTAGTAACTTGGTCTTCTGTTTCGTTATTTACTGATGTTCAATTATGCCATGTTGACTACATACTGTTTCTAATGGTCAATACTTAACTGAAGTGTCACTCAGTTCAAAGCAACCAGGAAATGCTTTATATGCGTAACAGGGATACATTCTTACAACAAACTTACTTCCTATTTCATAAGAGGAACCACCCTTTAGTAAGCTAACCTGATGGCACAATCCTTACTACACATACTTAGTAGTACCATTTCTCAACAGAACGGCATAAGCAATTCAATTGCAGGAACCATCTCCTGCCAGTTAGCGTAGTGAT
The DNA here is from genome assembly GCA_037038555.1 of Rhynchonycteris naso. Lineage (NCBI taxonomy): Eukaryota > Metazoa > Chordata > Mammalia > Chiroptera > Emballonuridae > Rhynchonycteris > Rhynchonycteris naso. Next base: position 142,056,719 of record CM073002.1, read on the forward strand.
TTAAGCTACAATATTGGGGGACAGCTCCTTGGTGTACAAAAGCGGTGTACATCCCTTTCAGACCATAACAATGAGCAAGTCACCTGGAAGAATCCAAGGGTTCACCTCATTGGTTTCCCATCTTTTAATGATTGCTGTCCTTCATTGCATAATGCTCAGTCTCTGAGAACTGTCGTTTCACATTGCTCACCCGGTTTTTCCAGGGTTTCAGGCAGGAAAGTATCTTTGGTCCCTGCTACTCAACTTAAGTTACCCGTTAAACTTTGAATGTCAACTCACAATCTTAGTCTTTAATTGTAACCCCCCAAAACTATGTAACAAGCACTTTAAAACACCCTCTTGATTAATGCTTGCCAAATTATTATTAGACTCCCCAAAATATTTCACCAGTGTTTCTCATTTTCAATATACCATTTTTATTTGGAACGGAAATATTTCATTGAAAGCACTCTATATGCACATGCAGAAGCATAGTTGTGCGCTATAAAGGAACAACCAAGTACATGAAGTATGTTACCTCCTCTGACCACAGCACGCCTCAGTAAGTATGACCATGGACACCTGACACTCATGTACATAAATAAAGTGTCGCAAACACTCTCCTATACAAAAAGGAGAAAAAACATTCTCATGAATTCTTATTCATTTTATATCTATTGAGTTGTATTTTTAATTATAGTAAATACTAAATTTTAAAAATCATTTCCGGATTATTTTCAAACAATTGAATATTCTGCTTATTTTCAAACTAAAATTTCAAATTAAATTCTATTTCTTCTTTGTCGTAGCCCAGCCACGACGATTCTATTACGGGGTCGTCAAACGGGAAAAGGTATGGAATGTAAGGAAACGGTAGACAGAGTCTTAAAGATATATAGACACGTTGCCGTGGCGTCCGCCCGAACCCATCTACATCTAGAGATGTAGATGGCTTCGGGCGGACGCCACGGAAGTGTCCGCTGTGCCTTAGCCATGACCTCTCCGGCCTCCCCAAGCCTCCACCTTTATTCCTAGAAAAAATGGGGTCCATCAGCAATTCAGTTAAGTTTCCAAGGCAACTCATAGAAAACCCTTACCTCACCATTCAAATCAACCCTCCACTAATAAGAATCTAGCTTCCAGCCCCCTCCGGAGAGCTTCTGTGAGGCAAATAAGAACCGGGTGTGGCTCCTTGTTAACTAGGCAAATGAGGTGTGGTTTGGGCTCAGCACCTCTGACCAGATTGCAAAAGTACCCTGTTTATTTATTTGTTTAGTCGCCAACACTTCTTTAAACATTTTATGAAAAATTACAGGTTAGAGTAGAATAGAATAGAATTAATAAAATACAGTACAGAAGTAGCCCTTTAATTTAACAAAGGAAACAAATTAAAAAAAAAAATAAACGTACTAATGCTTTATGTGTAATTTACGTCGTCATGTTACGCCTTGATAAGAGACATTTACCTAATAAAGAAATGGTAATATCTTCGCAAGGAAACTGAAATTTTCATATTTGAAAATGTACGTTTCATCTCGACTAATGAAAGATTTGACAGGGATCTGGAATGTTGGTTTTCCATGCCTCCCTTCCCTGCGCTTTCTGTCCCTACCCTACTGTTTCTTTCTCCCCACCCACCCCCTTCACCCCCGCAACCCTTGCTCACAAGACAAAATTGGAAAATTCTGAAGCTTATATGCTCACTAATCGGACTCCATATTTACCACGGTGTTGGTCTTACCATCCTCATCCCCTATAGAGGTTACACTTAGTCTGATGAGTTCGTATGGCCTACATCTTCTACCTATGCCTCCAGCTTTCATTCTCACCTTGTGTTCCATTTTTGGACACTTTGTAAGACTGTTCACTGTCTTCTTTTCCATCCCTTAGACACTATCATGACATTCCCTTGAATAGTTCATGAAATACTTCCAAATGTTTAATTTGACCATCTGAACGGTATATCGATGCACTTCCATGTGTTATCTTCTTTATTCTGATTGGGCAGCACCACGGATTTCATGTGCATTTTAAGTTAGTTCTTATTGGATCTAGTGACATCCTACTCTTTTCTGACTCAAGGGAATTACTACACTAAAATGATAACACTAACAGATGCTCAAGAAACTACACGATAAATTTCAGAAAACAATATTTATTTATGGAAGAAAACATCTGTGTGAACTAACCAGATCTCTGTTTGCACTAGGCGGTTTATCAAGTTTTCTTATGGCACATAAACATTGCACGAATATTTATGGTTTGTTTCTATTGAACACTTACCAATCATCAATTAAATTGCCTCCGTGTATAATGGAAAAAGCAAAAAAGAAGGACCTTAACATACTCAAGCCATTTAACTCCGCTTTACTTTGATATTAAATCCATTGGATAGTTTAAGTAAAGGAACCCCAACAGGGTTCAAAGACTTTTCACAAAGTTCTATACTCAGGGCATTAGTAACTTGGTCTTCTGTTTCGTTATTTACTGATGTTCAATTATGCCATGTTGACTACATACTGTTTCTAATGGTCAATACTTAACTGAAGTGTCACTCAGTTCAAAGCAACCAGGAAATGCTTTATATGCGTAACATGGATACATTCTTACAACAAACTTACTTCCTATTTCATAAGAGGAACCACCCTTTAGTAAGCTAACCTGATGGCACAATCCTTACTACACATACTTAGTACCATTTCTCAACAGAACGGCATAAGCAATTCAATTGCAGGAACCATCTCCTGCCAGTTAGCGTAGTGATTTAAGCTACAATATTGGGGGACAGCTCCTTGGTGTACAAAAGCGGTGTACATCCCTTTCAGACCATAACAATGAGCAAGTCACCTGGAAGAATCCAAGGGTTCACCTCATTGGTTTCCCATCTTTTAATGATTGCTGTCCTTCATTGCATAATGCTCAGTCTCTGAGAACTGTCGTTTCACATTGCTCACCCGGTTTTTCCAGGGTTTCAGGCAGGAAAGTATCTTTGGTCCCTGCTACTCAACTTAAGTTACCCGTTAAACTTTGAATGTCAACTCACAATCTTAGTCTTTAATTGTAACCCCCCAAAACTATGTAACAAGCACTTTAAAACACCCTCTTGATTAATGCTTGCCAAATTATTATTAGACTCCCCAAAATATTTCACCAGTGTTTCTCATTTTCAATATACCATTTTTATTTGGAACGGAAATATTTCATTGAAAGCACTCTATATGCACATGCAGAAGCATAGTTGTGCGCTATAAAGGAACAACCAAGTACATGAAGTATGTTACCTCCTCTGACCACAGCACGCCTCAGTAAGTATGACCATGGACACCTGACACTCATGTACATAAATAAAGTGTCGCAAACACTCTCCTATACAAAAAGGAGAAAAAACATTCTCATGAATTCTTATTCATTTTATATCTATTGAGTTGTATTTTTAATTATAGTAAATACTAAATTTTTAAAATCATTTCCGGATTATTTTCAAACAATTGAATATTCTGCTTATTTTCAAACTAAAATTTCAAATTAAATTCTATTTCTTCTTTGTCGTAGCCCAGCCACGACGATTCTATTACGGGGTCGTCAAACGGGAAAAGGTATGGAATGGAAGGAAACGGTAGACAGAGTCTTAAAGATATATAGACACGTTGCCGTGGCGTCCGCCCGAACCCATCTACATCTAGAGATGTAGATGGGTTCGGGCGGACGCCACGGAAGTGTCCGCTGTGCCTTAGCCATGACCTCTCCGGCCTCCCCAAGCCTCCACCTTTATTCCTAGAAAAAATGGGGTCCATCAGCAATTCAGTTAAGTTTCCAAGGCAACTCATAGAAAACCCTTACCTCACCATTCAAATCAACCTTCCACTAATAAGAATCTAGCTTCCAGCCCCATCCGGAGAGCTTCTGTGAGGCAAATAAGAACCGGGTGTGGCTCCTTGTTAACTAGGCAAATGAGGTGTGGTTTGGGCTCAGCACCTCTGACCAGATTGCAAAAGTACCCTGTTTATTTATTTGTTTAGTCGCCAACACTTCTTTAAACATTTTATGAAAAATTACAGGTTAGAGTAGAATAGAATAGAATTAATAAAATACAGTACAGAAGTAGCCCTTTAATTTAACAAAGGAAACAAATTAAAAAAAAAATAAACGTACTAATGCTTTATGTGTAATTTACGTCGTCATGTTACGCCTTGATAAGAGACATTTACCTAATAAAGAAATGGTAATATCTTCGCAAGGAAACTGAAATTTTCATATTTGAAAATGTACGTTTCATCTCGACTAATGAAAGATTTGACAGGGATCTGGAATGTTGGTTTTCCATGCCTCCCTTCCCTGCGCTTTCTGTCCCTACCCTACTGTTTCTTTCTCCCCACCCACCCCCTTCACCCCCGCAACCCTTGCTCACAAGACAAAATTGGAAAATTCTGAAGCTTATATGCTCACTAATCGGACTCCATATTTACCACGGTGTTGGTCTTACCATCCTCATCCCCTATAGAGGTTACACTTAGTCTGATGAGTTCGTATGGCCTACATCTTCCACCTATGCCTCCAGCTTTCATTCTCACCTTGTGTTCCATTTTTGGACACTTTGTAAGACTGTTCACTGTCTTCTTTTCCATCCCTTAGACACTATCATGACATTCCCTTGAATAGTTCATGAAATACTTCCAAATGTTTAATTTGACCATCTGAACGGTATATCGATGCACTTCCATGTGTTATCTTCTTTATTCTGATTGGGCAGCACCACGGATTTCATGTGCATTTTAAGTTAGTTCTTATTGGCTCTAGTGACATCCTACTCTTTTCTGACTCAAGGGAATTACTACACTAAAATGATAACACTAACAAATGCTCAAGAAACTACACGATAAATTTCAGAAAACAATATTTATTTATGGAAGAAAACATCTGTGTGAACTAACCAGATCTCTGTTTGCACTAGGTGGTTTATCAAGTTTTCTTATGGCACATAAACATTGCACGAATATTTATGGTTTGTTTCTATTGAACACTTACCAATCATCAATTAAATTGCCTCCGTGTATAATGGAAAAAGCAAAAAAGAAGGACCTTAACATACTCAAGCCATTTAACTCCGCTTTACTTTGATATTAAATCCATTGGATGGTTTAAGTAAAGGAACCCCAACAGGGTTCAAAGACTTTTCACAAAGTTCTATACTCAGGGCATTAGTAACTTGGTCTTCCGTTTCGTTATTTACTGATGTTCAATTATGCCATGTTGACTACATACTGTTTCTAATGGTCAATACTTAACTGAAGTGTCACTCAGTTCAAAGCAACCAGGAAATGCTTTATATGCGTAACATGGATACATTCTTACAACAAACTTACTTCCTATTACATAAGAGGAACCACCCTTTAGTAAGCTAACCTGATGGCACAATCCTTACTACACATACTTAGTACCATTTCTCAACAGAACGGCATAAGCAATTCAATTGCAGGAACCATCTCCTGCCAGTTAGCGTAGTGATTTAAGCTACAATATTGGGGGACAGCTCCTTGGTGTACAAAAGCGGTGTACATCCCTTTCAGACCATAACAATGAGCAAGTCACCTGGAAGAATCCAAGGGTTCACCTCATTGGTTTCCCATCTTTTAATGATTGCTGTCCTTCATTGCATAATGCTCAGTCTCTGAGAACTGTCGTTTCACATTGCTCACCCGGTTTTTCCAGGGTTTCAGGCAGGAAAGTATCTTTGGTCCCTGCTACTCAACTTAAGTTACCCGTTAAACTTTGAATGTCAACTCACAATCTTAGTCTTTAATTGTAACCCCCCAAAACTATGTAACAAGCACTTTAAAACACCCTCTTGTTTAATACTTGCCAAATTATTATTAGACTCTTCAAAATATTTCACCAGTGTTTCTCATTTTCAATATACCATTTTTATTTGGAACGGAAATATTTCCTTGAAAGCACTCTATATGCACATGCAGAAGCATAGTTGTGCGCTATAAAGGAACAACCAAGTACATGAAGTATGTTACCTCCTCTGACCACAGCACGCCTCAGTAAGTATGACCATGGACACCTGACACTCATGTACATAAATAAAGTGTCGCAAACACTCTCCTATACAAAAAGGAGAAAAAACATTCTCATGAATTCTTATTCATTTTATATCTATTGAGTTGTATTTTTAATTATAGTAAATACTAAATTTTTAAAATCATTTCCGGATTATTTTCAAACAATTGAATATTCTGCTTATTTTCAAACTAAAATTTCAAATTAAATTCTATTTCTTCTTTGTCGTAGCCCAGCCACGACGATTCTATTACGGGGTCGTCAAACGGGAAAAGGTATGGAATGGAAGGAAACGGTAGACAGAGTCTTAAAGATATATAGACACGTTGCCGTGGCGTCCGCCCGAACCCATCTACATCTAGAGATGTAGATGGGTTCGGGCGGACGCCACGGAAGTGTCCGCTGTGCCTTAGCCATGACCTCTCCGGCCTCCCCAAGCCTCCACCTTTATTCCTAGAAAAAATGGGGTCCATCAGCAATTGAGTTAAGTTTCCAAGGCAACTCATAGAAAACCCTTACCTCACCATTCAAATCAACCCTCCACTAATAAGAATCTAGCTTCCAGCCCCCTCCGGAGAGCTTCTGTGAGGCAAATAAGAACCGGGTGTGGCTCCTTGTTAACTAGGCAAATGAGGTGTGGTTTGGGCTCAGCACCTCTGACCAGATTGCAAAAGTACCCTGTTTATTTATTTGTTTAGTCGCCAACACTTCTTTAAACATTTTATGAAAAATTACAGGTTAGAGTAGAATAGAATAGAATTAATAAAATACAGTACAGAAGTAGCCCTTTAATTTAACAAAGGAAACAAATTAAAAAAAAAAATAAACGTACTAATGCTTTATGTGTAATTTACGTCGTCATGTTACGCCTTGATAAGAGACATTTACCTAATAAAGAAATGGTAATATCTTCGCAAGGAAACTGAAATTTTCATATTTGAAAATGTACGTTTCATCTCGACTAATGAAAGATTTGACAGGGATCTGGAATGTTGGTTTTCCATGCCTCCCTTCCCTGCGCTTTCTGTCCCTACCCTACTGTTTCTTTCTCCCCACCCACCCCCTTCACCCCCGCAACCCTTGCTCACAAGACAAAATTGGAAAATTCTGAAGCTTATATGCTCACTAATCGGACTCCATATTTACCACGGTGTTGGTCTTACCATCCTCATCCCCTATAGAGGTTACACTTAGTCTGATGAGTTCGTATGGCCTACATCTTCTACCTATGCCTCCAGCTTTCATTCTCACCTTGTGTTCCATTTTTGGACACTTTGTAAGACTGTTCACTGTCTTCTTTTCCATCCCTTAGACACTATCATGACATTCCCTTGAATAGTTCATGAAATACTTCCAAATGTTTAATTTGACCATCTGAACGGTATATCGATGCACTTCCATGTGTTATCTTCTTTATTCTGATTGGGCAGCAGCACGGATTTCATGTGCATTTTAAGTTAGTTCTTATTGGATCTAGTGACATCCTACTCTTTTCTGACTCAAGGGAATTACTACACTAAAATGATAACACTAACAGATGCTCAAGAAACTACACGATAAATTTCAGAAAACAATATTTATTTATGGAAGAAAACATCTGTGTGAACTAACCAGATCTCTGTTTGCACTAGGCGGTTTATCAAGTTTTCTTATGGCACATAAACATTGCACGAATATTTATGGTTTGTTTCTATTGAACACTTACCAATCATCAATTAAATTGCCTCCGTGTATAATGGAAAAAGCAAAAAAGAAGGACCTTAACATACTCAAGCCATTTAACTCCGCTTTACTTTGATATTAAATCCATTGGATAGTTTAAGTAAAGGAACCCCAACAGGGTTCAAAGACTTTTCACAAAGTTCTATACTCAGGGCATTAGTAACTTGGTCTTCCGTTTCGTTATTTACTGATGTTCAATTATGCCATGTTGACTACATACTGTTTCTAATGGTCAATACTTAACTGAAGTGTCACTCAGTTCAAAGCAACCAGGAAATGCTTTATATGCGTAACATGGATACATTCTTACAACCAACTTACTTCCTATTTCATAAGAGGAACCACCCTTTAGTAAGCTAACCTGATGGCACAATCCTTACTACACATACTTAGTACCATTTCTCAACAGAACGGCATAAGCAATTCAATTGCAGGAACCATCTCCTGCCAGTTAGCGTAGTGATTTAAGCTACAATATTGGAGGACAGCTCCTTGGTGTACAAAAGCGGTGTACATCCCTTTCAGACCATAACAATGAGCAAGTCACCTGGAAGAATCCAAGGGTTCACCTCATTGGTTTCCCATCTTTTAATGATTGCTGTCCTTCATTGCATAATGCTCAGTCTCTGAGAACTGTCGTTTCACATTGCTCACCCGGTTTTTCCAGGGTTTCAGGCAGGAAAGTATCTTTGGTCCCTGCTACTCAACTTAAGTTACCCGTTAAACTTTGAATGTCAACTCACAATCTTAGTCTTTAATTGTAACCCCCCAAAACTATGTAACAAGCACTTTAAAACACCCTCTTGATTAATGCTTGCCAAATTATTATTAGACTCCCCAAAATATTTCACCAGTGTTTCTCATTTTCAATATACCATTTTTATTTGGAACGGAAATATTTCCTTGAAAGCACTCTATATGCACATGCAGAAGCATAGTTGTGCGCTATAAAGGAACAACCAAGTACATGAAGTATGTTACCTCCTCTGACCACAGCACGCCTCAGTAAGTATGACCATGGACACCTGACACTCATGTACATAAATAAAGTGTCGCAAACACTCTCCTATACAAAAAGGAGAAAAAACATTCTCATGAATTCTTATTCATTTTATATCTATTGAGTTGTATTTTTAATTATAGTAAATACTAAATTTTTAAAATCATTTCCGGATTATTTTCAAACAATTGAATATTCTGCTTATTTTCAAACTAAAATTTCAAATTAAATTCTATTTCTTCTTTGTCGTAGCCCAGCCACGACGATTCTATTACGGGGTCGTCAAACGGGAAAAGGTATGGAATGGAAGGAAACGGTAGACAGAGTCTTAAAGATATATAGACACGTTGCCGTGGCGTCCGCCCGAACCCATCTACATCTAGAGATGTAGATGGCTTCGGGCGGACGCCACGGAAGTGTCCGCTGTGCCTTAGCCATGACCTCTCCGGCCTCCCCAAGCCTCCACCTTTATTCCTAGAAAAAATGGGGTCCATCAGCAATTCAGTTAAGTTTCCAAGGCAACTCATAGAAAACCCTTACCTCACCATTCAAATCAACCCTCCACTAATAAGAATCTAGCTTCCAGCCCCCTCCGGAGAGCTTCTGTGAGGCAAATAAGAACCGGGTGTGGCTCCTTGTTAACTAGGCAAATGAGGTGTGGTTTGGGCTCAGCACCTCTGACCAGATTGCAAAAGTACCCTGTTTATTTATTTGTTTAGTCGCCAACACTTCTTTAAACATTTTATGAAAAATTACAGGTTAGAGTAGAATAGAATAGAATTAATAAAATACAGTACAGAAGTAGCCCTTTAATTTAACAAAGGAAACAAATTAAAAAAAAAAAATAAACGTACTAATGCTTTATGTGTAATTTACGTCGTCATGTTACGCCTTGATAAGAGACATTTACCTAATAAAGAAATGGTAATATCTTCGCAAGGAAACTGAAATTTTCATATTTGAAAATGTACGTTTCATCTCGACTAATGAAAGATTTGACAGGGATCTGGAATGTTGGTTTTCCATGCCTCCCTTCCCTGCGCTTTCTGTCCCTACCCTACTGTTTCTTTCTCCCCACCCACCCCCTTCACCCCCGCAACCCTTGCTCACAAGACAAAATTGGAAAATTCTGAAGCTTATATGCTCACTAATCGGACTCCATATTTACCACGGTGTTGGTCTTACCATCCTCATCCCCTATAGAGGTTACACTTAGTCTGATGAGTTCGTATGGCCTACATCTTCTACCTATGCCTCCAGCTTTCATTCTCACCTTGTGTTCCATTTTTTGACACTTTGTAAGACTGTTCACTGTCTTCTTTTCCATCCCTTAGACACTATCATGACATTCCCTTGAATAGTTCATGAAATACTTCCAAATGTTTAATTTGACCATCTGAACGGTATATCGATGCACTTCCATGTGTTATCTTCTTTATTCTGATTGGGCAGCACCACGGATTTCATGTGCATTTTAAGTTAGTTCTTATTGGATCTAGTGACATCCTACTCTTTTCTGACTCAAGGGAATTACTACACTAAAATGATAACACTAACAGATGCTCAAGAAACTACACGATAAATTTCAGAAAACAATATTTATTTATGGAAGAAAACATCTGTGTGAACTAACCAGATCTCTGTTTGCACTAGGCGGTTTATCAAGTTTTCTTATGGCACATAAACATTGCACGAATATTTATGGTTTGTTTCTATTGAACACTTACCAATCATCAATTAAATTGCCTCCGTGTATAATGGAAAAAGCAAAAAAGAAGGACCTTAACATACTCAAGCCATTTAACTCCGCTTTACTTTGATATTAAATCCATTGGATAGTTTAAGTAAAGGAACCCCAACAGGGTTCAAAGACTTTTCACAAAGTTCTATACTCAGGGCATTAGTAACTTGGTCTTCCGTTTCGTTATTTACTGATGTTCAATTATGCCATGTTGACTACATACTGTTTCTAATGGTCAATACTTAACTGAAGTGTCACTCAGTTCAAAGCAACCAGGAAATGCTTTATATGCGTAACATGGATACATTCTTACAACCAACTTACTTCCTATTTCATAAGAGGAACCACCCTTTAGTAAGCTAACCTGATGGCACAATCCTTACTACACATACTTAGTACCATTTCTCAACAGAACGGCATAAGCAATTCAATTGCAGGAACCATCTCCTGCCAGTTAGCGTAGTGATTTAAGCTACAATATTGAGGGACAGCTCCTTGGTGTACAAAAGCGGTGTACATCCCTTTCAGACCATAACAATGAGCAAGGCACCTGGAAGAATCCAAGGGTTCACCTCATTGGTTTCCCATCTTTTAATGATTGCTGTCCTTCATTGCATAATGCTCAGTCTCTGAGAACTGTCGTTTCACATTGCTCACCCGGTTTTTCCAGGGTTTCAGGCAGGAAAGTATCTTTGGTCCCTGCTACTCAACTTAAGTTACCCGTTAAACTTTGAATGTCAACTCACAATCTTAGTCTTTAATTGTAACCCCCCAAAACTATGTAACAAGCACTTTAAAACACCCTCTTGATTAATACTTGCCAAATTATTATTAGACTCCCCAAAATATTTCACCAGTGTTTCTCATTTTCAATATACCATTTTTATTTGGAACGGAAATATTTCCTTGAAAGCACTCTATATGCACATGCAGAAGCATAGTTGTGCGCTATAAAGGAACAACCAAGTACATGAAGTATGTTACCTCCTCTGACCACAGCACGCCTCAGTAAGTATGACCATGGACACCTGACACTCATGTACATAAATAAAGTGTCGCAAACACTCTCCTATACAAAAAGGAGAAAAAACATTCTCATGAATTCTTATTCATTTTATATCTATTGAGTTGTATTTTTAATTATAGTAAATACTAAATTTTTAAAATCATTTCCGGATTATTTTCAAACAATTGAATATTCTGCTTATTTTCAAACTAAAATTTCAAATTAAATTCTATTTCTTCTTTGTCGTAGCCCAGCCACGACGATTCTATTACGGGGTCGTCAAACGGGAAAAGGTATGGAATGGAAGGAAACGGTAGACAGAGTCTTAAAGATATATAGACACGTTGCCGTGGCGTCCGCCCGAACCCATCTACATCTAGAGATGTAGATGGGTTCGGGCGGACGCCACGGAAGTGTCCGCTGTGCCTTAGCCATGACCTCTCCGGCCTCCCCAAGCCTCCACCTTTATTCCTAGAAAAAATGGGGTCCATCAGCAATTGAGTTAAGTTTCCAAGGCAACTCATAGAAAACCCTTACCTCACCATTCAAATCAACCTTCCACTAATAAGAATCTAGCTTCCAGCCCCCTCCGGAGAGCTTCTGTGAGGCAAATAAGAACCGGGTGTGGCTCCTTGTTAACTAGGCAAATGAGGTGTGGTTTGGGCTCAGCACCTCTGACCAGATTGCAAAAGTACCCTGTTTATTTATTTGTTTAGTCGCCAACACTTCTTTAAACATTTTATGAAAAATTACAGGTTAGAGTAGAAAAGAATAGAATTAATAAAATACAGTACAGAAGTAGCCCTTTAATTTAACAAAGGAAACAAATTAAAAAAAAAATAAACGTACTAATGCTTTATGTGTAATTTACGTCGTCATGTTACGCCTTGATAAGAGACATTTACCTAATAAAGAAATGGTAATATCTTCGCAAGGAAACTGAAATTTTCATATTTCAAAATGTACGTTTCATCTCGACTAATGAAAGATTTGACAGGGATCTGGAATGTTGGTTTTCCATGCCTCCCTTCCCTGCGCTTTCTGTCCCTACCCTACTGTTTCTTTCTCCCCACCCACCCCCTTCACCCCCGCAACCCTTGCTCACAAGACAAAATTGGAAAATTCTGAAGCTTATATGCTCACTAATCGGACTCCATATTTACCACGGTGTTGGTCTTACCATCCTCATCCCCTATAGAGGTTACACTTAGTCTGATGAGTTCGTATGGCCTACATCTTCCACCTATGCCTCCAGCTTTCATTCTCACCTTGTGTTCCATTTTTGGACACTTTGTAAGACTGTTCACTGTCTTCTTTTCCATCCCTTAGACACTATCATGACATTCCCTTGAATAGTTCATGAAATACTTCCAAATGTTTAATTTGACCATCTGAACGGTATATCGATGCACTTCCATGTGTTATCTTCTTTATTCTGATTGGGCAGCACCACGGATTTCATGTGCATTTTAAGTTAGTTCTTATTGGATCTAGTGACATCCTACTCTTTTCTGACTCAAGGGAATTACTACACTAAAATGATAACACTAACAGATGCTCAAGAAACTACACGATAAATTTCAGAAAACAATATTTATTTATGGAAGAAAACATCTGTGTGAACTAACCAGATCTCTGTTTGCACTAGGCGGTTTATCAAGTTTTCTTATGGCACATAAACATTGCACGAATATTTATGGTTTGTTTCTATTGAACACTTACCAATCATCAATTAAATTGCCTCCGTGTATAATGGAAAAAGCAAAAAAGAAGGACCTTAACATACTCAAGCCATTTAACTCCGCTTTACTTTGATATTAAATCCATTGGATGGTTTAAGTAAAGGAACCCCAACAGGGTTCAAAGACTTTTCACAAAGTTCTATACTCAGGGCATTAGTAACTTGGTCTTCTGTTTCGTTATTTACTGATGTTCAATTATGCCATGTTGACTACATACTGTTTCTAATGGTCAATACTTAACTGAAGTGTCACTCAGTTCAAAGCAACCAGGAAATGCTTTATATGCGTAACATGGATACATTCTTACAACAAACTTACTTCCTATTTCATAAGAGGAACCACCCTTTAGTAAGCTAACCTGATGGCACAATCCTTACTACACATACTTAGTACCATTTCTCAACAGAACGGCATAAGCAATTCAATTGCAGGAACCATCTCCTGCCAGTTAGCGTAGTGATTTAAGCTACAATATTGGGGGACAGCTCCTTGGTGTACAAAAGCGGTTTACATCCCTTTCAGACCATAACAATGAGCAAGTCACCTGGAAGAATCCAAGGGTTCACCTCATTGGTTTCCCATCTTTTAATGATTGCTGTCCTTCATTGCATAATGCTCAGTCTCTGAGAACTGTCGTTTCACATTGCTCACCCGGTTTTACCAGGGTTTCAGGCAGGAAAGTATCTTTGGTCCCTGCTACTCAACTTAAGTTACCCATTAAACTTTGAATGTCAACTCACAATCTTAGTCTTTAATTGTAACCCCCCAAAACTATGTAACAAGCACTTTAAAACACCCTCTTGATTAATGCTTGCCAAATTATTATTAGACTCCCCAAAATATTTCACCAGTGTTTCTCATTTTCAATATACCATTTTTATTTGGAACGGAAATATTTCATTGAAAGCACTCTATATGCACATGCAGAAGCATAGTTGTGCGCTATAAAGGAACAACCAAGTACATGAAGTATGTTACCTCCTCTGACCACAGCACGCCTCAGTAAGTATGACCATGGACACCTGACACTCATGTACATAAATAAAGTGTCGCAAACACTCTCCTATACAAAAAGGAGAAAAAACATTCTCATGAATTCTTATTCATTTTATATCTATTGAGTTGTATTTTTAATTATAGTAAATACTAAATTTTTAAAATCATTTCCGGATTATTTTCAAACAATTGAATATTCTGCTTATTTTCAAACTAAAATTTCAAATTAAATTCTATTTCTTCTTTGTCGTAGCCCAGCCACGACGATTCTATTACGGGGTCGTCAAACGGGAAAAGGTATGGAATGGAAGGAAACGGTAGACAGAGTCTTAAAGATATATAGACACGTTGCCGTGGCGTCCGCCCGAACCCATCTACATCTAGAGATGTAGATGGCTTCGGGCGGACGCCACGGAAGTGTCCGCTGTGCCTTAGCCATGACCTCTCCGGCCTCCCCAAGCCTCCACCTTTATTCCTAGAAAAAATGGGGTCCATCAGCAATTCAGTTAAGTTTCCAAGGCAACTCATAGAAAACCCTTACCTCACCATTCAAATCAACCCTCCACTAATAAGAATCTAGCTTCCAGCCCCCTCCGGAGAGCTTCTGTGAGGCAAATAAGAACCGGGTGTGGCTCCTTGTTAACTAGGCAAATGAGGTGTGGTTTGGGCTCAGCACCTCTGACCAGATTGCAAAAGTACCCTGTTTATTTATTTGTTTAGTCGCCAACACTTCTTTAAACATTTTATGAAAAATTACAGGTTAGAGTAGAATAGAATAGAATTAATAAAATACAGTACAGAAGTAGCCCTTTAATTTAACAAAGGAAACAAATTAAAAAAAAAATAAACGTACTAATGCTTTATGTGTAATTTACGTCGTCATGTTACGCCTTGATAAGAGACAATTACCTAATAAAGAAATGGTAATATCTTCGCAAGGAAACTGAAATTTTCATATTTGAAAATGTACGTTTCATCTCGACTAATGAAAGATTTGACAGGGATCTGGAATGTTGGTTTTCCATGCCTCCCTTCCCTGCGCTTTCTGTCCCTACCCTACTGTTTCTTTCTCCCCACCCACCCCCTTCACCCCCGCAACCCTTGCTCACAAGACAAAATTGGAAAATTCTGAAGCTTATATGCTCACTAATCGGACTCCATATTTACCACGGTGTTGGTCTTACCATCCTCATCCCCTATAGAGGTTACACTTAGTCTGATGAGTTCGTATGGCCTACATCTTCCACCTATGCCTCCAGCTTTCATTCTCACCTTGTGTTCCATTTTTGGACACTTTGTAAGACTGTTCACTGTCTTCTTTTCCATCCCTTAGACACTATCATGACATTCCCTTGAATAGTTCATGAAATACTTCCAAATGTTTAATTTGACCATCTGAACGGTATATCGATGCACTTCCATGTGTTATCTTCTTTATTCTGATTGGGCAGCACCACGGATTTCATGTGCATTTTAAGTTAGTTCTTATTGGATCTAGTGACATCCTACTCTTTTCTGACTCAAGGGAATTACTACACTAAAATGATAACACTAACAGATGCTCAAGAAACTACACGATAAATTTCAGAAAACAATATTTATTTATGGAAGAAAACATCTGTGTGAACTAACCAGATCGCTGTTTGCACTAGGCGGTTTATCAAGTTTTCTTATGGCACATAAACATTGCACGAATATTTATGGTTTGTTTCTATTGAACACTTACCAATCATCAATTAAATTGCCTCCGTGTATAATGGAAAAAGCAAAAAAGAAGGACCTTAACATACTCAAGCCATTTAACTCCGCTTTACTTTGATATTAAATCCATTGGATGGTTTAAGTAAAGGAACCCCAACAGGGTTCAAAGACTTTTCACAAAGTTCTATACTCAGGGCATTAGTAACTTGGTCTTCTGTTTCGTTATTTACTGATGTTCAATTATGCCATGTTGACTACATACTGTTTCTAATGGTCAATACTTAACTGAAGTGTCACTCAGTTCAAAGCAACCAGGAAATGCTTTATATGCGTAACATGGATACATTCTTACAACAAACTTACTTCCTATTTCATAAGAGGAACCACCCTTTAGTAAACTAACCTGATGGCACAATCCTTACTACACATACTTAGTACCATTTCTCAACAGAACGGCATAAGCAATTCAATTGCAGGAACCATCTCCTGCCAGTTAGCGTAGTGATTTAAGCTACAATATTGGGGGACAGCTCCTTGGTGTACAAAAGCGGTGTACATCCCTTTCAGACCATAACAATGAGCAAGTCACCTGGAAGAATCCAAGGGTTCACCTCATTGGTTTCCCATCTTTTAATGATTGCTGTCCTTCATTGCATAATGCTCAGTCTCTGAGAACTGTCGTTTCACATTGCTCACCCGGTTTTTCCAGGGTTTCAGGCAGGAAAGTATCTTTGGTCCCTGCTACTCAACTTAAGTTACCCGTTAAACTTTGAATGTCAACTCACAATCTTAGTCTTTAATTGTAACCCCCCAAAACTATGTAACAAGCACTTTAAAACACCCTCTTGATTAATGCTTGCCAAATTATTATTAGACTCCCCAAAATATTTCACCAGTGTTTCTCATTTTCAATATACCATTTTTATTTGGAACGGAAATATTTCATTGAAAGCACTCTATATGCACATGCAGAAGCATAGTTGTGCGCTATAAAGGAACAACCAAGTACATGAAGTATGTTACCTCCTCTGACCACAGCACGCCTCAGTAAGTATGACCATGGACACCTGACACTCATGTACATAAA
Organism: Rhynchonycteris naso; assembly: GCA_037038555.1. Lineage (NCBI taxonomy): Eukaryota > Metazoa > Chordata > Mammalia > Chiroptera > Emballonuridae > Rhynchonycteris > Rhynchonycteris naso. Next base: position 142,073,756 of record CM073002.1, read on the forward strand.
TAAAGTGTCGCAAACACTCTCCTATACAAAAAGGAGAAAAAACATTCTCATGAATTCTTATTCATTTTATATCTATTGAGTTGTATTTTTAATTATAGTAAATACTAAATTTTTAAAATCATTTCCGGATTATTTTCAAACAATTGAATATTCTGCTTATTTTCAAACTAAAATTTCAAATTAAATTCTATTTCTTCTTTGTCGTAGCCCAGCCACGACGATTCTATTACGGGGTCGTCAAACGGGAAAAGGTATGGAATGGAAGGAAACGGTAGACAGAGTCTTAAAGATATATAGACACGTTGCCGTGGCGTCCGCCCGAACCCATCTACATCTAGAGATGTAGATGGGTTCGGGCGGACGCCACGGAAGTGTCCGCTGTGCCTTAGCCATGACCTCTCCAGCCTCCCCAAGCCTCCACCTTTATTCCTAGAAAAAATGGGGTCCATCAGCAATTCAGTTAAGTTTCCAAGGCAACTCATAGAAAACCCTTACCTCACCATTCAAATCAACCCTCCACTAATAAGAATCTAGCTTCCAGCCCCCTCCGGAGAGCTTCTGTGAGGCAAATAAGAACCGGGTGTGGCTCCTTGTTAACTAGGCAAATGAGGTGTGGTTTGGGCTCAGGACCTCTGACCAGATTGCAAAAGTACCCTGTTTATTTATTTGTTTAGTCGCCAACACTTCTTTAAACATTTTATGAAAAATTACAGGTTAGAGTAGAATAGAATAGAATTAATAAAATACAGTACAGAAGTAGCCCTTTAATTTAACAAAGGAAACAAATTAAAAAAAAAAAATAAACGTACTAATGCTTTATGTGTAATTTACGTCGTCATGTTACGCCTTGATAAGAGAAATTTACCTAATAAAGAAATGGTAATATCTTCGCAAGGAAACTGAAATTTTCATATTTGAAAATGTACGTTTCATCTCGACTAATGAAAGATTTGACAGGGATCTGGAATGTTGGTTTTCCATGCCTCCCTTCCCTGCGCTTTCTGTCCCTACCCTACTGTTTCTTTCTCCCCACCCACCCCCTTCACCCCCGCAACCCTTGCTCACAAGACAAAATTGGAAAATTCTGAAGCTTATATGCTCACTAATCGGACTCCATATTTACCACGGTGTTGGTCTTACCATCCTCATCCCCTATAGAGGTTACACTTAGTCTGATGAGTTCGTATGGCCTACATCTTCTACCTATGCCTCCAGCTTTCATTCTCACCTTGTGTTCCATTTTTGGACACTTTGTAAGACTGTTCACTGTCTTCTTTTCCATCCCTTAGACACTATCATGACATTCCCTTGAATAGTTCATGAAATACTTCCAAATGTTTAATTTGACCATCTGAACGGTATATCGATGCACTTCCATGTGTTATCTTCTTTATTCTGATTGGGCAGCACCACGGATTTCATGTGCATTTTAAGTTAGTTCTTATTGGATCTAGTGACATCCTACTCTTTTCTGACTCAAGGGAATTACTACACTAAAATGATAACACTAACAGATGCTCAAGAAACTACACGATAAATTTCAGAAAACAATATTTATTTATGGAAGAAAACATCTGTGTGAACTAACCAGATCTTAGTTTGTTTGCACTAGGCGGTTTATCAAGTTTTCTTATGGCACATAAACATTGCACGAATATTTATGGTTTGTTTCTATTGAACACTTACCAATCATCAATTAAATTGCCTCCGTGTATAATGGAAAAAGCAAAAAAGAAGGACCTTAACATACTCAAGCCATTTAACTCCGCTTTACTTTGATATTAAATCCATTGGATAGTTTAAGTAAAGGAACCCCAACAGGGTTCAAAGACTTTTCACAAAGTTCTATACTCAGGGCATTAGTAACTTGGTCTTCTGTTTCGTTATTTACTGATGTTCAATTATGCCATGTTGACTACATACTGTTTCTAATGGTGAATACTTAACTGAAGTGTCACTCAGTTCAAAGCAACCAGGAAATGCTTTATATGCGTAACATGGATACATTCTTAAAACAAACTTACTTCCTATTTCATAAGAGGAACCACCCTTTAGTAAGCTAACCTGATGGCACAATCCTTACTACACATACTTAGTACCATTTCTCAACAGAACGGCATAAGCAATTCAATTGCAGGAACCATCTCCTGCCAGTTAGCGTAGTGATTTAAGCTACAATATTGGGGGACAGCTCCTTGGTGTACAAAAGCGGTGTACATCCCTTTCAGACCATAACAATGAGCAAGTCACCTGGAAGAATCCAAGGGTTCACCTCATTGGTTTCCCATCTTTTAATGATTGCTGTCCTTCATTGCATAATGCTCAGTCTCTGAGAACTGTCGTTTCACATTGCTCACCCGGTTTTTCCAGGGTTTCAGGCAGGAAAGTATCTTTGGTCCCTGCTACTCAACTTAAGTTACCCGTTAAACTTTGAATGTCAACTCACAGTCTTAGTCTTTAATTGTAACCCCCCAAAACTATGTAACAAGCACTTTAAAACACCCTCTTGATTAATACTTGCCAAATTATTATTAGACTCCCCAAAATATTTCACCAGTGTTTCTCATTTTCAATATACCATTTTTATTTGGAACGGAAATATTTCCTTGAAAGCACTCTATATGCACATGCAGAAGCATAGTTGTGCGCTATAAAGGAACAACCAAGTACATGAAGTATGTTACCTCCTCTGACCACAGCACGCCTCAGTAAGTATGACCATGGACACCTGACACTCATGTACATAAATAAAGTGTCGCAAACACTCTCCTATACAAAAAGGAGAAAAAACATTCTCATGAATTCTTATTCATTTTATATCTATTGAGTTGTATTTTTAATTATAGTAAATACTAAATTTTTAAAATCATTTCCGGATTATTTTCAAACAATTGAATATTCTGCTTATTTTCAAACTAAAATTTCAAATTAAATTCTATTTCTTCTTTGTCGTAGCCCAGCCACGACGATTCTATTACGGGGTCGTCAAACGGGAAAAGGTATGGAATGGAAGGAAACGGTAGACAGAGTCTTAAAGATATATAGACACGTTGCCGTGGCGTCCGCCCGAACCCATCTACATCTAGAGATGTAGATGGGTTCGGGCGGACGCCACGGAAGTGTCCGCTGTGCCTTAGCCATGACCTCTCCGGCCTCCCCAAGCCTCCACCTTTATTCCTAGAAAAAATGGGGTCCATCAGCAATTCAGTTAAGTTTCCAAGGCAACTCATAGAAAACCCTTACCTCACCATTCAAATCAACCTTCCACTAATAAGAATCTAGCTTCCAGCCCCCTCCGGAGAGCTTCTGTGAGGCAAATAAGAACCGGGTGTGGCTCCTTGTTAACTAGGCAAATGAGGTGTGGTTTGGGCTCAGCACCTCTGACCAGATTGCAAAAGTACCCTGTTTATTTATTTGTTTAGTCGCCAACACTTCTTTAAACATTTTATGAAAAATTACAGGTTAGAGTAGAATAGAATAGAATTAATAAAATACAGTACAGAAGTAGCCCTTTAATTTAACAAAGGAAACAAATTAAAAAAAAAATAAACGTACTAATGCTTTATGTGTAATTTACGTCGTCATGTTACGCCTTGATAAGAGACAATTACCTAATAAAGAAATGGTAATATCTTCGCAAGGAAACTGAAATTTTCATATTTGAAAATGTACGTTTCATCTCGACTAATGAAAGATTTGACAGGGATCTGGAATGTTGGTTTTCCATGCCTCCCTTCCCTGCGCTTTCTGTCCCTACCCTACTGTTTCTTTCTCCCCACCCACCCCCTTCACCCCCGCAACCCTTGCTCACAAGACAAAATTGGAAAATTCTGAAGCTTATATGCTCACTAATCGGACTCCATATTTACCACGGTGTTGGTCTTACCATCCTCATCCCCTATAGAGGTTACACTTAGTCTGATGAGTTCGTATGGCCTACATCTTCCACCTATGCCTCCAGCTTTCATTCTCACCTTGTGTTCCATTTTTGGACACTTTGTAAGACTGTTCACTGTCTTCTTTTCCATCCCTTAGACACTATCATGACATTCCCTTGAATAGTTCATGAAATACTTCCAAATGTTTAATTTGACCATCTGAACGGTATATCGATGCACTTCCATGTGTTATCTTCTTTATTCTGATTGGGCAGCACCACGGATTTCATGTGCATTTTAAGTTAGTTCTTATTGGATCTAGTGACATCCTACTCTTTTCTGACTCAAGGGAATTACTACACTAAAATGATAACACTAACAGATGCTCAAGAAACTACACGATAAATTTCAGAAAACAATATTTATTTATGGAAGAAAACATCTGTGTGAACTAACCAGATCGCTGTTTGCACTAGGCGGTTTATCAAGTTTTCTTATGGCACATAAACATTGCACGAATATTTATGGTTTGTTTCTATTGAACACTTACCAATCATCAATTAAATTGCCTCCGTGTATAATGGAAAAAGCAAAAAAGAAGGACCTTAACATACTCAAGCCATTTAACTCCGCTTTACTTTGATATTAAATCCATTGGATGGTTTAAGTAAAGGAACCCCAACAGGGTTCAAAGACTTTTCACAAAGTTCTATACTCAGGGCATTAGTAACTTGGTCTTCTGTTTCGTTATTTACTGATGTTCAATTATGCCATGTTGACTACATACTGTTTCTAATGGTCAATACTTAACTGAAGTGTCACTCAGTTCAAAGCAACCAGGAAATGCTTTATATGCGTAACATGGATACATTCTTACAACAAACTTACTTCCTATTTCATAAGAGGAACCACCCTTTAGTAAACTAACCTGATGGCACAATCCTTACTACACATACTTAGTACCATTTCTCAACAGAACGGCATAAGCAATTCAATTGCAGGAACCATCTCCTGCCAGTTAGCGTAGTGATTTAAGCTACAATATTGGGGGACAGCTCCTTGGTGTACAAAAGCGGTGTACATCCCTTTCAGACCATAACAATGAGCAAGTCACCTGGAAGAATCCAAGGGTTCACCTCATTGGTTTCCCATCTTTTAATGATTGCTGTCCTTCATTGCATAATGCTCAGTCTCTGAGAACTGTCGTTTCACATTGCTCACCCGGTTTTTCCAGGGTTTCAGGCAGGAAAGTATCTTTGGTCCCTGCTACTCAACTTAAGTTACCCGTTAAACTTTGAATGTCAACTCACAATCTTAGTCTTTAATTGTAACCCCCCAAAACTATGTAACAAGCACTTTAAAACACCCTCTTGATTAATGCTTGCCAAATTATTATTAGACTCCCCAAAATATTTCACCAGTGTTTCTCATTTTCAATATACCATTTTTATTTGGAACGGAAATATTTCATTGAAAGCACTCTATATGCACATGCAGAAGCATAGTTGTGCGCTATAAAGGAACAACCAAGTACATGAAGTATGTTACCTCCTCTGACCACAGCACGCCTCAGTAAGTATGACCATGGACACCTGACACTCATGTACATAAATAAAGTGTCGCAAACACTCTCCTATACAAAAAGGAGAAAAAACATTCTCATGAATTCTTATTCATTTTATATCTATTGAGTTGTATTTTTAATTATAGTAAATACTAAATTTTTAAAATCATTTCCGGATTATTTTCAAACAATTGAATATTCTGCTTATTTTCAAACTAAAATTTCAAATTAAATTCTATTTCTTCTTTGTCGTAGCCCAGCCACGACGATTCTATTACGGGGTCGTCAAACGGGAAAAGGTATGGAATGGAAGGAAACGGTAGACAGAGTCTTAAAGATATATAGACACGTTGCCGTGGCGTCCGCCCGAACCCATCTACATCTAGAGATGTAGATGGGTTCGGGCGGACGCCACGGAAGTGTCCGCTGTGCCTTAGCCATGACCTCTCCGGCCTCCCCAAGCCTCCACCTTTATTCCTAGAAAAAATGGGGTCCATCAGCAATTCAGTTAAGTTTCCAAGGCAACTCATAGAAAACCCTTACCTCACCATTCAAATCAACCCTCCACTAATAAGAATCTAGCTTCCAGCCCCCTCCGGAGAGCTTCTGTGAGGCAAATAAGAACCGGGTGTGGCTCCTTGTTAACTAGGCAAATGAGGTGTGGTTTGGGCTCAGGACCTCTGACCAGATTGCAAAAGTACCCTGTTTATTTATTTGTTTAGTCGCCAACACTTCTTTAAACATTTTATGAAAAATTACAGGTTAGAGTAGAATAGAATAGAATTAATAAAATACAGTACAGAAGTAGCCCTTTAATTTAACAAAGGAAACAAATTAAAAAAAAAAATAAACGTACTAATGCTTTATGTGTAATTTACGTCGTCATGTTACGCCTTGATAAGAGACATTTACCTAATAAAGAAATGGTAATATCTTCGCAAGGAAACTGAAATTTTCATATTTGAAAATGTACGTTTCATCTCGACTAATGAAAGATTTGACAGGGATCTGGAATGTTGGTTTTCCATGCCTCCCTTCCCTGCGCTTTCTGTCCCTACCCTACTGTTTCTTTCTCCCCACCCACCCCCTTCACCCCCGCAACCCTTGCTCACAAGACAAAATTGGAAAATTCTGAAGCTTATATGCTCACTAATCGGACTCCATATTTACCACGGTGTTGGTCTTACCATCCTCATCCCCTATAGAGGTTACACTTAGTCTGATGAGTTCGTATGGCCTACATCTTCTACCTATGCCTCCAGCTTTCATTCTCACCTTGTGTTCCATTTTTGGACACTTTGTAAGACTGTTCACTGTCTTCTTTTCCATCCCTTAGACACTATCATGACATTCCCTTGAATAGTTCATGAAATACTTCCAAATGTTTAATTTGACCATCTGAACGGTATATCGATGCACTTCCATGTGTTATCTTCTTTATTCTGATTGGGCAGCACCACGGATTTCATGTGCATTTTAAGTTAGTTCTTATTGGATCTAGTGACATCCTACTCTTTTCTGACTCAAGGGAATTACTACACTAAAATGATAACACTAACAGATGCTCAAGAAACTACACGATAAATTTCAGAAAACAATATTTATTTATGGAAGAAAACATCTGTGTGAACTAACCAGATCTCTGTTTGCACTAGGCGGTTTATCAAGTTTTCTTATGGCACATAAACATTGCACGAATATTTATGGTTTGTTTCTATTGAACACTTACCAATCATCAATTAAATTGCCTCCGTGTATAATGGAAAAAGCAAAAAAGAAGGACCTTAACATACTCAAGCCATTTAACTCCGCTTTACTTTGATATTAAATCCATTGGATAGTTTAAGTAAAGGAACCCCAACAGGGTTCAAAGACTTTTCACAAAGTTCTATACTCAGGGCATTAGTAACTTGGTCTTCTGTTTCGTTATTTACTGATGTTCAATTATGCCATGTTGACTACATACTGTTTCTAATGGTGAATACTTAACTGAAGTGTCACTCAGTTCAAAGCAACCAGGAAATGCTTTATATGCGTAACATGGATACATTCTTAAAACAAACTTACTTCCTATTTCATAAGAGGAACCACCCTTTAGTAAGCTAACCTGATGGCACAATCCTTACTACACATACTTAGTACCATTTCTCAACAGAACGGCATAAGCAATTCAATTGCAGGAACCATCTCCTGCCAGTTAGCGTAGTGATTTAAGCTACAATATTGGGGGACAGCTCCTTGGTGTACAAAAGCGGTGTACATCCCTTTCAGACCATAACAATGAGCAAGTCACCTGGAAGAATCCAAGGGTTCACCTCATTGGTTTCCCATCTTTTAATGATTGCTGTCCTTCATTGCATAATGCTCAGTCTCTGAGAACTGTCGTTTCACATTGCTCACCCGGTTTTTCCAGGGTTTCAGGCAGGAAAGTATCTTTGGTCCCTGCTACTCAACTTAAGTTACCCGTTAAACTTTGAATGTCAACTCACAATCTTAGTCTTTAATTGTAACCCCCCAAAACTATGTAACAAGCACTTTAAAACACCCTCTTGATTAATGCTTGCCAAATTATTATTAGACTCCCCAAAATATTTCACCAGTGTTTCTCATTTTCAATATACCATTTTTATTTGGAACGGAAATATTTCATTGAAAGCACTCTATATGCACATGCAGAAGCATAGTTGTGCGCTATAAAGGAACAACCAAGTACATGAAGTATGTTACCTCCTCTGACCACAGCACGCCTCAGTAAGTATGACCATGGACACCTGACACTCATGTACATAAATAAAGTGTCGCAAACACTCTCCTATACAAAAAGGAGAAAAAACATTCTCATGAATTCTTATTCATTTTATATCTATTGAGTTGTATTTTTAATTATAGTAAATACTAAATTTTTAAAATCATTTCCGGATTATTTTCAAACAATTGAATATTCTGCTTATTTTCAAACTAAAATTTCAAATTAAATTCTATTTCTTCTTTGTCGTAGCCCAGCCACGACGATTCTATTACGGGGTCGTCAAACGGGAAAAGGTATGGAATGGAAGGAAACGGTAGACAGAGTCTTAAAGATATATAGACACGTTGCCGTGGCGTCCGCCCGAACCCATCTACATCTAGAGATGTAGATGGGTTCGGGCGGACGCCACGGAAGTGTCCGCTGTGCCTTAGCCATGACCTCTCCGGCCTCCCCAAGCCTCCACCTTTATTCCTAGAAAAAATGGGGTCCATCAGCAATTCAGTTAAGTTTCCAAGGCAACTCATAGAAAACCCTTACCTCACCATTCAAATCAACCCTCCACTAATAAGAATCTAGCTTCCAGCCCCCTCCGGAGAGCTTCTGTGAGGCAAATAAGAACCGGGTGTGGCTCCTTGTTAACTAGGCAAATGAGGTGTGGTTTGGGCTCAGGACCTCTGACCAGATTGCAAAAGTACCCTGTTTATTTATTTGTTTAGTCGCCAACACTTCTTTAAACATTTTATGAAAAATTACAGGTTAGAGTAGAATAGAATAGAATTAATAAAATACAGTACAGAAGTAGCCCTTTAATTTAACAAAGGAAACAAATTAAAAAAAAAAATAAACGTACTAATGCTTTATGTGTAATTTACGTCGTCATGTTACGCCTTGATAAGAGACATTTACCTAATAAAGAAATGGTAATATCTTCGCAAGGAAACTGAAATTTTCATATTTGAAAATGTACGTTTCATCTCGACTAATGAAAGATTTGACAGGGATCTGGAATGTTGGTTTTCCATGCCTCCCTTCCCTGCGCTTTCTGTCCCTACCCTACTGTTTCTTTCTCCCCACCCACCCCCTTCACCCCCGCAACCCTTGCTCACAAGACAAAATTGGAAAATTCTGAAGCTTATATGCTCACTAATCGGACTCCATATTTACCACGGTGTTGGTCTTACCATCCTCATCCCCTATAGAGGTTACACTTAGTCTGATGAGTTCGTATGGCCTACATCTTCTACCTATGCCTCCAGCTTTCATTCTCACCTTGTGTTCCATTTTTGGACACTTTGTAAGACTGTTCACTGTCTTCTTTTCCATCCCTTAGACACTATCATGACATTCCCTTGAATAGTTCATGAAATACTTCCAAATGTTTAATTTGACCATCTGAACGGTATATCGATGCACTTCCATGTGTTATCTTCTTTATTCTGATTGGGCAGCACCACGGATTTCATGTGCATTTTAAGTTAGTTCTTATTGGATCTAGTGACATCCTACTCTTTTCTGACTCAAGGGAATTACTACACTAAAATGATAACACTAACAGATGCTCAAGAAACTACACGATAAATTTCAGAAAACAATATTTATTTATGGAAGAAAACATCTGTGTGAACTAACCAGATCTCTGTTTGCACTAGGCGGTTTATCAAGTTTTCTTATGGCACATAAACATTGCACGAATATTTATGGTTTGTTTCTATTGAACACTTACCAATCATCAATTAAATTGCCTCCGTGTATAATGGAAAAAGCAAAAAAGAAGGACCTTAACATACTCAAGCCATTTAACTCCGCTTTACTTTGATATTAAATCCATTGGATAGTTTAAGTAAAGGAACCCCAACAGGGTTCAAAGACTTTTCACAAAGTTCTATACTCAGGGCATTAGTAACTTGGTCTTCTGTTTCGTTATTTACTGATGTTCAATTATGCCATGTTGACTACATACTGTTTCTAATGGTGAATACTTAACTGAAGTGTCACTCAGTTCAAAGCAACCAGGAAATGCTTTATATGCGTAACATGGATACATTCTTAAAACAAACTTACTTCCTATTTCATAAGAGGAACCACCCTTTAGTAAGCTAACCTGATGGCACAATCCTTACTACACATACTTAGTACCATTTCTCAACAGAACGGCATAAGCAATTCAATTGCAGGAACCATCTCCTGCCAGTTAGCGTAGTGATTTAAGCTACAATATTGGGGGACAGCTCCTTGGTGTACAAAAGCGGTGTACATCCCTTTCAGACCATAACAATGAGCAAGTCACCTGGAAGAATCCAAGGGTTCACCTCATTGGTTTCCCATCTTTTAATGATTGCTGTCCTTCATTGCATAATGCTCAGTCTCTGAGAACTGTCGTTTCACATTGCTCACCCGGTTTTTCCAGGGTTTCAGGCAGGAAAGTATCTTTGGTCCCTGCTACTCAACTTAAGTTACCCGTTAAACTTTGAATGTCAACTCACAGTCTTAGTCTTTAATTGTAACCCCCCAAAACTATGTAACAAGCACTTTAAAACACCCTCTTGATTAATACTTGCCAAATTATTATTAGACTCCCCAAAATATTTCACCAGTGTTTCTCATTTTCAATATACCATTTTTATTTGGAACGGAAATATTTCCTTGAAAGCACTCTATATGCACATGCAGAAGCATAGTTGTGCGCTATAAAGGAACAACCAAGTACATGAAGTATGTTACCTCCTCTGACCACAGCACGCCTCAGTAAGTATGACCATGGACACCTGACACTCATGTACATAAATAAAGTGTCGCAAACACTCTCCTATACAAAAAGGAGAAAAAACATTCTCATGAATTCTTATTCATTTTATATCTATTGAGTTGTATTTTTAATTATAGTAAATACTAAATTTTTAAAATCATTTCCGGATTATTTTCAAACAATTGAATATTCTGCTTATTTTCAAACTAAAATTTCAAATTAAATTCTATTTCTTCTTTGTCGTAGCCCAGCCACGACGATTCTATTACGGGGTCGTCAAACGGGAAAAGGTATGGAATGGAAGGAAACGGTAGACAGAGTCTTAAAGATATATAGACACGTTGCCGTGGCGTCCGCCCGAACCCATCTACATCTAGAGATGTAGATGGGTTCGGGCGGACGCCACGGAAGTGTCCGCTGTGCCTTAGCCATGACCTCTCCGGCCTCCCCAAGCCTCCACCTTTATTCCTAGAAAAAATGGGGTCCATCAGCAATTCAGTTAAGTTTCCAAGGCAACTCATAGAAAACCCTTACCTCACCATTCAAATCAACCTTCCACTAATAAGAATCTAGCTTCCAGCCCCCTCCGGAGAGCTTCTGTGAGGCAAATAAGAACCGGGTGTGGCTCCTTGTTAACTAGGCAAATGAGGTGTGGTTTGGGCTCAGCACCTCTGACCAGATTGCAAAAGTACCCTGTTTATTTATTTGTTTAGTCGCCAACACTTCTTTAAACATTTTATGAAAAATTACAGGTTAGAGTAGAATAGAATAGAATTAATAAAATACAGTACAGAAGTAGCCCTTTAATTTAACAAAGGAAACAAATTAAAAAAAAAAATAAACGTACTAATGCTTTATGTGTAATTTACGTCGTCATGTTACGCCTTGATAAGAGACATTTACCTAATAAAGAAATGGTAATATCTTCGCAAGGAAACTGAAATTTTCATATTTGAAAATGTACGTTTCATCTCGACTATTGAAAGATTTGACAGGGATCTGGAATGTTGGTTTTCCATGCCTCCCTTCCCTGCGCTTTCTGTCCCTACCCTACTGTTTCTTTCTCCCCACCCACCCCCTTCACCCCCGCAACCCTTGCTCACAAGACAAAATTGGAAAATTCTGAAGCTTATATGCTCACTAATCGGACTCCATATTTACCACGGTGTTGGTCTTACCATCCTCATCCCCTATAGAGGTTACACTTAGTCTGATGAGTTCGTATGGCCTACATCTTCCACCTATGCCTCCAGCTTTCATTCTCACCTTGTGTTCCATTTTTGGACACTTTGTAAGACTGTTCACTGTCCTCTTTTCCATCCCTTAGACACTATCATGACATTCCCTTGAATAGTTCATGAAATACTTCCAAATGTTTAATTTGACCATCTGAACGGTATATCGATGCACTTCCATGTGTTATCTTCTTTATTCTGATTGGGCAGCACCACGGATTTCATGTGCATTTTAAGTTAGTTCTTATTGGATCTAGTGACATCCTACTCTTTTCTGACTCAAGGGAATTACTACACTAAAATGATAACACTAACAGATGCTCAAGAAACTACACGATAAATTTCAGAAAACAATATTTATTTATGGAAGAAAACATCTGTGTGAACTAACCAGATCGCTGTTTGCACTAGGCGGTTTATCAAGTTTTCTTATGGCACATAAACATTGCACGAATATTTATGGTTTGTTTCTATTGAACACTTACCAATCATCAATTAAATTGCCTCCGTGTATAATGGAAAAAGCAAAAAAGAAGGACCTTAACATACTCAAGCCATTTAACTCCGCTTTACTTTGATATTAAATCCATTGGATGGTTTAAGTAAAGGAACCCCAACAGGGTTCAAAGACTTTTCACAAAGTTCTATACTCAGGGCATTAGTAACTTGGTCTTCTGTTTCGTTATTTACTGATGTTCAATTATGCCATGTTGACTACATACTGTTTCTAATGGTCAATACTTAACTGAAGTGTCACTCAGTTCAAAGCAACCAGGAAATGCTTTATATGCGTAACATGGATACATTCTTACAACAAACTTACTTCCTATTTCATAAGAGGAACCACCCTTTAGTAAGCTAACCTGATGGCACAATCCTTACTACACATACTTAGTACCATTTCTCAACAGAACGGCATAAGCAATTCAATTGCAGGAACCATCTCCTGCCAGTTAGCGTAGTGATTTAAGCTACAATATTGGGGGACAGCTCCTTGGTGTACAAAAGCGGTGTACATCCCTTTCAGACCATAACAATGAGCAAGTCACCTGGAAGAATCCAAGGGTTCACCTCATTGGTTTCCCATCTTTTAATGATTGCTGTCCTTCATTGCATAATGCTCAGTCTCTGAGAACTGTCGTTTCACATTGCTCACCCGGTTTTTCCAGGGTTTCAGGCAGGAAAGTATCTTTGGTCCCTGTTACTCAACTTAAGTTACCCGTTAAACTTTGAATGTCAACTCACAATCTTAGTCTTTAATTGTAACCCCCCAAAACTATGTAACAAGCACTTTAAAACACCCTCTTGATTAATGCTTGCCAAATTATTATTAGACTCCCCAAAATATTTCACCAGTGTTTCTCATTTTCAATATACCATTTTTATTTGGAACGGAAATATTTCATTGAAAGCACTCTATATGCACATGCAGAAGCATAGTTGTGCGCTATAAAGGAACAACCAAGTACATGAAGTATGTTACCTCCTCTGACCACAGCACGCCTCAGTAAGTATGACCATGGACACCTGACACTCATGTACATAAATAAAGTGTCGCAAACACTCTCCTATACAAAAAGAAGAAAAAACATTCTCATGAATTCTTATTCATTTTATATCTATTGAGTTGTATTTTTAATTATAGTAAATACTAAATTTTTAAAATCATTTCCGGATTATTTTCAAACAATTGAATATTCTGCTTATTTTCAAACTAAAATTTCAAATTAAATTCTATTTCTTCTTTGTCGTAGCCCAGCCACGACGATTCTATTACGGGGTCGTCAAACGGGAAAAGGTATGGAATGGAAGTAAATGGTAGACAGAGTCTTAAAGATATATAGACACGTTGCCGTGGCGTCCGCCCGAACCCATCTACATCTCTCTAGATGTAGATGGGTTCGGGCGGACGCCACGGAAGTGTCCGCTGTGCCTTAGCCATGACCTCTCTGGCCTCCCCAAGCCTCCACCTTTATTCCTAGAAAAAATGGGGTCCATCAGCAATTCAGTTAAGTTTCCAAGGCAACTCATAGAAAACCCTTACCTCACCATTCAAATCAACCTTCCACTAATAAGAATCTAGCTTCCAGCCCCCTCCGGAGAGCTTCTGTGAGGCAAATAAGAACCGGGTGTGGCTCCTTGTTAACTAGGCAAATGAGGTGTGGTTTGGGCTCAGCACCTCTGACCAGATTGCAAAAGTACCCTGTTTATTTATTTGTTTAGTCGCCAACACTTCTTTAAACATTTTATGAAAAATTACAGGTAAGAGTAGAATAGAATAGAATTAATAAAATACAGTACAGAAGTAGCCTCTTAATTTAACAAAGGAAACAAATTAAAAAAAAAATAAACCTACTAATGCTTTATGTGTAATTTACGTCGTCATGTTACGCCTTGATAAGAGACATTTACCTAATAAAGAAATGGTAATATCTTTGCAAGGAAACTGAAATTTTCATATTTGAAAATGTACGTTTCATCTCGACTAATGAAAGATTTGACAGGGATCTGGAATGTTGGTTTTCCTTGCCTCCCTTCCCTGCGCTTTCTGTCCCTACACTACTGTTTCTTTCTCCCCCCCCGTTCCCCCCCGCAACCCTTGCTCACAAGACAAAATTGGAAAATTCTGAAGCTTATATGCTCACTAATCGGACTCCATATTTACCACGGTGTTAGTCTTACCATCCTCATCCCCTATAGAGGTTACACTTAGTCTGATGAGTTCGTATGGCCTACATCTTCCACCTATGCCTCCAGCTTTCATTCTCACCTTGTGTTCCATTTTTGGACACTTTGTAAGACTGTTCACTGTCTTCTTTTCCATCCCTTAGACACTATCATGACATTCCCTTGAATAGTTCATGAAATACTTCCAAATGTTTAATTTGACCATCTGAACGGTATATCGATGCACTTCCATGTGTTATCTTCTTTATTCTGATTGGGCAGCACCACGGATTTCATGTGCATTTTAAGTTAGTTCTTATTGGATCTAGTGACATCCTACTCTTTTCTGACTCAAGGGAATTACTACACTAAAATGATAACACTAACAGATGCTCAAGAAACTACACGATAAATTTCAGAAAACAATATTTATTTATGGAAGAAAACATCTGTGTGAACTAACCAGATCTCTGTTTGCACTAGGCGATTTATCAAGTTTTCTTATGGCACATAAACATTGCACGAATATTTATGGTTTGTTTCTATTGAACACTTAC
This sequence comes from Rhynchonycteris naso, assembly GCA_037038555.1. Lineage (NCBI taxonomy): Eukaryota > Metazoa > Chordata > Mammalia > Chiroptera > Emballonuridae > Rhynchonycteris > Rhynchonycteris naso. The sequence continues at coordinate 142,089,152 of CM073002.1, forward strand.
CAATCATCAATTAAATTGCCTCCGTGTATAATGGAAAAAGCAAAACAGAAGGACCTTAACATACTCAAGCCATTTAACTCCGCTTTACTTTGATATTAAATCCATTGGATAGTTTAAGTAAAGGAACCCCAACAGGGTTCAAAGACTTTTCACAAAGTTCGATACTCAGGGCATTAGTCACTTGGTCTTCTGTTTTGTTATTTACTGATGTTCAATTATGCCATGTTGACTACATACTGTTTCTAATGGTCAATACTTAACTGAAGTGTCACTCAGTTCAAAGCAACCAGGAAATGCTTTATATGCGTAACATGGATACATTCTTACAACAAACTTACTTCCTATTTCATAAGAGGAACCACCCTTTAGTAAGCTAACCTGATGGCACAATCCTTACTACACATACTTAGTACCATTTCTCAACAGAACGGCATAAGCAATTCAATTGCAGGAACCATCTCCTGCCAGTTAGCGTAGTGATTTAAGCTACAATATTGAGGGACAGCTCCTTGGTGTAAAAAAGCGGTGTACATCCCTTTCAGACCATAACAATGAGCAAGTCACCTGGAAGAATCCAAGGGTTCACCTCATTGGTTTCCCATCTTTTAATGATTGCTGTCCTTCATTGCATAATGCTCAGTCTCTGAGAACTGTCGTTTCACATTGCTCACCCGGTTTTTCCAGGGTTTCAGGCAGGAAAGTATCTTTGGTCCCTGCTACTCAACTTAAGTTACCCGTTAAACTTTGAATGTCAACTCACAATCTTAGTCTTTAATTGTAACCCCCCAAAACTATGTAACAAGCACTTTAAAACACCCTCTTGATTAATGCTTGCCAAATTATTATTAGACTCCCCAAAATATTTCACCAGTGTTTCTCATTTTCAATATACCATTTTTATTTGGAACGGAAATATTTCATTGAAAGCACTCTATATGCACATGCAGAAGCATAGTTGTGCGCTATAAAGGAACAACCAAGTACATGAAGTATGTTACCTCCTCTGACCACAGCACGCCTCAGTAAGTATGACCATGGACACCTGACATTCATGTACATAAATAAAGTGTCGCAAACACTCTCCTATACAAAAAGGAGAAAAAACATTCTCATGAATTCTTATTCACTTTATATCTATTGAGTTGTATTTTTAATTATAGTAAATACTAAATTTTTAAAATCATTTCCGGATTATTTTCAAACAATTGAATATTCTGCTTATTTTCAAACTAAAATTTCAAATTAAATTCTATTTCTTCTTTGTCGTAGCCCAGCCACGACGATTCTATTACGGGGTCGTCAAACGGGAAAAGGTATGGAATGGAAGGAAACGGTAGACAGAGTCTTAAAGATATATAGACACGTTGCCGTGGCGTCCGCCACGGAAGTGTCCGCTGTGCCTTAGCCATGACCTCTCCGGCCTCCCCAAGCCTCCACCTTTATTCCTAGAAAAAATGGGGTCCATCAGCAATTCAGTTAAGTTTCCAAGGCAACTCATAGAAAACCCTTACCTCACCATTCAAATCAACCTTCCACTAATAAGAATCTAGCTTCCAGCCCCTTCCGGAGAGCTTCTGTGAGGCAAATAAGAACCGGGTGTGGCTCCTTGTTAACTAGGCAAATGAGGTGTGGTTTGGGCTCAGCACCTCTGACCAGATTGCAAAAGTACCCTGTTTATTTATTTGTTTAGTCGCCAACACTTCTTTAAACATTTTATGAAAAATTACAGGTTAGAGTAGAATAGAATAGAATTAATAAAATACAGTACAGAAGTACCCCTTAAATTTAACAAAGGAAACAAATTAAAAAAAAAATAAACGTACTAATGCTTTATGTGTAATTTACGTCGTCATGTTACGCCTTGATAAGAGACATTTACCTAATAAAGAAATGGTAATATCTTCGCAAGGAAACTGAAATTTTCATATTTGAAAATGTACGTTTCATCTCGACTAATGAAAGATTTGACAGGGATCTGGAATGTTGGTTTTCCTTGCCTCCCTTCCCTGCGCTTTCTGTCCCTACCCTACTGTTTCTTTCTCCCCTCCCTTCCCCCCCGCAACCCTTGTTCACAAGACAAAATTGGAAAATTCTGAAGCTTATATGCTCACTAATCGGACTCCATATTTACCACGGTGTTGGTCTTACCATCCTCATCCCCTATAGAGGTTACACTTAGTCTGATGAGTTCGTATGGCCTACATCTTCTACCTATGCCTCCAGCTTTCATTCTCACCTTGTGTTCCATTTTTGCACACTTTGTAAGACTGTTCACTGTCTTCTTTTCCATCCCTTAGACACTATCATGACATTCCCTTGAATAGTTCATGAAATACTTCCAAATGTTTAATTTGACCATCTGAACGGTATATCGATGCACTTCCATCTGTTATCTTCTTTATTCTGATTGGGCAGCACCACGGATTTCATGTGCATTTTAAGTTAGTTCTTATTGGATCTAGTGACATCCTACTCTTTTCTGACTCAAGGGAATTACTACACTAAAATGATAACACTAACAGATGCTCAAGAAACTACACGATAAATTTCAGAAAACAATATTTATTTATGGAAGAAAACATCTGTGTGAACTAACCAGATCTCTGTTTGCACTAGGCGGTTTATCAAGTTTTCTTATGGCACATAAACATTGCACGAATATTTATGGTTTGTTTCTATTGAACACTTACCAATCATCAATTAAATTGCCTCCGTGTATAATGGAAAAAGCAAAAAAGAAGGACCTTAACATACTCAAGCCATTTAACTCCGCTTTACTTTGATATTAAATCCATTGGATAGTTTAAGTAAAGGAACCCCAACAGGGTTCAAAGACTTTTCACAATGTTCTATACTCAGGGCATTAGTAACTTGGTCTTCCGTTTCGTTATTTACTGATGTTCAATTATGCCATGTTGACTACATACTGTTTCTAATGGTCAATACTTAACTGAAGTGTCACTCAGTTCAAAGCAACCAGGAAATGCTTTATATGCGTAACATGGATACATTCTTACAACAAACTTACTTCCTATTTCATAAGAGGAACCACCCTTTAGTAAGCTAACCTGATGGCACAATCCTTACTACACATACTTAGTACCATTTCTCAACAGAACGGCATAAGCAATTCAATTGCAGGAACCATCTCCTGCCAGTTAGCGTAGTGATTTAAGCTACAATATTGGGGGACAGCTCCTTGGTGTACAAAAGCGGTGTACATCCCTTTCAGACCATAACAATGAGCAAGTCACCTGGAAGAATCCAAGGGTTCACCTCATTGGTTTCCCATCTTTTAATGATTGCTGTCCTTCATTGCATAATGCTCAGTCTCTGAGAACTGTCGTTTCACATTGCTCACCCGGTTTTTCCAGGGTTTCAGGCAGGAAAGTATCTTTGGTCCCTGTTACTCAACTTAAGTTACCCGTTAAACTTTGAATGTCAACTCACAATCTTAGTCTTTAATTGTAACCCCCCAAAACTATGTAACAAGCACTTTAAAACACCCTCTTGATTAATGCTTGCCAAATTATTATTAGACTCCCCAAAATATTTCACCAGTGTTTCTCATTTTCAATATACCATTTTTATTTGGAACGGAAATATTTCATTGAAAGCACTCTATATGCACATGCAGAAGCATAGTTGTGCGCTATAAAGGAACAACCAAGTACATGAAGTATGTTACCTTCTCTGACCACAGCACGCCTCAGTAAGTATGACCATGGACACCTGACACTCATGTACATAAATAAAGTGTCGCAAACACTCTCCTATACAAAAAGAAAAAAAAACATTCTCATGAATTCTTATTCATTTTATATCTATTGAGTTGTATTTTTAATTATAGTAAATACTAAATTTTTAAAATCATTTCCGGATTATTTTCAAACAATTGAATATTCTGCTTATTTTCAAACTAAAATTTCAAATTAAATTCTATTTCTTCTTTGTCGTAGCCCAGCCACGACGATTCTATTACGGGGTCGTCAAACGGGAAAAGGTATGGAATGGAAGTAAATGGTAGACAGAGTCTTAAAGATATATAGACACGGAAGTGTCCGCTGTGCCTTAGCCATGACCTCTCCGGCCTCCCCAAGCCTCCACCTTTATTCCTAGAAAAAATGGGGTCCATCAGCAATTCAGTTAAGTTTCCAAGGCAACTCATAGAAAACCCTTACCTCACCATTCAAATCAACCTTCCACTAATAAGAATCTAGCTTCCAGCCCCCTCCGGAGAGCTTCTGTGAGGCAAATAAGAACCGGGTGTGGCTCCTTGTTAACTAGGCAAATGAGGTGTGGTTTGGGCTCAGCACCTCTGACCAGATTGCAAAAGTACCCTGTTTATTTATTTGTTTAGTCGCCAACACTTCTTTAAACATTTTATGAAAAATTACAGGTTAGAGTAGAATAGAATAGAATTAATAAAATACAGTACAGAAGTAGCCCTTTAATTTAACAAAGGAAACAAATTAAAAAAAAAATAAACGTACTAATGCTTTATGTGTAATTTACGTCGTCATGTTACGCCTTGATAAGAGACATTTACCTAATAAAGAAATGGTAATATCTTCGCAAGGAAACTGAAATTTTCATATTTGAAAATGTACGTTTCATCTCGACTAATGAAAGATTTGACAGGGATCTGGAATGTTGGTTTTCCATGCCTCCCTTCCCTGCGCTTTCTGTCCCTACCCTACTGTTTCTTTCTCCCCACCCACCCCCTTCACCCCCGCAACCCTTGCTCACAAGACAAAATTGGAAAATTCTGAAGCTTATATGCTCACTAATCGGACTCCATATTTACCACGGTGTTGGTCTTACCATCCTCATCCCCTATAGAGGTTACACTTAGTCTGATGAGTTCGTATGGCCTACATCTTCTACCTATGCCTCCAGCTTTCATTCTCACCTTGTGTTCCATTTTTTGACACTTTGTAAGACTGTTCACTGTCTTCTTTTCCATCCCTTAGACACTATCATGACATTCCCTTGAATAGTTCATGAAATACTTCCAAATGTTTAATTTGACCATCTGAACGGTATATCGATGCACTTCCATGTGTTATCTTCTTTATTCTGATTGGGCAGCACCACGGATTTCATGTGCATTTTAAGTTAGTTCTTATTGGATCTAGTGACATCCTACTCTTTTCTGACTCAAGGGAATTACTACACTAAAATGATAACACTAACAGATGCTCAAGAAACTACACGATAAATTTCAGAAAACAATATTTATTTATGGAAGAAAACATCTGTGTGAACTAACCAGATCTCTGTTTGCACTAGGCGGTTTATCAAGTTTTCTTATGGCACATAAACATTGCACGAATATTTATGGTTTGTTTCTATTGAACACTTACCAATCATCAATTAAATTGCCTCCGTGTATAATGGAAAAAGCAAAAAAGAAGGACCTTAACATACTCAAGCCATTTAACTCCGTTTTACTTTGATATTAAATCCATTGGATAGTTTAAGTAAAGGATCCCCAACAGGGTTCAAAGACTTTTCACAAAGTTCTATACTCAGGGCATTAGAAACTTGGTCTTCTGTTTCGTTATTTACTGATGTTCAATTATGCCATGTTGACTACATACTGTTTCTAATGGTCAATACTTAACTGAAGTGTCACTCAGTTCAAAGCAACCAGGAAATGCTTTATATGCGTAACATGGATACATTCTTACAACAAACTTACTTCCTATTTCATAAGAGGAACCACCCTTTAGTAAGCTAACCTGATGGCACAATCCTTACTACACATACTTAGTACCATTTCTCAACAGAACGGCATAAGCAATTCAATTGCAGGAACCATCTCCTGCCAGTTAGCGTAGTGATTTAAGCTACAATATTGGGGGACAGCTCCTTGGTGTACAAAAGCGGTGTACATCCCTTTCAGACCATAACAATGAGCAAGTCACCTGGAAGAATCCAAGGGTTCACCTCATTGGTTTCCCATCTTTTAATGATTGCTGTTTTTCATTGCATAATGCTCAGTCTCTGAGAACTGTCGTTTCACATTGCTCACCCGGGTTTTCCAGGGTTTCAGGCAGGAAAGTATCTTTGGTCCCTGCTACTCAACTTAAGTTACCCGTTAAACTTTGAATGTCAACTCACAATCTTAGTCTTTAATTGTAACCCCCCAAAACTATGTAACAAGCACTTTAAAACACCCTCTTGATTAATGCTTGCCAAATTATTATTAGACTCCCCAAAATATTTCACCAGTGTTTCTCATTTTCAATATACCATTTTTATTTGGAACGGAAATATTTCATTGAAAGCACTCTATATGCACATGCAGAAGCATAGTTGTGCGCTATAAAGGAACAACCAAGTACATGAAGTATGTTACCTCCTCTGACCACAGCACGCCTCAGTAAGTATGACCATGGACACCTGACACTCATGTACATAAATAAAGTGTCGCAAACACTCTCCTATACAAAAAGGAGAAAAAACATTCTCATGAATTCTTATTCATTTTATATCTATTGAGTTGTATTTTTAATTATAGTAAATACTAAATTTTTAAAATCATTTCCGGATTATTTTCAAACAATTGAATATTCTGCTTATTTTCAAACTAAAATTTCAAATTAAATTCTATTTCTTCTTTGTCGTAGCCCAGCCACGACGATTCTATTACGGGGTCGTCAAATGGGAAAAGGTATGGAATGGAAGGAAACGGTAGACAGAGTCTTAAAGATATATAGACACGTTGCCGTGGCGTCCGCCCGAACCCATCTACTTCTAGAGATGTAGATGGGTTCGGGCGGACGCCACGGAAGTGTCCGCTGTGCCTTAGCCATGACCTCTCCGGCCTCCCCAAGCCTCCACCTTTATTCCTAGAAAAAATGGGGTCCATCAGCAATTCAGTTAAGTTTCCAAGGCAACTCATAGAAAACCCTTACCTCACCATTCAAATCAACCCTCCACTAATAAGAATCTAGCTTCCAGCCCCCTCCGGAGAGCTTCTGTGAGGCAAATAAGAACCGGGTGTGGCTCCTTGTTAACTAGGCAAATGAGGTGTGGTTTGGGCTCAGCACCTCTGACCAGATTGCAAAAGTACCCTGTTTATTTATTTGTTTAGTCGCCAACACTTCTTTAAACATTTTATGAAAAATTACAGGTTAGAGTAGAATAGAATAGAATTAATAAAATACAGTACAGAAGTAGCCCTTTAATTTAACAAAGGAAACAAATTAAAAAAAAAAATAAACGTACTAATGCTTTATGTGTAATTTACGTCGTCATGTTACGCCTTGATAAGAGACATTTACCTAATAAAGAAATGGTAATATCTTCGAAAGGAAACTGAAATTTTCATATTTGAAAATGTACGTTTCATCTCGACTAATGAAAGATTTGACAGGGATCTGGAATGTTGGTTTTCCATGCCTCCCTTCCCTGCGCTTTCTGTCCCTACCCTACTGTTTCTTTCTCCCCACCCACCCCCTTCCCCCCGCAACCCTTGCTCACAAGACAAAATTGGAAAATTCTGAAGCTTATATGCTCACTAATCGGACTCCATATTTACCACGGTGTTGGTCTTACCATCCTCATCCCCTATAGAGGTTACACTTAGTCTGATGAGTTCGTATGGCCTACATCTTCTACCTATGCCTCCAGCTTTCATTCTCACCTTGTGTTCCATTTTTGGACACTTTGTAAGACTGTTCACTGTCTTCTTTTCCATCCCTTAGACACTATCATGACATTCCCTTGAATAGTTCATGAAATACTTCCAAATGTTTAATTTGACCATCTGAACGGTATATCGATGCACTTCCATGTGTTATCTTCTTTATTCTGATTGGGCAGCACCACGGATTTCATGTGCATTTTAAGTTAGTTCTTATTGGATCTAGTGACATCCTACTCTTTTCTGACTCAAGGGAATTACTACACTAAAATGATAACACTAACAGATGCTCAAGAAACTACACGATAAATTTCAGAAAACAATATTTATTTATGGAAGAAAACATCTGTGTGAACTAACCAGATCTCTGTTTGCACTAGGCGGTTTATCAAGTTTTCTTATGGCACATAAACATTGCACGAATATTTATGGTTTGTTTCTATTGAACACTTACCAATCATCAATTAAATTGCCTCCGTGTATAATGGAAAAAGCAAAAAAGAAGGACCTTAACATACTCAAGCCATTTAACTCCGCTTTACTTTGATATTAAATCCATTGGATAGTTTAAGTAAAGGAACCCCAACAGGGTTCAAAGACTTTTCACAAAGTTCTATACTCAGGGCATTAGTAACTTGGTCTTCCGTTTCGTTATTTACTGATGTTCAATTATGCCATGTTGACTACATACTGTTTCTAATGGTCAATACTTAACTGAAGTGTCACTCAGTTCAAAGCAACCAGGAAATGCTTTATATGCGTAACATGGATACATTCTTACAACAAACTTACTTCCTATTTCATAAGAGGAACCACCCTTTAGTAAGCTAACCTGATGGCACAATCCTTACTACACATACTTAGTACCATTTCTCAACAGAACGGCATAAGCAATTCAATTGCAGGAACCATCTCCTGCCAGTTAGCGTAGTGATTTAAGCTACAATATTGGGGGACAGCTCCTTGGTGTACAAAAGCGGTGTACATCCCTTTCAGACCATAACAATGAGCCAGTCACCTGGAAGAATCCAAGGGTTCACCTCATTGGTTTCCCATCTTTTAATGATTGCTGTCCTTCATTGCATAATGCTCAGTCTCTGAGAACTGTCGTTTCACATTGCTCACCCGGGTTTTCCAGGGTTTCAGGCAGGAAAGTATCTTTGGTCCCTGCTACTCAACTTAAGTTACCCGTTAAACTTTGAATGTCAACTCACAATCTTAGTCTTTAATTGTAACCCCCCAAAACTATGTAACAAGCACTTTAAAACACCCTCTTGATTAATACTTGCCAAATTATTATTAGACTCCCCAAAATATTTCACCAGTGTTTCTCATTTTCAATATACCATTTTTATTTGGAACGGAAATATTTCCTTGAAAGCACTCTATATGCACATGCAGAAGCATAGTTGTGCGCTATAAAGGAACAACCAAGTACATGAAGTATGTTACCTCCTCTGACCACAGCACGCCTCAGTAAGTATGACCATGGACACCTGACACTCATGTACATAAATAAAGTGTCGCAAACACTCTCCTATACAAAAAGGAGAAAAAACATTCTCATGAATTCTTATTCATTTTATATCTATTGAGTTGTATTTTTAATTATAGTAAATACTAAATTTTTAAAATCATTTCCGGATTATTTTCAAACAATTGAATATTCTGCTTATTTTCAAACTAAAATTTCAAATTAAATTCTATTTCTTCTTTGTCGTAGCCCAGCCACGACGATTCTATTACGGGGTCGTCAAAAGGGAAAAGGTGTGGAATGGAAGGAAACGGTAGACAGAGTCTTAAAGATATATAGACACGGAAGTGTCCGCTGTGCCTTAGCCATGACCTCTCCGGCCTCCCCAAGCCTCCACCTTTATTCCTAGAAAAAATGGGGTCCATCAGCAATTCAGTTAAGTTTCCAAGGCAACTCATAGAAAACCCTTACCTCACCATTCAAATCAACCTTCCACTAATAAGAATCTAGCTTCCAGCCCCCTCCGGAGAGCTTCTGTGAGGCAAATAAGAACCGGGTGTGGCTCCTTGTTAACTAGGCAAATGAGGTGTGGTTTGGGCTCAGCACCTCTGACCAGATTGCAAAAGTACCCTGTTTATTTATTTGTTTAGTCGCCAACACTTCTTTAAACATTTTATGAAAAATTACAGGTTAGAGTAGAATAGAATAGAATTAATTAAATACAGTACAGAAGTAGCCCTTTAATTTAACAAAGGAAACAAATTAAAAAAAAAAAATAAACGTACTAATGCTTTATGTGTAATTTACGTCGTCATGTTACGCCTTGATAAGAGACATTTACCTAATAAAGAAATGGTAATATCTTCGCAAGGAAACTGAAATTTTCATATTTGAAAATGTACGTTTCATCTCGACTAATGAAAGATTTGACAGGGATCTGGAATGTTGGTTTTCCATGCCTCCCTTCCCTGCGCTTTCTGTCCCTACCCTACTGTTTCTTTCTCCCCACCCACCCCCTTCACCCCCGCAACCCTTGCTCACAAGACAAAATTGGAAAATTCTGAAGCTTATATGCTCACTAATCGGACTCCATATTTACCACGGTGTTGGTCTTACCATCCTCATCCCCTATAGAGGTTACACTTAGTCTGATGAGTTCGTATGGCCTACATCTTCTACCTATGCCTCCAGCTTTCATTCTCACCTTGTGTTCCATTTTTGGACACTTTGTAAGACTGTTCACTGTCTTCTTTTCCATCCCTTAGACACTATCATGACATTCCCTTGAATAGTTCATGAAATACTTCCAAATGTTTAATTTGACCATCTGAACGGTATATCGATGCACTTCCATGTGTTATCTTCTTTATTTTGATTAGGCAGCACCACGGATTTCATGTGCATTTTAAGTTAGTTCTTATTGGATCTAGTGACATCCTACTCTTTTCTGACTCAAGGGAATTACTACACTAAAATGATAACACTAACAGATGCTCAAGAAACTACACGATAAATTTCAGAAAACAATATTTATTTATGGAAGAAAACATCTGTGTGAACTAACCAGATCGCTGTTTGCACTAGGCGGTTTATCAAGTTTTCTTATGGCACATAAACATTGCACGAATATTTATGGTTTGTTTCTATTGAACACTTACCAATCATCAATTAAATTGCCTCCGTGTATAATGGAAAAAGCAAAAAAGAAGGACCTTAACATACTCAAGCCATTTAACTCCGCTTTACTTTGATATTAAATCCATTGGATAGTTTAAGTAAAGGAACCCCAACAGGGTTCAAAGACTTTTCACAAAGTTCTATACTCAGGGCATTAGAAACTTGGTCTTCTGTTTCGTTATTTACTGATGTTCAATTATGCCATGTTGACTACATACTGTTTCTAATGGTCAATACTTAACTGAAGTGTCACTCAGTTCAAAGCAACCAGGAAATGCTTTATATGCGTAACATGGATACATTCTTACAACAAACTTACTTCCTATTTCATAAGAGGAACCACCCTTTAGTAAGCTAACCTGATGGCACAATCCTTACTACACATACTTAGTACCATTTCTCAACAGAACGGCATAAGCAATTCAATTGCAGGAACCATCTCCTGCCAGTTAGCGTAGTGATTTAAGCTACAATATTGGGGGACAGCTCCTTGGTGTACAAAAGCGGTGTACATCCCTTTCAGACCATAACAATGAGCAAGTCACCTGGAAGAATCCAAGGGTTCACCTCATTGGTTTCCCATCTTTTAATGATTGCTGTCCTTCATTGCATAATGCTCAGTCTCTGAGAACTGTCGTTTCACATTGCTCACCCGGTTTTTCCAGGGTTTCAGGCAGGAAAGTATCTTTGGTCCCTGCTACTCAACTTAAGTTACCCGTTAAACTTTGAATGTCAACTCACAATCTTAGTCTTTAATTGTAACCCCCCAAAACTATGTAACAAGCACTTTAAAACACCCTCTTGATTAATACTTGCCAAATTATTATTAGACTCCCCAAAATATTTCACCAGTGTTTCTCATTTTCAATATACCATTTTTATTTGGAACGGAAATATTTCATTGAAAGCACTCTATATGCACATGCAGAAGCATAGTTGTGCGCTATAAAGGAACAACCAAGTACATGAAGTATGTTACCTCCTCTGACCACAGCACGCCTCAGTAAGTATGACCATGGACACCTGACACTCATGTACATAAATAAAGTGTCGCAAACACTCTCCTATACAAAAAGGAGAAAAAACATTCTCATGAATTCTTATTCATTTTATATCTATTGAGTTGTATTTTTAATTATAGTAAATACTAAATTTTTAAAATCATTTCCGGATTATTTTCAAACAATTGAATATTCTGCTTATTTTCAAACTAAAATTTCAAATTAAATTCTATTTCTTCTTTGTCGTAGCCCAGCCACGACGATTCTATTACGGGGTCGTCAAACGGGAAAAGGTATGGAATGGAAGGAAACGGTAGACAGAGTCTTAAAGATATATAGACACGTTGCCGTGGCGTCCGCCCGAACCCATCTACATCTAGAGATGTAGATGGCTTCGGGCGGACGCCACGGAAGTGTCCGCTGTGCCTTAGCCATGACTTCTCCGGCCTCCCCAAGCCTCCACCTTTATTCCTAGAAAAAATGGGGTCCATCAGCAATTCAGTTAAGTTTCCAAGGCAACTCATAGAAAACCCTTACCTCACCATTCAAATCAACCCTCCACTAATAAGAATCTAGCTTCCAGCCCCCTCCGGAGAGCTTCTGTGAGGCAAATAAGAACCGGGTGTGGCTCCTTGTTAACTAGGCAAATGAGGTGTGGTTTGGGCTCAGCACCTCTGACCAGATTGCAAAAGTACCCTGTTTATTTATTTGTTTAGTCGCCAACACTTCTTTAAACATTTTATGAAAAATTACAGGTTAGAGTAGAATAGAATAGAATTAATAAAATACAGTACAGAAGTAGCCCTTTAATTTAACAAAGGAAACAAATTAAAAAAAAAAATAAACGTACTAATGCTTTATGTGTAATTTACGTTGTCATGTTACGCCTTGATAAGAGACATTTACCTAATAAAGAAATGGTAATATCTTCGCAAGGAAACTGAAATTTTCATATTTGAAAATGTACGTTTCATCTCGACTAATGAAAGATTTGACAGGGATCTGGAATGTTGGTTTTCCATGCCTCCCTTCCCTGCGCTTTCTGTCCCTACCCTACTGTTTCTTTCTCCCCACCCACCCCCTTCCCCCCCGCAACCCTTGCTCACAAGACAAAATTGGAAAATTCTGAAGCTTATATGCTCACTAATCGGACTCCATATTTACCACGGTGTTGGTCTTACCATCCTCATCCCCTATAGAGGTTACACTTAGTCTGATGAGTTCGTATGGCCTACATCTTCTACCTATGCCTCCAGCTTTCATTCTCACCTTGTGTTCCATTTTTTGACACTTTGTAAGACTGTTCACTGTCTTCTTTTCCATTCCTTAGACACTATCATGACATTCCCTTGAATAGTTCATGAAATACTTCCAAATGTTTAATTTGACCATCTGAACGGTATATCGATGCACTTCCATGTGTTATCTTCTTTATTCTGATTGGGCAGCACCACGGATTTCATGTGCATTTTAAGTTAGTTCTTATTGGATCTAGTGACATCCTACTCTTTTCTGACTCAAGGGAATTACTACACTAAAATGATAACACTAACAGATGCTCAAGAAACTACACGATAAATTTCAGAAAACAATATTTATTTATGGAAGAAAACATCTGTGTGAACTAACCAGATCGCTGTTTGCACTAGGCGGTTTATCAAGTTTTCTTATGGCACATAAACATTGCACGAATATTTATGGTTTGTTTCTATTGAACACTTACCAATCATCAATTAAATTGCCTCCGTGTATAATGGAAAAAGCAAAAAAGAAGGACCTTCACATACTCAAGCCATTTAACTCCGCTTTACTTTGATATTAAATCCATTGGATGGTTTAAGTAAAGGAACCCCAACAGGATTCAAAGACTTTTCACAAAGTTCTATACTCAGGGCATTAGTAACTTGGTCTTCTGTTTCGTTATTTACTGATGTTCAATTATGCCATGTTGACTACATACTGTTTCTAATGGTCAATACTTAACTGAAGTGTCACTCAGTTCAAAGCAACCAGGAAATGCTTTATATGCGTAACATGGATACATTCTTACAACAAACTTACTTCCTATTTCATAAGAGGAACCACCCTTTAGTAAGCTAACCTGATGGCACAATCCTTCCTACACATACTTAGTACCATTTCTCAACAGAACGGCATAAGCAATTCAATTGCAGGAACCATCTCCTGCCAGTTAGCGTAGTGATTTAAGCTACAATATTGGGGGACAGCTCCTTGGTGTACAAAAGCGGTGTACATCCCTTTCAGACCATAACAATAAGCAAGTCACCTGGAAGAATCCAAGGGTTCACCTCATTGGTTTCCCATCTTTTAATGATTGCTGTTCTTCATTGCATAATGCTCAGTCTCTGAGAACTGTCGTTTCACATTGCTCACCCGGTTTTTCCAGGGTTTAAGGCAGGAAAGTATCTTTGGTCCCTGCTACTCAACTTAAGTTACCCGTTAAACTTTGAATGTCAACTCACAATCTTAGTCTTTAATTGTAACCCCCCAAAACTATGTAACAAGCACTTTAAAACACCCTCTTGATTAATACTTGCCAAATTATTATTAGACTCCCCAAAATATTTCACCAGTGTTTCTCATTTTCAATATACCATTTTTATTTGGAACGGAAATATTTCCTTCAAAGCACTCTATATGCACATGCAGAAGCATAGTTGTGCGCTATAAAGGAACAACCAAGTACATGAAGTATGTTACCTCCTCTGACCACAGCACGCCTCAGTAAGTATGACCATGGACACCTGACACTCATGTACATAAATAAAGTGTCGCAAACACTCTCCTATACAAAAAGGAGAAAAAACATTCTCATGAATTCTTATTCATTTTATATCTATTGAGTTGTATTTTTAATTATAGTAAATACTAAATTTTTAAAATCATTTCCGGATTATTTTCAAACAATTGAATATTCTGCTTATTTTCAAACTAAAATTTCAAATTAAATTCTATTTCTTCTTTGTCGTAGCCCAGCCACGACGATTCTATTACGGGGTCGTCAAACAGGAAAAGGTATGGAATGGAAGGAAACGGTAGACAGAGTCTTAAAGATATATAGACACGTTGCCGTGGCGTCCGCCCGAACCCATCTACATCTAGAGATGTAGATGGGTTCGGGCGGACGCCACGGAAGTGTCCGCTGTGCCTTAGCCATGACCTCTCCGGCCTCCCCAAGCCTCCACCTTTATTTCTAGAAAAAATGGGGTCCATCAGCAATTCAGGTAAGTTTCCAAGGCAACTCATAGAAAACCCTTACCTCACCATTCAAATCAACCTTCCACTAATAAGAATCTAGCTTCCAGCCCCCTCCGGAGAGCTTCTGTGAGGCAAATAAGAACCGGGTGTGGCTCCTTGTTAACTAGGCAAATGAGGTGTGGTTTGGGCTCAGCACCTCTGACCAGATTGCAAAAGTACCCTGTTTATTTATTTGTTTAGTCGCCAACACTTCTTTAAACATTTTATGAAAAATTACAGGTTAGAGTAGAATAGAATAGAATTAATAAAATACAGTACAGAAGTAGCCCTTTAATTTAACAAAGGAAACAAATTAAAAAAAAAAATAAACGTACTAATGCTTTATGTGTAATTTACGTCGTCATGTTACGCCTTGATAAGAGACATTTACCTAATAAAGAAATGGTAATATCTTCGCAAGGAAACTGAAATTTTCATATTTGAAAATGTACGTTTCATCTCGACTAATGAAAGATTTGACAGGGATCTGGAATGTTGGTTTTCCATGCCTCCCTTCCCTGCGCTTTCTGTCCCTACCCTACTGTTTCTTTCTCCCCACCCACCCCCTTCACCCCCGCAACCCTTGCTCACAAGACAAAATTGGAAAATTCTGAAGCTTATATGCTCACTAATCGGACTCCATATTTACCACGGTGTTGGTCTTACCATCCTCATCCCCTATAGAGGTTACACTTAGTCTGATGAGTTCGTATGGCCTACATCTTCTACCTATGCCTCCAGCTTTCATTCTCACCTTGTGTTCCATTTTTTGACACTTTGTAAGACTGTTCACTGTCTTCTTTTCCATCCCTTAGACACTATCATGACATTCCCTTGAATAGTTCATGAAATACTTCCAAATGTTTAATTTGACCATCTGAACGGTATATCGATGCACTTCCATGTGTTATCTTCTTTATTCTGATTGGGCAGCACCACGGATTTCATGTGCATTTTAAGTTAGTTCTTATTGGATCTAGTGACATCCTACTCTTTTCTGACTCAAGGGAATTACTACACTAAAATGATAACACTAACAGATGCTCAAGAAACTACACGATAAATTTCAGAAAACAATATTTATTTATGGAAGAAAACATCTGTGTGAACTAACCAGATCTCTGTTTGCACTAGGCGGTTTATCAAGTTTTCTTATGGCACATAAACATTGCACGAATATTTATGGTTTGTTTCTATTGAACACTTACCAATCATCAATTAAATTGCCTCCGTGTATAATGGAAAAAGCAAAAAAGAAGGACCTTAACATACTCAAGCCATTTAACTCCGCTTTACTTTGATATTAAATCCATTGGATGGTTTAAGTAAAGGAACCCCAACAGGGTTCAAAGACTTTTCACAAAGTTCTATACTCAGGGCATTAGTAACTTGGTCTTCTGTTTCGTTATTTACTGATGTTCAATTATGCCATGTTGACTACATACTGTTTCTAATGGTCAATACTTAACTGAAGTGTCACTCAGTTCAAAGCAACCAGGAAATGCTTTATATGCGTAACATGGATACATTCTTACAACAAACTTACTTCCTATTTCATAAGAGGAACCACCCTTTAGTAAGCTAACCTGATGGCACAATCCTTACTACACATACTTAGTACCATTTCTCAACAGAACGGCATAAGCAATTCAATTGCAGGAACCATCTCCTGCCAGTTAGCGTAGTGATTTAAGCTACAATATTGGGGGACAGCTCCTTGGTGTACAAAAGCGGTGTACATCCCTTTCAGACCATAACAATGAGCAAGTCACCTGGAAGAATCCAAGGGTTCACCTCATTGGTTTCCCATCTTTTAATGATTGCTGTCCTTCATTGCATAATGCTCAGTCTCTGAGAACTGTCGTTTCACATTGCTCACCCGGTTTTTCCAGGGTTTCAGGCAGGAAAGTATCTTTGGTCCCTGCTACTCAACTTAAGTTACCCGTTAAACTTTGAATGTCAACTCACAATCTTAGTCTTTAATTGTAACCCCCCAAAACTATGTAACAAGCACTTTAAAACACCCTCTTGATTAATACTTGCCAAATTATTATTAGACTCCCCAAAATATTTCACCAGTGTTTCTCATTTTCAATATACCATTTTTATTTGGAACGGAAATATTTCATTGAAAGCACTCTATATGCACATGCAGAAGCATAGTTGTGCGCTATAAAGGAACAACCAAGTACATGAAGTATGTTACCTCCTCTGACCACAGCACGCCTCAGTAAGTATGACCATGGACACCTGACACTCATGTACATCAATAAAGTGTCGCAAACACTCTCCTATACAAAAAGGAGAAAAAACATTCTCATGAATTCTTATTCACTTTATATCTATTGAGTTGTATTTTTAATTATAGTAAATACTAAATTTTTTAAATCATTTCCGGATTATTTTCAAACAATTGAATATTCTGCTTATTTTCAAACTAAAATTTCAAATTAAATTCTATTTCTTCTTTGTCGTAGCCCAGCCACGACGATTCTATTACGGGGTCGTCAAACGGGAAAAGGTATGGAATGGAAGGAAACGGTAGACAGAGTCTTAAAGATATATAGACACGTTGCCGTGGCGTCCGCCCGAACCCATCTACATCTAGAGATGTAGATGGGTTCGGGCGGACGCCACGGAAGTGTCCGCTGTGCCTTAGCCATGACCTCTCCGGCCTCCCCAAGCCTCCACCTTTATTCCTAGAAAAAATGGGGTCCATCAGCAATTCAGTTAAGTTTCCAAGGCAACTCATAGAAAACCCTTACCTCACCATTCAAATCAACCCTCCACTAATAAGAATCTAGCTTCCAGCCCCCTCCGGAGAGCTTCTGTGAGGCAAATAAGAACCGGGTGTGGCTCCTTGTTAACTAGGCAAATGAGGTGTGGTTTGGGCTCAGCACCTCTGACCAGATTGCAAAAGTACCCTGTTTATTTATTTGTTTAGTCGCCAACACTTCTTTAAACATTTTATGAAAAATTACAGGTTAGAGTAGAATAGAATAGAATTAATAAAATACAGTACAGAAGTAGCCCTTTAATTTAACAAAGGAAACAAATTAAAAAAAAAAATAAACGTACTAATGCTTTATGTGTAATTTACGTCGTCATGTTACGCCTTGATAAGAGACATTTACCTAATAAAGAAATGGTAATATCTTCGCAAGGAAACTGAAATTTTCATATTTGAAAATGTACGTTTCATCTTGACTAATGAAAGATTTGACAGGGATCTGGAATGTTGGTTTTCCATGCCTCCCTTCCCTGCGCTTTCTGTCCCTACCCTACTGTTTCTTTCTCCCCACCCACCCCCTTCACCCCCGCAACCCTTGCTCACAAGACAAAATTGGAAAATTCTGAAGCTTATATGCTCACTAATCGGACTCCATATTTACCACGGTGTTGGTCTTACCATCCTCATCCCCTATAGAGGTTACACTTAGTCTGATGAGTTCGTATGGCCTACATCTTCTACCTATGCCTCCAGCTTTCATTCTCACCTTGTGTTCCATTTTTGGACACTTTGTAAGACTGTTCACTGTCTTCTTTTCCATCCCTTAGACACTATCATGACATTCCCTTGAATAGTTCATGAAATACTTCCAAATGTTTAATTTGACCATCTGAACGGTATATCGATGCACTTCCATGTGTTATCTTCTTTATTCTGATTGGGCAGCACCACGGATTTCATGTGCATTTTAAGTTAGTTCTTATTGGATCTAGTGACATCCTACTCTTTTCTGACTCAAGGGAATTACTACACTAAAATGATAACACTAACAGATGCTCAAGAAACTACACGATAAATTTCAGAAAACAATATTTATTTATGGAAGAAAACATCTGTGTGAACTAACCAGATCGCTGTTTGCACTAGGCGGTTTATCAAGTTTTCTTATGGCACATAAACATTGCACGAATATTTATGGTTTGTTTCTATTGAACACTTACCAATCATCAATTAAATTGCCTCCGTGTATAATGGAAAAAGCAAAAAAGAAGAACCTTAACATACTAAAGCCATTTAACTCCGCTTTACTTTGATATTAAATCCATTGGATGGTTTAAGTAAAGGAACCCCAACAGGGTTCAAAGACTTTTCAAAAAGTTCTATACTCAGGGCATTAGTAACTTGGTCTTCTGTTTCGTTATTTACTGATGTTCAATTATGCCATGTTGACTACATACTGTTTCTAATGGTCAATACTTAACTGAAGTGTCACTCAGTTCAAAGCAACCAGGAAATGCTTTATATGCGTAACATGGATACATTCTTACAACAAACTTACTTCCTATTTCATAAGAGGAACCACCCTTTAGTAAGCTAACCTGATGGCACAATCCTTACTACACATACTTAGTACCATTTCTCAACAGAACGGCATAAGCAATTCAATTGCAGGAACCATCTCCTGCCAGTTAGCGTAGTGATTTAAGCTACAATATTGGGGGACAGCTCCTTGGTGTACAAAAGCGGTGTACATCCCTTTCAGACCATAACAATAAGCAAGTCACCTGGAAGAATCCAAGGGTTCACCTCATTGGTTTCCCATCTTTTAATGATTGCTGTTCTTCATTGCATAATGCTCAGTCTCTGAGAACTGTCGTTTCACATTGCTCACCCGGTTTTTCCAGGGTTTAAGGCAGGAAAGTATCTTTGGTCCCTGCTACTCAACTTAAGTTACCCGTTAAACTTTGAATGTCAACTCACAATCTTAGTCTTTAATTGTAACCCCCCAAAACTATGTAACAAGCACTTTAAAACACCCTCTTGATTAATACTTGCCAAATTATTATTAGACTCCCCAAAATATTTCACCAGTGTTTCTCATTTTCAATATACCATTTTTATTTGGAACGGAAATATTTCCTTCAAAGCACTCTATATGCACATGCAGAAGCATAGTTGTGCGCTATAAAGGAACAACCAAGTACATGAAGTATGTTACCTCCTCTGACCACAGCACGCCTCAGTAAGTATGACCATGGACACCTGACACTCATGTACATAAATAAAGTGTCGCAAACACTCTCCTATACAAAAAGGAGAAAAAACATTCTCATGAATTCTTATTCATTTTATATCTATTGAGTTGTATTTTTAATTATAGTAAATACTAAATTTTTAAAATCATTTCCGGATTATTTTCAAACAATTGAATATTCTGCTTATTTTCAAACTAAAATTTCAAATTAAATTCTATTTCTTCTTTGTCGTAGCCCAGCCACGACGATTCTATTACGGGGTCGTCAAACAGGAAAAGGTATGGAATGGAAGGAAACGGTAGACAGAGTCTTAAAGATATATAGACACGTTGCCGTGGCGTCCGCCCGAACCCATCTACATCTAGAGATGTAGATGGGTTCGGGCGGACGCCACGGAAGTGTCCGCTGTGCCTTAGCCATGACCTCTCCGGCCTCCCCAAGCCTCCACCTTTATTTCTAGAAAAAATGGGGTCCATCAGCAATTCAGGTAAGTTTCCAAGGCAACTCATAGAAAACCCTTACCTCACCATTCAAATCAACCTTCCACTAATAAGAATCTAGCTTCCAGCCCCCTCCGGAGAGCTTCTGTGAGGCAAATAAGAACCGGGTGTGGCTCCTTGTTAACTAGGCAAATGAGGTGTGGTTTGGGCTCAGCACCTCTGACCAGATTGCAAAAGTACCCTGTTTATTTATTTGTTTAGTCGCCAACACTTCTTTAAACATTTTATTAAAAATTACAGGTTAGAGTAGAATAGAATAGAATTAATAAAATACAGTACAGAAGTAGCCCTTTAATTTAACAAAGGAAACAAATTAAAAAAAATAATAAACGTACTAATGCTTTATGTGTAATTTACGTCGTCATGTTACGCCTTGATAAGAGACATTTACCTAATAAAGAAATGGTAATATCTTCGCAAGGAAACTGAAATTTTCATATTTGAAAATGTACGTTTCATCTCGACTAATGAAAGATTTGACAGGGATCTGGAATGTTGGTTTTCCATGCCTCCCTTCCCTGCGCTTTCTGTCCCTACCCTACTGTTTCTTTCTCCCCACCCACCCCCTTCACCCCCGCAACCCTTGCTCACAAGACAAAATTGGAAAATTCTGAAGCTTATATGCTCACTAATCGGACTCCATATTTACCACGGTGTTGGTCTTACCATCCTCATCCCCTATAGAGGTTACACTTAGTCTGATGAGTTCGTATGGCCTACATCTTCTACCTATGCCTCCAGCTTTCATTCTCACCTTGTGTTCCATTTTTGGACACTTTGTAAGACTGTTCACTGTCTTCTTTTCCATCCCTTAGACACTATCATGACATTCCCTTGAATAGTTCATGAAATACTTCCAAATGTTTAATTTGACCATCTGAACGGTATATCGATGCACTTCCATGTGTTATCTTCTTTATTCTGATTGGGCAGCACCACGGATTTCATGTGCATTTTAAGTTAGTTCTTATTGGATCTAGTGACATCCTACTCTTTTCTGACTCAAGGGAATTACTACACTAAAATGATAACACTAACAGATGCTCAAGAAACTACACGATAAATTTCAGAAAACAATATTTATTTATGGAAGAAAACATCTGTGTGAACTAACCAGATCTCTGTTTGCACTAGGCGGTTTATCAAGTTTTCTTATGGCACATAAACATTGCACGAATATTTATGGTTTGTTTCTATTGAACACTTACCAATCATCAATTAAATTGCCTCCGTGTATAATGGAAAAAGCAAAAAAGAAGGACCTTAACATACTCAAGCCATTTAACTCCGCTTTACTTTGATATTAAATCCATTGGATGGTTTAAGTAAAGGAACCCCAACAGGGTTCAAAGACTTTTCACAAAGTTCTATACTCAGGGCATTAGTAACTTGGTCTTCTGTTTCGTTATTTACTGATGTTCAATTATGCCATGTTGACTACATACTGTTTCTAATGGTCAA
Source organism: Rhynchonycteris naso (assembly GCA_037038555.1). Lineage (NCBI taxonomy): Eukaryota > Metazoa > Chordata > Mammalia > Chiroptera > Emballonuridae > Rhynchonycteris > Rhynchonycteris naso. Next base: position 142,111,163 of record CM073002.1, read on the forward strand.
TACTTAACTGAAGTGTCACTCAGTTCAAAGCAACCAGGAAATGCTTTATATGCGTAACATGGATACATTCTTACAACAAACTTACTTCCTATTTCATAAGAGGAACCACCCTTTAGTAAGCTAACCTGATGGCACAATCCTTACTACACATACTTAGTACCATTTCTCAACAGAACGGCATAAGCAATTCAATTGCAGGAACCATCTCCTGCCAGTTAGCGTAGTGATTTAAGCTACAATATTGGGGGACAGCTCCTTGGTGTACAAAAGCGGTGTACATCCCTTTCAGACCATAACAATGAGCAAGTCACCTGGAAGAATCCAAGGGTTCACCTCATTGGTTTCCCATCTTTTAATGATTGCTGTCCTTCATTGCATAATGCTCAGTCTCTGAGAACTGTCGTTTCACATTGCTCACCCGGTTTTTCCAGGGTTTCAGGCAGGAAAGTATCTTTGGTCCCTGCTACTCAACTTAAGTTACCCGTTAAACTTTGAATGTCAACTCACAATCTTAGTCTTTAATTGTAACCCCCCAAAACTATGTAACAAGCACTTTAAAACACCCTCTTGATTAATACTTGCCAAATTATTATTAGACTCCCCAAAATATTTCACCAGTGTTTCTCATTTTCAATATACCATTTTTATTTGGAACGGAAATATTTCATTGAAAGCACTCTATATGCACATGCAGAAGCATAGTTGTGCGCTATAAAGGAACAACCAAGTACATGAAGTATGTTACCTCCTCTGACCACAGCACGCCTCAGTAAGTATGACCATGGACACCTGACACTCATGTACATAAATAAAGTGTCGCAAACACTCTCCTATACAAAAAGGAGAAAAAACATTCTCATGAATTCTTATTCACTTTATATCTATTGAGTTGTATTTTTAATTATAGTAAATACTAAATTTTTAAAATCATTTCCGGATTATTTTCAAACAATTGAATATTCTGCTTATTTTCAAACTAAAATTTCAAATTAAATTCTATTTCTTCTTTGTCGTAGCCCAGCCACGACGATTCTATGACGGGGTCGTCAAACGGGAAAAGGTGTGGAATGGAAGTAAACGGTAGACAGAGTCTTAAAGATATATAGACACGTTGCCGTGGCGTCCGCCCGAACCCATCTACATCTAGAGATGTAGATGGGTTCGGGCGGACGCCACGGAAGTGTCCGCTGTGCCTTAGCCATGACCTCTCCGGCCTCCCCAAGCCTCCACCTTTATTCCTAGAAAAAATGGGGTCCATCAGCAATTCAGGTAAGTTTCCAAGGCAACTCATAGAAAACCCTTACCTCACCATTCAAATCAACCTTCCACTAATAAGAATCTAGCTTCCAGCCCCCTCCGGAGAGCTTCTGTGAGGCAAATAAGAACCGGGTGTGGCTCCTTGTTAACTAGGCAAATGAGGTGTGGTTTGGGCTCAGCACCTCTGACCAGATTGCAAAAGTACCCTGTTTATTTATTTGTTTAGTCGCCAACACTTCTTTAAACATTTTATGAAAAATTACAGGTTAGAGTAGAATAGAATAGAATTAATAAAATACAGTACAGAAGTAGCCCTTTAATTTAACAAAGGAAACAAATTAAAAAAAAAATAAACGTACTAATGCTTTATGTGTAATTTACGTCGTCATGTTACGCCTTGATAAGAGACATTTACCTAATAAAGAAATGGTAATATCTTCGCAAGGAAACTGAAATTTTCATATTTGAAAATGTACGTTTCATCTCGACTAATGAAAGATTTGACAGGGATCTGGAATGTTGGTTTTCCATGCCTCCCTTCCCTGCGCTTTCTGTCCCTACCCTACTGTTTCTTTCTCCCCACCCACCCCCTTCACCCCCGCAACCCTTGCTCACAAGACAAAATTGGAAAATTCTGAAGCTTATATGCTCACTAATCGGACTCCATATTTACCACGGTGTTGGTCTTACCATCCTCATCCCCTATAGAGGTTACACTTAGTCTGATGAGTTCGTATGGCCTACATCTTCTACCTATGCCTCCAGCTTTCATTCTCACCTTGTGTTCCATTTTTTGACACTTTGTAAGACTGTTCACTGTCTTCTTTTCCATCCCTTAGACACTATCATGACATTCCCTTGAATAGTTCATGAAATACTTCCAAATGTTTAATTTGACCATCTGAACGGTATATCGATGCACTTCCATGTGTTATCTTCTTTATTCTGATTGGGCAGCACCACGGATTTCATGTGCATTTTAAGTTAGTTCTTATTGGATCTAGTGACATCCTACTCTTTTCTGACTCAAGGGAATTACTACACTAAAATGATAACACTAACAGATGCTCAAGAAACTACACGATAAATTTCAGAAAACAATATTTATTTATGGAAGAAAACATCTGTGTGAACTAACCAGATCTCTGTTTGCACTAGGCGGTTTATCAAGTTTTCTTATGGCACATAAACATTGCACGAATATTTATGGTTTGTTTCTATTGAACACTTACCAATCATCAATTAAATTGCCTCCGTGTATAATGGAAAAAGCAAAAAAGAAGGACCTTAACATACTCAAGCCATTTAACTCCGCTTTACTTTGATATTAAATCCATTGGATGGTTGAAGTAAAGGAACCCCAACAGGGTTCAAAGACTTTTCACAAAGTTCTATACTCAGGGCATTAGTAACTTGGTCTTCTGTTTCGTTATTTACTGATGTTCAATTATGCCATGTTGACTACATACTGTTTCTAATGGTCAATACTTAACTGAAGTGTCACTCAGTTCAAAGCAACCAGGAAATGCTTTATATGCGTAACATGGATACATTCTTACAACAAACTTACTTCCTATTTCATAAGAGGAACCACCCTTTAGTAAGCTAACCTGATGGCACAATCCTTACTACACATACTTAGTACCATTTCTCAACAGAACGGCATAAGCAATTCAATTGCAGGAACCATCTCCTGCCAGTTAGCGTAGTGATTTAAGCTACAATATTGGGGGACAGCTCCTTGGTGTACAAAAGCGGTGTACATCCCTTTCAGACCATAACAATGAGCAAGTCACCTGGAAGAATCCAAGGGTTCACCTCATTGGTTTCCCATCTTTTAATGATTGCTGTTCTTCATTGCATAATGCTCAGTCTCTGAGAACTGTCGTTTCACATTGCTCACCCGGTTTTTCCAGGGTTTAAGGCAGGAAAGTATCTTTGGTCCCTGCTACTCAACTTAAGTTACCCGTTAAACTTTGAATGTCAACTCACAATCTTAGTCTTTAATTGTAACCCCCCAAAACTATGTAACAAGCACTTTAAAACACCCTCTTGATTAATACTTGCCAAATTATTATTAGACTCCCCAAAATATTTCACCAGTGTTTCTCATTTTCAATATACCATTTTTATTTGGAACGGAAATATTTCCTTCAAAGCACTCTATATGCACATGCAGAAGCATAGTTGTGCGCTATAAAGGAACAACCAAGTACATGAAGTATGTTACCTCCTCTGACCACAGCACGCCTCAGTAAGTATGACCATGGACACCTGACACTCATGTACATAAATAAAGTGTCGCAAACACTCTCCTATACAAAAAGGAGAAAAAACATTCTCATGAATTCTTATTCATTTTATATCTATTGAGTTGTATTTTTAATTATAGTAAATACTAAATTTTTAAAATCATTTCCGGATTATTTTCAAACAATTGAATATTCTGCTTATTTTCAAACTAAAATTTCAAATTAAATTCTATTTCTTCTTTGTCGTAGCCCAGCCACGACGATTCTATTACGGGGTCGTCAAACAGGAAAAGGTATGGAATGGAAGGAAACGGTAGACAGAGTCTTAAAGATATATAGACACGTTGCCGTGGCGTCCGCCCGAACCCATCTACATCTAGAGATGTAGATGGGTTCGGGCGGACGCCACGGAAGTGTCCGCTGTGCCTTAGCCATGACCTCTCCGGCCTCCCCAAGCCTCCACCTTTATTTCTAGAAAAAATGGGGTCCATCAGCAATTCAGGTAAGTTTCCAAGGCAACTCATAGAAAACCCTTACCTCACCATTCAAATCAACCTTCCACTAATAAGAATCTAGCTTCCAGCCCCCTCCGGAGAGCTTCTGTGAGGCAAATAAGAACCGGGTGTGGCTCCTTGTTAACTAGGCAAATGAGGTGTGGTTTGGGCTCAGCACCTCTGACCAGATTGCAAAAGTACCCTGTTTATTTATTTGTTTAGTCGCCAACACTTCTTTAAACATTTTATTAAAAATTACAGGTTAGAGTAGAATAGAATAGAATTAATAAAATACAGTACAGAAGTAGCCCTTTAATTTAACAAAGGAAACAAATTAAAAAAAATAATAAACGTACTAATGCTTTATGTGTAATTTACGTCGTCATGTTACGCCTTGATAAGAGACATTTACCTAATAAAGAAATGGTAATATCTTCGCAAGGAAACTGAAATTTTCATATTTGAAAATGTACGTTTCATCTCGACTAATGAAAGATTTGACAGGGATCTGGAATGTTGGTTTTCCATGCCTCCCTTCCCTGCGCTTTCTGTCCCTACCCTACTGTTTCTTTCTCCCCACCCACCCCCTTCACCCCCGCAACCCTTGCTCACAAGACAAAATTGGAAAATTCTGAAGCTTATATGCTCACTAATCGGACTCCATATTTACCACGGTGTTGGTCTTACCATCCTCATCCCCTATAGAGGTTACACTTAGTCTGATGAGTTCGTATGGCCTACATCTTCTACCTATGCCTCCAGCTTTCATTCTCACCTTGTGTTCCATTTTTGGACACTTTGTAAGACTGTTCACTGTCTTCTTTTCCATCCCTTAGACACTATCATGACATTCCCTTGAATAGTTCATGAAATACTTCCAAATGTTTAATTTGACCATCTGAACGGTATATCGATGCACTTCCATGTGTTATCTTCTTTATTCTGATTGGGCAGCACCACGGATTTCATGTGCATTTTAAGTTAGTTCTTATTGGATCTAGTGACATCCTACTCTTTTCTGACTCAAGGGAATTACTACACTAAAATGATAACACTAACAGATGCTCAAGAAACTACACGATAAATTTCAGAAAACAATATTTATTTATGGAAGAAAACATCTGTGTGAACTAACCAGATCTCTGTTTGCACTAGGCGGTTTATCAAGTTTTCTTATGGCACATAAACATTGCACGAATATTTATGGTTTGTTTCTATTGAACACTTACCAATCATCAATTAAATTGCCTCCGTGTATAATGGAAAAAGCAAAAAAGAAGGACCTTAACATACTCAAGCCATTTAACTCCGCTTTACTTTGATATTAAATCCATTGGATGGTTTAAGTAAAGGAACCCCAACAGGGTTCAAAGACTTTTCACAAAGTTCTATACTCAGGGCATTAGTAACTTGGTCTTCTGTTTCGTTATTTACTGATGTTCAATTATGCCATGTTGACTACATACTGTTTCTAATGGTCAATACTTAACTGAAGTGTCACTCAGTTCAAAGCAACCAGGAAATGCTTTATATGCGTAACATGGATACATTCTTACAACAAACTTACTTCCTATTTCATAAGAGGAACCACCCTTTAGTAAGCTAACCTGATGGCACAATCCTTACTACACATACTTAGTACCATTTCTCAACAGAACGGCATAAGCAATTCAATTGCAGGAACCATCTCCTGCCAGTTAGCGTAGTGATTTAAGCTACAATATTGGGGGACAGCTCCTTGGTGTACAAAAGCGGTGTACATCCCTTTCAGACCATAACAATGAGCAAGTCACCTGGAAGAATCCAAGGGTTCACCTCATTGGTTTCCCATCTTTTAATGATTGCTGTCCTTCATTGCATAATGCTCAGTCTCTGAGAACTGTCGTTTCACATTGCTCACCCGGTTTTTCCAGGGTTTCAGGCAGGAAAGTATCTTTGGTCCCTGCTACTCAACTTAAGTTACCCGTTAAACTTTGAATGTCAACTCACAATCTTAGTCTTTAATTGTAACCCCCCAAAACTATGTAACAAGCACTTTAAAACACCCTCTTGATTAATACTTGCCAAATTATTATTAGACTCCCCAAAATATTTCACCAGTGTTTCTCATTTTCAATATACCATTTTTATTTGGAACGGAAATATTTCATTGAAAGCACTCTATATGCACATGCAGAAGCATAGTTGTGCGCTATAAAGGAACAACCAAGTACATGAAGTATGTTACCTCCTCTGACCACAGCACGCCTCAGTAAGTATGACCATGGACACCTGAAACTCATGTACATAAATAAAGTGTCGCAAACACTCTCCTATACAAAAAGGAGAAAAAACATTCTCATGAATTCTTATTCACTTTATATCTATTGAGTTGTATTTTTAATTATAGTAAATACTAAATTTTTAAAATCATTTCCGGATTATTTTCAAACAATTGAATATTCTGCTTATTTTCAAACTAAAATTTCAAATTAAATTCTATTTCTTCTTTGTCGTAGCCCAGCCACGACGATTCTATGACGGGGTCGTCAAACGGGAAAAGGTGTGGAATGGAAGTAAACGGTAGACAGAGTCTTAAAGATATATAGACACGTTGCCGTGGCGTCCGCCCGAACCCATCTACATCTAGAGATGTAGATGGGTTCGGGCGGACGCCACGGAAGTGTCCGCTGTGCCTTAGCCATGACCTCTCCGGCCTCCCCAAGCCTCCACCTTTATTCCTAGAAAAAATGGGGTCCATCAGCAATTCAGGTAAGTTTCCAAGGCAACTCATAGAAAACCCTTACCTCACCATTCAAATCAACCTTCCACTAATAAGAATCTAGCTTCCAGCCCCCTCCGGAGAGCTTCTGTGAGGCAAATAAGAACCGGGTGTGGCTCCTTGTTAACTAGGCAAATGAGGTGTGGTTTGGGCTCAGCACCTCTGACCAGATTGCAAAAGTACCCTGTTTATTTATTTGTTTAGTCGCCAACACTTCTTTAAACATTTTATGAAAAATTACAGGTTAGAGTAGAATAGAATAGAATTAATAAAATACAGTACAGAAGTAGCCCTTTAATTTAACAAAGGAAACAAATTAAAAAAAAAATAAACGTACTAATGCTTTATGTGTAATTTACGTCGTCATGTTACGCCTTGATAAGAGACATTTACCTAATAAAGAAATGGTAATATCTTCGCAAGGAAACTGAAATTTTCATATTTGAAAATGTACGTTTCATCTCGACTAATGAAAGATTTGACAGGGATCTGGAATGTTGGTTTTCCATGCCTCCCTTCCCTGCGCTTTCTGTCCCTACCCTACTGTTTCTTTCTCCCCACCCACCCCCTTCACCCCCGCAACCCTTGCTCACAAGACAAAATTGGAAAATTCTGAAGCTTATATGCTCACTAATCGGACTCCATATTTACCACGGTGTTGGTCTTACCATCCTCATCCCCTATAGAGGTTACACTTAGTCTGATGAGTTCGTATGGCCTACATCTTCTACCTATGCCTCCAGCTTTCATTCTCACCTTGTGTTCCATTTTTTGACACTTTGTAAGACTGTTCACTGTCTTCTTTTCCATCCCTTAGACACTATCATGACATTCCCTTGAATAGTTCATGAAATACTTCCAAATGTTTAATTTGACCATCTGAACGGTATATCGATGCACTTCCATGTGTTATCTTCTTTATTCTGATTGGGCAGCACCACGGATTTCATGTGCATTTTAAGTTAGTTCTTATTGGATCTAGTGACATCCTACTCTTTTCTGACTCAAGGGAATTACTACACTAAAATGATAACACTAACAGATGCTCAAGAAACTACACGATAAATTTCAGAAAACAATATTTATTTATGGAAGAAAACATCTGTGTGAACTAACCAGATCTCTGTTTGCACTAGGCGGTTTATCAAGTTTTCTTATGGCACATAAACATTGCACGAATATTTATGGTTTGTTTCTATTGAACACTTACCAATCATCAATTAAATTGCCTCCGTGTATAATGGAAAAAGCAAAAAAGAAGGACCTTAACATACTCAAGCCATTTAACTCCGCTTTACTTTGATATTAAATCCATTGGATGGTTTAAGTAAAGGAACCCCAACAGGGTTCAAAGACTTTTCACAAAGTTCTATACTCAGGGCATTAGTAACTTGGTCTTCTGTTTCGTTATTTACTGATGTTCAATTATGCCATGTTGACTACATACTGTTTCTAATGGTCAATACTTAACTGAAGTGTCACTCAGTTCAAAGCAACCAGGAAATGCTTTATATGCGTAACATGGATACATTCTTACAACAAACTTACTTCCTATTTCATAAGAGGAACCACCCTTTAGTAAGCTAACCTGATGGCACAATCCTTACTACACATACTTAGTACCATTTCTCAACAGAACGGCATAAGCAATTCAATTGCAGGAACCATCTCCTGCCAGTTAGCGTAGTGATTTTAGCTACAATATTGGGGGACAGCTCCTTGGTGTACAAAAGCGGTGTACATCCCTTTCAGACCATAACAATGAGCAAGTCACCTGGAAGAATCCAAGGGTTCACCTCATTGGTTTCCCATCTTTTAATGATTGCTGTTTTTCATTGCATAATGCTCAGTCTCTGAGAACTGTCGTTTCACATTGCTCACCCGGGTTTTCCAGGGTTTCAGGCAGGAAAGTATCTTTGGTCCCTGCTACTCAACTTAAGTTACCCGTTAAACTTTGAATGTCAACTCACAATCTTAGTCTTTAATTGTAACCCCCCAAAACTATGTAACAAGCACTTTAAAACACCCTCTTGATTAATGCTTGCCAAATTATTATTAGACTCCCCAAAATATTTCACCAGTGTTTCTCATTTTCAATATACCATTTTTATTTGGAACGGAAATATTTCATTGAAAGCACTCTATATGCACATGCAGAAGCATAGTTGTGCGCTATAAAGGAACAACCAAGTACATGAAGTATGTTACCCCCTCTGACCACAGCACGCCTCAGTAAGTATGACCATGGACACCTGACACTCATGTACATAAATAAAGTGTCGCAAACACTCTCCTATACAAAAAGGAGAAAAAACATTCTCATGAATTCTTATTCATTTTATATCTATTGAGTTGTATTTTTAATTATAGTAAATACTAAATTTTTAAAATCATTTCCGGATTATTTTCAAACAATTGAATATTCTGCTTATTTTCAAACTAAAATTTCAAATTAAATTCTATTTCTTCTTTGTCGTAGCCCAGCCACGACGATTCTATTACGGGGTCGTCAAATGGGAAAAGGTATGGAATGGAAGGAAACGGTAGACAGAGTCTTAAAGATATATAGACACGTTGCCGTGGCGTCCGCCCGAACCCATCTACTTCTAGAGATGTAGATGGGTTCGGGCGGACGCCACGGAAGTGTCCGCTGTGCCTTAGCCATGACCTCTCCGGCCTCCCCAAGCCTCCACCTTTATTCCTAGAAAAAATGGGGTCCATCAGCAATTCAGTTAAGTTTCCAAGGCAACTCATAGAAAACCCTTACCTCACCATTCAAATCAACCCTCCACTAATAAGAATCTAGCTTCCAGCCCCCTCCGGAGAGCTTCTGTGAGGCAAATAAGAACCGGGTGTGGCTCCTTGTTAACTAGGCAAATGAGGTGTGGTTTGGGCTCAGCACCTCTGACCAGATTGCAAAAGTACCCTGTTTATTTATTTGTTTAGTCGCCAACACTTCTTTAAACATTTTATGAAAAATTACAGGTTAGAGTAGAATAGAATAGAATTAATAAAATACAGTACAGAAGTAGCCCTTTAATTTAACAAAGGAAACAAATTAAAAAAAAAAATAAACGTACTAATGCTTTATGTGTAATTTACGTCGTCATGTTACGCCTTGATAAGAGACATTTACCTAATAAAGAAATGGTAATATCTTCGAAAGGAAACTGAAATTTTCATATTTGAAAATGTACGTTTCATCTCGACTAATGAAAGATTTGACAGGGATCTGGAATGTTGGTTTTCCATGCCTCCCTTCCCTGCGCTTTCTGTCCCTACCCTACTGTTTCTTTCTCCCCACCCACCCCCTTCCCCCCGCAACCCTTGCTCACAAGACAAAATTGGAAAATTCTGAAGCTTATATGCTCACTAATCGGACTCCATATTTACCACGGTGTTGGTCTTACCATCCTCATCCCCTATAGAGGTTACACTTAGTCTGATGAGTTCGTATGGCCTACATCTTCTACCTATGCCTCCAGCTTTCATTCTCACCTTGTGTTCCATTTTTTGACACTTTGTAAGACTGTTCACTGTCTTCTTTTCCATCCCTTAGACACTATCATGACATTCCCTTGAATAGTTCATGAAATACTTCCAAATGTTTAATTTGACCATCTGAACGGTATATCGATGCACTTCCATGTGTTATCTTCTTTATTCTGATTGGGCAGCACCACGGATTTCATGTGCATTTTAAGTTAGTTCTTATTGGATCTAGTGACATCCTACTCTTTTCTGACTCAAGGGAATTACTACACTAAAATGATAACACTAACAGATGCTCAAGAAACTACACGATAAATTTCAGAAAACAATATTTATTTATGGAAGAAAACATCTGTGTGAACTAACCAGATCTCTGTTTGCACTAGGCGGTTTATCAAGTTTTCTTATGGCACATAAACATTGCACGAATATTTATGGTTTGTTTCTATTGAACACTTACCAATCATCAATTAAATTGCCTCCGTGTATAATGGAAAAAGCAAAAAAGAAGGACCTTAACATACTCAAGCCATTTAACTCCGCTTTACTTTGATATTAAATCCATTGGATAGTTTAAGTAAAGGAACCCCAACAGGGTTCAAAGACTTTTCACAAAGTTCTATACTCAGGGCATTAGTAACTTGGTCTTCCGTTTCGTTATTTACTGATGTTCAATTATGCCATGTTGACTACATACTGTTTCTAATGGTCAATACTTAACTGAAGTGTCACTCAGTTCAAAGCAACCAGGAAATGCTTTATATGCGTAACATGGATACATTCTTACAACAAACTTACTTCCTATTTCATAAGAGGAACCACCCTTTAGTAAGCTAACCTGATGGCACAATCCTTACTACACATACTTAGTACCATTTCTCAACAGAACGGCATAAGCAATTCAATTGCAGGAACCATCTCCTGCCAGTTAGCGTAGTGATTTAAGCTACAATATTGGGGGACAGCTCCTTGGTGTACAAAAGCGGTGTACATCCCTTTCAGACCATAACAATGAGCCAGTCACCTGGAAGAATCCAAGGGTTCACCTCATTGGTTTCCCATCTTTTAATGATTGCTGTCCTTCATTGCATAATGCTCAGTCTCTGAGAACTGTCGTTTCACATTGCTCACCCGGTTTTTCCAGGGTTTCAGGCAGGAAAGTATCTTTGGTCCCTGCTACTCAACTTAAGTTACCCGTTAAACTTTGAATGTCAACTCACAATCTTAGTCTTTAATTGTAACCCCCCAAAACTATGTAACAAGCACTTTAAAACACCCTCTTGATTAATACTTGCCAAATTATTATTAGACTCTTCAAAATATTTCACCAGTGTTTCTCATTTTCAATATACCATTTTTATTTGGAACGGAAATATTTCCTTGAAAGCACTCTATATGCACATGCAGAAGCATAGTTGTGCGCTATAAAGGAACAACCAAGTACATGAAGTATGTTACCTCCTCTGACCACAGCACGCCTCAGTAAGTATGACCATGGACACCTGACACTCATGTACATAAATAAAGTGTCGCAAACACTCTCCTATACAAAAAGGAGAAAAAACATTCTCATGAATTCTTATTCATTTTATATCTATTGAGTTGTATTTTTAATTATAGTAAATACTAAATTTTTAAAATCATTTCCGGATTATTTTCAAACAATTGAATATTCTGCTTATTTTCAAACTAAAATTTCAAATTAAATTCTATTTCTTCTTTGTCGTAGCCCAGCCACGACGATTCTATTACGGGGTCGTCAAACGGGAAAAGGTATAAAATGGAAGGAAACGGTAGACAGAGTCTTAAAGATATATAGACACCTTGCCGTGGCGTCCGCCCGAACCCATCTACATCTAGAGATGTTACACTATAGAGGTTACACTTAGTCTGATGAGTTCGTATGGCCTACATCTTCTACCTATGCCTCCAGCTTTCATTCTCACCTTGTGTTCCATTTTTGGACACTTTGTAAGACTGTTCACTGTCTTCTTTTCCATCCCTTAGTTTTAAGTTAGTTCATTTTAAGTTAGTTCATCTAGAGATGTAGATGGGTTCATTTTAAGTTAGTTCATTTTAAGTTAGTTCATCTAGAGATGTAGATGGGTTCGGGCGGACGCCACGGAAGTGTCCGCTGTGCCTTAGCCATGACCTCTCCGGCCTCCCCAAGCCTCCACCTTTATTCCTAGAAAAAATGGGGTCCATCAGCAATTCAGTTAAGTTTCCAAGGCAACTCATAGAAAACCCTTACCTCACCATTCAAATCAACCTTCCACTAATAAGAATCTAGCTTCCAGCCCCCTCCGGAGAGCTTCTGTGAGGCAAATAAGAACCGGGTGTGGCTCCTTGTTAACTAGGCAAATGAGGTGTGGTTTGGGCTCAGCACCTCTGACCAGATTGCAAAAGTACCCTGTTTATTTATTTGTTTAGTCGCCAACACTTCTTTAAACATTTTATGAAAAATTACAGGTTAGAGTAGAATAAAATAGAATTAATAAAATACAGTACAGAAGTAGCCCTTTAATTTAACAAAGGAAACAAATTAAAAAAAAAAATAAACGTACTAATGCTTTATGTGTAATTTACGTCGTCATGTTACGCCTTGATAAGAGACATTTACCTAATAAAGAAATGGTAATATCTTCGCAAGGAAACTGAAATTTTCATATTTGAAAATGTACGTTTCATCTCGACTAATGAAAGATTTGACAGGGATCTGGAATGTTGGTTTTCCATGCCTCCCTTCCCTGCGCTTTCTGTCCCTACCCTACTGTTTCTTTCTCCCCACCCACCCCCTTCCCCCCCGCAACCCTTGCTCACAAGACAAAATTGGAAAATTCTGAAGCTTATATGCTCACTAATCGGACTCCATATTTACCACGGTGTTGGTCTTACCATCCTCATCCCCTATAGAGGTTACACTTAGTCTGATGAGTTCGTATGGCCTACATCTTCTACCTATGCCTCCAGCTTTCATTCTCACCTTGTGTTCCATTTTTGGACACTTTGTAAGACTGTTCACTGTCTTCTTTTCCATCCCTTAGACACTATCATGACATTCCCTTGAATAGTTCATGAAATACTTCCAAATGTTTAATTTGACCATCTGAACGGTATATCGATGCACTTCCATGTGTTATCTTCTTTATTCTGATTGGGCAGCACCACGGATTTCATGTGCATTTTAAGTTAGTTCTTATTGGATCTAGTGACATCCTACTCTTTTCTGACTCAAGGGAATTACTACACTAAAATGATAACATTAACAGATGCTCAAGAAACTACACGATAAATTTCAGAAAACAATATTTATTTATGGAAGAAAACATCTGTGTGAACTAACCAGATCTCTGTTTGCACTAGGCGGTTTATCAAGTTTTCTTATGGCACATAAACATTGCACGAATATTTATGGTTTGTTTCTATTGAACACTTACCAATCATCAATTAAATTGCCTCCGTGTATAATGGAAAAAGCAAAAAAGAAGGACCTTAACATACTCAAGCCATTTAACTCCGCTTTACTTTGATATTAAATCCATTGGATAGTTTAAGTAAAGGAACCCCAACAGGGTTCAAAGACTTTTCACAAAGTTCTATACTCAGGGCATTAGTAACTTGGTCTTCCGTTTCGTTATTTACTGATGTTCAATTATGCCATGTTGACTACATACTGTTTCTAATGGTCAATACTTAACTGAAGTGTCACTCAGTTCAAAGCAACCAGGAAATGCTTTATATGCGTAACATGGATACATTCTTACAACAAACTTACTTCCTATTTCATAAGAGGAACCACCCTTTAGTAAGCTAACCTGATGGCACAATCCTTACTACACATACTTAGTACCATTTCTCAACAGAACGGCATAAGCAATTCAATTGCAGGAACCATCTCCTGCCAGTTAGCGTAGTGATTTAGGCTACAATATTGAGGGACAGCTCCTTGGTGTACTAAAGCGGTGTACATCCCTTTCAGACCATAACAATGAGCAAGTCACCTGGAAGAATCCAAGGGTTCACCTCATTGGTTTCCCATCTTTTAATGATTGCTGTCCTTCATTGCATAATGCTCAGTCTCTGAGAACTGTCGTTTCACATTGCTCACCCGGTTTTTCCAGGGTTTCAGGCAGGAAAGTATCTTTGGTCCCTGCTACTCAACTTAAGTTACCCGTTAAACTTTGAATGTCAACTCACAATCTTAGTCTTTAATTGTAACCCCCCAAAACTATGTAACAAGCACTTTAAAACACCCTCTTGATTAATACTTGCCAAATTATTATTAGACTCCCCAAAATATTTCACCAGTGTTTCTCATTTTCAATATACCATTTTTATTTGGAACGGAAATATTTCATTGAAAGCACTCTATATGCACATGCAGAAGCATAGTTGTGCGCTATAAAGGAACAACCAAGTACATGAAGTATGTTACCTCCTCTGACCACAGCACGCCTCAGTAAGTATGACCATGGACACCTGACACTCATGTACATAAATAAAGTGTCGCAAACACTCTCCTATACAAAAAGGAGAAAAAACATTCTCATGAATTCTTATTCATTTTATATCTATTGAGTTGTATTTTTAATTATAGTAAATACTAAATTTTTAAAATCATTTCCGGATTATTTTCAAACAATTGAATATTCTGCTTATTTTCAAACTAAAATTTCAAATTAAATTCTATTTCTTCTTTGTCGTAGCCCAGCCACGACGATTCTATTACGGGGTCGTCAAACGGGAAAAGGTATGGAATGGAAGGAAACGGTAGACAGAGTCTTAAAGATATATAGACACGTTGCCGTGGCGTCCGCCCGAACCCATCTACATCTAGAGATGTAGATGGGTTCGGGCGGACGCCACGGAAGTGTCCGCTGTGCCTTAGCCATGACCTCTCCGGCCTCCCCAAGTCTCCACCTTTATTCCTAGAAAAAATGGGGTCCATCAGCAATTCAGTTAAGTTTCCAAGGCAACTCATAGAAAACCCTTACCTCACCATTCAAATCAACCTTCCACTAATAAGAATCTAGCTTCCAGCCCCTCCGGAGAGCTTCTGTGAGGCAAATAAGAACCGGGTGTGGCTCCTTGTTAACTAGGCAAATGAGGTGTGGTTTGGGCTCAGCACCTCTGACCAGATTGCAAAAGTACCCTGTTTATTTATTTGTTTAGTCGCCAACACTTCTTTAAACATTTTATGAAAAATTACAGGTTAAAGTAGAATAGAATAGAATTAATAAAATACAGTACAGAAGTAGCCCTTTAATTTAACAAAGGAAACAAATTAAAAAAAAAATAAACGTACTAATCCTTTATGTGTAATTTACGTCGTCATGTTACGCCTTGATAAGAGACATTTACCTAATAAAGAAATGGTAATATCTTCGCAAGGAAACTGAAATTTTCATATTTGAAAATGTACGTTTCATCTCGACTAATGAAAGATTTGACAGGGATCTGGAATGTTGGTTTTCCTTGCCTCCCTTCCCTGCGCTTTCTGTCCCTACCCTACTGTTTCTTTCTCTCCCCCTCTTCCCCCCCGCAACCCTTGCTCACAAGACAAAATTGGAAAATTCTGAAGCTTATATGCTCACTAATCGGACTCCATATTTACCACGGTGTTGGTCTTACCATCCTCATCCCCTATAGAGGTTACACTTATTCTGATGAGTTCGTATGGCCTACATCTTCTACCTATGCCTCCAGCTTTCATTCTCACCTTGTGTTCCATTTTTGGACACTTTGTAAGACTGTTCACTGTCTTCTTTTCCATCCCTTAGACACTATCATGACATTCCCTTGAATAGTTCATGAAATACTTCCAAATGTTTAATTTGACCATCTGAACGGTATATCGATGCACTTCCATGTGTTATCTTCTTTATTCTGATTGGGCAGCACCACGGATTTCATGTGCATTTTAAGTTAGTTCTTATTGGATCTAGTGACATCCTAGTCTTTTCTGACTCAAGGGAATTACTACACTAAAATGATAACACTAACAGATGCTCAAGAAACTACACGATAAATTTCAGAAAACAATATTTATTTATGGAAGAAAACATCTGTGTGATCTAACCAGATCTCTGTTTGCACTAGGCGGTTTATCAAGTTTTCTTATGGCACATAAACATTGCACGAATATTTATGGTTAGTTTCTATTGAACACTTACCAATCATCAATTAAATTGCCTCCGTGTATAATGGAAAAAGCAAAAAAGAAGGACCTTAACATACTCAAGCCATTTAACTCCGCTTTACTTTGATATTAAATCCATTGGATAGTTTAAGTAAAGGAACCCCAACAGGGTTCAAAGACTTTTCACAAAGTTCTATACTCAGGGCATTAGTCACTTGGTCTTCCGTTTCGTTATTTACTGATGTTCAATTATGCCATGTTGACTACATACTGTTTCTAATGGTCAATACTTAACTGAAGTGTCACTCAGTTCAAAGCAACCAGGAAATGCTTTATATGCGTAACATGGATACATTCTTACAACAAACTTACTTCCTATTTCATAAGAGGAACCACCCTTTAGTAAGCTAACCTGATGGCACAATCCTTACTACACATACTTAGTACCATTTCTCAACAGAACGGCATAAGCAATTCAATTGCAGGAACCATCTCCTGCCAGTTAGCGTAGTGATTTAGGCTACAATATTGAGGGACAGCTCCTTGGTGTACAAAAGCGGTGTACATCCCTTTCAGACCATAACAATGAGCAAGTCACCTGGAAGAATCCAAGGGTTCACCTCATTGGTTTCCCATCTTTTAATGATTGCTGTCCTTCATTGCATAATGCTCAGTCTCTGAGAACTGTCGTTTCACATTGCTCACCCGGTTTTTCCAGGGTTTCAGGCAGGAAAGTATCTTTGGTCCCTGCTACTCAACTTAAGTTACCCGTTAAACTTTGAATGTCAACTCACAATCTTAGTCTTTAATTGTAACCCCCCAAAACTATGTAACAAGCACTTTAAAACACCCTCTTGATTAATGCTTGCCAAATTATTATTAGACTCCCCAAAATATTTCACCAGTGTTTCTCATTTTCAATATACCATTTTTATTTGGAACGGAAATATTTCATTGAAAGCACTCTATATGCACATGCAGAAGCATAGTTGTGCGCTATAAAGGAACAACCAAGTACATGAAGTATGTTACCTCCTCTGACCACAGCACGCCTCAGTAAGTATGACCATGGACACCTGACACTCATGTACATAAATAAAGTGTCGCAAACACTCTCCTATACAAAAAGGAGAAAAAACATTCTCATGAATTCTTATTCATTTTATATCTATTGAGTTGTATTTTTAATTATAGTAAATACTAAATTTTTAAAATCATTTCCGGATTATTTTCAAACAATTGTATATTCTGCTTATTTTCAAACTAAAATTTCAAATTAAATTCTATTTCTTCTTTGTCGTAGCCCAGCCACGACGATTCTATTACGGGGTCGTCAAACGGGAAAAGGTATGGAATGGAAGTAAACGGTAGACAGAGTCTTAAAGATATATAGACACGTTGCCGTGGCGTCCGCCCGAACCCATCTACATAGATGTAGATGGGTTCGGGCGGACGCCACGGAAGTGTCCGCTGTGCCTTAGCCATGACCTCTCCGGCCTCCCCAAGCCTCCACCTTTATTCCTAGAAAAAATGGGGTCCATCAACAATTCAGTTAAGTTTCCAAGGCAACTCATAGAAAACCCTTACCTCACCATTCAAATCAACCTTCCACTAATAAGAATCTAGCTTCCAGCCCCCTCCGGAGAGCTTCTGTGAGGCAAATAAGAACCGGGTGTGGCTCCTTGTTAACTAGGCAAATGAGGTGTGGTTTGGGCTCAGCACCTCTGACCAGATTGCAAAAGTACCCTGTTTATTTATTTGTTTAGTCGCCAACACTTCTTTAAACATTTTATGAAAAATTACAGGTTAGAGGAGAATAGAATAGAATTAATAAAATACAGTACAGAAGTAGCCCTTTAATTTAACAAAGGAAACAAATTAAAAAAAATAATAAACGTACTAATGCTTTATGTGTAATTTACGTCGTCATGTTACGCCTTGATAAGAGACATTTACCTAATAAAGAAATGGTAATATCTTCGCAAGGAAACTGAAATTTTCATATTTGAAAATGTACGTTTCATCTCGACTAATGAAAGATTTGACAGGGATCTGGAATGTTGGTTTTCCTTGCCTCCCTTCCCTGCGCTTTCTGTCCCTACCCTACTGTTTCTTTCTCCCCCCCCCTTCCCCCCCGCAACCCTTGCTCACAAGACAAAATTGGAAAATTCTGAAGCTTATATGCTCACTAATCGGACTCCATATTTACCACGGTGTTGGTCTTACCATCCTCATCCCCTATAGAGGTTACACTTTGTCTGATGAGTTCGTATGGCCTACATCTTCTACCTATGCCTCCAGCTTTCATTCTCACCTTGTGTTCCATTTTTGGACACTTTGTAAGACTGTTCACTGTCTTCTTTTCCATCCCTTAGACACTATCATGACATTCCCTTGAATAGTTCATGAAATACTTCCAAATGTTTAATTTGACCATCTGAACGGTATATCGATGCACTTCCATGAGTTATCTTCTTTATTCTGATTGGGCAGCACCACGGATTTCATGTGCATTTTAAGTTAGTTCTTATTGGATCTAGTGACATCCTAGTCTTTTCTGACTCAAGGGAATTACTACACTAAAATGATAACACTAACAGATGCTCAAGAAACTACACGATAAATTTCAGAAAACAATATTTATTTATGGAAGAAAACATCTGTGTGAACTAACCAGATCTCTGTTTGCACTAGGCGGTTTATCAAGTTTTCTTATGGCACATAAACATTGCGCGAATATTTATGGTTTGTTTCTATTGAACACTTACCAATCATCAATTAAATTGCCTCCGTGTATAATGGAAAAAGCAAAAAAGAAGGACCTTAACATACTCAAGCCATTTAACTCCGCTTTACTTTGATATTAAATCCATTGGATAGTTTAAGTAAAGGAACCCCAACAGGGTTCAAAGACTTTTCACAAAGTTCTATACTCAGGGCATTAGTAACTTGGTCTTCCGTTTCGTTATTTACTGATGTTCAATTATGCCATGTTGACTACATACTGTTTCTAATGGTGAATACTTAACTGAAGTGTCACTCAGTTCAAAGCAACCAGGAAATGCTTTATATGCGTAACATGGATACATTCTTACAACAAACTTACTTCCTATTTCATAAGAGGAACCACCCTTTAGTAAGCTAACCTGATGGCACAATCCTTACTACACATACTTAGTACCATTTCTCAACAGAACGGCATAAGCAATTCAATTGCAGGAACCATCTCCTGCCAGTTAGCGTAGTGATTTAGGCTACAATATTGAGGGACAGCTCCTTGGTGTACAAAAGCGGTGTACATCCCTTTCAGACCATAACAATGAGCAAGTCACCTGGAAGAATCCAAGGGTTCACCTCATTGGTTTCCCATCTTTTAATGATTGCTGTCCTTCATTGCATAATGCTCAGTCTCTGAGAACTGTCGTTTCACATTGCTCACCCGGTTTTTCCAGGGTTTCAGGCAGGAAAGTATCTTTGGTCCCTGCTACTCAACTTAAGTTACCCGTTAAACTTTGAATGTCAACTCACAATCTTAGTCTTTAATTGTAACCCCCCAAAACTATGTAACAAGCACTTTAAAACACCCTCTTGATTAATACTTGCCAAATTATTTTAGACTCCCCAAAATATTTCACCAGTGTTTCTCATTTTCAATATACCATTTTTATTTGGAACGGAAATATTTCATTGAAAGCACTCTATATGCACATGCAGAAGCATAGTTGTGCGCTATAAAGGAACAACCAAGTACATGAAGTATGTTACCTCCTCTGACCACAGCACGCCTCAGTAAGTATGACCATGGACACCTGACACTCATGTACATAAATAAAGTGTCGCAAACACTCTCCTATACAAAAAGGAGAAAAAACATTCTCATGAATTCTTATTCATTTTATATCTATTGAGTTGTATTTTTAATTATAGTAAATACTAAATTTTTAAAATCATTTCCGGATTATTTTCAAACAATTGTATATTCTGCTTATTTTCAAACTAAAATTTCAAATTAAATTCTATTTCTTCTTTGTCGTAGCCCAGCCACGACGATTCTATTACGGGGTCGTCAAACGGGAAAAGGTATGGAATGGAAGGAAACGGTAGACAGAGTCTTAAAGATATATAGACACGTTGCCGTGGCGTCCGCCCGAACCCATCTACATAGATGTAGATGGGTTCGGGCGGACGCCACGGAAGTGTCCGCTGTGCCTTAGCCATGACCTCTCCGGCCTCCCCAAGCCTCCACCTTTATTCCTAGAAAAAATGGGGTCCATCAACAATTCAGTTAAGTTTCCAAGGCAACTCATAGAAAACCCTTACCTCACCATTCAAATCAACCTTCCACTAATAAGAATCTAGCTTCCAGCCCCCTCCGGAGAGCTTCTGTGAGGCAAATAAGAACCGGGTGTGGCTCCTTGTTAACTAGGCAAATGAGGTGTGGTTTGGGCTCAGCACCTCTGACCAGATTGCAAAAGTACCCTGTTTATTTATTTGTTTAGTCGCCAACACTTCTTTAAACATTTTATGAAAAATTACAGGTTAGAGGAGAATAGAATAGAATTAATAAAATACAGTACAGAAGTAGCCCTTTAATTTAACAAAGGAAACAAATTAAAAAAAATAATAAACGTACTAATGCTTTATGTGTAATTTACGTCGTCATGTTACGCCTTGATAAGAGACATTTACCTAATAAAGAAATGGTAATATCTTCGCAAGGAAACTGAAATTTTCATATTTGAAAATGTACGTTTCATCTCGACTAATGAAAGATTTGACAGGGATCTGGAATGTTGGTTTTCCTTGCCTCCCTTCCCTGCGCTTTCTGTCCCTACCCTACTGTTTCTTTCTCCCCCCCCTTCCCCCCCGCAACCCTTGCTCACAAGACAAAATTGGAAAATTCTGAAGCTTATATGCTCACTAATCGGACTCCATATTTACCACGGTGTTGGTCTTACCATCCTCATCCCCTATAGAGGTTACACTTTGTCTGATGAGTTCGTATGGCCTACATCTTCTACCTATGCCTCCAGCTTTCATTCTCACCTTGTGTTCCATTTTTGGACACTTTGTAAGACTGTTCACTGTCTTCTTTTCCATCCCTTAGACACTATCATGACATTCCCTTGAATAGTTCATGAAATACTTCCAAATGTTTAATTTGACCATCTGAACGGTATATCGATGCACTTCCATGAGTTATCTTCTTTATTCTGATTGGGCAGCACCACGGATTTCATGTGCATTTTAAGTTAGTTCTTATTGGATCTAGTGACATCCTAGTCTTTTCTGACTCAAGGGAATTACTACACTAAAATGATAACACTAACAGATGCTCAAGAAACTACACGATAAATTTCAGAAAACAATATTTATTTATGGAAGAAAACATCTGTGTGAACTAACCAGATCTCTGTTTGCACTAGGCGGTTTATCAAGTTTTCTTATGGCACATAAACATTGCGCGAATATTTATGGTTTGTTTCTATTGAACACTTACCAATCATCAATTAAATTGCCTCCGTGTATAATGGAAAAAGCAAAAAAGAAGGACCTTAACATACTCAAGCCATTTAACTCCGCTTTACTTTGATATTAAATCCATTGGATAGTTTAAGTAAAGGAACCCCAACAGGGTTCAAAGACTTTTCACAAAGTTCTATACTCAGGGCATTAGTAACTTGGTCTTCCGTTTCGTTATTTACTGATGTTCAATTATGCCATGTTGACTACATACTGTTTCTAATGGTGAATACTTAACTGAAGTGTCACTCAGTTCAAAGCAACCAGGAAATGCTTTATATGCGTAACATGGATACATTCTTACAACAAACTTACTTCCTATTTCATAAGAGGAACCACCCTTTAGTAAGCTAACCTGATGGCACAATCCTTACTACACATACTTAGTACCATTTCTCAACAGAACGGCATAAGCAATTCAATTGCAGGAACCATCTCCTGCCAGTTAGCGTAGTGATTTAGGCTACAATATTGAGGGACAGCTCCTTGGTGTACAAAAGCGGTGTACATCCCTTTCAGACCATAACAATGAGCAAGTCACCTGGAAGAATCCAAGGGTTCACCTCATTGGTTTCCCATCTTTTAATGATTGCTGTCCTTCATTGCATAATGCTCAGTCTCTGAGAACTGTCGTTTCACATTGCTCACCCGGTTTTTCCAGGGTTTCAGGCAGGAAAGTATCTTTGGTCCCTGCTACTCAACTTAAGTTACCCGTTAAACTTTGAATGTCAACTCACAATCTTAGTCTTTAATTGTAACCCCCCAAAACTATGTAACAAGCACTTTAAAACACCCTCTTGATTAATACTTGCCAAATTATTATTAGACTCCCCAAAATATTTCACCAGTGTTTCTCATTTTCAATATACCATTTTTATTTGGAACGGAAATATTTCATTGAAAGCACTCTATATGCACATGCAGAAGCATAGTTGTGCGCTATAAAGGAACAACCAAGTACATGAAGTATGTTACCTCCTCTGACCACAGCACGCCTCAGTAAGTATGACCATGGACACCTGACACTCATGTACATAAATAAAGTGTCGCAAACACTCTCCTATACAAAAAGGAGAAAAAACATTCTCATGAATTCTTATTCATTTTATATCTATTGAGTTGTATTTTTAATTATAGTAAATACTAAATTTTTAAAATCATTTCCGGATTATTTTCAAACAATTGAATATTCTGCTTATTTTCAAACTAAAATTTCAAATTAAATTCTATTTCTTCTTTGTCGTAGCCCAGCCACGACGATTCTATTACGGGGTCGTCAAACGGGAAAAGGTATGGAATGGAAGGAAACGGTAGACAGAGTCTTAAAGATATATAGACACGTTGCCGTGGCGTCCGCCCGAACCCATCTACATCTAGAGATGTATATGGGTTCGGGCGGACGCCACGGAAGTGTCCGCTGTGCCTTAGCCATGACCTCTCCGGCCTCCCCAAGCCTCCACCTTTATTCCTAGAAAAAATGGGGTCCATCAGCAATTCAGTTAAGTTTCCAAGGCAACTCATAGAAAACCCTTACCTCACCATTCAAATCAACCTTCCACTAATAAGAATCTAGCTTCCAGCCCCCTCCGGAGAGCTTCTGTGAGGCAAATAAGAACCGGGTGTGGCTCCTTGTTAACTAGGCAAATGAGGTGTGGTTTGGGCTCAGCACCTCTGACCAGATTGCAAAAGTACCCTGTTTATTTATTTGTTTAGTCGCCAACACTTCTTTAAACATTTTATGAAAAATTACAGGTTAGAGTAGAATAGAATAGAATTAATAAAATACAGTACAGAAGTAGCCCTTTAATTTAACAAAGAAAACAAATTAAAAAAAAAATAAACGTACTAATGCTTTATGTGTAATTTACGTCGTCATGTTACGCCTTGATAAGAGACATTTACCTAATAAAGAAATGGTAATATCTTCGCAAGGAAACTGAAATTTTCATATTTGAAAATGTACGTTTCATCTCGACTAATGAAAGATTTGACAGGGATCTGGAATGTTGGTTTTCCATGCCTCCCTTCCCTGCGCTTTCTGTCCCTACCCTACTGTTTCTTTCTCCCCACCCACCCCCTTCACCCCCGCAACCCTTGCTCACAAGACAAAATTGGAAAATTCTGAAGCTTATATGCTCACTAATCGGACTCCATATTTACCACGGTGTTGGTCTTACCATCCTCATCCCCTATAGAGGTTACACTTAGTCTGATGAGTTCGTATGGCCTACATCTTCTACCTATGCCTCCAGCTTTCATTCTCACCTTGTGTTCCATTTTTGGACACTTTGTAAGACTGTTCACTGTCTTCTTTTCCATCCCTTAGACACTATCATGACATTCCCTTGAATAGTTCATGAAATACTTCCAAATGTTTAATTTGACCATCTGAACGGTATATCGATGCACTTCCATGTGTTATCTTCTTTATTCTGATTGGGCAGCACCACGGATTTCATGTGCATTTTAAGTTAGTTCTTATTGGATCTAGTGACATCCTAGTCTTTTCTGACTCAAGGGAATTACTACACTAAAATGATAACACTAACAGATGCTCAAGAAACTACACGATAAATTTCAGAAAACAATATTTATTTATGGAAGAAAACATCTGTGTGAACTAACCAGATCTCTGTTTGCACTAGGCGGTTTATCAAGTTTTCTTATGGCACATAAACATTGCACGAATATTTATGGTTTGTTTCTATTGAACACTTACCAATCATCAATTAAATTGCCTCCGTGTATAATGGAAAAAGCAAAAAAGAAGGACCTTAACATACTCAAGCCATTTAACTCCGCTTTACTTTGATATTAAATCCATTGGATGGTTTAAGTAAAGGAACCCCAACAGGGTTCAAAGACTTTTCACAAAGTTCTATACTCAGGGCATTAGTAACTTGGTCTTCTGTTTCGTTATTTACTGATGTTCAATTATGCCATGTTGACTACATACTGTTTCTAATGGTCAATACTTAACTGAAGTGTCACTCAGTTCAAAGCAACCAGGAAATGCTTTATATGCGTAACATGGATACATTCTTACAACAAACTTACTTCCTATTTCATAAGAGGAACCACCCTTTAGTAAGCTAACCTGATGGCACAATCCTTACTACACATACTTAGTACCATTTCTCAACAGAACGGCATAAGCAATTCAATTGCAGGAACCATCTCCTGCCAGTTAGCGTAGTGATTTAAGCTACAATATTGGGGGACAGCTCCTTGGTGTACAAAAGCGGTGTACATCCCTTTCAGACCATAACAATGAGCAAGTCACCTGGAAGAATCCAAGGGTTCACCTCATTGGTTTCCCATCTTTTAATGATTGCTGTCCTTCATTGCATAATGCTCAGTCTCTGAGAACTGTCGTTTCACATTGCTCACCCGGTTTTTCCAGGGTTTCAGGCAGGAAAGTATCTTTGGTCCCTGCTACTCAACTTAAGTTACCCGTTAAACTTTGAATGTCAACTCACAATCTTAGTCTTTAATTGTAACCCCCCAAAACTATGTAACAAGCACTTTAAAACACCCTCTTGATTAATACTTGCCAAATTATTATTAGACTCCCCAAAATATTTCACCAGTGTTTCTCATTTTCAATATACCATTTTTATTTGGAACGGAAATATTTCATTGAAAGCACTCTATATGCACATGCAGAAGCATAGTTGTGCGCTATAAAGGAACAACCAAGTACATGAAGTATGTTACCTCCTCTGACCACAGCACGCCTCAGTAAGTATGACCATGGACACCTGACACTCATGTACATAAATAAAGTGTCGCAAACACTCTCCTATACAAAAAGGAGAAAAAACATTCTCATGAATTCTTATTCATTTTATATCTATTGAGTTGTATTTTTAATTATAGTAAATACTAAATTTTTAAAATCATTTCCGGATTATTTTCAAACAATTGAATATTCTGCTTATTTTCAAACTAAAATTTCAAATTAAATTCTATTTCTTCTTTGTCGTAGCCCAGCCACGACGATTCTATTACGGGGTCGTCAAACGGGAAAAGGTATGGAATGGAAGGAAACGGTAGACAGAGTCTTAAAGATATATAGACACGTTGCCGTGGCGTCCGCCCGAACCCATCTACATCTAGAGATGTAGATGGGTTCGGGCGGACGCCACGGAAGTGTCCGCTGTGCCTTAGCCATGACCTCTCCGGCCTCCCCAAGCCTCCACCTTTATTCCTAGAAAAAATGGGGTCCATCAGCAATTCAGTTAAGTTTCCAAGGCAACTCATAGAAAACCCTTACCTCACCATTCAAATCAACCTTCCACTAATAAGAATCTAGCTTCCAGCCCCCTCCGGAGAGCTTCTGTGAGGCAAATAAGAACCGGGTGTGGCTCCTTGTTAACTAGGCAAATGAGGTGTGGTTTGGGCTCAGCACCTCTGACCAGATTGCAAAAGTACCCTGTTTATTTATTTGTTTAGTCGCCAACACTTCTTTAAACATTTTATGAAAAATTACAGGTTAGAGTAGAATAGAATAGAATTAATAAAATACAGTACAGAAGTAGCCCTTTAATTTAACAAAGAAAACAAATTAAAAAAAAAATAAACGTACTAATGCTTTATGTGTAATTTACGTCGTCATGTTACGCCTTGATAAGAGACATTTACCTAATAAAGAAATGGTAATATCTTCGCAAGGAAACTGAAATTTTCATATTTGAAAATGTACGTTTCATCTCGACTAATGAAAGATTTGACAGGGATCTGGAATGTTGGTTTTCCATGCCTCCCTTCCCTGCGCTTTCTGTCCCTACCCTACTGTTTCTTTCTCCCCACCCACCCCCTTCACCCCCGCAACCCTTGCTCACAAGACAAAATTGGAAAATTCTGAAGCTTATATGCTCACTAATCGGACTCCATATTTACCACGGTGTTGGTCTTACCATCCTCATCCCCTATAGAGGTTACACTTAGTCTGATGAGTTCGTATGGCCTACATCTTCTACCTATGCCTCCAGCTTTCATTCTCACCTTGTGTTCCATTTTTGGACACTTTGTAAGACTGTTCACTGTCTTCTTTTCCATCCCTTAGACACTATCATGACATTCCCTTGAATAGTTCATGAAATACTTCCAAATGTTTAATTTGACCATCTGAACGGTATATCGATGCACTTCCATGTGTTATCTTCTTTATTCTGATTGGGCAGCACCACGGATTTCATGTGCATTTTAAGTTAGTTCTTATTGGATCTAGTGACATCCTACTCTTTTCTGACTCAAGGGAATTACTACACTAAAATGATAACACTAACAGATGCTCAAGAAACTACACGATAAATTTCAGAAAACAATATTTATTTATGGAAGAAAACATCTGTGTGAACTAACCAGATCTCTGTTTGCACTAGGCGGTTTATCAAGTTTTCTTATGGCACATAAACATTGCACGAATATTTATGGTTTGTTTCTATTGAACACTTACCAATCATCAATTAAATTGCCTCCGTGTATAATGGAAAAAGCAAAAAAGAAGGACCTTAACATACTCAAGCCATTTAACTCCGCTTTACTTTGATATTAAATCCATTGGATGGTTTAAGTAAAGGAACCCCAACAGGGTTCAAAGACTTTTCACAAAGTTCTATACTCAGGGCATTAGTAACTTGGTCTTCTGTTTCGTTATTTACTGATGTTCAATTATGCCATGTTGACTACATACTGTTTCTAATGGTCAATACTTAACTGAAGTGTCACTCAGTTCAAAGCAACCAGGAAATGCTTTATATGCGTAACATGGATACATTCTTACAACAAACTTACTTCCTATTTCATAAGAGGAACCACCCTTTAGTAAGCTAACCTGATGGCACAATCCTTACTACACATACTTAGTACCATTTCTCAACAGAACGGCATAAGCAATTCAATTGCAGGAACCATCTCCTGCCAGTTAGCGTAGTGATTTAAGCTACAATATTGGGGGACAGCTCCTTGGTGTACAAAAGCGGTGTACATCCCTTTCAGACCATAACAATGAGCAAGTCACCTGGAAGAATCCAAGGGTTCACCTCATTGGTTTCCCATCTTTTAATGATTGCTGTCCTTCATTGCATAATGCTCAGTCTCTGAGAACTGTCGTTTCACATTGCTCACCCGGTTTTTCCAGGGTTTCAGGCAGGAAAGTATCTTTGGTCCCTGCTACTCAACTTAAGTTACCCGTTAAACTTTGAATGTCAACTCACAATCTTAGTCTTTAATTGTAACCCCCCAAAACTATGTAACAAGCACTTTAAAACACCCTCTTGATTAATACTTGCCAAATTATTATTAGACTCCCCAAAATATTTCACCAGTGTTTCTCATTTTCAATATACCATTTTTATTTGGAACGGAAATATTTCCTTGAAAGCACTCTATATGCACATGCAGAAGCATAGTTGTGCGCTATAAAGGAACAACCAAGTACATGAAGTATGTTACCTCCTCTGACCACAGCACGCCTCAGTAAGTATGACCATGGACACCTGACACTCATGTACATAAATAAAGTGTCGCAAACACTCTCCTATACAAAAAGGAGAAAAAACATTCTCATGAATTCTTATTCATTTTATATCTATTGAGTTGTATTTTTAATTATAGTAAATACTAAATTTTTAAAATCATTTCCGGATTATTTTCAAACAATTGAATATTCTGCTTATTTTCAAACTAAAATTTCAAATTAAATTCTATTTCTTCTTTGTCGTAGCCCAGCCACGACGATTCTATTACGGGGTCGTCAAACGGGAAAAGGTATGGAATGGAAGGAAACGGTAGACAGAGTCTTAAAGATATATAGACACGTTGCCGTGGCGTCCGCCCGAACCCATCTACATCTAGAGATGTAGATGGGTTCGGGCGGACGCCACGGAAGTGTCCGCTGTGCCTTAGCCATGACCTCTCCGGCCTCCCCAAGCCTCCACCTTTATTCCTAGAAAAAATGGGGTCCATCAGCAATTCAGTTAAGTTTCCAAGGCAACTCATAGAAAACCCTTACCTCACCATTCAAATCAACCTTCCACTAATAAGAATCTAGCTTCCAGCCCCCTCCGGAGAGCTTCTGTGAGGCAAATAAGAACCGGGTGTGGCTCCTTGTTAACTAGGCAAATGAGGTGTGGTTTGGGCTCAGCACCTCTGACCAGATTGCAAAAGTACCCTGTTTATTTATTTGTTTAGTCGCCAACACTTCTTTAAACATTTTATGAAAAATTACAGGTTAGAGTAGAATAGAATAGAATTAATAAAATACAGTACAGAAGTAGCCCTTTAATTTAACAAAGAAAACAAATTAAAAAAAAAATAAACGTACTAATGCTTTATGTGTAATTTACGTCGTCATGTTACGCCTTGATAAGAGACATTTACCTAATAAAGAAATGGTAATATCTTCGCAAGGAAACTGAAATTTTCATATTTGAAAATGTACGTTTCATCTCGACTAATGAAAGATTTGACAGGGATCTGGAATGTTGGTTTTCCATGCCTCCCTTCCCTGCGCTTTCTGTCCCTACCCTACTGTTTCTTTCTCCCCACCCACCCCCTTCACCCCCGCAACCCTTGCTCACAAGACAAAATTGGAAAATTCTGAAGCTTATATGCTCACTAATCGGACTCCATATTTACCACGGTGTTGGTCTTACCATCCTCATCCCCTATAGAGGTTACACTTAGTCTGATGAGTTCGTATGGCCTACATCTTCTACCTATGCCTCCAGCTTTCATTCTCACCTTGTGTTCCATTTTTGGACACTTTGTAAGACTGTTCACTGTCTTCTTTTCCATCCCTTAGACACTATCATGACATTCCCTTGAATAGTTCATGAAATACTTCCACATGTTTAATTTGACCATCTGAACGGTATATCGATGCACTTCCATGTGTTATCTTCTTTATTCTGATTGGGCAGCACCACGGATTTCATGTGCATTTTAAGTTAGTTCTTATTGGATCTAGTGACATCCTACTCTTTTCTGACTCAAGGGAATTACTACACTAAAATGATAACACTAACAGATGCTCAAGAAACTACACGATAAATTTCAGAAAACAATATTTATTTATGGAAGAAAACATCTGTGTGAACTAACCAGATCTCTGTTTGCACTAGGCGGTTTATCAAGTTTTCTTATGGCACATAAACATTGCACGAATATTTATGGTTTGTTTCTATTGAACACTTACCAATCATCAATTAAATTGCCTCCGTGTATAATGGAAAAAGCAAAAAAGAAGGACCTTAACATACTCAAGCCATTTAACTCCGCTTTACTTTGATATTAAATCCATTGGATGGTTTAAGTAAAGGAACCCCAACAGGGTTCAAAGACTTTTCACAAAGTTCTATACTCAGGGCATTAGTAACTTGGTCTTCTGTTTCGTTATTTACTGATGTTCAATTATGCCATGTTGACTACATACTGTTTCTAATGGTCAATACTTAACTGAAGTGTCACTCAGTTCAAAGCAACCAGGAAATGCTTTATATGCGTAACATGGATACATTCTTACAACAAACTTACTTCCTATTTCATAAGAGGAACCACCCTTTAGTAAGCTAACCTGATGGCACAATCCTTACTACACATACTTAGTACCATTTCTCAACAGAACGGCATAAGCAATTCAATTGCAGGAACCATCTCCTGCCAGTTAGCGTAGTGATTTAAGCTACAATATTGGGGGACAGCTCCTTGGTGTACAAAAGCGGTGTACATCCCTTTCAGACCATAACAATGAGCAAGTCACCTGGAAGAATCCAAGGGTTCACCTCATTGGTTTCCCATCTTTTAATGATTGCTGTCCTTCATTGCATAATGCTCAGTCTCTGAGAACTGTCGTTTCACATTGCTCACCCGGTTTTTCCAGGGTTTCAGGCAGGAAAGTATCTTTGGTCCCTGCTACTCAACTTAAGTTACCCGTTAAACTTTGAATGTCAACTCACAATCTTAGTCTTTAATTGTAACCCCCCAAAACTATGTAACAAGCACTTTAAAACACCCTCTTGATTAATACTTGCCAAATTATTATTAGACTCCCCAAAATATTTCACCAGTGTTTCTCATTTTCAATATACCATTTTTATTTGGAACGGAAATATTTCCTTGAAAGCACTCTATATGCACATGCAGAAGCATAGTTGTGCGCTATAAAGGAACAACCAAGTACATGAAGTATGTTACCTCCTCTGACCACAGCACGCCTCAGTAAGTATGACCATGGACACCTGACACTCATGTACATAAATAAAGTGTCGCAAACACTCTCCTATACAAAAAGGAGAAAAAACATTCTCATGAATTCTTATTCATTTTATATCTATTGAGTTGTATTTTTAATTATAGTAAATACTAAATTTTTAAAATCATTTCCGGATTATTTTCAAACAATTGAATATTCTGCTTATTTTCAAACTAAAATTTCAAATTAAATTCTATTTCTTCTTTGTCGTAGCCCAGCCACGACGATTCTATTACGGGGTCGTCAAACGGGAAAAGGTATGGAATGGAAGGAAACGGTAGACAGAGTCTTAAAGATATATAGACACGTTGCCGTGGCGTCCGCCCGAACCCATCTACATCTAGAGATGTAGATGGGTTCGGGCGGACGCCACGGAAGTGTCCGCTTTGCCTTAGCCATGACCTCTCCGGCCTCCCCAAGCCTCCACCTTTATTCCTAGAATAAATGGGGTCCATCAGCAATTCAGTTAAGTTTCCAAGGCAACTCATAGAAAACCCTTACCTCACCATTCAAATCAACCCTCCACTAATAAGAATCTAGCTTCCAGCCCCCTCCGGAGAGCTTCTGTGAGGCAAATAAGAACCGGGTGTGGCTCCTTGTTAACTAGGCAAATGAGGTGTGGTTTGGGCTCAGCACCTCTGACCAGATTGCAAAAGTACCCTGTTTATTTATTTGTTTAGTCGCCAACACTTCTTTAAACATTTTATGAAAAATTACAGGTTAGAGTAGAATAGAATAGAATTAATAAAATACAGTACAGAAGTAGCCCTTTAATTTAACAAAGGAAACAAATTAAAAAAAAAATAAACGTACTAATGCTTTATGTGTAATTTACGTCGTCATGTTACGCCTTGATAAGAGACATTTACCTAATAAAGAAATGGTAATATCTTCGCAAGGAAACTGAAATTTTCATATTTGAAAATGTACGTTTCATCTCGACTAATGAAAGATTTGACAGGGATCTGGAATGTTGGTTTTCCATGCCTCCCTTCCCTGCGCTTTCTGTCCCTACCCTACTGTTTCTTTCTCCCCACCCACCCCCTTCACCCCCGCAACCCTTGCTCACAAGACAAAATTGGAAAATTCTGAAGCTTATATGCTCACTAATCGGACTCCATATTTACCACGGTGTTGGTCTTACCATCCTCATCCCCTATAGAGGTTACACTTAGTCTGATGAGTTCGTATGGCCTACATCTTCTACCTATGCCTCCAGCTTTCATTCTCACCTTGTGTTCCATTTTTGGACACTTTGTAAGACTGTTCACTGTCTTCTTTTCCATCCCTTAGACACTATCATGACATTCCCTTGAATAGTTCATGAAATACTTCCAAATGTTTAATTTGACCATCTGAACGGTATATCGATGCACTTCCATGTGTTATCTTCTTTATTCTGATTGGGCAGCACCACGGATTTCATGTGCATTTTAAGTTAGTTCTTATTGGATCTAGTGACATCCTACTCTTTTCTGACTCAAGGGAATTACTACACTAAAATGATAACACTAACAGATGCTCAAGAAACTACACGATAAATTTCAGAAAACAATATTTATTTATGGAAGAAAACATCTGTGTGAACTAACCAGATCTCTGTTTGCACTAGGCGGTTTATCAAGTTTTCTTATGGCACATAAACATTGCACGAATATTTATGGTTTGTTTCTATTGAACACTTACCAATCATCAATTAAATTGCCTCCGTGTATAATGGAAAAAGCAAAAAAGAAGGACCTTAACATACTCAAGCCATTTAACTCCGCTTTACTTTGATATTAAATCCATTGGATGGTTTAAGTAAAGGAAACCCAACAGGGTTCAAAGACTTTTCACAAAGTTCTATACTCAGGGCATTAGTAACTTGGTCTTCTGTTTCGTTATTTACTGATGTTCAATTATGCCATGTTGACTACATACTGTTTCTAATGGTGAATACTTAACTGAAGTGTCACTCAGTTTAAAGCAACCAGGAAATGCTTTATATGCGTAACATGGATACATTCTTACAACAAACTTACTTCCTCTTTCATAAGAGGAACCACCCTTTAGTAAGCTAACCTGATGGCACAATCCTTACTACACATACTTAGTACCATTTCTCAACAGAACGGCATAAGCAATTCAATTGCAGGAACCATCTCCTGCAAGTTAGCGTAGTGATTTAAGCTACAATATTGGGGGACAGCTCCTTGGTGTACAAAAGCGGTGTACATCCCTTTCAGACCATAACAATGAGCAAGGCACCTGGAAGAATCCAAGGGTTCACCTCATTGGTTTCCCATCTTTTAATGATTGCTGTCCTTCATTGCATAATGCTCAGTCTCTGAGAACTGTCGTTTCACATTGCTCACCCGGTTTTTCCAGGGTTTCAGGCAGGAAAGTATCTTTGGTCCCTGCTACTCAACTTAAGTTACCCGTTAAACTTTGAATGTCAACTCACAATCTTAGTCTTTAATTGTAACCCCCCAAAACTATGTAACAAGCACTTTAAAACACCCTCTTGATTAATACTTGCCAAATTATTATTAGACTCCCCAAAATATTTCACCAGTGTTTCTCATTTTCAATATACCATTTTTATTTGGAACGGAAATATTTCATTGAAAGCACTCTATATGCACATGCAGAAGCATAGTTGTGCGCTATAAAGGAACAACCAAGTACATGAAGTATGTTACCTCCTCTGACCACAGCACGCCTCAGTAAGTATGACCATGGACACCTGACACTCATGTACATAAATAAAGTGTCGCAAACACTCTCCTATACAAAAAGGAGAAAAAACATTCTCATGAATTCTTATTCATTTTATATCTATTGAGTTGTATTTTTAATTATAGTAAATACTAAATTTTTAAAATCATTTCCGGATTATTTTCAAACAATTGAATATTCTGCTTATTTTCAAACTAAAATTTCAAATTAAATTCTATTTCTTCTTTGTCGTAGCCCAGCCACGACGATTCTATTACGGGGTCGTCAAACGGGAAAAGGTATGGAATGGAAGGAAACGGTAGACAGAGTCTTAAAGATATATAGACACGTTGCCGTGGCGTCCGCCCGAACCCATCTACATCTAGAGATGTAGATGGGTTCGGGCGGACGCCACGGAAGTGTCCGCTGTGCCTTAGCCATGACCTCTCCGGCCTCCCCAAGCCTCCACCTTTATTCCTAGAAAAAATGGGGTCCATCAGCAATTCAGTTAAGTTTCCAAGGCAACTCATAGAAAACCCTTACCTCACCATTCAAATCAACCCTCCACTAATAAGAATCTAGCTTCCAGCCCCCTCCGGAGAGCTTCTGTGAGGCAAATAAGAACCGGGTGTGGCTCCTTGTTAACTAGGCAAATGAGGTGTGGTTTGGGCTCAGCACCTCTGACCAGATTGCAAAAGTACCCTGTTTATTTATTTGTTTAGTCGCCAACACTTCTTTAAACATTTTATGAAAAATTACAGGTTAGAGTAGAATAGAATAGAATTAATAAAATACAGTACAGAAGTAGCCCTTCAATTTAACAAAGGAAACAAATTAAAAAAAAAAAATAAACGTACTAATGCTTTATGTGTAATTTACGTCGTCATGTTACGCCTTGATAAGAGACATTTACCTAATAAAGAAATGGTAATATCTTCGCAAGGAAACTGAAATTTTCATATTTGAAAATGTACGTTTCATCTCGACTAATGAAAGATTTGACAGGGATCTGGAATGTTGGTTTTCCATGCCTCCCTTCCCTGCGCTTTCTGTCCCTACCCTACTGTTTCTTTCTCCCCACCCACCCCCTTCACCCCCGCAACCCTTGCTCACAAGACAAAATTGGAAAATTCTGAAGCTTATATGCTCACTAATCGGAATCCATATTTACCACGGTGTTGGTCTTACCATCCTCATCCCCTATAGAGGTTACACTTAGTCTGATGAGTTCGTATGGCCTACATCTTCTACCTATGCCTCCAGCTTTCATTCTCACCTTGTGTTCCGTTTTTGGACACTTTGTAAGACTGTTCACTGTCTTCTTTTCCATCCCTTAGACACTATCATGACATTCCCTTGAATAGTTCATGAAATACTTCCAAATGTTTAATTTGACCATCTGAACGGTATATCGATGCACTTCCATGTGTTATCTTCTTTATTCTGATTGGGCAGCACCACGGATTTCATGTGCATTTTAAGTTAGTTCTTATTGGATCTAGTGACATCCTACTCTTTTCTGACTCAAGGGAATTACTACACTAAAATGATAACACTAACAGATGCTCAAGAAACTACACGATAAATTTCAGAAAACAATATTTATTTATGGAAGAAAACATCTGTGTGAACTAACCAGATCTCTGTTTGCAATAGGCGGTTTATCAAGTTTTCTTATGGCACATAAACATTGCACGAATATTTATGGTTTGTTTCTATTGAACACTTACCAATCATCAATTAAATTGCCTCCGTGTATAATGGAAAAAGCAAAAAAGAAGGACCTTAACATACTCAAGCCATTTAACTCCGCTTTACTTTGATATTAAATCCATTGGATAGTTTAAGTAAAGGAACCCCAACAGGGTTCAAAGACTTTTCACAAAGTTCTATACTCAGGGCATTAGTAACTTGGTCTTCCGTTTCGTTATTTACTGATGTTCAATTATGCCATGTTGACTACATACTGTTTCTAATGGTGAATACTTAACTGAAGTGTCACTCAGTTCAAAGCAACCAGGAAATGCTTTATATGCGTAACATAGATACATTCTTACAACAAACTTACTTCCTATTTCATAAGAGGAACCACCCTTTAGTAAGCTAACCTGATGGCACAATCCTTACTACACATACTTAGTACCATTTCTCAACAGAACGGCATAAGCAATTCAATTGCAGGAACCATCTCCTGCCAGTTAGCGTAGTGATTTAAGCTACAATATTGGGGGACAGCTCCTTGGTGTACAAAAGCGGTGTACATCCCTTTCAGACCATAACAATGAGCAAGGCACCTGGAAGAATCCAAGGGTTCACCTCATTGGTTTCCCATCTTTTAATGATTGCTGTCCTTCATTGCATAATGCTCAGTCTCTGAGAACTGTCGTTTCACATTGCTCACCCGGTTTTTCCAGGGTTTCAGGCAGGAAAGTATCTTTGGTCCCTGCTACTCAACTTAAGTTACCCGTTAAACTTTGAATGTCAACTCACAATCTTAGTCTTTAATTGTAACCCCCCAAAACTATGTAACAAGCACTTTAAAACACCCTCTTGATTAATACTTGCCAAATTATTATTAGACTCCCCAAAATATTTCACCAGTGTTTCTCATTTTCAATATACCATTTTTATTTGGAACGGAAATATTTCATTGAAAGCACTCTATATGCACATGCAGAAGCATAGTTGTGCGCTATAAAGGAACAACCAAGTACATGAAGTATGTTACTTCCTCTGACCACAGCACGCCTCAGTAAGTATGACCATGGACACCTGACACTCATGTACATAAATAAAGTGTCGCAAACACTCTCCTATACAAAAAGGAGAAAAAACATTCTCATGAATTCTTATTCATTTTATATCTATTGAGTTGTATTTTTAATTATAGTAAATACTAAATTTTTAAAATCATTTCCGGATTATTTTCAAACAATTGAATATTCTGCTTATTTTCAAACTAAAATTTCAAATTAAATTCTATTTCTTCTTTGTCGTAGCCCAGCCACGACGATTCTATTACGGGGTCGTCAAACGGGAAAAGGTATGGAATGGAAGGAAACGGTAGACAGAGTCTTAAAGATATATAGACACGTTGCCGTGGCGTCCGCCCGAACCCATCTACATCTAGAGATGTAGATGGGTTCGGGCGGACGCCACGGAAGTGTCCGCTGTGCCTTAGCCATGACCTCTCCGGCCTCCCCAAGCCTCCACCTTTATTCCTAGAAAAAATGGGGTCCATCAGCAATTCAGTTAAGTTTCCAAGGCAACTCATAGAAAACCCTTACCTCACCATTCAAATCAACCCTCCACTAATAAGAATCTAGCTTCCAGCCCCCTCCGGAGAGCTTCTGTGAGGCAAATAAGAACCGGGTGTGGCTCCTTGTTAACTAGGCAAATGAGGTGTGGTTTGGGCTCAGCACCTCTGACCAGATTGCAAAAGTACCCTGTTTATTTATTTGTTTAGTCGCCAACACTTCTTTAAACATTTTATGAAAAATTACAGGTTAGAGTAGAATAGAATAGAATTAATAAAATACAGTACAGAAGTAGCCCTTTAATTTAACAAAGGAAACAAATTAAAAAAAAAATAAACGTACTAATGCTTTATGTGTAATTTACGTCGTCATGTTACGCCTTGATAAGAGACATTTACCTAATAAAGAAATGGTAATATCTTCGCAAGGAAACTGAAATTTTCATATTTGAAAATGTACGTTTCATCTCGACTAATGAAAGATTTGACAGGGATCTGGAATGTTGGTTTTCCATGCCTCCCTTCCCTGCGCTTTCTGTCCCTACCCTACTGTTTCTTTCTCCCCACCCACCCCCTTCACCCCCGCAACCCTTGCTCACAAGACAAAATTGGAAAATTCTGAAGCTTATATGCTCACTAATCGGACTCCATATTTACCACGGTGTTGGTCTTACCATCCTCATCCCCTATAGAGGTTACACTTAGTCTGATGAGTTCGTATGGCCTACATCTTCTACCTATGCCTCCAGCTTTCATTCTCACCTTGTGTTCCATTTTTGGACACTTTGTAAGACTGTTCACTGTCTTCTTTTCCATCCCTTAGACACTATCATGACATTCCCTTGAATAGTTCATGAAATACTTCCAAATGTTTAATTTGACCATCTGAACGGTATATCGATGCACTTCCATGTGTTATCTTCTTTATTCTGATTGGGCAGCACCACGGATTTCATGTGCATTTTAAGTTAGTTCTTATTGGATCTAGTGACATCCTACTCTTTTCTGACTCAAGGGAATTACTACACTAAAATGATAACACTAACAGATGCTCAAGAAACTACACGATAAATTTCAGAAAACAATATTTATTTATGGAAGAAAACATCTGTGTGAACTAACCAGATCTCTGTTTGCACTAGGCGGTTTATCAAGTTTTCTTATGGCACATAAACATTGCACGAATATTTATGGTTTGTTTCTATTGAACACTTACCAATCATCAATTAAATTGCCTCCGTGTATAATGGAAAAAGCAAAAAAGAAGGACCTTAACATACTCAAGCCATTTAACTCCGCTTTACTTTGATATTAAATCCATTGGATGGTTTAAGTAAAGGAAACCCAACAGGGTTCAAAGACTTTTCACAAAGTTCTATACTCAGGGCATTAGTAACTTGGTCTTCTGTTTCGTTATTTACTGATGTTCAATTATGCCATGTTGACTACATACTGTTTCTAATGGTGAATACTTAACTGAAGTGTCACTCAGTTCAAAGCAACCAGGAAATGCTTTATATGCGTAACATGGATACATTCTTACAACAAACTTACTTCCTCTTTCATAAGAGGAACCACCCTTTAGTAAGCTAACCTGATGGCACAATCCTTACTACACATACTTAGTACCATTTCTCAACAGAACGGCATAAGCAATTCAATTGCAGGAACCATCTCCTGCCAGTTAGCGTAGTGATTTAAGCTACAATATTGGGGGACAGCTCCTTGGTGTACAAAAGCGGTGTACATCCCTTTCAGACCATAACAATGAGCAAGGCACCTGGAAGAATCCAAGGGTTCACCTCATTGGTTTCCCATCTTTTAATGATTGCTGTCCTTCATTGCATAATGCTCAGTCTCTGAGAACTGTCGTTTCACATTGCTCACCCGGTTTTTCCAGGGTTTCAGGCAGGAAAGTATCTTTGGTCCCTGCTACTCAACTTAAGTTACCCGTTAAACTTTGAATGTCAACTCACAATCTTAGTCTTTAATTGTAACCCCCCAAAACTATGTAACAAGCACTTTAAAACACCCTCTTGATTAATACTTGCCAAATTATTATTAGACTCCCCAAAATATTTCACCAGTGTTTCTCATTTTCAATATACCATTTTTATTTGGAACGGAAATATTTCATTGAAAGCACTCTATATGCACATGCAGAAGCATAGTTGTGCGCTATAAAGGAACAACCAAGTACATGAAGTATGTTACCTCCTCTGACCACAGCACGCCTCAGTAAGTATGACCATGGACACCTGACACTCATGTACATAAATAAAGTGTCGCAAACACTCTCCTATACAAAAAGGAGAAAAAACATTCTCATGAATTCTTATTCATTTTATATCTATTGAGTTGTATTTTTAATTATAGTAAATACTAAATTTTTAAAATCATTTCCGGATTATTTTCAAACAATTGAATATTCTGCTTATTTTCAAACTAAAATTTCAAATTAAATTCTATTTCTTCTTTGTCGTAGCCCAGCCACGACGATTCTATTACGGGGTCGTCAAACGGGAAAAGGTATGGAATGGAAGGAAACGGTAGACAGAGTCTTAAAGATATATAGACACGTTGCCGTGGCGTCCGCCCGAACCCATCTACATCTAGAGATGTAGATGGGTTCGGGCGGACGCCACGGAAGTGTCCGCTGTGCCTTAGCCATGACCTCTCCGGCCTCCCCAAGCCTCCACCTTTATTCCTAGAAAAAATGGGGTCCATCAGCAATTCAGTTAAGTTTCCAAGGCAACTCATAGAAAACCCTTACCTCACCATTCAAATCAACCCTCCACTAATAAGAATCTAGCTTCCAGCCCCCTCCGGAGAGCTTCTGTGAGGCAAATAAGAACCGGGTGTGGCTCCTTGTTAACTAGGCAAATGAGGTGTGGTTTGGGCTCAGCACCTCTGACCAGATTGCAAAAGTACCCTGTTTATTTATTTGTTTAGTCGCCAACACTTCTTTAAACATTTTATGAAAAATTACAGGTTAGAGTAGAATAGAATAGAATTAATAAAATACAGTACAGAAGTAGCCCTTCAATTTAACAAAGGAAACAAATTAAAAAAAAAAAATAAACGTACTAATGCTTTATGTGTAATTTACGTCGTCATGTTACGCCTTGATAAGAGACATTTACCTAATAAAGAAATGGTAATATCTTCGCAAGGAAACTGAAATTTTCATATTTGAAAATGTACGTTTCATCTCGACTAATGAAAGATTTGACAGGGATCTGGAATGTTGGTTTTCCATGCCTCCCTTCCCTGCGCTTTCTGTCCCTACCCTACTGTTTCTTTCTCCCCACCCACCCCCTTCACCCCCGCAACCCTTGCTCACAAGACAAAATTGGAAAATTCTGAAGCTTATATGCTCACTAATCGGAATCCATATTTACCACGGTGTTGGTCTTACCATCCTCATCCCCTATAGAGGTTACACTTAGTCTGATGAGTTCGTATGGCCTACATCTTCTACCTATGCCTCCAGCTTTCATTCTCACCTTGTGTTCCGTTTTTGGACACTTTGTAAGACTGTTCACTGTCTTCTTTTCCATCCCTTAGACACTATCATGACATTCCCTTGAATAGTTCATGAAATACTTCCAAATGTTTAATTTGACCATCTGAACGGTATATCGATGCACT
The DNA here is from genome assembly GCA_037038555.1 of Rhynchonycteris naso. Classification (NCBI taxonomy): domain Eukaryota; kingdom Metazoa; phylum Chordata; class Mammalia; order Chiroptera; family Emballonuridae; genus Rhynchonycteris; species Rhynchonycteris naso. Next base: position 142,151,947 of record CM073002.1, read on the forward strand.
TCCATGTGTTATCTTCTTTATTCTGATTGGGCAGCACCACGGATTTCATGTGCATTTTAAGTTAGTTCTTATTGGATCTAGTGACATCCTACTCTTTTCTGACTCAAGGGAATTACTACACTAAAATGATAACACTAACAGATGCTCAAGAAACTACACGATAAATTTCAGAAAACAATATTTATTTATGGAAGAAAACATCTGTGTGAACTAACCAGATCTCTGTTTGCAATAGGCGGTTTATCAAGTTTTCTTATGGCACATAAACATTGCACGAATATTTATGGTTTGTTTCTATTGAACACTTACCAATCATCAATTAAATTGCCTCCGTGTATAATGGAAAAAGCAAAAAAGAAGGACCTTAACATACTCAAGCCATTTAACTCCGCTTTACTTTGATATTAAATCCATTGGATAGTTTAAGTAAAGGAACCCCAACAGGGTTCAAAGACTTTTCACAAAGTTCTATACTCAGGGCATTAGTAACTTGGTCTTCCGTTTCGTTATTTACTGATGTTCAATTATGCCATGTTGACTACATACTGTTTCTAATGGTGAATACTTAACTGAAGTGTCACTCAGTTCAAAGCAACCAGGAAATGCTTTATATGCGTAACATAGATACATTCTTACAACAAACTTACTTCCTATTTCATAAGAGGAACCACCCTTTAGTAAGCTAACCTGATGGCACAATCCTTACTACACATACTTAGTACCATTTCTCAACAGAACGGCATAAGCAATTCAATTGCAGGAACCATCTCCTGCCAGTTAGCGTAGTGATTTAAGCTACAATATTGGGGGACAGCTCCTTGGTGTACAAAAGCGGTGTACATCCCTTTCAGACCATAACAATGAGCAAGGCACCTGGAAGAATCCAAGGGTTCACCTCATTGGTTTCCCATCTTTTAATGATTGCTGTCCTTCATTGCATAATGCTCAGTCTCTGAGAACTGTCGTTTCACATTGCTCACCCGGTTTTTCCAGGGTTTCAGGCAGGAAAGTATCTTTGGTCCCTGCTACTCAACTTAAGTTACCCGTTAAACTTTGAATGTCAACTCACAATCTTAGTCTTTAATTGTAACCCCCCAAAACTATGTAACAAGCACTTTAAAACACCCTCTTGATTAATACTTGCCAAATTATTATTAGACTCCCCAAAATATTTCACCAGTGTTTCTCATTTTCAATATACCATTTTTATTTGGAACGGAAATATTTCATTGAAAGCACTCTATATGCACATGCAGAAGCATAGTTGTGCGCTATAAAGGAACAACCAAGTACATGAAGTATGTTACTTCCTCTGACCACAGCACGCCTCAGTAAGTATGACCATGGACACCTGACACTCATGTACATAAATAAAGTGTCGCAAACACTCTCCTATACAAAAAGGAGAAAAAACATTCTCATGAATTCTTATTCATTTTATATCTATTGAGTTGTATTTTTAATTATAGTAAATACTAAATTTTTAAAATCATTTCCGGATTATTTTCAAACAATTGAATATTCTGCTTATTTTCAAACTAAAATTTCAAATTAAATTCTATTTCTTCTTTGTCGTAGCCCAGCCACGACGATTCTATTACGGGGTCGTCAAACGGGAAAAGGTATGGAATGGAAGGAAACGGTAGACAGAGTCTTAAAGATATATAGACACGTTGCCGTGGCGTCCGCCCGAACCCATCTACATCTAGAGATGTAGATGGGTTCGGGCGGACGCCACGGAAGTGTCCGCTGTGCCTTAGCCATGACCTCTCCGGCCTCCCCAAGCCTCCACCTTTATTCCTAGAAAAAATGGGGTCCATCAGCAATTCAGTTAAGTTTCCAAGGCAACTCATAGAAAACCCTTACCTCACCATTCAAATCAACCCTCCACTAATAAGAATCTAGCTTCCAGCCCCCTCCGGAGAGCTTCTGTGAGGCAAATAAGAACCGGGTGTGGCTCCTTGTTAACTAGGCAAATGAGGTGTGGTTTGGGCTCAGCACCTCTGACCAGATTGCAAAAGTACCCTGTTTATTTATTTGTTTAGTCGCCAACACTTCTTTAAACATTTTATGAAAAATTACAGGTTAGAGTAGAATAGAATAGAATTAATAAAATACAGTACAGAAGTAGCCCTTTAATTTAACAAAGGAAACAAATTAAAAAAAAAATAAACGTACTAATGCTTTATGTGTAATTTACGTCGTCATGTTACGCCTTGATAAGAGACATTTACCTAATAAAGAAATGGTAATATCTTCGCAAGGAAACTGAAATTTTCATATTTGAAAATGTACGTTTCATCTCGACTAATGAAAGATTTGACAGGGATCTGGAATGTTGGTTTTCCATGCCTCCCTTCCCTGCGCTTTCTGTCCCTACCCTACTGTTTCTTTCTCCCCACCCACCCCCTTCACCCCCGCAACCCTTGCTCACAAGACAAAATTGGAAAATTCTGAAGCTTATATGCTCACTAATCGGACTCCATATTTACCACGGTGTTGGTCTTACCATCCTCATCCCCTATAGAGGTTACACTTAGTCTGATCAGTTCGTATGGCCTACATCTTCTACCTATGCCTCCAGCTTTCATTCTCACCTTGTGTTCCATTTTTGGACACTTTGTAAGACTGTTCACTGTCTTCTTTTCCATCCCTTAGACACTATCATGACATTCCCTTGAATAGTTCATGAAATACTTCCAAATGTTTAATTTGACCATCTGAACGGTATATCGATGCACTTCCATGTGTTATCTTCTTTATTCTGATTGGGCAGCACCACGGATTTCATGTGCATTTTAAGTTAGTTCTTATTGGATCTAGTGACATCCTACTCTTTTCTGACTCAAGGGAATTACTACACTAAAATGATAACACTAACAGATGCTCAAGAAACTACACGATAAATTTCAGAAAACAATATTTATTTATGGAAGAAAACATCTGTGTGAACTAACCAGATCTCTGTTTGCACTAGGCGGTTTATCAAGTTTTCTTATGGCACATAAACATTGCACGAATATTTATGGTTTGTTTCTATTGAACACTTACCAATCATCAATTAAATTGCCTCCGTGTATAATGGAAAAAGCAAAAAAGAAGGACCTTAACATACTCAAGCCATTTAACTCCGCTTTACTTTGATATTAAATCCATTGGATGGTTTAAGTAAAGGAAACCCAACAGGGTTCAAAGACTTTTCACAAAGTTCTATACTCAGGGCATTAGTAACTTGGTCTTCTGTTTCGTTATTTACTGATGTTCAATTATGCCATGTTGACTACATACTGTTTCTAATGGTGAATACTTAACTGAAGTGTCACTCAGTTCAAAGCAACCAGGAAATGCTTTATATGCGTAACATGGATACATTCTTACAACAAACTTACTTCCTCTTTCATAAGAGGAACCACCCTTTAGTAAGCTAACCTGATGGCACAATCCTTACTACACATACTTAGTACCATTTCTCAACAGAACGGCATAAGCAATTCAATTGCAGGAACCATCTCCTGCCAGTTAGCGTAGTGATTTAAGCTACAATATTGGGGGACAGCTCCTTGGTGTACAAAAGCGGTGTACATCCCTTTCAGACCATAACAATGAGCAAGGCACCTGGAAGAATCCAAGGGTTCACCTCATTGGTTTCCCATCTTTTAATGATTGCTGTCCTTCATTGCATAATGCTCAGTCTCTGAGAACTGTCGTTTCACATTGCTCACCCGGTTTTTCCAGGGTTTCAGGCAGGAAAGTATCTTTGGTCCCTGCTACTCAACTTAAGTTACCCGTTAAACTTTGAATGTCAACTCACAATCTTAGTCTTTAATTGTAACCCCCCAAAACTATGTAACAAGCACTTTAAAACACCCTCTTGATTAATACTTGCCAAATTATTATTAGACTCCCCAAAATATTTCACCAGTGTTTCTCATTTTCAATATACCATTTTTATTTGGAACGGAAATATTTCATTGAAAGCACTCTATATGCACATGCAGAAGCATAGTTGTGCGCTATAAAGGAACAACCAAGTACATGAAGTATGTTACCTCCTCTGACCACAGCACGCCTCAGTAAGTATGACCATGGACACCTGACACTCATGTACATAAATAAAGTGTCGCAAACACTCTCCTATACAAAAAGGAGAAAAAACATTCTCATGAATTCTTATTCATTTTATATCTATTGAGTTGTATTTTTAATTATAGTAAATACTAAATTTTTAAAATCATTTCCGGATTATTTTCAAACAATTGAATATTCTGCTTATTTTCAAACTAAAATTTCAAATTAAATTCTATTTCTTCTTTGTCGTAGCCCAGCCACGACGATTCTATTACGGGGTCGTCAAACGGGAAAAGGTATGGAATGGAAGGAAACGGTAGACAGAGTCTTAAAGATATATAGACACGTTGCCGTGGCGTCCGCCCGAACCCATCTACATCTAGAGATGTAGATGGGTTCGGGCGGACGCCACGGAAGTGTCCGCTGTGCCTTAGCCATGACCTCTCCGGCCTCCCCAAGCCTCCACCTTTATTCCTAGAAAAAATGGGGTCCATCAGCAATTCAGTTAAGTTTCCAAGGCAACTCATAGAAAACCCTTACCTCACCATTCAAATCAACCCTCCACTAATAAGAATCTAGCTTCCAGCCCCCTCCGGAGAGCTTCTGTGAGGCAAATAAGAACCGGGTGTGGCTCCTTGTTAACTAGGCAAATGAGGTGTGGTTTGGGCTCAGCACCTCTGACCAGATTGCAAAAGTACCCTGTTTATTTATTTGTTTAGTCGCCAACACTTCTTTAAACATTTTATGAAAAATTACAGGTTAGAGTAGAATAGAATAGAATTAATAAAATACAGTACAGAAGTAGCCCTTCAATTTAACAAAGGAAACAAATTAAAAAAAAAAAATAAACGTACTAATGCTTTATGTGTAATTTACGTCGTCATGTTACGCCTTGATAAGAGACATTTACCTAATAAAGAAATGGTAATATCTTCGCAAGGAAACTGAAATTTTCATATTTGAAAATGTACGTTTCATCTCGACTAATGAAAGATTTGACAGGGATCTGGAATGTTGGTTTTCCATGCCTCCCTTCCCTGCGCTTTCTGTCCCTACCCTACTGTTTCTTTCTCCCCACCCACCCCCTTCACCCCCGCAACCCTTGCTCACAAGACAAAATTGGAAAATTCTGAAGCTTATATGCTCACTAATCGGAATCCATATTTACCACGGTGTTGGTCTTACCATCCTCATCCCCTATAGAGGTTACACTTAGTCTGATGAGTTCGTATGGCCTACATCTTCTACCTATGCCTCCAGCTTTCATTCTCACCTTGTGTTCCGTTTTTGGACACTTTGTAAGACTGTTCACTGTCTTCTTTTCCATCCCTTAGACACTATCATGACATTCCCTTGAATAGTTCATGAAATACTTCCAAATGTTTAATTTGACCATCTGAACGGTATATCGATGCACTTCCATGTGTTATCTTCTTTATTCTGATTGGGCAGCACCACGGATTTCATGTGCATTTTAAGTTAGTTCTTATTGGATCTAGTGACATCCTACTCTTTTCTGACTCAAGGGAATTACTACACTAAAATGATAACACTAACAGATGCTCAAGAAACTACACGATAAATTTCAGAAAACAATATTTATTTATGGAAGAAAACATCTGTGTGAACTAACCAGATCTCTGTTTGCAATAGGCGGTTTATCAAGTTTTCTTATGGCACATAAACATTGCACGAATATTTATGGTTTGTTTCTATTGAACACTTACCAATCATCAATTAAATTGCCTCCGTGTATAATGGAAAAAGCAAAAAAGAAGGACCTTAACATACTCAAGCCATTTAACTCCGCTTTACTTTGATATTAAATCCATTGGATAGTTTAAGTAAAGGAACCCCAACAGGGTTCAAAGACTTTTCACAAAGTTCTATACTCAGGGCATTAGTAACTTGGTCTTCCGTTTCGTTATTTACTGATGTTCAATTATGCCATGTTGACTACATACTGTTTCTAATGGTGAATACTTAACTGAAGTGTCACTCAGTTCAAAGCAACCAGGAAATGCTTTATATGCGTAACATAGATACATTCTTACAACAAACTTACTTCCTATTTCATAAGAGGAACCACCCTTTAGTAAGCTAACCTGATGGCACAATCCTTACTACACATACTTAGTACCATTTCTCAACAGAACGGCATAAGCAATTCAATTGCAGGAACCATCTCCTGCCAGTTAGCGTAGTGATTTAAGCTACAATATTGGGGGACAGCTCCTTGGTGTACAAAAGCGGTGTACATCCCTTTCAGACCATAACAATGAGCAAGGCACCTGGAAGAATCCAAGGGTTCACCTCATTGGTTTCCCATCTTTTAATGATTGCTGTCCTTCATTGCATAATGCTCAGTCTCTGAGAACTGTCGTTTCACATTGCTCACCCGGTTTTTCCAGGGTTTCAGGCAGGAAAGTATCTTTGGTCCCTGCTACTCAACTTAAGTTACCCGTTAAACTTTGAATGTCAACTCACAATCTTAGTCTTTAATTGTAACCCCCCAAAACTATGTAACAAGCACTTTAAAACACCCTCTTGATTAATACTTGCCAAATTATTATTAGACTCCCCAAAATATTTCACCAGTGTTTCTCATTTTCAATATACCATTTTTATTTGGAACGGAAATATTTCATTGAAAGCACTCTATATGCACATGCAGAAGCATAGTTGTGCGCTATAAAGGAACAACCAAGTACATGAAGTATGTTACTTCCTCTGACCACAGCACGCCTCAGTAAGTATGACCATGGACACCTGACACTCATGTACATAAATAAAGTGTCGCAAACACTCTCCTATACAAAAAGGAGAAAAAACATTCTCATGAATTCTTATTCATTTTATATCTATTGAGTTGTATTTTTAATTATAGTAAATACTAAATTTTTAAAATCATTTCCGGATTATTTTCAAACAATTGAATATTCTGCTTATTTTCAAACTAAAATTTCAAATTAAATTCTATTTCTTCTTTGTCGTAGCCCAGCCACGACGATTCTATTACGGGGTCGTCAAACGGGAAAAGGTATGGAATGGAAGGAAACGGTAGACAGAGTCTTAAAGATATATAGACACGTTGCCGTGGCGTCCGCCCGAACCCATCTACATCTAGAGATGTAGATGGGTTCGGGCGGACGCCACGGAAGTGTCCGCTGTGCCTTAGCCATGACCTCTCCGGCCTCCCCAAGCCTCCACCTTTATTCCTAGAAAAAATGGGGTCCATCAGCAATTCAGTTAAGTTTCCAAGGCAACTCATAGAAAACCCTTACCTCACCATTCAAATCAACCCTCCACTAATAAGAATCTAGCTTCCAGCCCCCTCCGGAGAGCTTCTGTGAGGCAAATAAGAACCGGGTGTGGCTCCTTGTTAACTAGGCAAATGAGGTGTGGTTTGGGCTCAGCACCTCTGACCAGATTGCAAAAGTACCCTGTTTATTTATTTGTTTAGTCGCCAACACTTCTTTAAACATTTTATGAAAAATTACAGGTTAGAGTAGAATAGAATAGAATTAATAAAATACAGTACAGAAGTAGCCCTTTAATTTAACAAAGGAAACAAATTAAAAAAAAAATAAACGTACTAATGCTTTATGTGTAATTTACGTCGTCATGTTACGCCTTGATAAGAGACATTTACCTAATAAAGAAATGGTAATATCTTCGCAAGGAAACTGAAATTTTCATATTTGAAAATGTACGTTTCATCTCGACTAATGAAAGATTTGACAGGGATCTGGAATGTTGGTTTTCCATGCCTCCCTTCCCTGCGCTTTCTGTCCCTACCCTACTGTTTCTTTCTCCCCACCCACCCCCTTCACCCCCGCAACCCTTGCTCACAAGACAAAATTGGAAAATTCTGAAGCTTATATGCTCACTAATCGGACTCCATATTTACCACGGTGTTGGTCTTACCATCCTCATCCCCTATAGAGGTTACACTTAGTCTGATCAGTTCGTATGGCCTACATCTTCTACCTATGCCTCCAGCTTTCATTCTCACCTTGTGTTCCGTTTTTGGACACTTTGTAAGACTGTTCACTGTCTTCTTTTCCATCCCTTAGACACTATCATGACATTCCCTTGAATAGTTCATGAAATACTTCCAAATGTTTAATTTGACCATCTGAACGGTATATCGATGCACTTCCATGTGTTATCTTCTTTATTCTGATTGGGCAGCACCACGGATTTCATGTGCATTTTAAGTTAGTTCTTATTGGATCTAGTGACATCCTACTCTTTTCTGACTCAAGGGAATTACTACACTAAAATGATAACACTAACAGATGCTCAAGAAACTACACGATAAATTTCAGAAAACAATATTTATTTATGGAAGAAAACATCTGTGTGAACTAACCAGATCTCTGTTTGCACTAGGCGGTTTATCAAGTTTTCTTATGGCACATAAACATTGCACGAATATTTATGGTTTGTTTCTATTGAACACTTACCAATCATCAATTAAATTGCCTCCGTGTATAATGGAAAAAGCAAAAAAGAAGGACCTTAACATACTCAAGCCATTTAACTCCGCTTTACTTTGATATTAAATCCATTGGATAGTTTAAGTAAAGGAACCCCAACAGGGTTCAAAGACTTTTCACAAAGTTCTATACTCAGGGCATTAGTAACTTGGTCTTCCGTTTCGTTATTTACTGATGTTCAATTATGCCATGTTGACTACATACTGTTTCTAATGGTGAATACTTAACTGAAGTGTCACTCAGTTCAAAGCAACCAGGAAATGCTTTATATGCGTAACATGGATACATTCTTACAACAAACTTACTTCCTATTTCATAAGAGGAACCACCCTTTAGTAAGCTAACCTGATGGCACAATCCTTACTACACATACTTAGTACCATTTCTCAACAGAACGGCATAAGCAATTCAATTGCAGGAACCATCTCCTGCCAGTTAGCGTAGTGATTTAAGCTACAATATTGGGGGACAGCTCCTTGGTGTACAAAAGCGGTGTACATCCCTTTCAGACCATAACAATGAGCAAGGCACCTGGAAGAATCCAAGGGTTCACCTCATTGGTTTCCCATCTTTTAATGATTGCTGTCCTTCATTGCATAATGCTCAGTCTCTGAGAACTGTCGTTTCACATTGCTCACCCGGTTTTTCCAGGGTTTCAGGCAGGAAAGTATCTTTGGTCCCTGCTACTCAACTTAAGTTACCCGTTAAACTTTGAATGTCAACTCACAATCTTAGTCTTTAATTGTAACCCCCCAAAACTATGTAACAAGCACTTTAAAACACCCTCTTGATTAATACTTGCCAAATTATTATTAGACTCCCCAAAATATTTCACCAGTGTTTCTCATTTTCAATATACCATTTTTATTTGGAACGGAAATATTTCATTGAAAGCACTCTATATGCACATGCAGAAGCATAGTTGTGCGCTATAAAGGAACAACCAAGTACATGAAGTATGTTACTTCCTCTGACCACAGCACGCCTCAGTAAGTATGACCATGGACACCTGACACTCATGTACATAAATAAAGTGTCGCAAACACTCTCCTATACAAAAAGGAGAAAAAACATTCTCATGAATTCTTATTCATTTTATATCTATTGAGTTGTATTTTTAATTATAGTAAATACTAAATTTTTAAAATCATTTCCGGATTATTTTCAAACAATTGAATATTCTGCTTATTTTCAAACTAAAATTTCAAATTAAATTCTATTTCTTCTTTGTCGTAGCCCAGCCACGACGATTCTATTACGGGGTCGTCAAACGGGAAAAGGTATGGAATGGAAGGAAACGGTAGACAGAGTCTTAAAGATATATAGACACGTTGCCGTGGCGTCCGCCCGAACCCATCTACATCTAGAGATGTAGATGGGTTCGGGCGGACGCCTCGGAAGTGTCCGCTGTGCCTTAGCCATGACCTCTCCGGCCTCCCCAAGCCTCCACCTTTATTCCTAGAAAAAATGGGGTCCATCAGCAATTCAGTTAAGTTTCCAAGGCAACTCATAGAAAACCCTTACCTCACCATTCAAATCAACCCTCCACTAATAAGAATCTAGCTTCCAGCCCCCTCCGGAGAGCTTCTGTGAGGCAAATAAGAACCGGGTGTGGCTCCTTGTTAACTAGGCAAATGAGGTGTGGTTTGGGCTCAGCACCTCTGACCAGATTGCAAAAGTACCCTGTTTATTTATTTGTTTAGTCGCCAACACTTCTTTAAACATTTTATGAAAAATTACAGGTTAGAGTAGAATAGAATAGAATTAATAAAATACAGTACAGAAGTAGCCCTTTAATTTAACAAAGGAAACAAATTAAAAAAAAAATAAACGTACTAATGCTTTATGTGTAATTTACGTCGTCATGTTACGCCTTGATAAGAGACATTTACCTAATAAAGAAATGGTAATATCTTCGCAAGGAAACTGAAATTTTCATATTTGAAAATGTACGTTTCATCTCGACTAATGAAAGATTTGACAGGGATCTGGAATGTTGGTTTTCCATGCCTCCCTTCCCTGCGCTTTCTGTCCCTACCCTACTGTTTCTTTCTCCCCACCCACCCCCTTCACCCCCGCAACCCTTGCTCACAAGACAAAATTGGAAAATTCTGAAGCTTATATGCTCACTAATCGGACTCCATATTTACCACGGTGTTGGTCTTACCATCCTCATCCCCTATAGAGGTTACACTTAGTCTGATGAGTTCGTATGGCCTACATCTTCTACCTATGCCTCCAGCTTTCATTCTCACCTTGTGTTCCATTTTTGGACACTTTGTAAGACTGTTCACTGTCTTCTTTTCCATCCCTTAGACACTATCATGACATTCCCTTGAATAGTTCATGAAATACTTCCAAATGTTTAATTTGACCATCTGAACGGTATATCGATGCACTTCCATGTGTTATCTTCTTTATTCTGATTGGGCAGCACCACGGATTTCATGTGCATTTTAAGTTAGTTCTTATTGGATCTAGTGACATCCTACTCTTTTCTGACTCAAGGGAATTACTACACTAAAATGATAACACTAACAGATGCTCAAGAAACTACACGATAAATTTCAGAAAACAATATTTATTTATGGAAGAAAACATCTGTGTGAACTAACCAGATCTCTGTTTGCACTAGGCGGTTTATCAAGTTTTCTTATGGCACATAAACATTGCACGAATATTTATGGTTTGTTTCTATTGAACACTTACCAATCATCAATTAAATTGCCTCCGTGTATAATGGAAAAAGCAAAAAAGAAGGACCTTAACATACTCAAGCCATTTAACTCCGCTTTACTTTGATATTAAATCCATTGGATAGTTTAAGTAAAGGAACCCCAACAGGGTTCAAAGACTTTTCACAAAGTTCTATACTCAGGGCATTAGTAACTTGGTCTTCTGTTTCGTTATTTACTGATGTTCAATTATGCCATGTTGACTACATACTGTTTCTAATGGTGAATACTTAACTGAAGTGTCACTCAGTTCAAAGCAACCAGGAAATGCTTTATATGCGTAACATGGATACATTCTTACAACAAACTTACTTCCTATTTCATAAGAGGAACCACCCTTTAGTAAGCTAACCTGATGGCACAATCCTTACTACACATACTTAGTACCATTTCTCAACAGAACGGCATAAGCAATTCAATTGCAGGAACCATCTCCTGCCAGTTAGCGTAGTGATTTAAGCTACAATATTGGGGGACAGCTCCTTGGTGTACAAAAGCGGTGTACATCCCTTTCAGACCATAACAATGAGCAAGGCACCTGGAAGAATCCAAGGGTTCACCTCATTGGTTTCCCATCTTTTAATGATTGCTGTCCTTCATTGCATAATGCTCAGTCTCTGAGAACTGTCGTTTCACATTGCTCACCCGGTTTTTCCAGGGTTTCAGGCAGGAAAGTGTCTTTGGTCCCTGCTACTCAACTTAAGTTACCCGTTAAACTTTGAATGTCAACTCACAATCTTAGTCTTTAATTGTAACCCCCCAAAACTATGTAACAAGCACTTTAAAACACCCTCTTGATTAATGCTTGCCAAATTATTATTAGACTCCCCAAAATATTTCACCAGTGTTTCTCATTTTCAATATACCATTTTTATTTGGAACGGAAATATTTCCTTGAAAGCACTCTATATGCACATGCAGAAGCATAGTTGTGCGCTATAAAGGAACAACCAAGTACATGAAGTATGTTACCTCCTCTGACCACAGCACGCCTCAGTAAGTATGACCATGGACACCTGACACTCATGTACATAAATAAAGTGTCGCAAACACTCTCCTATACAAAAAGGAGAAAAAACATTCTCATGAATTCTTATTCATTTTATATCTATTGAGTTGTATTTTTAATTATAGTAAATACTAAATTTTTAAAATCATTTCCGGATTATTTTCAAACAATTGAATATTCTGCTTATTTTCAAACTAAAATTTCAAATTAAATTCTATTTCTTCTTTGTCGTAGCCCAGCCACGACGATTCTATTACGGGGTCGTCAAACGGGAAAAGGTATGGAATGGAAGGAAACGGTAGACAGAGTCTTAAAGATATATAGACACGTTGCCGTGGCGTCCGCCCGAACCCATCTACATCTAGAGATGTAGATGGGTTCGGGCGGACGCCACGGAAGTGTCCGCTGTGCCTTAGCCATGACCTCTCCGGCCTCCCCAAGCCTCCACCTTTATTCCTAGAAAAAATGGGGTCCATCAGCAATTCAGTTAAGTTTCCAAGGCAACTCATAGAAAACCCTTACCTCACCATTCAAATCAACCTTCCACTAATAAGAATCTAGCTTCCAGCCCCCTCCGGAGAGCTTCTGTGAGGCAAATAAGAACCGGGTGTGGCTCCTTGTTAACTAGGCAAATGAGGTGTGGTTTGGGCTCAGCACCTCTGACCAGATTGCAAAAGTACCCTGTTTATTTATTTGTTTAGTCGCCAACACTTCTTTAAACATTTTATGAAAAATTACAGGTTAGAGTAGAATAGAATAGAATTAATAAAATACAGTACAGAAGTAGCCCTTTAATTTAACAAAGGAAACAAATTAAAAAAAAAATAAACGTACTAATGCTTTATGTGTAATTTACGTCGTCATGTTACGCCTTGATAAGAGACATTTACCTAATAAAGAAATGGTAATATCTTCGCAAGGAAACTGAAATTTTCATATTTGAAAATGTACGTTTCATCTCGACTAATGAAAGATTTGACAGGGATCTGGAATGATGGTTTTCCATGCCTCCCTTCCCTGCGCTTTCTGTCCCTACCCTACTGTTTCTTTCTCCCCACCCACCCCCTTCACCCCCGCAACCCTTGCTCACAAGACAAAATTGGAAAATTCTGAAGCTTATATGCTCACTAATCGGACTCCATATTTACCACGGTGTTGGTCTTACCATCCTCATCCCCTATAGAGGTTACACTTAGTCTGATGAGTTCGTATGGCCTACATCTTCTACCTATGCCTCCAGCTTTCATTCTCACCTTGTGTTCCATTTTTGGACACTTTGTAAGACTGTTCACTGTCTTCTTTTCCATCCCTTAGACACTATCATGACATTCCCTTGAATAGTTCATGAAATACTTCCAAATGTTTAATTTGACCATCTGAACGGTATATCGATGCACTTCCATGTGTTATCTTCTTTATTCTGATTGGGCAGCACCACGGATTTCATGTGCATTTTAAGTTAGTTCTTATTGGATCTAGTGACATCCTAGTCTTTTCTGACTCAAGGGAATTACTACACTAAAATGATAACACTAACAGATGCTCAAGAAACTACACGATAAATTTCAGAAAACAATATTTATTTATGGAAGAAAACATCTGTGTGAACTAACCAGATCTCTGTTTGCAATAGGCGGTTTATCAAGTTTTCTTATGGCACATAAACATTGCACGAATATTTATGGTTTGTTTCTATTGAACACTTACCAATCATCAATTAAATTGCCTCCGTGTATAATGGAAAAAGCAAAAAAGAAGGACCTTAACATACTCAAGCCATTTAACTCCGCTTTACTTTGATATTAAATCCATTGGATAGTTTAAGTAAAGGAACCCCAACAGGGTTCAAAGACTTTTCACAAAGTTCTATACTCAGGGCATTAGTAACTTGGTCTTCTGTTTCGTTATTTACTGATGTTCAATTATGCCATGTTGACTACATACTGTTTCTAATGGTGAATACTTAACTGAAGTGTCACTCAGTTCAAAGCAACCAGGAAATGCTTTATATGCGTAACATGGATACATTCTTACAACAAACTTACTTCCTATTTCATAAGAGGAACCACCCTTTAGTAAGCTAACCTGATGGCACAATCCTTACTACACATACTTAGTACCATTTCTCAACAGAACGGCATAAGCAATTCAATTGCAGGAACCATCTCCTGCCAGTTAGCGTAGTGATTTAAGCTACAATATTGGGGGACAGCTCCTTGGTGTACAAAAGCGGTGTACATCCCTTTCAGACCATAACAATGAGCAAGGCACCTGGAAGAATCCAAGGGTTCACCTCATTGGTTTCCCATCTTTTAATGATTGCTGTCCTTCATTGCATAATGCTCAGTCTCTGAGAACTGTCGTTTCACATTGCTCACCCGGTTTTTCCAGGGTTTCAGGCAGGAAAGTGTCTTTGGTCCCTGCTACTCAACTTAAGTTACCCGTTAAACTTTGAATGTCAACTCACAATCTTAGTCTTTAATTGTAACCCCCCAAAACTATGTAACAAGCACTTTAAAACACCCTCTTGATTAATGCTTGCCAAATTATTATTAGACTCCCCAAAATATTTCACCAGTGTTTCTCATTTTCAATATACCATTTTTATTTGGAACGGAAATATTTCCTTGAAAGCACTCTATATGCACATGCAGAAGCATAGTTGTGCGCTATAAAGGAACAACCAAGTACATGAAGTATGTTACCTCCTCTGACCACAGCACGCCTCAGTAAGTATGACCATGGACACCTGACACTCATGTACATAAATAAAGTGTCGCAAACACTCTCCTATACAAAAAGGAGAAAAAACATTCTCATGAATTCTTATTCATTTTATATCTATTGAGTTGTATTTTTAATTATAGTAAATACTAAATTTTTAAAATCATTTCCGGATTATTTTCAAACAATTGAATATTCTGCTTATTTTCAAACTAAAATTTCAAATTAAATTCTATTTCTTCTTTGTCGTAGCCCAGCCACGACGATTCTATTACGGGGTCGTCAAACGGGAAAAGGTATGGAATGGAAGGAAACGGTAGACAGAGTCTTAAAGATATATAGACACGTTGCCGTGGCGTCCGCCCGAACCCATCTACATCTCTAGATGAGATGTAGATGGGTTCGGGCGGACGCCACGGAAGTGTCCGCTGTGCCTTAGCCATGACCTCTCCGGCCTCCCCAAGCCTCCACCTTTATTCCTAGAAAAAATGGGGTCCATCAGCAATTCAGTTAAGTTTCCAAGGCAACTCATAGAAAACCCTTACCTCACCATTCAAATCAACCTTCCACTAATAAGAATCTAGCTTCCAGCCCCCTCCGGAGAGCTTCTGTGAGGCAAATAAGAACCGGGTGTGGCTCCTTGTTAACTAGGCAAATGAGGTGTGGTTTGGGCTCAGCACCTCTGACCAGATTGCAAAAGTACCCTGTTTATTTATTTGTTTAGTCGCCAACACTTCTTTAAACATTTTATGAAAAATTACAGGTTAGAGTAGAATAGAATAGAATTAATAAAATACAGTACAGAAGTAGCCCTTTAATTTAACAAAGGAAACAAATTAAAAAAAAAATAAACGTACTAATGCTTTATGTGTAATTTACGTCGTCATGTTACGCCTTGATAAGAGACATTTACCTAATAAAGAAATGGTAATATCTTCGCAAGGAAACTGAAATTTTCATATTTGAAAATGTACGTTTCATCTCGACTAATGAAAGATTTGACAGGGATCTGGAATGATGGTTTTCCATGCCTCCCTTCCCTGCGCTTTCTGTCCCTACCCTACTGTTTCTTTCTCCCCACCCACCCCCTTCACCCCCGCAACCCTTGCTCACAAGACAAAATTGGAAAATTCTGAAGCTTATATGCTCACTAATCGGACTCCATATTTACCACGGTGTTGGTCTTACCATCCTCATCCCCTATAGAGGTTACACTTAGTCTGATGAGTTCGTATGGCCTACATCTTCTACCTATGCCTCCAGCTTTCATTCTCACCTTGTGTTCCATTTTTGGACACTTTGTAAGACTGTTCACTGTCTTCTTTTCCATCCCTTAGACACTATCATGACATTCCCTTGAATAGTTCATGAAATACTTCCAAATGTTTAATTTGACCATCTGAACGGTATATCGATGCACTTCCATGTGTTATCTTCTTTATTCTGATTGGGCAGCACCACGGATTTCATGTGCATTTTAAGTTAGTTCTTATTGGATCTAGTGACATCCTAGTCTTTTCTGACTCAAGGGAATTACTACACTAAAATGATAACACTAACAGATGCTCAAGAAACTACACGATAAATTTCAGAAAACAATATTTATTTATGGAAGAAAACATCTGTGTGAACTAACCAGATCTCTGTTTGCAATAGGCGGTTTATCAAGTTTTCTTATGGCACATAAACATTGCACGAATATTTATGGTTTGTTTCTATTGAACACTTACCAATCATCAATTAAATTGCCTCCGTGTATAATGGAAAAAGCAAAAAAGAAGGACCTTAACATACTCAAGCCATTTAACTCCGCTTTACTTTGATATTAAATCCATTGGATAGTTTAAGTAAAGGAACCCCAACAGGGTTCAAAGACTTTTCACAAAGTTCTATACTCAGGGCATTAGTAACTTGGTCTTCTGTTTCGTTATTTACTGATGTTCAATTATGCCATGTTGACTACATACTGTTTCTAATGGTGAATACTTAACTGAAGTGTCACTCAGTTCAAAGCAACCAGGAAATGCTTTATATGCGTAACATGGATACATTCTTACAACAAACTTACTTCCTATTTCATAAGAGGAACCACCCTTTAGTAAGCTAACCTGATGGCACAATCCTTACTACACATACTTAGTACCATTTCTCAACAGAACGGCATAAGCAATTCAATTGCAGGAACCATCTCCTGCCAGTTAGCGTAGTGATTTAAGCTACAATATTGGGGGACAGCTCCTTGGTGTACAAAAGCGGTGTACATCCCTTTCAGACCATAACAATGAGCAAGGCACCTGGAAGAATCCAAGGGTTCACCTCATTGGTTTCCCATCTTTTAATGATTGCTGTCCTTCATTGCATAATGCTCAGTCTCTGAGAACTGTCGTTTCACATTGCTCACCCGGTTTTTCCAGGGTTTCAGGCAGGAAAGTGTCTTTGGTCCCTGCTACTCAACTTAAGTTACCCGTTAAACTTTGAATGTCAACTCACAATCTTAGTCTTTAATTGTAACCCCCCAAAACTATGTAACAAGCACTTTAAAACACCCTCTTGATTAATGCTTGCCAAATTATTATTAGACTCCCCAAAATATTTCACCAGTGTTTCTCATTTTCAATATACCATTTTTATTTGGAACGGAAATATTTCCTTGAAAGCACTCTATATGCACATGCAGAAGCATAGTTGTGCGCTATAAAGGAACAACCAAGTACATGAAGTATGTTACCTCCTCTGACCACAGCACGCCTCAGTAAGTATGACCATGGACACCTGACACTCATGTACATAAATAAAGTGTCGCAAACACTCTCCTATACAAAAAGGAGAAAAAACATTCTCATGAATTCTTATTCATTTTATATCTATTGAGTTGTATTTTTAATTATAGTAAATACTAAATTTTTAAAATCATTTCCGGATTATTTTCAAACAATTGAATATTCTGCTTATTTTCAAACTAAAATTTCAAATTAAATTCTATTTCTTCTTTGTCGTAGCCCAGCCACGACGATTCTATTACGGGGTCGTCAAACGGGAAAAGGTATGGAATGGAAGGAAACGGTAGACAGAGTCTTAAAGATATATAGACACGTTGCCGTGGCGTCCGCCCGAACCCATCTACATCTAGAGATGTAGATGGGTTCGGGCGGACGCCACGGAAGTGTCCGCTGTGCCTTAGCCATGACCTCTCCGGCCTCCCCAAGCCTCCACCTTTATTCCTAGAAAAAATGGGGTCCATCAGCAATTCAGTTAAGTTTCCAAGGCAACTCATAGAAAACCCTTACCTCACCATTCAAATCAACCTTCCACTAATAAGAATCTAGCTTCCAGCCCCCTCCGGAGAGCTTCTGTGAGGCAAATAAGAACCGGGTGTGGCTCCTTGTTAACTAGGCAAATGAGGTGTGGTTTGGGCTCAGCACCTCTGACCAGATTGCAAAAGTACCCTGTTTATTTATTTGTTTAGTCGCCAACACTTCTTTAAACATTTTATGAAAAATTACAGGTTAGAGTAGAATAGAATAGAATTAATAAAATACAGTACAGAAGTAGCCCTTTAATTTAACAAAGGAAACAAATTAAAAAAAAAAATAAACGTACTAATGCTTTATGTGTAATTTACGTCGTCATGTTACGCCTTGATAAGAGACATTTACCTAATAAAGAAATGGTAATATCTTCGCAAGGAAACTGAAATTTTCATATTTGAAAATGTACGTTTCATCTCGACTAATGAAAGATTTGACAGGGATCTGGAATGTTGGTTTTCCATGCCTCCCTTCCCTGCGCTTTCTGTCCCTACCCTACTGTTTCTTTCTCCCCACCCACCCCCTTCACCCCCGCAACCCTTGCTCACAAGACAAAATTGGAAAATTCTGAAGCTTATATGCTCACTAATCGGACTCCATATTTACCACGGTGTTGGTCTTACCATCCTCATCCCCTATAGAGGTTACACTTAGTCTGATGAGTTCGTATGGCCTACATCTTCCACCTATGCCTCCAGCTTTCATTCTCACCTTGTGTTCCATTTTTGGACACTTTGTAAGACTGTTCACTGTCTTCTTTTCCATCCCTTAGACACTATCATGACATTCCCTTGAATAGTTCATGAAATACTTCCAAATGTTTAATTTGACCATCTGAACGGTATATCGATGCACTTCCATGTGTTATCTTCTTTATTCTGATTGGGCAGCACCACGGATTTCATGTGCATTTTAAGTTAGTTCTTATTGGCTCTAGTGACATCCTACTCTTTTCTGACTCAAGGGAATTACTACACTAAAATGATAACACTAACAGATGCTCAAGAAACTACACGATAAATTTCAGAAAACAATATTTATTTATGGAAGAAAACATCTGTGTGAACTAACCAGATCTCTGTTTGCACTAGGCGGTTTATCAAGTTTTCTTATGGCACATAAACATTGCACAAATATTTATGGTTTGTTTCTATTGAACACTTACCAATCATCAATTAAATTGCCTCCGTGTATAATGGAAAAAGCAAAAAAGAAGGACCTTAACATACTCAAGCCATTTAACTCCGCTTTACTTTGATATTAAATCCATTGGATGGTTTAAGTAAAGGAACCCCAACAGGGTTCAAAGACTTTTCACAAAGTTCTATACTCAGGGCATTAGTAACTTGGTCTTCCGTTTCGTTATTTACTGATGTTCAATTATGCCATGTTGACTACATACTGTTTCTAATGGTCAATACTTAACTGAAGTGTCACTCAGTTCAAAGCAACCAGGAAATGCTTTATATGCGTAACATGGATACATTCTTACAACAAACTTACTTCCTATTTCATAAGAGGAACCACCCTTTAGTAAGCTAACCTGATGGCACAATCCTTACTACACATACTTAGTACCATTTCTCAACAGAACGGCATAAGCAATTCAATTGCAGGAACCATCTCCTGCCAGTTAGCGTAGTGATTTAAGCTACAATATTGGGGGACAGCTCCTTGGTGTACAAAAGCGGTGTACATCCCTTTCAGACCATAACAATGAGCAAGTCACCTGGAAGAATCCAAGGGTTCACCTCATTGGTTTCCCATCTTTTAATGATTGCTGTCCTTCATTGCATAATGCTCAGTCTCTGAGAACTGTCGTTTCACATTGCTCACCCGGTTTTTCCAGGGTTTCAGGCAGGAAAGTATCTTTGGTCCCTGCTACTCAACTTAAGTTACCCGTTAAACTTTGAATGTCAACTCACAATCTTAGTCTTTAATTGTAACCCCCCAAAACTATGTAACAAGCACTTTAAAACACCCTCTTGATTAATGCTTGCCAAATTATTATTAGACTCCCCAAAATATTTCACCAGTGTTTCTCATTTTCAATATACCATTTTTATTTGGAACGGAAATATTTCATTGAAAGCACTCTATATGCACATGCAGAAGCATAGTTGTGCGCTATAAAGGAACAACCAAGTACATGAAGTATGTTACCTCCTCTGACCACAGCACGCCTCAGTAAGTATGACCATGGACACCTGACACTCATGTACATAAATAAAGTGTCGCAAACACTCTCCTATACAAAAAGGAGAAAAAACATTCTCATGAATTCTTATTCATTTTATATCTATTGAGTTGTATTTTTAATTATAGTAAATACTAAATTTTTAAAATCATTTCCGGATTATTTTCAAACAATTGAATATTCTGCTTATTTTCAAACTAAAATTTCAAATTAAATTCTATTTCTTCTTTGTCGTAGCCCAGCCACGACGATTCTATTACGGGGTCGTCAAACGGGAAAAGGTATGGAATGGAAGGAAACGGTAGACAGAGTCTTAAAGATATATAGACACGTTGCCGTGGCGTCCGCCCGAACCCATCTACATCTAGAGATGTAGATGGCTTCGGGCGGACGCCACGGAAGTGTCCGCTGTGCCTTAGCCATGACCTCTCCGGCCTCCCCAAGCCTCCACCTTTATTCCTAGAAAAAATGGGGTCCATCAGCAATTCAGTTAAGTTTCCAAGGCAACTCATAGAAAACCCTTACCTCACCATTCAAATCAACCCTCCACTAATAAGAATCTAGCTTCCAGCCCCCTCCGGAGAGCTTCTGTGAGGCAAATAAGAACCGGGTGTGGCTCCTTGTTAACTAGGCAAATGAGGTGTGGTTTGGGCTCAGCACCTCTGACCAGATTGCAAAAGTACCCTGTTTATTTATTTGTTTAGTCGCCAACACTTCTTTAAACATTTTATGAAAAATTACAGGTTAGAGTAGAATAGAATAGAATTAATAAAATACAGTACAGAAGTAGCCCTTTAATTTAACAAAGGAAACAAATTAAAAAAAAAAATAAACGTACTAATGCTTTATGTGTAATTTACGTCGTCATGTTACGCCTTGATAAGAGACATTTACCTAATAAAGAAATGGTAATATCTTCGCAAGGAAACTGAAATTTTCATATTTGAAAATGTACGTTTCATCTCGACTAATGAAAGATTTGACAGGGATCTGGAATGTTGGTTTTCCATGCCTCCCTTCCCTGCGCTTTCTGTCCCTACCCTACTGTTTCTTTCTCCCCACCCACCCCCTTCACCCCCGCAACCCTTGCTCACAAGACAAAATTGGAAAATTCTGAAGCTTATATGCTCACTAATCGGACTCCATATTTACCACGGTGTTGGTCTTACCATCCTCATCCCCTATAGAGGTTACACTTAGTCTGATGAGTTCGTATGGCCTACATCTTCCACCTATGCCTCCAGCTTTCATTCTCACCTTGTGTTCCATTTTTGGACACTTTGTAAGACTGTTCACTGTCTTCTTTTCCATCCCTTAGACACTATCATGACATTCCCTTGAATAGTTCATGAAATACTTCCAAATGTTTAATTTGACCATCTGAACGGTATATCGATGCACTTCCATGTGTTATCTTCTTTATTCTGATTGGGCAGCACCACGGATTTCATGTGCATTTTAAGTTAGTTCTTATTGGCTCTAGTGACATCCTACTCTTTTCTGACTCAAGGGAATTACTACACTAAAATGATAACACTAACAGATGCTCAAGAAACTACACGATAAATTTCAGAAAACAATATTTATTTATGGAAGAAAACATCTGTGTGAACTAACCAGATCTCTGTTTGCACTAGGCGGTTTATCAAGTTTTCTTATGGCACATAAACATTGCACAAATATTTATGGTTTGTTTCTATTGAACACTTACCAATCATCAATTAAATTGCCTCCGTGTATAATGGAAAAAGCAAAAAAGAAGGACCTTAACATACTCAAGCCATTTAACTCCGCTTTACTTTGATATTAAATCCATTGGATGGTTTAAGTAAAGGAACCCCAACAGGGTTCAAAGACTTTTCACAAAGTTCTATACTCAGGGCATTAGTAACTTGGTCTTCTGTTTCGTTATTTACTGATGTTCAATTATGCCATGTTGACTACATACTGTTTCTAATGGTCAATACTTAACTGAAGTGTCACTCAGTTCAAAGCAACCAGGAAATGCTTTATATGCGTAACATGGATACATTCTTACAACAAACTTACTTCCTATTTCATAAGAGGAACCACCCTTTAGTAAGCTAACCTGATGGCACAATCCTTACTACACATACTTAGTACCATTTCTCAACAGAACGGCATAAGCAATTCAATTGCAGGAACCATCTCCTGCCAGTTAGCGTAGTGATTTAAGCTACAATATTGGGGGACAGCTCCTTGGTGTACAAAAGCGGTGTACATCCCTTTCAGACCATAACAATGAGCAAGTCACCTGGAAGAATCCAAGGGTTCACCTCATTGGTTTCCCATCTTTTAATGATTGCTGTCCTTCATTGCATAATGCTCAGTCTCTGAGAACTGTCGTTTCACATTGCTCACCCGGTTTTTCCAGGGTTTCAGGCAGGAAAGTATCTTTGGTCCCTGCTACTCAACTTAAGTTACCCGTTAAACTTTGAATGTCAACTCACAATCTTAGTCTTTAATTGTAACCCCCCAAAACTATGTAACAAGCACTTTAAAACACCCTCTTGATTAATGCTTGCCAAATTATTATTAGACTCCCCAAAATATTTCACCAGTGTTTCTCATTTTCAATATACCATTTTTATTTGGAACGGAAATATTTCATTGAAAGCACTCTATATGCACATGCAGAAGCATAGTTGTGCGCTATAAAGGAACAACCAAGTACATGAAGTATGTTACCTCCTCTGACCACAGCACGCCTCAGTAAGTATGACCATGGACACCTGACACTCATGTACATAAATAAAGTGTCGCAAACACTCTCCTATACAAAAAGGAGAAAAAACATTCTCATGAATTCTTATTCATTTTATATCTATTGAGTTGTATTTTTAATTATAGTAAATACTAAATTTTTAAAATCATTTCCGGATTATTTTCAAACAATTGAATATTCTGCTTATTTTCAAACTAAAATTTCAAATTAAATTCTATTTCTTCTTTGTCGTAGCCCAGCCACGACGATTCTATTACGGGGTCGTCAAACGGGAAAAGGTATGGAATGGAAGGAAACGGTAGACAGAGTCTTAAAGATATATAGACACGTTGCCGTGGCGTCCGCCCGAACCCATCTACATCTAGAGATGTAGATGGCTTCGGGCGGACGCCACGGAAGTGTCCGCTGTGCCTTAGCCATGACCTCTCCGGCCTCCCCAAGCCTCCACCTTTATTCCTAGAAAAAATGGGGTCCATCAGCAATTCAGTTAAGTTTCCAAGGCAACTCATAGAAAACCCTTACCTCACCATTCAAATCAACCCTCCACTAATAAGAATCTAGCTTCCAGCCCCCTCCGGAGAGCTTCTGTGAGGCAAATAAGAACCGGGTGTGGCTCCTTGTTAACTAGGCAAATGAGGTGTGGTTTGGGCTCAGCACCTCTGACCAGATTGCAAAAGTACCCTGTTTATTTATTTGTTTAGTCGCCAACACTTCTTTAAACATTTTATGAAAAATTACAGGTTAGAGTAGAATAGAATAGAATTAATAAAATACAGTACAGAAGTAGCCCTTTAATTTAACAAAGGAAACAAATTAAAAAAAAAAAATAAACGTACTAATGCTTTATGTGTAATTTACGTCGTCATGTTACGCCTTGATAAGAGACATTTACCTAATAAAGAAATGGTTATATCTTCGCAAGGAAACTGAAATTTTCATATTTGAAAATGTACGTTTCATCTCGACTAATGAAAGATTTGACAGGGATCTGGAATGTTGGTTTTCCATGCCTCCCTTCCCTGCGCTTTCTGTCCCTACCCTACTGTTTCTTTCTCCCCACCCACCCCCTTCACCCCCGCAACCCTTGCTCACAAGACAAAATTGGAAAATTCTGAAGCTTATATGCTCACTAATCAAACTCCATATTTACCACGGTGTTGGTCTTACCATCCTCATCCCCTATAGAGGTTACACTTAGTCTGATGAGTTCGTATGGCCTACATCTTCTACCTATGCCTCCAGCTTTCATTCTCACCTTGTGTTCCATTTTTGGACACTTTGTAAGACTGTTCACTGTCTTCTTTTCCATCCCTTAGACACTATCATGACATTCCCTTGAATAGTTCATGAAATACTTCCAAATGTTTAATTTGACCATCTGAACGGTATATCGATGCACTTCCATGTGTTATCTTCTTTATTCTGATTGGGCAGCACCACGGATTTCATGTGCATTTTAAGTTAGTTCTTATTGGATCTAGTGACATCCTACTCTTTTCTGACTCAAGGGAATTACTACACTAAAATGATAACACTAACAGATGCTCAAGAAACTACACGATAAATTTCAGAAAACAATATTTATTTATGGAAGAAAACATCTGTGTGAACTAACCAGATCTCTGTTTGCACTAGGCGGTTTATCAAGTTTTCTTATGGCACATAAACATTGCACGAATATTTATGGTTTGTTTCTATTGAACACTTACCAATCATCAATTAAATTGCCTCCGTGTATAATGGAAAAAGCAAAAAAGAAGGACCTTAACATACTCAAGCCATTTAACTCCGCTTTACTTTGATATTAAATCCATTGGATAGTTTAAGTAAAGGAACCCCAACAGGGTTCAAAGACTTTTCACAAAGTTCTATACTCAGGGCATTAGTAACTTGGTCTTCTGTTTCGTTATTTACTGATGTTCAATTATGCCATGTTGACTACATACTGTTTCTAATGGTCAATACTTAACTGAAGTGTCACTCAGTTCAAAGCAACCAGGAAATGCTTTATATGCGTAACATGGATACATTCTTACAACAAACTTACTTCCTATTTCATAAGAGGAACCACCCTTTAGTAAGCTAACCTGATGGCACAATCCTTACTACACATACTTAGTAGTACCATTTCTCAACAGAACGGCATAAGCAATTCAATTGCAGGAACCATCTCCTGCCAGTTAGCGTAGTGATTTAAGCTACAATATTGGGGGACAGCTCCTTGGTGTACAAAAGCGGTGTACATCCCTTTCAGACCATAACAATGAGCAAGTCACCTGGAAGAATCCAAGGGTTCACCTCATTGGTTTCCCATCTTTTAATGATTGCTGTCCTTCATTGCATAATGCTCAGTCTCTGAGAACTGTCGTTTCACATTGCTCACCCGGTTTTTCCAGGGTTTCAGGCAGGAAAGTATCTTTGGTCCCTGCTACTCAACTTAAGTTACCCGTTAAACTTTGAATGTCAACTCACAATCTTAGTCTTTAATTGTAACCCCCCAAAACTATGTAACAAGCACTTTAAAACACCCTCTTGATTAATGCTTGCCAAATTATTATTAGACTCCCCAAAATATTTCACCAGTGTTTCTCATTTTCAATATACCATTTTTATTTGGAACGGAAATATTTCATTGAAAGCACTCTATATGCACATGCAGAAGCATAGTTGTGCGCTATAAAGGAACAACCAAGTACATGAAGTATGTTACCTCCTCTGACCACAGCACGCCTCAGTAAGTATGACCATGGACACCTGACACTCATGTACATAAATAAAGTGTCGCAAACACTCTCCTATACAAAAAGGAGAAAAAACATTCTCATGAATTCTTATTCATTTTATATCTATTGAGTTGTATTTTTAATTATAGTAAATACTAAATTTTTAAAATCATTTCCGGATTATTTTCAAACAATTGAATATTCTGCTTATTTTCAAACTAAAATTTCAAATTAAATTCTATTTCTTCTTTGTCGTAGCCCAGCCACGACGATTCTATTACGGGGTCGTCAAACGGGAAAAGGTATGGAATGGAAGGAAACGGTAGACAGAGTCTTAAAGATATATAGACACGTTGCCATGGCGTCCGCCCGAACCCATCTACATCTAGAGATGTAGATGGTTTCGGGCGGACGCCACGGAAGTGTCCGCTGTGCCTTAGCCATGACCTCTCCGGCCTCCCCAAGCCTCCACCTTTATTCCTAGAAAAAATGGGGTCCATCAGCAATTCAGTTAAGTTTCCAAGGCAACTCATAGAAAACCCTTACCTCACCATTCAAATCAACCTTCCACTAATAAGAATCTAGCTTCCAGCCCCCTCCGGAGAGCTTCTGTGAGGCAAATAAGAACCGGGTGTGGCTCCTTGTTAACTAGGCAAATGAGGTGTGGTTTGGGCTCAGCACCTCTGACCAGATTGCAAAAGTACCCTGTTTATTTATTTGTTTAGTCGCCAACACTTCTTTAAACATTTTATGAAAAATTACAGGTTAGAGTAGAATAGAATAGAATTAATAAAATACAGTACAGAAGTAGCCCTTTAATTTAACAAAGGAAACAAATTAAAAAAAAAAAAACGTACTAATGCTTTATGTGTAATTTACATCGTCATGTTACGCCTTGATAAGAGACATTTACCTAATAAAGAAATGGTAATATCTTCGCAAGGAAACTGAAATTTTCATATTTGAAAATGTACGTTTCATCTCGACTAATGAAAGATTTGACAGGGATCTGGAATGTTGGTTTTCCATGCCTCCCTTCCCTGCGCTTTCTGTCCCTACCCTACTGTTTCTTTCTCCCCACCCACCCCCTTCACCCCCGCAACCCTTGCTCACAAGACAAAATTGGAAAATTCTGAAGCTTATATGCTCACTAATCGGACTCCATATTTACCACGGTGTTGGTCTTACCATCCTCATCCCCTATAGAGGTTACACTTAGTCTGATGAGTTCGTATGGCCTACATCTTCCACCTATGCCTCCAGCTTTCATTCTCACCTTGTGTTCCATTTTTGGACACTTTGTAAGACTGTTCACTGTCTTCTTTTCCATCCCTTAGACACTATCATGACATTCCCTTGAATAGTTCATGAAATACTTCCAAATGTTTAATTTGACCATCTGAACGGTATATCGATGCACTTCCATGTGTTATCTTCTTTATTCTGATTGGGCAGCACCACGGATTTCATGTGCATTTTAAGTTAGTTCTTATTGGATCTAGTGACATCCTACTCTTTTCTGACTCAAGGGAATTACTACACTAAAATGATAACACTAACAGATGCTCAAGAAACTACACGATAAATTTCAGAAAACAATATTTATTTATGGAAGAAAACATCTGTGTGAACTAACCAGATCGCTGTTTGCACTAGGCGGTTTATCAAGTTTTCTTATGGCACATAAACATTGCACGAATATTTATGGTTTGTTTCTATTGAAGACTTACCAATCATCAATTAAATTGCCTCCGTGTATAATGGAAAAAGCAAAAAAGAAGGACCTTAACATACTCAAGCCATTTAACTCCGCTTTACTTTGATATTAAATCCATTGGATAGTTTAAGTAAAGGAACCCCAACAGGGTTCAAAGACTTTTCACAAAGTTCTATACTCAGGGCATTAGTAACTTGGTCTTCCGTTTCGTTATTTACTGATGTTCAATTATGCCATGTTGACTACATACTGTTTCTAATGGTCAATACTTAACTGAAGTGTCACTCAGTTCAAAGCAACCAGGAAATGCTTTATATGCGAAACATGGATACATTCTTACAACAAACTTACTTCCTATTTCATAAGAGGAACCACCCTTTAGTAAGCTAACCTGATGGCACAATCCTTACTACACATACTTAGTACCATTTCTCAACAGAACGGCATAAGCAATTCAATTGCAGGAACCATCTCCTGCCAGTTAGCGTAGTGATTTAAGCTACAATATTGAGGGACAGCTCCTTGGTGTACAAAAGCGGTGTACATCCCTTTCAGACCATAACAATGAGCAAGTCACCTGGAAGAATCCAAGGGTTCACCTCATTGGTTTCCCATCTTTTAATGATTGCTGTCCTTCATTGCATAATGCTCAGTCTCTGAGAACT
This sequence comes from Rhynchonycteris naso, assembly GCA_037038555.1. NCBI lineage: Eukaryota > Metazoa > Chordata > Mammalia > Chiroptera > Emballonuridae > Rhynchonycteris > Rhynchonycteris naso. The sequence goes on from CM073002.1 coordinate 142,180,341, forward strand.
GTCGTTTCACATTGCTCACCCGGTTTTTCCAGGGTTTCAGGCAGGAAAGTATCTTTGGTCCCTGCTACTCAACTTAAGTTACCCGTTAAACTTTGAATGTCAACTCACAATCTTAGTCTTTAATTGTAACCCCCCAAAACTATGTAACAAGCACTTTAAAACACCCTCTTGATTAATACTTGCCAAATTATTATTAGACTCCCCAAAATATTTCACCAGTGTTTCTCATTTTCAATATACCATTTTTATTTGGAACGGAAATATTTCATTGAAAGCACTCTATATGCACATGCAGAAGCATAGTTGTGCGCTATAAAGGAACAACCAAGTACATGAAGTATGTTACCTCCTCTGACCACAGCACGCCTCAGTAAGTATGACCATGGACACCTGACACTCATGTACATAAATAAAGTGTCGCAAACACTCTCCTATACAAAAAGGAGAAAAAACATTCTCATGAATTCTTATTCATTTTATATCTATTGAGTTGTATTTTTAATTATAGTAAATACTAAATTTTTAAAATCATTTCCGGATTATTTTCAAACAATTGAATATTCTGCTTATTTTCAAACTAAAATTTCAAATTAAATTCTATTTCTTCTTTGTCGTAGTCCAGCCACGACGATTCTATTACGGGGTCGTCAAACGGGAAAAGGTATGGAATGGAAGGAAACGGTAGACAGAGTCTTAAAGATATATAGACACGTTGCCATGGCGTCCGCCCGAACCCATCTACATCTAGAGATGTAGATGGTTTCGGGCGGACGCCACGGAAGTGTCCGCTGTGCCTTAGCCATGACCTCTCCGGCCTCCCCAAGCCTCCACCTTTATTCCTAGAAAAAATGGGGTCCATCAGCAATTCAGTTAAGTTTCCAAGGCAACTCATAGAAAACCCTTACCTCACCATTCAAATCAACCTTCCACTAATAAGAATCTAGCTTCCAGCCCCCTCCGGAGAGCTTCTGTGAGGCAAATAAGAACCGGGTGTGGCTCCTTGTTAACTAGGCAAATGAGGTGTGGTTTGGGCTCAGCACCTCTGACCAGATTGCAAAAGTACCCTGTTTATTTATTTGTTTAGTCGCCAACACTTCTTTAAACATTTTATGAAAAATTACAGGTTAGAGTAGAATAGAATAGAATTAATAAAATACAGTACAGAAGTAGCCCTTTAATTTAACAAAGGAAACAAATTAAAAAAAAAAAAACGTACTAATGCTTTATGTGTAATTTACATCGTCATGTTACGCCTTGATAAGAGACATTTACCTAATAAAGAAATGGTAATATCTTCGCAAGGAAACTGAAATTTTCATATTTGAAAATGTACGTTTCATCTCGACTAATGAAAGATTTGACAGGGATCTGGAATGTTGGTTTTCCATGCCTCCCTTCCCTGCGCTTTCTGTCCCTACCCTACTGTTTCTTTCTCCCCACCCACCCCCTTCACCCCCGCAACCCTTGCTCACAAGACAAAATTGGAAAATTCTGAAGCTTATATGCTCACTAATCGGACTCCATATTTACCACGGTGTTGGTCTTACCATCCTCATCCCCTATAGAGGTTACACTTAGTCTGATGAGTTCGTATGGCCTACATCTTCCACCTATGCCTCCAGCTTTCATTCTCACCTTGTGTTCCATTTTTGGACACTTTGTAAGACTGTTCACTGTCTTCTTTTCCATCCCTTAGACACTATCATGACATTCCCTTGAATAGTTCATGAAATACTTCCAAATGTTTAATTTGACCATCTGAACGGTATATCGATGCACTTCCATGTGTTATCTTCTTTATTCTGATTGGGCAGCACCACGGATTTCATGTGCATTTTAAGTTAGTTCTTATTGGATCTAGTGACATCCTACTCTTTTCTGACTCAAGGGAATTACTACACTAAAATGATAACACTAACAGATGCTCAAGAAACTACACGATAAATTTCAGAAAACAATATTTATTTATGGAAGAAAACATCTGTGTGAACTAACCAGATCGCTGTTTGCACTAGGCGGTTTATCAAGTTTTCTTATGGCACATAAACATTGCACGAATATTTATGGTTTGTTTCTATTGAAGACTTACCAATCATCAATTAAATTGCCTCCGTGTATAATGGAAAAAGCAAAAAAGAAGGACCTTAACATACTCAAGCCATTTAACTCCGCTTTACTTTGATATTAAATCCATTGGATAGTTTAAGTAAAGGAACCCCAACAGGGTTCAAAGACTTTTCACAAAGTTCTATACTCAGGGCATTAGTAACTTGGTCTTCCGTTTCGTTATTTACTGATGTTCAATTATGCCATGTTGACTACATACTGTTTCTAATGGTCAATACTTAACTGAAGTGTCACTCAGTTCAAAGCAACCAGGAAATGCTTTATATGCGAAACATGGATACATTCTTACAACAAACTTACTTCCTATTTCATAAGAGGAACCACCCTTTAGTAAGCTAACCTGATGGCACAATCCTTACTACACATACTTAGTACCATTTCTCAACAGAACGGCATAAGCAATTCAATTGCAGGAACCATCTCCTGCCAGTTAGCGTAGTGATTTAAGCTACAATATTGAGGGACAGCTCCTTGGTGTACAAAAGCGGTGTACATCCCTTTCAGACCATAACAATGAGCAAGTCACCTGGAAGAATCCAAGGGTTCACCTCATTGGTTTCCCATCTTTTAATGATTGCTGTCCTTCATTGCATAATGCTCAGTCTCTGAGAACTGTCGTTTCACATTGCTCACCCGGTTTTTCCAGGGTTTCAGGCAGGAAAGTATCTTTGGTCCCTGCTACTCAACTTAAGTTACCCGTTAAACTTTGAATGTCAACTCACAATCTTAGTCTTTAATTGTAACCCCCCAAAACTATGTAACAAGCACTTTAAAACACCCTCTTGATTAATACTTGCCAAATTATTATTAGACTCCCCAAAATATTTCACCAGTGTTTCTCATTTTCAATATACCATTTTTATTTGGAACGGAAATATTTCATTGAAAGCACTCTATATGCACATGCAGAAGCATAGTTGTGCGCTATAAAGGAACAACCAAGTACATGAAGTATGTTACCTCCTCTGACCACAGCACGCCTCAGTAAGTATGACCATGGACACCTGACACTCATGTACATAAATAAAGTGTCGCAAACACTCTCCTATACAAAAAGGAGAAAAAACATTCTCATGAATTCTTATTCATTTTATATCTATTGAGTTGTATTTTTAATTATAGTAAATACTAAATTTTTAAAATCATTTCCGGATTATTTTCAAACAATTGAATATTCTGCTTATTTTCAAACTAAAATTTCAAATTAAATTCTATTTCTTCTTTGTCGTAGTCCAGCCACGACGATTCTATTACGGGGTCGTCAAACGGGAAAAGGTATGGAATGGAAGGAAACGGTAGACAGAGTCTTAAAGATATATAGACACGTTGCCGTGGCGTCCGCCCGAACCCATCTACATCTAGAGATGTAGATGGGTTCGGGCGGACGCCACGGAAGTGTCCGCTGTGCCTTAGCCATGACCTCTCCGGCCTCCCCAAGCCTCCACCTTTATTCCTAGAAAAAATGGGGTCCATCAGCAATTCAGTTAAGTTTCCAAGGCAACTCATAGAAAACCCTTACCTCACCATTCAAATCAACCTTCCACTAATAAGAATCTAGCTTCCAGCCCCCTCCGGAGAGCTTCTGTGAGGCAAATAAGAACCGGGTGTGGCTCCTTATTAACTAGGCAAATGAGGTGTGGTTTGGGCTCAGCACCTCTGACCAGATTGCAAAAGTACCCTGTTTATTTATTTGTTTAGTCGCCAACACTTCTTTAAACATATTATGAAAAATTACAGGTTAGAGTAGAATAGAATAGAATTAATAAAATACAGTACAGAAGTAGCCCTTTAATTTAACAAAGGAAACAAATTAAAAAAAAAAATAAACGTACTAATGCTTTATGTGTAATTTACGTCGTCATGTTTCGCCTTGATAAGAGACATTTACCTAATAAAGAAATGGTAATATCTTCGCAAGGAAACTGAAATTTTCATATTTCAAAATGTACGTTTCATCTCGACTAATGAAAGATTTGACAGGGATCTGGAATGTTGGTTTTCCATGCCTCCCTTCCCTGCGCTTTCTGTCCCTACCCTACTGTTTCTTTCTCCCCACCCACCCCCTTCACCCCCGCAACCCTTGCTCACAAGACAAAATTGGAAAATTCTGAAGCTTATATGCTCACTAATCGGACTCCATATTTACCACGGTGTTGGTCTTACCATCCTCATCCCCTATAGAGGTTACACTTAGTCTGATGAGTTCGTATGGCCTACATCTTCCACCTATGCCTCCAGCTTTCATTCTCACCTTGTGTTCCATTTTTGGACACTTTGTAAGACTGTTCACTGTCTTCTTTTCCATCCCTTAGACACTATCATGACATTCCCTTGAATAGTTCATGAAATACTTCCAAATGTTTAATTTGACCATCTGAACGGTATATCGATGCACTTCCATGTGTTATCTTCTTTATTCTGATTGGGCAGCACCACGGATTTCATGTGCATTTTAAGTTAGTTCTTATTGGCTCTAGTGACATCCTACTCTTTTCTGACTCAAGGGAATTACTACACTAAAATGATAACACTAACAGATGCTCAAGAAACTACACGATAAATTTCAGAAAACAATATTTATTTATGGAAGAAAACATCTGTGTGAACTAACCAGATCTCTGTTTGCACTAGGCGGTTTATCAAGTTTTCTTATGGCACATAAACATTGCACGAATATTTATGGTTTGTTTCTATTGAACACTTACCAATCATCAATTAAATTGCCTCCGTGTATAATGGAAAAAGCAAAAAAGAAGGACCTTAACATACTCAAGCCATTTAACTCCGCTTTACTTTGATATTAAATCCATTGGATGGTTTAAGTAAAGGAACCCCAACAGGGTTCAAAGACTTTTCACAAAGTTCTATACTCAGGGCATTAGTAACTTGGTCTTCCGTTTCGTTATTTACTGATGTTCAATTATGCCATGTTGACTACATACTGTTTCTAATGGTCAATACTTAACTGAAGTGTCACTCAGTTCAAAGCAACCAGGAAATGCTTTATATGCGTAACATGGATACATTCTTACAACAAACTTACTTCCTATTACATAAGAGGAACCACCCTTTAGTAAGCTAACCTGATGGCACAATCCTTACTACACATACTTAGTACCATTTCTCAACAGAACGGCATAAGCAATTCAATTGCAGGAACCATCTCCTGCCAGTTAGCGTAGTGATTTAAGCTACAATATTGGGGGACAGCTCCTTGGTGTACAAAAGCGGTGTACATCCCTTTCAGACCATAACAATGAGCAAGTCACCTGGAAGAATCCAAGGGTTCACCTCATTGGTTTCCCATCTTTTAATGATTGCTGTCCTTCATTGCATAATGCTCAGTCTCTGAGAACTGTCGTTTCACATTGCTCACCCGGTTTTTCCAGGGTTTCAGGCAGGAAAGTATCTTTGGTCCCTGCTACTCAACTTAAGTTACCCGTTAAACTTTGAATGTCAACTCACAATCTTAGTCTTTAATTGTAACCCCCCAAAACTATGTAACAAGCACTTTAAAACACCCTCTTGTTTAATACTTGCCAAATTATTATTAGACTCTTCAAAATATTTCACCAGTGTTTCTCATTTTCAATATACCATTTTTATTTGGAACGGAAATATTTCATTGAAAGCACTCTATATGCACATGCAGAAGCATAGTTGTGCGCTATAAAGGAACAACCAAGTACATGAAGTATGTTACCTCCTCTGACCACAGCACGCCTCAGTAAGTATGACCATGGACACCTGACACTCATGTACATAAATAAAGTGTCGCAAACACTCTCCTATACAAAAAGGAGAAAAAACATTCTCATGAATTCTTATTCATTTTATATCTATTGAGTTGTATTTTTAATTATAGTAAATACTAAATTTTTAAAATCATTTCCGGATTATTTTCAAACAATTGAATATTCTGCTTATTTTCAAACTAAAATTTCAAATTAAATTCTATTTCTTCTTTGTCGTAGCCCAGCCACGACGATTCTATTACGGGGTCGTCAAACGGGAAAAGGTATGGAATGGAAGGAAACGGTAGACAGAGTCTTAAAGATATATAGACACGTTGCCGTGGCGTCCGCCCGAACCCATCTACATCTAGAGATGTAGATGGCTTCGGGCGGACGCCACGGAAGTGTCCGCTGTGCCTTAGCCATGACCTCTCCGGCCTCCCCAAGCCTCCACCTTTATTCCTAGAAAAAATGGGGTCCATCAGCAATTGAGTTAAGTTTCCAAGGCAACTCATAGAAAACCCTTACCTCACCATTCAAATCAACCCTCCACTAATAAGAATCTAGCTTCCAGCCCCCTCCGGAGAGCTTCTGTGAGGCAAATAAGAACCGGGTGTGGCTCCTTGTTAACTAGGCAAATGAGGTGTGGTTTGGGCTCAGCACCTCTGACCAGATTGCAAAAGTACCCTGTTTATTTATTTGTTTAGTCGCCAACACTTCTTTAAACATTTTATGAAAAATTACAGGTTAGAGTAGAATAGAATAGAATTAATAAAATACAGTACAGAAGTAGCCCTTTAATTTAACAAAGGAAACAAATTAAAAAAAAAAAATAAACGTACTAATGCTTTATGTGTAATTTACGTCGTCATGTTACGCCTTGATAAGAGACATTTACCTAATAAAGAAATGGTAATATCTTCGCAAGGAAACTGAAATTTTCATATTTGAAAATGTACGTTTCATCTCGACTAATGAAAGATTTGACAGGGATCTGGAATGTTGGTTTTCCATGCCTCCCTTCCCTGCGCTTTCTGTCCCTACCCTACTGTTTCTTTCTCCCCACCCACCCCCTTCACCCCCGCAACCCTTGCTCACAAGACAAAATTGGAAAATTCTGAAGCTTATATGCTCACTAATCGGACTCCATATTTACCACGGTGTTGGTCTTACCATCCTCATCCCCTATAGAGGTTACACTTAGTCTGATGAGTTCGTATGGCCTACATCTTCTACCTATGCCTCCAGCTTTCATTCTCACCTTGTGTTCCATTTTTGGACACTTTGTAAGACTGTTCACTGTCTTCTTTTCCATCCCTTAGACACTATCATGACATTCCCTTGAATAGTTCATGAAATACTTCCAAATGTTTAATTTGACCATCTGAACGGTATATCGATGCACTTCCATGTGTTATCTTCTTTATTCTGATTGGGCAGCACCACGGATTTCATGTGCATTTTAAGTTAGTTCTTATTGGATCTAGTGACATCCTACTCTTTTCTGACTCAAGGGAATTACTACACTAAAATGATAACACTAACAGATGCTCAAGAAACTACACGATAAATTTCAGAAAACAATATTTATTTATGGAAGAAAACATCTGTGTGAACTAACCAGATCTCTGTTTGCACTAGGCGGTTTATCAAGTTTTCTTATGGCACATAAACATTGCACGAATATTTATGGTTTGTTTCTATTGAACACTTACCAATCATCAATTAAATTGCCTCCGTGTATAATGGAAAAAGCAAAAAAGAAGGACCTTAAGATACTCAAGCCATTTAACTCCGCTTTACTTTGATATTAAATCCATTGGATAGTTTAAGTAAAGGAACCCCAACAGGGTTCAAAGACTTTTCACAAAGTTCTATACTCAGGGCATTAGTAACTTGGTCTTCCGTTTCGATATTTACTGATGTTCAATTATGCCATGTTGACTACATACTGTTTCTAATGGTCAATACTTAACTGAAGTGTCACTCAGTTCAAAGCAACCAGGAAATGCTTTATATGCGTAACATGGATACATTCTTACAACCAACTTACTTCCTATTTCATAAGAGGAACCACCCTTTAGTAAGCTAACCTGATGGCACAATCCTTACTACACATACTTAGTACCATTTCTCAACAGAACGGCATAAGCAATTCAATTGCAGGAACCATCTCCTGCCAGTTAGCGTAGTGATTTAAGCTACAATATTGAGGGACAGCTCCTTGGTGTACAAAAGCGGTGTACATCCCTTTCAGACCATAACAATGAGCAAGTCACCTGGAAGAATCCAAGGGTTCACCTCATTGGTTTCCCATCTTTTAATGATTGCTGTCCTTCATTGCATAATGCTCAGTCTCTGAGAACTGTCGTTTCACATTGCTCACCCGGTTTTTCCAGGGTTTCAGGCAGGAAAGTATCTTTGGTCCCTGCTACTCAACTTAAGTTACCCGTTAAACTTTGAATGTCAACTCACAATCTTAGTCTTTAATTGTAACCCCCCAAAACTATGTAACAAGCACTTTAAAACACCCTCTTGATTAATACTTGCCAAATTATTATTAGACTCCCCAAAATATTTCACCAGTGTTTCTCATTTTCAATATACCATTTTTATTTGGAACGGAAATATTTCCTTGAAAGCACTCTATATGCACATGCAGAAGCATAGTTGTGCGCTATAAAGGAACAACCAAGTACATGAAGTATGTTACCTCCTCTGACCACAGCACGCCTCAGTAAGTATGACCATGGACACCTGACACTCATGTACATAAATAAAGTGTCGCAAACACTCTCCTATACAAAAAGGAGAAAAAACATTCTCATGAATTCTTATTCATTTTATATCTATTGAGTTGTATTTTTAATTATAGTAAATACTAAATTTTTAAAATCATTTCCGGATTATTTTCAAACAATTGAATATTCTGCTTATTTTCAAACTAAAATTTCAAATTAAATTCTATTTCTTCTTTGTCGTAGCCCAGCCACGACGATTCTATTACGGGGTCGTCAAACGGGAAAAGGTATGGAATGGAAGGAAACGGTAGACAGAGTCTTAAAGATATATAGACACGTTGCCGTGGCGTCCGCCCGAACCCATCTACATCTAGAGATGTAGATGGGTTCGGGCGGACGCCACGGAAGTGTCCGCTGTGCCTTAGCCATGACCTCTCCGGCCTCCCCAAGCCTCCACCTTTATTCCTAGAAAAAATGGGGTCCATCAGCAATTCAGTTAAGTTTCCAAGGCAACTCATAGAAAACCCTTACCTCACCATTCAAATCAACCTTCCACTAATAAGAATCTAGCTTCCAGCCCCCTCCGGAGAGCTTCTGTGAGGCAAATAAGAACCGGGTGTGGCTCCTTGTTAACTAGGCAAATGAGGTGTGGTTTGGGCTCAGCACCTCTGACCAGATTGCAAAAGTACCCTGTTTATTTATTTGTTTAGTCGCCAACACTTCTTTAAACATTTTATGAAAAATTACAGGTTAGAGTAGAATAGAATAGAATTAATAAAATACAGTACAGAAGTAGCCCTTTAATTTAACAAAGGAAACAAATTAAAAAAAAAATAAACGTACTAATGCTTTATGTGTAATTTACGTCGTCATGTTACGCCTTGATAAGAGACATTTACCTAATAAAGAAATGGTAATATCTTCGCAAGGAAACTGAAATTTTCATATTTCAAAATGTACGTTTCATCTCGACTAATGAAAGATTTGACAGGGATCTGGAATGTTGGTTTTCCATGCCTCCCTTCCCTGCGCTTTCTTTCCCTACCCTACTGTTTCTTTCTCCCCACCCACCCCCTTCACCCCCGCAACCCTTGCTCACAAGACAAAATTGGAAAATTCTGAAGCTTATATGCTCACTAATCGGACTCCATATTTACCACGGTGTTGGTCTTACCATCCTCATCCCCTATAGAGGTTACACTTAGTCTGATGAGTTCGTATGGCCTACATCTTCCACCTATGCCTCCAGCTTTCATTCTCACCTTGTGTTCCATTTTTGGACACTTTGTAAGACTGTTCACTGTCTTCTTTTCCATCCCTTAGACACTATCATGACATTCCCTTGAATAGTTCATGAAATACTTCCAAATGTTTAATTTGACCATCTGAACGGTATATCGATGCACTTCCATGTGTTATCTTCTTTATTCTGATTGGGCAGCACCACGGATTTCATGTGCATTTTAAGTTAGTTCTTATTGGATCTAGTGACATCCTACTCTTTTCTGACTCAAGGGAATTACTACACTAAAATGATAACACTAACAGATGCTCAAGAAACTACACGATAAATTTCAGAAAACAATATTTATTTATGGAAGAAAACATCTGTGTGAACTAACCAGATCTCTGTTTGCACTAGGCGGTTTATCAAGTTTTCTTATGGCACATAAACATTGCACGAATATTTATGGTTTGTTTCTATTGAACACTTACCAATCATCAATTAAATTGCCTCCGTGTATAATGGAAAAAGCAAAAAAGAAGGACCTTAACATACTCAAGCCATTTAACTCCGCTTTACTTTGATATTAAATCCATTGGATGGTTTAAGTAAAGGAACCCCAACAGGGTTCAAAGACTTTTCACAAAGTTCTATACTCAGGGCATTAGTAACTTGGTCTTCTGTTTCGTTATTTACTGATGTTCAATTATGCCATGTTGACTACATACTGTTTCTAATGGTCAATACTTAACTGAAGTGTCACTCAGTTCAAAGCAACCAGGAAATGCTTTATATGCGTAACATGGATACATTCTTACAACAAACTTACTTCCTATTTCATAAGAGGAACCACCCTTTAGTAAGCTAACCTGATGGCACAATCCTTACTACACATACTTAGTACCATTTCTCAACAGAACGGCATAAGCAATTCAATTGCAGGAACCATCTCCTGCCAGTTAGCGTAGTGATTTAAGCTACAATATTGGGGGACAGCTCCTTGGTGTACAAAAGCGGTGTACATCCCTTTCAGACCATAACAATGAGCAAGTCACCTGGAAGAATCCAAGGGTTCACCTCATTGGTTTCCCATCTTTTAATGATTGCTGTCCTTCATTGCATAATGCTCAGTCTCTGAGAACTGTCGTTTCACATTGCTCACCCGGTTTTTCCAGGGTTTCAGGCAGGAAAGTATCTTTGCTCCCTGCTACTCAACTTAAATTACCCATTAAACTTTGAATGTCAACTCACAATCTTAGTCTTTAATTGTAACCCCCCAAAACTATGTAACAAGCACTTTAAAACACCCTCTTGATTAATGCTTGCCAAATTATTATTAGACTCCCCAAAATATTTCACCAGTGTTTCTCATTTTCAATATACCATTTTTATTTGGAACGGAAATATTTCATTGAAAGCACTCTATATGCACATGCAGAAGCATAGTTGTGCGCTATAAAGGAACAACCAAGTACATGAAGTATGTTACCTCCTCTGACCACAGCACGCCTCAGTAAGTATGACCATGGACACCTGACACTCATGTACATAAATAAAGTGTCGCAAACACTCTCCTATACAAAAAGGAGAAAAAACATTCTCATGAATTCTTATTCATTTTATATCTATTGAGTTGTATTTTTAATTATAGTAAATACTAAATTTTTAAAATCATTTCCGGATTATTTTCAAACAATTGAATATTCTGCTTATTTTCAAACTAAAATTTCAAATTAAATTCTATTTCTTCTTTGTCGTAGCCCAGCCACGACGATTCTATTACGGGGTCGTCAAACGGGAAAAGGTATGGAATGGAAGGAAACGGTAGACAGAGTCTTAAAGATATATAGACACGTTGCCGTGGCGTCCGCCCGAACCCATCTACATCTAGAGATGTAGATGGCTTCGGGCGGACGCCACGGAAGTGTCCGCTGTGCCTTAGCCATGACCTCTCCGGCCTCCCCAAGCCTCCACCTTTATTCCTAGAAAAAATGGGGTCCATCAGCAATTCAGTTAAGTTTCCAAGGCAACTCATAGAAAACCCTTACCTCACCATTCAAATCAACCCTCCACTAATAAGAATCTAGCTTCCAGCCCCCTCCGGAGAGCTTCTGTGAGGCAAATAAGAACCGGGTGTGGCTCCTTGTTAACTAGGCAAATGAGGTGTGGTTTGGGCTCAGGACCTCTGACCAGATTGCAAAAGTACCCTGTTTATTTATTTGTTTAGTCGCCAACACTTCTTTAAACATTTTATGAAAAATTACAGGTTAGAGTAGAATAGAATAGAATTAATAAAATACAGTACAGAAGTAGCCCTTTAATTTAACAAAGGAAACAAATTAAAAAAAAAAAATAAACGTACTAATGCTTTATGTGTAATTTACGTCGTCATGTTACGCCTTGATAAGAGACATTTACCTAATAAAGAAATGGTAATATCTTCGCAAGGAAACTGAAATTTTCATATTTGAAAATGTACGTTTCATCTCGACTAATGAAAGATTTGACAGGGATCTGGAATGTTGGTTTTCCATGCCTCCCTTCCCTGCGCTTTCTGTCCCTACCCTACTGTTTCTTTCTCCCCACCCACCCCCTTCACCCCCGCAACCCTTGCTCACAAGACAAAATTGGAAAATTCTGAAGCTTATATGCTCACTAATCGGACTCCATATTTACCACGGTGTTGGTCTTACCATCCTCATCCCCTATAGAGGTTACACTTAGTCTGATGAGTTCGTATGGCCTACATCTTCTACCTATGCCTCCAGCTTTCATTCTCACCTTGTGTTCCATTTTTGGACACTTTGTAAGACTGTTCACTGTCTTCTTTTCCATCCCTTAGACACTATCATGACATTCCCTTGAATAGTTCATGAAATACTTCCAAATGTTTAATTTGACCATCTGAACGGTATATCGATGCACTTCCATGTGTTATCTTCTTTATTCTGATTGGGCAGCACCACGGATTTCATGTGCATTTTAAGTTAGTTCTTATTGGATCTAGTGACATCCTACTCTTTTCTGACTCAAGGGAATTACTACACTAAAATGATAACACTAACAGATGCTCAAGAAACTACACGATAAATTTCAGAAAACAATATTTATTTATGGAAGAAAACATCTGTGTGAACTAACCAGATCTCTGTTTGCACTAGGCGGTTTATCAAGTTTTCTTATGGCACATAAACATTGCACGAATATTTATGGTTTGTTTCTATTGAACACTTACCAATCATCAATTAAATTGCCTCCGTGTATAATGGAAAAAGCAAAAAAGAAGGACCTTAACATACTCAAGCCATTTAACTCCGCTTTACTTTGATATTAAATCCATTGGATAGTTTAAGTAAAGGAACCCCAACAGGGTTCAAAGACTTTTCACAAAGTTCTATACTCAGGGCATTAGTAACTTGGTCTTCTGTTTCGTTATTTACTGATGTTCAATTATGCCATGTTGACTACATACTGTTTCTAATGGTGAATACTTAACTGAAGTGTCACTCAGTTCAAAGCAACCAGGAAATGCTTTATATGCGTAACATGGATACATTCTTAAAACAAACTTACTTCCTATTTCATAAGAGGAACCACCCTTTAGTAAGCTAACCTGATGGCACAATCCTTACTACACATACTTAGTACCATTTCTCAACAGAACGGCATAAGCAATTCAATTGCAGGAACCATCTCCTGCCAGTTAGCGTAGTGATTTAAGCTACAATATTGGGGGACAGCTCCTTGGTGTACAAAAGCGGTGTACATCCCTTTCAGACCATAACAATGAGCAAGTCACCTGGAAGAATCCAAGGGTTCACCTCATTGGTTTCCCATCTTTTAATGATTGCTGTCCTTCATTGCATAATGCTCAGTCTCTGAGAACTGTCGTTTCACATTGCTCACCCGGTTTTTCCAGGGTTTCAGGCAGGAAAGTATCTTTGGTCCCTGCTACTCAACTTAAGTTACCCGTTAAACTTTGAATGTCAACTCACAATCTTAGTCTTTAATTGTAACCCCCCAAAACTATGTAACAAGCACTTTAAAACACCCTCTTGATTAATACTTGCCAAATTATTATTAGACTCTTCAAAATATTTCACCAGTGTTTCTCATTTTCAATATACCATTTTTATTTGGAACGGAAATATTTCATTGAAAGCACTCTATATGCACATGCAGAAGCATAGTTGTGCGCTATAAAGGAACAACCAAGTACATGAAGTATGTTACCTCCTCTGACCACAGCACGCCTCAGTAAGTATGACCATGGACACCTGACACTCATGTACATAAATAAAGTGTCGCAAACACTCTCCTATACAAAAAGGAGAAAAAACATTCTCATGAATTCTTATTCATTTTATATCTATTGAGTTGTATTTTTAATTATAGTAAATACTAAATTTTTAAAATCATTTCCGGATTATTTTCAAACAATTGAATATTCTGCTTATTTTCAAACTAAAATTTCAAATTAAATTCTATTTCTTCTTTGTCGTAGCCCAGCCACGACGATTCTATTACGGGGTCGTCAAACGGGAAAAGGTATGGAATGGAAGGAAACGGTAGACAGAGTCTTAAAGATATACAGACACGTTGCCGTGGCGTCCGCCCGAACCCATCTACATCTAGAGATGTAGATGGGTTCGGGCGGACGCCACGGAAGTGTCCGCTGTGCCTTAGCCATGACCTCTCCGGCCTCCCCAAGCCTCCACCTTTATTCCTAGAAAAAATGGGGTCCATCAGCAATTGAGTTAAGTTTCCAAGGCAACTCATAGAAAACCCTTACCTCACCATTCAAATCAACCCTCCACTAATAAGAATCTAGCTTCCAGCCCCCTCCGGAGAGCTTCTGTGAGGCAAATAAGAACCGGGTGTGGCTCCTTGTTAACTAGGCAAATGAGGTGTGGTTTGGGCTCAGCACCTCTGACCAGATTGCAAAAGTACCCTGTTTATTTATTTGTTTAGTCGCCAACACTTCTTTAAACATTTTATGAAAAATTACAGGTTAGAGTAGAATAGAATAGAATTAATAAAATACAGTACAGAAGTAGCCCTTTAATTTAACAAAGGAAACAAATTAAAAAAAAAAAATAAACGTACTAATGCTTTATGTGTAATTTACGTCGTCATGTTACGCCTTGATAAGAGACATTTACCTAATAAAGAAATGGTAATATCTTCGCAAGGAAACTGAAATTTTCATATTTGAAAATGTACGTTTCATCTCGACTAATGAAAGATTTGACAGGGATCTGGAATGTTGGTTTTCCATGCCTCCCTTCCCTGCGCTTTCTGTCCCTACCCTACTGTTTCTTTCTCCCCACCCACCCCCTTCACCCCCGCAACCCTTGCTCACAAGACAAAATTGGAAAATTCTGAAGCTTATATGCTCACTAATCGGACTCCATATTTACCACGGTGTTGGTCTTACCATCCTCATCCCCTATAGAGGTTACACTTAGTCTGATGAGTTCGTATGGCCTACATCTTCCACCTATGCCTCCAGCTTTCATTCTCACCTTGTGTTCCATTTTTGGACACTTTGTAAGACTGTTCACTGTCTTCTTTTCCATCCCTTAGACACTATCATGACATTCCCTTGAATAGTTCATGAAATACTTCCAAATGTTTAATTTGACCATCTGAACGGTATATCGATGCACTTCCATGTGTTATCTTCTTTATTCTGATTGGGCAGCACCACGGATTTCATGTGCATTTTAAGTTAGTTCTTATTGGATCTAGTGACATCCTACTCTTTTCTGACTCAAGGGAATTACTACACTAAAATGATAACACTAACAGATGCTCAAGAAACTACACGATAAATTTCAGAAAACAATATTTATTTATGGAAGAAAACATCTGTGTGAACTAACCAGATCGCTGTTTGCACTAGGCGGTTTATCAAGTTTTCTTATGGCACATAAACATTGCACGAATATTTATGGTTTGTTTCTATTGAACACTTACCAATCATCAATTAAATTGCCTCCGTGTATAATGGAAAAAGCAAAAAAGAAGGACCTTAACATACTCAAGCCATTTAACTCCGCTTTACTTTGATATTAAATCCATTGGATAGTTTAAGTAAAGGAACCCCAACAGGGTTCAAAGACTTTTCACAAAGTTCTATACTCAGGGCATTAGTAACTTGGTCTTCCGTTTCGTTATTTACTGATGTTCAATTATGCCATGTTGACTACATACTGTTTCTAATGGTCAATACTTAACTGAAGTGTCACTCAGTTCAAAGCAACCAGGAAATGCTTTATATGCGTAACATGGATACATTCTTACAACAAACTTACTTCCTATTTCATAAGAGGAACCACCCTTTAGTAAGCTAAACTGATGGCACAATCCTTACTACACATACTTAGTACCATTTCTCAACAGAACGGCATAAGCAATTCAATTGCAGGAACCATCTCCTGCCAGTTAGCGTAGTGATTTAAGCTACAATATTGGGGGACAGCTCCTTGGTGTACAAAAGCGGTGTACATCCCTTTCAGACCATAACAATGAGCAAGTCACCTGGAAGAATCCAAGGGTTCACCTCATTGGTTTCCCATCTTTTAATGATTGCTGTCCTTCATTGCATAATGCTCAGTCTCTGAGAACTGTCGTTTCACATTGCTCACCCGGTTTTTCCAGGGTTTCAGGCAGGAAAGTATCTTTGGTCCCTGCTACTCAACTTAAGTTACCCGTTAAACTTTGAATGTCAACTCACAATCTTAGTCTTTAATTGTAACCCCCCAAAACTATGTAACAAGCACTTTAAAACACCCTCTTGTTTAATACTTGCCAAATTATTATTAGACTCTTCAAAATATTTCACCAGTGTTTCTCATTTTCAATATACCATTTTTATTTGGAACGGAAATATTTCCTTGAAAGCACTCTATATGCACATGCAGAAGCATAGTTGTGCGCTATAAAGGAACAACCAAGTACATGAAGTATGTTACCTCCTCTGACCACAGCACGCCTCAGTAAGTATGACCATGAACACCTGACACTCATGTACATAAATAAAGTGTCGCAAACACTCTCCTACACAAAAAGGAGAAAAAACATTCTCATGAATTCTTATTCATTTTATATCTATTGAGTTGTATTTTTAATTATAGTAAATACTAAATTTTTAAAATCATTTCCGGATTATTTTCAAACAATTGAATATTCTGCTTATTTTCAAACTAAAATTTCAAATTAAATTCTATTTCTTCTTTGTCGTAGCCCAGCCACGACGATTCTATTACGGGGTCGTCAAACGGGAAAAGGTATGGAATGGAAGGAAACGGTAGACAGAGTCTTAAAGATATATAGACACGTTGCCGTGGCGTCCGCCCGAACCCATCTACATCTAGAGATGTAGATGGGTTCGGGCGGACGCCACGGAAGTGTCCGCTGTGCCTTAGCCATGACCTCTCCGGCCTCCCCAAGCCTCCACCTTTATTCCTAGAAAAAATGGGGTCCATCAGCAATTCAGTTAAGTTTCCAAGGCAACTCATAGAAAACCCTTACCTCACCATTCAAATCAACCTTCCACTAATAAGAATCTAGCTTCCAGCCCCCTCCGGAGAGCTTCTGTGAGGCAAATAAGAACCGGGTGTGGCTCCTTGTTAACTAGGCAAATGAGGTGTGGTTTGGGCTCAGCACCTCTGACCAGATTGCAAAAGTACCCTGTTTATTTATTTGTTTAGTCGCCAACACTTCTTTAAACATTTTATGAAAAATTACAGGTTAGAGTAGAATAGAATAGAATTAATAAAATACAGTACAGAAGTAGCCCTTTAATTTAACAAAGGAAACAAATT
This sequence comes from Rhynchonycteris naso, assembly GCA_037038555.1. Classification (NCBI taxonomy): domain Eukaryota; kingdom Metazoa; phylum Chordata; class Mammalia; order Chiroptera; family Emballonuridae; genus Rhynchonycteris; species Rhynchonycteris naso. The sequence goes on from CM073002.1 coordinate 142,197,997, forward strand.
AAAAAAAAAAATAAACGTACTAATGCTTTATGTGTAATTTACGTCGTCATGTTACGCCTTGATAAGAGACATTTACCTAATAAAGAAATGGTAATATCTTCGCAAGGAAACTGAAATTTTCATATTTCAAAATGTACGTTTCATCTCGACTAATGAAAGATTTGACAGGGATCTGGAATGTTGGTTTTCCATGCCTCCCTTCCCTGCGCTTTCTGTCCCTACCCTACTGTTTCTTTCTCCCCACCCACCCCCTTCACCCCCGCAACCCTTGCTCACAAGACAAAATTGGAAAATTCTGAAGCTTATATGCTCACTAATCGGACTCCATATTTACCACGGTGTTGGTCTTACCATCCTCATCCCCTATAGAGGTTACACTTAGTCTGATGAGTTCGTATGGCCTACATCTTCTACCTATGCCTCCAGCTTTCATTCTCACCTTGTGTTCCATTTTTGGACACTTTGTAAGACTGTTCACTGTCTTCTTTTCCATCCCTTAGACACTATCATGACATTCCCTTGAATAGTTCATGAAATACTTCCAAATGTTTAATTTGACCATCTGAATGGTATATCGATGCACTTCCATGTGTTATCTTCTTTATTCTGATTGGGCAGCACCACGGATTTCATGTGCATTTTAAGTTAGTTCTTATTGGATCTAGTGACATCCTACTCTTTTCTGACTCAAGGGAATTACTACACTAAAATGATAACACTAACAGATGCTCAAGAAACTACACGATAAATTTCAGAAAACAATATTTATTTATGGAAGAAAACATCTGTGTGAACTAACCAGATCGCTGTTTGCACTAGGCGGTTTATCAAGTTTTCTTATGGCACATAAACATTGCACGAATATTTATGGTTTGTTTCTATTGAACACTTACCAATCATCAATTAAATTGCCTCCGTGTATAATGGAAAAAGCAAAAAAGAAGGACCTTAACATACTCAAGCCATTTAACTCCGCTTTACTTTGATATTAAATCCATTGGATGGTTTAAGTAAAGGAACCCCAACAGGGTTCAAAGACTTTTCACAAAGTTCTATACTCAGGGCATTAGTAACTTGGTCTTCCGTTTCGTTATTTACTGATGTTCAATTATGCCATGTTGACTACATACTGTTTCTAATGGTCAATACTTAACTGAAGTGTCACTCAGTTCAAAGCAACCAGGAAATGCTTTATATGCGTAACATGGATACATTCTTACAACAAACTTACTTCCTATTTCATAAGAGGAACCACCCTTTAGTAAGCTAACCTGATGGCACAATCCTTACTACACATACTTAGTACCATTTCTCAACAGAACGGCATAAGCAATTCAATTGCAGGAACCATCTCCTGCCAGTTAGCGTAGTGATTTAAGCTACAATATTGAGGGACAGCTCCTTGGTGTACAAAAGCGGTGTACATCCCTTTCAGACCATAACAATGAGCAAGTCACCTGGAAGAATCCAAGGGTTCACCTCATTGGTTTCCCATCTTTTAATGATTGCTGTACTTCATTGCATAATGCTCAGTCTCTGAGAACTGTCGTTTCACATTGCTCACCCGGTTTTTCCAGGGTTTCAGGCAGGAAAGTATCTTTGGTCCCTGCTACTCAACTTAAGTTACCCGTTAAACTTTGAATGTCAACTCACAATCTTAGTCTTTAATTGTAACCCCCCAAAACTATGTAACAAGCACTTTAAAACACCCTCTTGATTAATACTTGCCAAATTATTATTAGACTCCCCAAAATATTTCACCAGTGTTTCTCATTTTCAATATACCATTTTTATTTGGAACGGAAATATTTCCTTGAAAGCACTCTATATGCACATGCAGAAGCATAGTTGTGCGCTATAAAGGAACAACCAAGTACATGAAGTATGTTACCTCCTCTGACCACAGCACGCCTCAGTAAGTATGACCATGGACACCTGACACTCATGTACATAAATAAAGTGTCGCAAACACTCTCCTATACAAAAAGGAGAAAAAACATTCTCATGAATTCTTATTCATTTTATATCTATTGAGTTGTATTTTTAATTATAGTAAATACTAAATTTTTAAAATCATTTCCGGATTATTTTCAAACAATTGAATATTCTGCTTATTTTCAAACTAAAATTTCAAATTAAATTCTATTTCTTCTTTGTCGTAGCCCAGCCACGACGATTCTATTACGGGGTCGTCAAACGGGAAAAGGTATGGAATGGAAGGAAACGGTAGACAGAGTCTTAAAGATATATAGACACGTTGCCGTGGCGTCCGCCCGAACCCATCTACATCTAGAGATGTAGATGGGTTCGGGCGGACGCCACGGAAGTGTCCGCTGTGCCTTAGCCATGACCTCTCCGGCCTCCCCAAGCCTCCACCTTTATTCCTAGAAAAAATGGGGTCCATCAGCAATTCAGTTAAGTTTCCAAGGCAACTCATAGAAAACCCTTACCTCACCATTCAAATCAACCTTCCACTAATAAGAATCTAGCTTCCAGCCCCCTCCGGAGAGCTTCTGTGAGGCAAATAAGAACCGGGTGTGGCTCCTTGTTAACTAGGCAAATGAGGTGTGGTTTGGGCTCAGCACCTCTGACCAGATTGCAAAAGTACCCTGTTTATTTATTTGTTTAGTCGCCAACACTTCTTTAAACATTTTATGAAAAATTACAGGTTAGAGTAGAATAGAATAGAATTAATAAAATACAGTACAGAAGTAGCCCTTTAATTTAACAAAGGAAACAAATTAAAAAAAAAAATAAACGTACTAATGCTTTATGTGTAATTTACGTCGTCATGTTACGCCTTGATAAGAGACATTTACCTAATAAAGAAATGGTAATATCTTCGCAAGGAAACTGAAATTTTCATATTTGAAAATGTACGTTTCATCTCGACTAATGAAAGATTTGACAGGGATCTGGAATGTTGGTTTTCCATGCCTCCCTTCCCTGCGCTTTCTGTCCCTACCCTACTGTTTCTTTCTCCCCACCCACCCCCTTCACCCCCGCAACCCTTGCTCACAAGACAAAATTGGAAAATTCTGAAGCTTATATGCTCACTAATCGGACTCCATATTTACCACGGTGTTGGTCTTACCATCCTCATCCCCTATAGAGGTTACACTTAGTCTGATGAGTTCGTATGGCCTACATCTTCTACCTATGCCTCCAGCTTTCATTCTCACCTTGTGTTCCATTTTTGGACACTTTGTAAGACTGTTCACTGTCTTCTTTTCCATCCCTTAGACACTATCATGACATTCCCTTGAATAGTTCATGAAATACTTCCAAATGTTTAATTTGACCATCTGAACGGTATATCGATGCACTTCCATGTGTTATCTTCTTTATTCTGATTGGGCAGCACCACGGATTTCATGTGCATTTTAAGTTAGTTCTTATTGGATCTAGTGACATCCTACTCTTTTCTGACTCAAGGGAATTACTACACTAAAATGATAACACTAACAGATGCTCAAGAAACTACACGATAAATTTCAGAAAACAATATTTATTTATGGAAGAAAACATCTGTGTGAACTAACCAGATCGCTGTTTGCACTAGGCGGTTTATCAAGTTTTCTTATGGCACATAAACATTGCACGAATATTTATGGTTTGTTTCTATTGAACACTTACCAATCATCAATTAAATTGCCTCCGTGTATAATGGAAAAAGCAAAAAAGAAGGACCTTAACATACTCAAGCCATTTAACTCCGCTTTACTTTGATATTAAATCCATTGGATAGTTTAAGTAAAGGAACCCCAACAGGGTTCAAAGACTTTTCACAAAGTTCTATACTCAGGGCATTAGTAACTTGGTCTTCTGTTTCGTTATTTACTGATGTTCAATTATGCCATGTTGACTACATACTGTTTCTAATGGTCAATACTTAACTGAAGTGTCACTCAGTTCAAAGCAACCAGGAAATGCTTTATATGCGTAACATGGATACATTCTTACAACAAACTTACTTCCTATTTCATAAGAGGAACCACCCTTTAGTAAGCTAACCTGATGGCACAATCCTTACTACACATACTTAGTACCATTTCTCAACAGAACGGCATAAGCAATTCAATTGCAGGAACCATCTCCTGCCAGTTAGCGTAGTGATTTAAGCTACAATATTGGGGGACAGCTCCTTGGTGTACAAAAGCGGTGTACATCCCTTTCAGACCATAACAATGAGCAAGTCACCTGGAAGAATCCAAGGGTTCACCTCATTGGTTTCCCATCTTTTAATGATTGCTGTCCTTCATTGCATAATGCTCAGTCTCTGAGAACTGTCGTTTCACATTGCTCACCCGGTTTTTCCAGGGTTTCAGGCAGGAAAGTATCTTTGGTCCCTGCTACTCAACTTAAGTTACCCGTTAAACTTTGAATGTCAACTCACAATCTTAGTCTTTAATTGTAACCCCCCAAAACTATGTAACAAGCACTTTAAAACACCCTCTTGATTAATACTTGCCAAATTATTATTAGACTCCCCAAAATATTTCACCAGTGTTTCTCATTTTCAATATACCATTTTTATTTGGAACGGAAATATTTCCTTGAAAGCACTCTATATGCACATGCAGAAGCATAGTTGTGCGCTATAAAGGAACAACCAAGTACATGAAGTATGTTACCTCCTCTGACCACAGCACGCCTCAGTAAGTATGACCATGGACACCTGACACTCATGTACATAAATAAAGTGTCGCAAACACTCTCCTATACAAAAAGGAGAAAAAACATTCTCATGAATTCTTATTCATTTTATATCTATTGAGTTGTATTTTTAATTATAGTAAATACTAAATTTTTAAAATCATTTCCGGATTATTTTCAAACAATTGAATATTCTGCTTATTTTCAAACTAAAATTTCAAATTAAATTCTATTTCTTCTTTGTCGTAGCCCAGCCACGACGATTCTATTACGGGGTCGTCAAACGGGAAAAGGTATGGAATGGAAGGAAACGGTAGGCAGAGTCTTAAAGATATATAGACACGTTGCCGTGGCGTCCGCCCGAACCCATCTACATCTAGATGTAGATGGCTTCGGGCGGACGCCACGGAAGTGTCCGCTGTGCCTTAGCCATGACCTCTCCGGCCTCCCCAAGCCTCCACCTTTATTCCTAGAAAAAATGGGGTCCATCAGCAATTCAGTTAAGTTTCCAAGGCAACTCATAGAAAACCCTTACCTCACCATTCAAATCAACCTTCCACTAATAAGAATCTAGCTTCCAGCCCCCTCCGGAGAGCTTCTGTGAGGCAAATAAGAACCGGGTGTGGCTCCTTGTTAACTAGGCAAATGAGGTGTGGTTTGGGCTCAGCACCTCTGACCAGATTGCAAAAGTACCCTGTTTATTTATTTGTTTAGTCGCCAACACTTCTTTAAACATTTTATGAAAAATTACAGGTTAGAGTAGAATAGAATAGAATTAATAAAATACAGTACAGAAGTAGCCCTTTAATTTAACAAAGGAAACAAATTAAAAAAAAAAATAAACGTACTAATGCTTTATGTGTAATTTACGTCGTCATGTTACGCCTTGATAAGAGACATTTACCTAATAAAGAAATGGTAATATCTTCGCAAGGAAACTGAAATTTTCATATTTCAAAATGTACGTTTCATCTCGACTAATGAAAGATTTGACAGGGATCTGGAATGTTGGTTTTCCATGCCTCCCTTCCCTGCGCTTTCTGTCCCTACCCTACTGTTTCTTTCTCCCCACCCACCCCCTTCACCCCCGCAACCCTTGCTCACAAGACAAAATTGGAAAATTCTGAAGCTTATATGCTCACTAATCGGACTCCATATTTACCACGGTGTTGGTCTTACCATCCTCATCCCCTATAGAGGTTACACTTAGTCTGATGAGTTCGTATGGCCTACATCTTCCACCTATGCCTCCAGCTTTCATTCTCACCTTGTGTTCCATTTTTGGACACTTTGTAAGACTGTTCACTGTCTTCTTTTCCATCCCTTAGACACTATCATGACATTCCCTTGAATAGTTCATGAAATACTTCCAAATGTTTAATTTGACCATCTGAACGGTATATCGATGCACTTCCATGTGTTATCTTCTTTATTCTGATTGGGCAGCACCACGGATTTCATGTGCATTTTAAGTTAGTTCTTATTGGCTCTAGTGACATCCTACTCTTTTCTGACTCAAGGGAATTACTACACTAAAATGATAACACTAACAGATGCTCAAGAAACTACACGATAAATTTCAGAAAACAATATTTATTTATGGAAGAAAACATCTCTGTGAACTAACCAGATCGCTGTTTGCACTAGGCGGTTTATCAAGTTTTCTTATGGCACATAAACATTGCACGAATATTTATGGTTTGTTTCTATTGAACACTTACCAATCATCAATTAAATTGCCTCCGTGTATAATGGAAAAAGCAAAAAAGAAGGACCTTAACATACTCAAGCCATTTAACTCCGCTTTACTTTGATATTAAATCCATTGGATAGTTTAAGTAAAGGAACCCCAACAGGGTTCAAAGACTTTTCACAAAGTTCTATACTCAGGGCATTAGTAACTTGGTCTTCCGTTTCGTTATTTACTGATGTTCAATTATGCCATGTTGACTACATACTGTTTCTAATGGTCAATACTTAACTGAAGTGTCACTCAGTTCAAAGCAACCAGGAAATGCTTTATATGCGTAACATGGATACATTCTTACAACAAACTTACTTCCTATTTCATAAGAGGAACCACCCTTTAGTAAGCTAACCTGATGGCACAATCCTTACTACACATACTTAGTACCATTTCTCAACAGAACGGCATAAGCAATTCAATTGCAGGAACCATCTCCTGCCAGTTAGCGTAGTGATTTAAGCTACAATATTGAGGGACAGCTCCTTGGTGTAAAAAAGCGGTGTACATCCCTTTCAGACCATAACAATGAGCAAGTCACCTGGAAGAATCCAAGGGTTCACCTCATTGGTTTCCCATTTTTTAATGATTGCTGTCCTTCATTGCATAATGCTCAGTCTCTGAGAACTGTCGTTTCACATTGCTCACCCGGTTTTTCCAGGGTTTCAGGCAGGAAAGTATCTTTGGTCCCTGCTACTCAACTTAAGTTACCCGTTAAACTTTGAATGTCAACTCACAATCTTAGTCTTTAATTGTAACCCCCCAAAACTATGTAACAAGCACTTTAAAACACCCTCTTGATTAATACTTGCCAAATTATTATTAGACTCCCCAAAATATTTCACCAGTGTTTCTCATTTTCAATATACCATTTTTATTTGGAACGGAAATATTTCCTTGAAAGCACTCTATATGCACATGCAGAAGCATAGTTGTGCGCTATAAAGGAACAACCAAGTACATGAAGTATGTTACCTCCTCTGACCACAGCACGCCTCAGTAAGTATGACCATGGACACCTGACACTCATGTACATAAATAAAGTGTCGCAAACACTCTCCTATACAAAAAGGAGAAAAAACATTCTCATGAATTCTTATTCATTTTATATCTATTGAGTTGTATTTTTAATTATAGTAAATACTAAATTTTTAAAATCATTTCCGGATTATTTTCAAACAATTGAATATTCTGCTTATTTTCAAACTAAAATTTCAAATTAAATTCTATTTCTTCTTTGTCGTAGTCCAGCCACGACGATTCTATTACGGGGTCGTCAAACGGGAAAAGGTATGGAATGGAAGGAAACGGTAGACAGAGTCTTAAAGATATATAGACACGTTGCCGTGGCGTCCGCCCGAACCCATCTACATCTAGAGATGTAGATGGGTTCGGGCGGACGCCACGGAAGTGTCCGCTGTGCCTTAGCCATGACCTCTCCGGCCTCCCCAAGCCTCCACCTTTATTCCTAGAAAAAATGGGGTCCATCAGCAATTGAGTTAAGTTTCCAAGGCAACTCATAGAAAACCCTTACCTCACCATTCAAATCAACCTTCCACTAATAAGAATCTAGCTTCCAACCCCCTCCGGAGAGCTTCTGTGAGGCAAATAAGAACCGGGTGTGGCTCCTTGTTAACTAGGCAAATGAGGTGTGGTTTGGGCTCAGCACCTCTGACCAGATTGCAAAAGTACCCTGTTTATTTATTTGTTTAGTCGCCAACACTTCTTTAAACATTTTATGAAAAATTACAGGTTAGAGTAGAATAGAATAGAATTAATAAAATACAGTACAGAAGTAGCCCTTTAATTTAACAAAGGAAACAAATTAAAAAAAAAAATAAACGTACTAATGCTTTATGTGTAATTTACGTCGTCATGTTACGCCTTGATAAGAGACATTTACCTAATAAAGAAATGGTAATATCTTCGCAAGGAAACTGAAATTTTCATATTTGAAAATGTACGTTTCATCTCGACTAATGAAAGATTTGACAGGGATCTGGAATGTTGGTTTTCCATGCCTCCCTTCCCTGCGCTTTCTGTCCCTACCCTACTGTTTCTTTCTCCCCACCCACCCCCTTCACCCCCGCAACCCTTGCTCACAAGACAAAATTGGAAAATTCTGAAGCTTATATGCTCACTAATCGGACTCCATATTTACCACGGTGTTGGTCTTACCATCCTCATCCCCTATAGAGGTTACACTTAGTCTGATGAGTTCGTATGGCCTACATCTTCTACCTATGCCTCCAGCTTTCATTCTCACCTTGTGTTCCATTTTTGGACACTTTGTAAGACTGTTCACTGTCTTCTTTTCCATCCCTTAGACACTATCATGACATTCCCTTGAATAGTTCATGAAATACTTCCAAATGTTTAATTTGACCATCTGAACGGTATATCGATGCACTTCCATGTGTTATCTTCTTTATTCTGATTGGGCAGCACCACGGATTTCATGTGCATTTTAAGTTAGTTCTTATTGGATCTAGTGACATCCTACTCTTTTCTGACTCAAGGGAATTACTACACTAAAATGATAACACTAACAGATGCTCAAGAAACTACACGATAAATTTCAGAAAACAATATTTATTTATGGAAGAAAACATCTGTGTGAACTAACAAGATCTCTGTTTGCACTAGGCGGTTTATCAAGTTTTCTTATGGCACATAAACATTGCACGAATATTTATGGTTTGTTTCTATTGAACACTTACCAATCATCAATTAAATTGCCTCCGTGTATAATGGAAAAAGCAAAAAAGAAGGACCTTAACATACTCAAGCCATTTAACTCCGCTTTACTTTGATATTAAATCCATTGGATAGTTTAAGTAAAGGAACCCCAACAGGGTTCAAAGACTTTTCACAAAGTTCTATACTCAGGGCATTAGTAACTTGGTCTTCTGTTTCGTTATTTACTGATGTTCAATTATGCCATGTTGACTACATACTGTTTCTAATGGTGAATACTTAACTGAAGTGTCACTCAGTTCAAAGCAACCAGGAAATGCTTTATATGCGTAACATGGATACATTCTTACAACAAACTTACTTCCTATTTCATAAGAGGAACCACCCTTTAGTAAGCTAACCTAATGGCACAATCCTTACTACACATACTTAGTACCATTTCTCAACAGAACGGCATAAGCAATTCAATTGCAGGAACCATCTCCTGCCAGTTAGCGTAGTGATTTAAGCTACAATATTGGGGGACAGCTCCTTGGTGTACAAAAGCGGTGTACATCCCTTTCAGACCATAACAATGAGCAAGGCACCTGGAAGAATCCAAGGGTTCACCTCATTGGTTTCCCATTTTTTAATGATTGCTGTCCTTCATTGCATAATGCTCAGTCTCTGAGAACTGTCGTTTCACATTGCTCACCCGGTTTTTCCAGGGTTTCAGGCAGGAAAGTATCTTTGGTCCCTGCTACTCAACTTAAGTTACCCGTTAAACTTTGAATGTCAACTCACAATCTTAGTCTTTAATTGTAACCCCCCAAAACTATGTAACAAGCACTTTAAAACACCCTCTTGATTAATACTTGCCAAATTATTATTAGACTCCCCAAAATATTTCACCAGTGTTTCTCATTTTCAATATACCATTTTTATTTGGAACGGAAATATTTCCTTGAAAGCACTCTATATGCACATGCAGAAGCATAGTTGTGCGCTATAAAGGAACAACCAAGTACATGAAGTATGTTACCTCCTCTGACCACAGCACGCCTCAGTAAGTATGACCATGGACACCTGACACTCATGTACATAAATAAAGTGTCGCAAACACTCTCCTATACAAAAAGGAGAAAAAACATTCTCATGAATTCTTATTCATTTTATATCTATTGAGTTGTATTTTTAATTATAGTAAATACTAAATTTTTAAAATCATTTCCGGATTATTTTCAAACAATTGAATATTCTGCTTATTTTCAAACTAAAATTTCAAATTAAATTCTATTTCTTCTTTGTCGTAGTCCAGCCACGACGATTCTATTACGGGGTCGTCAAACGGGAAAAGGTATGGAATGGAAGGAAACGGTAGACAGAGTCTTAAAGATATATAGACACGTTGCCGTGGCGTCCGCCCGAACCCATCTACATCTATAGATGTAGATGGGTTCGGGCGGACGCCACGGAAGTGTCCGCTGTGCCTTAGCCATGACCTCTCCGGCCTCCCCAAGCCTCCACCTTTATTCCTAGAAAAAATGGGGTCCATCAGCAATTGAGTTAAGTTTCCAAGGCAACTCATAGAAAACCCTTACCTCACCATTCAAATCAACCTTCCACTAATAAGAATCTAGCTTCCAGCCCCCTCCGGAGAGCTTCTGTGAGGCAAATAAGAACCGGGTGTGGCTCCTTGTTAACTAGGCAAATGAGGTGTGGTTTGGGCTCAGCACCTCTGACCAGATTGCAAAAGTACCCTGTTTATTTATTTGTTTAGTCGCCAACACTTCTTTAAACATTTTATGAAAAATTACAGGTTAGAGTAGAATAGAATAGAATTAATAAAATACAGTACAGAAGTAGCCCTTTAATTTAACAAAGGAAACAAATTAAAAAAAAAAATAAACGTACTAATGCTTTATGTGTAATTTACGTCGTCATGTTACGCCTTGATAAGAGACATTTACCTAATAAAGAAATGGTAATATCTTCGCAAGGAAACTGAAATTTTCATATTTGAAAATGTACGTTTCATCTCGACTAATGAAAGATTTGACAGGGATCTGGAATGTTGGTTTTCCATGCCTCCCTTCCCTGCGCTTTCTGTCCCTACCCTACTGTTTCTTTCTCCCCACCCACCCCCTTCACCCCCGCAACCCTTGCTCACAAGACAAAATTGGAAAATTCTGAAGCTTATATGCTCACTAATCGGACTCCATATTTACCACGGTGTTGGTCTTACCATCCTCATCCCCTATAGAGGTTACACTTAGTCTGATGAGTTCGTATGGCCTACATCTTCCACCTATGCCTCCAGCTTTCATTCTCACCTTGTGTTCCATTTTATGACACTTTGTAAGACTGTTCACTGTCTTCTTTTCCATCCCTTAGACACTATCATGACATTCCCTTGAATAGTTCATGAAATACTTCCAAATGTTTAATTTGACCATCTGAACGGTATATCGATGCACTTCCATGTGTTATCTTCTTTATTCTGATTGGGCAGCACCACGGATTTCATGTGCATTTTAAGTTAGTTCTTATTGGATCTAGTGACATCCTACTCTTTTCTGACTCAAGGGAATTACTACACTAAAATGATAACACTAACAGATGCTCAAGAAACTACACGATAAATTTCAGAAAACAATATTTATTTATGGAAGAAAACATCTGTGTGAACTAACCAGATCGCTGTTTGCACTAGGCGGTTTATCAAGTTTTCTTATGGCACATAAACATTGCACGAATATTTATGGTTTGTTTCTATTGAACACTTACCAATCATCAATTAAATTGCCTCCGTGTATAATGGAAAAAGCAAAAAAGAAGGACCTTAACATACTCAAGCCATTTAACTCCGCTTTACTTTGATATTAAATCCATTGGATAGTTTAAGTAAAGGAACCCCAACAGGGTTCAAAGACTTTTCACAAAGTTCTATACTCAGGGCATTAGTAACTTGGTCTTCCGTTTCGTTATTTACTGATGTTCAATTATGCCATGTTGACTACATACTGTTTCTAATGGTCAATACTTAACTGAAGTGTCACTCAGTTCAAAGCAACCAGGAAATGCTTTATATGCGTAACATGGATACATTCTTACAACAAACTTACTTCCTATTTCATAAGAGGAACCACCCTTTAGTAAGCTAACCTGATGGCACAATCCTTACTACACATACTTAGTACCATTTCTCAACAGAACGGCATAAGCAATTCAATTGCAGGAACCATCTCCTGCCAGTTAGCGTAGTGATTTAAGCTACAATATTGAGGGACAGCTCCTTGGTGTACAAAAGCGGTGTACATCCCTTTCAGACCATAACAATGAGCAAGTCACCTGGAAGAATCCAAGGGTTCACCTCATTGGTTTCCCATTTTTTAATGATTGCTGTCCTTCATTGCATAATGCTCAGTCTCTGAGAACTGTGGTTTCACATTGCTCACCCGGTTTTTCCAGGGTTTCAGGCAGGAAAGTATCTTTGGTCCCTGCTACTCAACTTAAGTTACCCGTTAAACTTTGAATGTCAACTCACAATCTTAGTCTTTAATTGTAACCCCCCAAAACTATGTAACAAGCACTTTAAAACACCCTCTTGATTAATACTTGCCAAATTATTATTAGACTCCCCAAAATATTTCACCAGTGTTTCTCATTTTCAATATACCATTTTTATTTGGAACGGAAATATTTCCTTGAAAGCACTCTATATGCACATGCAGAAGCATAGTTGTGCGCTATAAAGGAACAACCAAGTACATGAAGTATGTTACCTCCTCTGACCACAGCACGCCTCAGTAAGTATGACCATGGACACCTGACACTCATGTACATAAATAAAGTGTCGCAAACACTCTCCTATACAAAAAGGAGAAAAAACATTCTCATGAATTCTTATTCATTTTATATCTATTGAGTTGTATTTTTAATTATAGTAAATACTAAATTTTTAAAATCATTTCCGGATTATTTTCAAACAATTGAATATTCTGCTTATTTTCAAACTAAAATTTCAAATTAAATTCTATTTCTTCTTTGTCGTAGCCCAGCCACGACGATTCTATTACGGGGTCGTCAAACGGGAAAAGGTATGGAATGGAAGGAAACGGTAGACAGAGTCTTAAAGATATATAGACACGTTGCCGTGGCGTCCGCCCGAACCCATCTACATCTAGAGATGTAGATGGGTTCGGGCGGACGCCACGGAAGTGTCCGCTGTGCCTTAGCCATGACCTCTCCGGCCTCCCCAAGCCTCCACCTTTATTCCTAGAAAAAATGGGGTCCATCAGCAATTCAGTTAAGTTTCCAAGGCAACTCATAGAAAACCCTTACCTCACCATTCAAATCAACCCTCCACTAATAAGAATCTAGCTTCCAGCCCCCTCCGGAGAGCTTCTGTGAGGCAAATAAGAACCGGGTGTGGCTCCTTGTTAACTAGGCAAATGAGGTGTGGTTTGGGCTCAGCACCTCTGACCAGATTGCAAAAGTACCCTGTTTATTTATTTGTTTAGTCGCCAACACTTCTTTAAACATTTTATGAAAAATTACAGGTTAGAGTAGAATAGAATAGAATTAATAAAATACAGTACAGAAGTAGCCCTTTAATTTAACAAAAGAAACAAATTAAAAAAAAAAATAAACGTACTAATGCTTTATGTGTAATTTACGTCGTCATGTTACGCCTTGATAAGAGACATTTACCTAATAAAGAAATGGTAATATCTTCGCAAGGAAACTGAAATTTTCATATTTGAAAATGTACGTTTCATCTCGACTAATGAAAGATTTGACAGGGATCTGGAATGTTGGTTTTCCATGCCTCCCTTCCCTGCGCTTTCTGTCCCTACCCTACTGTTTCTTTCTCCCCACCCACCCCCTTCACCCCCGCAACCCTTGCTCACAAGACAAAATTGGAAAATTCTGAAGCTTATATGCTCACTAATCGGACTCCATATTTACCACGGTGTTGGTCTTACCATCCTCATCCCCTATAGAGGTTACACTTAGTCTGATGAGTTCGTATGGCCTACATCTTCTACCTATGCCTCCAGCTTTCATTCTCACCTTGTATTCCATTTTTGGACACTTTGTAAGACTGTTCACTGTCTTCTTTTCCATCCCTTAGACACTATCATGACATTCCCTTGAATAGTTCATGAAATACTTCCAAATGTTTAATTTGACCATCTGAACGGTATATCGATGCACTTCCATGTGTTATCTTCTTTATTCTGATTGGGCAGCACCACGGATTTCATGTGCATTTTAAGTTAGTTCTTATTGGATCTAGTGACATCCTACTCTTTTCTGACTCAAGGGAATTACTACACTAAAATGATAGCACTAACAGATGCTCAAGAAACTACACGATAAATTTCAGAAAACAATATTTATTTATGGAAGAAAACATCTGTGTGAACTAACCAGATCTCTGTTTGCACTAGGCGGTTTATCAAGTTTTCTTATGGCACATAAACATTGCACGAATATTTATGGTTTGTTTCTATTGAACACTTACCAATCATCAATTAAATTGCCTCCGTGTATAATGGAAAAAGCAAAAAAGAAGGACCTTAACATACTCAAGCCATTTAACTCCGCTTTACTTTGATATTAAATCCATTGGATAGTTTAAGTAAAGGAACCCCAACAGGGTTCAAAGACTTTTCACAAAGTTCTATACTCAGGGCATTAGTAACTTGGTCTTCTGTTTCGTTATTTACTGATGTTCAATTATGCCATGTTGACTACATACTGTTTCTAATGGTCAATACTTAACTGAAGTGTCACTCAGTTCAAAGCAACCAGGAAATGCTTTATATGCGTAACATGGATACATTCTTACAACAAACTTACTTCCTATTTCATAAGAGGAACCACCCTTTAGTAAGCTAACCTGATGGCACAATCCTTACTACACATACTTAGTACCATTTCTCAACAGAACGGCATAAGCAATTCAATTGCAGGAACCATCTCCTGCCAGTTAGCGTAGTGATTTAAGCTACAATATTGGGGGACAGCTCCTTGGTGTACAAAAGCGGTGTACATCCCTTTCAGACCATAACAATGAGCAAGGCACCTGGAAGAATCCAAGGGTTCACCTCATTGGTTTCCCATCTTTTAATGATTGCTGTCCTTCATTGCATAATGCTCAGTCTCTGAGAACTGTCGTTTCACATTGCTCACCCGGTTTTTCCAGTGTTTCAGGCAGGAAAGTATCTTTGGTCCCTGCTACTCAACTTAAGTTACCCGTTAAACTTTGAATGTCAACTCACAATCTTAGTCTTTAATTGTAACCCCCCAAAACTATGTAACAAGCACTTTAAAACACCCTCTTGATTAATACTTGCCAAATTATTATTAGACTCCCCAAAATATTTCACCAGTGTTTCTCATTTTCAATATACCATTTTTATTTGGAACGGAAATATTTCATTGAAAGCACTCTATATGCACATGCAGAAGCATAGTTGTGCGCTATAAAGGAACAACCAAGTACATGAAGTATGTTACCTCCTCTGACCACAGCACGCCTCAGTAAGTATGACCATGGACACCTGACACTCATGTACATAAATAAAGTGTCGCAAACACTCTCCTATACAAAAAGGAGAAAAAACATTCTCATGAATACTTATTCATTTTATATCTATTGAGTTGTATTTTTAATTATAGTAAATACTAAATTTTTAAAATCATTTCCGGATTATTTTCAAACAATTGAATATTCTGCTTATTTTCAAACTAAAATTTCAAATTAAATTCTATTTCTTCTTTGTCGTAGCCCAGCCACGACGATTCTATTACGGGGTCGTCAAACGGGAAAAGGTATGGAATGGAAGGAAACGGTAGACAGAGTCTTAAAGATATATAGACACGTTGCCGTGGCGTCCGCCCGAACCCATCTACATCTAGAGATGTAGATGGCTTCGGGCGGACGCCACGGAAGTGTCCGCTGTGCCTTAGCCATGACCTCTCCGGCCTCCCCAAGCCTCCACCTTTATTCCTAGAAAAAATGGGGTCCATCAGCAATTCAGTTAAGTTTCCAAGGCAACTCATAGAAAACCCTTACCTCACCATTCAAATCAACCCTCCACTAATAAGAATCTAGCTTCCAGCCCCCTCTGGAGAGCTTCTGTGAGGCAAATAAGAACCGGGTGTGGCTCCTTGTTAACTAGGCAAATGAGGTGTGGTTTGGGCTCAGCACCTCTGACCAGATTGCAAAAGTACCCTGTTTATTTATTTGTTTAGTCGCCAACACTTCTTTAAACATTTTATGAAAAATTACAGGTTAGAGTAGAATAGAATAGAATTAATAAAATACAGTACAGAAGTAGCCCTTTAATTTAACAAAGGAAACAAATTAAAAAAAAAAATAAACGTACTAATGCTTTATGTGTAATATACGTCGTCATGTTACGCCTTGATAAGAGACATTTACCTAATAAAGAAATGGTAATATCTTCGCAAGGAAACTGAAATTTTCATATTTGAAAATGTACGTTTCATCTCGACTAATGAAAGATTTGACAGGGATCTGGAATGTTGGTTTTCCATGCCTCCCTTCCCTGCGCTTTCTGTCCCTACCCTACTGTTTCTTTCTCCCCACCCACCCCCTTCACCCCCGCAACCCTTGCTCACAAGACAAAATTGGAAAATTCTGAAGCTTATATGCTCACTAATCGGACTCCATATTTACCACGGTGTTGGTCTTACCATCCTCATCCCCTATAGAGGTTACACTTAGTCTGATGAGTTCGTATGGCCTACATCTTCTACCTATGCCTCCAGCTTTCATTCTCACCTTGTGTTCCATTTTTGGACACTTTGTAAGACTGTTCACTGTCTTCTTTTCCATCCCTTAGACACTATCATGACATTCCCTTGAATAGTTCATGAAATACTTCCAAATGTTTAATTTGACCATCTGAACGGTATATCGATGCACTTCCATGTGTTATCTTCTTTATTCTGATTGGGCAGCACCACGGATTTCATGTGCATTTTAAGTTAGTTCTTATTGGATCTAGTGACATCCTACTCTTTTCTGACTCAAGGGAATTACTACACTAAAATGATAACACTAACAGATGCTCAAGAAACTACACGATAAATTTCAGAAAACAATATTTATTTATGGAAGAAAACATCTGTGTGAACTAACCAGATCTCTGTTTGCACTAGGCGGTTTATCAAGTTTTCTTATGGCACATAAACATTGCACGAATATTTATGGTTTGTTTCTATTGAACACTTACCAATCATCAATTAAATTGCCTCCGTGTATAATGGAAAAAGCAAAAAAGAAGGACCTTAACATACTCAAGCCATTTAACTCCGCTTTACTTTGATATTAAATCCATTGGATAGTTTAAGTAAAGGAACCCCAACAGGGTTCAAAGACTTTTCACAAAGTTCTATACTCAGGGCATTAGTAACTTGGTCTTCTGTTTCGTTATTTACTGATGTTCAATTATGCCATGTTGACTACATACTGTTTCTAATGGTCAATACTTAACTGAAGTGTCACTCAGTTCAAAGCAACCAGGAAATGCTTTATATGCGTAACAGGGATACATTCTTACAACAAACTTACTTCCTATTTCATAAGAGGAACCACCCTTTAGTAAGCTAACCTGATGGCACAATCCTTACTACACATACTTAGTAGTACCATTTCTCAACAGAACGGCATAAGCAATTCAATTGCAGGAACCATCTCCTGCCAGTTAGCGTAGTGATTTAAGCTACAATATTGGGGGACAGCTCCTTGGTGTACAAAAGCGGTGTACATCCCTTTCAGACCATAACAATGAGCAAGTCACCTGGAAGAATCCAAGGGTTCACCTCATTGGTTTCCCATCTTTTAATGATTGCTGTCCTTCATTGCATAATGCTCAGTCTCTGAGAACTGTCGTTTCACATTGCTCACCCGGTTTTTCCAGGGTTTCAGGCAGGAAAGTATCTTTGGTCCCTGCTACTCAACTTAAGTTACCCGTTAAACTTTGAATGTCAACTCACAATCTTAGTCTTTAATTGTAACCCCCCAAAACTATGTAACAAGCACTTTAAAACACCCTCTTGATTAATGCTTGCCAAATTATTATTAGACTCCCCAAAATATTTCACCAGTGTTTCTCATTTTCAATATACCATTTTTATTTGGAACGGAAATATTTCATTGAAAGCACTCTATATGCACATGCAGAAGCATAGTTGTGCGCTATAAAGGAACAACCAAGTACATGAAGTATGTTACCTCCTCTGACCACAGCACGCCTCAGTAAGTATGACCATGGACACCTGACACTCATGTACATAAATAAAGTGTCGCAAACACTCTCCTATACAAAAAGGAGAAAAAACATTCTCATGAATTCTTATTCATTTTATATCTATTGAGTTGTATTTTTAATTATAGTAAATACTAAATTTTAAAAATCATTTCCGGATTATTTTCAAACAATTGAATATTCTGCTTATTTTCAAACTAAAATTTCAAATTAAATTCTATTTCTTCTTTGTCGTAGCCCAGCCACGACGATTCTATTACGGGGTCGTCAAACGGGAAAAGGTATGGAATGTAAGGAAACGGTAGACAGAGTCTTAAAGATATATAGACACGTTGCCGTGGCGTCCGCCCGAACCCATCTACATCTAGAGATGTAGATGGGTTCGGGCGGACGCCACGGAAGTGTCCGCTGTGCCTTAGCCATGACCTCTCCGGCCTCCCCAAGCCTCCACCTTTATTCCTAGAAAAAATGGGGTCCATCAGCAATTCAGTTAAGTTTCCAAGGCAACTCATAGAAAACCCTTACCTCACCATTCAAATCAACCCTCCACTAATAAGAATCTAGCTTCCAGCCCCCTCCGGAGAGCTTCTGTGAGGCAAATAAGAACCGGGTGTGGCTCCTTGTTAACTAGGCAAATGAGGTGTGGTTTGGGCTCAGCACCTCTGACCAGATTGCAAAAGTACCCTGTTTATTTATTTGTTTAGTCGCCAACACTTCTTTAAACATTTTATGAAAAATTACAGGTTAGAGTAGAATAGAATAGAATTAATAAAATACAGTACAGAAGTAGCCCTTTAATTTAACAAAGGAAACAAATTAAAAAAAAAAATAAACGTACTAATGCTTTATGTGTAATTTACGTCGTCATGTTACGCCTTGATAAGAGACATTTACCTAATAAAGAAATGGTAATATCTTCGCAAGGAAACTGAAATTTTCATATTTGAAAATGTACGTTTCATCTCGACTAATGAAAGATTTGACAGGGATCTGGAATGTTGGTTTTCCATGCCTCCCTTCCCTGCGCTTTCTGTCCCTACCCTACTGTTTCTTTCTCCCCACCCACCCCCTTCACCCCCGCAACCCTTGCTCACAAGACAAAATTGGAAAATTCTGAAGCTTATATGCTCACTAATCGGACTCCATATTTACCACGGTGTTGGTCTTACCATCCTCATCCCCTATAGAGGTTACACTTAGTCTGATGAGTTCGTATGGCCTACATCTTCTACCTATGCCTCCAGCTTTCATTCTCACCTTGTGTTCCATTTTTGGACACTTTGTAAGACTGTTCACTGTCTTCTTTTCCATCCCTTAGACACTATCATGACATTCCCTTGAATAGTTCATGAAATACTTCCAAATGTTTAATTTGACCATCTGAACGGTATATCGATGCACTTCCATGTGTTATCTTCTTTATTCTGATTGGGCAGCACCACGGATTTCATGTGCATTTTAAGTTAGTTCTTATTGGATCTAGTGACATCCTACTCTTTTCTGACTCAAGGGAATTACTACACTAAAATGATAACACTAACAGATGCTCAAGAAACTACACGATAAATTTCAGAAAACAATATTTATTTATGGAAGAAAACATCTGTGTGAACTAACCAGATCTCTGTTTGCACTAGGCGGTTTATCAAGTTTTCTTATGGCACATAAACATTGCACGAATATTTATGGTTTGTTTCTATTGAACACTTACCAATCATCAATTAAATTGCCTCCGTGTATAATGGAAAAAGCAAAAAAGAAGGACCTTAACATACTCAAGCCATTTAACTCCGCTTTACTTTGATATTAAATCCATTGGATAGTTTAAGTAAAGGAACCCCAACAGGGTTCAAAGACTTTTCACAAAGTTCTATACTCAGGGCATTAGTAACTTGGTCTTCTGTTTCGTTATTTACTGATGTTCAATTATGCCATGTTGACTACATACTGTTTCTAATGGTCAATACTTAACTGAAGTGTCACTCAGTTCAAAGCAACCAGGAAATGCTTTATATGCGTAACATGGATACATTCTTACAACAAACTTACTTCCTATTTCATAAGAGGAACCACCCTTTAGTAAGCTAACCTGATGGCACAATCCTTACTACACATACTTAGTACCATTTCTCAACAGAACGGCATAAGCAATTCAATTGCAGGAACCATCTCCTGCCAGTTAGCGTAGTGATTTAAGCTACAATATTGGGGGACAGCTCCTTGGTGTACAAAAGCGGTGTACATCCCTTTCAGACCATAACAATGAGCAAGTCACCTGGAAGAATCCAAGGGTTCACCTCATTGGTTTCCCATCTTTTAATGATTGCTGTCCTTCATTGCATAATGCTCAGTCTCTGAGAACTGTCGTTTCACATTGCTCACCCGGTTTTTCCAGGGTTTCAGGCAGGAAAGTATCTTTGGTCCCTGCTACTCAACTTAAGTTACCCGTTAAACTTTGAATGTCAACTCACAATCTTAGTCTTTAATTGTAACCCCCCAAAACTATGTAACAAGCACTTTAAAACACCCTCTTGATTAATGCTTGCCAAATTATTATTAGACTCCCCAAAATATTTCACCAGTGTTTCTCATTTTCAATATACCATTTTTATTTGGAACGGAAATATTTCATTGAAAGCACTCTATATGCACATGCAGAAGCATAGTTGTGCGCTATAAAGGAACAACCAAGTACATGAAGTATGTTACCTCCTCTGACCACAGCACGCCTCAGTAAGTATGACCATGGACACCTGACACTCATGTACATAAATAAAGTGTCGCAAACACTCTCCTATACAAAAAGGAGAAAAAACATTCTCATGAATTCTTATTCATTTTATATCTATTGAGTTGTATTTTTAATTATAGTAAATACTAAATTTTAAAAATCATTTCCGGATTATTTTCAAACAATTGAATATTCTGCTTATTTTCAAACTAAAATTTCAAATTAAATTCTATTTCTTCTTTGTCGTAGCCCAGCCACGACGATTCTATTACGGGGTCGTCAAACGGGAAAAGGTATGGAATGTAAGGAAACGGTAGACAGAGTCTTAAAGATATATAGACACGTTGCCGTGGCGTCCGCCCGAACCCATCTACATCTAGAGATGTAGATGGCTTCGGGCGGACGCCACGGAAGTGTCCGCTGTGCCTTAGCCATGACCTCTCCGGCCTCCCCAAGCCTCCACCTTTATTCCTAGAAAAAATGGGGTCCATCAGCAATTCAGTTAAGTTTCCAAGGCAACTCATAGAAAACCCTTACCTCACCATTCAAATCAACCCTCCACTAATAAGAATCTAGCTTCCAGCCCCCTCCGGAGAGCTTCTGTGAGGCAAATAAGAACCGGGTGTGGCTCCTTGTTAACTAGGCAAATGAGGTGTGGTTTGGGCTCAGCACCTCTGACCAGATTGCAAAAGTACCCTGTTTATTTATTTGTTTAGTCGCCAACACTTCTTTAAACATTTTATGAAAAATTACAGGTTAGAGTAGAATAGAATAGAATTAATAAAATACAGTACAGAAGTAGCCCTTTAATTTAACAAAGGAAACAAATTAAAAAAAAAAATAAACGTACTAATGCTTTATGTGTAATTTACGTCGTCATGTTACGCCTTGATAAGAGACATTTACCTAATAAAGAAATGGTAATATCTTCGCAAGGAAACTGAAATTTTCATATTTGAAAATGTACGTTTCATCTCGACTAATGAAAGATTTGACAGGGATCTGGAATGTTGGTTTTCCATGCCTCCCTTCCCTGCGCTTTCTGTCCCTACCCTACTGTTTCTTTCTCCCCACCCACCCCCTTCACCCCCGCAACCCTTGCTCACAAGACAAAATTGGAAAATTCTGAAGCTTATATGCTCACTAATCGGACTCCATATTTACCACGGTGTTGGTCTTACCATCCTCATCCCCTATAGAGGTTACACTTAGTCTGATGAGTTCGTATGGCCTACATCTTCTACCTATGCCTCCAGCTTTCATTCTCACCTTGTGTTCCATTTTTGGACACTTTGTAAGACTGTTCACTGTCTTCTTTTCCATCCCTTAGACACTATCATGACATTCCCTTGAATAGTTCATGAAATACTTCCAAATGTTTAATTTGACCATCTGAACGGTATATCGATGCACTTCCATGTGTTATCTTCTTTATTCTGATTGGGCAGCACCACGGATTTCATGTGCATTTTAAGTTAGTTCTTATTGGATCTAGTGACATCCTACTCTTTTCTGACTCAAGGGAATTACTACACTAAAATGATAACACTAACAGATGCTCAAGAAACTACACGATAAATTTCAGAAAACAATATTTATTTATGGAAGAAAACATCTGTGTGAACTAACCAGATCTCTGTTTGCACTAGGCGGTTTATCAAGTTTTCTTATGGCACATAAACATTGCACGAATATTTATGGTTTGTTTCTATTGAACACTTACCAATCATCAATTAAATTGCCTCCGTGTATAATGGAAAAAGCAAAAAAGAAGGACCTTAACATACTCAAGCCATTTAACTCCGCTTTACTTTGATATTAAATCCATTGGATAGTTTAAGTAAAGGAACCCCAACAGGGTTCAAAGACTTTTCACAAAGTTCTATACTCAGGGCATTAGTAACTTGGTCTTCTGTTTCGTTATTTACTGATGTTCAATTATGCCATGTTGACTACATACTGTTTCTAATGGTCAATACTTAACTGAAGTGTCACTCAGTTCAAAGCAACCAGGAAATGCTTTATATGCGTAACATGGATACATTCTTACAACAAACTTACTTCCTATTTCATAAGAGGAACCACCCTTTAGTAAGCTAACCTGATGGCACAATCCTTACTACACATACTTAGTACCATTTCTCAACAGAACGGCATAAGCAATTCAATTGCAGGAACCATCTCCTGCCAGTTAGCGTAGTGATTTAAGCTACAATATTGGGGGACAGCTCCTTGGTGTACAAAAGCGGTGTACATCCCTTTCAGACCATAACAATGAGCAAGTCACCTGGAAGAATCCAAGGGTTCACCTCATTGGTTTCCCATCTTTTAATGATTGCTGTCCTTCATTGCATAATGCTCAGTCTCTGAGAACTGTCGTTTCACATTGCTCACCCGGTTTTTCCAGGGTTTCAGGCAGGAAAGTATCTTTGGTCCCTGCTACTCAACTTAAGTTACCCGTTAAACTTTGAATGTCAACTCACAATCTTAGTCTTTAATTGTAACCCCCCAAAACTATGTAACAAGCACTTTAAAACACCCTCTTGATTAATGCTTGCCAAATTATTATTAGACTTTCCAAAATATTTCACCAGTGTTTCTCATTTTCAATATACCATTTTTATTTGGAACGGAAATATTTCATTGAAAGCACTCTATATGCACATGCAGAAGCATAGTTGTGCGCTATAAAGGAACAACCAAGTACATGAAGTATGTTACCTCCTCTGACCACAGCACGCCTCAGTAAGTATGACCATGGACACCTGACACTCATGTACATAAATAAAGTGTCGTAAACACTCTCCTATACAAAAAGGAGAAAAAACATTCTCATGAATTCTTATTCATTTTATATCTATTGAGTTGTATTTTTAATTATAGTAAATACTAAATTTTTAAAATCATTTCCGGATTATTTTCAAACAATTGAATATTCTGCTTATTTTCAAACTAAAATTTCAAATTAAATTCTATTTCTTCTTTGTCGTAGCCCAGCCACGACGATTCTATTACGGGGTCGTCAAACGGGAAAAGGTATGGAATGGAAGGAAACGGTAGACAGAGTCTTAAAGATATATAGACACGTTGCCGTGGCGTCCGCCCGAACCCATCTACATCTAGAGATGTAGATGGGTTCGGGCGGACGCCACGGAAGTGTCCGCTGTGCCTTAGCCATGACCTCTCCGGCCTCCCCAAGCCTCCACCTTTATTCCTAGAAAAAATGGGGTCCATCAGCAATTCAGTTAAGTTTCCAAGGCAACTCATAGAAAACCCTTACCTCACCATTCAAATCAACCTTCCACTAATAAGAATCTAGCTTCCAGCCCCATCCGGAGAGCTTCTGTGAGGCAAATAAGAACCGGGTGTGGCTCCTTGTTAACTAGGCAAATGAGGTGTGGTTTGGGCTCAGCACCTCTGACCAGATTGCAAAAGTACCCTGTTTATTTATTTGTTTAGTCGCCAACACTTCTTTAAACATTTTATGAAAAATTACAGGTTAGAGTAGAATAGAATAGAATTAATAAAATACAGTACAGAAGTAGCCCTTTAATTTAACAAAGGAAACAAATTAAAAAAAAAATAAACGTACTAATGCTTTATGTGTAATTTACGTCGTCATGTTACGCCTTGATAAGAGACATTTACCTAATAAAGAAATGGTAATATCTTCGCAAGGAAACTGAAATTTTCATATTTGAAAATGTACGTTTCATCTCGACTAATGAAAGATTTGACAGGGATCTGGAATGTTGGTTTTCCATGCCTCCCTTCCCTGCGCTTTCTGTCCCTACCCTACTGTTTCTTTCTCCCCACCCACCCCCTTCACCCCCGCAACCCTTGCTCACAAGACAAAATTGGAAAATTCTGAAGCTTATATGCTCACTAATCGGACTCCATATTTACCACGGTGTTGGTCTTACCATCCTCATCCCCTATAGAGGTTACACTTAGTCTGATGAGTTCGTATGGCCTACATCTTCCACCTATGCCTCCAGCTTTCATTCTCACCTTGTGTTCCATTTTTGGACACTTTGTAAGACTGTTCACTGTCTTCTTTTCCATCCCTTAGACACTATCATGACATTCCCTTGAATAGTTCATGAAATACTTCCAAATGTTTAATTTGACCATCTGAACGGTATATCGATGCACTTCCATGTGTTATCTTCTTTATTCTGATTGGGCAGCACCACGGATTTCATGTGCATTTTAAGTTAGTTCTTATTGGCTCTAGTGACATCCTACTCTTTTCTGACTCAAGGGAATTACTACACTAAAATGATAACACTAACAAATGCTCAAGAAACTACACGATAAATTTCAGAAAACAATATTTATTTATGGAAGAAAACATCTGTGTGAACTAACCAGATCTCTGTTTGCACTAGGTGGTTTATCAAGTTTTCTTATGGCACATAAACATTGCACGAATATTTATGGTTTGTTTCTATTGAACACTTACCAATCATCAATTAAATTGCCTCCGTGTATAATGGAAAAAGCAAAAAAGAAGGACCTTAACATACTCAAGCCATTTAACTCCGCTTTACTTTGATATTAAATCCATTGGATGGTTTAAGTAAAGGAACCCCAACAGGGTTCAAAGACTTTTCACAAAGTTCTATACTCAGGGCATTAGTAACTTGGTCTTCCGTTTCGTTATTTACTGATGTTCAATTATGCCATGTTGACTACATACTGTTTCTAATGGTCAATACTTAACTGAAGTGTCACTCAGTTCAAAGCAACCAGGAAATGCTTTATATGCGTAACATGGATACATTCTTACAACAAACTTACTTCCTATTACATAAGAGGAACCACCCTTTAGTAAGCTAACCTGATGGCACAATCCTTACTACACATACTTAGTACCATTTCTCAACAGAACGGCATAAGCAATTCAATTGCAGGAACCATCTCCTGCCAGTTAGCGTAGTGATTTAAGCTACAATATTGGGGGACAGCTCCTTGGTGTACAAAAGCGGTGTACATCCCTTTCAGACCATAACAATGAGCAAGTCACCTGGAAGAATCCAAGGGTTCACCTCATTGGTTTCCCATCTTTTAATGATTGCTGTCCTTCATTGCATAATGCTCAGTCTCTGAGAACTGTCGTTTCACATTGCTCACCCGGTTTTTCCAGGGTTTCAGGCAGGAAAGTATCTTTGGTCCCTGCTACTCAACTTAAGTTACCCGTTAAACTTTGAATGTCAACTCACAATCTTAGTCTTTAATTGTAACCCCCCAAAACTATGTAACAAGCACTTTAAAACACCCTCTTGATTAATGCTTGCCAAATTATTATTAGACTCCCCAAAATATTTCACCAGTGTTTCTCATTTTCAATATACCATTTTTATTTGGAACGGAAATATTTCATTGAAAGCACTCTATATGCACATGCAGAAGCATAGTTGTGCGCTATAAAGGAACAACCAAGTACATGAAGTATGTTACCTCCTCTGACCACAGCACGCCTCAGTAAGTATGACCATGGACACCTGACACTCATGTACATAAATAAAGTGTCGCAAACACTCTCCTATACAAAAAGGAGAAAAAACATTCTCATGAATTCTTATTCATTTTATATCTATTGAGTTGTATTTTTAATTATAGTAAATACTAAATTTTTAAAATCATTTCCGGATTATTTTCAAACAATTGAATATTCTGCTTATTTTCAAACTAAAATTTCAAATTAAATTCTATTTCTTCTTTGTCGTAGCCCAGCCACGACGATTCTATTACGGGGTCGTCAAACGGGAAAAGGTATGGAATGGAAGGAAACGGTAGACAGAGTCTTAAAGATATATAGACACGTTGCCGTGGCGTCCGCCCGAACACATCTACATCTAGAGATGTAGATGGCTTCGGGCGGACGCCACGGAAGTGTCCGCTGTGCCTTAGCCATGACCTCTCCGGCCTCCCCAAGCCTCCACCTTTATTCCTAGAAAAAATGGGGTCCATCAGCAATTCAGTTAAGTTTCCAAGGCAACTCATAGAAAACCCTTACCTCACCATTCAAATCAACCCTCCACTAATAAGAATCTAGCTTCCAGCCCCCTCCGGAGAGCTTCTGTGAGGCAAATAAGAACCGGGTGTGGCTCCTTGTTAACTAGGCAAATGAGGTGTGGTTTGGGCTCAGCACCTCTGACCAGATTGCAAAAGTACCCTGTTTATTTATTTGTTTAGTCGCCAACACTTCTTTAAACATTTTATGAAAAATTACAGGTTAGAGTAGAATAGAATAGAATTAATAAAATACAGTACAGAAGTAGCCCTTTAATTTAACAAAGGAAACAAATTAAAAAAAAAAAATAAACGTACTAATGCTTTATGTGTAATTTACGTCGTCATGTTACGCCTTGATAAGAGACATTTACCTAATAAAGAAATGGTAATATCTTCGCAAGGAAACTGAAATTTTCATATTTGAAAATGTACGTTTCATCTCGACTAATGAAAGATTTGACAGGGATCTGGAATGTTGGTTTTCCATGCCTCCCTTCCCTGCGCTTTCTGTCCCTACCCTACTGTTTCTTTCTCCCCACCCACCCCCTTCACCCCCGCAACCCTTGCTCACAAGACAAAATTGGAAAATTCTGAAGCTTATATGCTCACTAATCGGACTCCATATTTACCACGGTGTTGGTCTTACCATCCTCATCCCCTATAGAGGTTACACTTAGTCTGATGAGTTCGTATGGCCTACATCTTCTACCTATGCCTCCAGCTTTCATTCTCACCTTGTGTTCCATTTTTTGACACTTTGTAAGACTGTTCACTGTCTTCTTTTCCATCCCTTAGACACTATCATGACATTCCCTTGAATAGTTCATGAAATACTTCCAAATGTTTAATTTGACCATCTGAACGGTATATCGATGCACTTCCATGTGTTATCTTCTTTATTCTGATTGGGCAGCACCACGGATTTCATGTGCATTTTAAGTTAGTTCTTATTGGATCTAGTGACATCCTACTCTTTTCTGACTCAAGGGAATTACTACACTAAAATGATAACACTAACAGATGCTCAAGAAACTACACGATAAATTTCAGAAAACAATATTTATTTATGGAAGAAAACATCTGTGTGAACTAACCAGATCTCTGTTTGCACTAGGCGGTTTATCAAGTTTTCTTATGGCACATAAACATTGCACGAATATTTATGGTTTGTTTCTATTGAACACTTACCAATCATCAATTAAATTGCCTCCGTGTATAATGGAAAAAGCAAAAAAGAAGGACCTTAACATACTCAAGCCATTTAACTCCGCTTTACTTTGATATTAAATCCATTGGATAGTTTAAGTAAAGGAACCCCAACAGGGTTCAAAGACTTTTCACAAAGTTCTATACTCAGGGCATTAGTAACTTGGTCTTCCGTTTCGTTATTTACTGATGTTCAATTATGCCATGTTGACTACATACTGTTTCTAATGGTCAATACTTAACTGAAGTGTCACTCAGTTCAAAGCAACCAGGAAATGCTTTATATGCGTAACATGGATACATTCTTACAACAAACTTACTTCCTATTTCATAAGAGGAACCACCCTTTAGTAAGCTAACCTGATGGCACAATCCTTACTACACATACTTAGTACCATTTCTCAACAGAACGGCATAAGCAATTCAATTGCAGGAACCATCTCCTGCCAGTTAGCGTAGTGATTTAAGCTACAATATTGAGGGACAGCTCCTTGGTGTACAAAAGCGGTGTACATCCCTTTCAGACCATAACAATGAGCAAGGCACCTGGAAGAATCCAAGGGTTCACCTCATTGGTTTCCCATCTTTTAATGATTGCTGTCCTTCATTGCATAATGCTCAGTCTCTGAGAACTGTCGTTTCACATTGCTCACCCGGTTTTTCCAGGGTTTCAGGCAGGAAAGTATCTTTGGTCCCTGCTACTCAACTTAAGTTACCCGTTAAACTTTGAATGTCAACTCACAATCTTAGTCTTTAATTGTAACCCCCCAAAACTATGTAACAAGCACTTTAAAACACCCTCTTGATTAATACTTGCCAAATTATTATTAGACTCCCCAAAATATTTCACCAGTGTTTCTCATTTTCAATATACCATTTTTATTTGGAACGGAAATATTTCCTTGAAAGCACTCTATATGCACATGCAGAAGCATAGTTGTGCGCTATAAAGGAACAACCAAGTACATGAAGTATGTTACCTCCTCTGACCACAGCACGCCTCAGTAAGTATGACCATGGACACCTGACACTCATGTACATAAATAAAGTGTCGCAAACACTCTCCTATACAAAAAGGAGAAAAAACATTCTCATGAATTCTTATTCATTTTATATCTATTGAGTTGTATTTTTAATTATAGTAAATACTAAATTTTTAAAATCATTTCCGGATTATTTTCAAACAATTGAATATTCTGCTTATTTTCAAACTAAAATTTCAAATTAAATTCTATTTCTTCTTTGTCGTAGCCCAGCCACGACGATTCTATTACGGGGTCGTCAAACGGGAAAAGGTATGGAATGGAAGGAAACGGTAGACAGAGTCTTAAAGATATATAGACACGTTGCCGTGGCGTCCGCCCGAACCCATCTACATCTAGAGATGTAGATGGCTTCGGGCGGACGCCACGGAAGTGTCCGCTGTGCCTTAGCCATGACCTCTCCGGCCTCCCCAAGCCTCCACCTTTATTCCTAGAAAAAATGGGGTCCATCAGCAATTCAGTTAAGTTTCCAAGGCAACTCATAGAAAACCCTTACCTCACCATTCAAATCAACCTTCCACTAATAAGAATCTAGCTTCCAGCCCCCTCCGGAGAGCTTCTGTGAGGCAAATAAGAACCGGGTGTGGCTCCTTGTTAACTAGGCAAATGAGGTGTGGTTTGGGCTCAGCACCTCTGACCAGATTGCAAAAGTACCCTGTTTATTTATTTGTTTAGTCGCCAACACTTCTTTAAAAATTTTATGAAAAATTACAGGTTAGAGTAGAAAAGAATAGAATTAATAAAATACAGTACAGAAGTAGCCCTTTAATTTAACAAAAGAAACAAATTAAAAAAAAAATAAACGTACTAATGCTTTATGTGTAATTTACGTCGTCAAGTTACGCCTTGATAAGAGACATTTACCTAATAAAGAAATGGTAATATCTTCGCAAGGAAACTGAAATTTTCATATTTCAAAATGTACGTTTCATCTCGACTAATGAAAGATTTGACAGGGATCTGGAATGTTGGTTTTCCATGCCTCCCTTCCCTGCGCTTTCTGTCCCTACCCTACTGTTTCTTTCTCCCCACCCACCCCCTTCACCCCCGCAACCCTTGCTCACAAGACAAAATTGGAAAATTCTGAAGCTTATATGCTCACTAATCGGACTCCATATTTACCACGGTGTTGGTCTTACCATCCTCATCCCCTATAGAGGTTACACTTAGTCTGATGAGTTCGTATGGCCTACATCTTCCACCTATGCCTCCAGCTTTCATTCTCACCTTGTGTTCCATTTTTGGACACTTTGTAAGACTGTTCACTGTCTTCTTTTCCATCCCTTAGACACTATCATGACATTCCCTTGAATAGTTCATGAAATACTTCCAAATGTTTAATTTGACCATCTGAACGGTATATCGATGCACTTCCATGTGTTATCTTCTTTATTCTGATTGGGCAGCACCACGGATTTCATGTGCATTTTAAGTTAGTTCTTATTGGATCTAGTGACATCCTACTCTTTTCTGACTCAAGGGAATTACTACACTAAAATGATAACACTAACAGATGCTCAAGAAACTACACGATAAATTTCAGAAAACAATATTTATTTATGGAAGAAAACATCTGTGTGAACTAACCAGATCGCTGTTTGCACTAGGCGGTTTATCAAGTTTTCTTATGGCACATAAACATTGCACGAATATTTATGGTTTGTTTCTATTGAACACTTACCAATCATCAATTAAATTGCCTCCGTGTATAATGGAAAAAGCAAAAAAGAAGGACCTTAACATACTCAAGCCATTTAACTCCGCTTTACTTTGATATTAAATCCATTGGATGGTTTAAGTAAAGGAACCCCAACAGGGTTCAAAGACTTTTCACAAAGTTCTATACTCAGGGCATTAGTAACTTGGTCTTCTGTTTCGTTATTTACTGATGTTCAATTATGCCATGTTGACTACATACTGTTTCTAATGGTCAATACTTAACTGAAGTGTCACTCAGTTCAAAGCAACCAGGAAATGCTTTATATGCGTAACATGGATACATTCTTACAACAAACTTACTTCCTATTTCATAAGAGGAACCACCCTTTAGTAAGCTAACCTGATGGCACAATCCTTACTACACATACTTAGTACCATTTCTCAACAGAACGGCATAAGCAATTCAATTGCAGGAACCATCTCCTGCCAGTTAGCGTAGTGATTTAAGCTACAATATTGGGGGACAGCTCCTTGGTGTACAAAAGCGGTTTACATCCCTTTCAGACCATAACAATGAGCAAGTCACCTGGAAGAATCCAAGGGTTCACCTCATTGGTTTCCCATCTTTTAATGATTGCTGTCCTTCATTGCATAATGCTCAGTCTCTGAGAACTGTCGTTTCACATTGCTCACCCGGTTTTTCCAGGGTTTCAGGCAGGAAAGTATCTTTGGTCCCTGCTACTCAACTTAAGTTACCCATTAAACTTTGAATGTCAACTCACAATCTTAGTCTTTAATTGTAACCCCCCAAAACTATGTAACAAGCACTTTAAAACACCCTCTTGATTAATGCTTGCCAAATTATTATTAGACTCCCCAAAATATTTCACCAGTGTTTCTCATTTTCAATATACCATTTTTATTTGGAACGGAAATATTTCATTGAAAGCACTCTATATGCACATGCAGAAGCATAGTTGTGCGCTATAAAGGAACAACCAAGTACATGAAGTATGTTACCTCCTCTGACCACAGCACGCCTCAGTAAGTATGACCATGGACACCTGACACTCATGTACATAAATAAAGTGTCGCAAACACTCTCCTATACAAAAAGGAGAAAAAACATTCTCATGAATTCTTATTCATTTTATATCTATTGAGTTGTATTTTTAATTATAGTAAATACTAAATTTTTAAAATCATTTCCGGATTATTTTCAAACAATTGAATATTCTGCTTATTTTCAAACTAAAATTTCAAATTAAATTCTATTTCTTCTTTGTCGTAGCCCAGCCACGACGATTCTATTACGGGGTCGTCAAACGGGAAAAGGTATGGAATGGAAGGAAACGGTAGACAGAGTCTTAAAGATATATAGACACGTTGCCGTGGCGTCCGCCCGAACCCATCTACATCTAGAGATGTAGATGGCTTCGGGCGGACGCCACGGAAGTGTCCGCTGTGCCTTAGCCATGACCTCTCCGGCCTCCCCAAGCCTCCACCTTTATTCCTAGAAAAAATGGGGTCCATCAGCAATTCAGTTAAGTTTCCAAGGCAACTCATAGAAAACCCTTACCTCACCATTCAAATCAACCCTCCACTAATAAGAATCTAGCTTCCAGCCCCCTCCGGAGAGCTTCTGTGAGGCAAATAAGAACCGGGTGTGGCTCCTTGTTAACTAGGCAAATGAGGTGTGGTTTGGGCTCAGCACCTCTGACCAGATTGCAAAAGTACCCTGTTTATTTATTTGTTTAGTCGCCAACACTTCTTTAAACATTTTATGAAAAATTACAGGTTAGAGTAGAATAGAATAGAATTAATAAAATACAGTACAGAAGTAGCCCTTTAATTTAACAAAGGAAACAAATTAAAAAAAAAATAAACGTACTAATGCTTTATGTGTAATTTACGTCGTCATGTTACGCCTTGATAAGAGACAATTACCTAATAAAGAAATGGTAATATCTTCGCAAGGAAACTGAAATTTTCATATTTGAAAATGTACGTTTCATCTCGACTAATGAAAGATTTGACAGGGATCTGGAATGTTGGTTTTCCATGCCTCCCTTCCCTGCGCTTTCTGTCCCTACCCTACTGTTTCTTTCTCCCCACCCACCCCCTTCACCCCCGCAACCCTTGCTCACAAGACAAAATTGGAAAATTCTGAAGCTTATATGCTCACTAATCGGACTCCATATTTACCACGGTGTTGGTCTTACCATCCTCATCCCCTATAGAGGTTACACTTAGTCTGATGAGTTCGTATGGCCTACATCTTCCACCTATGCCTCCAGCTTTCATTCTCACCTTGTGTTCCATTTTTGGACACTTTGTAAGACTGTTCACTGTCTTCTTTTCCATCCCTTAGACACTATCATGACATTCCCTTGAATAGTTCATGAAATACTTCCAAATGTTTAATTTGACCATCTGAACGGTATATCGATGCACTTCCATGTGTTATCTTCTTTATTCTGATTGGGCAGCACCACGGATTTCATGTGCATTTTAAGTTAGTTCTTATTGGATCTAGTGACATCCTACTCTTTTCTGACTCAAGGGAATTACTACACTAAAATGATAACACTAACAGATGCTCAAGAAACTACACGATAAATTTCAGAAAACAATATTTATTTATGGAAGAAAACATCTGTGTGAACTAACCAGATCGCTGTTTGCACTAGGCGGTTTATCAAGTTTTCTTATGGCACATAAACATTGCACGAATATTTATGGTTTGTTTCTATTGAACACTTACCAATCATCAATTAAATTGCCTCCGTGTATAATGGAAAAAGCAAAAAAGAAGGACCTTAACATACTCAAGCCATTTAACTCCGCTTTACTTTGATATTAAATCCATTGGATGGTTTAAGTAAAGGAACCCCAACAGGGTTCAAAGACTTTTCACAAAGTTCTATACTCAGGGCATTAGTAACTTGGTCTTCTGTTTCGTTATTTACTGATGTTCAATTATGCCATGTTGACTACATACTGTTTCTAATGGTCAATACTTAACTGAAGTGTCACTCAGTTCAAAGCAACCAGGAAATGCTTTATATGCGTAACATGGATACATTCTTACAACAAACTTACTTCCTATTTCATAAGAGGAACCACCCTTTAGTAAACTAACCTGATGGCACAATCCTTACTACACATACTTAGTACCATTTCTCAACAGAACGGCATAAGCAATTCAATTGCAGGAACCATCTCCTGCCAGTTAGCGTAGTGATTTAAGCTACAATATTGGGGGACAGCTCCTTGGTGTACAAAAGCGGTGTACATCCCTTTCAGACCATAACAATGAGCAAGTCACCTGGAAGAATCCAAGGGTTCACCTCATTGGTTTCCCATCTTTTAATGATTGCTGTCCTTCATTGCATAATGCTCAGTCTCTGAGAACTGTCGTTTCACATTGCTCACCCGGTTTTTCCAGGGTTTCAGGCAGGAAAGTATCTTTGGTCCCTGCTACTCAACTTAAGTTACCCGTTAAACTTTGAATGTCAACTCACAATCTTAGTCTTTAATTGTAACCCCCCAAAACTATGTAACAAGCACTTTAAAACACCCTCTTGATTAATGCTTGCCAAATTATTATTAGACTCCCCAAAATATTTCACCAGTGTTTCTCATTTTCAATATACCATTTTTATTTGGAACGGAAATATTTCATTGAAAGCACTCTATATGCACATGCAGAAGCATAGTTGTGCGCTATAAAGGAACAACCAAGTACATGAAGTATGTTACCTCCTCTGACCACAGCACGCCTCAGTAAGTATGACCATGGACACCTGACACTCATGTACATAAATAAAGTGTCGCAAACACTCTCCTATACAAAAAGGAGAAAAAACATTCTCATGAATTCTTATTCATTTTATATCTATTGAGTTGTATTTTTAATTATAGTAAATACTAAATTTTTAAAATCATTTCCGGATTATTTTCAAACAATTGAATATTCTGCTTATTTTCAAACTAAAATTTCAAATTAAATTCTATTTCTTCTTTGTCGTAGCCCAGCCACGACGATTCTATTACGGGGTCGTCAAACGGGAAAAGGTATGGAATGGAAGGAAACGGTAGACAGAGTCTTAAAGATATATAGACACGTTGCCGTGGCGTCCGCCCGAACCCATCTACATCTAGAGATGTAGATGGGTTCGGGCGGACGCCACGGAAGTGTCCGCTGTGCCTTAGCCATGACCTCTCCAGCCTCCCCAAGCCTCCACCTTTATTCCTAGAAAAAATGGGGTCCATCAGCAATTCAGTTAAGTTTCCAAGGCAACTCATAGAAAACCCTTACCTCACCATTCAAATCAACCCTCCACTAATAAGAATCTAGCTTCCAGCCCCCTCCGGAGAGCTTCTGTGAGGCAAATAAGAACCGGGTGTGGCTCCTTGTTAACTAGGCAAATGAGGTGTGGTTTGGGCTCAGCACCTCTGACCAGATTGCAAAAGTACCCTGTTTATTTATTTGTTTAGTCGCCAACACTTCTTTAAACATTTTATGAAAAATTACAGGTTAGAGTAGAATAGAATAGAATTAATAAAATACAGTACAGAAGTAGCCCTTTAATTTAACAAAGGAAACAAATTAAAAAAAAAAAATAAACGTACTAATGCTTTATGTGTAATTTACGTCGTCATGTTACGCCTTGATAAGAGACATTTACCTAATAAAGAAATGGTAATATCTTCGCAAGGAAACTGAAATTTTCATATTTGAAAATGTACGTTTCATCTCGACTAATGAAAGATTTGACAGGGATCTGGAATGTTGGTTTTCCATGCCTCCCTTCCCTGCGCTTTCTGTCCCTACCCTACTGTTTCTTTCTCCCCACCCACCCCCTTCACCCCCGCAACCCTTGCTCACAAGACAAAATTGGAAAATTCTGAAGCTTATATGCTCACTAATCGGACTCCATATTTACCACGGTGTTGGTCTTACCATCCTCATCCCCTATAGAGGTTACACTTAGTCTGATGAGTTCGTATGGCCTACATCTTCTACCTATGCCTCCAGCTTTCATTCTCACCTTGTGTTCCATTTTTGGACACTTTGTAAGACTGTTCACTGTCTTCTTTTCCATCCCTTAGACACTATCATGACATTCCCTTGAATAGTTCATGAAATACTTCCAAATGTTTAATTTGACCATCTGAACGGTATATCGATGCACTTCCATGTGTTATCTTCTTTATTCTGATTGGGCAGCACCACGGATTTCATGTGCATTTTAAGTTAGTTCTTATTGGATCTAGTGACATCCTACTCTTTTCTGACTCAAGGGAATTACTACACTAAAATGATAACACTAACAGATGCTCAAGAAACTACACGATAAATTTCAGAAAACAATATTTATTTATGGAAGAAAACATCTGTGTGAACTAACCAGATCTCTGTTTGCACTAGGCGGTTTATCAAGTTTTCTTATGGCACATAAACATTGCACGAATATTTATGGTTTGTTTCTATTGAACACTTACCAATCATCAATTAAATTGCCTCCGTGTATAATGGAAAAAGCAAAAAAGAAGGACCTTAACATACTCAAGCCATTTAACTCCGCTTTACTTTGATATTAAATCCATTGGATAGTTTAAGTAAAGGAACCCCAACAGGGTTCAAAGACTTTTCACAAAGTTCTATACTCAGGGCATTAGTAACTTGGTCTTCTGTTTCGTTATTTACTGATGTTCAATTATGCCATGTTGACTACATACTGTTTCTAATGGTGAATACTTAACTGAAGTGTCACTCAGTTCAAAGCAACCAGGAAATGCTTTATATGCGTAACATGGATACATTCTTAAAACAAACTTACTTCCTATTTCATAAGAGGAACCACCCTTTAGTAAGCTAACCTGATGGCACAATCCTTACTACACATACTTAGTACCATTTCTCAACAGAACGGCATAAGCAATTCAATTGCAGGAACCATCTCCTGCCAGTTAGCGTAGTGATTTAAGCTACAATATTGGGGGACAGCTCCTTGGTGTACAAAAGCGGTGTACATCCCTTTCAGACCATAACAATGAGCAAGTCACCTGGAAGAATCCAAGGGTTCACCTCATTGGTTTCCCATCTTTTAATGATTGCTGTCCTTCATTGCATAATGCTCAGTCTCTGAGAACTGTCGTTTCACATTGCTCACCCGGTTTTTCCAGGGTTTCAGGCAGGAAAGTATCTTTGGTCCCTGCTACTCAACTTAAGTTACCCGTTAAACTTTGAATGTCAACTCACAGTCTTAGTCTTTAATTGTAACCCCCCAAAACTATGTAACAAGCACTTTAAAACACCCTCTTGATTAATACTTGCCAAATTATTATTAGACTCCCCAAAATATTTCACCAGTGTTTCTCATTTTCAATATACCATTTTTATTTGGAACGGAAATATTTCCTTGAAAGCACTCTATATGCACATGCAGAAGCATAGTTGTGCGCTATAAAGGAACAACCAAGTACATGAAGTATGTTACCTCCTCTGACCACAGCACGCCTCAGTAAGTATGACCATGGACACCTGACACTCATGTACATAAATAAAGTGTCGCAAACACTCTCCTATACAAAAAGGAGAAAAAACATTCTCATGAATTCTTATTCATTTTATATCTATTGAGTTGTATTTTTAATTATAGTAAATACTAAATTTTTAAAATCATTTCCGGATTATTTTCAAACAATTGAATATTCTGCTTATTTTCAAACTAAAATTTCAAATTAAATTCTATTTCTTCTTTGTCGTAGCCCAGCCACGACGATTCTATTACGGGGTCGTCAAACGGGAAAAGGTATGGAATGGAAGGAAACGGTAGACAGAGTCTTAAAGATATATAGACACGTTGCCGTGGCGTCCGCCCGAACCCATCTACATCTAGAGATGTAGATGGGTTCGGGCGGACGCCACGGAAGTGTCCGCTGTGCCTTAGCCATGACCTCTCCGGCCTCCCCAAGCCTCCACCTTTATTCCTAGAAAAAATGGGGTCCATCAGCAATTCAGTTAAGTTTCCAAGGCAACTCATAGAAAACCCTTACCTCACCATTCAAATCAACCTTCCACTAATAAGAATCTAGCTTCCAGCCCCCTCCGGAGAGCTTCTGTGAGGCAAATAAGAACCGGGTGTGGCTCCTTGTTAACTAGGCAAATGAGGTGTGGTTTGGGCTCAGCACCTCTGACCAGATTGCAAAAGTACCCTGTTTATTTATTTGTTTAGTCGCCAACACTTCTTTAAACATTTTATGAAAAATTACAGGTTAGAGTAGAATAGAATAGAATTAATAAAATACAGTACAGAAGTAGCCCTTTAATTTAACAAAGGAAACAAATTAAAAAAAAAATAAACGTACTAATGCTTTATGTGTAATTTACGTCGTCATGTTACGCCTTGATAAGAGACAATTACCTAATAAAGAAATGGTAATATCTTCGCAAGGAAACTGAAATTTTCATATTTGAAAATGTACGTTTCATCTCGACTAATGAAAGATTTGACAGGGATCTGGAATGTTGGTTTTCCATGCCTCCCTTCCCTGCGCTTTCTGTCCCTACCCTACTGTTTCTTTCTCCCCACCCACCCCCTTCACCCCCGCAACCCTTGCTCACAAGACAAAATTGGAAAATTCTGAAGCTTATATGCTCACTAATCGGACTCCATATTTACCACGGTGTTGGTCTTACCATCCTCATCCCCTATAGAGGTTACACTTAGTCTGATGAGTTCGTATGGCCTACATCTTCCACCTATGCCTCCAGCTTTCATTCTCACCTTGTGTTCCATTTTTGGACACTTTGTAAGACTGTTCACTGTCTTCTTTTCCATCCCTTAGACACTATCATGACATTCCCTTGAATAGTTCATGAAATACTTCCAAATGTTTAATTTGACCATCTGAACGGTATATCGATGCACTTCCATGTGTTATCTTCTTTATTCTGATTGGGCAGCACCACGGATTTCATGTGCATTTTAAGTTAGTTCTTATTGGATCTAGTGACATCCTACTCTTTTCTGACTCAAGGGAATTACTACACTAAAATGATAACACTAACAGATGCTCAAGAAACTACACGATAAATTTCAGAAAACAATATTTATTTATGGAAGAAAACATCTGTGTGAACTAACCAGATCGCTGTTTGCACTAGGCGGTTTATCAAGTTTTCTTATGGCACATAAACATTGCACGAATATTTATGGTTTGTTTCTATTGAACACTTACCAATCATCAATTAAATTGCCTCCGTGTATAATGGAAAAAGCAAAAAAGAAGGACCTTAACATACTCAAGCCATTTAACTCCGCTTTACTTTGATATTAAATCCATTGGATGGTTTAAGTAAAGGAACCCCAACAGGGTTCAAAGACTTTTCACAAAGTTCTATACTCAGGGCATTAGTAACTTGGTCTTCTGTTTCGTTATTTACTGATGTTCAATTATGCCATGTTGACTACATACTGTTTCTAATGGTCAATACTTAACTGAAGTGTCACTCAGTTCAAAGCAACCAGGAAATGCTTTATATGCGTAACATGGATACATTCTTACAACAAACTTACTTCCTATTTCATAAGAGGAACCACCCTTTAGTAAACTAACCTGATGGCACAATCCTTACTACACATACTTAGTACCATTTCTCAACAGAACGGCATAAGCAATTCAATTGCAGGAACCATCTCCTGCCAGTTAGCGTAGTGATTTAAGCTACAATATTGGGGGACAGCTCCTTGGTGTACAAAAGCGGTGTACATCCCTTTCAGACCATAACAATGAGCAAGTCACCTGGAAGAATCCAAGGGTTCACCTCATTGGTTTCCCATCTTTTAATGATTGCTGTCCTTCATTGCATAATGCTCAGTCTCTGAGAACTGTCGTTTCACATTGCTCACCCGGTTTTTCCAGGGTTTCAGGCAGGAAAGTATCTTTGGTCCCTGCTACTCAACTTAAGTTACCCGTTAAACTTTGAATGTCAACTCACAATCTTAGTCTTTAATTGTAACCCCCCAAAACTATGTAACAAGCACTTTAAAACACCCTCTTGATTAATGCTTGCCAAATTATTATTAGACTCCCCAAAATATTTCACCAGTGTTTCTCATTTTCAATATACCATTTTTATTTGGAACGGAAATATTTCATTGAAAGCACTCTATATGCACATGCAGAAGCATAGTTGTGCGCTATAAAGGAACAACCAAGTACATGAAGTATGTTACCTCCTCTGACCACAGCACGCCTCAGTAAGTATGACCATGGACACCTGACACTCATGTACATAAATAAAGTGTCGCAAACACTCTCCTATACAAAAAGGAGAAAAAACATTCTCATGAATTCTTATTCATTTTATATCTATTGAGTTGTATTTTTAATTATAGTAAATACTAAATTTTTAAAATCATTTCCGGATTATTTTCAAACAATTGAATATTCTGCTTATTTTCAAACTAAAATTTCAAATTAAATTCTATTTCTTCTTTGTCGTAGCCCAGCCACGACGATTCTATTACGGGGTCGTCAAACGGGAAAAGGTATGGAATGGAAGGAAACGGTAGACAGAGTCTTAAAGATATATAGACACGTTGCCGTGGCGTCCGCCCGAACCCATCTACATCTAGAGATGTAGATGGGTTCGGGCGGACGCCACGGAAGTGTCCGCTGTGCCTTAGCCATGACCTCTCCGGCCTCCCCAAGCCTCCACCTTTATTCCTAGAAAAAATGGGGTCCATCAGCAATTCAGTTAAGTTTCCAAGGCAACTCATAGAAAACCCTTACCTCACCATTCAAATCAACCCTCCACTAATAAGAATCTAGCTTCCAGCCCCCTCCGGAGAGCTTCTGTGAGGCAAATAAGAACCGGGTGTGGCTCCTTGTTAACTAGGCAAATGAGGTGTGGTTTGGGCTCAGGACCTCTGACCAGATTGCAAAAGTACCCTGTTTATTTATTTGTTTAGTCGCCAACACTTCTTTAAACATTTTATGAAAAATTACAGGTTAGAGTAGAATAGAATAGAATTAATAAAATACAGTACAGAAGTAGCCCTTTAATTTAACAAAGGAAACAAATTAAAAAAAAAAAATAAACGTACTAATGCTTTATGTGTAATTTACGTCGTCATGTTACGCCTTGATAAGAGACATTTACCTAATAAAGAAATGGTAATATCTTCGCAAGGAAACTGAAATTTTCATATTTGAAAATGTACGTTTCATCTCGACTAATGAAAGATTTGACAGGGATCTGGAATGTTGGTTTTCCATGCCTCCCTTCCCTGCGCTTTCTGTCCCTACCCTACTGTTTCTTTCTCCCCACCCACCCCCTTCACCCCCGCAACCCTTGCTCACAAGACAAAATTGGAAAATTCTGAAGCTTATATGCTCACTAATCGGACTCCATATTTACCACGGTGTTGGTCTTACCATCCTCATCCCCTATAGAGGTTACACTTAGTCTGATGAGTTCGTATGGCCTACATCTTCTACCTATGCCTCCAGCTTTCATTCTCACCTTGTGTTCCATTTTTGGACACTTTGTAAGACTGTTCACTGTCTTCTTTTCCATCCCTTAGACACTATCATGACATTCCCTTGAATAGTTCATGAAATACTTCCAAATGTTTAATTTGACCATCTGAACGGTATATCGATGCACTTCCATGTGTTATCTTCTTTATTCTGATTGGGCAGCACCACGGATTTCATGTGCATTTTAAGTTAGTTCTTATTGGATCTAGTGACATCCTACTCTTTTCTGACTCAAGGGAATTACTACACTAAAATGATAACACTAACAGATGCTCAAGAAACTACACGATAAATTTCAGAAAACAATATTTATTTATGGAAGAAAACATCTGTGTGAACTAACCAGATCTCTGTTTGCACTAGGCGGTTTATCAAGTTTTCTTATGGCACATAAACATTGCACGAATATTTATGGTTTGTTTCTATTGAACACTTACCAATCATCAATTAAATTGCCTCCGTGTATAATGGAAAAAGCAAAAAAGAAGGACCTTAACATACTCAAGCCATTTAACTCCGCTTTACTTTGATATTAAATCCATTGGATAGTTTAAGTAAAGGAACCCCAACAGGGTTCAAAGACTTTTCACAAAGTTCTATACTCAGGGCATTAGTCACTTGGTCTTCTGTTTCGTTATTTACTGATGTTCAATTATGCCATGTTGACTACATACTGTTTCTAATGGTGAATACTTAACTGAAGTGTCACTCAGTTCAAAGCAACCAGGAAATGCTTTATATGCGTAACATGGATACATTCTTAAAACAAACTTACTTCCTATTTCATAAGAGGAACCACCCTTTAGTAAGCTAACCTGATGGCACAATCCTTACTACACATACTTAGTACCATTTCTCAACAGAACGGCATAAGCAATTCAATTGCAGGAACCATCTCCTGCCAGTTAGCGTAGTGATTTAAGCTACAATATTGGGGGACAGCTCCTTGGTGTACAAAAGCGGTGTACATCCCTTTCAGACCATAACAATGAGCAAGTCACCTGGAAGAATCCAAGGGTTCACCTCATTGGTTTCCCATCTTTTAATGATTGCTGTCCTTCATTGCATAATGCTCAGTCTCTGAGAACTGTCGTTTCACATTGCTCACCCGGTTTTTCCAGGGTTTCAGGCAGGAAAGTATCTTTGGTCCCTGCTACTCAACTTAAGTTACCCGTTAAACTTTGAATGTCAACTCACAGTCTTAGTCTTTAATTGTAACCCCCCAAAACTATGTAACAAGCACTTTAAAACACCCTCTTGATTAATACTTGCCAAATTATTATTAGACTCCCCAAAATATTTCACCAGTGTTTCTCATTTTCAATATACCATTTTTATTTGGAACGGAAATATTTCCTTGAAAGCACTCTATATGCACATGCAGAAGCATAGTTGTGCGCTATAAAGGAACAACCAAGTACATGAAGTATGTTACCTCCTCTGACCACAGCACGCCTCAGTAAGTATGACCATGGACACCTGACACTCATGTACATAAATAAAGTGTCGCAAACACTCTCCTATACAAAAAGGAGAAAAAACATTCTCATGAATTCTTATTCATTTTATATCTATTGAGTTGTATTTTTAATTATAGTAAATACTAAATTTTTAAAATCATTTCCGGATTATTTTCAAACAATTGAATATTCTGCTTATTTTCAAACTAAAATTTCAAATTAAATTCTATTTCTTCTTTGTCGTAGCCCAGCCACGACGATTCTATTACGGGGTCGTCAAACGGGAAAAGGTATGGAATGGAAGGAAACGGTAGACAGAGTCTTAAAGATATATAGACACGTTGCCGTGGCGTCCGCCCGAACCCATCTACATCTAGAGATGTAGATGGGTTCGGGCGGACGCCACGGAAGTGTCCGCTGTGCCTTAGCCATGACCTCTCCGGCCTCCCCAAGCCTCCACCTTTATTCCTAGAAAAAATGGGGTCCATCAGCAATTCAGTTAAGTTTCCAAGGCAACTCATAGAAAACCCTTACCTCACCATTCAAATCAACCTTCCACTAATAAGAATCTAGCTTCCAGCCCCCTCCGGAGAGCTTCTGTGAGGCAAATAAGAACCGGGTGTGGCTCCTTGTTAACTAGGCAAATGAGGTGTGGTTTGGGCTCAGCACCTCTGACCAGATTGCAAAAGTACCCTGTTTATTTATTTGTTTAGTCGCCAACACTTCTTTAAACATTTTATGAAAAATTACAGGTTAGAGTAGAATAGAATAGAATTAATAAAATACAGTACAGAAGTAGCCCTTTAATTTAACAAAGGAAACAAATTAAAAAAAAAAATAAACGTACTAATGCTTTATGTGTAATTTACGTCGTCATGTTACGCCTTGATAAGAGACATTTACCTAATAAAGAAATGGTAATATCTTCGCAAGGAAACTGAAATTTTCATATTTGAAAATGTACGTTTCATCTCGACTATTGAAAGATTTGACAGGGATCTGGAATGTTGGTTTTCCATGCCTCCCTTCCCTGTGCTTTCTGTCCCTACCCTACTGTTTCTTTCTCCCCACCCACCCCCTTCACCCCCGCAACCCTTGCTCACAAGACAAAATTGGAAAATTCTGAAGCTTATATGCTCACTAATCGGACTCCATATTTACCACGGTGTTGGTCTTACCATCCTCATCCCCTATAGAGGTTACACTTAGTCTGATGAGTTCGTATGGC
Organism: Rhynchonycteris naso; assembly: GCA_037038555.1. Classification (NCBI taxonomy): domain Eukaryota; kingdom Metazoa; phylum Chordata; class Mammalia; order Chiroptera; family Emballonuridae; genus Rhynchonycteris; species Rhynchonycteris naso. Next base: position 142,242,286 of record CM073002.1, read on the forward strand.
CTACATCTTCCACCTATGCCTCCAGCTTTCATTCTCACCTTGTGTTCCATTTTTGGACACTTTGTAAGACTGTTCACTGTCCTCTTTTCCATCCCTTAGACACTATCATGACATTCCCTTGAATAGTTCATGAAATACTTCCAAATGTTTAATTTGACCATCTGAACGGTATATCGATGCACTTCCATGTGTTATCTTCTTTATTCTGATTGGGCAGCACCACGGATTTCATGTGCATTTTAAGTTAGTTCTTATTGGATCTAGTGACATCCTACTCTTTTCTGACTCAAGGGAATTACTACACTAAAATGATAACACTAACAGATGCTCAAGAAACTACACGATAAATTTCAGAAAACAATATTTATTTATGGAAGAAAACATCTGTGTGAACTAACCAGATCGCTGTTTGCACTAGGCGGTTTATCAAGTTTTCTTATGGCACATAAACATTGCACGAATATTTATGGTTTGTTTCTATTGAACACTTACCAATCATCAATTAAATTGCCTCCGTGTATAATGGAAAAAGCAAAAAAGAAGGACCTTAACATACTCAAGCCATTTAACTCCGCTTTACTTTGATATTAAATCCATTGGATGGTTTAAGTAAAGGAACCCCAACAGGGTTCAAAGACTTTTCACAAAGTTCTATACTCAGGGCATTAGTAACTTGGTCTTCTGTTTCGTTATTTACTGATGTTCAATTATGCCATGTTGACTACATACTGTTTCTAATGGTCAATACTTAACTGAAGTGTCACTCAGTTCAAAGCAACCAGGAAATGCTTTATATGCGTAACATGGATACATTCTTACAACAAACTTACTTCCTATTTCATAAGAGGAACCACCCTTTAGTAAGCTAACCTGATGGCACAATCCTTACTACACATACTTAGTACCATTTCTCAACAGAACGGCATAAGCAATTCAATTGCAGGAACCATCTCCTGCCAGTTAGCGTAGTGATTTAAGCTACAATATTGGGGGACAGCTCCTTGGTGTACAAAAGCGGTGTACATCCCTTTCAGACCATAACAATGAGCAAGTCACCTGGAAGAATCCAAGGGTTCACCTCATTGGTTTCCCATCTTTTAATGATTGCTGTCCTTCATTGCATAATGCTCAGTCTCTGAGAACTGTCGTTTCACATTGCTCACCCGGTTTTTCCAGGGTTTCAGGCAGGAAAGTATCTTTGGTCCCTGTTACTCAACTTAAGTTACCCGTTAAACTTTGAATGTCAACTCACAATCTTAGTCTTTAATTGTAACCCCCCAAAACTATGTAACAAGCACTTTAAAACACCCTCTTGATTAATGCTTGCCAAATTATTATTAGACTCCCCAAAATATTTCACCAGTGTTTCTCATTTTCAATATACCATTTTTATTTGGAACGGAAATATTTCATTGAAAGCACTCTATATGCACATGCAGAAGCATAGTTGTGCGCTATAAAGGAACAACCAAGTACATGAAGTATGTTACCTCCTCTGACCACAGCACGCCTCAGTAAGTATGACCATGGACACCTGACACTCATGTACATAAATAAAGTGTCGCAAACACTCTCCTATACAAAAAGAAGAAAAAACATTCTCATGAATTCTTATTCATTTTATATCTATTGAGTTGTATTTTTAATTATAGTAAATACTAAATTTTTAAAATCATTTCCGGATTATTTTCAAACAATTGAATATTCTGCTTATTTTCAAACTAAAATTTCAAATTAAATTCTATTTCTTCTTTGTCGTAGCCCAGCCACGACGATTCTATTACGGGGTCGTCAAACGGGAAAAGGTATGGAATGGAAGGAAACGGTAGACAGAGTCTTAAAGATATATAGACACGTTGCCGTGGCGTCCGCCCGAACCCATCTACATCTAGAGATGTAGATGGCTTCGGGCGGACGCCACGGAAGTGTCCGCTGTGCCTTAGCCATGACCTCTCCGGCCTCCCCAAGCCTCCACCTTTATTCCTAGAAAAAATGGGGTCCATCAGCAATTCAGTTAAGTTTCCAAGGCAACTCATAGAAAACCCTTACCTCACCATTCAAATCAACCCTCCACTAATAAGAATCTAGCTTCCAGCCCCCTCCGGAGAGCTTCTGTGAGGCAAATAAGAACCGGGTGTGGCTCCTTGTTAACTAGGCAAATGAGGTGTGGTTTGGGCTCAGCACCTCTGACCAGATTGCAAAAGTACCCTGTTTATTTATTTGTTTAGTCGCCAACACTTCTTTAAACATTTTATGAAAAATTACAGGTTAGAGTAGAATAGAATAGAATTAATAAAATACAGTACAGAAGTAGCCCTTTAATTTAACAAAGGAAACAAATTTAAAAAAAAATAAACGTACTAATGCTTTATGTGTAATTTACGTCGTCATGTTACGCCTTGATAAGAGACAATTACCTAATAAAGAAATGGTAATATCTTCGCAAGGAAACTGAAATTTTCATATTTGAAAATGTACGTTTCATCTCGACTAATGAAAGATTTGACAGGGATCTGGAATGTTGGTTTTCCATGCCTCCCTTCCCTGCGCTTTCTGTCCCTACCCTACTGTTTCTTTCTCCCCACCCACCCCCTTCACCCCCGCAACCCTTGCTCACAAGACAAAATTGGAAAATTCTGAAGCTTATATGCTCACTAATCGGACTCCATATTTACCACGGTGTTGGTCTTACCATCCTCATCCCCTATAGAGGTTACACTTAGTCTGATGAGTTCGTATGGCCTACATCTTCCACCTATGCCTCCAGCTTTCATTCTCACCTTGTGTTCCATTTTTGGACACTTTGTAAGACTGTTCACTGTCTTCTTTTCCATCCCTTAGACACTATCATGACATTCCCTTGAATAGTTCATGAAATACTTCCAAATGTTTAATTTGACCATCTGAACGGTATATCGATGCACTTCCATGTGTTATCTTCTTTATTCTGATTGGGCAGCACCACGGATTTCATGTGCATTTTAAGTTAGTTCTTATTGGATCTAGTGACATCCTACTCTTTTCTGACTCAAGGGAATTACTACACTAAAATGATAACACTAACAGATGCTCAAGAAACTACACGATAAATTTCAGAAAACAATATTTATTTATGGAAGAAAACATCTGTGTGAACTAACCAGATCGCTGTTTGCACTAGGCGGTTTATCAAGTTTTCTTATGGCACATAAACATTGCACGAATATTTATGGTTTGTTTCTATTGAACACTTACCAATCATCAATTAAATTGCCTCCGTGTATAATGGAAAAAGCAAAAAAGAAGGACCTTAACATACTCAAGCCATTTAACTCCGCTTTACTTTGATATTAAATCCATTGGATGGTTTAAGTAAAGGAACCCCAACAGGGTTCAAAGACTTTTCACAAAGTTCTATACTCAGGGCATTAGTAACTTGGTCTTCTGTTTCGTTATTTACTGATGTTCAATTATGCCATGTTGACTACATACTGTTTCTAATGGTCAATACTTAACTGAAGTGTCACTCAGTTCAAAGCAACCAGGAAATGCTTTATATGCGTAACATGGATACATTCTTACAACAAACTTACTTCCTATTTCATAAGAGGAACCACCCTTTAGTAAACTAACCTGATGGCACAATCCTTACTACACATACTTAGTACCATTTCTCAACAGAACGGCATAAGCAATTCAATTGCAGGAACCATCTCCTGCCAGTTAGCGTAGTGATTTAAGCTACAATATTGGGGGACAGCTCCTTGGTGTACAAAAGCGGTGTACATCCCTTTCAGACCATAACAATGAGCAAGTCACCTGGAAGAATCCAAGGGTTCACCTCATTGGTTTCCCATCTTTTAATGATTGCTGTCCTTCATTGCATAATGCTCAGTCTCTGAGAACTGTCGTTTCACATTGCTCACCCGGTTTTTCCAGGGTTTCAGGCAGGAAAGTATCTTTGGTCCCTGCTACTCAACTTAAGTTACCCGTTAAACTTTGAATGTCAACTCACAATCTTAGTCTTTAATTGTAACCCCCCAAAACTATGTAACAAGCACTTTAAAACACCCTCTTGATTAATGCTTGCCAAATTATTATTAGACTCCCCAAAATATTTCACCAGTGTTTCTCATTTTCAATATACCATTTTTATTTGGAACGGAAATATTTCATTGAAAGCACTCTATATGCACATGCAGAAGCATAGTTGTGCGCTATAAAGGAACAACCAAGTACATGAAGTATGTTACCTCCTCTGACCACAGCACGCCTCAGTAAGTATGACCATGGACACCTGACACTCATGTACATAAATAAAGTGTCGCAAACACTCTCCTATACAAAAAGGAGAAAAAACATTCTCATGAATTCTTATTCATTTTATATCTATTGAGTTGTATTTTTAATTATAGTAAATACTAAATTTTTAAAATCATTTCCGGATTATTTTCAAACAATTGAATATTCTGCTTATTTTCAAACTAAAATTTCAAATTAAATTCTATTTCTTCTTTGTCGTAGCCCAGCCACGACGATTCTATTACGGGGTCGTCAAACGGGAAAAGGTATGGAATGGAAGGAAACGGTAGACAGAGTCTTAAAGATATATAGACACGTTGCCGTGGCGTCCGCCCGAACCCATCTACATCTAGAGATGTAGATGGCTTCGGGCGGACGCCACGGAAGTGTCCGCTGTGCCTTAGCCATGACCTCTCCGGCCTCCCCAAGCCTCCACCTTTATTCCTAGAAAAAATGGGGTCCATCAGCAATTCAGTTAAGTTTCCAAGGCAACTCATAGAAAACCCTTACCTCACCATTCAAATCAACCCTCCACTAATAAGAATCTAGCTTCCAGCCCCCTCCGGAGAGCTTCTGTGAGGCAAATAAGAACCGGGTGTGGCTCCTTGTTAACTAGGCAAATGAGGTGTGGTTTGGGCTCAGGACCTCTGACCAGATTGCAAAAGTACCCTGTTTATTTATTTGTTTAGTCGCCAACACTTCTTTAAACATTTTATGAAAAATTACAGGTTAGAGTAGAATAGAATAGAATTAATAAAATACAGTACAGAAGTAGCCCTTTAATTTAACAAAGGAAACAAATTAAAAAAAAAAAATAAACGTACTAATGCTTTATGTGTAATTTACGTCGTCATGTTACGCCTTGATAAGAGACATTTACCTAATAAAGAAATGGTAATATCTTCGCAAGGAAACTGAAATTTTCATATTTGAAAATGTACGTTTCATCTCGACTAATGAAAGATTTGACAGGGATCTGGAATGTTGGTTTTCCATGCCTCCCTTCCCTGCGCTTTCTGTCCCTACCCTACTGTTTCTTTCTCCCCACCCACCCCCTTCACCCCCGCAACCCTTGCTCACAAGACAAAATTGGAAAATTCTGAAGCTTATATGCTCACTAATCGGACTCCATATTTACCACGGTGTTGGTCTTACCATCCTCATCCCCTATAGAGGTTACACTTAGTCTGATGAGTTCGTATGGCCTACATCTTCTACCTATGCCTCCAGCTTTCATTCTCACCTTGTGTTCCATTTTTGGACACTTTGTAAGACTGTTCACTGTCTTCTTTTCCATCCCTTAGACACTATCATGACATTCCCTTGAATAGTTCATGAAATACTTCCAAATGTTTAATTTGACCATCTGAACGGTATATCGATGCACTTCCATGTGTTATCTTCTTTATTCTGATTGGGCAGCACCACGGATTTCATGTGCATTTTAAGTTAGTTCTTATTGGATCTAGTGACATCCTACTCTTTTCTGACTCAAGGGAATTACTACACTAAAATGATAACACTAACAGATGCTCAAGAAACTACACGATAAATTTCAGAAAACAATATTTATTTATGGAAGAAAACATCTGTGTGAACTAACCAGATCTCTGTTTGCACTAGGCGGTTTATCAAGTTTTCTTATGGCACATAAACATTGCACGAATATTTATGGTTTGTTTCTATTGAACACTTACCAATCATCAATTAAATTGCCTCCGTGTATAATGGAAAAAGCAAAAAAGAAGGACCTTAACATACTCAAGCCATTTAACTCCGCTTTACTTTGATATTAAATCCATTGGATAGTTTAAGTAAAGGAACCCCAACAGGGTTCAAAGACTTTTCACAAAGTTCTATACTCAGGGCATTAGTCACTTGGTCTTCTGTTTCGTTATTTACTGATGTTCAATTATGCCATGTTGACTACATACTGTTTCTAATGGTGAATACTTAACTGAAGTGTCACTCAGTTCAAAGCAACCAGGAAATGCTTTATATGCGTAACATGGATACATTCTTAAAACAAACTTACTTCCTATTTCATAAGAGGAACCACCCTTTAGTAAGCTAACCTGATGGCACAATCCTTACTACACATACTTAGTACCATTTCTCAACAGAACGGCATAAGCAATTCAATTGCAGGAACCATCTCCTGCCAGTTAGCGTAGTGATTTAAGCTACAATATTGGGGGACAGCTCCTTGGTGTACAAAAGCGGTGTACATCCCTTTCAGACCATAACAATGAGCAAGTCACCTGGAAGAATCCAAGGGTTCACCTCATTGGTTTCCCATCTTTTAATGATTGCTGTCCTTCATTGCATAATGCTCAGTCTCTGAGAACTGTCGTTTCACATTGCTCACCCGGTTTTTCCAGGGTTTCAGGCAGGAAAGTATCTTTGGTCCCTGCTACTCAACTTAAGTTACCCGTTAAACTTTGAATGTCAACTCACAGTCTTAGTCTTTAATTGTAACCCCCCAAAACTATGTAACAAGCACTTTAAAACACCCTCTTGATTAATACTTGCCAAATTATTATTAGACTCCCCAAAATATTTCACCAGTGTTTCTCATTTTCAATATACCATTTTTATTTGGAACGGAAATATTTCCTTGAAAGCACTCTATATGCACATGCAGAAGCATAGTTGTGCGCTATAAAGGAACAACCAAGTACATGAAGTATGTTACCTCCTCTGACCACAGCACGCCTCAGTAAGTATGACCATGGACACCTGACACTCATGTACATAAATAAAGTGTCGCAAACACTCTCCTATACAAAAAGGAGAAAAAACATTCTCATGAATTCTTATTCATTTTATATCTATTGAGTTGTATTTTTAATTATAGTAAATACTAAATTTTTAAAATCATTTCCGGATTATTTTCAAACAATTGAATATTCTGCTTATTTTCAAACTAAAATTTCAAATTAAATTCTATTTCTTCTTTGTCGTAGCCCAGCCACGACGATTCTATTACGGGGTCGTCAAACGGGAAAAGGTATGGAATGGAAGGAAACGGTAGACAGAGTCTTAAAGATATATAGACACGTTGCCGTGGCGTCCGCCCGAACCCATCTACATCTAGAGATGTAGATGGGTTCGGGCGGACGCCACGGAAGTGTCCGCTGTGCCTTAGCCATGACCTCTCCGGCCTCCCCAAGCCTCCACCTTTATTCCTAGAAAAAATGGGGTCCATCAGCAATTCAGTTAAGTTTCCAAGGCAACTCATAGAAAACCCTTACCTCACCATTCAAATCAACCTTCCACTAATAAGAATCTAGCTTCCAGCCCCCTCCGGAGAGCTTCTGTGAGGCAAATAAGAACCGGGTGTGGCTCCTTGTTAACTAGGCAAATGAGGTGTGGTTTGGGCTCAGCACCTCTGACCAGATTGCAAAAGTACCCTGTTTATTTATTTGTTTAGTCGCCAACACTTCTTTAAACATTTTATGAAAAATTACAGGTTAGAGTAGAATAGAATAGAATTAATAAAATACAGTACAGAAGTAGCCCTTTAATTTAACAAAGGAAACAAATTAAAAAAAAAAATAAACGTACTAATGCTTTATGTGTAATTTACGTCGTCATGTTACGCCTTGATAAGAGACATTTACCTAATAAAGAAATGGTAATATCTTCGCAAGGAAACTGAAATTTTCATATTTGAAAATGTACGTTTCATCTCGACTATTGAAAGATTTGACAGGGATCTGGAATGTTGGTTTTCCATGCCTCCCTTCCCTGCGCTTTCTGTCCCTACCCTACTGTTTCTTTCTCCCCACCCACCCCCTTCACCCCCGCAACCCTTGCTCACAAGACAAAATTGGAAAATTCTGAAGCTTATATGCTCACTAATCGGACTCCATATTTACCACGGTGTTGGTCTTACCATCCTCATCCCCTATAGAGGTTACACTTAGTCTGATGAGTTCGTATGGCCTACATCTTCCACCTATGCCTCCAGCTTTCATTCTCACCTTGTGTTCCATTTTTGGACACTTTGTAAGACTGTTCACTGTCCTCTTTTCCATCCCTTAGACACTATCATGACATTCCCTTGAATAGTTCATGAAATACTTCCAAATGTTTAATTTGACCATCTGAACGGTATATCGATGCACTTCCATGTGTTATCTTCTTTATTCTGATTGGGCAGCACCACGGATTTCATGTGCATTTTAAGTTAGTTCTTATTGGATCTAGTGACATCCTACTCTTTTCTGACTCAAGGGAATTACTACACTAAAATGATAACACTAACAGATGCTCAAGAAACTACACGATAAATTTCAGAAAACAATATTTATTTATGGAAGAAAACATCTGTGTGAACTAACCAGATCGCTGTTTGCACTAGGCGGTTTATCAAGTTTTCTTATGGCACATAAACATTGCACGAATATTTATGGTTTGTTTCTATTGAACACTTACCAATCATCAATTAAATTGCCTCCGTGTATAATGGAAAAAGCAAAAAAGAAGGACCTTAACATACTCAAGCCATTTAACTCCGCTTTACTTTGATATTAAATCCATTGGATGGTTTAAGTAAAGGAACCCCAACAGGGTTCAAAGACTTTTCACAAAGTTCTATACTCAGGGCATTAGTAACTTGGTCTTCTGTTTCGTTATTTACTGATGTTCAATTATGCCATGTTGACTACATACTGTTTCTAATGGTCAATACTTAACTGAAGTGTCACTCAGTTCAAAGCAACCAGGAAATGCTTTATATGCGTAACATGGATACATTCTTACAACAAACTTACTTCCTATTTCATAAGAGGAACCACCCTTTAGTAAGCTAACCTGATGGCACAATCCTTACTACACATACTTAGTACCATTTCTCAACAGAACGGCATAAGCAATTCAATTGCAGGAACCATCTCCTGCCAGTTAGCGTAGTGATTTAAGCTACAATATTGGGGGACAGCTCCTTGGTGTACAAAAGCGGTGTACATCCCTTTCAGACCATAACAATGAGCAAGTCACCTGGAAGAATCCAAGGGTTCACCTCATTGGTTTCCCATCTTTTAATGATTGCTGTCCTTCATTGCATAATGCTCAGTCTCTGAGAACTGTCGTTTCACATTGCTCACCCGGTTTTTCCAGGGTTTCAGGCAGGAAAGTATCTTTGGTCCCTGTTACTCAACTTAAGTTACCCGTTAAACTTTGAATGTCAACTCACAATCTTAGTCTTTAATTGTAACCCCCCAAAACTATGTAACAAGCACTTTAAAACACCCTCTTGATTAATGCTTGCCAAATTATTATTAGACTCCCCAAAATATTTCACCAGTGTTTCTCATTTTCAATATACCATTTTTATTTGGAACGGAAATATTTCATTGAAAGCACTCTATATGCACATGCAGAAGCATAGTTGTGCGCTATAAAGGAACAACCAAGTACATGAAGTATGTTACCTCCTCTGACCACAGCACGCCTCAGTAAGTATGACCATGGACACCTGACACTCATGTACATAAATAAAGTGTCGCAAACACTCTCCTATACAAAAAGAAGAAAAAACATTCTCATGAATTCTTATTCATTTTATATCTATTGAGTTGTATTTTTAATTATAGTAAATACTAAATTTTTAAAATCATTTCCGGATTATTTTCAAACAATTGAATATTCTGCTTATTTTCAAACTAAAATTTCAAATTAAATTCTATTTCTTCTTTGTCGTAGCCCAGCCACGACGATTCTATTACGGGGTCGTCAAACGGGAAAAGGTATGGAATGGAAGTAAATGGTAGACAGAGTCTTAAAGATATATAGACACGTTGCCGTGGCGTCCGCCCGAACCCATCTACATCTCTCTAGATGTAGATGGGTTCGGGCGGACGCCACGGAAGTGTCCGCTGTGCCTTAGCCATGACCTCTCTGGCCTCCCCAAGCCTCCACCTTTATTCCTAGAAAAAATGGGGTCCATCAGCAATTCAGTTAAGTTTCCAAGGCAACTCATAGAAAACCCTTACCTCACCATTCAAATCAACCTTCCACTAATAAGAATCTAGCTTCCAGCCCCCTCCGGAGAGCTTCTGTGAGGCAAATAAGAACCGGGTGTGGCTCCTTGTTAACTAGGCAAATGAGGTGTGGTTTGGGCTCAGCACCTCTGACCAGATTGCAAAAGTACCCTGTTTATTTATTTGTTTAGTCGCCAACACTTCTTTAAACATTTTATGAAAAATTACAGGTAAGAGTAGAATAGAATAGAATTAATAAAATACAGTACAGAAGTAGCCTCTTAATTTAACAAAGGAAACAAATTAAAAAAAAAATAAACCTACTAATGCTTTATGTGTAATTTACGTCGTCATGTTACGCCTTGATAAGAGACATTTACCTAATAAAGAAATGGTAATATCTTTGCAAGGAAACTGAAATTTTCATATTTGAAAATGTACGTTTCATCTCGACTAATGAAAGATTTGACAGGGATCTGGAATGTTGGTTTTCCTTGCCTCCCTTCCCTGCGCTTTCTGTCCCTACCCTACTGTTTCTTTCTCCCCCCCCGTTCCCCCCCGCAACCCTTGCTCACAAGACAAAATTGGAAAATTCTGAAGCTTATATGCTCACTAATCGGACTCCATATTTACCACGGTGTTAGTCTTACCATCCTCATCCCCTATAGAGGTTACACTTAGTCTGATGAGTTCGTATGGCCTACATCTTCCACCTATGCCTCCAGCTTTCATTCTCACCTTGTGTTCCATTTTTGGACACTTTGTAAGACTGTTCACTGTCTTCTTTTCCATCCCTTAGACACTATCATGACATTCCCTTGAATAGTTCATGAAATACTTCCAAATGTTTAATTTGACCATCTGAACGGTATATCGATGCACTTCCATGTGTTATCTTCTTTATTCTGATTGGGCAGCACCACGGATTTCATGTGCATTTTAAGTTAGTTCTTATTGGATCTAGTGACATCCTACTCTTTTCTGACTCAAGGGAATTACTACACTAAAATGATAACACTAACAGATGCTCAAGAAACTACACGATAAATTTCAGAAAACAATATTTATTTATGGAAGAAAACATCTGTGTGAACTAACCAGATCTCTGTTTGCACTAGGCGATTTATCAAGTTTTCTTATGGCACATAAACATTGCACGAATATTTATGGTTTGTTTCTATTGAACACTTACCAATCATCAATTAAATTGCCTCCGTGTATAATGGAAAAAGCAAAACAGAAGGACCTTAACATACTCAAGCCATTTAACTCCGCTTTACTTTGATATTAAATCCATTGGATAGTTTAAGTAAAGGAACCCCAACAGGGTTCAAAGACTTTTCACAAAGTTCGATACTCAGGGCATTAGTCACTTGGTCTTCTGTTTTGTTATTTACTGATGTTCAATTATGCCATGTTGACTACATACTGTTTCTAATGGTCAATATTTAACTGAAGTGTCACTCAGTTCAAAGCAACCAGGAAATGCTTTATATGCGTAACATGGATACATTCTTACAACAAACTTACTTCCTATTTCATAAGAGGAACCACCCTTTAGTAAGCTAACCTGATGGCACAATCCTTACTACACATACTTAGTACCATTTCTCAACAGAACGGCATAAGCAATTCAATTGCAGGAACCATCTCCTGCCAGTTAGCGTAGTGATTTAAGCTACAATATTGAGGGACAGCTCCTTGGTGTAAAAAAGCGGTGTACATCCCTTTCAGACCATAACAATGAGCAAGTCACCTGGAAGAATCCAAGGGTTCACCTCATTGGTTTCCCATCTTTTAATGATTGCTGTCCTTCATTGCATAATGCTCAGTCTCTGAGAACTGTCGTTTCACATTGCTCACCCGGTTTTTCCAGGGTTTCAGGCAGGAAAGTATCTTTGGTCCCTGCTACTCAACTTAAGTTACCCGTTAAACTTTGAATGTCAACTCACAATCTTAGTCTTTAATTGTAACCCCCCAAAACTATGTAACAAGCACTTTAAAACACCCTCTTGATTAATGCTTGCCAAATTATTATTAGACTCCCCAAAATATTTCACCAGTGTTTCTCATTTTCAATATACCATTTTTATTTGGAACGGAAATATTTCATTGAAAGCACTCTATATGCACATGCAGAAGCATAGTTGTGCGCTATAAAGGAACAACCAAGTACATGAAGTATGTTACCTCCTCTGACCACAGCACGCCTCAGTAAGTATGACCATGGACACCTGACATTCATGTACATAAATAAAGTGTCGCAAACACTCTCCTATACAAAAAGGAGAAAAAACATTCTCATGAATTCTTATTCACTTTATATCTATTGAGTTGTATTTTTAATTATAGTAAATACTAAATTTTTAAAATCATTTCCGGATTATTTTCAAACAATTGAATATTCTGCTTATTTTCAAACTAAAATTTCAAATTAAATTCTATTTCTTCTTTGTCGTAGCCCAGCCAAGACGATTCTATTACGGGGTCGTCAAACGGGAAAAGGTATGGAATGGAAGGAAACGGTAGACAGAGTCTTAAAGATATATAGACACGTTGCCGTGGCGTCCGCCACGGAAGTGTCCGCTGTGCCTTAGCCATGACCTCTCCGGCCTCCCCAAGCCTCCACCTTTATTCCTAGAAAAAATGGGGTCCATCAGCAATTCAGTTAAGTTTCCAAGGCAACTCATAGAAAACCCTTACCTCACCATTCAAATCAACCTTCCACTAATAAGAATCTAGCTTCCAGCCCCTTCCGGAGAGCTTCTGTGAGGCAAATAAGAACCGGGTGTGGCTCCTTGTTAACTAGGCAAATGAGGTGTGGTTTGGGCTCAGCACCTCTGACCAGATTGCAAAAGTACCCTGTTTATTTATTTGTTTAGTCGCCAACACTTCTTTAAACATTTTATGAAAAATTACAGGTTAGAGTAGAATAGAATAGAATTAATAAAATACAGTACAGAAGTACCCCTTAAATTTAACAAAGGAAACAAATTAAAAAAAAAATAAACGTACTAATGCTTTATGTGTAATTTACGTCGTCATGTTACGCCTTGATAAGAGACATTTACCTAATAAAGAAATGGTAATATCTTCGCAAGGAAACTGAAATTTTCATATTTGAAAATGTACGTTTCATCTCGACTAATGAAAGATTTGACAGGGATCTGGAATGTTGGTTTTCCTTGCCTCCCTTCCCTGCGCTTTCTGTCCCTACCCTACTGTTTCTTTCTCCCCTCCCTTCCCCCCCGCAACCCTTGTTCACAAGACAAAATTGGAAAATTCTGAAGCTTATATGCTCACTAATCGGACTCCATATTTACCACGGTGTTGGTCTTACCATCCTCATCCCCTATAGAGGTTACACTTAGTCTGATGAGTTCGTATGGCCTACATCTTCTACCTATGCCTCCAGCTTTCATTCTCACCTTGTGTTCCATTTTTGCACACTTTGTAAGACTGTTCACTGTCTTCTTTTCCATCCCTTAGACACTATCATGACATTCCCTTGAATAGTTCATGAAATACTTCCAAATGTTTAATTTGACCATCTGAACGGTATATCGATGCACTTCCATGTGTTATCTTCTTTATTCTGATTGGGCAGCACCACGGATTTCATGTGCATTTTAAGTTAGTTCTTATTGGATCTAGTGACATCCTACTCTTTTCTGACTCAAGGGAATTACTACACTAAAATGATAACACTAACAGATGCTCAAGAAACTACACGATAAATTTCAGAAAACAATATTTATTTATGGAAGAAAACATCTGTGTGAACTAACCAGATCTCTGTTTGCACTAGGCGGTTTATCAAGTTTTCTTATGGCACATAAACATTGCACGAATATTTATGGTTTGTTTCTATTGAACACTTACCAATCATCAATTAAATTGCCTCCGTGTATAATGGAAAAAGCAAAAAAGAAGGACCTTAACATACTCAAGCCATTTAACTCCGCTTTACTTTGATATTAAATCCATTGGATAGTTTAAGTAAAGGAACCCCAACAGGGTTCAAAGACTTTTCACAATGTTCTATACTCAGGGCATTAGTAACTTGGTCTTCCGTTTCGTTATTTACTGATGTTCAATTATGCCATGTTGACTACATACTGTTTCTAATGGTCAATACTTAACTGAAGTGTCACTCAGTTCAAAGCAACCAGGAAATGCTTTATATGCGTAACATGGATACATTCTTACAACAAACTTACTTCCTATTTCATAAGAGGAACCACCCTTTAGTAAGCTAACCTGATGGCACAATCCTTACTACACATACTTAGTACCATTTCTCAACAGAACGGCATAAGCAATTCAATTGCAGGAACCATCTCCTGCCAGTTAGCGTAGTGATTTAAGCTACAATATTGGGGGACAGCTCCTTGGTGTACAAAAGCGGTGTACATCCCTTTCAGACCATAACAATGAGCAAGTCACCTGGAAGAATCCAAGGGTTCACCTCATTGGTTTCCCATCTTTTAATGATTGCTGTCCTTCATTGCATAATGCTCAGTCTCTGAGAACTGTCGTTTCACATTGCTCACCCGGTTTTTCCAGGGTTTCAGGCAGGAAAGTATCTTTGGTCCCTGTTACTCAACTTAAGTTACCCGTTAAACTTTGAATGTCAACTCACAATCTTAGTCTTTAATTGTAACCCCCCAAAACTATGTAACAAGCACTTTAAAACACCCTCTTGATTAATGCTTGCCAAATTATTATTAGACTCCCCAAAATATTTCACCAGTGTTTCTCATTTTCAATATACCATTTTTATTTGGAACGGAAATATTTCATTGAAAGCACTCTATATGCACATGCAGAAGCATAGTTGTGCGCTATAAAGGAACAACCAAGTACATGAAGTATGTTACCTTCTCTGACCACAGCACGCCTCAGTAAGTATGACCATGGACACCTGACACTCATGTACATAAATAAAGTGTCGCAAACACTCTCCTATACAAAAAGAAAAAAAAACATTCTCATGAATTCTTATTCATTTTATATCTATTGAGTTGTATTTTTAATTATAGTAAATACTAAATTTTTAAAATCATTTCCGGATTATTTTCAAACAATTGAATATTCTGCTTATTTTCAAACTAAAATTTCAAATTAAATTCTATTTCTTCTTTGTCGTAGCCCAGCCACGACGATTCTATTACGGGGTCGTCAAACGGGAAAAGGTATGGAATGGAAGTAAATGGTAGACAGAGTCTTAAAGATATATAGACACGGAAGTGTCCGCTGTGCCTTAGCCATGACCTCTCCGGCCTCCCCAAGCCTCCACCTTTATTCCTAGAAAAAATGGGGTCCATCAGCAATTCAGTTAAGTTTCCAAGGCAACTCATAGAAAACCCTTACCTCACCATTCAAATCAACCTTCCACTAATAAGAATCTAGCTTCCAGCCCCCTCCGGAGAGCTTCTGTGAGGCAAATAAGAACCGGGTGTGGCTCCTTGTTAACTAGGCAAATGAGGTGTGGTTTGGGCTCAGCACCTCTGACCAGATTGCAAAAGTACCCTGTTTATTTATTTGTTTAGTCGCCAACACTTCTTTAAACATTTTATGAAAAATTACAGGTTAGAGTAGAATAGAATAGAATTAATAAAATACAGTACAGAAGTAGCCCTTTAATTTAACAAAGGAAACAAATTAAAAAAAAAATAAACGTACTAATGCTTTATGTGTAATTTACGTCGTCATGTTACGCCTTGATAAGAGACATTTACCTAATAAAGAAATGGTAATATCTTCGCAAGGAAACTGAAATTTTCATATTTGAAAATGTACGTTTCATCTCGACTAATGAAAGATTTGACAGGGATCTGGAATGTTGGTTTTCCATGCCTCCCTTCCCTGCGCTTTCTGTCCCTACCCTACTGTTTCTTTCTCCCCACCCACCCCCTTCACCCCCGCAACCCTTGCTCACAAGACAAAATTGGAAAATTCTGAAGCTTATATGCTCACTAATCGGACTCCATATTTACCACGGTGTTGGTCTTACCATCCTCATCCCCTATAGAGGTTACACTTAGTCTGATGAGTTCGTATGGCCTACATCTTCTACCTATGCCTCCAGCTTTCATTCTCACCTTGTGTTCCATTTTTTGACACTTTGTAAGACTGTTCACTGTCTTCTTTTCCATCCCTTAGACACTATCATGACATTCCCTTGAATAGTTCATGAAATACTTCCAAATGTTTAATTTGACCATCTGAACGGTATATCGATGCACTTCCATGTGTTATCTTCTTTATTCTGATTGGGCAGCACCACGGATTTCATGTGCATTTTAAGTTAGTTCTTATTGGATCTAGTGACATCCTACTCTTTTCTGACTCAAGGGAATTACTACACTAAAATGATAACACTAACAGATGCTCAAGAAACTACACGATAAATTTCAGAAAACAATATTTATTTATGGAAGAAAACATCTGTGTGAACTAACCAGATCTCTGTTTGCACTAGGCGGTTTATCAAGTTTTCTTATGGCACATAAACATTGCACGAATATTTATGGTTTGTTTCTATTGAACACTTACCAATCATCAATTAAATTGCCTCCGTGTATAATGGAAAAAGCAAAAAAGAAGGACCTTAACATACTCAAGCCATTTAACTCCGTTTTACTTTGATATTAAATCCATTGGATAGTTTAAGTAAAGGATCCCCAACAGGGTTCAAAGACTTTTCACAAAGTTCTATACTCAGGGCATTAGAAACTTGGTCTTCTGTTTCGTTATTTACTGATGTTCAATTATGCCATGTTGACTACATACTGTTTCTAATGGTCAATACTTAACTGAAGTGTCACTCAGTTCAAAGCAACCAGGAAATGCTTTATATGCGTAACATGGATACATTCTTACAACAAACTTACTTCCTATTTCATAAGAGGAACCACCCTTTAGTAAGCTAACCTGATGGCACAATCCTTACTACACATACTTAGTACCATTTCTCAACAGAACGGCATAAGCAATTCAATTGCAGGAACCATCTCCTGCCAGTTAGCGTAGTGATTTAAGCTACAATATTGGGGGACAGCTCCTTGGTGTACAAAAGCGGTGTACATCCCTTTCAGACCATAACAATGAGCAAGTCACCTGGAAGAATCCAAGGGTTCACCTCATTGGTTTCCCATCTTTTAATGATTGCTGTTTTTCATTGCATAATGCGCAGTCTCTGAGAACTGTCGTTTCACATTGCTCACCCGGGTTTTCCAGGGTTTCAGGCAGGAAAGTATCTTTGGTCCCTGCTACTCAACTTAAGTTACCCGTTAAACTTTGAATGTCAACTCACAATCTTAGTCTTTAATTGTAACCCCCCAAAACTATGTAACAAGCACTTTAAAACACCCTCTTGATTAATGCTTGCCAAATTATTATTAGACTCCCCAAAATATTTCACCAGTGTTTCTCATTTTCAATATACCATTTTTATTTGGAACGGAAATATTTCATTGAAAGCACTCTATATGCACATGCAGAAGCATAGTTGTGCGCTATAAAGGAACAACCAAGTACATGAAGTATGTTACCTCCTCTGACCACAGCACGCCTCAGTAAGTATGACCATGGACACCTGACACTCATGTACATAAATAAAGTGTCGCAAACACTCTCCTATACAAAAAGGAGAAAAAACATTCTCATGAATTCTTATTCATTTTATATCTATTGAGTTGTATTTTTAATTATAGTAAATACTAAATTTTTAAAATCATTTCCGGATTATTTTCAAACAATTGAATATTCTGCTTATTTTCAAACTAAAATTTCAAATTAAATTCTATTTCTTCTTTGTCGTAGCCCAGCCACGACGATTCTATTACGGGGTCGTCAAATGGGAAAAGGTATGGAATGGAAGGAAACGGTAGACAGAGTCTTAAAGATATATAGACACGTTGCCGTGGCGTCCGCCCGAACCCATCTACTTCTAGAGATGTAGATGGGTTCGGGCGGACGCCACGGAAGTGTCCGCTGTGCCTTAGCCATGACCTCTCCGGCCTCCCCAAGCCTCCACCTTTATTCCTAGAAAAAATGGGGTCCATCAGCAATTCAGTTAAGTTTCCAAGGCAACTCATAGAAAACCCTTACCTCACCATTCAAATCAACCCTCCACTAATAAGAATCTAGCTTCCAGCCCCCTCCGGAGAGCTTCTGTGAGGCAAATAAGAACCGGGTGTGGCTCCTTGTTAACTAGGCAAATGAGGTGTGGTTTGGGCTCAGCACCTCTGACCAGATTGCAAAAGTACCCTGTTTATTTATTTGTTTAGTCGCCAACACTTCTTTAAACATTTTATGAAAAATTACAGGTTAGAGTAGAATAGAATAGAATTAATAAAATACAGTACAGAAGTAGCCCTTTAATTTAACAAAGGAAACAAATTAAAAAAAAAAATAAACGTACTAATGCTTTATGTGTAATTTACGTCGTCATGTTACGCCTTGATAAGAGACATTTACCTAATAAAGAAATGGTAATATCTTCGAAAGGAAACTGAAATTTTCATATTTGAAAATGTACGTTTCATCTCGACTAATGAAAGATTTGACAGGGATCTGGAATGTTGGTTTTCCATGCCTCCCTTCCCTGCGCTTTCTGTCCCTACCCTACTGTTTCTTTCTCCCCACCCACCCCCTTCCCCCCGCAACCCTTGCTCACAAGACAAAATTGGAAAATTCTGAAGCTTATATGCTCACTAATCGGACTCCATATTTACCACGGTGTTGGTCTTACCATCCTCATCCCCTATAGAGGTTACACTTAGTCTGATGAGTTCGTATGGCCTACATCTTCTACCTATGCCTCCAGCTTTCATTCTCACCTTGTGTTCCATTTTTTGACACTTTGTAAGACTGTTCACTGTCTTCTTTTCCATCCCTTAGACACTATCATGACATTCCCTTGAATAGTTCATGAAATACTTCCAAATGTTTAATTTGACCATCTGAACGGTATATCGATGCACTTCCATGTGTTATCTTCTTTATTCTGATTGGGCAGCACCACGGATTTCATGTGCATTTTAAGTTAGTTCTTATTGGATCTAGTGACATCCTACTCTTTTCTGACTCAAGGGAATTACTACACTAAAATGATAACACTAACAGATGCTCAAGAAACTACACGATAAATTTCAGAAAACAATATTTATTTATGGAAGAAAACATCTGTGTGAACTAACCAGATCTCTGTTTGCACTAGGCGGTTTATCAAGTTTTCTTATGGCACATAAACATTGCACGAATATTTATGGTTTGTTTCTATTGAACACTTACCAATCATCAATTAAATTGCCTCCGTGTATAATGGAAAAAGCAAAAAAGAAGGACCTTAACATACTCAAGCCATTTAACTCCGCTTTACTTTGATATTAAATCCATTGGATAGTTTAAGTAAAGGAACCCCAACAGGGTTCAAAGACTTTTCACAAAGTTCTATACTCAGGGCATTAGTAACTTGGTCTTCCGTTTCGTTATTTACTGATGTTCAATTATGCCATGTTGACTACATACTGTTTCTAATGGTCAATACTTAACTGAAGTGTCACTCAGTTCAAAGCAACCAGGAAATGCTTTATATGCGTAACATGGATACATTCTTACAACAAACTTACTTCCTATTTCATAAGAGGAACCACCCTTTAGTAAGCTAACCTGATGGCACAATCCTTACTACACATACTTAGTACCATTTCTCAACAGAACGGCATAAGCAATTCAATTGCAGGAACCATCTCCTGCCAGTTAGCGTAGTGATTTAAGCTACAATATTGGGGGACAGCTCCTTGGTGTACAAAAGCGGTGTACATCCCTTTCAGACCATAACAATGAGCCAGTCACCTGGAAGAATCCAAGGGTTCACCTCATTGGTTTCCCATCTTTTAATGATTGCTGTCCTTCATTGCATAATGCTCAGTCTCTGAGAACTGTCGTTTCACATTGCTCACCCGGGTTTTCCAGGGTTTCAGGCAGGAAAGTATCTTTGGTCCCTGCTACTCAACTTAAGTTACCCGTTAAACTTTGAATGTCAACTCACAATCTTAGTCTTTAATTGTAACCCCCCAAAACTATGTAACAAGCACTTTAAAACACCCTCTTGATTAATACTTGCCAAATTATTATTAGACTCCCCAAAATATTTCACCAGTGTTTCTCATTTTCAATATACCATTTTTATTTGGAACGGAAATATTTCCTTGAAAGCACTCTATATGCACATGCAGAAGCATAGTTGTGCGCTATAAAGGAACAACCAAGTACATGAAGTATGTTACCTCCTCTGACCACAGCACGCCTCAGTAAGTATGACCATGGACACCTGACACTCATGTACATAAATAAAGTGTCGCAAACACTCTCCTATACAAAAAGGAGAAAAAACATTCTCATGAATTCTTATTCATTTTATATCTATTGAGTTGTATTTTTAATTATAGTAAATACTAAATTTTTAAAATCATTTCCGGATTATTTTCAAACAATTGAATATTCTGCTTATTTTCAAACTAAAATTTCAAATTAAATTCTATTTCTTCTTTGTCGTAGCCCAGCCACGACGATTCTATTACGGGGTCGTCAAAAGGGAAAAGGTGTGGAATGGAAGGAAACGGTAGACAGAGTCTTAAAGATATATAGACACGGAAGTGTCCGCTGTGCCTTAGCCATGACCTCTCCGGCCTCCCCAAGCCTCCACCTTTATTCCTAGAAAAAATGGGGTCCATCAGCAATTCAGTTAAGTTTCCAAGGCAACTCATAGAAAACCCTTACCTCACCATTCAAATCAACCTTCCACTAATAAGAATCTAGCTTCCAGCCCCCTCCGGAGAGCTTCTGTGAGGCAAATAAGAACCGGGTGTGGCTCCTTGTTAACTAGGCAAATGAGGTGTGGTTTGGGCTCAGCACCTCTGACCAGATTGCAAAAGTACCCTGTTTATTTATTTGTTTAGTCGCCAACACTTCTTTAAACATTTTATGAAAAATTACAGGTTAGAGTAGAATAGAATAGAATTAATAAAATACAGTACAGAAGTAGCCCTTTAATTTAACAAAGGAAACAAATTAAAAAAAAAAATAAACGTACTAATGCTTTATGTGTAATTTACGTCGTCATGTTACGCCTTGATAAGAGACATTTACCTAATAAAGAAATGGTAATATCTTCGCAAGGAAACTGAAATTTTCATATTTGAAAATGTACGTTTCATCTCGACTAATGAAAGATTTGACAGGGATCTGGAATGTTGGTTTTCCATGCCTCCCTTCCCTGCGCTTTCTGTCCCTACCCTACTGTTTCTTTCTCCCCACCCACCCCCTTCACCCCCGCAACCCTTGCTCACAAGACAAAATTGGAAAATTCTGAAGCTTATATGCTCACTAATCGGACTCCATATTTACCACGGTGTTGGTCTTACCATCCTCATCCCCTATAGAGGTTACACTTAGTCTGATGAGTTCGTATGGCCTACATCTTCTACCTATGCCTCCAGCTTTCATTCTCACCTTGTGTTCCATTTTTGGACACTTTGTAAGACTGTTCACTGTCTTCTTTTCCATCCCTTAGACACTATCATGACATTCCCTTGAATAGTTCATGAAATACTTCCAAATGTTTAATTTGACCATCTGAACGGTATATCGATGCACTTCCATGTGTTATCTTCTTTATTTTGATTAGGCAGCACCACGGATTTCATGTGCATTTTAAGTTAGTTCTTATTGGATCTAGTGACATCCTACTCTTTTCTGACTCAAGGGAATTACTACACTAAAATGATAACACTAACAGATGCTCAAGAAACTACACGATAAATTTCAGAAAACAATATTTATTTATGGAAGAAAACATCTGTGTGAACTAACCAGATCGCTGTTTGCACTAGGCGGTTTATCAAGTTTTCTTATGGCACATAAACATTGCACGAATATTTATGGTTTGTTTCTATTGAACACTTACCAATCATCAATTAAATTGCCTCCGTGTATAATGGAAAAAGCAAAAAAGAAGGACCTTAACATACTCAAGCCATTTAACTCCGCTTTACTTTGATATTAAATCCATTGGATAGTTTAAGTAAAGGAACCCCAACAGGGTTCAAAGACTTTTCACAAAGTTCTATACTCAGGGCATTAGAAACTTGGTCTTCTGTTTCGTTATTTACTGATGTTCAATTATGCCATGTTGACTACATACTGTTTCTAATGGTCAATACTTAACTGAAGTGTCACTCAGTTCAAAGCAACCAGGAAATGCTTTATATGCGTAACATGGATACATTCTTACAACAAACTTACTTCCTATTTCATAAGAGGAACCACCCTTTAGTAAGCTAACCTGATGGCACAATCCTTACTACACATACTTAGTACCATTTCTCAACAGAACGGCATAAGCAATTCAATTGCAGGAACCATCTCCTGCCAGTTAGCGTAGTGATTTAAGCTACAATATTGGGGGACAGCTCCTTGGTGTACAAAAGCGGTGTACATCCCTTTCAGACCATAACAATGAGCAAGTCACCTGGAAGAATCCAAGGGTTCACCTCATTGGTTTCCCATCTTTTAATGATTGCTGTCCTTCATTGCATAATGCTCAGTCTCTGAGAACTGTCGTTTCACATTGCTCACCCGGTTTTTCCAGGGTTTCAGGCAGGAAAGTATCTTTGGTCCCTGCTACTCAACTTAAGTTACCCGTTAAACTTTGAATGTCAACTCACAATCTTAGTCTTTAATTGTAACCCCCCAAAACTATGTAACAAGCACTTTAAAACACCCTCTTGATTAATACTTGCCAAATTATTATTAGACTCCCCAAAATATTTCACCAGTGTTTCTCATTTTCAATATACCATTTTTATTTGGAACGGAAATATTTCATTGAAAGCACTCTATATGCACATGCAGAAGCATAGTTGTGCGCTATAAAGGAACAACCAAGTACATGAAGTATGTTACCTCCTCTGACCACAGCACGCCTCAGTAAGTATGACCATGGACACCTGACACTCATGTACATAAATAAAGTGTCGCAAACACTCTCCTATACAAAAAGGAGAAAAAACATTCTCATGAATTCTTATTCATTTTATATCTATTGAGTTGTATTTTTAATTATAGTAAATACTAAATTTTTAAAATCATTTCCGGATTATTTTCAAACAATTGAATATTCTGCTTATTTTCAAACTAAAATTTCAAATTAAATTCTATTTCTTCTTTGTCGTAGCCCAGCCACGACGATTCTATTACGGGGTCGTCAAACGGGAAAAGGTATGGAATGGAAGGAAACGGTAGACAGAGTCTTAAAGATATATAGACACGTTGCCGTGGCGTCCGCCCGAACCCATCTACATCTAGAGATGTAGATGGCTTCGGGCGGACGCCACGGAAGTGTCCGCTGTGCCTTAGCCATGACTTCTCCGGCCTCCCCAAGCCTCCACCTTTATTCCTAGAAAAAATGGGGTCCATCAGCAATTCAGTTAAGTTTCCAAGGCAACTCATAGAAAACCCTTACCTCACCATTCAAATCAACCCTCCACTAATAAGAATCTAGCTTCCAGCCCCCTCCGGAGAGCTTCTGTGAGGCAAATAAGAACCGGGTGTGGCTCCTTGTTAACTAGGCAAATGAGGTGTGGTTTGGGCTCAGCACCTCTGACCAGATTGCAAAAGTACCCTGTTTATTTATTTGTTTAGTCGCCAACACTTCTTTAAACATTTTATGAAAAATTACAGGTTAGAGTAGAATAGAATAGAATTAATAAAATACAGTACAGAAGTAGCCCTTTAATTTAACAAAGGAAACAAATTAAAAAAAAAAATAAACGTACTAATGCTTTATGTGTAATTTACGTTGTCATGTTACGCCTTGATAAGAGACATTTACCTAATAAAGAAATGGTAATATCTTCGCAAGGAAACTGAAATTTTCATATTTGAAAATGTACGTTTCATCTCGACTAATGAAAGATTTGACAGGGATCTGGAATGTTGGTTTTCCATGCCTCCCTTCCCTGCGCTTTCTGTCCCTACCCTACTGTTTCTTTCTCCCCACCCACCCCCTTCCCCCCCGCAACCCTTGCTCACAAGACAAAATTGGAAAATTCTGAAGCTTATATGCTCACTAATCGGACTCCATATTTACCACGGTGTTGGTCTTACCATCCTCATCCCCTATAGAGGTTACACTTAGTCTGATGAGTTCGTATGGCCTACATCTTCTACCTATGCCTCCAGCTTTCATTCTCACCTTGTGTTCCATTTTTTGACACTTTGTAAGACTGTTCACTGTCTTCTTTTCCATTCCTTAGACACTATCATGACATTCCCTTGAATAGTTCATGAAATACTTCCAAATGTTTAATTTGACCATCTGAACGGTATATCGATGCACTTCCATGTGTTATCTTCTTTATTCTGATTGGGCAGCACCACGGATTTCATGTGCATTTTAAGTTAGTTCTTATTGGATCTAGTGACATCCTACTCTTTTCTGACTCAAGGGAATTACTACACTAAAATGATAACACTAACAGATGCTCAAGAAACTACACGATAAATTTCAGAAAACAATATTTATTTATGGAAGAAAACATCTGTGTGAACTAACCAGATCGCTGTTTGCACTAGGCGGTTTATCAAGTTTTCTTATGGCACATAAACATTGCACGAATATTTATGGTTTGTTTCTATTGAACACTTACCAATCATCAATTAAATTGCCTCCGTGTATAATGGAAAAAGCAAAAAAGAAGGACCTTCACATACTCAAGCCATTTAACTCCGCTTTACTTTGATATTAAATCCATTGGATGGTTTAAGTAAAGGAACCCCAACAGGGTTCAAAGACTTTTCACAAAGTTCTATACTCAGGGCATTAGTAACTTGGTCTTCTGTTTCGTTATTTACTGATGTTCAATTATGCCATGTTGACTACATACTGTTTCTAATGGTCAATACTTAACTGAAGTGTCACTCAGTTCAAAGCAACCAGGAAATGCTTTATATGCGTAACATGGATACATTCTTACAACAAACTTACTTCCTATTTCATAAGAGGAACCACCCTTTAGTAAGCTAACCTGATGGCACAATCCTTCCTACACATACTTAGTACCATTTCTCAACAGAACGGCATAAGCAATTCAATTGCAGGAACCATCTCCTGCCAGTTAGCGTAGTGATTTAAGCTACAATATTGGGGGACAGCTCCTTGGTGTACAAAAGCGGTGTACATCCCTTTCAGACCATAACAATGAGCAAGTCACCTGGAAGAATCCAAGGGTTCACCTCATTGGTTTCCCATCTTTTAATGATTGCTGTCCTTCATTGCATAATGCTCAGTCTCTGAGAACTGTCGTTTCACATTGCTCACCCGGTTTTTCCAGGGTTTCAGGCAGGAAAGTATCTTTGGTCCCTGCTACTCAACTTAAGTTACCCGTTAAACTTTGAATGTCAACTCACAATCTTAGTCTTTAATTGTAACCCCCCAAAACTATGTAACAAGCACTTTAAAACACCCTCTTGATTAATACTTGCCAAATTATTATTAGACTCCCCAAAATATTTCACCAGTGTTTCTCATTTTCAATATACCATTTTTATTTGGAACGGAAATATTTCATTGAAAGCACTCTATATGCACATGCAGAAGCATAGTTGTGCGCTATAAAGGAACAACCAAGTACATGAAGTATGTTACCTCCTCTGACCACAGCACGCCTCAGTAAGTATGACCATGGACACCTGACACTCATGTACATCAATAAAGTGTCGCAAACACTCTCCTATACAAAAAGGAGAAAAAACATTCTCATGAATTCTTATTCACTTTATATCTATTGAGTTGTATTTTTAATTATAGTAAATACTAAATTTTTTAAATCATTTCTGGATTATTTTCAAACAATTGAATATTCTGCTTATTTTCAAACTAAAATTTCAAATTAAATTCTATTTCTTCTTTGTCGTAGCCCAGCCACGACGATTCTATTACGGGGTCGTCGAACGGGAAAAGGTATGGAATGGGAGGAAACGGTAGACAGAGTCTTAAAGATATATAGACACGTTGCCGTGGCGTCCGCCCGAACCCATCTACATCTAGAGATGTAGATGGGTTCGGGCGGACGCCACGGAAGTGTCCGCTGTGCCTTAGCCATGACCTCTCCGGCCTCCCCAAGCCTCCACCTTTATTCCTAGAAAAAATGGGGTCCATCAGCAATTCAGTTAAGTTTCCAAGGCAACTCATAGAAAACCCTTACCTCACCATTCAAATCAACCCTCCACTAATAAGAATCTAGCTTCCAGCCCCCTCCGGAGAGCTTCTGTGAGGCAAATAAGAACCGGGTGTGGCTCCTTGTTAACTAGGCAAATGAGGTGTGGTTTGGGCTCAGCACCTCTGACCAGATTGCAAAAGTACCCTGTTTATTTATTTGTTTAGTCGCCAACACTTCTTTAAACATTTTATGAAAAATTACAGGTTAGAGTAGAATAGAATAGAATTAATAAAATACAGTACAGAAGTAGCCCTTTAATTTAACAAAGGAAACAAATTAAAAAAAAAAATAAACGTACTAATGCTTTATGTGTAATTTACGTCGTCATGTTACGCCTTGATAAGAGACATTTACCTAATAAAGAAATGGTAATATCTTCGCAAGGAAACTGAAATTTTCATATTTGAAAATGTACGTTTCATCTCGACTAATGAAAGATTTGACAGGGATCTGGAATGTTGGTTTTCCATGCCTCCCTTCCCTGCGCTTTCTGTCCCTACCCTACTGTTTCTTTCTCCCCACCCACCCCCTTCACCCCCGCAACCCTTGCTCACAAGACAAAATTGGAAAATTCTGAAGCTTATATGCTCACTAATCGGACTCCATATTTACCACGGTGTTGGTCTTACCATCCTCATCCCCTATAGAGGTTACACTTAGTCTGATGAGTTCGTATGGCCTACATCTTCTACCTATGCCTCCAGCTTTCATTCTCACCTTGTGTTCCATTTTTGGACACTTTGTAAGACTGTTCACTGTCTTCTTTTCCATCCCTTAGACACTATCATGACATTCCCTTGAATAGTTCATGAAATACTTCCAAATGTTTAATTTGACCATCTGAACGGTATATCGATGCACTTCCATGTGTTATCTTCTTTATTCTGATTGGGCAGCACCACGGATTTCATGTGCATTTTAAGTTAGTTCTTATTGGATCTAGTGACATCCTACTCTTTTCTGACTCAAGGGAATTACTACACTAAAATGATAACACTAACAGATGCTCAAGAAACTACACGATAAATTTCAGAAAACAATATTTATTTATGGAAGAAAACATCTGTGTGAACTAACCAGATCGCTGTTTGCACTAGGCGGTTTATCAAGTTTTCTTATGGCACATAAACATTGCACGAATATTTATGGTTTGTTTCTATTGAACACTTACCAATCATCAATTAAATTGCCTCCGTGTATAATGGAAAAAGCAAAAAAGAAGAACCTTAACATACTAAAGCCATTTAACTCCGCTTTACTTTGATATTAAATCCATTGGATGGTTTAAGTAAAGGAACCCCAACAGGGTTCAAAGACTTTTCAAAAAGTTCTATACTCAGGGCATTAGTAACTTGGTCTTCTGTTTCGTTATTTACTGATGTTCAATTATGCCATGTTGACTACATACTGTTTCTAATGGTCAATACTTAACTGAAGTGTCACTCAGTTCAAAGCAACCAGGAAATGCTTTATATGCGTAACATGGATACATTCTTACAACAAACTTACTTCCTATTTCATAAGAGGAACCACCCTTTAGTAAGCTAACCTGATGGCACAATCCTTACTACACATACTTAGTACCATTTCTCAACAGAACGGCATAAGCAATTCAATTGCAGGAACCATCTCCTGCCAGTTAGCGTAGTGATTTAAGCTACAATATTGGGGGACAGCTCCTTGGTGTACAAAAGCGGTGTACATCCCTTTCAGACCATAACAATAAGCAAGTCACCTGGAAGAATCCAAGGGTTCACCTCATTGGTTTCCCATCTTTTAATGATTGCTGTTCTTCATTGCATAATGCTCAGTCTCTGAGAACTGTCGTTTCACATTGCTCACCCGGTTTTTCCAGGGTTTAAGGCAGGAAAGTATCTTTGGTCCCTGCTACTCAACTTAAGTTACCCGTTAAACTTTGAATGTCAACTCACAATCTTAGTCTTTAATTGTAACCCCCCAAAACTATGTAACAAGCACTTTAAAACACCCTCTTGATTAATACTTGCCAAATTATTATTAGACTCCCCAAAATATTTCACCAGTGTTTCTCATTTTCAATATACCATTTTTATTTGGAACGGAAATATTTCCTTCAAAGCACTCTATATGCACATGCAGAAGCATAGTTGTGCGCTATAAAGGAACAACCAAGTACATGAAGTATGTTACCTCCTCTGACCACAGCACGCCTCAGTAAGTATGACCATGGACACCTGACACTCATGTACATAAATAAAGTGTCGCAAACACTCTCCTATACAAAAAGGAGAAAAAACATTCTCATGAATTCTTATTCATTTTATATCTATTGAGTTGTATTTTTAATTATAGTAAATACTAAATTTTTAAAATCATTTCCGGATTATTTTCAAACAATTGAATATTCTGCTTATTTTCAAACTAAAATTTCAAATTAAATTCTATTTCTTCTTTGTCGTAGCCCAGCCACGACGATTCTATTACGGGGTCGTCAAACAGGAAAAGGTATGGAATGGAAGGAAACGGTAGACAGAGTCTTAAAGATATATAGACACGTTGCCGTGGCGTCCGCCCGAACCCATCTACATCTAGAGATGTAGATGGGTTCGGGCGGACGCCACGGAAGTGTCCGCTGTGCCTTAGCCATGACCTCTCCGGCCTCCCCAAGCCTCCACCTTTATTTCTAGAAAAAATGGGGTCCATCAGCAATTCAGGTAAGTTTCCAAGGCAACTCATAGAAAACCCTTACCTCACCATTCAAATCAACCTTCCACTAATAAGAATCTAGCTTCCAGCCCCCTCCGGAGAGCTTCTGTGAGGCAAATAAGAACCGGGTGTGGCTCCTTGTTAACTAGGCAAATGAGGTGTGGTTTGGGCTCAGCACCTCTGACCAGATTGCAAAAGTACCCTGTTTATTTATTTGTTTAGTCGCCAACACTTCTTTAAACATTTTATGAAAAATTACAGGTTAGAGTAGAATAGAATAGAATTAATAAAATACAGTACAGAAGTAGCCCTTTAATTTAACAAAGGAAACAAATTAAAAAAAAAAATAAACGTACTAATGCTTTATGTGTAATTTACGTCGTCATGTTACGCCTTGATAAGAGACATTTACCTAATAAAGAAATGGTAATATCTTCGCAAGGAAACTGAAATTTTCATATTTGAAAATGTACGTTTCATCTCGACTAATGAAAGATTTGACAGGGATCTGGAATGTTGGTTTTCCATGCCTCCCTTCCCTGCGCTTTCTGTCCCTACCCTACTGTTTCTTTCTCCCCACCCACCCCCTTCACCCCCGCAACCCTTGCTCACAAGACAAAATTGGAAAATTCTGAAGCTTATATGCTCACTAATCGGACTCCATATTTACCACGGTGTTGGTCTTACCATCCTCATCCCCTATAGAGGTTACACTTAGTCTGATGAGTTCGTATGGCCTACATCTTCTACCTATGCCTCCAGCTTTCATTCTCACCTTGTGTTCCATTTTTTGACACTTTGTAAGACTGTTCACTGTCTTCTTTTCCATCCCTTAGACACTATCATGACATTCCCTTGAATAGTTCATGAAATACTTCCAAATGTTTAATTTGACCATCTGAACGGTATATCGATGCACTTCCATGTGTTATCTTCTTTATTCTGATTGGGCAGCACCACGGATTTCATGTGCATTTTAAGTTAGTTCTTATTGGATCTAGTGACATCCTACTCTTTTCTGACTCAAGGGAATTACTACACTAAAATGATAACACTAACAGATGCTCAAGAAACTACACGATAAATTTCAGAAAACAATATTTATTTATGGAAGAAAACATCTGTGTGAACTAACCAGATCTCTGTTTGCACTAGGCGGTTTATCAAGTTTTCTTATGGCACATAAACATTGCACGAATATTTATGGTTTGTTTCTATTGAACACTTACCAATCATCAATTAAATTGCCTCCGTGTATAATGGAAAAAGCAAAAAAGAAGGACCTTAACATACTCAAGCCATTTAACTCCGCTTTACTTTGATATTAAATCCATTGGATGGTTTAAGTAAAGGAACCCCAACAGGGTTCAAAGACTTTTCACAAAGTTCTATACTCAGGGCATTAGTAACTTGGTCTTCTGTTTCGTTATTTACTGATGTTCAATTATGCCATGTTGACTACATACTGTTTCTAATGGTCAATACTTAACTGAAGTGTCACTCAGTTCAAAGCAACCAGGAAATGCTTTATATGCGTAACATGGATACATTCTTACAACAAACTTACTTCCTATTTCATAAGAGGAACCACCCTTTAGTAAGCTAACCTGATGGCACAATCCTTACTACACATACTTAGTACCATTTCTCAACAGAACGGCATAAGCAATTCAATTGCAGGAACCATCTCCTGCCAGTTAGCGTAGTGATTTAAGCTACAATATTGGGGGACAGCTCCTTGGTGTACAAAAGCGGTGTACATCCCTTTCAGACCATAACAATGAGCAAGTCACCTGGAAGAATCCAAGGGTTCACCTCATTGGTTTCCCATCTTTTAATGATTGCTGTCCTTCATTGCATAATGCTCAGTCTCTGAGAACTGTCGTTTCACATTGCTCACCCGGTTTTTCCAGGGTTTCAGGCAGGAAAGTATCTTTGGTCCCTGCTACTCAACTTAAGTTACCCGTTAAACTTTGAATGTCAACTCACAATCTTAGTCTTTAATTGTAACCCCCCAAAACTATGTAACAAGCACTTTAAAACACCCTCTTGATTAATACTTGCCAAATTATTATTAGACTCCCCAAAATATTTCACCAGTGTTTCTCATTTTCAATATACCATTTTTATTTGGAACGGAAATATTTCATTGAAAGCACTCTATATGCACATGCAGAAGCATAGTTGTGCGCTATAAAGGAACAACCAAGTACATGAAGTATGTTACCTCCTCTGACCACAGCACGCCTCAGTAAGTATGACCATGGACACCTGACACTCATGTACATCAATAAAGTGTCGCAAACACTCTCCTATACAAAAAGGAGAAAAAACATTCTCATGAATTCTTATTCACTTTATATCTATTGAGTTGTATTTTTAATTATAGTAAATACTAAATTTTTTAAATCATTTCCGGATTATTTTCAAACAATTGAATATTCTGCTTATTTTCAAACTAAAATTTCAAATTAAATTCTATTTCTTCTTTGTCGTAGCCCAGCCACGACGATTCTATTACGGGGTCGTCAAACAGGAAAAGGTATGGAATGGAAGGAAACGGTAGACAGAGTCTTAAAGATATATAGACACGTTGCCGTGGCGTCCGCCCGAACCCATCTACATCTAGAGATGTAGATGGGTTCGGGCGGACGCCACGGAAGTGTCCGCTGTGCCTTAGCCATGACCTCTCCGGCCTCCCCAAGCCTCCACCTTTATTCCTAGAAAAAATGGGGTCCATCAGCAATTCAGTTAAGTTTCCAAGGCAACTCATAGAAAACCCTTACCTCACCATTCAAATCAACCCTCCACTAATAAGAATCTAGCTTCCAGCCCCCTCCGGAGAGCTTCTGTGAGGCAAATAAGAACCGGGTGTGGCTCCTTGTTAACTAGGCAAATGAGGTGTGGTTTGGGCTCAGCACCTCTGACCAGATTGCAAAAGTACCCTGTTTATTTATTTGTTTAGTCGCCAACACTTCTTTAAACATTTTATGAAAAATTACAGGTTAGAGTAGAATAGAATAGAATTAATAAAATACAGTACAGAAGTAGCCCTTTAATTTAACAAAGGAAACAAATTAAAAAAAAAAATAAACGTACTAATGCTTTATGTGTAATTTACGTCGTCATGTTACGCCTTGATAAGAGACATTTACCTAATAAAGAAATGGTAATATCTTCGCAAGGAAACTGAAATTTTCATATTTGAAAATGTACGTTTCATCTTGACTAATGAAAGATTTGACAGGGATCTGGAATGTTGGTTTTCCATGCCTCCCTTCCCTGCGCTTTCTGTCCCTACCCTACTGTTTCTTTCTCCCCACCCACCCCCTTCACCCCCGCAACCCTTGCTCACAAGACAAAATTGGAAAATTCTGAAGCTTATATGCTCACTAATCGGACTCCATATTTACCACGGTGTTGGTCTTACCATCCTCATCCCCTATAGAGGTTACACTTAGTCTGATGAGTTCGTATGGCCTACATCTTCTACCTATGCCTCCAGCTTTCATTCTCACCTTGTGTTCCATTTTTGGACACTTTGTAAGACTGTTCACTGTCTTCTTTTCCATCCCTTAGACACTATCATGACATTCCCTTGAATAGTTCATGAAATACTTCCAAATGTTTAATTTGACCATCTGAACGGTATATCGATGCACTTCCATGTGTTATCTTCTTTATTCTGATTGGGCAGCACCACGGATTTCATGTGCATTTTAAGTTAGTTCTTATTGGATCTAGTGACATCCTACTCTTTTCTGACTCAAGGGAATTACTACACTAAAATGATAACACTAACAGATGCTCAAGAAACTACACGATAAATTTCAGAAAACAATATTTATTTATGGAAGAAAACATCTGTGTGAACTAACCAGATCGCTGTTTGCACTAGGCGGTTTATCAAGTTTTCTTATGGCACATAAACATTGCACGAATATTTATGGTTTGTTTCTATTGAACACTTACCAATCATCAATTAAATTGCCTCCGTGTATAATGGAAAAAGCAAAAAAGAAGAACCTTAACATACTAAAGCCATTTAACTCCGCTTTACTTTGATATTAAATCCATTGGATGGTTTAAGTAAAGGAACCCCAACAGGGTTCAAAGACTTTTCAAAAAGTTCTATACTCAGGGCATTAGTAACTTGGTCTTCTGTTTCGTTATTTACTGATGTTCAATTATGCCATGTTGACTACATACTGTTTCTAATGGTCAATACTTAACTGAAGTGTCACTCAGTTCAAAGCAACCAGGAAATGCTTTATATGCGTAACATGGATACATTCTTACAACAAACTTACTTCCTATTTCATAAGAGGAACCACCCTTTAGTAAGCTAACCTGATGGCACAATCCTTACTACACATACTTAGTACCATTTCTCAACAGAACGGCATAAGCAATTCAATTGCAGGAACCATCTCCTGCCAGTTAGCGTAGTGATTTAAGCTACAATATTGGGGGACAGCTCCTTGGTGTACAAAAGCGGTGTACATCCCTTTCAGACCATAACAATAAGCAAGTCACCTGGAAGAATCCAAGGGTTCACCTCATTGGTTTCCCATCTTTTAATGATTGCTGTTCTTCATTGCATAATGCTCAGTCTCTGAGAACTGTCGTTTCACATTGCTCACCCGGTTTTTCCAGGGTTTAAGGCAGGAAAGTATCTTTGGTCCCTGCTACTCAACTTAAGTTACCCGTTAAACTTTGAATGTCAACTCACAATCTTAGTCTTTAATTGTAACCCCCCAAAACTATGTAACAAGCACTTTAAAACACCCTCTTGATTAATACTTGCCAAATTATTATTAGACTCCCCAAAATATTTCACCAGTGTTTCTCATTTTCACTATACCATTTTTATTTGGAACGGAAATATTTCCTTCAAAGCACTCTATATGCACATGCAGAAGCATAGTTGTGCGCTATAAAGGAACAACCAAGTACATGAAGTATGTTACCTCCTCTGACCACAGCACGCCTCAGTAAGTATGACCATGGACACCTGACACTCATGTACATAAATAAAGTGTCGCAAACACTCTCCTATACAAAAAGGAGAAAAAACATTCTCATGAATTCTTATTCATTTTATATCTATTGAGTTGTATTTTTAATTATAGTAAATACTAAATTTTTAAAATCATTTCCGGATTATTTTCAAACAATTGAATATTCTGCTTATTTTCAAACTAAAATTTCAAATTAAATTCTATTTCTTCTTTGTCGTAGCCCAGCCACGACGATTCTATTACGGGGTCGTCAAACAGGAAAAGGTATGGAATGGAAGGAAACGGTAGACAGAGTCTTAAAGATATATAGACACGTTGCCGTGGCGTCCGCCCGAACCCATCTACATCTAGAGATGTAGATGGGTTCGGGCGGACGCCACGGAAGTGTCCGCTGTGCCTTAGCCATGACCTCTCCGGCCTCCCCAAGCCTCCACCTTTATTTCTAGAAAAAATGGGGTCCATCAGCAATTCAGGTAAGTTTCCAAGGCAACTCATAGAAAACCCTTACCTCACCATTCAAATCAACCTTCCACTAATAAGAATCTAGCTTCCAGCCCCCTCCGGAGAGCTTCTGTGAGGCAAATAAGAACCGGGTGTGGCTCCTTGTTAACTAGGCAAATGAGGTGTGGTTTGGGCTCAGCACCTCTGACCAGATTGCAAAAGTACCCTGTTTATTTATTTGTTTAGTCGCCAACACTTCTTTAAACATTTTATGAAAAATTACAGGTTAGAGTAGAATAGAATAGAATTAATAAAATACAGTACAGAAGTAGCCCTTTAATTTAACAAAGGAAACAAATTAAAAAAAATAATAAACGTACTAATGCTTTATGTGTAATTTACGTCGTCATGTTACGCCTTGATAAGAGACATTTACCTAATAAAGAAATGGTAATATCTTCGCAAGGAAACTGAAATTTTCATATTTGAAAATGTACGTTTCATCTCGACTAATGAAAGATTTGACAGGGATCTGGAATGTTGGTTTTCCATGCCTCCCTTCCCTGCGCTTTCTGTCCCTACCCTACTGTTTCTTTCTCCCCACCCACCCCCTTCACCCCCGCAACCCTTGCTCACAAGACAAAATTGGAAAATTCTGAAGCTTATATGCTCACTAATCGGACTCCATATTTACCACGGTGTTGGTCTTACCATCCTCATCCCCTATAGAGGTTACACTTAGTCTGATGAGTTCGTATGGCCTACATCTTCTACCTATGCCTCCAGCTTTCATTCTCACCTTGTGTTCCATTTTTGGACACTTTGTAAGACTGTTCACTGTCTTCTTTTCCATCCCTTAGACACTATCATGACATTCCCTTGAATAGTTCATGAAATACTTCCAAATGTTTAATTTGACCATCTGAACGGTATATCGATGCACTTCCATGTGTTATCTTCTTTATTCTGATTGGGCAGCACCACGGATTTCATGTGCATTTTAAGTTAGTTCTTATTGGATCTAGTGACATCCTACTCTTTTCTGACTCAAGGGAATTACTACACTAAAATGATAACACTAACAGATGCTCAAGAAACTACACGATAAATTTCAGAAAACAATATTTATTTATGGAAGAAAACATCTGTGTGAACTAACCAGATCTCTGTTTGCACTAGGCGGTTTATCAAGTTTTCTTATGGCACATAAACATTGCACGAATATTTATGGTTTGTTTCTATTGAACACTTACCAATCATCAATTAAATTGCCTCCGTGTATAATGGAAAAAGCAAAAAAGAAGGACCTTAACATACTCAAGCCATTTAACTCCGCTTTACTTTGATATTAAATCCATTGGATGGTTTAAGTAAAGGAACCCCAACAGGGTTCAAAGACTTTTCACAAAGTTCTATACTCAGGGCATTAGTAACTTGGTCTTCTGTTTCGTTATTTACTGATGTTCAATTATGCCATGTTGACTACATACTGTTTCTAATGGTCAATACTTAACTGAAGTGTCACTCAGTTCAAAGCAACCAGGAAATGCTTTATATGCGTAACATGGATACATTCTTACAACAAACTTACTTCCTATTTCATAAGAGGAACCACCCTTTAGTAAGCTAACCTGATGGCACAATCCTTACTACACATACTTAGTACCATTTCTCAACAGAACGGCATAAGCAATTCAATTGCAGGAACCATCTCCTGCCAGTTAGCGTAGTGATTTAAGCTACAATATTGGGGGACAGCTCCTTGGTGTACAAAAGCGGTGTACATCCCTTTCAGACCATAACAATGAGCAAGTCACCTGGAAGAATCCAAGGGTTCACCTCATTGGTTTCCCATCTTTTAATGATTGCTGTCCTTCATTGCATAATGCTCAGTCTCTGAGAACTGTCGTTTCACATTGCTCACCCGGTTTTTCCAGGGTTTCAGGCAGGAAAGTATCTTTGGTCCCTGCTACTCAACTTAAGTTACCCGTTAAACTTTGAATGTCAACTCACAATCTTAGTCTTTAATTGTAACCCCCCAAAACTATGTAACAAGCACTTTAAAACACCCTCTTGATTAATACTTGCCAAATTATTATTAGACTCCCCAAAATATTTCACCAGTGTTTCTCATTTTCAATATACCATTTTTATTTGGAACGGAAATATTTCATTGAAAGCACTCTATATGCACATGCAGAAGCATAGTTGTGCGCTATAAAGGAACAACCAAGTACATGAAGTATGTTACCTCCTCTGACCACAGCACGCCTCAGTAAGTATGACCATGGACACCTGACACTCATGTACATAAATAAAGTGTCGCAAACACTCTCCTATACAAAAAGGAGAAAAAACATTCTCATGAATTCTTATTCACTTTATATCTATTGAGTTGTATTTTTAATTATAGTAAATACTAAATTTTTAAAATCATTTCCGGATTATTTTCAAACAATTGAATATTCTGCTTATTTTCAAACTAAAATTTCAAATTAAATTCTATTTCTTCTTTGTCGTAGCCCAGCCACGACGATTCTATTACGGGGTCGTCAAACGGGAAAAGGTGTGGAATGGAAGTAAACGGTAGACAGAGTCTTAAAGATATATAGACACGTTGCCGTGGCGTCCGCCCGAACCCATCTACATCTAGAGATGTAAATGGGTTCGGGCGGACGCCACGGAAGTGTCCGCTGTGCCTTAGCCATGACCTCTCCGGCCTCCCCAAGCCTCCACCTTTATTCCTAGAAAAAATGGGGTCCATCAGCAATTCAGGTAAGTTTCCAAGGCTACTCATAGAAAACCCTTACCTCACCATTCAAATCAACCTTCCACTAATAAGAATCTAGCTTCCAGCCCCCTCCGGAGAGCTTCTGTGAGGCAAATAAGAACCGGGTGTGGCTCCTTGTTAACTAGGCAAATGAGGTGTGGTTTGGGCTCAGCACCTCTGACCAGATTGCAAAAGTACCCTGTTTATTTATTTGTTTAGTCGCCAACACTTCTTTAAACATTTTATGAAAAATTACAGGTTAGAGTAGAATAGAATAGAATTAATAAAATACAGTACAGAAGTAGCCCTTTAATTTAACAAAGGAAACAAATTAAAAAAAAAAATAAACGTACTAATGCTTTATGTGTAATTTACGTCGTCATGTTACGCCTTGATAAGAGACATTTACCTAATAAAGAAATGGTAATATCTTCGCAAGGAAACTGAAATTTTCATATTTGAAAATGTACGTTTCATCTCGACTAATGAAAGATTTGACAGGGATCTGGAATGTTGGTTTTCCATGCCTCCCTTCCCTGCGCTTTCTGTCCCTACCCTACTGTTTCTTTCTCCCCACCCACCCCCTTCACCCCCGCAACCCTTGCTCACAAGACAAAATTGGAAAATTCTGAAGCTTATATGCTCACTAATCGGACTCCATATTTACCACGGTGTTGGTCTTACCATCCTCATCCCCTATAGAGGTTACACTTAGTCTGATGAGTTCGTATGGCCTACATCTTCTACCTATGCCTCCAGCTTTCATTCTCACCTTGTGTTCCATTTTTTGACACTTTGTAAGACTGTTCACTGTCTTCTTTTCCATCCCTTAGACACTATCATGACATTCCCTTGAATAGTTCATGAAATACTTCCAAATGTTTAATTTGACCATCTGAACGGTATATCGATGCACTTCCATGTGTTATCTTCTTTATTCTGATTGGGCAGCACCACGGATTTCATGTGCATTTTAAGTTAGTTCTTATTGGATCTAGTGACATCCTACTCTTTTCTGACTCAAGGGAATTACTACACTAAAATGATAACACTAACAGATGCTCAAGAAACTACACGATAAATTTCAGAAAACAATATTTATTTATGGAAGAAAACATCTGTGTGAACTAACCAGATCTCTGTTTGCACTAGGCGGTTTATCAAGTTTTCTTATGGCACATAAACATTGCACGAATATTTATGGTTTGTTTCTATTGAACACTTACCAATCATCAATTAAATTGCCTCCGTGTATAATGGAAAAAGCAAAAAAGAAGGACCTTAACATACTCAAGCCATTTAACTCCGCTTTACTTTGATATTAAATCCATTGGATGGTTTAAGTAAAGGAACCCCAACAGGGTTCAAAGACTTTTCACAAAGTTCTATACTCAGGGCATTAGTAACTTGGTCTTCTGTTTCGTTATTTACTGATGTTCAATTATGCCATGTTGACTACATACTGTTTCTAATGGTCAATACTTAACTGAAGTGTCACTCAGTTCAAAGCAACCAGGAAATGCTTTATATGCGTAACATGGATACATTCTTACAACAAACTTACTTCCTATTTCATAAGAGGAACCACCCTTTAGTAAGCTAACCTGATGGCACAATCCTTACTACACATACTTAGTACCATTTCTCAACAGAACGGCATAAGCAATTCAATTGCAGGAACCATCTCCTGCCAGTTAGCGTAGTGATTTAAGCTACAATATTGGGGGACAGCTCCTTGGTGTACAAAAGCGGTGTACATCCCTTTCAGACCATAACAATGAGCAAGTCACCTGGAAGAATCCAAGGGTTCACCTCATTGGTTTCCCATCTTTTAATGATTGCTGTCCTTCATTGCATAATGCTCAGTCTCTGAGAACTGTCGTTTCACATTGCTCACCCGGTTTTTCCAGGGTTTCAGGCAGGAAAGTATCTTTGGTCCCTGCTACTCAACTTAAGTTACCCGTTAAACTTTGAATGTCAACTCACAATCTTAGTCTTTAATTGTAACCCCCCAAAACTATGTAACAAGCACTTTAAAACACCCTCTTGATTAATACTTGCCAAATTATTATTAGACTCCCCAAAATATTTCACCAGTGTTTCTCATTTTCAATATACCATTTTTATTTGGAACGGAAATATTTCATTGAAAGCACTCTATATGCACATGCAGAAGCATAGTTGTGCGCTATAAAGGAACAACCAAGTACATGAAGTATGTTACCTCCTCTGACCACAGCACGCCTCAGTAAGTATGACCATGGACACCTGACACTCATGTACATCAATAAAGTGTCGCAAACACTCTCCTATACAAAAAGGAGAAAAAACATTCTCATGAATTCTTATTCACTTTATATCTATTGAGTTGTATTTTTAATTATAGTAAATACTAAATTTTTTAAATCATTTCCGGATTATTTTCAAACAATTGAATATTCTGCTTATTTTCAAACTAAAATTTCAAATTAAATTCTATTTCTTCTTTGTCGTAGCCCAGCCACGACGATTCTATTACGGGGTCGTCAAACGGGAAAAGGTATGGAATGGAAGGAAACGGTAGACAGAGTCTTAAAGATATATAGACACGTTGCCGTGGCGTCCGCCCGAACCCATCTACATCTAGAGATGTAGATGGGTTCGGGCGGACGCCACGGAAGTGTCCGCTGTGCCTTAGCCATGACCTCTCCGGCCTCCCCAAGCCTCCACCTTTATTCCTAGAAAAAATGGGGTCCATCAGCAATTCAGTTAAGTTTCCAAGGCAACTCATAGAAAACCCTTACCTCACCATTCAAATCAACCCTCCACTAATAAGAATCTAGCTTCCAGCCCCCTCCGGAGAGCTTCTGTGAGGCAAATAAGAACCGGGTGTGGCTCCTTGTTAACTAGGCAAATGAGGTGTGGTTTGGGCTCAGCACCTCTGACCAGATTGCAAAAGTACCCTGTTTATTTATTTGTTTAGTCGCCAACACTTCTTTAAACATTTTATGAAAAATTACAGGTTAGAGTAGAATAGAATAGAATTAATAAAATACAGTACAGAAGTAGCCCTTTAATTTAACAAAGGAAACAAATTAAAAAAAAAAATAAACGTACTAATGCTTTATGTGTAATTTACGTCGTCATGTTACGCCTTGATAAGAGACATTTACCTAATAAAGAAATGGTAATATCTTCGCAAGGAAACTGAAATTTTCATATTTGAAAATGTACGTTTCATCTTGACTAATGAAAGATTTGACAGGGATCTGGAATGTTGGTTTTCCATGCCTCCCTTCCCTGCGCTTTCTGTCCCTACCCTACTGTTTCTTTCTCCCCACCCACCCCCTTCACCCCCGCAACCCTTGCTCACAAGACAAAATTGGAAAATTCTGAAGCTTATATGCTCACTAATCGGACTCCATATTTACCACGGTGTTGGTCTTACCATCCTCATCCCCTATAGAGGTTACACTTAGTCTGATGAGTTCGTATGGCCTACATCTTCTACCTATGCCTCCAGCTTTCATTCTCACCTTGTGTTCCATTTTTGGACACTTTGTAAGACTGTTCACTGTCTTCTTTTCCATCCCTTAGACACTATCATGACATTCCCTTGAATAGTTCATGAAATACTTCCAAATGTTTAATTTGACCATCTGAACGGTATATCGATGCACTTCCATGTGTTATCTTCTTTATTCTGATTGGGCAGCACCACGGATTACATGTGCATTTTAAGTTAGTTCTTATTGGATCTAGTGACATCCTACTCTTTTCTGACTCAAGGGAATTACTACATTAAAATGATAACACTAACAGATGCTCAAGAAACTACACGATAAATTTCAGAAAACAATATTTATTTATGGAAGAAAACATCTGTGTGAACTAACCAGATCTCTGTTTGCACTAGGCGGTTTATCAAGTTTTCTTATGGCACATAAACATTGCACGAATATTTATGGTTTGTTTCTATTGAACACTTACCAATCATCAATTAAATTGCCTCCGTGTATAATGGAAAAAGCAAAAAAGAAGGACCTTAACATACTCAAGCCATTTAACTCCGCTTTACTTTGATATTAAATCCATTGGATAGTTTAAGTAAAGGAACCCCAACAGGGTTCAAAGACTTTTCACAAAGTTCTATACTCAGGGCATTAGTAACTTGGTCTTCTGTTTCGTTATTTACTGATGTTCAATTATGTCATGTTGACTACATACCGTTTCTAATGGTCAATACTTAACTGAAGTGTCACTCAGTTCAAAGCAACCAGGAAATGCTTTATATGCGTAACATGGATACATTCTTACAACAAACTTACTTCCTATTTCATAAGAGGAACCACCCTTTAGTAAGCTAACCTGATGGCACAATCCTTACTACACATACTTAGTGCCATTTCTCAACAGAACAGCATAAGCAATTCAATTGCAGGAACCATCTCCTGCCAGTTAGCGTACTGATTTAAGGTACAATATGGAGGTACAGCTCCTTGGTGTACAAAAACGGTAGAGTCAGGATTTGAACATGGGTCCTCAGCAGGCCCAGTGCACTTCCTCCCTTCGCACAGCGCCCCTCTGGGTGTGAAGGCTGAAAAGTTTAGTCCATTAGAAAGTGGAAATGCTCATAAACTTTTTTTTAAGGAGGTGTTTAATTGCTCCTACTCTGGCATAGTTTGTATGCCTCCTGAGCATAGTTAGTTAAATAAAACACAAATAAACGTTTTATTATCCCAAAATCCAAAACAAACAGGGTAGATAAAAGACCCACCAGGGCGCCATGGCCTCGGACACAGCGTGCAGCTTGCCTGCGTACAACCGGCTGAGCTGGGGAGGGGTGAGTCGAGGTGATTGTAGGCCAATTGAAAGAGTGTTTATTTGCCAAAAAGGGACTATTCCTCCTACAAATTGACAGACTCGTTCACTAAACTTTTTGTAGAGTTCACAACAGTTTGGGTTTCACTAGGACCACGCAATGCATGGTATATTTTGAGGATGACAACTGCTTATGAACTTTGTGAATTTCAAGTATTGTTTATTGTGTATATTAAAGAAGAAAAGGGTGGCGGTGAAGGCAGTATCAAGGAATTGCCCCAGGATCCTAGTCATGCATGCACCTGCAGGCCCCTCCAGGGGCACACGCGTGCACACACACACGCACACACACACACACACATACACCCCTGCATTCATACTCCAGCATACCTTCACAAAATAAGTTCCATCTGGATGTTAACATCCACATGTCCATGTCATTTGAAAGAAAATCCCACCATTCATATTGCACAGAGAGCACTTTCTGGAAGAAAGGTGCTTTGAAAAGTGAGAACAAGAAAAGAAGCATTTCTTTTTGAGAGCCTTGTAACCCTCGGGAACTCTGTCACAGACTGCCACCGCAGAGCGCCAGGTCACTGAAACCCACTGCACTGCCAGGTGACTGTCATCCCTGTTTACAGAGGAGGAAAACAAGGCTCAAAAATGAAAGCTGCACCAGGGGCCCTCTGCCACCCACAGCAATGCTACAGAGGCCGGATTCCAGCTCAGATCTGTCTTGCCCCAGAGGCTGATTTACAGAGCGGGGAAGGATGAAGAATGAGTTTCACAGCACTTCCATCATCTTATACCCCAGGCCTCATCTCTGCTCTGATGTCCTATCAACTGCAGAACAATTGCTCAGTGACACAAGAATAGAAACCTCAAAGAGAATGATGCCAATGTCAATCACTGTGCAGGTCCTAAAAGAGACAGACAAAAGAACAGCCCCCTT
Organism: Rhynchonycteris naso; assembly: GCA_037038555.1. Classification (NCBI taxonomy): domain Eukaryota; kingdom Metazoa; phylum Chordata; class Mammalia; order Chiroptera; family Emballonuridae; genus Rhynchonycteris; species Rhynchonycteris naso. Next base: position 142,285,515 of record CM073002.1, read on the forward strand.
CTTTTGTGAAGCAGCCTCTCTCTGAGCACAATCACAGGGCACAGGAGCATGATGGGGCTGTCTGTGATTTGCAACAGGTGATTTCCAAAAGGAACAATAACTCACAAGAGGCAGGGTAACCATAGAAGTGGGAGAGGGAACACTTGAGGGATCACAATCCCTGTCATTGTCACATTACTTTTGGATGGCTGGGGGAATGTCACCATGTCATGTGAGTTTCTCCAGAATGCACAAAATAGCTGCTCCGGAGTCACAGAACCTTCCTGAAGTTTTCTTGCATCATTCAGTAACCCAAATATATTCCTAAAGCAAAACACTTAGGAATACTCCAGCAGACACCAGGGAGGAGAGAGAGAGAATTTTGATAGCAGGGCTGCTACTAGCTTGACATGAAATCCGATTAATGTTAATTACACTGGGGAACATTTTTTTTCATTTTATGATGCATGAGGTTTTAGAACTTTTTCTATATATTTCTGCATCGCGGATTCCAAATCTGAAATCCGTTTTCTGGTGCATGCTCTAGTTTCTATACAATTTTAATTTCTTTTTGTTACAGTTAATGCCATACATTTATTTTTAAATTGGAGTTAAAGGGCAATGAGTCTTGGATTGAACATAACAACAAGGCTATTAATGTTTTCCAAACATCACTTTTACATAATTGTAGTTGTTTTTAAATGTAAAAAAATTATTATTTGATCAAAACACCCTCTTACTTTGTTTTAAGATTGAATCATGGCTTCTTCGAGTAGGCATACATGTAAGAATAGTCCTGACACCTTCTGTTCTATATATGTGGCTGTTACACACTTCAACATCAAAGGCGCAATATTTCATCATTTCTGACGTGCATATACTGCCTATTTTAAAGTTCCCCTTGGCTAGCAAGATAAGAATTGGGTTCCTCATATTGTGTGTCATGATTGTGAGGAAATGCTTCGTGACTGGACAAAAGGAAAATGCAAAGGAATGTCTTTTGGTATTCCCATGGTTTGGCGTGAACCTAAGGACCACAACAGTGACTGTTATTTCTGTCTGATCCATACAAAGGACATCGGCAAGAAAAAACGGCATATGATTGCATATCCTAATATTCCTTCAGCAATACGACCTATCCCACACTCTGAGACACTCCTGGTTCCAGTTTTCAATGGTTTTATTTCTCCTAAGGATGAAGAAAGTGAACACGGTGATCAAGTGTATTTTGATAAGATGCATGAGGAAATGGTTGTAGAATCTGAAGGGTCTTCTTCTGATGCCAAGCAGTCATTAACCCCTCAGCAGTTTAGCCAACCTGAATTGAATGACTTAGTAAGAGATTTGGGCCTAACAAAGAAAGCAGCTGAGTTATTAGCCTCCAGGCTTCAAAAAAGATTGTACTTCACCGGACAGCTAAAGTATCCCATTTTAGGAAGCATGAACAAATTTTTGTGGACTTTTTTCCGGAAGACAAACACTTTGTTTACTGTCATGATATCAGTAGTCTTCTCAGCCAGCTAGGTGTTACCACTTACAGTCCAACAGAATGGCGGCTATTTCTTGACAGCTCTAAATGGAGTCTGAAATGTGTTCTCCTACACAACAGTAATGTTTATGCAGTGGTCCCAATTGGTTATTCAACTCATTCATCTATGAGAAGATTATGATGACATAAAAATTGGCCTCGACTTCTGAAGTATGAGGAACATAACTGGATCATTTGTGTGGATCTTAAAATGGTAAATTTTCTGCTAGGACAACAGAGAGGTTGCACGAAGTATCCTTGCTTTCTGTGTTTGTGGGACAGCCGAGCTGGGGAGAAACACTGGACATAGAAGGAGTGGCCGAAACGTGAAGCTCTGGAAGTAGGGATGCAAAGTACTGTGAATGAACCTGTAGTTGATCGAGACAGGATCATTTTTCCCTCATTTCACATCAAACTTGGCTTAATGGAGCAGTTTGTTCAGGCTTTGAACAGAGAAAGTGAATGCTTTCAACATACTATTTCTGTTTTCCCTGCCTTGTCTTTCAAGAAGATAAAAGCAGACATATTCAATGGACCTCAAATTCGAACCCTCATACGTGACGAAGAATTTTCCAGGAAGATGAATAAGGAGGAGAAAGCAGCATGGCAGTCTTTTGTGGCAGTTACAAAGAACTTCCTTGGCAACAAAAAAGCAGAAAACTATGAACTTCTGGTTCAAAGGATGCTGTTGGCTTTCTGCGACATTGGATGGAACATGATCATTAAGATTCACTTCCTGAACAGTCACCTTGATAAGTTTCTCGAAAATCTTGGAGCTGTTAGTGATGAGCAGAATACTGCTGGAGCATCAAACAATATTGTCCTCAACAAGTACACAAACACAAGAGCTACAAACGCAAATTTTTGCCTGAATAGAATTAAATAAGTTTTGCGCAAATTTTATGATTAAAATAAGTGTTTTAATATGTTCTATTTTGAAATTGTAGACTAATTCTGATGCAATCATATCTTTTAGTGTATTCGTGTATTTACTGCATTATATAAATTATTATATTTTCACAAAGATGATGCCCAAAAAGACATTCTACTTTATTATGTTAAACTAATTTGAAAATTTTACAATAAGATAAAAACCTAAAATCTTTAATTGCAAAAAAATTGTAGCTTACAGAGAAAAACTAATGTCAGATTTGAGATCAGCACACTCGAATTAGGAAAGAACAAGTGTTTTTGTGGATGCAACAAAAATTTTGTTCCCCAGTGTTATTTGTCAAATTGTTTCTACAAACACCTGCCGAAGTAACCATTAACCTTCCCCATCTGTCCACACTCTGCCAACCCTGCCAGCCCTATTCAAGTCCAATCTGTGGTGAAAATCCTTGAGTCCAGCCCACAGGACTGGTCCTTTCTCTACCTCCATTTACACTTTTGCTCATGTAATTAGCACTTCATATACAGACAAAGTAAATGGAGTCACTTAGTCATTTCCTCAGGGTTATGCAGATCATAAGTGATAGAACCAGAATTTAAGGAGCTCCTCATTAAGTAAAAGACAGACATGAGACCAGAAGATGACACAAAAGTGTGATACAGTTGAGCACACTGAGGATGGGTGACCAACACCAACTCAGAGAGTTTAGTAGGAATTTTTCAGGAAGGTACAGATGTGAGGAGAGACCCTAGCAATTTTGACACTTTAGTAATCAACATTATACCTAACTCCAAATTTCTCCTAACTCTATCATTCTATAAATCAATGAGTAGGGTTGGGTCATACTCTAAAAATTTATTTGGCCTGGGCTTGTAATGAATGTTGTTGTGCTGGTAAACCAGTTCTCTGGGGCTGAAATAGCCATGGGGGGTGGGGAGTGTTAAAGAGTCTTGATTTGTAGTTGCAGATGTCCTTTGCCAATTTCTGTGGTGTAAATGCTTCCACCAAGGCAGATTTCAGCTATCAGCCAGACATTACTTAAGGAGACTTTAAAAGAGCAGCCAGAGAAGAAACAAGAGAATGTGGCATCCTAAAAACCAAGCAGAGAAGGAGAAAGTGGTCAACCAAGTCCAACACCTGTGACAGGTCAAATAAAGAGAAGGACTAATAATTGACTATTGGATTTAGCAGAGTTCAAGTCAGTGGTTGCACCTTAACTAGAGCAGTTTCAGGGAGGACAGAAGCAAAACCTTTGTCAGACAAGAGTAGGTTTAAAAGAAAACACAGGGAAAGAAATTATAGACAGAGAGTGCAGAGAATTGTTTGGAGATGTTTTGTTGCCCACTGATACAGAGCAAAGGAGCAGCAGCTGGTGGGTACAAGGCATGGAGGAAACATTGTTTAAGGTGACAGAATAACAGCATGTTTACATGTGGATGAGGACGGTTCAGTCTCAAGGGGAAAATGAATGACGCAGAGAGCGGAGAGGGAGAGTTACCAGAGAGATGTTCCTGACAACGGGGATTAGAATCTAGTACAGAAGTACACGCCTCACAAATGGCGCCAGAGTCCACCTAATAACACGGGCAAAACACCGAGGTGTCAACCTGGTTCCCTATTTACCTAACCTCTCCCACCCACAGCACTTGCACATGCGCACACACACACACACACCTGTAACCTATCAATGATCTCCATTGGTCATTCAGCCAAAATCCAACCATTTCTGACCGCCTCCACTACTCCTGTCCTGACCTGAGGCAAATTTATTTTTCTATAGGCTACACCAGGGGTCCCCAACTTTTTACACAGGGGGCCAGTTCACTGTCCCTCAGACAGTTGGAGGGCCGGACTATAAAAAAAAGAAAACTATGAACTAATCCCTATGCACACTGCACATATCTTATTTTAAAGTAAAAAAACAAAACGGGAACAAGTACAATATTTAAAATAAAGAACAAGTAAATTTAAATCAACAAACTGGCCAGTATTTCAATGGGAACTATGGGTGCGGATGCATCCTGTGCTCCTCTCACTGACCACCAATGAAAGAGGTACCCCTTCCAGAAGTGCGGTGGGGTGGGATAAATGGCCTCAGGCAGCCCGAGGGCCTGTAGTTTGGGGACCCCTGGGCTACACAATAGTTCCTTGCCCTTCCTTTTTTCAAGGGAAACCTTTGATTAAAGTATAACACACATAGAGAAAAGTACCCATGGCCCTGGCAGGTTGGCTCAGTGGTAGAGCGTCAGCCTGGCGTATGGAAGTCCCAGATTTGATTCCCAGCCAGGGCACACAGGAGAAGTGCCCATCTGCTTCTCCACCCTTCCCCCCTGCTTCCTCTCTCTCTCTCTTCCCCTCCCACAGCCAAAGCTCCATTGGAGCAAAGTTGGCCCGGACGCTGAAAATGGATCCATGGCCTCCGCCACAGAGGGTAGAATGGCTCCGGCTACAATGGAGCAACGTCCCAGATGGTCAGAGCATCGCCCCCTGGTGGGCATGCCGGGTGGATCCCGGTGGGGTGCATGCAGGAGTCTGTCTGTCTGCCGCACCCCCCCCCCATTTCTCACTTCAGAAAAATACAAAAATAAAATAAAAAAGTACCCAAATCATCAATACACTGCTTGATCAATTTCCACAAAGTGAACACACCTGTCTCAAGCGTCATCTAGAGCAAGAAACAGGACCCATCAACGTCCCCAGAAGTCTCTCCCACGCTGCTCCCTGGGCACTCACCACCGCACAGTCTGAACTTCTATCACCATTGATGAGTTTTGTCTATTTTTCAATGTACACAAATGGACTCATACAGCATAGCTTTTTTTTTGTTTATTTCACTCAAAATCATATTCATGAGATTCATCCATGCTGTTTACATGTAGAAATATAGTAGTTCGTTCTTTCTCTTTGCTGTGTTGTATTCCTTTGGAAAAATATGCCACAAACTGTCCATTCTACGGTTAATAAACGGGCCGGTGGTTTCCAGTCTGAGGCTATTGGGAGCAGTCTGGCGTGAGCATTTGCCTTCTCACCTCTTGGTGCACATCTGTGGGCATTCCTGCTCAGCGCATGCTCGGGAGTGGAATGGCTGGTCCGCAGGTGATGCACGCTGCAAGCAGCCTTAGCAGATACTGACAAACGGCTTTCCAAAAGTGCTTCTCTCCTTTCACACTCTCATCTCAGTAGAGGAGGGTCCCCTTGCTCACTTCCTTGCCAACACTTGACATTATGCTTTTTTCATGTTAGCCATTCCAGTGGTATGTGGTGCTATCTCATTGGGGTTCTAGTTAAAGAGCCTTTTAATTAGTCTTCCTGCTTCCCCTTCTGCCTCCCTCCAACCCTCTCTCCAAATTAAAACCAGAAAAATGTTTTCAGGAGCAAACCAGAGAGCATTCCACTCCCCTTACAGCATCCAGCAGCTTCCACCGCACTGAGGATGAGCTCAAATCACAGCCCAGCCTCCAAGTCGTGGCACAACCCGGCTTCTACCCACCCGTCCAGCTTCATCTCGCACCCACCCCACTCTGCGCCCAGGTACACCTGACTCCCTTCTCTCCCTGGAGCAAGCCCAGCGCCCTCCCACCGGGGGATCTCTGCCTGGAGCCCAGCCCCACTTCGCGCATCCACCCCAACTTCTCGCATGCCTAACCGCTATTAATCCTTCAGGACTCAATTTACAAGCCACCTCCTCAGGTGGGAACTCTTACCTGACCTCCCTATCCAGAGCTCATCTTGTCTGCAGCACCTACCCATCTCCACACATCTTTTTTTATAGAGACAGAGAGAGAGTCAGAGAGAGGGACAGATAAGGACAGACAGACAGGAAGGGAGAGAGATGAAGAGCATTAATTCTTCATTGAGGCATCTTAGTTGTTCATTAATTGCTTTCTCATATGTGCCTTGACCGTGGGGCTGCAGCAGAGCAAGTGACCCTTTGCTCAAGCCAGCGACCTTTGGGCTCAAGCTGGTGAGCTGTGCTCAAGTCAGCAACCTCGGGGTTTCAAACCTGGGTCCTCCACGTCCCAGTCCGACGCTCTATCCACTGCACCACCGTCTGGTCGGGCCACATATCCTATTTCTTATTCACTTGCCCACATCCTACCTCATCCATCCACTAGCTTAGGGAAGCCTGGAGGGCAAGCACACGGCTCGCTCGGTCTCTATGGCATGCCCAGTACCTGGCACATTGTAGGAGCTCAATGCATTCCTATCAGCTGCTTGATTTAATAAACAGTATCCCTGTCTGGGGAGGTCTAAGCTGAGCAGCCCTTTCTCACTGAGGAAAATAAAGCAAAATGTTTTGAGCTGTTCAGAGGAGAAGCATCACTTGTTGACCGTTCGTCAGCCATTGCTTACGGAGCACCTGCTACGGAGGGGGTAAGCCCCACACACCCTGCGACAGACACCACCACATCAGCGCCTCCTCTCAGTGGCCGACGAGCTTTCAATCTAGTCTGGACGACCTTGAGGTGCCCGGAGCCTCGCTCTGCCTGCTTTCGACCACTTCCCATAGGTCAGCCTTGACTTCAGAGGTGCGGCACCATGGAAATAAACCTGCCCGGTGTTTTCATGCAGAAAGTTGGGGGTAGGGGGATTCTGATCATAATACTACTAAATGACCACTGTAAAATGTAGGAACTGATAAGGGGAAAATAACAACCACCCCTAATTCTACGACCCAGAAAAACCGAGGGCTCTCCTCCAAGACTTCACCCTTGGTTTGCTCCTTTATTGTCAGTGTCGTTCGAAAGGCCCGGGCGAGGACGCGTCTGGAGCTGTAAAGTCGGGCATCTGGGGGGTTCTCATCTTTCAGGCCGGAAGTGATAGTAATGGGTTGGGAATGGACTGGAGATGGATTATTAAGGGCTCCAGGGTTTGGACCTATTTCTAGATCACTTGTTCAAATCACCTTCCACACCTGGCCTCTGTCTCCCCATCCGGGACGCCGAGGAGCCTGGCAGTTTCTACAGGAATTCTGCAAACACTGTCTCGGATCTCCCAGAACAACCCAATGAATTCAGAAGCTGTCCTCGGCCATTTTTCTCAGAAGACGGGGGACTGGACAAAGAGCCCTCCGTACAGGACCACCCAGAGCTGGACGCCTTCTACAACTTCCTCCGTCTTCACAGCGGCCCTAGAGGTAAAAATTATTATCCCCATTTGCACTTGACGTAAGTGAACTGTCCAGGGTCCCATTCAGTAAGTGGCTGGATCGAGCTTGAACCCAGATGCCTCTGGCTCCATGGCCTTGTGCGGACATCACCCTGGCCGTGAACGGTGGGACTGCAAAGAGGAAGAACAAAGGACCTTCCTGGGCTGGATTGAAACTTGCTTGTGAGCCCACAGTGCTGCACGCAGACTGTCTGACGGGCACTGGGGAAATTGTCCAGTTAGTTGAGATCATCACAGGGTTAGATCACTACTTAATAGACTAGCAGGACACGGGGGACACGGCCTCAATACAGCTGGCATTGCAAAGTGCCGTCTTGTCTCTTTCCGGGGATGTCATCATTCAGGATGTCAAGCTGCCCGCTGCCACAGTTGGGTGTCTGTGTGTTAAATAACCCACATTTGGGGAAGGCGCTGGGTCGTTGAGAGAGAGGGGAGACCAACTCCGGAGCCCCAGGCCAAGACTCGATCCACTGTGGACCTCAGTGCCCCTAAGGAGAGGTGAGAGGCGGGGCACGGGAACAGGACTGACCCCCAACCTTGTTTTGTCCCCAGAACAGCAGTGCACAGAGTTCCGTAGAAATGCTCTGGGTGGGAGAGAAGCTAAGACCAGAGAACCAAGAACTGCACCTGCTCACCCAGGGGAGTCTCCCAACAAAACCTCAGGCCAGGACCTTGGCGCCCTGGGGAGACGGTGCTGCTTTCAGTCTTGCTGAGCCCCGTCCCTGCCTGTGGCTCACACACTTTGCCTCCTCTTTTGAATGCTGAGGTTGCTTGCACTGTTTTCCTTTCAAAAACAGGTCAGGTGGCCTCGGGCTAGTGTGAGCTCCATCCCTTGAAATGTCCCGCAGAAGATGGATGGATGGCCACTTGACAGGGGCTGGATTCAGACGGGCAGGAGGCGTTCATTCAATCACTTGCTCAAACTCTACAACTATTCATTGAGCCGCGCTGGTGCACAGGCTTGACCTGACCGCTTTGTGAAGTGGACTGGTCAGCAGAGAAGACGGACATGAAAGTAGAGGCAGAAAGACACAGGTAACAACCCACTGTGATTCATGCTACGAAAGAAAGAATGGGGGTTATGAGGGTAACGACAGGGAGAATGGAGAACTGGAAGCAGGCGTTCAAGTTTAAGTTAAAACAGCTCCCTGTGGCGGGTGGAGGCCCACTTGGAAGCCGTCCCATTGGCCTGGGGAAGCACTGATGGGCCTGGGGCCAGGTGCGGGTGGCAGAGGCCGGGCGAGCGACCCAACTGGATGCGTCTCTTGGACACAGACTTCACGGGACCTGGTGGGACTGGAGAGGTGAGGACTTGGAGGACAGGTGAGGGAAAGGAGATGACTCCCAAGTTTGGGACAAGATTATCTGAAATTGTGAATTACAATACTCTAGAGGTCCCCAGGCTATGGGGTTTCAAAACCCAGGTCCACGGGCCAGCCTACCCCTTTGAGAAGCACCGACCCACCAGGGACACTAAAGCCTTCGCTACCTAGCTCTTTCCCACGTCAGTGCTGTAAGGAGAATGCCCCCCCCCGACCCCCTTTCTGTCCTTCCTCCCTCTGTGCCCCACATTCCCAAGCCCCAGGACCTTCCTGCCTCCACCACTACACTATCCGGGACCTATATCTACAGAAAGAACCCCCACAATAAGGAAGAAAAACACAGACAACCCAACAGAAAACAGGCCAACAATCTAAACAGGCATTTCCCAACAGAGGATAGATATCCAGATCACCAGTAAAGACAGGAAAGTGCTCGTCCCACCTCGTCAGCCATTAGAGAAACGCAAGACGAAAGCGTCCCCAGCTACCGCTGCAGACCTGCCCAGTGGCTGAAGCGAAAGGGCTGACAATACCAGGCGCTGACAAAGATGCAGAGCAACTAACCCTCTCAAATATTATGTACGGGAACTGAACCTGCTACAACTTCTTTTTATAAAAAGTGTGTGACAGTCATCTACTAAAGCTGAACATATACACAGGCAGCGCCCCGAGAACCCACCCTAGACCCCAATCCAACGGAAATACGTGCACATCTGTGCCAGACGATGTAGATGAGACTCACTATTCAGAACTGTCAAAGCCTGGGGAAATGCAAACGTTTATTGTAATGCCGGTGGCCAAGGCCAGGCAGGTAGGTTCACAGTGAATTTGGGCAGAGGAACTGTGGAGCTAGAAAGCGTCAGGCCATACCGGTTTCCTGGAGGCTCACTAATAAGCAAAGGAAAACCTGCTTTTCACAATGAAGGGCAAGAGATCAGGAAAACCACACCTCGCGGTGGGGGGAGAGCGATCTGGGAGAATCGCCCCTGAGGGCAAGCACCCGTAGCCTTACACAGACCATACACGTGCTCACGCACTAATCAGGCAAAGTCTGGCAGCCAATAAACCAGCGAGCAAGCCTACCACAGCTGTTTTCCCTACATCCATCCACAGAGAATGGATAAAATAATTGCGATTCATTCATACAAAGAAACATTACATGTAAACGAAAGTGAATAAGTAAATGCCATATGTAAGGGCACGGGTGACCCTCACAAACACAATGTTAAAAAATGAAGCCAAATGCAAAGTAGTATATTTTCTGATGCAATTTACATGAAGTTCAAAAACAGGCCAAACTAACGTACGGTGAGGAAAGTCAGGGAAGTGGACACCTTTGGGGGGGAGCAATGGTGACTGAGACTGGCTTTGGGCAGATTTCTCCCGGGCTACTAATGTTGTTTTTTTCTCAATCTGGGTGCCAGCTACACAGATGAGTCCATTTCCTGAAAACCCAGCCACCTGTGCCTTGTGGTTCGTCTACATTTAAACAAAGATACCTGTTACACGTCAACAGCAGTGTGCTCTGGAAACGTCTAGGAAGAGCACTGGCCTGTGGCCCCCAGAGGCAACACAGCTGCAATGAATGAGCAGAATGGCGTCAAGGTGAACCCAGGACAGAGCGAAGCCATGCCAAGCATCAAGTTAATGGAGTGAGCACTAGAAAATAATAATAAATAGTAGCCTGACCAGGCGGTGGCGCTGTGGATAGAGCATCAGACTGGGATGCAGAGGACCCAGGTTTGAAACCCCGAGGTCGCCGGCTTGAGCGCGGGCTCACCAGCTTGAGCATAGGGTCGCTGGCTTGAGCGTGGGATCATAGACTTGATCCCATGGTCGCTGGCTTGAGGCCAAAGGTTGGTGTCTTGAGCACAAGGTTGCTGGTTTGAGGCCAAGGTTGCTGGCTTGAGCAAGGGTCATTCACTCTGCTGTATCCCCCACAAGGCACAAGTGAGAAAGCAATCAATGAACAAGTAAGGAGCCACAACAAAAAATTGATGCTTCTCATCTCTCTCCTTTCCTGTCTGTCTGTCCCTATCTGTCCCTCTCTCTGTCTCTATCACACACACACACTAATAATAATAAATAGTAAAATTGTTATATTTTGAAATATTCATTTTGTGAACATTTTTTCAAGTGTTTGGCCTTGATGTATTATTATTTGTCAGACCGTTTCTTTTCTGGCTGTAGGATCTGGCTCTGTTTTGGAGGTTTACAAAGGTATTATTTGTACCCCCTTCACAGTGATCCTTTCACGTGTGTATATGAACACTCCCACCCACGCACAAGGATACGTACTGTACATAATACAAGGATGGGAGTACAAAACAAGAATGACCCCATAACCACCCACAGAATCAGTCTGATTGTGCTATCATCACGCCTGGTCTCTGCATGCTCCTGGCCACTGAGTGCTCATTTAAAAAAAAATCCAGAAACTACCTGAGGAGCTGTCCTGGTCATCAAAAACTCGTGCTGTACCATGAAAAGCTCAGGCTTCGGAGCCCACCTCTTACCGTCTGTGGTAGTGATGGCGAACCTATGACACACGTGTCAGCACTGACACACGTAGCCATTTTCGATGACACACAGCTGCATACCAGAGAAGTATGGGGCCGCATGCCGAGAAGGACGTTTCATCCTCGGCTCCTGCATGGCCAGGTGCAGTAGCCGAGGATAAAACATTTGCTGTAGTGTAGACACTCTGTGCCGGAGGTCTGTAGGCCAAAACAACAGAACTCCGCCCAGAGCGTCTAGTTCTGGGCCTTCCGGTTAGGCCGTTTTTCTCGGAGTGACACACCACCCGAGTTATGCTCAGTTTTATGGCGAATTTTGACACACCAAGCTCAAAAGATTGCCCGTCACTGGTCTGTTGCGTCTGGACAAGTGAATCCATCTCTTTCACTCGATTTCTGCTTGGGCAAAAGGGAGGAAACACTCTTCGACCGTGGGCTACAGTGAAAGTGAAATCACACCACTGACAGGACAGTTTCCCAGCACACACTAAGCCCTGTAATTGGCTAAACAGCTGTAACATGTAGCCGGCGTTTTGTCTTGCAATTCTACCCATTTTAAAGCAAACACGTTAACATTCTTTATTTGCTCCATAATTTAAGGACAAAGGCTCAGTTCTTTGGAACTCGCTTCATAGACTGGACATTTTCAGAATGTGTTTTAAAATATGCCAGGCCCTGTCTTTCCAGAAAGAAAAGCCAGCAAAGATAAGGAGGGAGGGAATTGGAACCGTCCATTTGAATGCATGGGACAGACAGACACCCTTTCAGGTACATGCACTAAAAGCGAAAATAAAATGAACCATGAATTAATGATTCAGTGAAAGAAGGTTAAAAAAATAAGTCATAAAAATAAATTTCACTTTATTGAATTTCATATTTTAATCAAATTCCTTTCACTATCTTCAGTGATAATACATAATTACTAAGAAAGAAAAACATCAATTGTAATTGTCTAAACAAAAATCCTCAATATTTTGGTAATTGAACTAACTGTATGCTCTTTTAAAAATGTTTTTCCTGCACTGTATTTTTTTAATAAAATTCTGCTGACATTCTGTCCATGTTTCTTATCAGAAAATGAGCTTGGGTATTAATTAAATAAAGCGTGGCACATTTATAAAATAGACATTAAAATGTAACCATAAACGTTGTACTTTTTTTTTTTTTAAACAGGTTTTTGTTGTTGTTGTTGTTGCTTTTAATTTTTTTTTTTATTTTATTCATTTTAGAGAGGAGACAGAGAGAGAGAGAGAGAGAGAGAGAGAGAGAGAGAGAGAGAGAGAAAGAGGGGAGGAGCTGGAAGCATCAACTCCCATATGTGCCTTGACCAGACCAGTGCAGGGTTTTGAACTGGTGACCTCAGTGTTCCCAGGTCGGCGCTTTATCCACTGCGCCACCACAGGTCAGGCAAACGTTGTACTTTTAAAGAATACTTGGTGATTTGGGGAAATGTCCAAGAAATATTTCAAAATGGCAAAAACAGAGGCCGGGAATAGCATAGATACAATGTAACTACACTTGTGTGTTATGTACACTTTTACACCATAAATATGTGTTGCCTTGGTAATGAGGTAAGAATGTATTCTTTTTAAAAATGATCTGTAATTGACTTTCAGTTTGTCCATGTTTTCTACATCTTGGCAGATCTGTGCCTGTTTGTAAAATCTCCCCTCCGCTATCACTTCTCTGCCCGCACAACCTCTTCACTTTGGTCATGCGTGTGCAATCTCTACGAACATTGCCGTGTGGTCTAAAGAACAAGCATCTGTCTGCACGTAAGTACAGGGTACATCCAAGATTTTAGGCCTTGAACAACCTAAATTGTTTACTCAAATACAGTGTGTCCTTAAAGTCATGGTGCACTTTTGACCGAACTGGATCCTCAATATTTTGACCAGTCCGGTCAAAAGTGCACCATGACTTTAAGGACACACTGTAGAGTAAGAAAAGGTACACGTCCGAATCCCTGAAAAGGACTCTGTGGCAACACAGTGACCTCGAAGCTGCCGTCTGGCCTCTCCCCGGGCATGCGACCCTGGATGAGTCACCCACCCCTCACAACCTCTGCTCCTCACTGGGGCCCTCAGGGGACAGCCTCTCCACCTGGACAGCCTGCCTCGAGACCCAGCGAGGCTGAGAGGGCGTCCAAAGGGTCTCAGTGAGGCTGGTGGTGTTTGGTCAAGAGTTCTGCATTCCTTTGCCAGGGTGGCCGTAACAAAGTCCCACAACTGGCTGAAATGACTAAAATGTATTTTGTCACTGTTCTGGATGTGAGAATGTTCTGGATGTGAGAAGTCCTAGATCACGGTGTCAGCCGGGGCGGTTTCTTCTGAGGCCTCTTCCTGACTTGTAGACGGCTGTTTCCTCCTTGGGTCCTGCCATGGTCTTTCTTCCCTCTGTCCTTGTCTGTGTCCTACTCCCCTGTTCTTACGACTCCTGTTGGATTGGGGCCCATTCGTAGGACCTCGTTCTACCTTAATTACCTTTCTAAAGGCCCATCTCCAAATACTGTCCGCTGTGAGGTCCAAAGGGTTGGGACTCAACATATGAATTCTCGGAGGGAGGGAGGGAGGCGACAACACAATTCAGCTCCTAACAAGTTCCTATCAACGACTGAACACAGTGGGTGGAAGGAACGGCTCTGATAGAAGCAGGAGCGCCCAATTAAAGATATGTGTGGACCTACCTGCAAATTTCCCCAGCCGTAAGTCGAGTTCCATTTCCTGGACAGGCCTGGGAGACCTCCCCATGGGAGACCTGTGGGACTCACCCCACGACGCCCCCACGCCCCCTGCCGGCAGCCGGCTCCCAGCTCCGTGCAGACAGCATCCCCACTCCGAGCCATTAAAGAGAGATTGTTTATGCACTTATTTGAATATCTCACTGCATTTTTCCCTTATTATGCCAAAAAAAAATGTGTAGAAAATGGGGAAATGACAGGCAGGAATGAGTGATTAGCAGCATAGGTCTCATAATCTGACTACAATTGGCACAAGAAAATGGAAGTTATGATGTGGGCTTGAACCAGAGACTCCCCCAGCGGGGAGCTTACTTAACTTAAAGCTGCCCTGCGTACATCTGTGAAGGAAAAAAGGGGGAAAAATGACTAAGTTCCCAAACCGGATGGAAGATTGGGCCTATATGACGAGATGTAACTTGGGATCTGAAAATGCAGGTGAGCTCTCGGAGAGTAACTCCCTTTACAGCATCCAAATATCTTACCGACTTTCCTACGTGGGACACTTGCACACTTTCTCAGGAACTGCCCACAGGAAACTTTCTATAGGAAAGAGAGAGTTCCGCACAGGAAAGGAAGGAACTGCCTGATACTGTCCTTTGCCGACAGTGTTCCACTAAACTCTATATATTAAATGAACAGCTCTGGCCAGCATGATTTGACAAGGTCCCAGCCCCCACACTGAAGCATGCTTTCTGCATGGGTCCCAAGTCGCGTTCCAGCCCTCCTTCCCCATCCCCAGACATTCCTGCTTTGTGGACTTGGCTTTCACGGTTCTTAACCCTCCCCCCTCCCCCGACTTTGTGATCTTTTACTCTAACAGTATTAGCTACTATTACATTGCAGAACTGTTTTTGCACTTATTTTGCGCTTATTTTTAAGCCAAACTTAGCGTTCAAGTAATTTTATTAAATTCTGAAATGTGCATCAGTAGCAAAGGGGAGTGTTCCGCGAGACACGTTGGTACAGGCACAGCGCATTTCCTAAGGGCTGTTAAGAAATGTTCGCTCCAGGGTGTTTGCCAATCGCCAGTCGGCTGCTTGAACCGGCCACCAGAGGGCGCCAACAACAGGTGTCTGGCTGAACTGCAAAGGTGAAGGTCAGGAAAGCCGAACCGGGTCCGTTTGCATCAGGAGTATTTCCGGGTCTGCCCCAATCTGACGGAAGCGGTATTTTTTTCTTCACATGTAAAGGCTCAATTTCAGCAATGTAAGACCCCTGGCTTGGAGAACTTTCTGATTTAATTGATTGATAATATTTGTTTGAGTTTTAAGCCACAAACCCGGCGCCTTTTTCTAAGGCTCATGTTGCCGCTGGACTTGTAGACCTTGCTGCAAATCTCTTACGTCCTCATAGATGTCTGAGCTGGGTTCAGAACCACCAACCGTGCCCAGCCCACTCCAGAAGGAGGGTCTGTGTTCAGTCTGCCCTTCCTTCCCCCAGCACACAGGGGGGTGGATACTCTGTATACTGTACACATTATTCCATATTACTCAGATATGTGCACAACTATCATTAGATGCACATCTTACTCGTATCGAGTAACTGCTACACTAGTGAGTCACTCCTTCAGGCTCTGCCTTCGTGGTAGTTCCTCATGTACAGCCTGCTTTGTGATACAGTGTCTCTTGTAACTTCCCACAGTCTCTAATCCGTAATTAATCCATTTAAAACCTGTTTCAAAGAAAACAGGCTTTTTGTATTTAGGTTTTGTTTGTTTGTACCTAGGCCAGTGTTTCACCTTTTCGTCAGCTCTGCAATCACAGCTTAGATCAGTGGTTCTTAACCTTTTTTGAGGTACCGAACCCACCAGTTTCATATGCGCATTCACCAAACCCTTCTTCAGTGATAAATAAAATATGATTTTTTTCCCCAAATTCAAGACATAGGTATATGTTTTTTTACTGGTGCACAAAATGAGCCGTGCATGAACATCACCTTGCTCAAAGAACAAAACCAACAAAGTGCATGAACTCACAACAAATGACGGTATTACTTTATTCTGGCCTCCGCGGCAGAGGCTTCTCGGAACCCCTGAGACTGACTCATCGAACGCCTAGGGTTCGATAGAACCCAGGTTAAGAACCACTGGCTTGGATTCACATGCTGTCTTTTCTTATTCACACAGTATTACACACAGCACTGGACATTTTCTAAAATATGAACTATTATTCAGCTACACACTGAATTCCTTGCATTGTTCAGAAAATCTTCTGAGAAAAATGCACCTACTATACACCTGGATGGAATAGAAATTTAGATATTACAGTTTCACAAAATTTGTTCTAGTTGACTCTATGCAAGAGCTCCAGTCCCAGCGGTCTCTGAAGCCTTCCAGGCTGTCCCAGTTCTCTTCCACAGTGGCTCTGAGCAAACAGTGAGTGACCACTAAGTGGAACAAGAATTTGATGCTTCTCTCTATATATCTCACTCTCTTTCAAATCAATGGAAAAAAATTTTTTTAAAGAAACTGAAAAGACAAGTTACAGCACAGGAGAAAATATTTGCAGATCACACAACAGAAATGACTTGTATCCAGCGACATATTTTAAGTCGTATAGTAATAACTGTTTGTCAATAATAAGGCAAATAACCCAGTTTATAAATAAGTGGGCCAAAAATATAAATAGGTACTTCATCGAAGAAAATATATGCTTAGTAAATAAACACATGAAAAGATACTGTTTCTGGTCATTAAAAAATTGCAGAGCCTGACCAGGAGGTGGCGCAGTGGATAGAGCGTCGAACTGGGATGTGGAAGACCCAGGTTCAAGACCCCGAGGTCGCCAGCTTGAGCGCGGGGCCCATCTGGCTTGAGCAAAAGCTGGTCAACTTGGACCCAAGGTCGCTGGCTCCAGCAAGGGGTGGCTCGGTCTGCTGAAGGCCCGCGGTCAAGGCACGTGTGAGAAAGCAATCAATGGACAATTATGGTGTCGCAACAGCAATGAAAAACTAATGATTGATGCTTCTTACCTCTCTCCGTTCCTGTCTGTCTGTCCCTATCTGTCCCTCTCTCTGACTCTCTCTCTGTCCCTGTAAAAAAAGAAATTGCAGAGCCCATCCATATGAGATACCACCATACACGCCCCTGCAGAAAAGCTGTCATCAGAAAAGCAGATCATAAGTGTTGGCGAGGATGTGAAGAAATTCTTAGACACAGGTATGCTGGGGACATGTGGAAATGTAAAGTGGCACAGCCACTTTGGAAAACAATTTGACAGTTTCTTAAAAAGTTACACACTTTCTCTAAAATAAAATAAAAAAAGAATAATAATAAAAAGTTACACACTTACTATAGGACCCAGAAACTATGCTCCCACGTACCCACCCGTGAGAGGAAAAAGATGTGCCCAGAGGAAGCTTCTCACAAGCTAATGATGAAAACACAAAACTTTACAGTGACTCTCTGCAGCTCTTAGACAGAGCGGTCCATGGGCACCGCCTTTGCACCATCAAGTGTGCCCTGTCACATGCAGGTAAGTGCACCCATTCGGGCCACCTCTGTACTAAAAGCAGTGAGTGACCCAGAGCTGCCCGTTGCAGCTTACACTCGCGGCACAAAAGGAAGCTCAATCCTCTTCTAAGGCACAACCAAAGCTGTGAATGACAGCTCCTTGAAGAAGCTGTTCTAACAGGGAACCACTAGGAGGCGCTGTACTATAAAAAGAAAAGATGAATAAATTGTTCCCTGAAGGGAATCACTTCAAATCATTCTCAAATGTCTAAGTCTCTTTCCAAGTCCCTCCACAGAGGCAGCCCTCAAGATGAACTGTGGGGAGGGGGGTTGGGGGGTATAAAAAGGGACACGGGGGGTGAGGGAGTTATATTTGGTGGGGCACTTGAATCCATGTCAACACAATAAATTAAAATTAATAAAAAATTTTTAAAAATCATTTTATTTTTAAATAATTTGAGACTCAAATAAAATAAAAATAAATAAATAGAAAACAAAAAGATGACCTGTGGCCTCCCAGGAGTTCTCTAGATCTGACAGCAACTTCACAGGCTGGACAAAATATTATTCCATTCAGTTCATTTCATTTCTATGAAGCCCCACAATGCTCCAGGCCTTGGGCTGTGGCTTGAGGACAGGGAACAGGACAAGGCCAGGGGGACAGACCACGGCACAGGACATCCTTTGTCATCCCTCTCCCACTGGAACAGAAATTCCATGAGGGCAGGAACTTTTACCTGTTTCATTTCCTTTCTATTTTCAGTGCCTGTAACAGTGCCTAGCACGTGCTGAGTACTCAGGTAGCATGCACCGAATGAATGAATGAATGAATGAATGAGCCCCAATGCTTGCACGTTTAACCACTGTGTTACACTACCTCTCTACGAATGGCTGTTCTTTTCAAATGTAAACTGTATAAATGTAAGGAATTGTTCTTAAATGTTTTATTTTTGACCCAAATTGTTGTGTTCCGTTCTGCTCCATTCAGCTCCATTTCCTCGCTGTCCCCAGCATACCTGTGTCATTCTCCCTGTGGCCTTGGCCAGTGCTGTCCCCTCTACCTGTGAGGCCTTCCTTTCTCCCCGGCACCCCTCGAAGCCTATCCATCCTTCAAAATCAACTCAAACCCCACTCATTCCACGAAGTTTCCTCCAACCCTCCGGCCCACGCACATCCCTCTCTCTTCCAGATTCTTCGGGAAGTACAGAGAGGCGTAATTTGGTATTTAATTGTTTTTAATAAAGTAGAGTCCCCTTGCTTGTCGGCATTATTAGGAAGCAGGGAAGGGGAGGACTAGGACGTTTTCCCTGACTCTGAAGCCTGTACTATGTGCCCCGGGACCTCCTTATATGGGGGAGAGAGCAACTGCCCACCCCCACCCCCGGTCCAACAGCACTGGCACGCGCGCACTGATTTATCTGGAATGTCTACCACTAAGTATTCATTCTATCTGTGATCTGGAAGGTGTCTGGGCGTAGAATACGATTAGTAAGATGAGAGGTCCACAGCCAACTATTCACCCTCACTTGTTGCTACAGTGACCATTATCAAAGGCAGTGAAGACAATGTTTCCAATGGGTTTGCAAGGACAACACATGGCACTGAATGCAGTATCGCTTTTCCCACCTCTTCCTCAAATGTGCAGGTCTGGTTTTGAAAACCAGGGCAATCTGAGTTGACTTAAACGGGAAGCAGTAAGAGAGCCAACCTCATGTTTACGATGCCCAGTTCCATCTGGGCTCAAAACAAAACCGTGAGCCACACACTGTAATTGCGCAGAAACTCCATTTCTTTAATCTGACCTTCTCGCCTTCTTTTCATTTCATTCAAACTGGCCTTGTCCAACTTAAGAGCACCCTGACTCACCTGCCTCCTTTTCCCTTACATGACTACTCACTTAATTATTACGCCCTCAGGACTATGTGGTTTTAAGCAGTATCAAATAATCTTAGGGGCCCTGGCCAGTAGCTCAGTGGATAGAATGTTGACCCAGCAAATGGACATCTTGGGTTCGATCCCCAGTCAGAGCACACAGGAGAAGTGACCATCTGCTTCTCCTTTCCCTCTTCTCTCCCTCGTTCCCTCCCACAGACAGTGGCTCAATTGGTTCAAGCAAAGCCCTGGGTGCTGAGGATAGCTCCATTGGAGCACATCAGTCTCAGGTGCTAAAAATAGCTTGGTACCTGAGCATCAGCCCCAGATGTGGTTGCCAGGTGGATCTTGGTCAGGGTACATGTGAGAATCTGCCTCACTATCTCCCCTCCTCTCACCTAAAATTAAGTAAATTAATTAATTAATAATTATAATAATCTTAGGAAGCCACAGGTCTGTTAACCACTTAGACAGTTTTAGTCAAACTAAAGATAGCACATGCACTCCAGACCCAGAAAAGCAGGATGACCCCAGGGGGCCCACACCTTTGTGAAACCAGACTGAATGAGGCCATGGCTGATATCAGGACCAGATGCAATGATCGACTATCCCTACTGCCAACCAATTAATAGAGACCACAACCCTAACTCCACCATGATCAGTAATTTTTCCCTATATTACCCATCCCCTGGAAGCCATCAGGGAGCCAGATATTAAAGTAACAGCTCACCTGTGACTCCAGGCTTGGCATCATTTCCTTAAACACAGACCTTTACTTTCTTTGCTGCAAAGCCCGGCTTGCGTTTCCTTAGGCTTTCATGCGCACGGGCAAACAAACCTTGTTCGCTGGTACCAACGTCGCCCCGGGTACTGAACAAGCACCAGGAACCAGGCTGCCTAGATTCCTAGCCTCTCCTGAGTCCTGTCAGGAACAGATCACAAAAAGGATAATCTGAGGATGACTCAAAGGGACTAGGGGGACAAGGAGGGGGTGCTAAGAGCATCCAGTGAGTAGAGACCAAAAATGCTGCTGAACTTCCTGCAACGCCCCGGAGAGCTCCAGCCCAAAGCATCAACAGTGCGAGGGCCAAGAAACCCTGCTACACAGGGTGTACTCCGAAAAGTCCTGGGATGGGGTCATGCCACTTGGCTTCCAGCCTCTGCTGTCAACATCTTTATGTCCTGGTCCGGTGACACAACTTCCTGGGTCTCTTTCACACCCGTCAAATTTAGGACCATGATCATATTGAACTTCTGCTTTTCGTGTAAAGTCTGCAATCTTGAAGACCTGATACAACTTACTCCTTGCATAGTTCAGTACCACGCCTCACGTAGAGGCAGGCAGTTCCGTTTGCCAGCTGAACCCACGCGGCCATGCGGCGTTGGCATAAACACTGTCCGTAATTCCATCTGCCAACCGGCTTTGCAATCGTGTGACTCCGGGTGGATTCTCACCCTTGGAAGAATCGCGTTAACTGCATGCACAAAGTAAGATCTTGTTAATGTTTTACATCATGCTTTTCCAAATTCTCATAAAATGCAATGGCCCTGCAGCTGCCCACCCCTGCCCGCTGGGGCTGCTGGTGGGGGCGTCACGCAAGGTCGTTAGCCACAGAGCTCTGCACCCCCAGAAGCATGGTTGCTGCTGTTGGTGGGTCCACCAGGCCAGGGCCTTCACTGTCCTTTCTCTCTCCCTGACCTTGGGGCCTCTCTTTTCCACAGGGCATCTTCCATGGCAGCTAATTGGCAGACTAAACCAGCACTTGCTCCAGTTTCCTAAGCCCATGTCTCTTTGTATAAACATCAAAACATGATGGCTTTGCCTGACCTGCGGTGGCGCAGGGAATAAAGCGTCGACCTGGGAACACTGAGGTCGCCAGTTCAAAACCCTGCACTGGTCTGGTCAAGGCACATATGGGAGTTGATGCTTCCAGCTCCTCCCCCCTTTCTCTCTCTCTCTCTCACTCTGTGTCTCCTCTCTAAAATGAATAAAATTTTAAAAAAAGAAATTTTTTAAAAAAACAACAAAAAAAACATGATGGCTTCCCCTTTCCAAAGGTCCTGTGAGTCCTTCACCTAGAGTGGGCACCTCCTCATGCGCCCAGGTAGGAAATCCCCGTGTCCTTGTCGCAGCCCACGGTGCCCCTGCCTCTCCACTCCCCGGTCAATCTACAGAATGAAACGGGAAGGATTAGACAATGAGTCCAGGACATTCGATGGCTTGGCACAGTGGAGGCCGCCCAGAGGTGGTCCTGCTCGTCACACATGTGCCAAGCGGGTCTCCAGGAAGGTGTTAAGAGCTGGATAAACCTTCTCCCCACAACCCCGCCCATCCCACCACCGGCGGCATTGATGCCTCCCCCCAAAGTCTTCCCAAAGCACTGTGTTCACACACCATCATGACAGCCACAGTGCATCGTAATACAGCCTGTGATACTTGCCTTAAATCAATGTGCACTCTCTGTTAGCTATTTTTGAATCACCGATGGGCCCGTCCCTGATTCTTTGGGATGCCAGGGGGAAGGATTATTTGGTGGGTCTCTTCATAGTGGTTCGGCCATGGAGAGCATTCTTTTCTAGCCTTTCCGCCCTCCAATGTTTCAAGTCACCAATGATAGTCACTAAGGTGTATTAGATGGCCAAGGCCTGTTCTACGTGCTTTACCAGTATTGTTTCCTTTCATCTTCACAAGAACACTATGAGGGTAGGTTACTATTACTATCCTCGCTTTAGAGATGGGGAAATGTGCCCAGAGCCGCTGGTCCCCGGCGGAGCGGGGACCCTAACTCAGGCAGTCTAGTTACCAAACGTGTTCTCCTACACGGTACCGGCTGCCTCTCATCCACCAAAAGCAAGCAGCCTCGGGGAAGGAAAGCTGAAACCTCGTGTTTCCTCTTCCGTTTTGCCTCAGTGGCCCGTAGGCTGGGTCGTGATTTCTGGTGCACAAGAATCCACAAAGAAAGACAGCTCTTCCCCCCATTTCTGCGGACACACAGTGTTCCCGGGAGGGAAGGCGGCGTCTACAGCCACGCTGATGCTAACTAGCCCCACACGACTGGGAGAGTGAGTGAGCAGTTTGCGTGACTGGAAGAAATTGGGTTCGTGCGGGTTATTTCCGTGGCTTCGTGTCCTACGGCTGAGCTGGGAGTCCTACCAACTGCGTGCATTTATTCCCTTTGACAGACGACGGCCCCCACATCCCCGGCCGCCCCCCTGGCTCAGGCAGCTGCAGTGACGAACGAATGAAGCCTCCTCACCTCTCTTCCCGGCCCCTCCGCCCCATGCTCCTCAGAGCAGCAGCAGAAGCCAGAGAGATTCTTGCATGCAAATTCCAAGTGCAAATATGACATGTCACTCAGCTTCTTAAACCTTCCGCGGCTCCCCACTGCCCGCAGTATGAAGTCCAAACTGCAGCCTGCCTACCTCCCAGCTCCAGCCCGAGCCTCACGGTGGGGGCTTGCAGTGCCCTGAGTGACAGAGTGTTCTCTCTCCTCCTCCCGGCGGCTGGCCGCCCCACTGTACCGTCAGCCCCTTGAGGGCATGCCCCATTCACCCCTGAGTGCCCACCGCCGAGCATAGGTCTGGCGCAGCATAGAGCATCAGTCTAGGTATGAGCTGGTCTGGACAGCCAGGTGGCGCTCCTTCCAGCGGGGCCTGGGGCACCACCCCTCCGCCAATCATGTCATGGGGTTGGCAGCCAGAAACTCGAAAGCCGGGCGGGGCTAGACATGCAGGTGGGAGAGCCAGAGGCCCAAGTCTAGGGCAGGACACAGCTTAGGACACCACAGGTGGAGGTCATTTGAGCCAAGGACCCAAGGATCAGAGATACCCACCCAGGCAAGCACTTGAGCTGCAAACCAAGGGGACAAAACAGGGAGGCTGGGCTTTCAGCAGGAAAGAAAAACAGAAACAATGTCAGGAACAAGGACAGGATGCTCCCCGCCAAGACGCAGTCCCCAGATGCCCGGTTAGGGGGCGATGCCCTGAGCCATCTCAGCTGGTTGGCAAGGTTACAAACCAGACGTCGGGCTGTCCATCAGAAACTTCCTACAACTCAAGATTCCTGAAGGGGAAGAAAAAAAAAAAAGCTATGACTTGGGATAAAAAAGCAAGCTGTTGCCCATGAACCACAGGAAGTTGTCTGTTATTTGAAGGGTCATCCTCTCTCTCAGATTGTCCATTTCCAGCAAGGCTAACATAAACCAACCCAAGACTCCATTCTGTCCAGAGTGGAATCTTATATCTAAAAATAGGCCCCAGGGTGGACTTCCGTCTCATTGCTATTCCTCATGGGTCTCTCTCTGGCCCTTGTCCGTGCAAACACAGCTGCCGAGCTGCTGCCCGAGAGCTTTATAACTGAGCCGTGGATGGACAGCGGTATCATCTGCAAAGGGAGAATTCTGGGTGCTGGGGGATACATTCCTCAGGTTCGCTACACATCTAAGACCAGAGATCTGAAGCTAGAAAAAGAGCTTAGCGCTGGTCCCTGGAACGGGACTCTCACTACTCTCTGCGGGACTCACTTTGCCGCGGCTGCCCCAGCGGCGCCCAGGGCTGTGGTGGGCTGTGAGCTGCTGCCCAAGGACACACAGGTCCGTCCCTGATGTCCCTCGAGGACTTGGCTCCTGCCATGCCCATCTCCTGCATTACCAGCGTCCTCTCTACTGGCTCGTTCTCATCAGCACACTCATTTTTAAAATTTCTTAAAGAAAACAAAAAAACACCTCTTTCAGTGATTGCACACTCTTCCAATTCTCTGCTCCCCTTTGTAACAAAACTCCTGAAAAGGCGTGTCTGCAATTATTGCCTCTCCTCTCCTCCCCTCCTCTGCTCTTGAACCTGCCCAACTGGGCTTTCCCACATAGCTCCACCCCAAGCGGCCCTGATCAAGTTCAACTACGACTCTTCCCAAAACTGCAGTCAACTTCGGTCCTCACCTCCTGGGCCTCTGGCCGCCTGTGACACATTCGGTCACTCTGGAAACACATACCTCACTGGCCGGACACATTGCCTGGATCCCACCCATCCACCCCCGCCCCCCTGGCCATTCCTTCCCAGCCACTTTTGAGGATGGTCCCCATCTTTCTGCCCTCCAACTGAGTCCCTGGAAATCTCTTCTCCTCTATCTGTTCTCACTCCCCAGGTGACTTTGCCGACGAATTCTAATGACACCCCGTTCTGTACCTCCAGTTCCATCTCTCCCCTGAGCAGCCTCCCGGCAACCTCAGAGGTCGCCAGGCATCTCAAGTTTCACACATCCAAAGCAGAAGTGTTACCCCTCAACACGGTCCCCACCCCTTGTCTTCCTCAGATATGGGGGACATGGCCCCTGGCACATAGAAGACCCTCTCAGTTTCTACTAAGTGCTGCCATGTGCCAAGCAGTGATTGGAATATTTCACACAAAAGAACCCATTTAATCCTCCAGAGTGACTTAAGGAAAGGCTATCACTAGCATTCCCATCTCACAGAAGGTGAAGCACAGAGAGGTGCTGCATCTTGTCCAAAGCTGCACAGCTGCTGGGTGGCAGCCCCAGGTTTGAGCCCAGGTGGTCCGAGCCCAGCCCCTGCTCTCCAACCACCATGATGCAGCTTCCCTAAGGAGTGTGGCCTCTAATCTGCAGGAATTTGCGAGGCTCCATCCTGCCTGAACTTGCCATCCAGCACCGGGGCTCCGAGCAGTTCTCACTGGGCTCTGCTTGAGGCTGGACCCCAGCTGGGCCCCGATCCCTGCAGCTCCGCCCCTGTTTTGCTCTCTGTTAAAGGAGTCCTGGGTCTCTGTCTTGGCCTACTGCTCAGACTCCCTGCCCCAGACCGGGGTTCTGCCAAAGCGCTCCCCAGAGACAAGAAGGACAGGAGGTCGAGGTGCTGACCATGCAGCTGTCCATACAAAACCTAGCCGGGAGCGTCCTCCTGGGCTGCGGTTGGCTCTCCCCTCGAGGTGTGGCTGGCAGCCGGACACCGCCTCCGGACTGGGCAGTGGGCAGCAGCCTGTCCACGAGCCCCTGGAAAGGGACCTCACCAGTTACTAGTCTGCCGCTCCTCTCTCGTCCCCAGGGCCCGTACAACGTGCCGGGTACTGTGTGTAGCACCTCCCACACCTTCTCTTACATAATCCTGTGAGGTAGGTATTATCAAACCCACCTGACAGGTTCAAAAACTTTAGAAACTTGCCAAAAGTCAAGCTGGGAACACAGATCCAGTCCATCTGACTGCAGTGCCTGTGCACCCCTCCTGCCCCCTCCCCCTCCCCAACCCCTCCCTCAACCCCTCCCCCTCACTGTCGCAGGGCGGACCTCACCCAGGCTGCAGGCCCATCTGCTTACTCCTCACCCATCTCCAAGACAACAGGGGGTAGAAAATTCTGAAATTTTCCATTGTCCTGGCTGTCTGAGTGGTACAGTCACACACACACACACACACACACACACACACACACACACACACACATAACCATGAGGCAAGGCCTCAACCAGCAGATATGCCTCTGTTCAAATGAACAGATAGCTGCATTGGGGCATCTCGGGACTATCCACATTTACATTTAATAATAACCATCAAGTCATTATCTCTGACACTAATTGCAGGAATTTGAACAGATAATCACAGCTCAAGTCATGAACTTCTCCTTTGCTTACCAAAAGTCACAACGGTCTCGCCCATGACTCTGGCCTGAGTCATTGCCTACACGCCAGGAGCTCCTGGGAGGCGGCCATCCCACAGCCAGAGGCAAGCGCCTCCTCTACCTGCTGCGTACGAGGTAGGCAAGTCCAGGGGATAGCGCTCAGATGAGACCAGTCAGAGGCCCTGGTTCGGCCCCAGCTCTGCACCTTATTTGTTATGTGACCTTGGGGAAGTCTCTGTGTCTCTGAGCCCTGGTGAAAAGAGACAATGGAACCCGTGCTCCTCTAGGGAGGTCTCTTCTGGAGTTTGCACTCTGTAGAGAGGCAGAGGCTTCAGGCCCCACAGAGCAGGAGCCAAAGGAGAGTCTCTCCGGGGAGTCAGCTTCCCCATGGAACAGCCAGGGAGGACCGTTCCCTGTAAGAGGTGGCTGTTCTTTTGAATGTGGAATGCCTGATATACTAAGATAATTGTCAGAATGATGGGTGGTGCTGCATGTACTCATTCATTCATTCATTCACTCACTCACTGAGGTCAGAAATAAGCTACCTGGCCTTTACTCAGGCCCTGACTCTGGAAAGTCGTCAGCTTGGAGTCAGGCACTCCCGGGTTGAAGTCCGGCTCCAACTCCTACCATCAGTCTAACTGTTGGGCAGTTGTTTAATGTCTCTGAATCCCAGTTTCGGCGTCTTTAGCATGAGGTACTAGTTGCCATGTCACCCTTTCCTGGGCCCCAGAAGGCTGAGAAGAGACCTGTTGGAGCACATCCAGATGAAAGGAAGTAGAGTTGTATTTGTCACCCACCCACCCTAAGAAGCGTGTACACGGACAGGACTGCCCCTAACCCAGCGTGAGCCCCTTGGCTGACCACACAGACCCCCCGAACCCCCACTCATCAGCAGTACAGCTGGAGCCACCCGTTCGCTGACCAAGCTTGCACTGAGTGCTGCTCTGTGCCAAGTGGCGTGCTAGGCTGGGTCTAAGGACCAGCAAGTGGGTGAGTAAACGTGGCCTCCATCCACAAAGCAGACAGGTGCTACATAAATATTGTCTGAGAAAGCAAAATTAAAAAAGGAACTAATTAGCGAGATAAGGACACCCCAGAGTGCCGTGGGAGCACACAGAAGGGAAACCGGAGGCGTCGGTGGAAGGTCGCAGGGCTCCCCTGAAGTAGGATGTTTCAGAGAAAGAATGTTCCAGGCAGAGGGACAGTCACACGCAATTCTGGAGGAAAGACGCAGAGCTCTGTCTGTCACAAGACTGAGTGCGATTCAGGGACGGGGCTCAGAGGTCACAGGCGGCGGTGGAAGAGCCAATTCCCGCAGTTCGCGGGGACTAGGGCATTTGGTGGCCATTTAAGGAGCGCTGACTTCCCTGAGGGCAGAGAGAAGCCTTCCAGGGCTTTTAAAAGGCAGAGGCAGCATTAGACATTTATCTTAGAGCCGTGCTTCTCGAATCTTACTGTGCTTAGATATTACCTGAGGTTTCTGCTAAGTGTAGATTCTGATTCAGTGGGTCTGGGGTGGGGCCTAGGATTCTGCGTTTTCTTTTAACATTTTTATTGGATTTACTGTGGTTACATTGGTTAAATAAAAAGTTATACAGGTTTCTATAATACATCATCTATATATATTGCATTGTGCGTTGACGACCCCAAGTCAAGTGTCCCTCGGGGATCATTTATCCCTCCTACACCCTCTTCTACCTCTCCAAACTGCTCCTCCCCTCTGGTCATCACCATACATCTGTCTGTGTCTATGAGGGGTTTTGTGGTTTGGGGGGGGGCATTGTTTTGTTTCGTTATTTTGTTTTTTGCTTAATCCATTCACTGCATTTCTAATGAGCTCCCAGGTAATGCCAAGGGTGCTGGCTCGTGGACGACACTGAGTACCAAGGTTTCGGAGGGGTACTGTCGCTAGTTTTGGAGAATGGAAGGGCCAAGAGCAGGACCTAGGAGGCAGGGACGCCGGCTGGAGGAGTGACGGTGAGGACGCAGGCTGAGGAAACAGCAAATGGAGTAGAAACAGAAACCTTTGACAAGGAAGCCAAGAATACGCAGCGGGGAAAGAATAGTCTCTTCAACAACGGTGCTGGGAAAATTACAGGCGAATGAAACTGGACCTCCTTCTTACACCGCTCACAACAATTAACTTGAAATGGAGGAAAGACTTAAACGTAGATCTGATACCATAAAATTCCTGAAAGGGAACGTAGAGAAGAAGCTCCTTGACATTGGCCTTGGCAATGATTTGTTTTTTAAATAGGATAGTTAAAGCCTAGCGACAAAACCAAAAATCAACAAACAGGACCACATAACACTACACAGCCTCTGCCCAGCAAAGGAAACAATGAACAAAATGAAAAGGCAACTTAACAAAATGGAAGAAAAGTTTTGCAAACCATAGACCGGATAAGAGGTTAATACCCAAAATAGAGGAACTCATACAACTCGATAAGAACATAACAGTCCAATTAAAAATGGCCAGAGGAGCTAAATAGACATTTTTCTAAACAGCCAACAGGTACATGAAAAGATGCTCCACATCACTGGGAAAATGCAAATCAAAACCACAGCGAGCGTCACCTCAGCCCTGTCAGCATGGTTATCATCAGGAAGACAAGAAGTAAGCATTGGTGAGGATGTGGAGAAAAGGAAACCCTTATGTAATGCTGATGGGAATGTAAATTGCTTCAAACACTAAGGAAAACAGTACAGAGGCTTCTCAAAAAGATGTTTACCTTGTCATGTTTATTGTAGCATTATCATAATAGCCAAGATACGGAAACAAGCCAAGTGTCCATCAATGAATAAATGGATAAAGAAGAAGTGGTGTGTGTGTGTGTGTGTATGTATGTGTGTGTATACACACACACAATGGAGTACTCTTCAGCCATAAGAAATACGGAAATCCTGCCATTTTCAATAACTTTGACGGCACTATGCCAAGTAGGACAAGTGAGACAGAGAAAGAAAAATACTATATGATATCATTTATATGTGGAATTAAAAAAAAATACTGAATTCTTAAAACCAGTAGAATGATGGTACCAGGGGCTGGAGTTGGGGGATTGGGGAAAAGGACACAAAGTAGAAACTAGGAAATAAGTCAAGGAGCTTTCATGCCCAGCGTAGTGATTACAGCCCACAATACTGTGTTATAAACCTCAAAGCTGCCAAGAGACTAGATCTTAATTGTTCTCGCTACAAAAAAGAAAATAATTATGTGACATGGTAGAGGTGTTAGCTAATACTACAATGGAAATCATGTTACAATGTGATCAAACCAACACCTTGTGCACCTTAAAATTAAGCAAAGTTACATGTCAATTATATCTCAATTTAAAATAAAATAAAAAATTAATATAGGAGAAAACTGACGTTCTGCATCAGACTAATTATGGAAATCAGGCATGAAGTTGCTGCTTCCTGGCTCACCAAGCTACTTGTCCGGGCTCCTTAAAACCCCAAGACCAGGACTGGGACCAGTCCCAGAGCTTGGCGTGGCGTGGTCAAGCAGCTCTGGCCAGGGGACTGGAGAGAGGCTGTCTCACACCTCCTGCCTCTACTGACCCCGCTCTTTCAGTGCCCTTTGTCTCTCCCACCCTGTCCTTCCAAAGCCCAGCTCAAGTCAGTGTTAGCCAGAGACTTCCCTGGACCGGCCACTCCTCCTTTGTGTCCCATTTACCCCCTATAGGACCGGCACCTCCTGCACATCAGTTCATTGTGTGTGAAGGCTTAATGTCCACCTCCTGCAACAGAGGGTAGTTCGCATTGGCGTGATACCCACATAACGTCCAGTTATAGTAGCCAGACTAATGTGCTGAATGAACAGACTTTCATTTTCAGCAATAAGATGAACTTGGTAGTCAAGGAAAAAGACTCCTGGCACAGGACGCCTAAAATACTAGTAAATCATTTTAATTTTTTTTATTATTTATTCATTTTAGAGAGGAGACGAGAGAGAGAGAGAGAGAGAGAGAGAGAGAGAGAGAGAAAGAGAGAAAGGGGGGAGGAGCTGGAAGCATCAATTCCCATATGTGCCTTGACCAGACCAGTGCAGGGTTTTGAACTGGCGACCTCAGTGTTCCCAGGTCGACGCTTTATCCACTGCGCCACCACAGGTCAGGCTAAATCATTTTATAAATCTCTTTGTACATACGTGGCTGAGCTGGCCCGAGAGGAAAAGAAACGCTCAGAGGTGAAAACAGTGAGAAACCGTGAGAAGCCATGCATGCAGACAGGGGAGCAAGAACTGAAACTGGCATTCTCTCTGCAGGCGTCTGCCCACCCCAGGAGGTTAGGACCGCTTTTCATGAGCCTCAGAGCACAGGGACAGAAAACAGAGCCTGGAACCGGAGGGGCTGGGAAGCTGAATTAAGGAATTCATCAAAAACTAGAACCTCTGAAACAGCACCATCCTCAATGGTATGCCCTAGATTAAAACAAACAAACAACTTCCCCACAATATGGACAAACAGTACGGACTCTGACTCTGACTCTGGGTAGAGTATGAAAACCATGTGGCAGGGCAGGGGGGTATTGGGAAGGACTCTCCCTCGAGAACTCTTAATCACAAGGCGTTACTCACATGGTCCAGAACTGGAATCTCTACCACGTGTGTGGACAGAAAAACCCCAGGTCAGACATTTAGTTTCAAGTGGTCCCAGGTTGACCAGTAAATTCCTGGCAGGATGAGAAAAAGGATAATCATACCAAATACATTGTACTCAAACTGCAAAACATTGAACATAGAGAGAAAATAATAAAAAGCAAATAAAACGAGCCTGACCTGTGCCGGCGCCGTGGATAGAGTATCGACCTGAAACGCTCAGGTTGTTGGTTCAAAGCCCTGGGCTTGCTCCGTCAAGGCGCATACAACAAGCAATCAATGAACAACTAAAGTGAAACAACTATGAGTTGATACTTCTTGCTGTCCCTCCTCTCTCTCTCTCTCTCTCTCTCTCACCTAAGTAAAATCAATAAATCTTTAAAGAAAAAAAGCAAATAAAATAAAAAGGCCGTCAAACAACCGCTAAACTGACAGCTGACTTCTCTCATAACAATGGAAGGAAAATGATGGAATACGTGAACTTCCGGCCCTCCTACACCCACCAGGTGGTTTTCAAATGCACCCCCCACCCTTCCCTGTGGCATAGACTCTCTCCTGGCAAAGAACAGGGGTGCACCCTCTGGGGAGCCACCTCCTTCTTCCCTGTAGCTCTGTGGGCAACGACTTCCTTTTCCTCCCAATGTTATTCTGCGCAGCACAAAAGCAAACCCAAGAAATGCCAGGAATGATTCCTCCCATGGCCGTCTGTCTGCAGAGTCAAGGCCCAAAACGTGAGGGCAGGAAAAGCATCGTGTCTGGACAATAAAGGGGCATTGCCCTGGCTCCCCTGTTTATTAGCTTGGTGGTTTTCTATAAGTGCCTTCTCCTCCCTGAGCCCTCATTTAAAAATAAATAAATAGATAAATAGATAGATTTGAATGTGACGAGCTCTGAGGTCCCTCACAGATCTGAGAAATTCATCTCCACTCTGATCCTGGCCCTTGGCCGCCCTTGGCTCTCCCTGGATGCTTTCTCTCAGAAATGTCATAACAGGGAGCAGACACCATCGTGTCTTCCTCAAAGGCTACAGTTTCCTCTCTCATGCACGGCACAGTGGAAGCTCCCAGGGTCCTCGGGGAAAAGAAACCTGTAAACACTCTCAATGTGTGGTGGAGCTGGACATGCGACAATAACAATCAGCGGGTGAATTACAGAACGTAGGCGGCTCAGTCTGTCCGTGAGGCACTGGGGGAGGGGAGAGCGCTGCAAGGGGTGACAGCCGCCCCTTCTCTTATTTTCATTTTAAGGATGAAAGGTTAAGGTACGACAAAATCACCATAAATAATTCAAAACTCACCCATGTCGACTCCCGGGACCCAGAATGGTCACGGTTGCAGCAGAGCCTCCGTGTGTGCACACGCTGATTGGCCCAGGACTAAGCTGCGCCTGGGCTGGGGTGAACAGCTGGCCCGGATCCTGGTCCCCCTGGCCGGGGAGGTGGGCCTGAGACCTCGGACGAGTTCTCCGGACTCTCTGTGCCTCCGCTTTCTCGTGGGTTACATGGGAATGACCATGGCGGCCCCGCCTCAGAGAGTTGTCATGAGGGCCGGAGGAGTGAGTTATGCACAGAGAGCAGTTAGAGTGCCTGCCACGGACGGGCGGAGCGGGCAATCTGTAACTGGGGGCTGCTAATTACGGCGTCCACACTAGTGTTTCACTTAATTTGCGGTAGCTGTTGTTTCCTTCTTCACTGCCACTGACAACTCCACATACACTCGTGCGCGTGTGCTCCGTATGCAAAGGACCTGGTGCTCCCTATGCTTGTGCGTATGTGCTCCGTATGCAGGGGACCGGGTGCTCCCTATGCTTGTGCGCATGTGCTCTATATGCAGGGGATCCGGTGTTCCATATTCTCGTGCACATGTGCTCCGTATGCAGGGGACCTGGTGCTCCCTATGCTC
This sequence comes from Rhynchonycteris naso, assembly GCA_037038555.1. Classification (NCBI taxonomy): domain Eukaryota; kingdom Metazoa; phylum Chordata; class Mammalia; order Chiroptera; family Emballonuridae; genus Rhynchonycteris; species Rhynchonycteris naso. The sequence goes on from CM073002.1 coordinate 142,318,115, forward strand.
GTGCCCATGTGCTCCGTATGCAGGGGACCTGGTGCTCCGTATGCTTGTGCCCATCCATGTGCTCCGTATGCAGGGGCCCTGATGCTCCCTATGCTTGTGCCCATGTGCTCCGTATGCAGGGGACCTGGTGCTCCCTATGCTTGTGCGCATGTGCTCCGTGTGCAGGGGACATGGTGCTCCCTATGCTCGTGCCCATGTGCTCCATATGCAAGGCCTGGGGTGCTCCTTGGAGCTGATTGGCTAAGACAGGGAAGCAGAAGGACACACCCTCCAGTAAGCACCCTGCACAGGATGGTGTGGTGTGGCGTGCGTGGGTAAGAGAAAGGAGAAGCCAGGATTGGAGACACCTCTTTTCCAGATTTGCTTGCCCCTGTTCCTCTTTCTGTCCTGTCCCCCTCCTGATTGCCCATGTTTGGTGAACTGATGTGTATCCCGCACTTTGCTGACGCTCATCTAATCTGATGCAAGCTTACAGAGGGGTGCATGTGAGTACACGCATGAGAGACGAGCACTTGTTCTCTTAAAAATGGGGTCGCACCACAATACATGTCCATGCCTCTTGCTTTTCCCCTTCAGCATGCTTGTCTGAAGGGGACTCATTCTCTGTCAGCGTGCAGCTGCAAGTTTAGGTGGGGAGCTTGTTTCAACCAAACTCTCCGTGGGAAACCGTGGGGCAGGTGGAGGATCTGTCTCTCCCGCAGGTGTTCACATTTCCTTTGCCTTAAACCAGGGCACTGCCCGCCCTCCTCTCCTTTACGTTGTGCATTACTGTACATTACGCGAACGCTTCTGTTCGTCCATTATACACATGGAGATAAAAGCCTACAAGAAACATTTTTTTCTCCACCAAAACCCAAGATAAAATAGATAAATAACCTATCGATATTTTTCCCCTTTTTGTTGGGAGGCAAAATTTCTTTTCGTTCCTTCATTCATTCGCTAGAGGATTTGGTTCCAATTCCCAAGAGCTTCCTTTGATTTCCTGCAAGCTCAGCTCTGCAGGTAAAACGATGTTTGCTGTACTTGATTGATCACTCTAGGAATCTGTAGGAAGAGTTTTTCAGGATACGTGCTCTGCTGTAAAGATCGAAGGGAAGTCGGGAGCCTGTTAGGAGAGCTGTGTATCCATTAAATGCAGACCTGTCCCCGGGCACCAAATCAATGTCATCACGCTGTGCAGCTCCGTCTATTTTTCAAAGTGTCCATTATATTCTTTGATAAACTCATCGGCCCCATGAGGTAGAGAGTACAAGTATCATTACCTTCATTTTATCAAAGAAAGGAATAGACGCCCAGAGAAGCTGAGTCTCTTACCCCACTGAGGCCAAATGCAAATTGGAGGCTAGACCAGGAATAGCTTCCTGGCCTCAGCCCCTGGCTTCCCCTGCACCAGCAGGCTCCTGTCATATCAATACACTGATTCTTTACCCGGTCTCTTCTGTGACTTGTCCGCCACACTTCTTCAGCTGCCGTCAGCCAGCGTCAGACACTGGGATTTAAAACACAGAGAGGAGAAAGCTCTTCCCGGGGGTTCTTGGGCCGGCCGGGGAAAATAAGTAAAACGCTCAAATGCAATCCACTCAGGTGCAAACTGCAGGGACAATGGTAGGAAGAGAATGCCATATGTGTCCAGGAGCCACTGGTGGCCTCTACGTCCAGTGCGAGAGGGAGAAGGCATGCCATGCAAAGCTGGCTGCAGACTGCCTCTCTTTCGGCAGGACGTACTGATGTTTGCAAGAAAACCTATCCATCATGCAAAAAGGTAGGATCCCAAAACCCCAACTGCATGAAATGCTGAAGTTGCATTTTTGCAAGGTTAATGAAAAGCAGTGCTTTTCAGAAGGGTTTCCAGTTACTGTGCAGTGTGCATGCATGTGGGACTGTGGGTGTGCTCCCTGAAGCTGTTTAGTTTTCCTTGGCCGAGACAGGGAGACACGCCCTCCAGTCAAAACCTGCACAGTGGGTGTAACCTGGGTTGGAAGAGAAGGATTGCACAGGACTCAGACTCTGCACCTGACCAGCTAGTGGTCAGGGCTGTGGCCCCCTCCCCCGGAAGACAGGGAGTCCTGGTGGGAGTCAGGAATGTTTTCCATTGAACTGAGGACAGTGCCCAAGATCTCAGAAAAGTCACTTCCTCACCCGCCACACTCCCACCCTCACAACTGACTGGAATGTAAAATCTAGCTGGGCGAGGAACTCAGTTGGTTAGAGCATTGTCCTAGTACGTCAAGGTTGTGGGTTCGATCCTGAGTCAGGGCACATACAAGAATCAACCAGTTGTGGGTTTGATCCTGAGTCAGGGCACATACAAGAATCAACCAATGAACGCATAAATGGGTGGAACAACAGATCGATGTTTCTCTCTCTCTCTCCCTCTCTCCCTTTCTCTCTTTTTCTCTAAAAGTCAAATAAATTGTTTTAATTAAAAATAAAATCTAGCTGGACAACTGAATTTGTCAGTTGTGTTATGTCTAAATTTCATCTTCTCAGGGAGCCGTTATTGCTGGATTTCATGTGAAAAGATAAGCCCCAGCCTACGGACTGCAGGAGAAGGAAGATGAGGAACTTCAAAGCTGGCGGCCGGCCGCAGTGAGCAGGAGGAATTGCGAGGGGCAGGGGAGCAGACGTTAGGCAGGACAGAGAGAGAACACAGCAACAAGAGGTGGGCCACACCCGATGGGAGAGGAGGAGCAGAGGAGTCTGACCTAAGATTTGCAGCTGTTTGCTGTGCTGGGCTCAGAGTTACCTGTCCCCTCCGCCCTGAAACGTCCATAAACTGTTCCAGCCACGATCTCGGGTCGGAGGTACTTTGGGGAATGGAGTCAGGGAGAATCCAGTGTAGCTGCGGGGGGGGGGGTGCAAGCGACAGGAGGGAAGAAATGGACGACACCCCAGAACCTAGAAGTGGGAAACTTGGGGTGACTGGGCGGAATGTGCGGAGCCCAGTCTAGGGAGCCTGTTCTGCTTAAACATGAAAGAAAATGTAAAGAGGTGTAAGAGACTACTCAACCCCAAATAAATAAATACATTAAAAAAATTTTTTTGTATTTATTAGGGTGACATTGGTTAATAAAATTACACAGGTGTCAGGTGCACAGTTCTACAATACATCATCTGCATGTGTGTGTGTGCTCACCTCCCCAAGTCAAATCTCCCTCCTTTACCATCTGTCCCCTCCCCCCTCCCCTCCCTCTTCCCCCTCCTCTCACCCCCCTTCCCTCTTGGAATCCCCACACTGTTGTCTGCGTCTGTACGGTTTTTTTCTTGGTTTAATCCTGAATGAAATAAATAATTTTCTAAAAAAATGTATTCAGCCTAAAGATTCCTCAGAAGAAATAAAAAATGTAAGGGGGTCTCGTTTCTAGAGAAGAAAAAGGTAAAAAAACTGCCCCCTCCCGACAAGCACCAGGCCCAAGGTTTCCCAGCAGAAGTATATAAACTTGGAAAGAGCAGGTCATTTCAATGGTATTTAAACTTGTCTAGAATATAGAAAGAAAAGCTTCTAGGTTGTTTTGGTAAAGAGAAGGATGACACTGATGGCAAAACCTGATAAATATTTCACACACAGTAAAAACTAAAGACCAATCTCACTTAATGCCAATGTAAAAACCCTAAATAAAACATTAACCAACAGAATGCAATCGCCCATTACAACAGTATGTCAGATCCAAGCAAAGCCAATTCTAGGAAAGCAGGGGTGGGTCAAGAATAGAAAATCTATTGATTATTCATATTTATTGATCTAGGGAGAAAAGCCATACTGCGTCCTTATGGACTAAGAGGGCATTTGACAAGCCTCAAGCCCTATTCTTGATTTATTTATTTTTTGCAGATAAATAAATAGGAATTTTTAATTTTTTTGTGCATATATACATGTATGTACAAATATATATGATATATATACATAGACATATATATTTAACATGATATTATGTTCCTTAATGTGTATTCTTTTCCACATATATGTATAATATGTATAATATTTTTATATATACACACTTTTGCTAAAGAGAACATTCTAATAAAGTCAGAAATAAGAGGGCCCACTCTCCCTATTATCATTTAACCTGGTCCTGGACGTAATATAGAAGTAACTGTGACCATCACTAGATAAGAGAAAGAAATGAGAAGCATAAATAGTGGAAGTAATAAAACTATTCTTATGACATGGTTCTACATCTGGAAACCCCAAGAGAATCGACCAATAAACTACTACAAACAGTAGGAAAATTCAGTAAGATGCAGAAGTACAAAATCCATATAAAGTAGTTTTAAAATCCAACACTTTTTTTTCTAGCTAAAACCAGTTACATGATTTAGAAAAAGGAAAGATCCCATTCAAAGAGCAGCCATAAAAAACGCCAAAGATTCAACTTAAAAGACATATATAAGACCTGTGTGTAGAAAACTGTAAACACCACTGAAGTGCGCACATGCACGCACACACACACACACTCACACTCACACTCACAAGGAAAATACTTGAACAAATGTAAAGACATGTCCATGTCCATAGAAAGGACACTTGGGCACCATCAAGATACCAATTTTCTTCTGGGTTCATATACAAATCTGTTTTAATCTAAACAAATGTATCAACAAACTGGGTTTTATCTCTATTTTATTTTTAACTAGACAAATGGGTTCTAATATTCATATGGAAAATTAAGAAGCAAGTACAATCAGAAAATCTCTGAGGAGGGACAGCAATGAGCTGGAACGAGTTTTACGAAAATCCCAGTAATTAGAACAGTGTGGTACAAGCAGGGAACAGCCAGGGGGCACTGTGGTGCTGCCTCTCACTTGTTATTGTCCACCCTTCTCTGCCCGGCCCTGTGTCCTAGGGACATCATCGGTTGACCTGCCCTCTGGCTTCCTGTGGGTTCAGAAGCCATGCTAAGAGATCAGAGGGTGAGAACAGAGAGAGGTAGGGTGCTCCTCCCCTGCTCCCTGATACAGGCAGTGGCTCTGCTCCCTGAATACTACACTCTCTCCTGCGTGGCTGGGCTCCCACAGGATCTGACAGTTTCCACTTCCTGCTCCTTCAGGCCTCGGGTGCAATGGCTGCCCACACTTGCTAGTCTCTGGATGCCTTGACATTTCTGTAGGTTCCCTGAACCCTGAGCGTGCCTCTGTTTAAAGTTCCTTCATTTAAACCACTTGAGTGGAATTCCATTTCCTACCAGGATCTTGACCTATAGATAGATTAATGGAACAGAATAGACAATTCAGAAGTAGATCTGAAGGTACTCAGGGAATTTAGTGTGTGATAAAGTTAACCGTCTCAAATCAATGGAGTAATTATGGACATTTTAATAAATACTGTTGAGACAGATGGATAGCCATCTGGGAAAAAAAGAAAGTATATTTATATTTATAAAGTAGATTTATATATACACCAAGATAACTCCAAACCGAATTGAACAAAAACAAAACAAAACCATAAAAAGCTCCAAGTATATAAGTGGTAGTAGCATAGTCACACAGCGGAATGTCACTCAGCAATGCACAGGAACGAATTACAGGCAAACCTCAGAGGGGCTGCAAGGTCAGCCCAAATTTTCCCTGATAAGGTCAGTATCACAATAAAATGAGTCACGCACAAATGTTTATTTCCCAGTACATTTAAAAGTTATACTTACACTATACTGTAGTCTATTAAGTGTGCAATAGCATTAGAACTGAAAAATACGTACATACCTTCATTAAAAATTACTTTATTGCTTAAGAAAAAGCTACAATCATCGGAGCCTTCAGCACATTGTAATCTTTTTTGCTGGTGAAATCTCTTGCTCTAGATGCCCCCGTTGGAAAACTGCAGCTTGCGAGCCACATGTGGCTCTTTGGCCCCTTGAGTGTGGCTCTTCCACAAAATACCACGTGCAGGTGCTACCTCAATAAGAAGTATACCTACCTATATCGTTTAAGTTTAAAAAAATTGACTCTCAAAAGGAATTTCGATCGTTGTACTGTTGATATTTGGCTCTGTAGTCTAATGAGTTTGCTGACCACTGCCCTAGACCATTTGCTTCTTCACCCCTCCCCTTCCCCCTTCTCTCTCTCTTTCTCTCCTGCAGCCATGTCTTGAATGGTTGGAGCAAGTTGGCCCTGGGTGCTGAGGATGGCTTCATGGCCTTGCCTCAGGGCCTAAAATAGTTCAGTTGCTAAGCAACAGAGCAATGTGCCAGATGGGCAGAGCATCACCCAGTAGGGGGTTTGCCAGGTGGATCCCAGTGGAGCGCAGGCAGGAGTCCGTCTCTCTGCCTCCACACCTCTCACTTAATAAAAGAAGAAAAATATAATTCTGAGGCATGCTACAATATGGACGAACCTTGAAGATACTATGCTAAGCGAAATAAGCCAGTCACAGAAAAACAAATACCACACAATGTCACTTACATGTGGTGCCTAAGGTATTGAAATACACAAAGAAAGGTGCTGTAGACTCCTTTCTAGCAGATTAGAACTCTGACTTCACAAAAAGGGGAGAAGAAATGAATCTGAATGGCTGAGACCAGACCTCCGTCAACACTTGCCTTGCAAAATTTCCAGTGATGGCATTATTCACGTATCCAAAAAGCAGCGCCATTCAAACAACTTATGTGAAAATGACCTGCTATGGAACACCATCTGATGACCCCAAAATGGTGTTAGTGAAGACAATGACGGTAGTGACAAAAATGCATGTAAAAGGATTAAATAAAATTGTTTTATGAAATGTAAGAGTGGAAAAAAGGAACATTCTAAATTAATGTATTCTCTACAACCTCAGATTTTTAAATAGATGCAACAAAAAAAAAACACAAAATAAGGATTAAAATTACACATGTGTTGTTTTTTTTTTCTAGTTCCTTCAAAGGTTATAACTTCAAGCAGGCCATTAAAGTAATTTTTCGAGGACTTTTCTCAAAGGGGGAAATTAGGACTCGCCTTGGATTGGGGGGTCACAGGACAGCTGGAGAAGCGTGTGGGGTGCGGACAGAGGTCTGGGTGGGGCTCCTCACTTGGCACTCTCCCCCTTTCCCCCTCCCCCTCCTGTCTGGTGGGGAGGGATCCCCAGGACTGAGGACAGCAAAGAAAGGGCTGGAGGCTGCGGAGGCAAAGCCGGAGGGCAGAGAGCACAAGCTTCCCTTCCTTCTCCCTGGGGAGCCTGAAGTTAGCCTGGCCTGGAAAAAGTGACGGTATGGAAAAGCAAAAATCCTTGCTGGCAAGGGTGACAACCCCTGTGGACCGGTTTTCCCTTGCGTTGGGCGGGGGCTGGTTCCTAGGGCAGAACGTGAGTGACCCGATGTGAGCGGCTTCGGGAGTGACCTGAGAGACCTTGAGGAGCCACTGCCACCTGTGTGCGTCTACAGAGGCCCAGAGGACAGCTCCTGACGGAGCTAGCCCGACACCCCCACTCACACCTTGCTCTACCACCTGACACGCTTGCCCAGGCTCAGGGGATCACAGTATTTTTAAATGCTGCTGCCTCTGTCAGGGCAGGCTGACATGGCCTGAAAGTTCCAAAGGACCACAGCCTGGGGTCTCTAATAAAATGCAAACACCAGTAGGAGCAGAGCCCTATAAGCTGACACTCGTTAAGGGCTTTGTGGTCCCTGCCCTGCATGGAGACTGCCCTTGGAAGCAACGACTCCAGCAACTGCCAGGGAGAACAAAGGGGAGCTGGACCAGAGACTTCTCAGCCTTCATAAAACACTGGGAGCCCGGCTGCCCCCAGGGGGAAGGCGGGGGTGGGGTGGGGTGGGGGGGTGGAGCATCAGTTCCTGGAGCTAATGCCAAGTCCACAGGGGGCCAGCACTTGCCTGACACATGTCTGGTCTCATCAGTAATGCCTGTCACTAATCTAAGCTTTTAGAAGGCTGCTCGTGTCCGTTTAAATGAACTCTGAACAGGGAGCTGTCTGGGTGCTTAAGACTAAGGCCCGAGTGGCATCACCACACTGCGCCCATCCACCCTCCGATCTTTCAGATAATGAGCGCTGTATTTTCACATCAATCATCCTTTTCATTCAGCCAAAAATTTCCAAAGAATATAATCCCAAATGAAAGCATCACTGGTAATGCGTCGTAATTACCCTGACGTTTTAGAAATTGTCAAAAATGTGGTTCCCCAGGGGCTGGGCAGGTGAGGCAGAGAGAAAGATGGGTAAGTAAACGCAGCCCTGAACCCATGGCTGACATATGCCACTTGGGTTTCAACACCATATTGCATTTAATCTTCACAATGTGATGAGAGAGGAGTAGGAAACCATCAGCATCCTTAATACAACAAATCCCAGGGGCTCAAACATTCCAGTTTAGGTGAGGAGACAACTGGCCTCACCGCTCTGGCTCTGCACCCTGGGTTTTACTTTCCCCTGAAAGTTCTCTGGCTTTAATTACCAGCACAGTAATAGCCAAGGTGACTGTTTCTTCCTTAAGACTCTGACACCTCCTTCTGATGACTAATGCACTTTCCCTTGGTTCCCCTAACAAGAGATGGAACAAGAATAGAAAGAATTAATTCTTGTACAATCAAAATGTTAAAGTTAATAATATTTCCAAGGTGTAGTCATCAAATCCAGAACAGAAGTTATTTTGATGCAAATTCCTAGACGTTGGCTTTTGGACATCATAAATGTGTGAATTGCAATATCCAAATCTTCCATCCACATCACCAAAAGTGTGAGAAAAAAATATGGAACGAGTCTTCCAGAGGTACATATAACCTATAATTCAATCACTTCATGGCCTTTTAGCTAAGATCAAGGATAGTGTAATTCAACTGATATCTTTCTCTCTCTCATGCACACAAATTAGTATTGAAAAGCTTCACAAAAGAAGTCCATGTTTCATCCGCTGTAACTTTGATAGACCGGGATAAGGTTATAGAAAATCTAACTTTGCATCCTACACACTATAATCTATTAAACCTCCAGCTAAGTACTTAATAATGCCTTACAGTTACACAGAACCTAGTTTTAAAAACCACTGGTATCTCCATGATGTCCTTTGACAATTATGGCATAGGAGACGGTGCAACTCGATTTGTGCTCATTTTAAAAGAGCAGATAGTACAGGCTTAGAAAATATAGGTCTCCTGCCTCGGACGCAGAGCTTAGTAGAGCCCAGGTAACCTGACTTCAAATCTGGTTCCCTCTCCATTAATACCCAAAAGACATAACCAATGAATGGGGAGAAAACCTACTTATTTACCAATGATATTGAATGCGTTCATATTGAATGGATTCCCCAACTCAAGGACAATGTGCATGTATCTTTTAATTCTTGTTTTAAAAAACTGTTTGAATAAAATAAGAACAAATAAAACTTGATAAACTCACAATATTTTTTTTAAAGAAAATTCTCAAGGGAACAAGGATAATTCTCAAGGGAACTATCTCTCCTGAGTCGAAGTGTGAGCCAATGCCCCTTTCCACTAACCTCTCTTTGGGGAAGCCACCTTGGCCCATTAAATCTACTGAATCCTTGAAAACTCAATAATAGATCATAGCACTGAGCATCACAACCTGGCTTGGGATAAAGTAGGGTTCCATGTATGAGACCAAAGGGCTATTGTGAGAGTTTTTTTTAATTACAGGTACCAACTTACACAAACCAGGACCTGCTCCCAAGAAATGGAGCCTTGGAATACATCAAACTAAAAATTGAAAACTTTCGCTATTCCCTTCAGTTTCAGCTGAAGAGACTCAAGACCTCCTTCAGTAGCCCGCGACAGTTTCAAAGTGCTCCATACACTGTGGGTGGTTACATTTTCCAGCTAGCTAGTGAGATACTGTTACCATCCCCCATGTCAAAGAAGACACAACTGAGGCACTAGGAGATTATCCTGTCCAAGATCCCAGTGAAAGATGGAGACTCATATCCACCTCTGACTGCAAAGCCTGTGTTTCCCCTACTTCCTTGTTACCTACCCTAAAATGTCTTCCCCAGCGACCCACCCCCAAGACCCCTCAGAAAAAACTAGTTCAAACACTGGTTTCCTTCTTCACACGTAGCACTAAGTCTTGGACGAGCAGGAATCTCCAGCCCTCTTGCCAGTTCCCCTGGGAAGAGCGGGGAAAGGGCGCCTCCTTTATCCTTGTCTTTCAAGACAACAGGGAACCTTCTTCCCGTGGTGCCGGTGCCAGAACAAAGCTGGGGACAGGGATCCTCCGGCTGCCTTGCTGGCTACAGGTTAAACCCTGGGAACCATGGTCCTTCGGGCATAAGCCGTTATTGAACCAGAAATGAGTTTTAATTTGTGAAAGTTACGCGCAAGAGAGTAAGAAAAGCAAGGTCCCGTTGGGAGACAGAGGCTTCCTTTCTGCCCTAAGACAAGAAGCGGCCCCAATCCCGGACCCCAGGTCCCCTGGCCGCAGCTACCCGCGATCCTTGCGCGGGATAAAGGGACTCACCCGTCGCGCAGCCGCTGCCCTGCGACGCCGGCCCGGACATGCTCTCCGCTCGCTTCAGCACCGGGGACAGCTCCGGACTCGCCAACTTCGCGCGCCCTTCCCGGCCCCCGGCAGTCGGCTGAGCCTCCCAGGCTGCGGGCAGGGCGGACGTCGGTCCCCGCCGCGGTCCGAGCCTCCGGGGCTTGGGGAGCGCGAATGGATCTCTGCGAGCCCCAGGAGCAGCCGGTGGTGCCTCAGCCTGCGGCGGCGACGAGCCCGACTGCACCACAGTGTTGCGGGACCGCGCCAGCGCCGAGGAGACCGAGCCCATCTCCGCGGACCCGGCTGGGCCCAGGTGAGCGGCCGCGGCTCCCCGTGGGACCCACACACCGTGCCTGCCAAATGCTTCCTTCCTCCGCACACCAGAGCGCCCCGAGTCTCTGCTCCGCCTCTGACCCCGCGGGGTGCAGCCCCTCCCTGGCGTAGCTGCCGGGAGAGCGGCGCGCCCACCCCGGCGGACCCAGGACAGCACAGTCGGTGCTCACGCCTGTCTGACAGCCTGGGCTGGCCGGGGACTGTTGGGTAGATCTGTGCGCACAGGTTGTCCGGAACTTCACTGGGGTGTGGAGAGAGGAAGGGACGTGGCATTAAGTAAGGAACACTTTTTTTCTCTAGTTTGTGCACTTGATTCACCTGGGGCCCCGTGTCCGCTCGTCTTTCCAGCTCCTGACACAGCTGGGAAGCCTCTGTCCCCAGAGAGAATGGAGAGCTTAGCAAGCAAGGGCGGTGGGGTGGCGGTGGGGGGAGGAGCCTGCAATTGTTTCCGTCTCAATTACTCTCTTTGGATAGAGCCAATATCACTACTCTTTCAGGCCGTGCGTCCCGCAGAGCCCTGCTCGCCACTGCCCGCAAGGGAGGTTTGGCAATCCCCTCCCCTGGGAGCCTCCTCCCACGCCCCTTACCCTGGGCGCCTCCCCTTTGTAGGGACCAAGTCTGCCCGCCCTTCCTGTGCGGGTTGAGGCCAGAGAGGGGGGCAAAGGTGCGAGAGGAGCCAGCCTGGCTGGTTCTCCTCAGGAAAGCCGGGCGTCAGGCGCCACTAGGTCCCGGAGCTCCCCTGGCAGGAAGCCGGAGCAGCCAGGGTTCCTATTCTTAGGCCTACCCTTGCCACCCCATCCCTTCTCTGACTGCCCGGGAAAGGTGGTGACGCCGCGTATGCGGCCAGAAGTAGGGCCGCGTGTGGGGCCAGAAGCAGGCGCGCAGCCTGGGATTGCGTCCCAGCTACAGTCCCTTACCCAGACACGTCTTGCCCAATGTCACACAGCCCGCTAGTTAGTACTGAGACTGGGTCTTGTGGCTGGGACTTCTCTCTACAGGTCCAATGTCCTAGCCACACTGCTCCCCATTCCAAAGGTTTTCAGGCATTGAGTTATGAAGCGAGACAATTGTGCAAGACACAGCAAATCTAAGTAAGGTTAGGAGATGTGACAGGGATTTCTCAGCTGGCCTGGGACCCAACCTCCCCTCCTCCTGGCCCTGTTCACTCAGTGCCCAACACGTTGGTATTTAAAGTAGAGACAAGTCAGGCCTGACCTGTGGTGGCGCAGTGGATAAAGCGTCGACCTGGGAACACTGAGGTCGCCAGTTCAAAATCCTGCACTGGTCTGGTCAAGGCACATATGGGAGTTGAGCTTCCAGCTCCTCCCCCCTTTCTCTCTTTCTCTCTCTCTCTCTCTCACTCTGTGTCTCCTCTCTAAAATGAATAAAATTAAAAAAAAAAAAAGTAGAGATAGGTCAGAGGGTTAACTGGGAGAAGACAGTTGTGACCCAACACAGCCCACGGTCCTTGACATTGTTTCCTGCGGTGTGGGCAGAAGCTGACATCCCGGCCCCTGGGCTAATGTTACACAAAGGACTCTCCACCATGTAGAACACGCGTAATAACCCCCACACCACGCAGTCGCCACAGGGAGTGTCCTCACGCACCCATCTTTCAGGGCAGGCAAAAGGAATGAATGAACGGGGTCTGTGTGGCTGTATTAATTTTTTAATAACTAGAATCATTTTTTATCCTTTCTGTGCTCACCCGATGGATATGTAGGTTAAAAAGAAATCCTCACTCACGGCAAACCTTTTAGGAAAGGAGCCCCCTCAGCAGCTCCTGTTCTGGCACCTTGACTTGGTTTTCCAGCAGACCTGACAGTGACATCGTCAGCAATAACACAAAGGTGGGCGTGGAAGGGGAGACGTTCTGGACCCACCCTAAGTGGCATATTCCACTTGGCTGTACCTACTGGGAAGATACATAAACTAATACTCCTGAATGGTAAAGAGTTGCTACCTTAAGCCCCCAGCGTGCCCTCACCACACAGGAGACACACACGCTCCTGCCAGACGGAGGCTCCAACTAAGAGCCTGGCCGCAGACACGATGATACTGCTGCTGACAATACCCTCCCCGCTCTCCTGCTGCCGGGAAGAGATGGGCCTGCAAAGCTGAAGTCCTCCCTGTCTCCTTCTCCACTTGCACATTGTTAAATGGGGCTGTGTCCGGTCAGCTGCAGCTGGGTTAGGGGAAGCTGTTAGAGACATCCCAGCTGTGGGTGGTCTCCTGCCCTCGCCTATCCCTGTCCAGGGCTCTGACCTCACTCATCAAGGGCAGGAGAGCTCCCTCCATACCACCGCCCGTGGGTGCTCAGCGGTGTCTGCGCTGAAGGCCATTGGAAAGATGGTGACTGACCCATCAGCATCCTGTGAAGATGTCACCAATGGAGTGACTTTGGATGCTGAAGGTTTTACCATTGACTATGTTGAATTTTCCCTGAGCTCTATGCAAATGAAAAACTGTGGTGCTCACACACTTCACATCCCAGAAAACAACTTACTACCAAAACCAAAAATAAAACAAAACAGAAAAAACACACCCTTTCCCAAAGGACTTAGATAAGACCCACGGTGCCTCTGACCTGACTATGACCTAGACATTGACCCTCCAAAGTCCCATGCTGTTCCTTGTAAATGAGCTGAACTATTTTATCCTCACTGATTAATTGGACAGAATGTTTGTTAACCGAACTTTGGTAAAGCTTTTCTCCTTCCTTCTGGCCTCTGAACTTGGCCCACTCAGCCTGAGCCGGCAGACAGCGCCCGCTGAGAAAAGGGTGACTTCGGGGTAAAATGGTCTCTGATCTCCTGTTCAGTCATGCCACCCTTTCATCTCAGTCCCTCCTGGCCCTGTTCGCCCCCTCCAAATGGAAAGCCACTCTCCCCTAACATTCTCCTTAGGACTTGTGTTCTCCCAACTGCAGGACTCCCTCTGTCCCTTTGCAATGATCCTGCTGAATCAAGTCATTCCTTACCAAGTCTGGATTCGTTCTATTTGGCACTATCTTTAAGAGTCTCCGTGTAGAACATAAGTATGCCTGGCAGGACGCTCTAAGCTTTGGTTAGTTAGTATTTAGAGATTAATTTATCCCTGTTTGAATAAAGGCGGGGGAGGGGGTGGCAGGCAAGAGTACTTTGAGAGCTTATATGGCACGAGACACAGCCCTGGGTATTATATATACTTTCTCTTATGTAATCCTTCTAACAATCTTACAATGTACATATTAATCTTGTTTTACAGATGAGAACATGGAGGCTCAGAGATGTGAAATGATTTCCTTAAGACCCCACAGAGACCAGACTGGAACCCGGGTCATTAACTTGGAACCAGGTTCTATACAGATGATCGCCCCCAAAGGAAGCTTAAAGATCCCAGAATCCAGCCTCTTCCTTTGTCATGCTGGAGAAACTAGACTCAACCAGCATGTTACTGGCTGCAGAGCCAGGAGTGGGGTCCGACCCTTTCACCCCCGGTCACCATCTCCAGCCCCACCACAATAATCACAGTCACAGTTTTCACCAGCCTCGCTGCTCTGTCTTGTCGCCGGCCTATTCTAGCTGCTCCGTGCTGAAGAGGTCTTCACAATTCCCAAGAAAGTGCAGAGGGCTCTAGAGAAGGCTCTGAACTCATGTCATCAGATGATTTCAAGTCAAATCACAACACACAGGAGCAGAGAAACAATTTAGCTGGGCTCCTATAACATCAGTTGGGTGTCAACAGCTTTTTATGGTCAACTAAGCACAGAATTAGACACGGCTCCTGCCCAGTGGGGAGTAGGGAAGGGAATATAACATAATGCCGGGCCCCTGAGCCACATCCGAGCCATTGGCAAATAAATGGGAAAATGCGCGTCACTCAACCTGGGAAGGTCAAGGATGACCTGCTCGGAGCCCTGGTGTCACTGCTAAGCTTCTGGGTATGGTACAGGAATAAATTACTGCTCTTAAAAATGATGACACACAGGATGTGTTTCCTGCTACATGTTCCATCGTTCCATTTGTCTTTGCAGCATCCTGATAAATTAGAGAAGTGAAAGGTGTTATTCCCCCTCCTTCTATATGCTAACAAAACAAAGGCTAAAACAGGCTGCCCAAACGTTAGTGGTGGGTTAGAAGAGATCAAACCCAGTTCAAGTTCTCAGGTCTTAGTTTCCGACCACTCTTCTGTCTACTTTAAAAATCAAAGGAAAAAATGAAGTTGGATCTATGGGCCATCTATCTATTCCAATGTGCCGTATAATGAAAAACGTCCTTCGACAGGACAGTGACACACACACAAAATAGCAAAACTAAAGCTTCTAGCCCCTAATTCATGCCTTAGTAATAGAGAGTTCGTTATTCTTTATAATACATTCTTTTTCAGATGATTAAAGTGATACACATTTTAGGGTATCACTAACTTGGAAACAACATAAAAACATAAAGAATAAAATTTAAAGCACTCAATCCCAGTGTCCCCAAATGTACTTAAAAAGATGAACAAATAAAGGAAATATGCTATACACATACAATGGGATATTATTATTCAGCCTTAAAAGGAAGGAAATTCTGATGCATGCTACAATATGGAAGAACCTTGAAGACATCATGCTAAGTGAAACAAGTCAGTCACAAAAGGATCAGTCCTGTGTGACCTCACTTATATGAGAGACCCAGTCAAGCTCAACCAAACAGAATGGACAGGGGTCCCCCAGGGACTGGGGGCGGGGGAGATACAAGGAATTGTTCCATGGGTACAGAGTTTTGAATAGTGGGAAGTTCTGTTGATTGGTTGCACAACAATGTGAATATATTAAACACCACTGAACTGCTCTCTTAGAAATGACTAAGATAGTAAATTTTATGCCAAGTGTTATTTTACCACAATTTTTAAACCCAATTATTGAAAAGAAAGAAACAAAGACTTGTTAAAGCAAGACCGAATTAGCCCGTGTCTTCTTCTGGGTGATAAAACCCGTAACTGTGTGCAGCCAGCCTCGGTGCGCCCACCTGCCTTCCCTTTTCCAAGCCTCCTCAGCTCCGCCCCACGGGACAGGCTGTTTAGATCCTCTGTTCTCCAGAGCACACTCAGGCCTTTGTCCCTCTCAGACGCGCATCCCCCAAACCGTAGGGGTCCCCACCAGACTGCAACCAGGGGAGCGGTGGGCAGCCGCAGCTCGGCCTGCCCGGGTGGACCCCTGAACCCGTCCCCAAGACCCCTTTCCTCTGACTTCCCAGTGAGCCAAGCAGCCCCACCCTGTCTCTCTCCTGTTGCTTCTGCTGTTCTAGGCCCTTCCTTGTTTCACTGTCAGCAGCTTTATTAACAGTTTTCCCTCCAAAAGTGAATTCCCAGACCAAAGACCATGATCCAGATGTGGTCTAATTGGGACAGAATACTTTGTAACTGTTCCTCCCTATAATATAGCAGACCCAGGACCCCAGCAATGCGTTCTGAGCATGTCAATTAAAATCCCAGGCCTGTTTTGGGGAAGATGCTTCCCCCACTTGGTACATGAGCTGTTGAACCTAAATGCAGAATTTTTAATATCCCTATTCTACTTAATTTCAGGTTGTGTCTCAGCTGTGTTAATTAAATGAAATTAAATCACTTCCAAGAATCAAAGAAAAAAAAATCACTAGATTTCATGGTCTAAAAAAAAAAAGACCAATTCTGAAAGGCACAAATCCCCCCTCCCAGCTCCTTCCACTTTTCTTCTCTGGATCAATTTTAACACGTGAGCTTTTGTTAGATCAAGATGGAGAAAAATACCCAGGACAGGGTAAACCAGGTTAGTGTGCCTGCACTGGATTGGTAGGCGCTGCCTGCCGCACTGTATCCAGCAGGGATGGGGGCACACCCAGGCAGAGTGGGGGAAGACCACGGTGATAGATTGATGATGTCTGTCAGAGACAGGGGTGAGCAGAGAGGGATGAGTATGCCAGACTTGCCAGCAGGGCCCCGTGGGTTTTACTGCAGCTCAATTCCTGCCAAAGGTTCCAATTGCTCTTACTTGTCCTTACCCTGTAGAAGGAAATAAAGCCAGAAAAGGAAACCCAATGTTGGTAATTCCCTCAGACCTTAAAGGACGTCAGCATGCACTGGGCCAGTTATTCTCTTCCCTCTCCGCCCACCCAGTTCTGAGCCAGAGTCTCAACCAGAAACAGAGAACATAATGCTAAAGGACACCGAAGGATAGAGAAGACATTAGCACGTCATTCTTAGTTATATATAATATTATATAAAACATATGTATTTGGAAGTATTCTTTTAATTTTATAGGACATGGCTTATGTGACTGTGTGTATAAATCAATCCCCACTAAGATAGAAAGACATATACCTCATACCATATGCCATATATAAAGACATAACATACATGGGGAAAGTAGTGATTAATCTCAGTATCTTCTCTATTCCCAGCTGTTATATTAAAAGAAATTCAGTGTGTTTTTATGTTATAAGGCAAACAAGGATGCAAAACCAAATCTGCCTGTCACCTGTTATGTGGCATGTGAGCTAAGAATGTTCTTTTATGGTTTTTAAGTGGTTGGGAAAAAATTAAAAGATTATTTCATGGGATGTGCAAGTATATAAAATTCCAACTTCAGTTTCCATAAATAGTTTTATTGGAAAAAAGCAATACTCCTTCATTACATATTATCTGTAGTTGCTTCTGTGCTGTAACGGCAGAGTTGATTCATTTCAACAAAGACTGCATGGCCCACAAAGCCAAAAATATCCCCTATCTGCCATTCATAGAAAAAATTACAGTAAGAGTTCTAAGAAATGATGACCCTTATCGTGTCCAAAACATAGTTTCTTTCCCAGATTCAGCTTTGCAACCTCCGTTTTGGATACAAAAGACAATAAGATTGGCCCTGGCCAGTTGGCTCAGTGGTAGAACATGGGCCAGGTGTGTGGATGTCCTGCGTTCGATTCCCAATCAGGGCACACAGGAAAAGTGCCCATCTGCTTCTTCCCCTCCCCATCTTGCTTCTCTCTCTCTCCCTCTCCTGAAGCCATGGCTCTATTGTAACTAGTTGGCTCCAGGCGCTGAGGATGGCTCCATGCCCTCCACCTCAGGCACTAAGAGCGCAGCTGCTGAGCAATGAGCAACACCCTAGAAGGGCAGAGCATTAGCTCCAGATGTGGGGGTGGGTGGGCGGGTTGCCGGGTGGATCCTTGGTCGGGGTGCATGCTGGTGTCTGTCTCTGCCTCCCCTCCTCTCAGTGAATTAAAAAAAAAAAACAGTAAGATTTCCAGAGACTTGGGGTTTGTTCTCATCCATATACTTTTATTTAAGTAGATCTTAATATAAAGTATTTTAATAAATTATAGATCAGTCTGGATTTTTAATAAAGGAACAAAATACAAAAGGTTATCATAATAAAAATGATTAATATTTTCACATTTTTAATTTTATAATTTTTTAAATTCCAAATTTTAGAAATCATTCAGTAAAAAGTATTACAACAGCCATCTCCTTCCTTCCTTCCTTCCCTCCCTCCCTCCCTCCCTTCCTTCCTCCTTCTTTCTTCCCTCCCTCCCTCCTTCCTTCCTTCCTTCCCTCCCTCCCTCCCTCCCTTCCTTCCTCCTTCTTTCTTCCCTCCCTCCCTCCTCCCTGCCTCCCTCCCTTCCTTCCTCCTTCTTTCTTTCCTCCCTCCTTCCTTCCTGCCTCCCTCTCTTCCTTCCTTCCTTCCTTCCTTCCTTCCTTCCTTCCTTTCAATAGGAAAGAGCAAATAGCCCAACATCTGGCAAATACTGGGCATGCAATAAATGTTACATTTAATTAAAATAGTTTAACTCTTGGCCTGACCTGTGGTGGCGCAGTGGATAAAGCGTCGACCTGGGAACACTGAGGTCGCCAGGTCAAAACCCTGCACTGGTCTGGTCAAGGCACATATGGGAGTTGATGCTTCTAGCTCCTCCCCGCTTTCTCTCTCTCTCTCTCTCTCTCTCTCTCTCTGTGTGTGTGTCTCCTCTCTAAAATAAATAAATAAAAAGAAATTTTAAAATAGTTTAACTCTTCCTGTTGCAATTCATTAAACAAAGCAGTTACTCTGCAAGTGTGGAAATAAATGAAGACCACCCAAATGAGACAGCAAAGGCTATTTACCCAGGGCGTGATACACAGCAGGGGGTCAGCCAGCGCCTGGCAGGCGGAGGGGCGGGAAAGTTTTATAGAATGAGAAGAAAAGGCTCCCAGTGTGCTCTGATTGGAGGCTGTGGGCCTGGGGAAGCCGGAGAGGGGCTCCCAGAAGTGGGGTTTCCTATGTGATTGGTTAGGGCGGCATATTTGGCTCTCTCCAATTGGTCTCAAGTTGTAAATAGTGGGCAAAAATTAGGGAAACTTCTGTCATTGATCACGTCTTGGCCATCCGGGGCCCACTGCTCTAGAAGTTGTTTGGCTCTCTGGACGGGTTGCTGCAGCTAGCTGGTCCCAAGTTGTCTGTCTGTATATCCGTCTCTCAAATGCAAAAAGCTAAAATTCACCTCAATTCCACAAAGTTGTACAGCCACTAGCTACGAGCCAGGAACTGCCTCACAGGCTAGGAATAAAGAGATGCATATGACATCGCCACCACCCCACACTGTGGGTGAGGTGGGCACATAGAGATGGGGGGGCAGCCTATCCCTTATCTCTTGTAGAGACGGCATTCTTCTTCTCTAGAGAGAGCTGTAGACCCATAATCCTCCAAAAGAGCTGCCACTGTTCAAAGGGGAGGCTAAGCCCTTAGATCTAGAAATGTTTTCTATCTTTCCTACTGACGGTTAAGACAATGTTCTCAAAGCCCACCCAGCACCGTGATAAATCCATGACATTTCTTTACCTAACATTTTTTTTTTAATTTAAGTCCTGACAATAGGACTTTCTTTCATTCACTGATACTCCCACTCTTACAAACCGGAAGAATGAAAATCTATAAAAATTAGACTACACTAAGGCGCGACAGCTTCCCACGACCCGTGTGTTGATTTCTTAGAAACGTATTTCTGAATATGGAATGGCACTAGCCAGTCAATAGTTGTTACACCCCAGGCAATGTGGACCCCTCCGGCCCAATCCGACTAGCCAGACCCCTGGCCACCTGGCCCTGGCTCTCACTCCCCATCACACTTCAGCTTGCTCCACTCATCTGTCCTTCTTGGATCTTACAAGTTCCGCTGGAACCACTGAGGCGTAGCAATAGCATCCATCGCTTCTGACTCATTCTATGGACCAAAGCAAGTCACGCGGCCAAACCCGAGTCAAGAGGGCAGGGAGGTGGGGACACAGCAAGCAGTGAGACTCAGGGCCAGTGGCGCAGTCTGCCTCACAGCTGCAGGCTGGTGTACAGACAGGAACACTGACGCTCACGCAACCCGTCCTGCAGCTCTCCGATCGCGTCTCCCCGGGCTCGTTAATAAAGCACAGCATAGCACAGCCACAAACTGAGTAGTTCCGGGATAAACAGATGTAGGTTTATTACCTAGTTTTCACCGTTTACATTATTGAAACCTTAGGCAAGTGACCTAGCCTTTCTCTGACCCTCATTGGTTTCCTCTGCAAAATAGAGATAATACTATCTTCTGTATCTTCTTTAGATGTAAAACATTACATGCCTTGATTGGTTAGGGCTCAGGTGGAGGCAGATGGCACCCTGTAACTAGACAATTTGACGGGAGTTTCATGAAGAGGCTCACCTAGAGAGGTGTGGGCTGTGTTTAGGGAAAACACACAGGGATAGAGCGATGTCCCTGGGTTAGCAAGGGATGTGCAGGCAGCGAGCCATGAGAGAATAATACCTTAACTTTCCTGTCCCCTCTCTCCACCCATTGACCCTTCCATTGGTCAAACCCAGTAGGAAGCCAAAGACAGGACAGCCTCCCAGGCAGGGCCGCCAG
Source organism: Rhynchonycteris naso (assembly GCA_037038555.1). Taxonomy (NCBI): domain Eukaryota; kingdom Metazoa; phylum Chordata; class Mammalia; order Chiroptera; family Emballonuridae; genus Rhynchonycteris; species Rhynchonycteris naso. Next base: position 142,338,737 of record CM073002.1, read on the forward strand.
ACTTAGTAGATAAAAATGCTGGAGCCCAGATACATCTAAAGCTAACATAAACAGCCAATGCTATTTTAGTATAAGTATGTCCCAACATCAGATGAGACACGTCCTAATGAAGTATATGTTTGCTGACATCCAAATTTAACTAGGCTTCCTGTATCTCCTCTGGCAACTGATGTCCCAGCGCGCAGAGCAGGGAGAAGAAGGGAGGACTGCGGGTCTGGGGGGGCATAGGGAGAGACTCCAGCGGGGCCCATGTCCCTTTGTAAGTGACCCTGTCCCACCCTTTTCCTTTCCTCATTATAGGTTCTGGGAGTCTCGGGCCAGCCTTCATTTCTCTTAGTGCCAGCTAATGGAAAATAGCCATGACCCAGGAAACAGATGCCCTCCCACCAGCTGATGGAAGAAATCTCCACAAGACCCTCCCCAGCCCCAACTGTAGGAAAGCAATGAAGTGTTTATGTCATAAAGTCGTCCTTGCAAATGATTTTTCTAACAAAGGAGTCTTCTTAAACAGCCAAACTGTGAAAGTAAGCTTTTATGTCTTAAAGTGTGTAATTCTTCTTGGTCTTCTTTCTTCATATTGTATTGCCCTGGTAATACTTTTGTTTTCTGGAAGGTATAAATATTTGTAAATTTTCTCTCTCTTTTTTTTTACTCATAGGAAGAAAGCTGTATTTTAAGGATATGGCTCACACCAGGTGGGGGCTGGGAAGTTCAAAATCTGCCGGGTTGGTCAGCACACTGGAGCCCCAGGGAAGAGATGACATTGCAGGCTTGGGTCCAAAAGGAATCTGGAGACAGAGTTCTTTCTTCCTTTGGAGACCTCTGACTCTTCTCTTGTGGCATTCAACTAATTAAGGAGGCCCACCCACATTATGAAGAATGTGCTTCACTCAAGGTCTAATTATACTGATCCATTCCAGGTCATTTCCTGAGGTTTCTAATCAATACTCCCTCCTACACTTTCTAATTGTATATATTTGTCAGGTTCAACTAGGCTATGCTTCAGCAAAAAAGACAGTTTTTATTGGCTTAACGCAACAAACATTTATTTCTTGCTCATGTAAAGATAAATACAAATCAGGCAACTTTCCTCTCCTCCATAGGGTGACTCAAGGATCCAGGCAGTGTGCATCTTAAGACTCTTCTGTTTCATCTTGTGGCCTTTACAGCCATCCCCAGCCCTGGGTGGTGGTGAAAGTCCTCTCTTGAGACAGAGACCCCTAATTCAGCCACGGGTACCACAGCAGCCTATCCCGGCCTGTAAATTTTCTATAATCCAGGAAAAGGTTAATGACATTTTCTTCTTTTTCTCCCACATGCACAAGCTAAAATAAAACCTATGACTCTAGCTAGTTTTTAAAAAATTTAAACAGAGTTTGAAGGTCTATATTAAGGTTAGAATTAATAATAGTATCTACCTCGTTGTGGAGAGTAAATGGGTTAATGCCTGGGAAGTAGTTAACAATTCCGCATAATAAACTCACTTATCAGAGACTGGCTACCAACACCTCCAACTAAGATTTGTATACTTGTGCACTGGAACAGAAACGCAGCAAGGGGAACAAACAAAACCAGGAGGGTCATGACACATGTCTGGGGGGTGGGGGAGTGGCCCAGTGACCAGCCCTGGGAGAGAGCAGCTGGACAGAGGAGCCTATTGCCCTGGGCCTGTTTGACTGGGGCCCAGCAGAAAGGCAGAAATGGTGACCCGGAGGCTATAAGAAGGCGACATTCCCCAGGACAAGGAGGCAGGGCTCTTTTCAGTGTGTGTAAAATAATTTATAAATGATTACAAGTTATGTGATAAACTAAAACTACTTTTTAACACTTCTCTGCCTTTGCATCGGCTAGCTCATATCACTATTTTGTTATCTTTGGAATATTTTAAGGAATGTTAAACAACTCATCTAAAGATACGTCCTACGTAATGTTTTCTTATAAACAATAATTATCAAAGGTGGTCTTCCTGCAGCACTTCCTATGTGCCGGGGGAAGTTAGATGTAGCATAGCTTATTGTTTAGAGTAGGTTTTCAGGTGAGAGATATCCTGGCTTCAAAGCCCAGCTCCGCAAACTGACTAGCCGTGCGATACCAGGGGATTGTTTCCCCTCTCTATCCTACAGGTTCCCCTTCTGGGGAATGGGGGTAAAAAGATTGCCTTTGAAATCTGCATTTAAAACACTGGCCCTTAACACTGGACTCATCTCAAGTCCTCAGCACAACACAGCGAGTCCAGTGCAGGATTAATCCCATTTTACAGACAAGGAAACAGGTTCAGGGAGCTTAAGCTACCTGTCCAAGTTTATACAGAGTCAAATCTAGGTCTTTCTGACTCAGACCCACGCATGTTCTTAACCAGCGTGTTATGCCAAACTCCCACCATTTATCAAACCTGTGGCATTTGACAATGACAGGGTTGTTTTGGATCCGTGTGCATTTATTCTACTTTTTAACTTTTTTTTTTTTTGTATTTTTCCGAAGTTAGAAGAAGGGAGGCAGACAGACTCCCGCATGCGCCTGACCAGGATCCACCCAGCATGCCCACCAGGGGCGATGCTCTGCCCATCTGGGGCATTGCTCCGTTGCCCGGGAGCCATTCTAGCACCTGAGGTGGAGGCCATGGAGCCATCCTCACTCAACTTTGGAGCAAAGTCTGGGCCAACTTTGCTCTAATGGATCCTTGGCTGTGGGAGGGGAAGCGAGAGATAGCGAGAGAAAGGAGAGGGGGAAAGGTAGAGAAGCAGATGGGCGCTTCTCCTGTGTGCCCTGACTGGAAATCAAACCCAAGACTTCCACACACTGGGCCGATGTTCTACTGCTTAGCCAACTAGCCAGGGCTCGACTTTTTTTTTTTTTTTTAAACTTCTTTTTTTATTTTATTCATTTTAGAGAGGAGACACACACACACACAGAGAGAGAGAGAGAGAGAGAGAGAGAGAGAGAGAGAGAGAGAGAGAGAGAAGGGGGGAGGAGCTGGAAGCATCAACTCCCATATGTGCCTTGACCAGACCAGTGCAGGGTTTTGAACTGGCGACCTCAGTGTTCCCAGGTCGACGCTTTATCCACTGCACCACCACAGGTCAGGCATGGGCTCGACTTTTTTAACTTTTAAAGAACTCTTTTGTGCTTGACCAGGTGGTGGCGCAGTGGATAGAGCATTGGACTGGGATGCGGAAGACCCAGGTTCGAGACCCCGAGCTCGCAGGCTTGAGCGCGGGCCCATCTGGCTTGAGTAAAAAGCTCGTCAGCTTGAACCCAAGGTCGCTGGTTCTAGCAAGGGGTGGCTCGGTCTGCTGAAGGCCTGTGGTCAAGGCACATGTGAGAAAGCAATCAATGAACAGCTATGGTGTCGCAACGGCAACGAGAAACTAATGATTGATGCTTCTCACCTCTCTCCGCTCCTGTCTGTCTATCCCTCTCTCTGACTCTCTCTCTCTCTGTCCCTGAAAAAAAAAAAAAAGAACTCTTTTGCCAGTTTGTCTAAAGGGCCATTTATTAGAAATGGAACCAGGGTCACGACAGATTATCATGCTATGGCCTGAAAACCACAGACCCGGTCACCAGCTCTGGGTTATGAGAAGGAGACTCTGTGTCCCAGCAACCAACAGGGAGCCCAATGACAGCCTAGTCTGAACAGGAAGTCAAAGCAGGAGAAGCAGCGTTTCCGCTCCCTCGGTCTCCGCGGTAACAATTAAGTATGTGTCTCAGTATGGAGCACTGTGGAAAGTGAGACGCAGAACTGTGAAGCGACTTGTCCTTTAAGTAAACGCTGTAGTCTTCCTGGTGAGAGTTCACTTTGCAGGATGTGTTTCTGGTAAGGACCTGGGAGGTGAGCCCTCTCTGCTCTGCCCTTCTCCGATTGACGTTACTGAGAGCAAGGCCCCCGAAAAGAGATCCTAGAAGAGAATCTAGACACCAGGCCTTCGGAGCTCTTTCCTCCTCAGACCCCAGCAAGATTCCAGGATGGAGACAAATGGGAAACGTGACCAGCTCCTTCTCATCTCCGAGGAGACAGAGCAGCAAAGGACCACAGCTTTCAGGAGAACTAATGCCGGGCCTCCTATGGCTAACCTGCCACCAGCTGTCCTCTCCTAAACCCGCCACCTCCCCCACCCCCACAAGACAAACCGACTACTTAGGACAGATGAGTTCAGGCTTCTTTTCCATCCTAAAGAGGGAAAAACAACCTCACTTGCTCTCCCCTGGACAGCAGCCTGATTTGTCTCCACTTAGCCACAAAGCTCAGGACAAGTGCGTTTGAAATTAATGGTGCTCTCCTAAGAGTAAATGCTTCTGCTCTAATCGTATGCTATTTCTTGCTGCCCACGGGGCTCAGCATGAAGACTGCCTAAAGGAATCAGCAAATCGCCCGAAATGCACTGCTCTCAAGCCTCCAGGTTGCTTAATAAATGATGATGAATCACCCTGAGCCAGGGAGTCACCTCTCATCACTTCTCACACGTGAATGCTTCGTAAGAGGCAAATCAGAATGTGGGTTTGCGAATGGTAGGAGCTCAGATATTTTTAAAACTTCCCAGCTGGTTTTTTGTTTTGTTTTGTTTTGTTTTGAATTGAAGTGAAGTGAAATTCACACAACGACCATCCATATTAAGTGTGCCACTCCAGGGTATTTAGTATAGTCACAATGTCATGTCATGCAACCAGCAGCTGTACCCAGATAAATGTTCATTGTATATTATTATACGTAAAGCGATACACAAGTGCTTTGATAGGAAGTTACCTCTGACAACCTCAGAAAAATATAAACTATGAATTCCCACAAGGGGGTTATATTTATTCCATAAGGAAATCACATGACTGTGGCCTCAAAGTACTTTAAGAGCAAAGGTAAAAGTCACCTGTTACAACAAGGCGACATAATGCACATATGCCATTCAAGGCAAGTTCAATTAAAAACAAAAACAAACAGTCCTCCATCCCTATCCATTGTCTCCGAATGCCATAAAGATACATGCCAACATTTCAAACAGAGACCTGATGCTTTCATAACACTGGGGAACAATTTCTTTTTCATTTTTTATTGCATGAGGTTTTAGAACTTTTCCTATATATTTCTGCATCGCTGATTTCAAATTTGAAGTCTGTTTTTTTGGTGCATGCTCTAGTTTTTATGCAAGTTTAATTTCTTTTTGTTACAGTTAATGGCATGCATTGGTTTTTAAATTGGAGTTAAAGGGTAACGACTCTTGGATTGAACATAACCACAAGGCAATTAATGTTTTACACACATCACTTTTGCATAATTGTAGTTGTTTTTAAATGTAAAAAATTATTATCTGATCAAAACATCCTCTTATTTTGTTTTAAGATTGAATCATGGCTTCTTCGAGTAGACGTAAATGTAAGAATAGTCCTGACACCTTCTGTTCTATATATGTGGCTGTTACACACTTCAACATCAAAGGCGCAATATTTCATCATTTGTGACATGTGCATATATTGCCTATTTTCAAGTTCCCCTTGGCAATCAAGACAAGAAGTGGGCTCCTCATATTGTGTGTCATGATTGTGAGGAAATGCTTCATGACTGGACAAAAGGAAAATGCAAAGGAATGTCTTTTGGTATTCCCATGGTTTGGCATGAACCTAAGGACCACAACAGTGACTGTTATTTCTGTCTGATCCATACAAAGGGCATCGGCAAGAAAAAACGGCATGTGATCGCATATCCTAATATTCCTTCAGCAATACGACCTATCCCACACTCTGAGACACTCCCGGTTCCAGATTTCAATGGTTTTATTTCTTCTAAGGATGAAGAAAGTGAACATGGTGATCAAGTGTATTTTGATAAGATGCATGATGAAATGGTTGTAGAATCTGAAGGGTCTTCTTCTGATGCCAAGCAGTCATTAAGCCCTCAGCAGTTTAGCCAACCCGAATTGAATGACTTAATAAGAGATTTGGGCCTAACAAAGAAAGCAGCTGAGTTATTAGCCTCCAGGCTTCAAGAAAAGAATGTACTTCACCCGTCGGCTAAAGTATCCCATTTCAGGAAGCGTGAACAAATTATTGTGGACTTTTTTTCCGAAGACAAACACTTTGTTTACTGTCATGATATCAGTAGTCTTCTCAGCCAGCTAGGTGTTACCACGTACAGTCCAACAGAATGGCGGCTATTTCTTGACAGCTCTAAACGGAGTCTGAAATGTGTTCTCCTACACAACAGTAATGTTTATGCAGCGGCTCCAATTGGTTATTCAACTCATTCATCTGTGAGAAGATTATAATGACATAAAAATTGTCCTTGACTTTCTGAAGTATGAGGAGCATAACTGGATCATTTGTGTGGATCTTAAAATGGTAAATTTCCTGTTAGGACAACAGAGAGGTTTCATGAAGTATCCTTGCTTTCTGTGTTTGTGGGACAGCCGAGCTCGGGAGAAACACTAGACACTGAATGAGTGACCCAAACATGAAGCTCTGGAAGTAGGGATGGAAAATATTGTGAATGAACCTGTAGTTAATTGAGACAGGATCATTTTTCCACCACTTCACATCAAACTTGGCTTAATGAAGCAGTTTGTTCAGGCTTTGAATAGAGAAAGTGAGTGCTTTCAACATATTATTTCTGTTTTCCCTGCCTTGTCTTTCAAGAAGATAAAAGCAGGTGTATTCGATGGACCTCAAATTTGAACACTCATACGTGATGAAGAATTTGCCAGGAAGATGAATAAGGAGGAGAAAGCAGCTTGGCAGTCTTTTGTAGCAGTTACAAAGGACTTCCTTGGCAACAAAAAGGCAGAAAACTATGAACTTCTGGTTCAAAAAATGCTGTTGGCTTTCCATGACATTGGATGTAACATGAGTGTTAAGATTCACTTTCTGAACAGTCACCTTGATAAGTTTCCCAAAAATCTTGGAGCTGTTAGTGATGAGCAGGGAGAATGCTTTCATCAAGATCTGAAGACGATGGAAGAGCGTTATCAGGGGCGATGGGACAGAAATATGATGGCAGACTACTCCTGGAGCATCAAACGAGATTGTCCTCAACAAGTACACAAATGCAAGAGCTACAAATGCAAATTTTTGCCTGAATAGAATTTAAATAAGTTTTGTGCAAATTTTATGATTAAAATAAGGGTTTTAATATGTTCTATTTCAAAATTGTAGACAAATTCTGATGCAATCATATCTTTTAGTGTATTAGTGTATTTACTGTATTATATAAATTATTATATTTTCACAAAGATGATGCCCAAGAAGACATTCTACTTCATTACGTTAAACTAAATGCTGAAAATTTTACAATAAGATGAAAACTTAAAATCTTGATTTGCAAAGAAAGTGTAGCTTACAGAGAAAAACTAATGCCAGATTTGAGATCAGCACACTCGAATTAGGTAAGAACAAGTGTTTTTGTGGATGCAACAACAATTTTGTTCCCCAGTGTATGTTATTGAGTTTTTTTTTTAATCCAAAATATAACATTTGACACCATAATGTTCTTGGGCTGGAGAGGGTCATGGCTGAACAAGTAAGGGACAGATTTGCCACTCTGTGTTCTTTGGATTGCATTGGCTCAAGTCACTGCAATACCAGTGACTGGGTCTTACAGCAGCGTTTCACCCCGTCCTCCTGGGAAGTAGCATTTGTGACGTCAACAGCCTCAGAGGCAGCGAGCGGTACTGGTTCTAGAAAGATCCGGCCCAGAGAACACTCCATGAGTAGAAATGGCGTAAACTTTGGTGGCCCTGGTATGGCATAGCGCATGTGCAGCCACATGCCTTACTATGTCGTCCAGGGGGACGGCCACCTGATCATAAACACCACCAGCCAGAATCACCTTGTCCACGCCATGGCTCTCCTTCCCTCAACGAAGCCAGGAGACGCCAACTCCACCTTCAGTCTGTCTGTCAATGACGCAGTCCCCTGCTTCTGGGGAAGCCATGACACGGTTCCCCAGCCCGCAATATTCTCTGGGCGCCACTCGCGGCAGGACTGCACATTCTGCGCATAAGTCACCCACAGGGACATGGAAGGAGCCCTGTATCGGAGCAGCATGTGGACCCACAGTAATGATGTGCCCTGCCCCAGCATCCAAGGCAGACTGGCTACACGTTATTCAGCATCTGGAGCGTGGCTCCCACCCTTTTTATCTTGTCGGGCGGATGGGACACACGGCGGCACGGCCTTCGCTCTGGAGGACTATGTGGCTTTGCACCGTGATCACAATGAGAAGTTCATAGAGGTCATTAATCTTCCCACAGCTGTCACGTATCACTTTGCTGTCTCCTGGTTGCTGAACTTACTAGAGACCCTTATCCAGCTCCAGCCCAGGTCTGTCCCCCACTTTGGGGGACAGGTCCTGGCATGAGACAGAACAGCAGCATTTGGGACACGGCTGGGCTTGGTGGAGCCAGAGGAGGTGCCAGGCATCAGACCAACGGGAGTCAAACTGGACCTCGGACCCGCAATCTCAGTACTTGAGTTCTGGCTAAGAAAGAATTCAGAGGTAAGACCCAAACTAAAAGAGAAAGTTTACAAAGAAAGTCACAGAGGTAGTAGAAGTGAGCATGGAAGGAAGGGGCTCAGGAAACAAGTGACAGAGGCAAAAGAAGAGCCCTTGGAGGCCAAGAGAGAGAGAGAAGGAGAGGGGCAAGGGCTTGACCAGGCGGTGGCGCAGTGGATAGAGCGTCGGACTGGGATGCGGAAGACCCAGGTTCAAGACCCCGAGGTCACCAGCTTGAGAGCGGGCCCAGTTGGGCTGGCTTGAGCAAAAGCTCGCCAGCTTGGACCCAAGGTCGCTGGCTCCAGCAAGGGGTTGATCGGTCTGCTGAAGGCCCTCGGTCAAGGCACATGTGAGAAAGCAATCAATGAACAACTATGGTGTCGCAACGGCAACAAAAAACTAATGATAGATGCTTCTCACCTCTCTCTGTTCCTGTCTGTCTGTCCGTATCTATCCCTCTCTCTTAAAAAAATCTATCCCTTCTTTTAAAAAAAAAAAAAAGAAGAGAGAGAGGCAATGGAGACGCCTGGCGGGTGGGGTGGGGGGGACAGGGTTGGTGCTGCCGTGCTCCAGAGAGAGAGCCTCTTGGGCCACTATTTTTGTCACTTTGAGTTTGTCCGAGGGATAGATGTGGAACAAACCAATGGCAGAACCCTACGCACACATGTACCTGGCTCCAGGAGACACTTCCCGGGCTGGGGTTCCAGGATGTCAGGGCCTGTTAAGTGGGGAGACATTGCCTACCGGAGGAGCAAGTCCCAGAGTCCAGGTGACCACAGTGACCGTGGTTTCCAGGCCGGGCAGTGTGCCGCACACAAGGACTGGATGATTTAGCAAGTTCGCCTGCCAATGATTTCCCCAGGGAGTCTCTGGAGGAGACTCCTCCCTCCCTCCCCAGGGCGACAGGAGTGGAATTAGTCTCTCCCCTGGAAGATACTGGACCCCACATAACATCCTCTGCCCCGCCCCAGAAGCTCTTCCCAATGACCACCTTGGTTCCATGTCACACCACTGGGCACTAATTCCATCGACCCTAGGCATTTAACGGGTGTCCGCATTGCTCCCGGCCCTGTGAAAAGTGTCAAGGAAGCGAATAGGAGTGAGTGATGGAAGAGGATTTGCTTCTTGCGCGTGTTGAATTAAACAACAGACGTGCAGATGCTGGCACTGTGTCTGGCAATGCTGGTTTCCTTTTCCTTCACTTTATTAATAGTCTTCAAAACACTTTTGCCAGACTTGTCTGATTTCTCAGAGCCTCCGCGAACCCAGCTTGCACTGGGACGTGAGAAAAGCACAAGAACAAGTGTGGGACTCCGGAGGGAGAGGCAGGCAGAGTCAGCCTCGTCTGTGCAGGGGCCACTGTGGCCAGGCAGGGCCCGGAGCAGCACAGCGGGGGAGGGCTCTGTGCCACCACACCCCAACCCACACCGTGGGCATTCTTTTTTTTTCTATTTTTTTAATTCATTTTAGAAAGGAGACACACAACAGAGAGAGAGAGAGAGAGAGGAGGAGCTTGAAGCATCAACTCCCATATGTGCCTTGACCAGACCAGTGCAGGGTTTCGAACTAGCGACCTCAGTGTTCCCAGGTCGACGCTTTATCCACTGCGCCACCACAGGTCAGGCTGGGCATTCTTAACTCTCTGCCTCAGTTTCCTCATCTGTAGAGGAGGGTGTGATGGTTAGTTTTACGTGTCAACTGGACTAGGCTATAGTACTCAACTATTGAAACACTAATCTAGGTGTTGCTATGGAGATGTTTCAAAGCTGTGGTTAATAGCTACCATCAGTTGGCTTTGAACAAGGGAGGCTGCCCTCCACAGTGTGAGTGGGTGTGGTCTAGTCCAGTGAAAGGCCTTAGGAACCAACACTGAGGTTTCCCAGAGGAAGAAGAAATTCTGCCTCCAGCAACATCAGCTCTGGCCCAAACCTGCTGGCTTGCCCTCCAGACCTGGGACTTGCCAACCCACACAGCTGTGTAAACCAACCCCTTGAACTAGAGAGGTGGTAGGCAGGTAGGTAGGTGATAGATACAGAGAGAGGCACCTGCTACATTCCAGTTTCTCAAAACAATCCTGACCGACACGGAGACAGGATTACAACCCATCTCACGGAGTTGTTGTGAGGAGTAGCTTGCTTAGACCAGTCCCAACACAAGGGAAAGAGCACACTAAATGTCACCTGCTCACGGCCATGCAGCTGGTGGCTATGACCTAGGCTGAGTGCCCAAGGGCAGGACTTTTACACCACACCCCGCACTTCCTCTGCCCACTGCAGAGTTGTGCCAATCATCCTGCCCCTCAGAGCTACAGGGTGAATGTGAGCACGCCCCCACACCGCCCGCACACTCCAGACCACCCATGCTGTCAGCTGATTCACCACAGGGCTGGGTACCACTGCTCCAGTGCCGGAGACCCTGGCCAGAACCGGACTGTCTCACTCCTCCCTAAGGGCATTGGGGTTCTTGAGGCGGTCCCCTCAGAACCCCTTCAAAGCTGTAACCCGGGTCTGACTTTTTGTCATAGGTAGGGAGTTCACCCATGACAAATAATCAAAACCATACAGGTAAAAAACATTTTATTAGGGTTTATTTTTGTTTTTTTTGTTTTGTTTTTTTTACAGGGATAGAGAGAGAGTCAGAGAGGGATAGATAGGGACAGACAGACAGGAACGGAGAGAGATAAGAGGCATCAATCATTAGTTTTTCGTTGCCATTGCGACACCATAGTTGTTCATTGATTGCTTTCTCACATGTGCCTTGACCGCGGGCCTTCAGCAGACCGAGCCACCCCTTGCTGGTGCCAGCGACCCTGGGTCCAAGCTGGCGAGCTTTTGCTCAAGCCAGATGGGCCTGTGCTCAAGCCGGCGAGCTCGGGGTCCCGAACCTGGGTCTTCCGCATCCCCGTCCGACGCTCTATTCACTGCGCCACTGCCTAGTCAGGCTGTATTTCTTTTTTTAAGAATGGGAATGTTTTTATTAATAGCATTATATTTTGGTTTTATCATGGTCAGCCCAAGAAAAGAGATGAAGAAATTGTAAAGTGGGCCTATGAAAGAAATGGAATTTTTTAATTTTCCAAAAATCAAATGCTGTCAGTTTGGTCTAGGAAAGGATGAGAGGCAGGACAGGGGAGAACAGTGCACAGTCCAGTAGATTTTTAAAAGATAATGTCAAAATTTTTGTTCTAAAGCATATTTTCAACCCTTTTTGAAGTCTGGAGGCCATGGGGCTGTTTCCGTAGGGCAAAGGTCCACTGACGCTCTAGATCCTGGCATCATTTCAGGTGCCTGGGCAGAGTCTGTCCCCAGCACCTGGAACACCCAGCTCAGGGACCAAAGCCTCCTGATCACCCCCAGGGAGGTGATTGCCCCCTTCCCGCTGTGCACCCACACAGCCCGCTTTCTGCTTCTCTGGGTGGTACCCACAGCTGAGAGATCACCAGTCTCCTCCATCGAATTAAGAGCTTCTTTGCTAGTTTTTAAGTCTTTCTTTTTTTTAAGATTCTTTTTATTTATTCATTTTAGAAAGGAGACACAGGGTGTGTGAGAGAGAGAGAGAAAGAGAGAAAGGGGGGAGGAGCTGGAAGCATCAACTCCCATATGTGCCTTGACTAGACCAGTGCAGGGTTTTGAACTGGTGACCTCAGTGTTCCCAGGTCGACGCTTTATCCACTGCGCCACCACAGGTCAGGCTTTTCTTAAGTCTTTGTACCCTTGCACTGTACCTAGCATGGTGCCGGACATTATACCGGACATGACCGGTGCTCAGCACCTATGGCAGGAGACCTGCAGGCTACCTCACTTCCAGGCCTGTGTCCATCACCTGGTCAAGTGTGTTGGGTAGCAATCAAGTGCAGTGAAGTGTAAAGACAACCAGCTACATCTGAGTGTGAGATAGTATTACTGGGTTGTTTCTAATTGAAGTGCTAACAGTATTATTGGGAATATGCTTTTTTTGTGTGTTGTGTGTGTGTGACAGAGACAGAGACAGATAGGGATAGACAGGAAGGAAGAGAAATGAGAAGCATCAATTCTTCGTTGCAGTTCCTTAGTTGTTCATTGATTGCTTTCTCATATGTGCCCTGACAGGGTCGGGGTAGGGGCTCCAGCAGACTAAGTGACCCCTTGCTCAGGGCAGCGACTTTGGGTTCAAGCCAGCGACCTTGGGCTCAAGCTGGTGAGCCTTGCTTAAACCAGATGAGTCTGTGCTCAAGCTGTTAAGCTCGAGGTTTCGAACCTGGGTCCTCTGAGTCCCAGTCCGACGCTCTATCCACTGCGCCACCACCTGATCAGGTGAAAACATGCTTATTTTCTTTTTTCTTTTTTTTTTTAATTTATTTTTATTTTATTCATTTTAGAGAGGAGACACAGAGTGAGAGAGAAAGAGGGGAAGAGCTGGAAGCATCAACGCCCATATGTGCCTTGACCGGGCAAGTCCAGGGTCTCGAACTGGTGACCTCAGTGTTCCCAGGTTGATGCTTTATCCACTGCGCCACCACAGGTCAGGCAAAACATGCTTATTTTCAAGTGCTGCAGTTTGCAGGCGGGAGTGGGGAAGCTCTGGCTGACGGCGCCCATTGCACGTCAGCACTGGGGTGCCCTCGGAGTTCATGTTACCTCGTACAGTGCATGTAACGTAACCTACGCTCATCATCTGCACTAGGTCGTGCACTTCTCACACTACCCAGAAGTACGCATCATCATTCCCAGTCCCAGAGAGGGTGCTAAGGGTGAGAGTTAAGGGACTTCTCCAAGGTCGCACCACTTGGAAGAGACAGCAGGTATCGGGAGCCAGACCCGCCCACCGCCACGCCTCCTTTACATTCCTCCCAACCCTCTCCCTGTCCCGGCGAAGCCCCTCCTCCCGGTCCCTGGGCCCCTCCTCCTCCTGCTGCTGATTGTCAGCCTTTATTAAGGTGGGAGGGGCCCAGAGCCGGATGAGGCCTCTCCAATAGCACTGCACCCTTATGGAAAAGACTGCCCTTTGAAAATAGACTGGGCAAACACATGTCTAGGATGCCCAGGGAGAAGTGCAGTGATTTCAATCTGCTTCTGGGGCAGAGAGGGGTGTGTGGGTAAGTGGTTACCCGGGTAACCCAACCATCACTACCCGGTCACCAATGCAAAGTAGCATAGCCGAGATCTCTGAACCAGGTCCCAATGACCTGAGCACTCATTCCTGATCAGCTCCTGCCTCCCTCGGTCACGGCCCCTCTGGACTTAGGGACCCTCATCTGTAAAGAACAGGGCTGGGCCCAGAGGTGCCCTAAGCTCCTCTCCCACTCAGCACACCCTGGGTGCTGTGGTGTCAGAGGCCACAGGTCTCAGCGCAAGCTTGTGTCATCCTCAGCACCTGTCACCGGGCCAGCAGGAAGCCAGGCTTCATTGGATGAGGGCCTCACCTCTCGGGAGCTCATCATTTATCTCCCTAAATAAACGTCAGGTGGAACAGAAGACACTAAGTGTCCATGCACACTCGTTTGTGTTCCCACCCCTTAAGCTACTGCAAACCCCTTTGGGTGTGAGCACCCAACTGGAACCTAGGAGGAAAACTGGCCCAAACCGCCCCACTGCACCAGGTGTTCCCTCTCCAGCCCGGCCCACCTTCCTGCAGGCTCGGCATGGGCGCCCCCGGCCTGGCTCAATTTTCCCCACTAATTAAATGTCATACTTCCAGCTGCAATCACCGAGAGACACTCTCCAGGTGAGTCAGTAGAGGGAAAAATAAGGTCCTTTCCATGTCTTACCACTCTCGTGGGACAGTAAGCTTGAAGCCAGCTAACACCAGTGACAAATAACAGGGTTGCTATGAGGAAGTGTTAATGGGGCCCATCTCCCAAGGGCAGCAATTATGGGACAAAATATAACTTCCTACTCTGTTGTCACCACTTAATTCAACAAATGTCATTGGAGCTCACGCCCTAGCGTGTGCTTTCTGATAGAAGACTCAAATGACTAGGGCCTCAATTCTCAGGACTAAGCGGCAGGTAACTTGAATTTGTGGAAATGGAGTTGCTGTCAGAGAAAAACCATAAAAGTAAGCTGATCTGGAGGCTCTTTAAATAAAAGTAATAATTACCACCATTTATTTATTGAGCAGTTACTATGGCTGAAACTATACTGGAAGCTCCATCTATATGCTCTTTGTTCATTTTTACAATCCTGAAGGTGGTTATTTTTCCCAATTTACAAATGAAAGAATGAAGGCCAGAGACATTAAATAGCCACCTACACTCACAACAAATAAATGACTGACTGGGATAGAAGTCCACATAAGTCTGACCCTAATTAGTAAAACTATGTGTGTGTGTGTATATATATATATATATATATATATATATATATATATATATATATATATATATATATATATATATATCACAGAGATACAGGTAACAGGTCAGCAAACCCTAGAGGGAAAAGGGGAAGGGGTTAAGGGGAGTGGGGAAAAGGGGGTATAAAAAGGGACACAGGCCTGACCAGGCGGTGGCGCAGTGGATAGAGCGTCAGACTGGGATGCGGAGGACCCAGGTTCAAGACCCTGAGGTTGCCAGCTTGAGTGAGGGATCATCTGGTGTGAGCAAAAGCTCGCCAGCTTGGACCCAAGGTTGCTGGCTCCAGCAAGAGGTTGCTCGGTCTGCTGAAGGCCCGCGGTCAAGGCACATGTGAGAAAGCAATCAATGAACAACTAAGGTGTCTCAACGAAAAACTGATGATTGATGCTTCTCATCTCTCTTCGTTCCCATCTGTCTGTCCCTGTCTATCCCTTTCTCTGTCTCTGTGAGAAAAAAATTTTTAAAAAAGGACACAGGAGTGGGGGGGCTGAGGGAGTTATATTCAGTGGGATACTTGAATCCATGTAAACACAATAAATTAAAAATTAATAAAAATTAAATTAAAAGAAAGTCTGACCCTAGAGCCCATGTTTTCATCTACATTACACGTAAGACAGTATTTTGTATAGAAAATATGAAAAAGACTCCTTTTTCAAAAAGCAGTGTAAAATAGCATAGAGTTAACCCTTTACCTGTCTGAAATGCTGGTGGCTGAGACCAGGCAGGTCCACGTTGGATTTGGGCAGAGAGTAGAGGAACTGTGGAGCCAGAAAGCGGTGAGCCGTTCTGTTTAATGGAGTCTCACAATGGCAGGTGAGCAAACAGACAGGAAAACCACTTCTCAGGCCAACAGCCAACAAAATGCCCAGCATAACGGCCCCCTCGCAGGGGTGGGCAGGCAATCAGCCATCGTCCTGAGTGCCAGCCCCCATAGCGTACAGACTATCCACACGTGGCGCTGCCACGTGCTCACGCACGCATCCGGCAAAGTACAGGCGAGCAAGCCTGACACACCTTTTCCCACCACGGCCCTTGCGGTGTGATCCAATAGCACAACAGAGAGGAAGCACAGAAACCTGAGTTCCGATGCAGGGTTGTTGGTTCAGGATTAGAAGGCGGGCACTTGCTGGGTGCGATGTGAAATGGCCCCATACGCAGAGGGCAAGGGGAGACTAGAGACAGAGGCAGAGCACTCCAGGTTAGCTGGTGGCAGGTTTAATAAGCAAGAAAACTAACTTGTGAGGTTTGTCTTGGGTGATCTGAAAACAAGTAGATCCGTACCTACCGCCCGCATCTGAAACGTTTACATAGAGGCCTTACCTGGCTTGGGCTCTGCAACACCTTACTCCCCAGGCTGCATCCCTGAAACAGTTCCTACTGAGCGCCTGTGGTGGGCAGAGTGAACACTTCAAGGGGACGGGGAGAGGGGCTTCCAACTGCTCAGGTCCAGCTCTCCGATCAAGCAGCGGTCACCACGGTCTTGAACTCAGCCAACCAAGTTCTGAGGACAACTCGAGCCTCGGCTTTAGCAACTCTCTGCCTGCGCCACAGCGCCCTCTAGCGACCAGATGAGGTCATAGATGATTTTTCTTACTGAATCCAAGAAGAAAACGTCTAGTAACCAAAGATTCAGTAAGGGTCAACCTTGGATAAAGTAGATTAAGTCTGTTTTCAGGCCCTTCTCCGCTCCAGCCTCATGCCTGCGGATCTCACACTCCTCATGACTGAAGCAGACAGAGCGTGGACTTGGGGATCAGGCTGGGCTGAGATCAAGTGCTAGCTACTCACTTGGAGATGTCCGAGTGGGACTCAGAGCACCAGACTCCACTGGATCTCCCCCAGGAGCTGCCTCGAACCGTCCCAGTTATCAGTCAGAGTCCAATTTTATCACTTCACTGAGGGTCAGTCAGCCAAGTCAGCCAAACTCTTCAGATGGTCAGATAATCACCTAATCACCGTGAATCCTTGCTTTCTACATTTCATTCAGTATTTTAGGGTTTCTTTTCCCCCATTAGTAAATATAATATTTATCTTAAAGAAAAAACTCAATCTCGAGGCTGACCCAGAACAATAAAGTCCCTTTTCAGTTATTCATGACCTTAGTCAAAGGGCAAAACTTTTATCAATTTACTTCCTAATGGGCATCAGGGTTTCCGATGCCTATTTTGCCTCAGCACACATGTTCACAGCTGGGCAGCGCCCCACTGTTCTTTATATGTTTATATTTAGTGGCTCTATCATCATTCCACCAATAACATCTATAAAATCCACATAAGAATAGGATCTTTGTTTATCCCTAACGTCTCTCTGTAGAAAGTTTCAATGGCAGAAACAGAATAATAAAGTTTCACATAGGACCACAGAGTTTCACACATGTATTTTCATTCGCCACCAGTCTTCCCCATTGGTCCATACTTGGGTCTCTTTTTTTGTTCATTTAAACATTTGTATCGAGTAAATCATAATTCATTGATAAATATGTGGTTCACAAAACCTCAACAAGATCCTTGAATACCCCTGCTGTCACTTTACAGAATTAAAAGAGAAATGTTTTTCTGAGATATTTAGACGCCGGTGGTGCTGGTAGTTAGTGACAGCCCAGACTCTACAATTGCTGGTCCAACAGTGTATCAAGATGCATTTCCCTTGAAACCAGAACTTAGTATGGCATGAAGTGTTTGAAAATACTGCTCAAGACAGAATAATGAGCCTGACCAGGCGATGGCGCAGTGGATAGAGCATCAGACTGGGATATGGAAAACGCAGATTTGAGACCCCGAGGTCGCCAGCTTGAGCGCAGGCCCATCTGGCTTGAGCAAAAGCTCGCCAGCTTGGACCCAAGGTCACTGGCGCCAGCAAGGGATTGCTCGGTCTGCTGAAGGCCCGTGGTCAAGGCACATGTGAGAAAGCAATCAATGAACAACTAAGGTGTTGCAACGGCAACGAGAAACTAATGATTGGTGCTTCTCACCTCTCTCCGTTCCTGTCTCTCTGTCCCTATCTATCCCTCCCTCTGACTCTCTTTCTCTGTCCCTGTTAAAAAAAAAAAAAAAAGACAGTATAATGCAAAATCACTTTGAAGTCTCCATGACCTGTCACATATAAGCATGGAGGAGTCACAGAAGGGCGAGGAATCTTGTAGGGCTTCCTGGAGGAAGTGAGACTTAAGAAGTAAACCAAATAAAGAAGTTTAAAGACAAGGATATGACCTGACCAGGCAGTGGCGCAGTGGAAAGAGCGTCGGAGTGGGATGCAGAAGACCCAGGTTCGAGACCCAGAGCTCGCCAGCTTAAACATGGGCCCATCTGGCTTGAGCAAAAGCTTGCCAGCTTGGACCCAAGGTCACTGGCTCCAACAAGGGGTGGCTCAGTCTGCTAAAGGCCTGCGATCAAGGCAATCAATGAACAACTAAGGTGTCGCAAAGGCAACGAAAAACTAATAATTGATGCTTCTCATCTCTCTCTGTTCCTGTCTGTCCCTATCTATCACTCTCTCTGACTCTGTCCCTTTAAAAAAAATAAAAACAAGGGTATGTATTCTTCTTGCCTGACCAGGCGGTGATGCAATGGATAGAGAATCAGACTGGGATGCAAAGGATCCAGATTCGAAACCTAGGTCACCGGCTTGAGTGTGGGCTCATCCAGCTCGAGCATGGGCTCACCAGCTTGAGTGCAGGGTTGCTGACTTGAGCATGGGATCATAGACATGACCCCATGATCACTGTCTTGAGCCCAAGGTCACCGGTTTGAAGCCCAAGGTCGCTGGGTTGAGCAAGGAGTCACTAGCTCTGCTGTAGACCCCAGGTCAAGGCACATATGAGAAAGCAATCAATGAACTAAGGAGCCACAATGAAGAATTGATGCTTCTCATCTCTCTCTCTTCCTGTCTGTCCCTATCTGTCCTTCTCTCTGTCACACACACACACACACACACACACACAAAACACAAGGTTATTCTCACAGGGACCTAACATGAGTAAAGCCAAAAGTTCAGAGGGAACAGTCAGCATTACAAACCTGGTTTACTAAGGCAAGACCGACATGTGGTTGACAAGGTCAGCAGGTGTCCCTCGTGGTCTCTTGTTAAGAAACTTCAGCTCCTGTTGCACAGAGGCTAAGCTACTGGCAGGTTGAAAGCCAAAGGGTCACACAGGACCATAGTCTGCATTTTAAACAAGCCGCTCAGATGTCCCAATGGCTGCGGAGAACAGAGTCCCTGGGTCACAAGAGGCAGTCAGGAGGAGAAAGGAGACTGGATTAGTACAGCAGAGACCTGTGAGCTGTACTATTGGGGACTTTGAGAAAACCAATCATCAGCACCCCTCCTCCATGACTGAGCTCTAAACCAACTGAGAAAAAAGGTAAAATGGTAAACAGATGGGTCAACATATTTTTATTACTGACAGACACTAGATGATGTAGCTTACATCTGTGGACTGAAGTTAACTTCCCAGTAGGGAACTCCTAAATGATTCAGATGTACCCACAAAACCAGAGGCATGCTGGACCACCCCAGACTTCTCCAACAAAAGTCACAGGTAAAAGCAGAGCATGACTTCGGCTCCCTGAAGGCAACTCAACCCCAGGAGGAACAAGGAGTTGAGGCAAACACGCAGCTTCCTCCTCACATATTAAGTCACGTAAGTCACTCCCTGTCTCTCCAGCCGAGAGAACAAAGGGAAAGAAGCCAGGAGCAGTATCGCAGGACTCACTCTTACTCCGTGAGACGCCCTCCTCCCTTACATTCCCATTCTTTCCCTTTCCACCCATTGGCCTTGGGCGTTAAAACCGTGAACCAGAGCAAGTCTATCATGAAGTCACTCGCAAATACCCACCTACACCGGGGAGCAGGGAAGAGAGGAAGGAGCTACTGGCCTCTAGTGGGCAGAAGCCAGGGACGCTGCCCAAGTCCTGCTACACACAGGACAGCCACACAACTGAGAATCATCCAGACACAAGTGCCAACAGTGCCAAGGATAAGAAGCCTTTCTTTAGAGTTGTGCCTCTTTAAATGAATTTTGATGTAAGACAAAAGTGTACGCAGGCGGGAGAACCACACCCTCATCTTTATTACTGTTAGACTAGATTAACAGTTTATCTCCAGGCAATTCCTATTACTGAGCCCCGGAAGTGAACTCAGCCACCTGGCCAGACAAGACGAGCACTGGCCACCCTAAGGGAGGTCAGGGTCCTCTAACGCTCAGAGCAGGATGGAACTGGAGGCACCAATTCCCAGCAGGAAAAAGTGGGAGCTGAGCATGACCCCCTCGGAGGATGGCTGGTGAGAGGATGGTATCACATCCCTTAACCTCGCTCCCAAAGGAGACAAGCCACAGGGGGGAAGCGTCCCCCAGGCAGGGGCAGAAGCAGCGGCTCCTGAGGAAACAGCTGTTGGACTTTCCGCACGGCCGGCTGTTCAAGCCCTGGCAGCTCGCCAGCAGCCAGGTAGCAGTCCCACCATGAAAATCAAAGAGGGCCACAAATCAGTGCTGCGTTTTCAGAAAATAAAGTTGCAACCTTTTCTCATGTGGAAACACGAAGGCTGTAGATGGATTCAAGACGTACATGAAACAAAGAAAAATAAAGGACCAAAACCCCATAATATCTGCACAAAGGTCTTTCTAGCCCGTGTGTACCACAGACAACCACCACAAAGGACAAGGCCAGCATATGACTACATAAAAATATGTTTTATTTGCATCAAAAAAATGTATCACTAACAGGAAAACTACAAAGAGGGGAATTTACCTGCAAAACACATGACTAAGAGTAACCTATTAAGAATTCTTACTAATTAGTAAGAAATAAAGACAAGCATCTCCCTGGCAAAAGCCTCATAGAAGTGACTCATAAACCACAAAATGAACAAAGAAAAATTTAAGCATACCAGGTTTTGCCTATCACAATCACAGAGAGAAGAGAGAACATAGCCAATGGTGGTTAAGTGTATAAAGGACACAATGAAAATTCAGTTGTTGGCAACATGGTAATTATACCCTTTGACCTTACACATTCCTGAATTCCTTCTAAGAAAAATAAAAATGTATAAAGATTTAGTTAGACTACTGTGGTCGATAATAGGCTAAATAAATTATGCTAAGTCCATTTAATGAACTACTGTGCACGTATTAATATTGCTGAAATAAATATCTGACATGGAGAAATGTTTACCATTTAAATTTTTAAAAAGTCTTAGATGGAGGCTACAGAACTGTGTAATCAGAGTGAACAAATTTTGGTAAATATAAAACGTATTACAAGAAAGTTTAAGATAGACAGCAAAGCATAGTGAATATTTCCCTTTATTCATCTGCATTTCTACAACATACATATATTACCAGTGTATTTTTCCTTGTTTGTTATTAATAAGAATTAACAAAATTTGAATTCAGTAGAAAAATCTAATTTCAAACATCAGTTTGAAATGAATGGAATCATTCAGGTTTTCTTAAATGTACCTGTTATAAATCAAAGTTCATCATTTTGTTTGCAACAATTTTAAAAAATCAAGTGGCCATGTAAACAAGGAAGCAAACAGACATAAGATAGCAAGAGAGCAATTGACAAAATAGCTACAAACTTTGTTCCAATGGCTGTTACAGTATAATAAATAAAATGACAACCAAACAGACCTTTATTTTAGTCTTCAAAGAATAAGCTGTTCACTTTTTCCAAGATAAACACGATTAACTTAAAAACATCATTTACAATGCCTCTTCAAAACATTCCCCTTTAGTGGGAAACTTCAGAGAATCTTAAAAAAAAAGAAAAGTATTTTTTGTCATTGTTAAGACAAAGCAGAATCTGTCGTAAGTCAAGGGAACCCAGTCATACTTCAGGTCCTTCTCCTCCGGGAACCAGCTGCAAAGGAGAAACAAGTTGGTGAGAGCCCCGCCACATCACCTAAAAACACCTGCAGGGCGCCGCTCACTGACCAAGGCCCCTTTTGCTGCTCTGCTCTTCGCTCCCACCCCCGCTTTCTCCAGCAACCATCACAACTCCGCCATCGACTGATACTAGTGTCTCTACAATAACCCCTAGCAAAATAAGAGATTAGGAAGTACAAGCAAACTTACCTTCAGGCCTAATGGGATCTTCAGTCGCTCAGCTTTGGAGCCCCGACCCCAAAGCACCCCCGGTCCCTGAAACTTCATGCAAGTTGGTTGTGCACCCCTTCCCCACAGAAGCGTGCTAACACCAACATGAAACAACTTTAGTCTTACCATTGTTATATTGTTTCCATTTAGCAAAATCTGGTCTAATTTAGTAATCCTTCTTCCTTCTGGTGTGATTTCACTAAATGAATACAGTAAAAAAATAAAAGTCAATATAAACACAGACAATCAAAGCCAACATTCTGATCGCAGAAAAGGTTATCACTGTACACAAATGAGGTCAGACAATTGTATCAGAGTTTTCAGAGACAGAAGTTACCCACTGCTGATATACCTTCTCCCAAAGGCAACAGAGTGAACCGACTAGCCTAAGACCCACAGCTAATAGGGCTGATCTTCATAAAAGAAGCTGAAACTTGCCAAGGAGATAAAGTATAAGATAAAACATTTAGTATCCTCAATGGTTTTACTGTTACTTACTACTGATTCCTCCTGCCCATTAAACCAAACTGCACTCAGTCCAGTTCTGAAAGCAGAGATACTGGCTGCAATCTTTATAGCTGACCCATCATTTACATTTTACCTTACACACAATTACAGAGCAATTAATTTATGTGAGAGCACCAAATGCTCTTCCTATCGATTCCTTAATTTGACCTGAGCCCTGTTTTTAGTATCTTTTACCTTAAAGTTTTGTCTCCACTAATTTCCTGGCAATATGGTAATAACCCTCAGATCCAATTTTACTAGCAGAGTGTCGGTTGATAAAATGTCTACTTTTAAGGTAACTCCAATAGACAATGTTTTCCCATACATCATTTTCATGACAACAGTACTAAAACTGCCTTAAGTTAAAAAGAGATTCCCACCCCACCCCACAATTCCTTAATTTTTAACACTACTCACAACTCAGTGACATCTTCCAGTACCATATCTGAAATTTGGTGTTAAGAAAATAAACTTATCAGGCTAAATTTACTCTGGCTCTCTGCCTTTCTTCAGTTGTAATTTTAACACTTAACGTGATGGCTGGAATTCAAAAGGTTTGTGATTGGTAGGAACTTGCTCCCCTTTTAGTTACACATCCACTTAAAATACTGCCTGAGAATACACTGATTTTTTTTTTACAGGGACAGAGAGAGTGATAGATAGGGACAGACAGACAGGAACGAAGAGAGGTGAGAAACATCAATCATTAGTTTTTCATTGCCATTACAACACCTTAGTTGTTCATTGATTGCTTTCTCAGATGTGCCTTGACCGCGGGCCTTCAGCAGACGGAGCCACCCCTTGCTGGAGACCTTGGGTCCAAGCTGGCGAGCTTTTGCTCAAGCTGGTGACCTCGGGGTCTCGAACCTGGGTCTTCCGCATCCCAGTCCGACGCTCTATCCACTGCGCCACCGCCTGGTCAGGCGAGACTACACTGATTTTTATTATAATTAACAGTTAAATAAACTGTCTATAGTTCTTACTTCCTTTCTTAAACACTGAAGAAAAACCCATACCACCACCACCACCTTTCAAAAGGATACTGACGAAGTCATCAAATCCTAGAAGTGTGCCAACAATTTCCTTATCACTCTTCATCACGATGTGGATTCTTGATCCTATGCACTTGTCCACAAGCTCTGCATATATTTTTTTTAAAGACAGAGGGGAAAAGATTATTTTACCAGGTCATTACTTCAACATTTACGTGCCTATTGGCGCTTATTACTTGCATACTGTGAAAGGTAAGCCGGGAAAAGTATTCATTCAAACACGTTGGATTTATTACCACGTCCAGTATCTCTCTTCAATCACTACATGAACAGGAGGAATCTTCCCTGCTCTCCACTCACCTCTCCTATGTGGCAATTTATTACGGTTGTGGTTTTACATTCGATTGTTTAATTAACAATATGAAACCCCTCTAGGCTCTCGGCTCTGCGAGAGCAGAAACTGGTTGTGTTTTGTTATCACTATGTCCTGAGTGGACAGTGCCTGGCATCTGCAGAGTATTCCCAAAGAGTTTGTCATTTAAAAACAAGCTTTTGCGTGTCATCCTGGCGCAGGGGCCATGCTAATCTTCTCTGTATCGTTCCAATTTTAGTATATGTGCTGCCGAAGCGAGCACAAAAAACAAGCTTTTTAAAAAGTTTTTCAGACAAAGGAAAAAACGTCAATCACAGCCCCAATCCAGTAACTGAATCGCTCTTTAGCTACAAAGTGTCAGGGCGAGAGGCAGAAGCGTCCGCTCCCGAGATTCCCTCTTGCCCCTCCCGCTCCGCCCTCCGACAGCAGCCAAGACACCTCTTTGGCCGGCTCCTCGCTGCGCGTCACGACGTTACTAGTCCAGTGTCCTATCTCCACCGCCGGTTTGCGCGCTACTGGAAGGCAAGGACCGTGATTTCAAGTTGTCGAATCGCGCCCAGCCACGCGGTGGCGCGCAGGAGCTCAAAACCCGCTTGTGGAATGAATGAGTGACAGACAGGGCTCGTTTCCAGATGCCCCCGCTTCCTTGTCTCGGTAACCGGCCAGCTACGCGGCAGGGTCCACTCAGGGGGCCTTAGACGCCAGGCTGAGGGCCGGGCTGCTCACAACCAAGGAGGCTGGCGACGCATGCGCGCAGTGCGGGCATGGCTGGGTTCGGGGGGTCGCCAGCGCCTGCCTTAAGGGACCCCCAGCACGCACGCTGGAGACGGGGGCGGCCGAACCGCAGGCTTGGAGCCCAGAGACACTCCGCGGAGTGAGGGAGCAGTTGGTCCTGTGCAGTTTCCCAACACTCGGCCCCCAGCCCCTTGGCCCCCGTTTCCTACAGGACAAACATTACCTAGGGGCAGCAGCTGCGACGGGTTGGTAGTAGCGTTTGCCGCCATGGCGATACCGGAAGTGCTCTGCTTTCAGAGACGTTCGGACGGCGAGTTTGAAAGAGCGCGCTTCCGCTTTTCCCCACAGCAGCCGGGGCAGGCTCGACCAATCGAAGGCCGAGCGTGCGATCGGGCCACTCCTCGTGGATCGCCTCCGGTCCCTTCTTTCCCGGACAAAGAGATTCCCGGGAAGTGTTTTTGTACCCTAGCCATTTTGCGGTTTTGACGGGTAACCCACTCTCCCCTCTAAGTTTACAAGAGACGTTTAAAATATCCTACCTTGTGAATAAATTAACTGAAGGCTCATTAAGGAAACCCACGATCAGCATTCTTTATAAACAAGCTTTTTTAGGGTGTGGATTTAAATGTTTTTCTTTTTCTACTGTGTCTAACTCATTGTTCTTTACCTTGTTATATCGAGGAGTCTTATTTATTTATATATTTATTTATTTATTGTGGAGGGGTCTTATTTTTTAAAGATTTGTTTGTGTGGGTTTTTTTTGTATTCACTTTTTCTTAAGCGCTTTGTCTAACGGGCATCCACCAGAGGGCACTCTATGTTAACGTCATCATTCAATACTTTTGCACTTCTGTTTTGAATAGAAAGCAACAAATTCTCTACCTTAGTCGATCTTATATACACATATATCCTAGGAACTTTGAGCTAGAGTCTAAACAACAGAGGCCAGAAGAACATTATTCATTTATACAACAAATGGTTGTAAAGCACCCATCATTTTCATTGGACAAATATGTCTTAGTTACACACTACTTATCCAGCGTTTTGTTGAGTATAAAACCGCGTACAGAACAAACACTACAAGGTCTTCTATCCTTGTAAGAGCTTAAGGGTGTATGGGGGAGAAAGACAACCAACAAACTTGTACAAGGCACATGACATTTAATATATAAAGCTAAATCTTTAGCTTCAAGATTTCTAGAGAAATAGGTATAAGGCAGTGGTTCTTAACCTTTTAGGAGGTACCGAACCCACCAGTTTCATATGCTCATTCACTGAACCCTTCTTTAGCGATAAATAAAATATGATTTTCTTTTCCAAATTCAAGACATAGGTATATGTTTTTTTACTGGCGCACAAAATGAGCCGTGCATGAACATCACCTTGCTCAAAGAACAAAACCAACAAAGTGCATGAACTCACAACAAATTACGGTATTACTTTATTCTGGCCTCTGCGGCAGAGGCTCCGGAGAACCCCTGAGACCGACTCATCGAACCCCTAGGGTTTGATAGAACCCAGGTGAAGAACCACTGGTATAAGGGAAATGTCAGTGAGGAGGTTCGGAAGCTTTTGCAGAGGGGCCCTCGAATTCAAAGTCCATTGAATTCAGCCTCCTTTGATATCCCAAGCCAAATAATAGCTTTTCTTGCATTTCATAAATATTAAGCATTTACTATGTTCCAGGGAACTACTATGTGCCCTTGAGACAGGTGTTAAGTTGAAGTTCCTCACACTCAGGTTTAATTTGTTCACTGGCCACATAGATCGCTTGGGAAGCTTCAGAGGAGTTGACAGGAGTCTAGTCATAGAGGATGACTAAGAATTGGAGAGGCAGAAAAGGGGCAGAAGGAGCATTCCAAGTAGAAAGAATACCGTGTGCAACTGGCATGTGCCCACCTCCAAACATCTCTTGCTGCACTTGAATTTATATCTTAACATACTTTTCTCTAAGTTTGGCATAAAACCCTTTCCTTCCCAAATGTTCCCCTTAGTCATTCCAGTCCCTAGTGAGTTTATGTTATTGCACTTAGGATGCTCTGCCCCAAAGTTCTGAGAAATCCTGTTCATCCCTCCAGGCCCTGCTCAAATATGACTCTGGGAAGCTTCTCAGACTTGCAGGCTTGTTGGGCTCTCATTATCCTGCAACACTCTTAATAGCTCTCAGCACACTCTCAATGAATTCTCTTATAATTATCTATTAAAGGGGTACCACCCCCACAAAAAATTGTGAATTCCTCAACATCAAGAGTTTTGGGAAGCAATATGGTGACCAAATCCATTGGTTCTGAGGTTAAATTACTTGGGTTCAAATCTTATCTCTGCCACAATTCCTTCTAGTTATTTAGCCTTGGGCAAGTTACTCAACCTTTGTAAGCCTCAATTTATCCATTGGAAAAAACCAGAAGCCACACTAAGGCAGCAATTCCTTTTTTTTTTTCTTTTCCAGGGACAGAGAGAGAGTCAGAGAGAGGGATAGACAGACAGGAACAGAGAGAGGTGAGAAGCATCAATCATTAGTTTTTCGTTGCTGTTGCGACACCATAGTTGTTCATTGATTGCTTTCTCACATGTGCCTTGACCGTGGGCCTTCAGCAGACTGGGCCAGCTTTCCCTCAAGCCAGATGGGCCCGTGCTCAGGCTGGCGAGCTCAGGGTCTCGAACCTGGGTCTTCCACATCCCAGTCTGGTGCTCTATCCACTGTGCCACTGCCTGGTCAGGCTTTCTTTTTTTTTTTTTTTTTTTAATGCAATACTTACTACATATACTTCTAGGTGTACTTTACAGTCTAATGAATGTTAATTAAATTAATTATTGTTATGTCAGTCAAAGCCATCAATAGCCTCCTAGATTTTCATGAGATTCGAAAGAAAAAGTAATGTCAACTTTGTTTGTGAAGCCCTTCATTTTTCCCGGTTTTTCTTTTTTATCTTTATTCCTGTTATATTTTCACCGTACCATAATGAGAGCAGAGACCAAATTCAAGTCATTGTCATTTTAGATAGAGTTTAAAATTCAGAAAAATATGCTGTAAGAAGTCAATGCTTTGTTTTCTGTCACTGTAGTAAAATAACCATTAGCAATTTTCAATACTGTCGATGAAGAATAAAGAAATTCTCTTTCTACAGGGGTACTTGCTTATCTGCTGTTTGCTTTCTGTGGTTTCAGTTATACTTGATCAATTATGATCTGAAAATATTAAATGGAAAATTCCAGAAATAAACAACTCATAACTTTCAAGGTACACACTGCTCTGGGTAGCATGATGAAATTTTATCTTCCCTTTCATCTGCTCCAGAAGTAATTCATCCCTTTGCCCAGGACTGGAGGCTGTACACACTCCCCCCACCCCCCCACCCCTCCATTAGTCACTTAGTAGCCTTTTTGGTAATCAGATTGTCTATTGTGGTATCTCAGTGCTCACATAACCCTTATTTTACTTTAATAACGACCCCAAAGCACAAGGGTAGTGACGCTGGCAATTCAGATATGCCAAAGAGAAGCTGTAGACTTCTTCCTTTACGTGAAAAGGTGAAAGTTCTCAATAAGGAAAGAAAAAAACACATTATACATAGGGTTCAATACTATCAGAGGTTTCAGGCATCCATTGGGACTCCCTTGAAGATAAGGGGGGGACTCTGAAAAAAGGAGATAAGAGTTCTCTTACACAGTAGAGTTCATGGAGATTGCAGGAAGGGGCGGTTTTATTTAACATGTTGTTTCTTGAAGCAAGATACAAAAAGAAACAACAGGCTGATCGTTCTTTTTCTTTTTCCCTCTTTTTCAGAGCAAGATCTTAGATGCTCCCAGAGTTCATTTTTAACGAACTTGAAAACACATCCTAGCTCAGTGTCTTTCCAGAGTTTGTCTCCCTTTAGCTCTTACAGAGCAGTCATCAAAGAGAATTTATATCCACCATAGAAGTGTATGTACCTAAGGGGCTCTTCAATGTATTGTGTGTTCAGGAAAGCATTTCCAACTTCTTCCCTGGAGATAAATATCACAAAAATACAAGCAAAAGTTTCTTTTCAAATAATGTTCAGAAAGTATTCCATTATCTCAAATAGTTATTTCCAATCTTTATACCTCCTTCCAACTCTTTTTATAAGAGGAGAAATTTTTGTTGTAGACATCTTGTTAATGAACTTATTGTATTAATACAATTCATAAAAAATTAATGTAGCCTGACCAGGCGGTGGTGCAGTGGATAGAGCTTTGGACTGGGATGTGGAGGACCCAGGTTCAAGACCCCAAGGTCACCAGCTTGAGCGCGGGCTCGTCTGGTTTGAGCAAAAGCTCGCCAGCTTGGACCCAAGGTCGCTGGCTCCAGCAAGGGGTTGCTCTGTCTGCTGAAGGTTCGCAGTCAAGGCACATATGAAAAATCAATCAATGGACAACTAAGGAGCCGCAACGAAGAATTGTTTCCCTGTAATGTATCTTGTGTTTCTTTTTTTGTTTGTTTGTTTGTTTTTACAGATACAGAGAGAGAGTCAGAGAGAGGGATAGATAGGGATAGACAGACAGAAACAGAGAGAGATGAGAAGCATCAATCATTAGTTTTTCATTGCCCTTGCGACACCTTAGTTGTTCATTGATTGCCCTCTCACATGTGCCTTGACCGCGGGCCTTCAGCAGACCGAGCCACCCCTTGCTGGAGCCAGCGACCTTGGGTCCAAGCTGGTGAGCTTTTGCTCAAGCCAGATGTGCCCGCGCTCAAGCCAGATGTGCCCGCGCTCAAGCTGGCGAGCTCGGGGTCTCAAACCTGAGTCTTCTGTACCCCAGTCCAATGCTCTGTCTACTGCGCCACCGCCTGGTCGGGCAGTGTATCTTGTTTATAGCATATATTAAACGACATAGTTTTTAAACATTTAAGCAATAGAATAGTTATGAATGAATGATTTAATCTTAGTTGAAAGCCCTAGGATGCAAAATGACACACATTTTTATAAAGTCATTACTGGGTCCCCTGTACAATGAATTAAACAACTGGCACTCACTGTCAACAGAGAGTTCTAAAATATCCTAGCCGTACATCGTTTTTAAAAGATGTTCCATTAGACTTTAATTTTAGCTATTCCAATTGTGGAAAATATCAAGTCAGATGGAAGAGAGCAGTAACTTATTCTGCATACAGGGAATAATATACTACAGTTTCGCACAGTTCTGAGCCAACACCAAGAATTTTATAGAAAAAATGATAGCAACATCTTGACATTTTTCCATGGTATTTTTAAAGCATCAAACAGTTCTACTGAATCACAGAAACTAAACTTGATTATGGGAAGCCTACTGTTTTTCCTGGCTAAACTTAGAGTGCAGGTTCGCATCCTGGTGGGGCACCTCAGTTGGCTAAATCATAGTCCTGCTATGCCAAGACAGCAGGTTCCACCCCGGGCGGGACCAACATACAGGAATCAACCAATAAATGCATTAATAAGTGAAACAACAAATCGGTGTTTTTTCTCTCTCTCACCCTTCCTCTCTGTCTCTCTAAAATTAATCAATACATAAAATTAAAAGGAATGAAGATTCTTAAATGTCAAGGCCAAGAGCGGGAAGTATCAACGGCTAAAGTTAAGGAGTGTGCAAATATCATGGTAAACTTCACAGCCAATTATTGTAACGATCTCGAATTCTATTTGAAGCAGGCACCTATCCTTTGGTTTGCCCCACACTGCTCTGGATAGGACTTGTTATATCTGTTAGGAGGTCCATTATTCCCTTTAATTGACATAGGATGAGATTCAGTGCTTTAAAAGAAACAAACAGTACAACAGCAAGGAAATTTAAAACCCTGGCGACAAAAATCCCATGCTTTGTGCCGACCGGAGTACTAAACCCAGAAAAAAGACAGAGTGAAAATAATGTTTTTAAAAAATAGGACTAGAATAATCATTTTATAGGTCTCCCTGTAAACTTCCTCTGTTGTCAAGGATGTTGTGCTTCACGCATCCAACTTCCTATGACAATATTTACAGAGGAAGAAAAATAAACACATAGGACGAGGCAAAAGAGAAACGCAGGGCAAACATTTAAATATTGAGTACACAGAGTTGCATCAACGTGCCTCCTTGTCATCTAATATTTAAAGGGCAAAGGCATAGAAAAAAATAAAGGGCATAGAGACCCTAAGCCAGAGTTCAAGAAAAGGATGTAAAAGACATTTAAAAAAAATAAAATAAAGCTGAGGAAAGAGGAGAGAAGGGGCGATGATTTGAAGGAGGAGGGAGGTAGGGGGAGGGAACGGGTGGACAGCAGAGCAGGGGACAGGTGTGAGGGAAGTCCCGCCCGAGTCCCGCCCGGGTCCCGCCCCGCCCCTCCTGGTGGCCATCCCTTCGGGCCCCGCCCCCATCCAGAGGCCCCGCCCCGCCGGGTCCCTCCAGCCGCCGGGCCCCGCCTCGCCCCCGGCCGCCGCATCAGGTGACAGCCCGGAAGCCGCCGAAACGGATGAGCGAAGCGCGCCGGCGGCCGGGGAGGGCGGGGCGGAGCTGCAGGAGCCTCGGCCGCGTCCAGGGCCCCCGCGCGGTCCTCATGCTGCGCCCCGGCTGACACCTGAAATCCGCGATCGCCGTCCTCCCGGGGCTCGCCGGGTCGCCCGGCCCGCCGCCCTTGGCGGTTGAAGTCGTGGTCGTGCGGGCCCGCGGCGGCTGCCCATGGAGAAGACCGGGCGGGGCTGCGATGGCGCCCCGCGGGGGCCCGTCCTGCACATCGTGGTGGTCGGCTTTCATCACAAGAAGGGCTGCCAGGTGAGGAGGGGGCCGGGTCCCGCCCCGGGCCGTGCGGGGGTCCTCTCGCCGGCAGCGCCCGCTCCCCTCCGCGGGGTGCTCCCTACGGCGCGCTCGGCCCTGCGCCTGAGCTCGTCGCCTCTCCCCAGCGCCTCCCGCCCGCCCCACCTGCAGCCCATCCCACGCTCCCTTCTTTCTCCTGCCCCCGAAAATTGCATTCAGCAGCGGAGGAGGCAGTCCCCCTGTTGGTGTGTTGGGGTCGGTAGGTGCTTGGGTTCCTTGATGGAGTGGGAGGAAGGAGTCGAAGACCCGCCCCACTGTTTTCCCCAGTCCATCTGTCACCATGGACTCCGGGCGCCCACCTACGATTGGAGCCTTTACAAACGTTCAGCGCCTGGACCGCGTCTGGAAGGTGCTGAGCTCAGTGTGGGCTTCCGCGGCAATGCCTCGGGTGGGTTGAGGCACACGGGGTACGGTAGCAAAAATCAACTCCCTTTGTTTATCTTTGGAAGCCCTAGAACGGGTCGCTTTGGGGTGGCGTACTGACTCCGCCCCCTTTCCCACTGGGCCTTGGTTTTGCTATTTGATCGCGTCCAGATCTTGCTTTCTCGTGAGAGATTGACCTCTCCAGCTCAAATGCAGTAACAGAAGGTGTCTTTACCGAACAAACAAATGTGCAAATACCAAGTCATTTTTAAGCATTGAAACGGTAAAGGGAATAATGGCACCTTGGCAGTCCATGTATGGAAGGCCTGGGAGCAAAACAGGCAGGATTATTTAATGAGCACAATCACTGGAAGGCGGTGATGTCATAATGTGCTAGTGAACAGGAAATTGAAATGTTTAAAACATTAAAAATACCGATTGCTACCACTAGGTAATGTAGCTTTTTGTTATTTGTACTTCATAGGAATGTGACATTTTAGAAGACTTTTATTGGCAAAATTTAAGTTTGTAAGAGGATGAGAACAGAAAAGGGATGAAGTGAGGTTACCATCTGTTTTCTATTTGTGCTTGCTAGTCCACGTCCCTCAGGTAGAAATGGCATTGGAAGATATCGAGGAGGAAGTGGCATTGTGCAGTATGGTACTTAAAAAATCCCAAGCAGCCTGTTGATTATAAGGTTTTTAAAAATGGCCTTATATTTACAGGTGAGAGAATAGTTATTGGAGTTTGTATCACGGCATGCAGACAGAGTGTTCATCATCATTAGAGTTTTAATACTTTAAAACTTCACACCTTTTACCTTAATGGTGACTTTATAACTTCCTTTGGCCGTGGGTGAAGTAACTGAAGCTTGGAGGAAGTAAAATGATCTTACTGTGGTCACACTACAAAACAGCATAGGAGTCAGACAGAATCGTTCTGGCAACGCGTGAATTCAATCTGCAGAGCCACGTGGCTTTTAGGAGTCTTTTGAGGTAAAGTGAGAAGTGAGGGCCCATCTCTAAAATGAACTGTTAAAAAAAAAAGAGGAATTAAAAGAAAGTACGGTGTGTCCGTAAAATCATGGTGCACTATTGACCGTGTGACCGGTCAAAAGTGCACCGTGACTTTACGGACACACTGTATACAATAAAATCTAATAATTTTTGCTGTCATCTAAAGCCAAGATTGATTATTATGTTTTTTGTCAAAAGTAATATAATTTTTATTTCCAGAGAGAAAAAAATTATTTTAGGAAACAAAATGTAATGTGCTTAGAGATGAAAGAATACTGAACAACAGATTGTAAGATGAAAGAGACACTTTGGAATGAAGGAGAACCCTGGCATTTTCCTGAATTTGTCTGGGTTTTGGTTTTGTAAAATGAACGCTATGCTGGGAGTCAGGAGACCTGGAGACGTCCTGGCCTCATAGCTCTCAGTCCTTAAGCAAGTCCAAATTGCTTAATTTTTCTATACCTTACTTCTTCCTGAGAATTTTAGACCTGGCAGAAATCCTTAGAGATCATCTACTCCATTCCTGTTAAATTTACAGATATGGAAACTGAAACCCAGAAAGGTTGAGTGACTTAAGTCTTCTTACAGCTAATTTGTTACTATCAGAAAAACCAGAGCTGATCAGTAGTTAAAGCAGTAAAACCAGATCTTACTCAGAAAAGCTATTGCAGTAGGGAAGAAGGGGCCTCAGTATGGAACTGGGCTCCATTCTGAATACAGCAAGGAAAAGCAGGAATTTCTGGCCAAGGAGCAGAGTGGGGGGTCAGCGAATGGTCAGTTACTACATCAGGAGGAAAGGGGGTTTCTGGCTAAACCTGACGGGATTCTTACTAAAATTAATGCAGAGACAAAATCAGTATGTCAGGTGTTTCAGAGAGTCTAAATCATGTAAGATTTCCCTCGGGATGTATTTATCAACTGCTTAATTCTCCATTTTAAGATTTGCCTTCCGGGAGTGAAGGACAGAGTGCATGGCTCATTGAATTGTGACTCTGACCTCAGATCGTTTCAGACCGCGTGAGGGTGCTCTATTAGACTGGTCTTCCAAGTCATATTGCAAATGCGGCAGGTCGTGGGGACCCCCAGTTCTTTCCCCACACTGAGATCATTCATGGCGAAAATCCCCATACTTGGGTTGTCGGCTGTCAGTTTTACATTCGGGAACTGAAGTAAAACCTTTGTTTTGAAGGAATGCATTACAGCAGTCCACAGGGTTAATTAAGCATGCTGAGTTTGCGTAGGGGAATGCACTACATCTTCGTAGACTCTTCTGTTACAAAGCTGTTCTGTGGCGACCGCTGTGATCAAGGAGTCAGGTGGATGCACGAGGACCACAAGGTTAAAGCCGTCTTCTAATGCAGCTGTGCTGAAGACCCCAAACTGGGTATGGAGATGGTCCATCCTCTTGTTTCCCACATTTTTTTCACCTTTGAGGCCTTCAGCTGTATTTTAATGAAAAATCCCTTCATTTAAATTAAAAATGAATATGTAATAATTTAAGCACTTGGTCATTTTTTTAGTTTATTGGGGTAATTTGTGGTAGTGAACTGTTGTGTAGATAACATGTTCATTTCTAACAGTAATAACCCTAGTGGGCGGATGTGCTGAATATATAGAACTATTTAATTGAGTGAAAATACTACCATGACATCTAAATAGTTTTGAGATATTTATCCATTCCAACTCTTTTCCTGAATTTTTTATTTTATTTCTTTTTACAGGGACACAGAGAGAGAGGGATAGACAGGGACCGAAAGACAGGAACGGAGAGAGATGAGAAGCATCAATCATCAGTATTTCGTTGTGACACCTTAGTTGTTCATTGATTGCTTTCTCACATGTGCCTTGACCGTGGGCCTTCAGCAGACCGAGCAACCCCTTGCTGGAGCCAGCGACCTTGGGTCCAAGCTGATGAGCTTTTGCTCAAGCCAGATGGGCCCGCGCTCAAGCTGGCAAGCTCAGGGGTCTCGAACCGGGGTCCTCCGCATCCCAGTCCGACGCTCTATCCACTGCGCCACCGCCTGGTCAGGCTTTTCCTGAATTTTTTTAAATTTAGTATTTAGCAAAGGATACTTCTTCCTTTAAAACTCACCTACAATTAGATTCTTTGACACGAGATAATTATGAATACCTACTCTATCGTAGTTTGCCTGGTACAGACTATGTCCCAGAGTTCTGTTGGTTCCTTATTTGCTTTTATTGCTTTGTGGCAGTAAATATATAAACTGTCCTTGTCAGATCAGTGAGATTTTTGGCAAAATAATATAATCAAATGTATATCAGTTGAACCTTTTGGTTCTTCCATAGATTGGAACTTCTTTTAAACACTCAAATTAATGGAGAATAATTATCTTCCAAAGTGATGTCATAAAACGTTGGAATTCTTACTTGATTTTAGACCACTGATCTGATATTGTTCTGTTTGTTGTTTTATAACAGTATTTATTAGTTTTTTATTGCTGCTGTAACAAATTTTATCACAAACTTAGTGACTGAAGACAACACAAATTTATTGGAGTATTTTGGAGGTCAGAACTTTGAAATGGGTTTCCCTTTGAAATTATGTCTCTATTACTTGTCTGTGACATCCTGCCTTTCCTCACACTTTAAAGAATTGTCAGCACATAAAACGTGTCTGATAGATATGCAGAGAAGATACACAGAGCCATGTGAAGTACAATTTGAGACTGTTTATGCTCAGCTTTCAGTTAATTGATCTGAAATAACTGATCTGTGAGAGAAAAGTTTTAAAAATCCTTTCAAACTGAAAACTCCGCCTGCTTTTGGAGGTGGGGGCAGGAAAATGACTGGCCGGCCCCAGTGGTAGCGTCAGTGGCGGGAGTGCGACTCTTTACTGTGTAGTCCTCTTGGTATCTTTATACATCTTAAATATGGAAGTAGCTCACCTATTAAAAATAATCATTTTAAAGCCCTTTTACAATAGACTCTCAGGAGATTCAAGTGGCAGCTTGATTCCATTGAGAAGTGGGAAGAGGAGCCATCAGACCTTTCCGTGTTAGAGGTGGGATCTAAAAGTGATTCTTATTCCTGTGTTCCAACTTGAGTGTGCGTATTACTAACACAATGTACGTTCCTGTGTTAAATGTGTTTTTGAAAGAAAGTGAAACATAAGTCACCCAGAACTTTAAAGTCATGTGATAACCCAAGTCCATGTATTTGGGTCTACCTGCCTCTCCAAAAGTCTCCTGGAAATAACAAAAAGAATTAGAAGCTCAGAGAGAAAATGCGGATAATCTTGGGGGTGGCAGAAACTGGGAGCACATACTTTCTTCTTTCCACAAGACACGGTATTGGAGAGACTTACTGAACTTTCATTGATCAATTCTCAATCGTGAAAAATAACAATAACCTGAAATGTTGCTTAATATTCCCTCACGCCCCCCCCCCATCAAAACCATAAATTCAAAGGTCCAAGTATTGGGGACAAGGGAGCCAGTTGACGGGAAGCAAGCCTAGACACTGGCTCAGCTCCTCAGGCTCCTCTGCTGGACCTCTCCCACTCAGCGCAACAGGATGCCGGGTTTCTTCAGGGCTCAGCTCCCTGGCTCCAGTCACCCTCTACTTGAGGACAGCTCCCAAATGTAAATCTCCAGTCGGGTCACTAGCACCACTACCCACTACCCTCTCCTTCACATTACAATGTAGCAACCCAATAAATCAGAGGGGGAAAGGCTAACAAATCCTTCTTCCTTTTACTCTGTTTTCCTTTTCCCCTTCTATCCTGTAGGTTTGCTGATAATGTCAAGTGACATCAACAAGTGTGGCTTACCCTTTCCACTGTCCTTCAGAATTTGAGCAGCGTTTTTTGCCTTTCAAGATAAAATTATCCCTTTGGTTAACACACTTATGACTAATGACTTTTTACCATTTTAGGTCGAATTCTCTTACCCGCCCCTGATTCCTGGAGATGGACACGACAGTCACACTTTACCTGAAGAATGGAAGTACTTGCCCTTCCTTGCCTTACCCGATGGCGCACACAACTACCAGGAAGGTATGTAAACAGACAGAGGGACAATCAATGAGTGACACTGTTTCACTTGACAAGACATCTTAGATCCTAAGGACTTTGTACAGGAGAGGCCTTTGGTAAATTGCGACTATTTATAAAATATCTAAATGCTTGTTTGGAGAGGACTGATCAGTGGAGGCTCTCACTTATATTGGTAATGGCAGGTGAATCTCGGCACTCTTGCCGGGAACCTGGCCAAAGTAAGTGATTTGCGACATTAGGACGTTCGCTGTTAGCCCCACTTCCTGCGTTCACACTTGAGTTCCTCTCAGAGGCCAGCGCAAGGGCTTCCCTCGCCAGCTGCAGACTGGTCGGGGCTCTGCCTGCAGACTTACAAGGTTGGCACTCGGGTGCCCACCTGGAAACAGCTGGTATTGCTTCCTAACCCTGGCGCCGTTCTCGCGGGGTTCTGCCTCAGAGTTTGCGTGCTCGTGCCCGGGTGCAGACCTTGCTAACACCCCCAACCGAAGCAATGCTGTGCAGGTAGGGCGGAGTCTCCTACCGCCCTATAAATGAGTTCTTCGACTGGCTTAAAGAAAGACTGCGCTTTATCGTGGCATTATTAGAGGTTCTACCTAAATAGTAGGTTGAACTTGGTTGGATTACCTGTGTTTCTAATAATTTATGGCCTGACCAGGCGGTGGCGCAGTGGATAGAGCATCAGACTGGGATGTGGAGGACCCAGGTTTGAGACCCCGAGGTCGCCAGCTTGAGCCCAGGGCCCATCTAGTTTGAGCAAAAGCTCACCAGCTTGGACCCAGGGTCGCTGGCTTGAGCAAGGGGTTACTTGATCTGCTGAAGGCCCACGGTCAAGGCACATATGAGAAAGCAATCAGTGAACAACTAAGGTGTCACAATGAAAAACTGATGATTGATGCTTCTCATCTCTCTCCATTCCTGTCCGTCTGTCCCTATCTATCCCTCTCTCTGACTCTCTCCCTGTCTCTGTAAAAGAAAAAGCAACAAAAAAACACCATATTTAATAATTTATGATGAACATTACTATGTAGGTTAACAAAATTTAAATATAGTGTTTTAATCCCACAAATGTTTTCATACTAATTTTTCATTATGAACACTTTTAAACGTACAGAAAAGTTGAAAGAATAGTAGAGCAAATATTCCACAAATGTTCTTTGTAGCTGTGCGTGTGCACAGGTTTGCCTGTATTATTTGAAAGTCAGTTGTCAGTACCAGGATACTTGAGCTCTTATTACTTCTTGCATCTCCTAAGAATAAGATCATTCCCAGGGGAACTTTCAGTACCATCGTCACCGCTGAAAGATTTGTCAGTCGTTCCTTAATACTGCCCAATGCTCAGTCTGTGTTGACATTTCCCCAGTCATCCAAGAATTTCTTGGATCTGTTCAAGATTCATGTATTGCCTTTTTGAGTCTCTGTTCTTTGTTAATATGGAATAATCTTGCATGGATAAAGTATTTTCAGAAGTAAGTGATTGTAGTCTCAATTTGACCTGTTAGGATTCAGCCCTTTGTGCTTTCGTGATGAGTGTATCCTGTAAGGCCATGAGCGGAATTCTAAAAAAGCAGTGGCTGCAATGCTAGAAGAGAGTCTGGTGTGGGCTCCTCGTTAGTCTTGTTTTTAATGACTGCATTTACAGTAACTTCACATGTCCAACTGTCCTATGTGTCAATGAGGGTAATTCACTCCAGCATTTACCTTTCTCTGTGTATCTCCAGATACTGTGTTTTTTCACTTGCCACCCAGAAACGGAAATGGAGCCACCATATATGGTATATCTTGCTATCGACAAATTGAAGCCAAGGTATGATAGTTAAAATGAACAACAAAAAAGCACTTGAAAATTCTTAGGTATTGATCATTTAAAATGTAAAATTTGGGGAAATACAGTCCTTTTCTTTTAATGTGGTGCCTTGTGATATTGTTTTAAATTTTTATAAACAGTGCCTGTTTGCCCAGTAATAACAATTTATTCACGTGAATGTTTTTGTAAGTGGATATTGGTGATTATAGTTATATTTGTGTCATGTAATATTTTGTACATTATTCTCAGATGGTGATACCAAACATTCATTTGTCTTGAAAATAATGTATTTAAGTTTCATGGTGTCCTTGAATTTTCTATTTCTAGTATACCTGACTTACAATAATAGCTTTAATTAATGAATTCAAATAAACCAAGGTGGGTAGCTCCCCTTTCATAGTTTGCTTCTGAGAAGCACTGATTTTGTGTGTGTG
Source organism: Rhynchonycteris naso (assembly GCA_037038555.1). Classification (NCBI taxonomy): domain Eukaryota; kingdom Metazoa; phylum Chordata; class Mammalia; order Chiroptera; family Emballonuridae; genus Rhynchonycteris; species Rhynchonycteris naso. Next base: position 142,377,667 of record CM073002.1, read on the forward strand.
GTGGAGATTCTCTTTACGGTAGCTGTGTGCATTTGATTTCCTCATATACTGTCACCCTTTCATGCTTTTATGTGGGATGACTTGAGCTGCTGTCCTTTCTTGAAAATCTGTTCCTTTTACTACCTCTTAGCCCCTCCAGGTCAGGGAAGCACTAGTAGAATGAACTCTGCAAGTCCTTGCCAGGAACGGCAGTTCTCACGCTCTGTCCAGCCTGTAAATGGCGTTTCCTATGGCCTGTCTCCCTCAGCCCTGGGTTGGACCCACCCCAGGGTGTATTGGAGTTGACCTTTTCTCCAAGTTCTTCTAGCCGCATCTGATAACAGACAGATAAGGCATAATCAGAGGGACATAGAGCCCAAGAGAAAGACTTGAATTCCCTTTGAACAAAGTACGAACCCAAGGAATGAGTCCCGGCAAGATAGAGAAGTGGAAACAGACTGAGGAAGGGCTCTACTCTTGACCGAATTTACCCACTAGTCATGGGTCAGGTGTAGACACTGAGGTGGCTTGGTCCTCAGGACAGATCAAGGGAGATGTCAGAACCTATAGAGAGGGAAGAGTCCTTCTGACTTCCCTCTCAGCCTTACCTGAGGTTGATCCGATCACGGCTTTCTTTCTGCTAGCAGAGAGTAGCAGAAATATCCCACAATCCTCCTGAGAATCCTGGAGGCATGCACGCCAGCTCAGAGCTGGGCTACACGGCAGGCCTGCCAGAGCGGACTGCAGGTTGTGTAGAACAGCCCCGTAACAAAGCTGCCCACATCTCTACCTCTGGAGGAACAAGCAGCTTTTTGTCTTCTCTTAATCTATCTCCTCCTTACTGGAAACAGTGGTCTCTGAAAGCGTGGCCCGCTTTACAGCCAGAACCAATGACAGTTGATTTGTGTTATGAGCAACTTACACATAAACTATTCTCTGTCAAGTGTAAAATCTTTGATAGTAGAAATCGTCTCTCGCTGTTCTGTTCCCTTTGCCGCCCAGATTCCCACACGTTCTGCCCTGGCCAACACTTACTCATTCAATAAATATTTTCTGAGATTCTCTTTTCTTATCCTTTTCCAAGTGAGAGGAGGGGAGATAGAGAAACAGACTCCCATGTTCGCCCAACTGGGATTCACCTGGCACACCCCACCTGGGGCCAATGCTCTGCCCATCTTGGGCCACACTCACAACCAAGCTATTTTTAGCACCAGAGGTGGAGGCTCCCCGGAGCCATCCTCAGTGCCTGGGCCAATGCACTTGAGCCAATCAAGCCATAGCTCCCATGGCTGCAGGAGAAGAGAGAGCGAAGGGGGAGGGGTAGAGAAGCAGATGGCACCTCTCCTGTGTGCCCTGACCGGAAATTGAACCCAGGACATCTACACGCCGGGCCAACACTCTACCACTGAGCCAACCAGCCAGGCCCTGAGATTCTCAATAAATACTCTTTGAATTTAATGAACCAAATGAAAGAAGTGTTTTCTATCTAACTGCTGTTTTTATGTTGAAAAATAATGATGTTTAAGTATTTCTGTGAACTAGCTCTAATGATGACTGTCTGTAACAGGCACTGAAAGTACGGCAAGCGGATGTCACCAGAGAGACGGTGCAGAAAAGCGTCTGTGTCCTCAGCCGGCTGGTAAGAGACCGGAGCGCTCACTGTTGATGTGTTTGCTGAACGCCATGGCAGATTTGTGTCTGAGGTCAGGCACTGTCACAATAAGGAGAGATGTAGGAAAACAGCGATATATTAACATTCACCAGTGGCTCACTTGTCATGTTCTCCCAGCTCCCCTCCCTGCCTTTCACCTGTTCCACTCTCTTTAGCCCCTCACCCAAATGAGATAGGAGAAGCAGATCCAATAGACGTTGACACTTGACCAAAAGGAGGTAGTTGTTCTTTTTTCTGTATCCGTTTTCATTTTGTTCTCAAGACTTTGAATAAATAATATTTTACTAAAATTCAAAATACTATCATTATACTCAGATTTCATTGCTAATACTAGAAGTGTATGACTCTTTTACAATGAAAAAATTATAACCTTCACTTTTTTGTGTGTGTGACAGAGACAGACAGAGAGAGGGACAGATTGGGACAGATAGACAGGAAGGGAGAGAGATGAGGAGCATCAATTCTTCATTGTGGCTCCTTAGTTGTTCATTGATTGCTTTCTCATATGTGCCTTGATGGGGGGTCTACAGCAGAGTGAGTGAACCTTTGCTCAAGCCAGTGACCTTGGGCTCAAGCCAGCGACCATGGGGTTATGTCCATGACCTCATGTTTAAGCCAGTGACCCCGCGCGCAAGCCCAACAACCTGGGGTTTTGAAGCTGGCTCCTCTGCAGCCCAGTCCAGTGCTCTATCCACTGCACCACCGCCTCATCAAGCTTCACTTGCTCTTTAAAAACTGAAAATGTTGGAGGAAGGTGTGACATACCAGCTGCACTATAACACTACTTTAAATTGTGTTCTGTGTACAAGTTGATCAGATAAAAGTGTATAGTCACTTTAATTTTATTTTTTAGAAGGAATATATAACCTTTCTTATTTTTCATAGCTCTCTTCACTAAATCATTCGTGACGTTCCACTTCTATTATTAATAGGATAATAACATCTTTACCAATAACAGTAAATAGCTACTTCTTCATGTAGTTCCTTATACCCCAGATTTCCTTTGTGGGGAAAACTTCAGATCTCTATCATGTTAATTACCTTAGCTCTATGTGATTGCTGAATACGGATGTTTCTGCAGTTGACCTGAACCAGAATTGAGAATATATTCTTAGCCTAGTCACCAAATATATGTAGATTTTATGTAAGTATTTCTTCTGCAAGTATCCAATTTTTTATACCCAGACAATTTAAATGTAGTTTGCTTAATATAAGTTGATTTTTGCAAGAGAGAATTTATTTGAGCTTTTATTACTGAGTTAGAAAGATAATAAAGAAAATCTCTGAATAATAATAATTTAATACTGTGAACCTTAATAATAAGATTTTGAGGATCGGATATTTCTCCCAAGACAGTAGTTATAAGTATAGGGCAAGAACAGTCTCTTAGTGAAGGAACGGTAGGTTGCTAATCTGATCTGTTGCTGTTTCTAGAAGGGTAGCTGAAAAATCAAAATCAGTTGGTTGCTTTTTTTACATTGGGCCAGGTGCCCAAAGAAAAGAAACGTAGGAGTATAGATATTAAAGCCAATGCAACATGTTGAAAAGCTCACTGAGTGACCAGTTGTCTCTCTTTTCTTTTAGCCTCTCTATGGCTTACTTCAGGCACAACTCCAGCTCATTACACATGCCTATTTTGAAGAGAAGGATTTTTCCCAAATTTCCATTCTAAAGGTAACTTTATACCCCTCTACACGTGTGTTTGGCTGAAGACTGAGACGTGAACCAAGTGAATTTTGGCAGTAATATTGTGAAAGATAATCACTTATTACCTCGAGAAAGACGTTCTTAAGGATGAAAGAAAGAGGGAGGAAGGAAGGGAAGGAGAGAGAAAGAAAGAGAAAATTCTTTGAAAATAACATTGAAGGAGGGCAGGGGTCTACACAAAGTGTACAGTTCATACTTACTACATTTAACCAAACTACCTTGTGTTAGGAAATAATGCAAATGACTATAACCAACATACATATTTATATTAATAAAAGGGCAATAGCCCTTGTGCTATGGCATTGCTTCTCCACACCTACTTGTATTATTGCACTGCTCAGCATGTTTATGTGTCAGGCTTCTGGTTCCTCACCCCCCACTGCAAAATCCAGAAAAACTACGTAACGATTTTACTGACATGGTGATGGGTGACATGTTTTTCTCAAGGCTGCCATGCGTATACAGAACGTGGATCTCTCCTGAGTGGGCCAGTTAGGTATTTAGCAAGGAAGTGGAGGGAATTTATCCCAGGAATCCATTCACCACGTGGATGAATCGAGGTCTAAACTGTGGAGGAAGAAATGGAAAGAGTGCTGGCAAGTGACACATTTTCGGAGACCTTCATTGTCTCTCACTTTAGGGCCTGGCCAAGCAAACTGCCTCAGTTAGAGAGCCAACTTTCTTCCTGATCATCGTATTTCTAATTCAGTGTCCAAAATGATAGCAAAATGTCTAAACTGAATCTATACTTCTAGGAACTCTATGAACACATGAATAGTTCCTTGGGAGGAACGTCATTGGAAGGGTCCCAAGTATATCTTGGTAAGTAGCTTTTCTACAAGTCAGGAGAAATGCCCTCAGTTCCTTTTAATTGGCACACCGAGACAGTTGCATGTAAAACTTCAAGATCAGAACTACATTTCTATGTGGGATTTAAATGCTTCAATGTTCAATGCTTTTGTTTCATTAAATATTTTTTCTTAGCCAGTATTTATATTGCCAAAGATTATAACATACTTGTATCAATATTCACAACTATTGTATAAGGCAGATTTCTGCTTTTCAGAATAATGAAGTTTTCTCTTTTCCTTGCAGTAATGCTGAGCGGCTCAATTACTTGCCATACAGAGAGGGAGGGAAAGGGAGAGATCTGATTAGCTCTTTTCTATTTTAAGATTTTTCAAGTTGAGTATTTTCTTTTTTTTTTTAATTATTTTTATTACTTATTCATTTCAGAGAATGAGGGGGGAGAGAGGGAGAGAGAGAAGGTGGAGAGGAGCAGGAAGCATCAACTCCCATATGTGCCTTGACCAGGCAAGCCCAGGGTTTCAAACCAGCGACCTCAGAGTTGTAGGTCAAGGCTTTAATTCACTGCACCACCACAGGTCAGGCGAATATTTTCTTTTTTTAATTACTTTATTAATTTTTAGAGAGAGAGGAAGGGGGAGAGAGACGGACAGACAGAAACATAGATCTGTTCCTGTGTGTGCCCTGACCAGGCAACCTTTGCATATCAGGACAATGCTCTAACCAACAGAGCTATCCAGCCAGGGCTTGGGGTTTTGTTTATACCATTTGACAACCCAGAATGTCCAGTGGTGTCCAAGGTAAATACTCAATAGGCACTCGGTAAATTTCCTTTACATGATGAAAACAAAAGTTTTAATCACATACTGATTTATGCCCACTCAGTTCCTAGTTCAGCAGGAAGTAGCCAAGCAGGTAGTCACTTTTGCAGTCCTGTATGTAACGTAAGGTAGTTACAAAACTATTCTGAGACTGTATTTTTCTCTTAGTTTTTTTCTCTTGTCCTATGGCAAATGATCAGAGAAGACTGTGATTCAGAAATAATAGCTATAGCCTATGGAGTGTTGTGACCAAAACCATGTTTAAATGATTGCCTGCCTCCATGGTATAAGCTTCATAATGTCTAAGCTTGAAAATTTGTAAGATGTTTGTAGCAGATGGAGAGTTACAGCTGCATTGTCTACAACAGTGGCCACTAGTGACACGTGACTGCTTACAGTTAGATTTGCATTAACAAAGACAAATTAAATTAAAAAGTCAGTTTGTCGCCTGATCAGGCAGTGGCGCAGTGGATAGAGCATCGGACTGGGATGCGGAGGACCCAGGTTCGAGACCCGGAGGTCACCAGCTTGAGCGCAGGCTCATCTGGTTTGAGCAAAGCACCAGCTTGGACCCAAAGTCGCTGGCTTGAGCAAGGGGTTACTTGGTCTGCTGAAGGCCTGTGGTCAAAGCACATATGAGAAATCAACCAATGAACAACTAAGGTGTCGCAACAAAAAAAAATGATGATTGATGCTTCTCATCTCTCTCCATTCCTATCTGTCTATTCCTCTCTCTGACTGACTCTGTAAAAAAAAAAAAGTCAGTTTGTCATCACACTTGCCATATTCGAACAGCTCAGTGGTCACTGTATCGGGGAGCCCACATGTAGGACATTGCTACCATTGCAAAAGTTCTACATTTCCATCATTGCACTGCTCTGTTTGACTAGTGGTAATAATTTGGTCAATTCTGAGTAAATGTATATGTAATCAAATACTACATAATATTTTCATATTTGCATATTCATACTTTCTTTTTTTTAGCTGCCTTTCTTTTGAGGGGAAACAAACTTTCTCTGACAAAAAACAGTAAATTGTAGTTACAGATTAGCTATTTTGTTAACATTGTAGGCCTGTCTCCTCGAGATCTTGTGCTTCATTTTCGACACAAGGTATGATACTTTATTTACCTTACAATACTTCATTTACCTTACGATGCACCAAAATAGTGTTCATTTACCTGGGCAGATTCTGTGTGCTGCGTGGTCAAATGCTGTTGTGGCATAACTATCTCTCATAGTGACACATGGCTGAAAATGTTGGTAGACTATGAGAAATTTCTCAACGTATACAAATACCCTCCGTTTAATGGGATACTTTTTTCTATTGTTGCAGTTTCATATATCATGAAATTAGAGTGGGAAGAAACATGTTTTAATATTGCAGAATATTTTATATGTTGCCTTAAGAGTGAAACAATTTCCAATAAATATCTGTACTTACTCCTTCTGATCCTGAGAACTAAAGCAGATGTGGACTGGGCATGCGCACATTGGTCAGTCATTGGACAAGCACCTACTGAGCATGTGCTCTGAATGCTCCAGACGTATGCAAAAATAAATGACTAGGTTCTGCCCCTTAAGGAGCTTGCAATATTTCCAGCAAAAATGGCACAACTCCTTCCAGAAAGCACAATTTGTTGGAGATTTAAGTGGTTCTCACATTTGTTTAGAGGACACAGATAATATTTAAATTTCTTCATATAAGTTCATAATTTCCCATGTATTTTTTAAAGCACTTAATGATTGAATATTATTGGTTAAATGAAATATGGTATGTTTGAAAAGGGGAAAAGGGCAATAAATAATAAGCTTGCATTTCTTATTCTAATACAGTGTTTCTTTTTTTGTTTAGGTCTTAATTCTGTTTAAATTAATTCTTCTTGAAAAAAAGGTGAGATATGAAGGGATGGAATTACTTAATATTTACTGACATTTCTGTACTACTACCTAAAATTAAACCTCATGATAAAGTATAAATTAACTTCTTTCCCTATCAGACTGTGGTGAGCTGAAGCCCTGCTCACTACTATAGAAGTATAATTCCTGCACCTTTTTCTGGGGACAGCCGGACAGCACCCATTCTGCTTTCAGACCTTCTGGGTGTAGATCTGGTGGGTATTGCTGGGTCATGTGAGAGTCGTTTCACATTTAAAGAAACGCTACACTGTTTCCATAAGCGCTGCACCAGCAGAGCACAGGGTTCCAGTTTCTCCACATCTGCGCCAGTACTTGTTATTTTCTGGGTGTCGATAGTAACGCTCCGCACGGGGTGGCGGTGTCTCCTAGTTTTGATTTGCAGCTCCCTAACGATCAGTGCAATCGAGCACCTTTTCCTGTGCTTGTTGTTCATCTTTCCCTGAGAAATGCCTCTGAAGTCCTTTGCCTATTTTTTAATCAGGTTGGTGATGTTTTTGTTGTCAAGTTGTAAGTTTCAAACTTTTTATTGTAATCCATAAGAAAAAAGAAAAAGTTTTACATTTAACCTAGAACACACATGGATATCCGTATCTGAAACGAAAGTTTTATAAAATCATTCTTAGCCTGGTTACATACAGTGACATTTATGATCGAGTAAACTTTATCCGATGGAGCAAATCACAGGCACCCTCTTTTTATATTGATCTGGTAACATAAGGACCTCCTTTACTGCCACATCTGGTTTCTTACGTGCGAGCTACTCCCTCAATAGGACAAATGGGTAAGGAGGGCACGATTGTGGGCGCTCTGCTTTGTGAAATAGCACTTTAGTGTCACTAACTGATTTAACTGTGCAAGAGAGAAAAAAAACAACCTAAGCAAATCTTTGCTTGTTTTTTTCCAGCTAATTTATTACCAGTGTTAGTTTTAGTACAATATCTAACTGAATCCTGTTTTAGATTTTTTCCTCAAGTTTGATTCTGAAAAATGTCAGTAAGTTGATAGACTAATAAAATGAACACTTGTACACCCTTCATCTGTATCTGGCAGTTGTTAACATTTTGGCAGTTTTGCATTATATTGCTTTTATATATGTTCATTTTCCCCCTGAATCGTAATCATTTTAAAGTAATTTGTAGTCATCATGGTACTTTATCCTTGAATACTTTAGGATATATTTATTAAGAGTATATGCCTACTTCACCAAATGCCATTTTCACAATCAAGAAATTTAACATTAATAATAAATGATACCTAATATTAAAGTTCATTTTTATTTTTATTTTTTTTACAGAGACAGAGAGAGAGTCAGAGAGAGGGATAGATAGGGACAGACAGACAGGAACAGAGAGATGAGAGGTATCAATCATCAGTTTTTCATTGTGGTACTTTAGTTGTGCACTGATTACTTTCTCACATGTGCCTTGACCGCGGGCCTTCAGCAGACTGACTAACCCCCTGCTCGAGCCAGCGACCTTGGGTCCAAGCTGGTGACCTAGGGGTCTCGAACTTGGGTTGTCCACATCGTAGTCCTATGCTCTATCCACTGCGCCACTGCCTGGTCAGGCTGAAGTCTATTTTTAAATCTTCATAACATCCTATAAACTGGTTGGTATCTTTCTTTCTTTTTTTTTTTTTTTTTAACAGAGACAGAGGAATAGATAGGGACAGACAGACAGGAACGGAGAGAGATGAGAAGCATCAATCATCAGTTTTTCGTTGTGGCACTTTAGTTGTTCATTGATTGCTTTCCAATATGTACCTTGACTGTGGGGCTACAGCAGACTGAGTAATCCCTTTCTCGAGTCAACGACCTTGTGTCCACGCTGGTACTCTGCTCAAACCAGATGGGCCCGTGCTCAAGCTGGCGAGCTCGGGGTCTTGAACCTGGGTCTTCCGCATCCCAGTCCGACGTTCTATCCACTGTGCCACCGCCTGGTCAGGCTGGTTGGTTTCTTTAAATTTGGGGACCAAAGTGGTGGTGTGTGCTCAGGGCACCACATCAAGAAGTCCATAACTGTACTGCCAGTGAGGATGTGAAGGCCAATATGCGATTAAGGTGGTAGTTGCCAGATTTCTTCATATTAAGGTACTTGGTTTTCCCTTTATAATTAATAGGTTGTCTATGGGATGGTAAATTTGAGTCTGTGAATATCCCGTTGCGCAACAATCTTTCACAATAGTTTTAGTATTTGTTGGTAATTTTTACCTGAATGATGATGGGTGCTAATTCTATCATGAAGTCTATACATGCTAGCTGTTATTCTTCCGTAAAGAAGAATTTCCCTCTCTCTCTCTCTCTCTCTCTCTCAACTATCTCTTTTGTATCATTGTGGACTCAAGATTTTCTAATTAATATTTTTTGATCCATTTCAGGTTCTCTTCTATATTTCTCCAGTAAATAAATTGGTGGGTGCTCTGATGACTGTGCTGTCCCTTTTTCCAGGTAAGAGGGTAGCAGTATATACTCTTTCTTTTAAGTTGTACTGGAACTTTCAATAATAAAGCTGGTCGAGGATAAAACTCATTAAGAGTTAATGTTTCTATTTTAATATGACATTCATTTTGACAAGAGTTTTTTGTTTCATTTTGTTTGAAATTTCATTATTTTTTACTGGAATGTTTGTAAGTATAGCTTATTAAAAATTTTATATGAGAGTTCTGCTATTTAGAACAGAATATACAACTCTCATTTTCTTTCACCTCATTTTAGCCAAGCTGTTCTTTGATATTTTATGTTGTAGGCATGATTGAACACGGTCTCAGTGACTGTTCTCAGTACAGACCCCGAAAGAGTTTGTCTGAGGACGCTGGACTGCAGGAAAGTAACCCTCCTGCAGATGACTGTGTTTCTGTGCCGGCTCCTAATATTTCAAATACCAACTTGGAAACTGTCAAGAAAATCATGACCAGAAACCATGGGGGAGATGAGGCCATCAAGACTGAAGAACCTTTGTTTCCAGAAGAAGACAGCAGCAGAGGACAGGAACTTGGTGATAGCAATCAATATTTGAGACCTCCTTCTCGCCCATCTCCAGAGTCTTCAGAGAGTGACTGGGAGACCTTGGATCCTAGTGTCTTAGAGGACCCCACCTTGAAAGAAAGGGAGCCGGTAGGGTCAGAACAGACAGACTCATTTCCAAAGGGGTCAGTGCCCTCAGACAGTCCTCCAATTACTGTACAACCTCAAGCTAACACAGGCCAGGTGGTTCTGATACCAGGGCTGATTTCCGGTTTGGAAGAGGACCAGTATGGCATGCCCCTGGCCATCTTCACAAAGGTAAAGTTTAATGTCCATAAGTAATCTGACAGAATCCCTTCCAGGTTTCACTTTTAGTGTTGAACACATTTTAGCTCTGAAAGTTTGACTTGAAAACTAAAATACAGACCAAATGTGCGGTGCTCTGGCTCAGTGACCATAGTGCTCATGCTGGTAATACATGAAGATTCCAGGGCCTCCGTCCGGATTTTTGGAGTTTTTTTTTTCCATCCTATTCAGGAAGAACTATTTTATTTCCATTCTTGAATTGTTTTTCCAAATGGAGCAGAAAGAAAAAGAAATTCCATTCTATTCCTTAGCCAATAAATATGTATTTCTTTCCCTTGTGCCAGGCACCATACCAAGATCTAAATGTTTGCCTCCCTGGTCATGCAATCTAAAAGGCAGATACAGCCTTCCGGTAACTAGAGAAAAAGAAGGATGATAGTTTAGACTTGAACATCTATTTCTGCCTCGGCCATACTCTACCATAAATTCCTTCTGGGTTTATCCGGCTTTACAAATGGGCACTTGCCCAGGTCAGTCTTGCTGAATAGTTAACAGAGAATGCCATCTCGGTCCCTGTCACACCTGTGGGCAGACTAAGAAACTGTCCTGATTGGTTTCATAATTGAACTAAAACGACTAGGTGTAGTCAGTAGCCACAAACTGTGGGTTCTCTGAACATCCCTGTGGGTGTTATGACTGCCTATATTTTTTGGAGCCCTTGTTTTGCGGCTGTACCGACTTCTTCTAAAGTTCATCATTGTGGAGATATCAAGAGGGAGAGTGATGGGAGGGATTTTGTTTTTGTCTTTGAGGTTGCAGTCAAGCACAGCTCTGTAAACATACATCTTGTGTGCCGTAATAAACCGTGCTTACTGCATGTTCTATATATTTGTGTGCCTTATACCAGTACTGAATATAGGATGGGCTTACCACTCTCATATGGTAAATACAGCATTTTTAATTTTGGTTTTATGTTTTATTATGTGCTGATTAAAATCTAATCTGTTGAATCCCATTTTTAAATACAAAAGCTGATTCTCTCATGTCTGTAACTTTGGAATGTGAAATATTCCTAAAAGTGAGCTGTTCTTGAGCTCTTTTTCTCTTGGAGATCTTAAAATGCTTGTACAGAAGGAATTAAGTTAGTGAAACATCTTGAATTCCAGAAATAGCCAGAGAGAGACTCAGATGCCTGGAGAATGTTGCTGACGTGGGGCGGCGGGCTTGGAAGAGAATAACAGCTGACTGGTCCCCTGACTCAGCACCTGAACAGATGGATACAGACGTCTGCAGCGTAAACGGCTCTGTCCGGTCCGTGGTTCTCTGGTGCTTGACGTGCCTGAGGATGCTCCCTTCATGTCAGTCTTAGAGATCAGGCTTACTGTGTGAGTGCAGACAGCAGACTCTGCAATATGGTGGAGCCCTTCCTGAGAGCGGATTTAGGAAGTGTAAGGAAGAAACGGGTGTGAGGGCGAGATGGGACTGGAGCAGCTTTCAGGGTTTAAGTGGCCCCCACAGTTTCCATTCCCACTGCCGTGGGCAGGACTTCCTGTTGTTCCACATTCTCACCAATGCTTACATGGTCAGACTTCTTAATGTTTAGCCAATCCAGTGGCGTCCTATAGCCCTTGGTTTGCTTTTTTTCCAGTAATCACCATCGGGCGCAAGCATCTTCTCCTATTTTGGTTGGGAATATTTGTTCAAAGCTCTGCATTCTCTCCCTTGTCACTGATTTGTGAGACTTCGTATATTCCAGACACCTTTTCTGTTTATCAATCCTTTATTTTATGGTTGGTTAGTTCTTTGGGGTCTTATTTAAGAAATCCTCCCTTACCTCAAGGTCAAACAGACAATCCTAGATTATAGTTTTTGACTTTCACAAACAGACTCCTTGATACAGAGACCAGACTGACAGCTGGCAGGGGGAGGAGGTTTGGGGGACTGGGTGAAACAGGTGAAGGGATTAGGCAAAGAAGACACTCATAGACACACACAACAGTGTGGTGACTGTCTGAGGGGAAGGGTTGTGGCGGGGTAGGAGATGGAAAGGGCGGGATAAATGGGTGTAGGCTTTGGATGGTAATAATAAAAAGTTTCTTAGCTCTTTGTACAGTGTGTCCATAAAGTCATGGTGCACTTTCGACTGGTCACCTGGTCAAAAGTGCACCATGACTACGAACACACTGTATTTCCACGTCAATTTTAGGGTCAACTTAAGTTCTCACCTACACAGGTAGAGATTTTGATAGGGATTACCTTTAAGCTCTAGGTAACTTTTGGAGAGCACTGGCATCCCTGTGATATGGAAGCTTTCATTCCCTGAGCTTGCTTCTAGCTTGCTTCTCGTCACTGACCAGAGGCGACATGAGCAACAGCGGTCAGTCCCTGTCACGGTGTAGCCCTTTCCAAGTCGTCAGAAGAATGGCGCTGTGTGCTTTCTGCTGCTCGTTAGCAGATAGGTCAGCTCTCAATAGTTCTACCAGGTGTACCAAGCTGAGAGATGTGAGGGGAGGGGCGTGCTTGTTTTTTAATTATGGTATAAAACAAAATTAACCGTCTTCGCCGTTTTTAGTGTCTAGTTCGGTAAAGTTATAGTCCCACTATTGTGCTATAGATCTATAGAACCTCTTCATCCTGCCAAATGGGGAGTTATACCCATCAAACACCAACTCCCTGTTCTCTCCTCACCCAGCTCTGGCAACCACCGTTCCTTCTGTTTCTATGAATTTGACTACTTTCAATACCTTAGATAGGTGGAATCATAGAAAACTTACTTTTTTGTGAATGCCTTAATTCATCTCTTTTGAAGGCAAAATCATATTCCATTGTGTGTATATACCACGTTTTGTTTAGCCAGTTATCCTTCGATGGACATTGAGCTTGCTTCCATGCTTTGGCTATTGTGAAGAATGCTGTATGAACATGGGTGTGCCAACATCTTTCCAATTTCCCCTTTACCATTTTATACTGTGGCTCCAAACATGAAAGCTAAAGTACCCTAGGAAAAAGGGCGTGGGGAGGGCCCAAGTTCTCACTGCCACTGTACGTTAAAGACTTAATATGCCCAAGTTGTGGGTCCGCTCCCGGGTCAGGGCACATACAGGAATCAACCAATGAATGCATAAATAAAGTGTAACAACAAATCAATGTTAAAAAAAAGAGAAAGAGATTTAGGTTCATTTGATCACAAAAAAAAGTAACGATGGCAAAATGTTAAAGGTATTTTGAATTATTTTAAATAATTTTATAAATATGTAAATTTACATGGATCAATATTCACCGTGTTCCAAAGCATCTGCAGTAAGTCTCCCTGCCGGGCACCTGCTGCTCATCGGCTCTCCTGTGGCCACCAGCATTGTTCACGTCTTCTGTTCCCACCTAGGGGTATTTATGCATAAATAAATGCATAGATGCTTCCCTATTTTTATGCCTCTTATTCTTTATTGAATAATTAGGATTTGGGTCTTTTTAATTTTTTTTTAAATTTATTGAAGAGAGGAAGGGAAAGAGAGAAACATCCATTGTTCCACTTTATGCATTCATTGGTTGACTTTTTGTTTTAAAGATTTTATTTATTGATTTTTAGAGAGAGAGAGAGAGAGGTTTGGGGGAAGAGCGGGAAGCATCGACTGGCAGTTGTTTCTGGTAACCACCTTGACCAGGCAATCCCGGGGTTTGGGACCAGCAACCTCTGCATTCCATGGCGACACTTGATCCACTGCGCCACCACAGGGCAGGCACATTGGTTGATTTTTGTGTGTGCCCTGACCAGGGCTTGAACTGGCAACCTTGCTGTATTGGGAAGATGCTCTAACTGAGCTACCCAGTCAGGGAAGATTTCAGTCTTTTGCTATAATAAACAATGATGCAGCAAATAACTTCTTACAAATCTCACACATGAGCAGGTGTATCTGTAGGATAAATTACAAGAAGTGGAATGCTGGGTCAAAGAGTATGAATACGTATTTTTAAGGAAAGGATTTTTTCATATTCTTAAAAGGTTTTGAACTGTTGATTTTTAAAACACATACTTCTGAGTTTTCATGATGTTGTAGACTTAGCCAAGATTCCACTGTTGACAATAAACCTGTGTTCTCTTACAGTATAAATTATGAATGTAATACTACGAGCAATTCTCTTATTACTGTTTTGCAATATAAATCTTCTCTAATAATTAGCAGTTCTGAGAGTGCCTTTATCAAGGATTCTAGCTGGGGGAGTGAGTATTCTGTTTGAAAGTGCATTCAATATTGTAATGTTTATGTTTATAAACAGGTAGTTGGCGGGGCAGGGAGGAGGAGGGTCTATTGTTTTAAAATATGTATCACATAAAGTAAAGCATGAACCCTGCGCCCTGGACCAGCGGTGTGACTTACTCTGAATGAGGCGTCGGGGTCCTTCCAGCCTTTAGTTGGCCAAGGGCACGGGTTCAGAAGCACCGTCCTGAGTATCCCTAACGCACAGACATGGATTTCTTTTTGCTAGTTACTGGGGAGGCTTTTAATTTGAATAGTTACTGGGGAGGCTTTTAATTTGAACCGAGAAAGAGTGCTCAAGTGAGACAACCTTCACGTTAGACTATTTTGCTGAGGTTGACCCTTCCTGGACGACCTTAGCAGGTGGTCTCAATGCAGTACTAGCTGAGGGTCCCCAGGAATGTCTCTGTAGTGAGTCCAAGGTCAGCTGCCTTGGGGATGCGGTGGCGGTGGGAGAAGGCTGGGAGTTTCTCTTCCCACGACTAGCTCGCTGGTTACTCGGAGAGAGGCTGTCACCCGAACTGCCGGCTCCTCTAACTCTGTGTCACCCTTGCAATCTGTAGGGGTATCTGTGCTTGCCTTACATGGCCCTGCAGCAGCATCACCTCCTCTCTGATGTCACCGTCCGGGGATTTGTTGCTGGAGCTACGAACATCCTTTTCCGACAACAGAAACACCTCAGTGACGCCATTGTGGAAGTAGGTTCATGTACGAGTGCCGGGCCGGGACCCTGCTGTCCCTGGTTTTGTTTCTTACATGGAATCATGAGGGCACAGGGTGACACTCACCATGGTAACAGCTGCTCCCCGTGCCAGGCGTCCCCGGTGCCATAGGTGTATTCGCTGATCTAATTCTCAAACAGCCTCTACAATAGGTATTGTTACTGCCCCTGTTTGATGCCCGTGGGAGCAAAGCAACAGAGAGATCGAACGGCCAGTGTTGTGGGTGAGCCAGGTCCCAACCCGGGCAGTGTGGTCCTACTGCAGCCTTACACTTAAAACGTGTTTATTGTTTAAGTAATATAAATACTGCTAGCCTGCTTAATGCTCTTCCGCTATAAAGAGCAAGGAGCTAGAGATGTTTGACATCTTATCAATATATAAGAAATGTAAATCATTTGTTCAACTTTACAGTTGAAGTAATTTTTTAAGAGGGGTGGAGGATTTGAGCTACCCTAAGGTTTTTAGAAAGGAGAGAAACGTGCTTCCTGGGAAAATGTCTATAATATATAAGTGAAAAATTGGGGTTCAAAGCTTTAGGTATTTTGAGGAAGAAAACTATATCCAAATCTTCCAAGGCAGATGGGAGGCCCACAGGGCTGTCTGGGTGGTACTGGTTACATTCTAGTTCTGAAGTTGGCAGGTGGATTCATGAGTATTTGGTTTATTATACTTTATTCCAGAATATCTTTGCACTCAAAGGAAAAATTTTGAGGAATTCTACTTAATTATATTCATTTCTGGTTGTGTGATACTATATATTTTTAAAATATGTACAAGAAACATGAATTACTTTTTTAATTCGAAATTAAATATGTATATATTTTCTGAAAATAGGAAATGAGTCCTTTCTTAAATGTAGAAAGAAAAACACTTGAGTGCAAACACCAGTCTCTTTCTTAGGCTCGCCTTTTGAGAATGACGTTCTTCGTATTTCTCATTTCCCGCTCCAGCTCCCCAGTACTTACCTTGAAAGTGTGGCACGGATGTCAGCGTGAATGCCCACTCTGACCTGTGCCTGTGTCCCCTCTAGGTAGAAGAAGCCCTGGTCCAGATCCACGATCCAGAACTCAGGAAGCTGCTGAACCCCACCACTGCGGACCTCAGGTTCGCAGATTACCTGGTGAGGCACGTGACCGAGAACCGGGACGACGTGTTCCTGGACGGCACGGGCTGGGAAGGAGGCGACGAGTGGATCCGAGCTCAGTTTGCAGTCTACACCCACGCACTGCTGGCGGCCACGCTGCAGTTAGGTAAGGAGCACACTGCCCCCTTGTCGTTTGTAGCAATCGCAGTGTTTGAATTACGTAAGAAATGTATGTTCATTATAGAAAAACTACCTGTGATTCCCTCCTACAGAGGTAACTACTCTTAGCATTTTGAATAGCTTACATCCTTCCAGACCTTTTTCTACGTTTTGGATTTTAGTTTCGTGGTATTTGTGGTGCTTCTTTAAAAACGGATCCTATTATACATGTTTTTAAAGCTTTGTTTTTCTTTGCAACAGAAACATAAATGTATATATGAAGACAGTTGTCACTTTTACTGCTTAGTGTTTCATCATATGGAAAGACAGACCAGTATTTGGGGGCTACTCATAAACACTGTTTATATGCTTTTAAGCTATGTGAAGGAACAAGAGAGAAATACAAAAAGTGAAAAAATCACCTGAGTGATTATTAGTCCTTCAAATTTATTCCCATTCTAAGGAATATTAGTCCTTTTAAATGGTTAGAATGGAGCAGGTCAACACAGACTCACTCCTGTATAAGAACTATCTCAGTTCCCACAGGAAAAGAAATATAGAAAGAGACACAGTGAGGCTCTGTAGTGAGCTTGTTTCATGGACACCTTTGGGCCAGACATTCAGCAGACAGTCAAGGATTCATTGTTGCCATTGTTAAAAGAGCGTTGAGGTTTTCTTTTTTTCTTCAATGATCTCTACTACTGTTTTTTGTTTGTTTTCATTGTAAAATACACATAACCTAAAATTTACCATCTTAACCATTTCTAAGTGTAGCTCCACGGTGGCATTGAGGACTTTCACATGGTTGTGTCAGTGGGTTTTTAAACCCACCCACCACTGCCACTTCCTACCCGTCTTCACATAGTACACATAGAGTTTAAACCCAGGCTTCAGGCGTGTTCTTCACTGGGGAAGGAAAGCTACAAAGCAAGGTCTTATTTGTTAATGGGATATTTTTAAACATCTGTTTCTTCTGCAAATGGAGCAGGTGAGACACCCAAATCCAATCCTGTAACCCAAAGTCGTGCGGTCAGATAGTAAGAAACCCCAGTCTCCACCAGGCAGGTGTCTTCAAGTAATTAATTGACCTTTGAAAAAATATTGACCCAGGTAACCATAAGAACTGAATAAGGGCAGCTAGCTTTTTATTGGGGAGAGGGGCCTGTTTAGTCTGTGCAGGAACCTGTTTTGAGATCGCATCTACTAACTCATGCCATCTTCACAACAATCCTAGAGCTAGACTCCTTGTCACCCTCAATTTACAGAAGAGAAAATGAGGCACAGGAAGGTTATTTAAGTGGCTTACTCCTCCTCCTGGTAAGAGACGGAGCTGGTATGTAAGCCCACGTAGTCTGGCTCAGTTCCGTGCTGTTAGCGAAGTTCAGTCCAACGCACTGTTTGAAGAAGTTCTTAAAAGAACTTCCTGTGCTATGCTTGGAACCAAGTGGATCTTTCTCTTTCCCGGGAACAAACGTCAGGCTTCAGCTTCAAAGCAAGCAACTTGCAGTTGAATATGCAGCATTAGCCATTGCAATCAGTTCTCCAACCCTGTTCCCTTCTCCCAAGCAGAAGAGCTCTGCATTGACGTTTCCCCATGATACGGAGGAAGCCACAGTTTCCAACGTTACATACAGAAATTCCCTTGTCTGAAGTATTTTGACAGTGAAATGCATGGAAACTATAGAGTTACCTCCACCAGCTAGTGAGACAGAGGCTAAAGAAGTGAAAATAGTGGCTGAAAGAACCAAATGATGTTCATTCCAGTACTTTTCTTAGGACATACAACCTCTGTGAGAAGCTAGAAAGGTAGCCTACTTGCCCGCTCCCTATGTAAACGCCAGTGTGTGCGCTCACTGCCCAGGCTATTCTTCTGTTTAGTAAACAGTACGTGCCTCTTGACCTGGGGAAGGAGGGTGTGGACATACTCTGGAGCTAGACCCAAGTTTGCTGACATCTGGTAGACTCCCTCCCCCAAACCAGGGGCGCAGTGGGGGAGAAACTATTCCTTTACCCTTTTTGGTTCTTCATCTTCACATCCCTGACTGGCTACAGTCCAGCTCAACTTTCAAATATTTACTTGACAGATAATGAAAAGATACTGTCGGACTACGGCACGACCTTTGTCACAGCGTGGAAGAACACTCACAACTACAGAGTGTGGAACAGCAACAAGCACCCGGCACTCGCGGAAATAAACCCTCAGTAAGCACATCTACAGCCTGGCAGACAGAGCACACAACACCTGATCTTCTCCTGTGCCCCTCTAATGGAAATGCTGTCCTGACTTGTCTTTAGGACTCTCCTGAAGTAGATCATAAAGGCTCCCAGGTTCAGAAAAGCAGCTGGAAACAGTTTTCTAGTCATACTTCTTACTCAGAAAGCACAAAGCGTTTTGGAAGCCCCGACACTGGCCCCAGCCCTCTGGTAATTCAGACAGGAAGTGCTGATCCATAGTGGTGCTCAGTATATATGGGTCTCTTCCCCCTCCCCCTGTACTTTAGAAATCTTTTTAATTTTTATTTATTGATTTGAGAGAGAGAGAGATCAATTTGTTGTTTCACTTATTTATGCATCTGTGTGCCCTGACTGGGGATTGAACCTACAACCTTGGTGAGTCGGTGGATGCTCTAACCAGCTGAGCTGCCCGGCCAGGGCTGGACGTGTGCAGACGGTCAAACAGGATGGAAATAACCACCAGTTAAACTGAGAGGTTATTCTACCTTTTTTTTTTTTAACTGAGGTTATTTTAAAACATGAAGTATGAAAAACTAAAGTTGATATTTGAGCACCTAGATACGTAGTCAAACCTAGCTTCCATATCAGATGCTAAAATTCAACAAAATTTAATTCCTGTCACAATATTGAATGTTGCCTGGACAGAGACTTTGGCCTGAAAGACGTTTGAACATGCTGTGGAGGGGGGCCGTTATGAAATAATGTCCTCTTTGTGTGAAGACAGCAGGCTCCAGTCTAAGGAGATCAATTGATACAGTGTGTACAGGCTGGGGCCTTATTTCTTTCCAAATTAGAAGTTTTAAATGTTGGGGGTTTTTGGTTTGGTTTTGTTTTTTTTATGATATAAGCATACACTGAATGTTTTCCTTTGTATTGAAACTTTTACTTGCTGGGAATCGAACAAAAATCAACTTTGTACTGACTACCGTATTATTTGGAAGCTAGGGACTTAGCTGGACTGCAGGTATGGTATCGGTGATGCTAGAAGGGATATTCCCTCCCACACAGAAAAATCCAGATGTTTGTGTCATAGGAACTTGGGGAACATCGACAAAAATGAGGTGGTGTCACCTGGCCTGTGGTGGCACAGTGGATAAAGTGTCCACTTGGAACACTGAGGTCCCTGGTTCAAAACCCCGGGCTTGCTACAGATTGATGCTCCCCCCACCCCCGGCCCATTTCTCTACCTCTCTCTCTCTTTCTCTCATACTTCTGAAATTAATAAGTAAAATCTTTAAAAAAACAAAAAGAATGAGGTGGCATAGCAGGGTTCTAGAGAACATGTCTATTAAATTTTATATCTGTCAAAAATGGGGTGTGCTCTCCCCACTGGGAGCACGCCCATGCCTTTCCTGTCCCCCTTTTCTTCCCCCACATGCGTGCATCTCCTAAGCTCCAAGGGTCCCCATGAGACCAGCAACCAGGGCAGCGGTGGGTAGTGGGAGCCCTTCCCGGGCTGACCTCCTGAACCCGTCCCCGAGGCCCCCTTTTCTCTGCCTCTCCAGGGAGCCGACAGCAGCCCGTCCTGGCTCACTGCTTCCCGTAACGTTTCTAGGAGCCAGGCAGCCCGCCCCGGCTCTCTCCTGCTGCTTCTCCTGTCCTAGGCCCCTAACAAAGAAGAAAAATGACTAGGTTCAGCACCAATTTTGGTGAATTTAGTCATCATACTGAGCAATAGCAGAAACCTATGTTGTCATTTGAATGTGGTGAAAACAGAATTACAAGGCAGAAATGTTAATAGTATTAAATGAAAGGGCTGAGACTTTGGCTTAATCTCCGTCGCTAACCACAAGGTCTGTGTTCTAAAGAGCAATGAATGGAAACAGATGGGAGTTTGTCAGCCCCTGGCATTGCTGTGGCAGTGCTGGGCTGGGGGCGGGGTCTGCCTGGATCGTCCACAGTGCAGCATGGGGGAGGGTTCCCATATCTTCCCCCGTGGCCCTGAGAACCCGTTCAGATCTCTCCACTCACACATCTGCTAGAGTGCCGTTAACTTAAGCCACCTCTGTAGATTTTATTGCAAGTTCATAAGAGGCTTAGCTGGCATAGGTTTTAAAGAATGTGAAACAGCCTGACCAGGTGGTGGCGCAGTGGATAGAGCGTCAGACTGGAATGCGGAAGACCCAGGTTCGAGACCCCGAGCCCGCCAGCTTGAGCGCGGGCCCATCTGGCTTGAGCAAAAAGCTCGTCAGCTTGGACCCAAGGTCGCTGGCTCCAGCAAGGGGTTGCTCGGTCTGCTGAAGGCCCGCGGTCAAGGCACATGTGAGAAAGCAATCAATGAACAACTATGATGTTGGGATGGCAACGAAAAACTAATAATTGATTGATGCTTCTCACCTCTCTCCATTCCTGTCTGTCTGTCCCTGTCTATCCCTCTCTCTGATTCTCTCTCTGTCCCTGTAAAAAAAAAAAAAAGAATGTAAAACAGTACTTTTTAAAACGTGTAAATAAGACTGACCTGTGGTGGCACAGTGGATAAAGTGTCAACCTGGAATGCTGAGGTCACCGGTTCAAGTCCCTGGGCTTGCAGCGTCAGGGCACACACGAGAAGCAATGATGAGATGATGCTTCATGCTCCTCCCCACCCCACCTTTCTCTCTCTCTTTCTAAAATCAATAAATAAAATATTTAAAAACAAGTATAAATAAGTGAGGTTATTTAGATTAAAGAGGAAGCTGCAGAAGGTCCTGAAATGTATACCCAGGAAGTTGTGCAGATATGACGATCGGCAGAGTTCCCTCAAATTCAGAACAAAGCATGGTAGTCTTTGCTTGTTATCAGGGGGTATAGCTGAGAAATGCCCCACACTAACTAAGATGTGACTGCTGTGACTCCCTTTCTTCCTGTCAAGGTCAGAGAAGACAGTCTTCTGACCTCCCTTAATAAGCAGCAGGTATATTCCATCCTTTCCTACAATATCAAGAAGGATTACATAATTTTTCCATTTTTTTAGCCTGTGATTCAGGAATCCAGGGGGAAAAAGGTTATTAATATGCGTTGTATGGACAATAAAGAGATTTGTCATTTGAAAAGCTATAAAATAACATTTTGATATTTTTATAATATGCTACAGATTTCACTAGGGTCACTTTCTTTGTTAGACATTGACAGGGAGACACCCCCCCCCCCCCAGTATGAGATAAGAATTTGGATATTTATTGACTCTTTTCATAATGTAACTAGTTAAGTTGCCTGTATATATATACTTTTTGCCTTTTATATATATTTTAAGCCCTGCGTTTGGAGTTGTTTTCTAATAGACAGTACAGATTTTACACATCTGCCCACAGCCTTTGTGTGACGAATGGCACACGTTTGTAAGATGGCCAGAATCAGGCCTCAGTCCCTGACTTCTAACCCTGCCTGTCCTGGGGAGGGAGCTTTCTAAAAAATGTTGATGATTGGGTCACCGGCCAAATAAATCACCATCACACACACACACACGCACGCACGCACTCACGCAGAAATAAACCCTATTTCACAAGGGGGGAAATCAGCTCAGAAGGCTCCCGGGGCTCTGGCCAAGCCCGTGGGTGACACGTGCAGAGCAGCGCCCCAGCCGAGTCGCCCCTTGAGGCTCACGGGTGCTCCCTGTGACGACTGTTTCGCAGTTTTACTGGTGAAACACTCACAGTCCAAACTCAACTTTGTTTTACAGCCATCCCTTCCAAGGGCAGTACTCCGTGTCAGACATGAAGTTAAGATTCTCACAGTGAGTATTTCGAGAACGCATTAGGAAAATTCTTGCGCCTGAATCGATGCCATGTGTCGCATTGCTAATTGGGAATTGTTTTTCTCCATTTGATAGACTTGAGCTTCAAATAGTAACCAAACATGCTCATAACAGTCCCCAGCTCAGCAGTGTCTGTGTCAGAGTGAAAACACTGCTGTTCCGCGAGGAGCGGTGTGAACTAGTCCCGGCGTTCGCTGCTTTTATGCTGGTGCAGTAGCGTCGGCAACTCATGGCTGTTGGGAGAGCTAACCACAGGCCCTGCCTCCTTACCACTTTTTAGTTCCTCTGCATTTTTGTTCAGCATTTTCTGAAAATTTGCATACTTATAAGGTTGGCAGATTAAGACATAATTAATGAGTAATTTTTCTTTTCTCAATAATTCTCATTTGGGGGATGGTGGGGTGTGTTTGTGAGAAATTATTTTTAAATTGTGTTTAACACTTCTTTCCTTTACTCAGTTCTGTTCAAAACAGTGAACGTGGCAAGAAAATTGGCAGTGTCATGGTCACAACCAGCCGGAATGTTGTACAAACAGGAAAAGCTGTTGGTAAGGCATACATTTAGCTAAGAACGGATTGGAATCCTAACACCTCTCCTTCTGTGTTCTCAATATGTCATTGATAAAAATGTAAGGTTGTAGAGATTGTGTATCACGTAATACAACGTGATTCCCATAGTGCAGTACTGAAGTTTTTGTTTTTAATTTTTGTCTTATTCGTTTAAAAAAAGTGTGGCACGAGATAATATCAAAGTTGAGCAAATTGTTGCCACATCTAGTGTAGGGGTGACAAAGTTTTTTGCTGAGTTCACTGTTCCGTTACCAGGATCCAGGCCTCACTGGAGTTTTATATAAGTTCTTTGAAAGACTCAGTTTTCAAAACTGACTCGATAAGAAATAGAAAATCTGAATAGCCCTATTATCTATTAAATAAATAGAACATTAATAAACCTTGCGGCAAGGTTTTTAATTTAATCCAGTTCCAAATGGCTTTCCTTATGAATTTTATCAAACATTTAAGGGATTATAGTAACTATACAAACTCTTTCAAAAAGTGGTGGATGAGGGAATATTCCCTAACTCATTCAGTGATGCCAGTATTCCTTGCTACCAAAGCCACAAATGGTATGCTATATATACTCTTCTGCACCTTGCTTTTCTCATTTAAACATTTTTAGGATAGTTTCATGTCCATTCTGAAGAAATTTCTTGTTCCTCCTTTTCTATATGTTTACCTTCTTATTTTTATTTTTTTAAAAATGTCTATTGATTTTAGCAAGAAAGGAAGGGGGAGAGAGAAAGAAAGAGACAGACAGGAACATAGATCTGTTCCTGTGTGTGCCCTGACCAGCGATCGAACCAGCAACCTCTGTGTTTTGGAACAATGTTCTAACCAGCCGAGCTATCCGACCAAGGCTGTCTTTTTATTTTTATATAATTTAAAACTTAAAGAAATGGTACAACAGTATACAGGAATTTCCAATTATCTCACCAATTCTTCACCAATTATTTACATTTGCTTTGTCACATCAATATGTGACAAGAGGACCCATCTCCTTACTTAGCTCCTGATGGAAGCTGACTAACCCATACTGAACACAATTCAGGAGCACCGGACTGGGTGAGCTCTGTGCAGGGTCCTCATAGCTCTGACCCCTGAATACCTAGAGATAGGCAGGGTGAGAGAACCACTCTACAGAATTGTCTTAGAGAACAAACAGGGAGCGCATAGCCCTATCACTCGGTTCATTTTGTTACAAAGGAATGGGATTTGATTTATTAATATTTTCTTTCATGCAACATTAATCATTTGACTTTTAAGTCTTAGTTTTTTTTTTGTTTTTTTTTTAATAGAAAAATTCTACTTCATCATAGGTGTACGATTCAGTTGTCTCTTAATTTTTAATGATGCTGCAGCTGATATGTAAATTCTAAGGTCAGTTCTGCTCTTCCACACTCCCCTCTCCAAGAATAGAGGGAGTATGTGATACAATGTAAATAATTTCACTTTAGTGTCAACTTTTGAAATAATGTTCTTTAAAACAAAACAGACCTGAGGCAGATGGAGCTCTGTATGTCTTCATATAATGCAACATTGTTCACAAGCAAATTTCCCTAAAGCAGCCCAACCACTCTTGCCTGGGTATGTGGTTATCAGTAATCAGCTTGGATTTAGAGTACAAAGAGCACACAGACGTGCTCAGCTCTCCGAGTGGTTCTAATGCACAACCGCGCTGGACACCACTGGCCCAACATGTGGGTATTGAGGAGGGAATTTGCTGAGTACGTTCAGGATGCTTAGAAGCTGGTCGGCTCTTACACCCAGAAATCATCCCATTTCCTATCAGACTGTCTCATGGAGAGGGATTGTTTTGAAACTAGAAATTTAAATGGCATTTTAATAACTATTGACATATCGTTGTGTTACCGTAAATTACCATGTATTCAGTCAGCATTGGTCTTTCTCAGTCTCTTAACACAAGTGAAGGCATTTTTCCTTTTGTTCTCCCTCCTTCCTTCCAGGGCAGTCCGTTGGAGGAGCTCTTTCCAGCGCAAAGACAGCCATGTCCTCATGGCTGTCCACTTTCACCAGTCCCAGCCCTCAGAGTCTCCCGGAGCCGCCCAGCGGGAAGCCCTGAGTGGCTGTCCAGAGGCTGCTGTTGCTCTCTTAGGTTTAAGTGTTCCCTGTCTGTCTGCTGCTCCAGACTGTTCCTCCTCTTCGGCCACAGGTCCACGGCAGGGGACCGATGCGTCGAACTGTTTACACGGACGGTCGCCTCTGTCTAAATGAATGTCACAGGATGCTGAAAAGATGAACTCACAACCGTAGCAGGGATGGCGTCCCAGGTTGGGGTTTAAATTGACTACTTTTATTTCAGTCTGAGCCTGATCGAAACACACAGCGTCCCTTCTAATGATTTTTCGAGTCCTGATAGTTATATATTTGTTTACTTTAGGAAAGGTTTACTTATGAAAACTTTATTCTGTTATTCAGTTTGAATAGCTGGATGGTCACTGTAATTTATTAGGGCTAAAATTGTTATATTAGAATTTTAATTTCTCTAAAGTTGGCCCTACATGTGCTTATAAAGTTAAGGGGCCACATAGTCCAGCCCTTGGTTATTATTTTGCTGAGTTATATGACGATTTTTGTTGTAGGTTGGTTGGTTTTCTACCGACAAACTATTAGCTCCCTTCCTCCTGTTGACGTGGAAGTCCTAGGTGGTAGATCTGAGGATGGAGTGTTCTGTTTCCTGTTTAATTTATTCATTCCCAATCCTAAGCACTTGCTCTGAAGCATCAAGGGGTGTCGCTGTGCTTTTTCCTTCTCTTCTAATTGTCCATGCAGCTGTGCAGAGAAATGGCAGTGACAGGCATCACTGTGTTGGAGCGGTTGAACTTACATATTTAGGGCACGATTTTAGAAGATCAGGGTGTTAGTTCTGTCGACTCCAATCACGTTGTAATCTTTTACAACCATTGTAAACCCACAGTTTGTGCCTTCTTTTTCTTCTTTTGAACAGTTTTCCATTGGGTGTTTACAGACCGACGGGTGTGTTCTTAGTCTTACTCTTCATAAAGCTTCTCAAGGCACTTGGGCTTTCCTCCTTCTCTGATGGAAAACCCTCCGGTAGTCAGTCCCGTCTGAAAGTAATTTTAAAAGGAAAGCAAGACCATCTGTAAATATTAAATAGAAATCTCATCTTAACTCACATGTGGGGAAGCAAGCAGCAGGACGAGGGAACCACGCCACACCAGTTGTGCTCCATCAGGGACATCTGGTTTCAACTTAGCCGCGTGCACACGGTGCTCTCTACCGAAGACTTTGCCACAGCCGGACCTCAGGGTCTGCGCACTCAGCTCTTGTTGGCTTTTCAAGGGGACATTGGATGGGTGTGCTCAGGGAGTCTTCACAGGGGAGCTACTGCTTATTCAGTAACAGAGGATACTTGGAAGATGCGTAGTGAGTAACCTGATGGTGTAAAGAGCATTGGGAAAAGGAGGGTGACACTTTGTCATATTTGACTCATCCCTTAGGAAGCGTTTATGTGACCTACGTCCTTCTAAGGCAAGTAGAGACATAATCTAAACATCCCTAAATTTTCCAACTTATGTTTCAATACAAGTCCAACAACTCTAACGGTGGACACAAGACAACATGCAGCCGAAGTAGTATAGAATTATATACCTGAAACCTATGTTTATCAGTGTCACCCCAATAACTCAATAAAATTTTAAAAATTAAAAATATAAACAGCGTTTCATTATAAAAAATAAAAAAGAATTCAGCGATGATAAACTAAAGGGCTTACTCCATTAATCCCACTTCTGCTAGGAAAGTTAACCTCAGGAAATACCACTTTAAGAGAAGTAATACCAAACAGACCCTTACAAGTACTCTAATCAGTGCTGCACTGAGACTACGAAGCTTCCCTTCTCACTTCCTGGTTCACGAGGGAGGCCGCATGATTGGTGGAGTGACAGTGTATTAGTGTGCATTGTTCTCTGTCAGCGGCCAGATAGTCACAGTGTAGAAACTGTGCACGGGGCCGGCCTGCAGCTGCTGGGTCATCCTTCAGTCTGTGTGGCTGGTGTGATTGGGCCGTCCACACTTCGGAACCCCACCGAGGTAAGAAGCTATGTGAAATCTAACTTTGCCTTAGTATCACCTGTTCCCCTTCTTTATATCCACCCTAAATGAACTTTCTATTAGTATTTCTAGTTAAGAGCTCAAAGCAGTCATTTAGCTGGCGCTCGCATAAAATGAGTATTTCAGAAGATTGAACTTTTTTTAAAAAAGATTGTGTTTACTAATTTTGCAGAGAGAGGAGCAGGGAGCGAGAAGTATCAGTGCATAGTTGCTTCACTTCCGTCGTTCAGTGCTTGTCATATGTGCCTTGACCAGGCAAGCCCAGGGTTTCTAACCGGTGACCTCAGCGTTCCAGGTCGACTATACACTGCGCCACCACAGGCCAAGCAGAACATAGTACTTTTGTCAAAGAAGTGGTCAAAAGACCGTAACTCTCTTTCCCTCGGGTTGCGGGAGGTGTGGGGGTTTTCAGGGACCAGAGGTTTTCAGGATGTTGTTGGCAGGGGCCCTGGACAGCCAGCATAGCTGAAGGCAGGAGCCTGGCTGCTCGTCCTGTGAGCCTGTGTGCTTGGGTTTAGCCTCCAGGCGCTAGCTGAGTGGCCAGCCCAGAAGCAGTGGCCTCCCTTCAGCCACTGGCTCTGTGGGCCAATGGAGCCAACTCGGGGCCATCTTCAGGCACGTCACTGGTTAAGGTGTTTACCACCTTCACTTGGCTGTGCTTGCTGATGCTTTTATGTCTAAGTATTATTGAATGTCAGTAGGCCTGAGGGAACCAGTGTCAGCCAGGCCTTTTCAAGGTGTGTCAAACACTGACCGCATCTGCAGCTTGGTGGTGGCCTCACTGTTTGTCTAGTGACTTAAGAGTAGTGTGTGGAGCCCTGGCCAGATAGCTCGGTTGGTTAGAGCGTTGTCTGGATACACAAAGGTTGTGGGATCATCATTCCACACACAAGGACAGATTGATGGTCCTGTCCCTCTTGCTCCCTTCCTCTCTAAAATGATTTTTTTTAATGTTTTTTTTTTAAAAGAAGTAGTGTTTGGAAAAAGTCCCTGGCATACTGTAATGACAGTGACATAGGTAAGGAAAAGAGTTAAAGCTGCTGTGTGTTGGGCTAGGTGGAAAGGTTGCATGCACGTCAAGACAAGGCTTAGAGTTATTTTGCATCTGCATTTGGTGCATATAACCAGTATAGTCTGTCCCCAAATCCTAGTCATTTACTAGACCCCATGCTTTAAAATAATCCCCATTGATGTCCTTTTTAAGAAACAGCAGCAGTATCTTTGGGCACAAACCAGACCACGTGGTGTGATTTCCACAACCTTATCTAGCTTCCTGAGACCTCTATTAGGCATTGGATTTTTCTGAGAATAATATAGTTTGGAAAGGCAAGGAGAAAGGAAGTGAGGAAGAGTTAGAAGTGAGCAGTGCCTGCAAGGCTGAGGAGTACGGTACTTAAAAATCTCACCGGAAGTATTTCAGGAGCAGTGTTTAATATGCTAAAGGTTATAAGACTCATTTTACAAAGAAGCTGACCCTCTTATCTGCTAGTTACAAGTTTAAAAGGAAGCTGTAAGGTGATCTTCCTGGCAGGCAGGTGGTGTCTTTATTTTGTGTTTTGTGGAAGTTACTTATCCTTTTCCCTGCGGGTGGGTGATGATGAGTTAGGGAGCCTCGGCTCTATAAGAGGCCAGGGGACAGATCCCGAAGCTCAGGAACTTGGATCTGCTTTGGCAGTCTGGGAAAGGAACCTCTTGGGACGCTAGCTGCTACATGTCGCTTGCTATTTTATTGGGGATTTGCTTGGGACTCTTGAAATGGCATCAACATTTGCATACTCTGATTCTTCGACCAGAGGTGGCTTGGTGCCCGTGGCCTTTCCACCCAGTTCTGGGTGGCCTTTCAACAAGAGAGAGGATGCAGCCCCTGGTTCTAGAAGGTTCTAGAAGATGCATCTACTAGAAGATGCTCGTCCTTTCCCCTAGTGCAGTGTGCCACTAGGAGTCTTCTCATTCCAGGTCTTTGAACTTCCTAACATTGGAATTCTTCTCATACTCGCCAACATTCCATAAATAGTTGTCAAGGACAAAGCAAAGGAACGTGGCTCTTCATTCTTTTCATGGAAGTTACTTTGTCCACATGACTTCCCGCTTTCACAGGAAAGAAACCAGCTCCCTTGTATGCTAATTCCATAATTATAGGACTGTGCACGTATGAGGAGTTGAATATATTTTGTAAAACTAATGCATTTGTATTTCTGTGCTGTTCTAAAGTTTACCTTTTTACTTATATTAAAGATAGAGAAACTATATATTTAAATCATGTAAATGGGACACAATGTATGGGTTTTTTTCAATCTTTTCATTAGCTTCTCACACACACACAGTATGCTGCTCAAATGTGTGTGTGTGTGTGTGTGTGTGTGTGTGCGCACGCGCAATATATACATTTGAACATTTCAGACAGGTACTGAGCCAGGAAAGGTAATTGAAGTCTTAGAAAGCTTCTGTGCTTAGAAAATACTTTGTTTTCTTGAAACATTAATAATTTATCGATGGAAAAATAGGATCAAGACTTTGTTTCAGGGCACTTGGTCATTAGTTCCTAAATTTAGGAAACATTTGATTAACAATTGCTTGGTAAAGGCATTTAGTGGTTACAAAACTAATTTAAATATTTGAGATTGAAGGCTTTTCACAAACTCTTCCTAGGGAAGTTTAGTTTAGAAATCTTACACGGTTTTCTAAGGAAGTTTAGCCGGGGCACATGTTTTGATGAGAAAGGTCATTTCTCTTTGCTCCGGTGAGTTTTATTATTTGTACTAGTTTTTTGTTTTTGTTGTCATTTGTTTCAAAAGAATGTTAAAATTATAAATCAAGTCCAATCATGCTGAATTGTAAAACTCCTACTGTATCTTTATTTTAAAGAAAAATGAGAATAAACTTCTGTTTGTCCTGAATACAGTAGTACCTGACCTGTCTGTCTAGGAGTGCCCGCCATGTTGCCGGGTGGCTTCTTACCCGCTTCCCTGGTGGACAGCAGCACCAGCTCCTCCCTGGGATCCCCGGGAAGGTGGCGCACGGGACGCACTAGAGGACTCATGGCTGATCCAGCCTTTCGCTTCCACTCTGCTCGTGGCCGTGCCTTCAGTGTCTAAGCTGGTGCGCCCGCAGGGACAGCCCCCCGTTTTTGCGGACTGCTGAGAGCAGGGGCTGCTCACCCACAGAGCCCCAGGGACAGGCACTGGCCCAGGCAGCCCTCATTATCATGCACGTGTCCCTGGACTGGGGTCGTCTACAAGCCAGGTATTCCACACAAGCAGGCAGATTTCTCTGTCCCCTGGGAAGGTGTGCTTCCTGGAGCACAGGGTTAAGGTTAAGGCACCAGTGTTCTCTGACCTGGACTGTCACCGTCCTAGAGCTGAGGCAGTGACAGGAGGTGACTGGGAGACGGAAGAGGTCGCACCGCGAGCACCTCACCACTTCTGCTTGTTGGTGACGTGTCTCAGGGCCGCTCCCTCAGCCTCACTTCCCTTGTTCCTGGTGTTCGCCACCTGCGTCCAGCCTGCCCACTACACCCAGGTCCATCTCCCTGAAATGGGGGTATTCTTCATGGTCACCTCACTGCATGGTAACCCTCAGTGTCGATGGTTGTCTACAGGATTAAACACAGCTTCCCAAATCAGGCCCTCAGGTCCCCACATAGTAACCCATCTCCCGTGAGCTGCTCTGTGGGTGGCTGGCCTCCACGAGCTCCCTGGCCACCTGTAACCTTTGCTGTGGCCAGGCCTTTCCACCCCCTGCCTGCTGGACAATCACTGAGAACCCAGAACAGACGCCAACCAGAGACCCACCTCCACCCTCTCTTCCTCTGGTCTCCCCAGGGCTAACTTCCGGTCCTTTCTAATGCGCCCCAGTGAAGCACCCTTGAGCACTCCAGACACAGGTGCTTCCCAGCCTTGGAGGTTTGTAGTTAGCAAAAAAGAAAAAGGGTCTGACCAGGCGGTGGCGCAGTGGATAGAGCATCGGACTGGGATGCGGAAGACCCAGGTTCGAGACCCCGAGGTTGCCAGCTTGAGGGTGGGTCCATCTGGTTTGAGCAAGAGCTCACCAGTTTGGACCCAAGGTCGCTGGCTCCAGCAAGGGGTTACTCGGTCTGCTGAAGGCCCGCGGTCAAGGCACATGTGAGAAAGCAATCAATGAACAACTATGGTGTCGCAACGGCAACAAAAAACTAATGATTGATGCTTCTCATCTCTCTCTGTTCCTGTCTGTCTGTCCCTGTCTATCCCTCTCTCTGACTCTCTTTCTGTCCCTATAAAAAAAATAAATAAAAAAAATAAAGAGGATGGGGCAACATTAGTGTTAAAAATAAACAGGAGCAGGAAATATACATCAAAATTAGCATCAAATAACCATTCATGCAATCACAACCCAGGTAAGAAATGGTATATTGCCAGCCCCTAACGAGCCTCGTCCCTGTGTCTCTCCCAGAACATAACTCTTCCTCTTCCAGAGGTATTCAATATTCTTTTGAGATAATCATTTTTTTGTATGTTTACCTCCTTCCTCCTGTTTGTAGTCCAAACAGCAGAGTTGATTTTCTGTCTGCTTTTGAACTTGTATAAACAGAATCACACCATTTGTATCATGTCTCTTCTGGTTAATTTGGGTTTTTAGGAGACTTCTCTTTCATTGCTCTGCAATCCTATTCCACGCTGCACTCCACCACAGTGCACCCAGTCTGCCGTGGGTGGACCCTGGCTGTTTCGGTTCGGGGCTAACATGCAGAGCAGCACTGCTCTGACCACGCCAGTGCTTATCCCAGTCACCTGTACCCATGTGGGAATATGGACCTCTCCGACCTTTCTACCATTGTGCCATCTCACCAGCATCACATCAGTGTCACTGTTCCATGCTCTCACCTATGTTTTGGTGCCACCAGCAATTTAAATTTTTGCTGAACTGATGGCTGTGAAGTGGTATCTTGGCGGGTTTTAATTTGTATTTCCCCGAGTACCAAGAAGGTTGAGTACTTCATTTATTTATTGACCATTTAGATTCCCACTTTTGTGAAATGCCTGTTCCAAGTCTCCCACCCATTTTTCTACTGGGCTGTCTGCTTCTTTGCTTCAGTTTTATTGTATGAATTTGTATATGTATATACAGATGTACGTTTTCCGGATACTTTGTCAAATGTGTTGCTGTTGGGCAGATTAAATATATTATGCTCACTTTGTAAAAGATGGCGCTACCCACATGGAAGCCCATCATCCAGGTGATATTAGTTGCCCTTATGCTTGGGATGGGCGTAATTATATTACTGGGTGTGGGGAACAGGCTGTGGGCAGGCCAGGTTGTTATGGCCTAAGACTTAGTTTTTTAAGAGTAAGTTTTTTCCCACACCTTTGACTGACTGGATGATGTGGGGTGGTGCACTCTCATGAGGAATCCTCCCATTATGCCTCAGATAAGTGACTTTGTATCAGAGACTTCCTTGTTTGCAGATTGGCTTAAAGGTTTGGATTTCTACACTATAAAGTGGGGCAGACCGGGAGCTTGCTCTCTCTTGGTTGAGATTAGCATTAGAGAGGAGAGCAAATAAAGGCCACGTGGAGGCCAGGAGAAGCAGCCAAGATGGCAGAGTGCTGAGGGAGAAGCCAGTTAGTGCAGTTTGTTCAGGGAGAAGGAGATGGGGAACAGAGGTGAATAAGGCTGGTGAGCTAGAAACCTTTGATTCTAGGAAACTCAGATAAGTCAGTAGCTTTGTGAGCACTGAATGAGTGGGTTTTGAAGCCCAGTGTGTGTTTTTACTTGCCCGCCTGGTGCAAACTAAGATTAAAGCTGATGGCTCACCAGTTTTTGGCTCCGTTGTTTCATTACCGACTGTCCGAATCTAATGCGAACCTGCACTGGCCATAGACTACTGGCTTTACAGTTGCAAATATCGCATTCTGTGACTTGTCTTTATTCTTGACAGTGTCTTTTGATGAATAGACTTCTTAATGTTAAATTTATCTTTCCTTTTACGGTTAGAAGAAATCATATCTGTGTGTCTTATTTAAAAAATCATCTTCTACTTCAAGGTCATGAGGATATGCTCTATAATCTTTGAGAATTTTTTTCTTTGCCTTTTACATTTAGAACTTTATCTACCTGGACTATCTTTTTGCTCTTTTTGTATTTTTCTGAAGTGAGAAGTGAGAAGGCAGACAGACTCCCACATGTCTGACCAGGATACACCTGGCATGCCCACCAGGGGACGATGCTCTGCCATCTGGGCAGCTGCTCTGTTGCGACTGGAGCCATTCTAGTGCCTAAGGCAGAGGCCATGTAGCCACCCTCAGCCACTGAGCCAACTTTGCTCCAATGGAGCCTTGGCTGCAGAAGAGAGAGATAGAAAGGAGAAGGTGAAGGGTGGAGAAGCAGATGGGCACTGCTTCTGTATGCCCGGGCTGGGAATCGAAGCTGGGACTTCCACACGTCAGGCCAACGCTCTACCGCTGAGCCAACCGGCCAGGGCCTGGAATATATAGAGCGGTGGGTGATAAGAGTCAAATTTCTACTCCCTGTCCAGCCCACCCCCGCAATATGGCCAGAAAGTTTGGGCACTTCATACAGAGACATTTTATGAAAATATGGGGAAAGCCCTTCAATCAAATAATTGAGTTGTACCCGTTTAGTTAGTCCGTGTTTTTCTCATCTTGTTACAGGACCTGAGCAAAGTGCTGCCGCAGCACCGGTTCACGGAGGTGTATGAAGGGGCTGACATTCCCCAACTCTGACAATCACATAAATGCCCAGTGTCTCAAGAACTGTCCTGGGCAGTCACAAACCCTAAGGACTTTTACAGGGACAGAGAGAGAGAGTCAGAGAGAGGGATAGATAGGGACAGACAGACAGGAGCAGAGAGAGGTAAGAAGCATCAATCATTAGTTTTTCATTGCCATTATGACACCTTAGTTGTTCATTGATTGCTTTCTCACACGTGCCTTGACCGTGGGCCTTCAGCAGACCAAGCAACCCCTTGCTGGAGCCAGCGACCTTGGGTCCAAGCTGACAAGCTTTTGCTCAAGCCAGATGGGCCCACGCTCAAGCTGGGGAGCTCGGGGTCTCGAACCTAGGTCTTCTGCATCCCAGTCTGACGCTCTATCCACTACGCCACTGCCTGGTCAGGTCCTAAGGGCTTTTAATATTGCACCAGACTCACACTGGTCTCCAAGTGTGACCCAAGAGTTTTATATCTTTGGCTACTTCCCCTGGGAAGTCGCCCTTAAGACAGATCCGGGTCCCTCACAGCTTCACAGTGCGCTTAAGGCCCGCCTTCTGCCCGAGCACTCAGGGCCTACCACGCGCACAGAGTATGCACGCCCACAGTTCCTAGTGGCTGCTGTTCAGCAGGACGGGACGAACAGTCACCACAGAGGATGGAACGGGCCAGGTCAAGGGTAAGCCAGGGTGTGTTCAAGTACATTATGGTAGTCAACTTCTTTCTGACAGGGACGAGTACATGACTCTCCCCCTGGGAGCCCAAGTGGAGACCAGAGTCTGAGTTTCAGAGAAGTAGGGGTGAGGGGGAGAGGTTGTAAGATACGATGGTCTTCAGGGTCTAGGAGAGCGGCATCGGCCAAAACTTGGAAACTGTTCTCTGGTGTGGCCAGAGATGAGGCTGGAACATAAGGCCAGGTGAGGACGGGGGTGCCTGTCGGCCTGGACGGGGGTTCGGGGTGGGGTGCAGGCTTGATCTAAAAGGCAAGAGAAGCCCTTGGAGGCTTCCCTGCAGGCAAGCGGCTGGTGGGTGCTGCACTTTAAAGTTGATTCTGGGTTGGGACAGCATCGATGCCATCCTCACTGCAAATTCAGTGACGTTTTTCTGAACCCAACAAGCGGTCCCTCTCCCACCCACAAGGGCCCCATCTCGCAGCTTTCCACTAAATCACATCTGCTTCAAACAAAACTCAGCCCTCAGTCAAAACCAGTTACCATGAGAACATGATTTCGCCAGAAGTCAGACTGAGGGGCTGGGGGGCTGGTGCACGGAGCGCAGCTATGACATGACCATGGACCATGCTGGGGATAGCCCAGGGAGCGTGTTCTCATCTCACTTACCTTCCCAGCAAAGTGCAGACTCAAGCGACACGTGCTACTGAGGCTGTGCTGAGATGTTTAAACTTGGGCAACACTTTTTCTGCATGTACATTACGAGCAATAAACTACATGAAGTCAGTAGTCTGCATATTCAAAAAATCCACTGGCAGCTGATGTCCGGATTTTCATTTACATTTGCTCTAATCTGCGGGGTTGTCTTCTGATTAACTGGACCAGAGGAACCATGTGCTGTTAGCTCTGGGGAATGAGTAGGTCCAAGTAGGCCAGGGGAGAATTGAAGTCTCCATTCCAGCTGCCCCTCCTGGCCGTGCCCTAGAAAACAGTCCCTCGGCAGCACTTCCTAGAAACCACGGAGACGGAGGAACCGCCGCCGCCCTGGGCAGCAGGCATCTGAATCGCTTCTTTGTCCAGGATTGTCCAGGAGACACCGAGGCCTCTGTGCCTTCAATGGGTCATTCACTCCCCCACCCTGCAGAATGGAAATTCCCAGGTAAAGTTTTAACACTTTCAAGCTGACAGATTCAAGGCCAAACAGTGGAGTTAAGTAGACATGGTCAGTGGAAAGAATATGGTTTATGTTTTTCAAGAAAAAGGCAAATCCCAGAAGGCTGGTGTCTCTGACAAGTGGAAGTTACAAAAAGGTGCCTGTGTTTTCATCTCGCTAGACTCTGGCAATAACAGGGAAGACCCTTTGCATTTGCTCCAGGCCCCAGAAGTGGGAGGTAGGCACCCACGCTCACTCAACACCTACCCTCTCTGAACATGCAGATCCATTTCTTTTCATTCATCAGCCATCTTCCCCCACAGGAAGGGAGAAGGGATCTTCATCAGGGACAAGGACTGTTTGGCCCACAATAAGCACTCAGTGAACACTGGATGAGTGGATAGACAGTTCTGATCTGTAACGGGGGAGAAGGGAGAAGTTTCATGTAACTGGAAGGCTAAGGGTCACAAGGCACAGGCAGAACAGGAGAATGAAGAGTGGTGTAGGTTCCTGGGCACTGAGGAGGGGGGACCAGAAACGAATGACAAAAGCGGACATAAAGAGGAAGTGTTGAACTTATTATGCATACTCCCAACTGGCATCCTATCTGACATATGCTTAACTCTGAGCACATACTTACTATCACTGTTATGTTTTTTTTTAATTTTTTATAGCGATAGAGAGTCAGAGAGAGGGATAGATAGGGACAGACAGGAACGAAGAGAGGTGAGAAGCATCAATCATTAGTTTTTCGTTGCCGTTGCGACACCGTAGTTGTTCATTGATTGCTCTCTCACATGTGCCTTGACCGTGGGCCTTCAGCAGACCTAGCAACCCCTTGCTGAAGCCAGCGACCCTGGGTCCAAGCTGACAAGCTTTTGCTCAAGCCAGATGGGCTCCGCGCTCAAGCTGGCGAGCTTGGGCTCTTGAACCTGGGTCCTCCGCATGCCAGTCCAATGCTCTACCCACTGCGCCACCGCCTGGTCAGGCACATCACTGTTACTTTTAATTCTTTGTATTAACCATTGAATAGTCAAATTTTTATCAGGTGGGTAGGCAATGAAGGATAATAAAATGGGCACTCACCACACAATGGTGTGTTGTCTCATCTCTCTAAGGTAGGAAAGGGACAGGAGACAAGACATGTGGAGAGAGCCTATCGGGCTCCCCACTGGGGCTCCCTACCTCAGTTTCCCTCATTGACTAGGAGAGTCTGTGTACAAAGAACTCTAAAAGGTGAAGGCAGAGTAGTTCTTGAACGCTGTGTGACCTTGAGCAAGTTAAAAAGACTTCTCTGAGCCTATGTTCTGAATAAAATTGGGGAAGGTCGATTAGAGGTTCTCAAGGGCACGCTTGGATGGGAAACTGCTCAAACACACCCCTGTCCCAGGTGAGTAAGGCTTCCCTGATGAAGAGGTCACATCCCTACTCCCCCGCAAGCTGACTGGCTCCTTCCTTGTGTAGGTCTCCTGGACTCCGCTTCCTGTACAGTATAAAGCACCCACCCTCCAAGGGGAGTTCTTTCTTGCGTGTTTGAATGTTGAGCTAACACACACCTGTTTCATTGCTTTGAGATGCGCTTTTAAGAAGCATGCTCAGTAAAGCAGGCATAACAATTTTTGGGGCCCTTAAATCAGGAGCACCTAAGTCATTTTAAATGGGATTCATCCCACCCTGGGCCTGACCGTCATTCCATGCCTTAGAATTACTATCAAGAAAAGAACCCAAAAAGGAAGGAAAAGCTATGTTCACCGAGTTCTTTGTCACGGCAGTTTTTCATTGTGCTGGATACTGAAAAATTGGGACCAATCTCCATCACCAACCTTACTGTTCCGGGGCTCACCGTCTGGTTCTGAGCTATGAGGACAGGGAGGCTGGCACAGTAAGCACCTGGTGGATACTGTGACACAAACAAAACCTTCCTTTCCCAATGCGAGGCTCTGAGCTGATAGCTCTCTGAGCACGACGGGGCTGACGCACTGAGAACAGTGAAAGCAAGCAGTGCTTTCAACTACTTGTTTTACTCTGTGCAGGGTGAAACTGTCACAGGGTATTTAGTCCACAAGAAGTAGGCCAAGGGTAAGAAAAACTCTCCACACACAAGAGAGTTCAGCTGACCAAATTAAGTCTGATCCAGAATAAACAGTTCTCATGTGGAAATCCAGCCGCCAGAGTACGGCCCACGGGTCAACAGCCCATGGTGCTGATCTGCATAATGATGTCACCCTCCAGGAAAGGGAAGAAGTGCCATCGCTCTGGGGTGCGTGGGGAAAACCAAATGTGATAAAGTAACAATTCTCAGCCTCAGAGAGGACTTTGTTGCTGAAGAGAAACAAGGCTCGTGTGCTTTTTTCCCATGAACTTGACCAACCTTGATCACTTCTCCCCATGCTCACCCTGAATCCAAGGCCTAAAACAAGGTGTCTATTATCAGATCCCTCCAAAAGAAATCACGCTGTCGCGTGAGGAGCACTGCGCAGGAAGGGGTTCTACTGAAATGAAACCACAGCTTAGCTGTTGCGAACCTGTCAAGACCATTCTTACTCATCGAAGATGCAAGTTCGCCACACTTAAGGTAGGCCAAGGAATTTAGGATATTGCCAAGAGTGGAAGCAGTAAGATAACAGATAAGCTAAAAAAAAGTGACCAATGAAACTTCTATTGAGGAGGAAGAATTGTTGTTTTAGGTAGGGGTGCTTTATTACCAACCATGCTACAGGTAGGGCGATGCAGCCCTGTGTAAGAAATTCTTTACTGTCAGAAACATGGATCACTTTGTAGAAAAGTATCCAGACCAGTAACACTCCATAAATGATCCGGATGATGACTCAATCACGGTACGCAGCACGAGGGATGTGAAGGGCTGCTCTGCGGCACAAGGTAAGAGGTGGCTGTCAGGGAAGTCCTCTTAAACAGATCTTGGGTGCTGCAGACACCACAGGCAGGCTGAGGACGGGAAGGCCATTCTGAGTGGAGCCAGCGGCACGGGCAAAGGTGGGAAGCATAGCAAGTCAATCTAAGATAAGGCTGCGGAGGTCACTTAAAGCCACTTTCAAAAGAACCTTAAATGTGCCGAAGAACTCTCCACCCTGTGAGGACACGACAAGAAGGTGGTGGTCATCTGCAAGCCAGAAAGACAGCGTTGGCAGAAACTAACTCTCATGGACTTTTGTCTGGGACTTTTAGGCTCCAGACCTTTCTGGAGGCTAGGAAGTCAGAGATCAAGATGCTGGCAGATTGGTTGCTGGCTGAGATGATACAGGAAAAACAAACTAACCACCAAGTGAACAGAGCACACAGCCATCTACAAGCCAAGGAGCGAGGCCGGAACAGCTGCTCCATGACCCTTACAGGAAACTACGCCTGCCAGCACCTGTATTTCAGATTGCTAGCCTCCAGAGATGCTTATGATAAACTTAATTTTTTTTTTAAATTTAGTAAGACAGAAAGAGACAGGAACATTGATCTGTTCCTGTATGTGCCGTGACCAAAGAACCAAACTGGAAACCCCGGCGCTTTAGGATGATGCTCTAACCAACTGAATTATCTTGCCAGGGCTATAAACTCTCTTACATAAAAGAACACTAATGGTATTTATCCATGGAATGCTTAATTTTTATTAATTTGAGAGAGGAGGGGTGAGACATCAATTTGTTATTCTAGATCAGTGGTTCTTAACCTTTTTTGAGGTACCGAACCCACCAGTTTCATATGCGCATTCACTGAATCCTTCTTTAGTGATAAAATATGTTTTTTTTTTCAAATTCAAGACATAGGTATATGTTTTTTTACTGGTGCACAAAATGAGCCGTGCATGAACATCACCTTGCTCAAAGAACAAAACCAACAAAGTGCATGAACTCACAACAAATTACGGTATTACTTTATTCTGGCCTCCGCGGCAGAGGCTTCTCCGAACCCGAGACTGACTCATCTAGCCCCTAGGGTTCGATAGAACCCAGGTTAAGAACCACTGTTTTAGATATTTATGCATTCGTTGATTCTTCTGTGTGCCCTGACCAGGGATCAAACCTGCAACCTTGGCACATCAGGACATCACTGAGCTACCTGGCCAGGACCAGATGCTCTTATGATCCAAGAATTCATCCTCAAATGATTTTTCCAAAGACTTATTTATTCCTAATGTTTAATTCTCTTGCTTCCCTTTATAACTCTTAGGACAAAGGTCCTGTTTTTCTACCACTTTCCCTGCTTCCTTTTATGCTATCAGAAAACATGAAACCCCTCAGGATCAAGGTGGTACTTCTCTTGACCTTCCCTTCTCTTATAAGTCACTGGACTATGGTGCCAGTGTGGACTGAAGCTCCCTCGATTTCTGATAAAGTTTGGCAGAATAATTTCTCTCATATAGAAAACTATGTTTACTTATTAAATGGTCTTTCAACTTAAAATCACCTTTATAGATTGGTAACTGAAACAAAAACCTGTGGACTCAGCAATAGTGTTGGCCCGATGTGTGGAAGTCCCGGATTGGATTCCCATCCAGAGCACAAAGGAGAAGCGCCCATCTGCTTCTCTACTCTTCCCCCTCTCCTTTCTCTCTCTCTTCCCCTCCCACAGCCAAGGCTCCACTGGAGCAAAGTTGGCCTGGGCGCTGAGGATGGCTCCATGGCCTCCTCCTCAGGTGCTAGAATGGCTGCGGCTGCAACGGAGCAATGCCCCAGAAGGCCGAGCATTGCCCCCTGGTGGGCATGCCGGGTGGATCCCAGTTGGGCACACGCAGGAGTCTTGTCTGTCTGCCTTTATATTTCTCGCTTTAGAAAAATAAAAATAAAGAAAACAGAAAACTGTGTTATCGTGGATTGCAATTTCTTTGCCTGGCCTGTGATGGTGCAGTGGATAGAGCGTCGACCCACAATGATGAGGTCACTGGGCTTGCCTGGTCAAGGCACACAACAAGCAATGCACAGCTCAAGTGAAGCAACTATGAGTTGAAACTTCTTGCTCCCCACCCCCACCTCTCTGTAAAATCAATAAATCTTAAAAAAAAAAATTCCTGAATAAAATGTTAAAAACTACAAAAATAAGAAAAGTGCATTTGGCCAGGGACTTTTTCGGTGGGGGGCGGAGCAGGGACGGAGGAGATGGGTGAGCTAGCACCCACCTGCTCCAGGCCCAGCTCGCTTTACTGCGCGTCCCCGAGGCTGCGTTTTTACAAACAGAAAGACCCTCCCCAGCAGAAACAAGACCACTCACCACAGCACCGTGGTCTGGAACTGAGTGCGCCCGACCTCTGAGGCGCACCTGTATTTAAAACCTAACCCAATAGTTCTCCATGGACCTGCACGTAAGAATCACCTGTCGTGCCTTCAGAGACACTGCTGCTAGGGCCACGGGCCAGAGACTGCAGTTCACTAGTTCACTGGTTTGGGATGAGGTTCGGCACCACCCAAAGCTTTTAAAAGAGCACCTCTAGCCTGACCAGGCGGTGGCGCAGTGGATAGAGCATCGGACTGGGATGCGGAGGACCCAGGTTTGAGACCCCGAGCTCACCAGCTTGAGCGTGGGCCCATCTCGCTTGAGCAAAAGGCTCACCAGCTTGGACCCAAGGTCGCTGGCTCCAGCAAGGGGTTGCTCGGTCTGCTGAAGGCCCGCGGTCAAGGCACATGCGAGAAAGCAATCAATGAACAACTAAGGTGTCGCAACGGCAACAAAAAACTGATGATTGATGCTTCTCACCTCTCTCCGTTCCTGTCTGTCCCTATCTACCCCTCTCTCTGTCCCTGTAAAAAAAAAAAAAAAAGAGCACCTCAGATGAGTATAATATGTAATTAGGGGTGAAAGGCATTGTTTCTGATCTACAATGTGGACTGGTCCAGCAAGGCTCAAATCCCAAGATAAATGTAACCCCAAATTCTGAAGAAACCACATGTAAGAAGCTAAACTGATGCAGTACCACTAATACTAACGTCACACCATTCCCAGCAGCAAGGAAAACAAACACTGAATATACACAAGTTATTTAATAAATTAGTGTCATTCGAAGTACAGTGCTGAACATGCTGGTGACGTCTGTCGTAAAGCCCCTGTGCTCACGTCCGATGGCGGCGCCGCTACTGCTAGTGGTTCCCGGGCCGAACGCCCGAGCAGCCCCCGTGACCGGCCAGCCGCACCGCTGGTGCAGAGAGTGCCTGACTGGTTTGCCTTCCTAACCCTACCCACACGCACACAACAGCTTAGAGACACACCCTGACGGCTAACGGACACTGTACACAACCGCTCTACAGTAACGCTTGTTATTAAATTAAGATGTAATCACCCGGCTGACCCGCTCTAAGTCTTTAAGATGGAGAAGTACAACAGCAGCAGGTAGTTACACGCATGAACCAATGTTAATGTAACACAGAAAGTGGAGGCAATCACTGACGAAAGCTCCACCCAGACCCGCACAATGAGGGACCAGCAATTTCTATCGCTAGCCCAGCAACTTAAGTCCATACCTGGCAAATGGCCAGCTGACTGGAAGACCTGTATTCTAGAGACAAGTATAAGTTAGTGGAAAGAGAACACATGCACCTCATAGTATAATCAGACTGAGCCTGCAGTCAGAGCTTTCCCTGTGCAATCCCATGAAATGGAAGATCTTCCTCAACTGTAGTATAGGATTTAGACATTTCTAATCCAACACGGACGTTAGTGTTAAGTGCAGCTGAACTAATTACACTGATAAAAACTGTACTCCGGGACTTCAGACCAGAAGCACAGGAATGAAATACATACACTAAAGTAACCTCAGCACAGCCTGTGATCTACCACGCTAGGAGCAGGAAGCTAGTTTAATAAGTGAGCTTAAGAGCTGTACATACACAGGGCTACCGACATTAGATAATCCAAATTCTATGCTCTCGTGTTACACATAAAAGTTTCTCAATTATTGGATAATCTATCTCATATTATGGAAGCACATCTTTCTGCAAGATTCACTGATATATATTATACTGATGCAAATATTAAGTAGGGCATAAAAATAAAATTTATCAAAGATAGATTTTTATGTACTCATATTTGTCCTTTCATAGCCTCTTGCTCAGCAAAGAAAATGAAAAAGCGCGTAAATCAGGCGTGCACTTCCTGAGCCCCCACTATACAGGCGGCAGCGCGACCATTTCTCCGTCCAGTTCAAACTCCTCTGTCCCATCCGGTGAAAACAGATAGGTGGGTGGTTTCCACGGAGACTCTTCCAGGCAGGACGGGTACAGCTTTCCCACAGTGCATCGGAAGTCTCTCCCTAAGTCCCACAGTACACGTTCAGATATGTGCTGCCGCAGAGACCACCGGTCGAGTTCTAGATCGTACTGGTAAGTGACATACTTCGCTCTTTCATTTAAATGAGTTTCTCGCATAAACACACAAAGAGAATTTGAGATTACAACAGCTCGAACACAGGGGTCTGAGTACCTCTTAGCAGGGATGTTGGCCGCCATTTTCCACTCGTTTTTATTCACATCATAAATTTCCACAGTTACTGAAGACCCATCGACAGTGCCGGAGGGGAGTCTTATGCCAGAATTGGTAGCAATGTGTAATCCTCCGATATAGAAAATTTTATCACCAAAAGCCGCGGCCGAAGCAAAAGACCTGCTGGTCTGCCTCATGGCCATTTCCACCCACGAGTCAGACCTGGGGAAGTAACAGTACATGAGGTTCAGTGTCATCACATAAATGCAGTCATGGACCACCACCGCCGCGCTCCACTGCCAAGCACAGGGCAGCGGGCTGACCATTGTCCACTCGTCCTTCTCAGTGTCGTATCTCTCCACGGTCCTCCGGTTCAGCTCTCCCCCGACACTGTCTCCTCCGATGGCGTAGATGTAGCCCTCACAGCACACCAGGGACGGCTTTATGCGGACAAAGAGCATCGGGGTCTTTGGAAACCAGGTATTCTGCTGGGCATCAAACCAGTAAAAGCAGTTCACAGTTCTGAAGGCAGTCTGAAGTTTGCTGGTCTTACTGTGATACGTTTTCGTGTTTTTCAAAGGAATCTGAC
This sequence comes from Rhynchonycteris naso, assembly GCA_037038555.1. Classification (NCBI taxonomy): domain Eukaryota; kingdom Metazoa; phylum Chordata; class Mammalia; order Chiroptera; family Emballonuridae; genus Rhynchonycteris; species Rhynchonycteris naso. The sequence goes on from CM073002.1 coordinate 142,421,216, forward strand.
CGCCTGCTATATAGATGTCGTTATCAGGAGTTACAACGGTCCCAACTTTATGCAAATCAGCTGGTGGGCTGCACAGCTTGTAAACTTTTTCTGCTTGGGGACTGTAACAGACAGAAGAGTAAAGTCCACAAGAATTTTCTGAAGATGCTTCAATGAAAATCATCATCTCCTCTTTCGTCATCCCAAGTCTTGGTTTGAAAAACTTGGGCATGGATTTATACAGACCCTGAACCACTACAGACTTGTCATTGGGTGGCAGGCCTTGAAACCAGGCTCTCTGCGTGACTTCCGAAAGGGCATCGATCCTGATCTGGCTGAGAACCGAAGACAGATACTGGGAGCGGGACTCAGTGTTGTACTCCAGCCACAGCATAGCAGCTTCACGCACCGTCTCCTCCTTCTCCACGTTCAAGTTGTCGCTACTGAGAATGTCGATAAGCAGGTCGTGTGACAGCTGCATGAAGGCCTCCTGGTGACACACAGCTGTGAACTTGTGCTCCACCATTCTTTTAGCGCTTTGTTTCAGTTCCTCACAACTGAACAGATCAGCAAAACTAAACAATCGCACACAATTCTCTGCATTTATTTTTTTAATTAAATATTCTCGACACCGTTGTAACACACCTTCTACCTAAAATGTAAAAAGAAGAGTTGATAAAGGCAGAATAGACAAATTTTATTTTTATGTAGACACAGCTATATGAATCAGACCCCTAATGCTGTAGTTTTTATTTTTAGATACATATTTTGGGCTAAGAGATATTTTCTGTAATGAGAAAATCAAAAGACTCTGTATATAGCTTTGTGTTGTGCTGCCGGTCCAGTGGCCTACTTAACTGCCCTATTTAAGAGCCAGCAGTGTAACACTAAGGAGGCTCTTAAAAAACTAAAGGGAAACGTAAGGAAAGTTGGTGTATAAGTTATACACTTTTCTAGGCTTTAAAATAAATAACTGAGTGAACCAAATGAAAACAATGTAAATAAATCATAGTACAGAAATGACTATATATTGTTGAGTAGCTGGAATTTGGTTTTATCACACGGACAAGATAGCCAAATAAAACCAGATAATTATGCACAATGACTAAGAATAGTTATACATGTCTTTCTTACCTAGAGAGCTAAAAAGCAAGCAAAAGAATAACAAATAAATTCTGTGTAGTTATAAATTATCTACATTTGGATGACCTAGTTTAGCAACTCTAAATTTTCTAGATTTGTCTTTTCTTAAGAAGGAAAAGCAGATCTCAGATGAATGAGAAGTGCCCCCTACCATACTTACTTGACATCACAGTGGTTAAATAGAAAAAAAAAGCAGCAGCAAACCCACAGTGGTTACCTAGAAACAACTGACGGAGAGGCTGACGGCTTGGATCACACTCGCACTGGCCAGCCAGGGCCTGCATACTACCTTATTAGACAAGCTGCTACTTCTCCAAGCCCCAATCAACTCTTGTATAAAACGGGGATGTCCTCACAAACAATTATTGTAAAATTGGATGAGAACATATATAAAGCATAGTACAGTGCCGGGCATATGGAAACATCATCATTTCAGGTGGTTAATAGTAAAAGTCATAAAATGACTGATCCCAGGTTGCCAGGGTGACCCAGTCCAAGAGGCAGAGCCCCGCTTTGCGTGGGCAAGCAGATGGATATAAACTTCATTAACAAAACAGGAAATCATGGTGAGGACAGTGTCACAACTTACAGCAACATAGTGCTCTAGAGTCCAATTTCTTAAAATTCCTCAATTTTTAGCAATTTAAAAAACCACCTGATTTTAGTCCTGGCTTTAAAAAATCTAACAGAAATTTCTAAGATGTAGAAAGATAGCACTTCTCCATTTCAAATTTGGATTCGGGATGTGAATGCCTTTGGCTTCCGTTTCCCCAATAGATCTAGTAAGTGCCTACTATAGGTGCAGTCTTTTAGTTTATACTTGTTAAGATCTCCATGTGGTCAAATGGCTGTTCTACATATTTAAAGTTTGATAATTTCCATGAGAATCTTAAATTTTTCTGTAAAGTAGTAATACCATAAAAAATTAGGACTTCTCTTCAGAAAAAAAAAGACTGAAGCACTTAACCACTGTTAAAAATTACTTTACTTGTAATCTAAACTCTGATACATTAGGCACAAGTATAAATTTTTCACTTCTCTTTTTAATTAAATCCCATCATAAAACTAGTTTACTGGCTGATCCAATCCTATTCTGTTTTTCCTTTACATGTTGTAAGAAAACTTGTACCTTCTAAAATCTGCAGCAGGCAAACTACACAGATACGGATGGAACCATGTTTCTTGAAAGCATAAAGCACAGCTGCAGCAGAAAGCCACTGACCTGCAGGAAGCAAGCCGTTTCATACAGCTGCTCCACCGTGCCGTCGCCTACTGCCAAGTTACCCGTGTACGCGTAGGCTATAATTATCTGTAAGGTGGCCGCGTCCACATTCCTCAGGTGTACGTGCGTCTGTTTGCTCTCGCTCAGGCCGCTCATGAACATGGCCCTACAAAAGGGAGGAAAGACAAACCTTTGGGTTCAGTGTAATACAAATATAGGGCTAAAAAGACAAACCACATAACGTGGATGTTTCGTTGGGGGTTTGCTGGACAACTTACTGGGAGAAGTGTTGAGGGCGACAACAGAAAACTACAGTCCAGTGCTACAGACACATCAGACTGTTCCTCACACCATGCTGAGTGACAACATCAAAATTCATTTACAGGCAAACCTTGTTTTATTGTACTCTACCTACGGCACTTTGTAGATACTGCATTTCTTTTTTACAAATTGGAGGTAAGGTCCTCCCGTTAGCATCAAGATTATAACTCACGCACAGTGGATAAAGCGTTGACATGGAACACTGAGGTTGCTGGTTTGAAACTCATGGCTTGCCTGGCCAAGACACATATGGGAGGTGATGCTTCCTGCTCCTCCTCCCCCCCCCAAAATGAATGAAGTCTTTAAAAACAAAAAAGATTACAATTCACTTAAGGCTCAGATGATGGTCAGCGTTTTGAAGAATAGTTTTTACATTAAGGAATGCACAGTTTTTCTTAGACGTAATGCTGTCGTACACTTAATAGACTATGGTATAAATATAACTTTTATATGCACTGAGAAAACAAAAGAGTAGTGACTCATTTTATTATGGTCTTTGCTTTATTGCAGTGGTCTGGAACTAAACCCACCACAGTATGCTTGAGGTCTGCATGTCCTCTTCATATTCATATACTGGAACACTATTTGGCAATAAAAGGAGCTAAGTATTGATATGTACTACAACATAGATGAACCTCAGAAACATGCTCAGTGGAACTAGCCAGATATAAAGGGACACACAGGTGCCAGGTCAAACTGGCCACCTTTCCGTATTGGGATGATGCTCTCAACAACTGAGCTATCTGACCAGGGCAGAAAAAGATTAATACGAGTGTGGTATTGTGGATTAGGAATCTGTCCTAGACATAGGATTTTAAAGATGAGTGGCTTTAATTTTAGCAAGTATTGGACTTATTACTATTTCTCCTTATTATCTGATTTGCTCTCAGGTAAGTAGTCTCTCAGAAGACCAAGGATGCTAAAGAAGGGAGCTAGCTAGTGATAAGAAAATAGCAGCAGCCATAAGAAGACGGTGTTGTCTTTAAGCCTGCAACACTAATGAAGATGTCAGTTTCTTGGTCTTCAGGAAAACCAATTCCAACACAATCAGTTAAGGATTAGTAACCTCATGACTAGAGAAGTTAAATAGTGTTGTCTGTATTGTCACAAAATAAAAGAAGAAGAAAACAAAAGCATCTAATTAAACCCATGTTACTCACTGATTAAAAATAAGACAAAAAATATTACAGAGAGAATTTCTGCACAGCTTTAAGGTTCAACTAGATGACTGCTAAGTACTACCACAAAAGATTCTAGTCTGATTACAAATGTCAATCTGAACATCCACAACTAAGGTATAAAGCTCTTTCCAATAATGGAATAAATTTATAGTTAATGGTCATTTAAAAGGGAAAGCAAACGGGGCCTAGGTACTGACTCTGTAACTTCACGTTTCTAATACCATCTGACAAAACCCAAGGAAAAAATATAATAAAACCATCACAATAATTTGGAATACTCTTAAATATATAAATTCTGAAATTGTAACTTAGACCACTGAATTAGAATTTCTAGGTTTGAAAGCCAAGAATTTCTATTTGTTAAAGTACCCAACAGGATTCTGATGATCAACCAGGTTTTAGAACCACCATTTTCAAAGCTTTCTAAGGTAAGAAAACGTGTCTGAAATTACATGGAAAATCCAGCTTCAGCAGAAACAACTGCAGACACAGCAAAGCCAGTCGGCACCTGGACCTCAGTTTCTATAATCATCATGGGATGTGTCACACTGAGGAAGGTGAAGAGTCTACATCTTTAATGTACATGAAGGTCAGGCTACCCCGGTCCTGTCTACAGCTGCCACTAAAGAGCAGCAGAAATTAACATTCATTGTTGATCTCCACTTATGACTGCTAATATCTGTAGTAGAAATGTAGTGGTTCCCATTTAATTAATCTTGATTCACCCTGTCCCTTTCAAACATTAACAGTTCAACCCAAGGGCAGAAAATAAAGGCATTGTGATGCCTTAGCTTCTATTCCTCTCATGAAACACTTAAAGAATAGCCCATTTTTAAAAGGTTAAGTTACAAAATGTCTTCCTAAAAATGTAAAGTTAAGCTTTACTTATTTGTAATAACTAAATCAATAAATAACTAAATCAATTTCTAAACTGTAAGGCATAGAGAACACCAACAATGTTATTATTTAATATTTAAATCTAGCAAAGAGTCTGGTTAGCCTAATGGATATCACAAAGAAAACACAGGTCCTTGAGATGTCTAAACAGTACCAATTATCCTCTAAAAGTATTGAAATCTTTAATAAACAATGCCTTACTGCTTTTTAAATTTATTTTAAAATCTCAAAAATAAATAATTACCCTGTTCATTTTTATTTTTCATACCGTATTATCTTTAAGTACAAAGACTTTTCCCCTGGCCGGCTGGGACAGTGGTAGAGCAGTGTGTGGAAGTCCTGGGTCTGATTCCAGATCAGGGCACACAGAAGTGACATTTCCTTCCTCACCCTTCCCCTTCCCCTCCTCCCTCTCTCCCCCTTATGCACCATGGCTCAAAATGGTTAAGCAAGTTGGCCCAAGGCACTGAGGATGGCTCCATGCCCCCCTATTGACATAGCTCAGTTGCCAAGCAACAAAGCAGCAGCCCAAGATGGGCAGAGCACTGCCCCGAGGGCGCTTGCCAGGTGGATCCTGATCAGGTCGCATGCGGGAGACTGTCTCTCTGCTTCTCAATTAAAAAAAAAAAAAGTAGGCCCTGGCGAGTTGGCTCAGTAGTACAACGTCAGCTGGTGTGTGGATGTCCCGGGTTCAATTCCTGGCCAGGGCACACAGGAGAAGCAACCATCTGCTTCTCTACCCTTCCCCCTCTCCTTCCTCTCTATCTCTCTCTTCTCCTCCCACAGCCACTGGAGCAAAGTTGGCCCAGGCGCTGAGGATGGCTCCATGGCCTCCACCTCAGGCGCTAGAATGGTGCTGGTTGCAATGGAGCAACGACCTAGATGGGCAGAGCATCGCCCCTGGTGGGCATGCCGGGTAGATCCGGGTTGGGTGCATGCGGGAGTCTGTCTCTCTGCCTTCTTGCTTTTCACTTCAGAAAAATACCAAAAAAGAAAAAAAAAAACTTTTTTATTTTTTAATGGAAAAACAACATTCTGAATCTGTTTGCCTCCCCATCATTAAAATCTTTTCCTTAATTTCAACAATATTTTTGTAGTTAAACCTTTGTAATAAAAATTTCCTTCACCTGTCCCTTATGCAGCTGAGAAAATGACCAGAAAGCACTATATCCTCTGAATAGAAAATTTGAACAAAACATTAAGATATCTATTTTGAAAAGTAAACAATGTTTAAAAGAATTCCTATTAAAATAAGCAACTAACCAAGATTACCGTACTTACCTGAAATAAGAGCTACATGTTGCAAGAACCATCTTGTGACAAGGGAACTCCGTGCCCTCAACAATTAACACTATGTCAGTAAACAACTGCTGTTCATAAAACAGTTTTAACTGTTCCAACAAGGACACAGCATACTCAGTATTGATCTGCCTCTCGTCTTGAGTGGACATGGCTGTATTCCATTAATATCCCCCAGAGCAGATAAGGAAAGTCAGCCTTACTGGTGGAAGGTCAAGCGAATGTCTCAGAACTAAAGGAAGAAGAAACTCTGCTTGCTTCTTTCTGCAGCATTCAGAACCCAGACTGACACATTCACTACGGAACAGTGTCTTGTTCCAGACTCAGCAGCACTCCTAGGCCATCCTGTGGTAATGAGGTGCTTCAGAGGTCCTCAACACAGTCTTCAGACATCTTGTTCAAATCTGCAATTGCCGTATAGCTCATGAGGGAAAGACAGGAACACCCTGGTAGGTTTTGTGACAGCATCCTAGTTCTGTGGCTCTTCTGGAATAAGTAAAAAGAAAATAGTTCAGTTTCAGTACTCAGGCCAGAATATTTCAGCATACAATTTCAAATACAAATTATATTTATTTGAAGTTCAACTTAAGATTTTACCATAAAAATGAAAAATGAGAGAAGGAATGTTTTTAAAAGTCTATTACATTTAAAATCTAAAGACCTAAAATTAACATTCATAATTTTAAGTTAATTTTGTCTTCTATACAAAATATTAATTATAGAAAATAAGCACATAATAAGTATACATTTTTAAAGTTCTTTAAAAATAAAAAATTTAACTCATAAACCAGCTCCCCTACTTATTTGAGTGGCAGTATATGACCATAATTTAAGAGAAAAATACCCTTTTTCTGGCAGAGATTCTCATTTTGAAGATATATCTTAAACGCATTCACAAAAGCTTTATATTTAATTTACATTATTAAACTATATGGTAAACAAAGTCAATTTATTAACAAAATATAAACTGTATTTTTTATATCGGCAGTTCAGTTCTACAAGGGAAGTATATGCCAGGTCAGGCCAAAACCTTGGTTTTAGTCAAACTGCATACCACTCATCAAAAGAAACTCCAGCCTGACCAGGTGGTGGCGCAGTGGATAGAGCATCGGACTGGGATGTGGAAGACCCAGGTTCGAGACCCCGAGCTCACCAGCTTGAGCGCAGGCCCATCTGGCTTGAGCAAAAGCTCACCAGCTTGGACCCAAGGTCGCTGGCTCCAGCAAGGGGTGGCTCGGTCTGCTGAAGGCCCACGGTCAAGGCATATGTGAGAAAGCAATCAATGAGCAACTATGGTGTCACAATGGCAACGAAAAACTAATGATTGATGCTTCTCACCTCTCTCTGCTCCTGTCAGTCTGTCCCTATCTATCCCTCTCTCTGACTCTGTCCCTGTAAAAAAAATTAAAAAAAACTCCAGCTGAGTTAAAATTTAAGTTTATTTGTAAATAATTATTTACAACTATGGCAAAGAAATTACAAATAAGGGAAAGGGAAATTCACATAATAAGCTAGTAACAGTCAAAAACTACCATCTCTTTTCTAATTTGATGACTCTTAGTTCCCATAATCATAAAGTCAAGTGGTGTTCAAACAAAAACTTATAAATATGATCATCGCTGGAACCACCAACATGTCTTTTCACAAGATACTGTCCATATGTCAAAAAGATCAGTACTTCCTGCCCAAGTATATACTATTACAGGAACTGCTACTTGATATAGTCTGTCAACTCTCCAGCCAAGGTAACTATGGAAGTTAACTACAACAGATGCAGTGTGACTTTGGGTCAGTGAAGGTAATGACTTTGCTCTTCCAGTTGTGAAAATTACACTGTAAATCTCGGTTCTACTACACTGCTCACAAAAATTAGGGGATCAGGGAACATGCAGATATTCCAGTCCTTTCGGCCTTTTGTACAGTGCGTTTTCCAATAAAATAAAAGTTGGCTTTGCATCTCATTTGCATAATCAAACTTTGACTTGTTGTTTGCCTTTCTAATGTTCTTGTTTAATAAAAAAAATCAAATGCTTTTTTATAGCTTCATATTCATTTTGAAATATCCCCTAATTTTTGTGAGCAGTGTGTTTACTACACCCTATAAAGCTAATAATAACTAAAACAGTGGTTCTTAACCTTTTTTGAGGTACCGAACCCACCAGTTTCATATGCGCATTCACCGAACCCTTCTTTAGTGATAAATAAAATACGATTTTTTTTTTCCAAATTCAAGACATAGGTATATGTTTTTTTACTGGTGCACAAAATGAGCCGTGCATGAACATCACCTTGCTCAAAGAACAAAACCAACAAAGTGCATGAACTCACAACAAATTACGGTATTACTTTATTCTGGCCTCCGCGGCAGAGGCTTCTCCGAACCCAGGTTAAGAACCACTGAACTAAAATCACTGGCTATTTTCATATTAAGAATGCAGCAAAGTCTAGCCTGACGAGGCAGTGGCACAGTGGATAGAGCATCAGACTGGAACGGAGAGGATCCAGGTTCGAAACCCCCAAGGTCGCCAGCTTTAGCACGGGTTCATCAGCTTGAGCTTGGGGTCGCTGGCTTGAAGCCCAAGGTCACTGGCTTGAGCAAAAGGGTCACTTGCTTTGCTATAGCCCCAGGTCAAGGCACATATGAGAAAGCAATCAATGAACAACTAAGGTACTGCAATGAAGAATTGATGCTTCTCATCTCTCTCACTCCCTTCCTGTCTGTCCCTGTCTCTTGAAAATAAATAAGTAAATAATCAACCAACAAATGAATGCAAGTAAGTGGAACAAATTGATATCTCTCTCTCTCTCAAAAATCAATTTCCAGCCTGACTTGTGGTGGCGCAGTGGATTAATCATTGACCTGGAATGCTGAAGTCACTGGTTCAAAACCCTGGACTTGCCTGGTCAAGGCACATATGGGAGTTGATGCTTCCCACTCCCCTCTCTAAAATGAATAAATAAAAAATATTAAAAAAAAATCAATTTCCAAAACCAAACTACACAAATTCAATAACCAAAAAAGAGGTTGGCAAGTAAGTGAAGCAACTGGGTATATATAAGACAGTTTTCTTGAAATCCAGGCGTCTTAATCTTTCATTTTCAAACTTTTGATACAAGAAATATGGAGTCAAGAAAGTAGTTGGCATCAGCTTCCACTGCTAAAGGCGGTTCACACTGCAGAGTAAGGAAAAGTTTTGAAGACCTACTGAATTTATTAATATATACAATGATTATCTAATTTTAAAATCCCACAAACTTTCAAAAGATGTACTACTCTTACTCTCTCTTCTCATCGCAAAGACAAAAATATTTCAGGCTTTGTAAACCATAAACTTTGTCCCAAATACTTGTTACTGGTGTCTGCAAGCAGCAAAAAACATGATGTAAACAAATGGACAAGACTGTTTCAAGAAAACTTTATTTACAATAACAGCTGGCAGGCCACATGCACCAATCTCTGGTCAGACTGCTTCTTGATCAAATATTAAGAATCAGGTAGTGCCCTGGCTCGGGGCCCAGTAGATAAGCACTGCCCTGGGAAGCCGAGGTCTCCAGTTTGATCGTGGGGTCACCGGTGGATCTCAAGTGTGCCAGCTCCACCCCCAGGGATCCATCCAGAGGGCCCTGGCTCCACACCCTCTTCCCCTTAGACTGTAGGTTGGAGTTCCGGTCAATCAATGGCACAACTAGGTGAAACAAAAAGTTGATGCTTCTCTCTCTCCCCACCCCTCCTTCTTCTTTCTCTTCCTCTCTAAAAAGAAATAATCAGAACCAGTTATCTGCCTTCTATTTTGTCTAATGCTCAGGTCTGTTCCTGTTGTCAATACTGCCAACCCCCCACGACATGACACATGCTCATACACATTATATTAAATGTAATACATCCCTTGTATTTGTATCTTTGTTTGACACTACCACTATATTATGAAAAATTAAAGTAACAAAAACTAGAAAAAAATAAAATTATGTAAAAGAAAAAAGGAATCAGCATATAATAATAATATATATAACTTGTTTTTCTTAAAAGAATGTTTTTTCCCTTCAGATCAAAAAACAAGGAGCCTGACCAGGTGGTGGAACGGTGGATAGAGCATCGGACTGGGATGCGGAAGACCCAGGTTCGAGACCCCGAGCTGGCCAGCTTGAGCAAGGGCCCATCTGGCTTGAGCAAAAGCTCATCAGCTTGGACCCAAGGTCGCTGGCTCCAGCAAGGGGTGGCTCGGTCTGCTGAGGGCCCGCGGTCAAGGCACATGTGAGAAAGCAATCAATGAACAACTAAGGTGTTGCGGCGGCAACTAAAAACTAATGACTGATGCTTCTCACCTCTCTCCGTTCCTGTCTGTCTGTCCCTGACTATCCCTCTCTAACTCTCTCTGTCCCTGTAAAAAAAAAAAAAACAAAAAAAAAACACAAGGAAAAAAGCACAAAACTTAAATGCTTGAAAGTTAAATTAAATATAATTCATCTAACCTATATAACCTTTATTCAATTGAAGTATTTTACATCTCATAGCTAATCAGACAACTGCTTCCCCCACCTACTACAGCAGGTTCAGTGGAAAGTGAAACACTTTCTTTTATCAAGTATGAGTACCCCTTTGTTAAAAGCTTAAAAAAAGAAACATTCTTCCACAACGTAATCTGTTTGAAAAACCCCACAATGATAAACATTTATTTTATCAACTACAATATCTACATACATTGAAAAAAAAAAAGATGTATACAAAACAATGCTTGCAAAAGACACTTAGTGGATACATAGATTAATTAGGTGAACCAAGGGGCAGATATTGGGAAATCACTGTTATATGCTACAATTCCTGGTACCAGGTACTTCAAGATTAATAGGAAAGAAAGTCCTATATTTTCAAGTACACCATTAGAACATAGTTCACAGAACATGGTAAAAACGCCAACTAGAATAACAGAAGTCACACAAACATGACATAATAAAACTCAGAATGTAATACAGTACAGTGTACTTTGACATAAAATTTGGGTTCTAATATTTTTGTCTAGAATACCACCCAAGCCTCCGAGGTTCTAGTAAGTGAATTCCACTACACAAAATAATTCCAAAACATTGTTATTAAATGATCATTACAATTAAATCAATCAGCAATCCACAGGGCTATATATAATTCTACTTAAAAATCTGAAACAATTCTTATGGAAAATTATTGCAACTGGTTTTCCTCCTTTAATCGATGAGACTGATCAGCAGTTTACTGAACTGTGTATGTTTAAAAGAAAGGGTAAAAAGATGAGGAGAAGGCTGTAAACAAGGATTTCATAAAAATTATTGTACACAGCAGGGATAAAATGGTAGAGAATAAATCATCATCTGTGTGAAGCACCTTCAGGTTGTGTATTACAATGTAGGTGGCGCTGCCACTTAAATGCTACCAGTGTCGACACAGAAGATTGAAAACTTTTGCTGGAAACGCTCCAAGGCTTTCTGAATGCTAAACATCGCCCAAAACTAAGAGCCTGAACTGTGGAGCCAAACTACTTGGGTTGAAAGCTCAATCTGCAACTTACTAGTTATGTGACCTTTTCCAAGTTACTTACATTCTGTGCTGTAAAATGGGGTATAAAAATACTCTTCTCAATGGATTAAGGATGAAATGAGTTTTTAAAAGAGCTTGGAAGAGTGCCTGAATGTGCAAATACTCTTATTGATGCATCACTGGTGAAGCTTTTTGTAGCCCTTTCCAAACTCCCGAATCTCAACACCTGTACCAGGTCTAAGGGTCCCAATTACAAGGTCTCGGCACTTAAACACGGTTCTCTTTTTACCTTGGATGAATGGTATTTTATTTTTTAAATTAAATTTATTCCCTCTTTACCCTCTTCTACCTCCCCCCACTGCTCTGGGTGAATGGTATTTAGGTAAGAGAAATCGGTTCAAAGATTATTGGGAGTATTTTGATGGTACAAATCATGAAACAAAGTAATTCAACAAAGACTAATCTTGAGAGGGCCGATGCCAGTACAGAAAAACACAAGGAAGGTCAGGAAGGCACCAGTCATAAACAAGCCTTCCTTGATTTCAGGGAGCAGCTAGACTTCTCCTCCAGGAGAACAAAAGCCTGGTGCCAGACACAGTTTGATAGTTTCACCTTATCAAAACAACACCCATAGTTGAGAATGCTTGGAAGACTTAGCTTTTAGGCTGTCAACCATTACACAATCAGAATTTATTTAAGTTGTGACAAACATCAATTGAAAAACATCTTGACTTTTGAAGAATTTATCAAGTTTAATCAGTTTCAGCAGTATCCCCTCCTCCAATCAAATTTAGATTTAAGGTGTGTTCTCCTTCCTTTCCAACCACACTGGACAGACTACAAAGCTCCATCATGTAAATTACGCTCAGGACCTTAAGTAAATTCAGGTTGTCATGTAAGCTTTCGTGTTACATTAGTAAGTTGCCTCATTTTTAAGAAATGTAAGAACAGCCTGACCTGTGGTGGCGCAGTGGATAAAGCGTCGACCTGGGAACACTGAGGTCGCCAGTTCAAAACCCTGCACTGGTCTGGTCAAGGCACATATGGGAGTTGATGCTTCCAGCTCCTCCCCCCTTTCTCTCTCTCTCACTCTGTGTCTCCTCTCTAAAATGAATAAAATAAAAAGAAGTTTAAAAAATAAAAAAAGAAATGTAAGAACATAAAGGAGATGCCATTAGTGACAGAACAATTACCAAGATAGCCTCTTATTTTGGATATCTCTTTTTTCTCCCAGCTCTGCAGTGACTAAAGAACGCTTTAGCTAAATTTCACAAGAGCAAAGTGGACCAAACTAATTTTTTCACTGGGATTTCATTTTCCAAGTCAAATGATTTTTGCAATCACAATCACAGAAAACAGTTCCCAGACGTTCACACATACAAGGTGATTAAGGCACAGCCACTGACTTAACTGTGAATGATCAGAACCACTGACATTTCTGTTTCTGCAAAAAGTAAAATAAAAGGTAAAAGGGCCTGACCAGGCAGTGGAGCAGTGGATAGAGCGTCGGACTGGGATGAGGAGGACCCAGGTTCGAGCTCCCGAGCACAGGCCCATCTGGCTTGAGCAAAAGCTCATCAGCTTGGACCCAAGGTCGCTGGCTCCAGCAAGGAGTTGCTCGGTCTGCTGAAGGCCCGCGGTCAAGGCACACGTGAGAAAGCAATCAATGAACAACTAAGGTGTTGCGGCAACAACGAAAAACTAATGATTGATGCTTCTCACCTCTCTCCGTTCCTGTCTGTCCCTGACTATCCCTCTCTCTGACTCTCTCTCTGTCCCTGTACAAAAACAAACAAAAAAGGGTAAAATGAACACTTAGAATACTCTGCCTATCATAGAAGCCACTACATGCCCACCAACTGTTAGAGGCATGGGAGGGGAGCAGAGAAGGAAAAAGTTTAAAGCACTTATCAAATTATTCCCTTTTCTCTAATCTACAATAATCCCTTCTGCTGACACTGAGAGGTATCTAGGTACTGCAAATTCCTGGGGGAACCAGTAATAACCTTCATATACTTAAGGTACTTGGCCCTGGCAGGATAGCTCAGCTGGTTAGTGTTGTCCTAATACCCTAAGGTTAGGGGTTCAAGCCCCAGTCAGGGCACAAACAAGAATCAACCTATGAATACATAAATAAGTGGAAAACAGATGTTTCTCTAAAATCAATAAAACAAATTTTTTAAATGAAATCAACCTGTCCTTTCTAATATTCTGAGTTATTCCAATACTAGTTGCTCTATTTAAATGCCAAAAAACTGAAAACGATACAACTGAGATATAAGGATTGACATTTTCATTCACATATTTTTAGGGAAGCAGGGCCAAACCTTTTTCCTGATCTTAGAAATGTGGGCAAGGAGAAAAACAACTCTTTGCTAAATGTGTGAATTCTTCGGGAAAACCAAAATATCTTTTGTCTTTTAAAGTTGCATTCAAGTTTCCAGGAATTGACCTTAAATAATTTCAATGTTTGGGTCGTATGAAATATCTCATTATTTCCATTAACCAGGAGAAAGAAAACCTACGGAAAAGTGTAGGCTTAAATACCATGAAACCCCTGTTCCCACCCATCTCCTTCCAGGCCTGGTAAGGAACTAAAGTAAACATTATACTGTATGATAAAGCTTCTTATAGGAGGAAAAAAAGGAGAAGAATTATATAGCATGTCCAACTGTGTCCTACAAAGCTGTGTGGAGAGAACACAGCACTATGTGGGCAAGCGTGGACTAGAAAGCCCATTCAACAACACTGCCACAGCCCTGCAGAGTTCCGGAGGGACGACAAGCCCTTGAGGATCTCAGGGCCCCACCGGAAAAGGCCTTCAATGCGCACTAGACCAACAAAAGATCAAAGGGAAGGAGTACGCTCAACATTCGTCAGCGGCCGGATGGAAAGAATAAATTCCACATCATCAAGACTGGAAAACAACGGGCTGGTTTTACTTTCCAATTTACTTTAGGTAAGAGGAAAAGTCCCTTTGAAAAAAATGTCAGGGGGGGAAAGTGCTTACCGAAGGTTAATGAAAATAAGTCACAATGGCGGTAGAGTTGTAGCCACACTCCTAAGGCCAAAAAGGAAAAAGAAAATGTCACTTTGGTCAGACGACACTGCCAATACGGTTTTGTTTCCGAATGCCTGCAATGCTGGGTGAGCCAGACAAACAGATTCAGATACAAGCAACACGTGACCAGTCCTGTACCCTCCGTCTACATACAGCCAAGTGACACAGAAGATGCGCATTCCACACTAACATACCCTTTCAGAGTTAGTCCTACATTTTGGACTCTTTTCTATTTTCCCTTGAAGAGACCATCGAGGCAGCGGACAATCCTAGATAGACATCTCTAGCCCAAGGAATGTGTATATTCCAATCCCCTTGAGAAGCTATGAAAAGAAATCTTGCTAAACCAGAAAAAAAAAAGACGCAAATAACTCAAAATAACTACACCTCAAACTAAGGGATGCTCTACTGCACGGCGGTGGTCGAGCTCAAGTAAGTTAGCGGCTTCAGACGCCAGTCCACACCGTGTCCGAGGGCAGCTTCTGCTCTCTCTAAAGACCATCCTTCTCCCAAAGGGGCCTGTTAACCCAGGCATCTCTCGGCCACCGCTCCGGGCTGGCGCCCCTCCGGCCCACGCACCAGTCGTTAGGGAAGCGGCTGTGTTTCCGCGGAGGCGGGCGCCGCCCCGGGGCCCCGCGGCCGGAAACGCCCCCGCACGCGGCGTCCCCCGCAGGGTCCCCTCGCCTCTCCCCCGCCCGCGGCCGAAACGTCTCGGGTTTGAAAGATGCCGCCCGCCCAGCCACAAAGGGCAGAGCCCCCTCCCGCCCTCCCGCCGCGGACGCCCCGGCCCGCCCCTCCTCTCCCGGCGCCGGAGACGCCTACTTACCCGCGTCCCTCGGTCCCGACGGCTGGAATCGGCGCGGCCGGCGAGCACTGGGCCCCTAGGGCGCGGCGGCGGGGGCGTGGCCCTCCCGCCCCGCGCGGCCCAGACCGGGGTCTCGCCTGCGCCTCGCGCCGAGGAAGGCTGGGGCCGCCGCCGCCTCTTCCTTCCGGCTCCCCCTCGCTCGGCCCGTCCTGCGCGGAAATCAGCGTCCTCTGCGGGCGCCGCCGCGCGCTCCTCGGCCCGACCACCGCCAGGCTCCTCCCCCAGGAGCCCGCGCCGCCTCGTCAGCCCGGGGCCGCCAGACGCCCGGCTCGCCGCTCCCGCCCCGCCCCTGCGGCGCCCGGGAACGTGCGGACCGCGGGCCAGGCCGGGCCAGGTTCGCGCGCGCCTAGCGGCCCAAGCGGCAGTTTTGCAGTTTCCCGGGTTCTCGGGCCTCCCCCCACCCCGCCTTTCCCACAGCTCCCCCTTTTCCTAGGCTGGAGCCTTCCGGAAAGCCAAAACAATCGGGTCCGCGCAGGCGCGAGAAAGGAAGCGGAAATAGCAGGAAGGGCGGGGGCGGCGCGAGGTGACGGGGAAGCGCTATTGAAGGGGTTTCCCGGGGAAGGTCAGCGGAGGGCGCGTGTGCGGCGGAGCGTTGGGGCGGCGGGTGGTGTAGGTTTTCACTCCGCTGCAAGGACAGACGGGAATTTTCCTGCTAGGAAATCCTGGAAGCAAGGCAGAGAGGTGTATGCCGTAGGTTGTTTTCTCCGCCTGGAAATAGAAAAAGTTGCAGAGCAGTCGCGGAATGGGAATGGGGCTAGACAACAACAGACCGGGGGATAAGGGGAGACGCTGGGCAGCTGGGTCCGTGGGCTTTGTCCGTTCAGCCCCTTCTCGCCCAAACACGACCTCCGCCTGCCAGAGCATGTCCGGTTTTCCCGATCTCACCCAGAAAGGTCTCCTGTCCTGGGCTCTCCAGGCCAAGGAACAAGCCAGGGCAGCCCGGAAAGGGCTGAAAGCTTCAGCCCGCGTTGGGGAGGAACCGCCGGGGTGCGGCGGGGAGCCTCTGCATGGGGAGCTTTCAGATAGTTTTCTGCCGCAGTGCGGGCTGCTCCCTGCACCCCGCGCCCCCAGCAAGTTCCAGGAGAGCACCTTCATTTCAACTTCACAAAGCCAAACCTTAGCGGCAGCTGATGGCTGTGGCCCTCCCTGGTTTGGTTAACTTGGCACGGTTGCGCTCTCATTTGAACAAAGTTATTTGTGGGTCAGAGATGGTCAGAAATGCCCACACAGCCATCACGCACCGTGGTAACTTCACTCCGGGCACAAGCCCGATCTGCACAACGGCCAGGATGAATTAAAAACTAGAAGCTATATGTTACTGGAGAGCCGCTTCCCTCCAGTGGAGGCTATACCAACTGAATGCGCAGGAAGGTGTGTGTTTTGGGGACTATTGAGAAAACTTTTCGGTAGGATTTAGAAACTAGATGGACTCAACAAATCCTTATTAAGCGTCCAATACGCTGTCACTCTGCTTAGTCTAATTAAAAGTTTAAGTCAGTGGTTCTTAACCTTTTCTGAGGTACCGAACCCACCAGTTTCATATGCGCATTCACCAAACCCTTCTTTAGTGATAAGTAAAATATGATTTTTCCCCCAAATTCAAGACATAGGTATTATGTTTTTTTACTGGTGCACAAAGTGAGCCGTGCATGAACACCTTGCTCAAAGAACAAAACCAACAAAGTGCATGAACACAATAAATTACGGTATTACTTTATTCTGGCCTCCGCGGCAGAGGTTTCTTCGAACCCCTGAGACCAACTCATCGAACCCCTAGGGTTCGGTAGAACCCAGGTTAAGAACCACTGGTTTAAGTGTTTTGATACTAGTCAACAAAGAAGCCACGTAAAGGGGGCGCTTTCCCTCTCAGGAGCATGTCCATGCCTTTCTTCCTTCGCTGGCATGCATCTCCTAAATTCTAAGGGTCCGGGTAAGGCTTGCAAGGAGCGTTATAATGTGCAGTGGCACTCCTGGACTGACCCCCGAGTCGGTCTCCAAGGCCCCTTTTCTCTGGCTTCCCGGGAGCCACAGCAGCCCCACCTGGGCTCATTGCTTCCCTAAAACATTTCTAGAGAGCCAGAGATTCTCTACCTCTGTCCTAAGTCCTTCCTTGTTTCACTGTCCCCAGCTTTAATAAACGTACTGTCAAAATAAATCCCTTATGTCCCCCGCTAAAAAACAAAGAAACCATGCAAAATATTCATTTATTTAACAAACTTTTTTTGTGCCAGACTGGATCCTGGAGATGCGAAGTCTAAAACGGAAGACAGAATCAAATGCTATCTATGATAAGTGTGTTTTGTCCTGTAGAACCATTTGTGGGGTTTTTTTGTTTTTTTTTTTTTTATTTTAATTTTATTTATTTATTTATTTATTTATTTATTCATTTTAAAGAGGAGAGAGAGAGAGAAGGGGGGAGGAGCAGGAAGCATCAACTCCCACATGTGCCTTGACCAGGCAGCCCAGGGTTTTGAACTGGTGACCTCAGCATTCCCAGGTTGACGCTGGCTTGATCCACTGAGCCAGCACAGGTCAGGCGAACCATTTGTTTTTAAGGAGGAGACTGTCTTGATAAGACTTTAGAGAAATAATTATGAAGTGTGGTCATTTCCCACCAAAAGCTGGGATACTAATTAGGAGACTTAAAATAGTCCAGACAGAAAAAAAAAAAAAAAAAAAGTCCAGACACGTAATGGAGAGTCCAAATTCATTGAGTGGCAGTGAAGATTGTGAAGGATGGATTTTAAACTAGCTAGATATAATAAGAGGAAATAAAGAGTGATTAGGTAGTAATACCAGTAACAATATAAACAGAAGCTAATTGTGAGGATGAGAGAGGACTAAAAACATTTTAATAGCTGTACAGTTAGGAATGCATTTGGCTGCAACTAAAAATAAATTCTATTTGCAATGACTTAAGCAAACAGCCTGACCTGTGGTGGCGCAGTGGATCAAGCGTCGGTCGACCTGGAACGCTGAGGTTGTGGATTCAAAACCTGGGCTTGCCTGGTCAAGGCATGTGTGAGAGTTGATGCTTCTTGCTCCTCCCCCCTTCTCTCTCTCTCTCCTTTAAAATGAGTAAATAAATAAAAATGATTAAAAAAAACAAAAGAGCCTGACCTGTGGTGGCACAATGGATAAAGCATTGACCTGGGAACACTGAGGTCGCCAGTTCAAAACCCTGCACTGGTCTGGTCAAGGCACATATGGGAGTTGATGATTCCAGCTCCTCCCCCCTTTCTCTCTTTCTCTCTCTTTCTCTCTCTCACTCTGTGTCTCCTCTCTAAAATGAATAAATAAAAAGAAATTAAAAAACAAACAAACAAAAAATAAGGGTCCATTTGGTCTCATAACCAGTCTGCAGATATGCAGTTACCCTTGTCAGTTCAACACCTTAAGAACAGCAGAGCTACGATTTTTGTGATTCTCTTGACATTACCCTCATGGTTGCCAGATGTTTGCAGCAGTTTTAATCTTCACACGTGAGGATGGAGAAAGGAGTGGCTTCAGCCACCTATGTTTATTTTTTTCAGGAAAGTAAATTTTTAAAAAAATTTTTATTCGTTTCCAGAGAGAGAGAGAGAGAATGTAGTGAGGAGGAACGGGAACCATCAACTCCCATATATGCCTGGACCAGGCAAGCCCAGGGTTTCAAACCAGCGACCTCAGTGTTCCAGGTCGATGCTTTATCCACAGCGCCACCACAGGTCAGGCAGACAAGTAAGAGTTGTTTTTTTTGTGTGTGTTTTTTTTAATTCATTTTAGAGAGGAGACACAGAGTGAGAGAGAGAGAGAGAGAGAGAAAGAGAGAGAGAAAGGGGGGAGGAGCTGGAAGCATCAACTCCCATATGTGCCTTGACCAGACCAGTGCAGGGTTTTGAACTGGCGACCTCAGTGTTCCCAGGTCGACGCTTTACCACTGCACCACCACAGGTCAGGCAGTAAGAGTATTTTTAACATTAATTTCAGTTACTTCTAAACAATCTTACGTAAACTGCTCCAGAGAAGAAAGAGATGGCAAGTTATCTGATTATATGAAACCAAGAAAATACAGGTATTGAAAATTATAAAACAATTTTATTTATAATTTCATATTCCAAACTTCTAAATGAAATGGCAGCAAATGGAATCCTGCCATGTATATTAAAGAATATAAAAACTGAGTTGGGTATATTCTAAGGCTATAAGGATTGTTTAATGAGAGAAAACTGTTAAGGAATCTATTTTATTATAAGGTGAAGATGGAAAAAGATATAGTTACTTCAATAGAGTCAGGAAAACCATTTGCTGAAACTCAGCATTCATTCAAAAATTTTAAACTTCTTTGCCAATTTGGAATAAAAATTCCTACTAACTTGATAAAAGGGTATCTGAAAAGTAAGCTACAATAATTCTGTATGATGAGTCATTAGAAATTAAGTATAAGACAATGGTATCTGCTATCAGTTTTTTAAAATAGAATATTGTGTTGAAGTTCTTAGAAACAAGACAAATAAGAGAAATAAGATAGTTATTGAAAAAGAAGAAACAGTACTGTAATTTGTAGATGACTTGAGTGTCCACATTAAAAAAAAATCTGGTCACATCTACCAAAAATTGAAGCTAATAAGAGTTCAGCAAGGTTGCCGGAATATAAGATCAATATATAAATATCAATAGTATTTATACACCACCAACACTAAAAAATGCAATTTAAATAAATTTTCAAGTATAAGAAAAGCTGTAACTAAAATATATTTATAAAGGAACTTATAAAATAGAACCTTGTATTTAATATTTATTCATAGAGACATGTGATTCCAGTTCATTTAATTCTTGTGTAATATCCTGTAATATAGCGATACTATAACTTATCCATTCTCTTGTTTCACCAATATTTAGGTGGTTTTCAATTTTTTAATATTATGAGCAATGCTACTACAACAAACATTTATTTATATATTTTGCAACACACATTTTAAATAAATGTCTACTTCTGTATATATGGAAGAGTTTATTCCAGGGTATTCCTAGAAGTAGAATTGCTAGTTCATGGAATATGACACATTTCAACTTTTTAAAAAAAATTCATTTTAGAGGAGAGAGAGAAGGTAGGGGGAGGAGCAGGAAGCATTAACTCCCATATGTGCCTTGACCAGGCAAGCCCAGGGTTTGAACCGGTGACCTCAACATTACAGGTCGATGCTTTATCCATTGTCCCACCACAGGTCAACTGACACATTTCAACTTTTTAAAATACTGTCAACTTGCTCACCCAAGTGATTTTTACCAATTTATACTCTTACAGCAGTGTATACATATTCTTGTCACTCCACTCTCAGTGTTGTCAGACTGATCGTTACAATCAGTCTGACAGTTACAAATGGCATCTCATTGCAGATGCCACAAAATATAGGCTCCCTAAGAATGATCATTTTGTTTTTCTTCCTTGGGTCTCAAATTGTGCTGGTCCCATTGCAGGGACTCAAATATTTGTGGAGGAAATGAATAAATGACGGATTACTAGTGAGGCTGGGCATCCTTGGCATGTTTATTACTGACCAGTATGGTCAGGATGAGGCTCAGGGTGTGAAAACATAAGGCTGCCATGACACTGGTGTTTAAAATTTCAATGTGAAATGAGTGTGTCAACTGAGGGGAAAGTTGAAATCACTCTGCTTTAATGAGAGACACACACTGTCAGATTGTCAAAATGAGGGAGACACTGACCACCAAGCCCTAGGAAAGGCACTGAGCCTGAAAACCCAAAGATCTCAGCCCATTTCCTTTAGTTGACTGCAACCTCACATATATGGGCAGGTCACTTAACCTCCCTGAATCTCAGGTGTCCTCATCTTAAAATAGAGATGATGATGAGATGAGATGATACCCATTTGGAATCCTGAACAGAGAACACACAGTTCACTAACTGGACCCTAACACCTAAATAGCAACCACCCTCTAACATCAGATACCCCACTGCACACAAAATGCTGGAGTCAGCACAAGACCTTCTTATATAAGAGGTCAAGTTGGGATCTGCAGACCAGGCAGTACCACTATTTCAGCCTTGCCATCATCCAGCACTGCCTTCAGCCAAAACCATGGTTAGTTGGCATTTTCGGGACATGCTCATTCCACTCCTGCTCCCTGGTGGTCTTACCAACCAACCCTCTCACCTGTGCCACCAAGAAGCCTTGTGTGGCTACATATGAGCCACCATATCCGTCAACCTATTCCCTGAATAGTCCTTGAACTATGTTCCCTCCCAAGGACACCGCCAAGGACAGCTGCCCTGTATATCTGTCCTACAGATTGTAAAAGTTATTATGTTGAACTCAAAAGAGTATTTTGGGGGTCCTGGTCAGTCGGCTCAGCGGTAGAGCATTGGCCCAGCATGTGGAAGTCCTGGGTTTCATTCCCAGTCAGGGCACACAGGAGAAGCAACCATCTGCTTCTCCACCCCTATCTCTCTTCCTTCCCTGTCTCTCCCTCTCCTGTACCCATGGCTCAACTGAGCAACTGAGCATTGGGTGGGGTGCTGAGGATGGCTCCAAGACCTTGCCTCAGGTGCTAAAATAGCTCAGTTGCCGAGCAACAGAGCATCTGGGAGATGGGCAGAACATCAGCCCCAGAGGGGGTTGCCAGGTGGATCTTGGTTGAGGTGCATGTGGGAGTCTGTCTCTCTGCCTCTGTGACTTTCACTTGATTTTAAAAAATAAATAAAAATTTTAAAAAAAGTATTCTGGGGGAAAAATGACAAGCAAGACTTGAAAATGTTGGGAGTGTAGATATCTAGGATTTCATTCATTATAGTGGTTTAATGGAAAGGGGATTTTTTTTTTAAATTTTAATTTCTTTTTATTTTATTCATTTTAGAGAGGAGACACAGAGAGAGAGAGAGAGAGAGAGAAAGAGAGAGAGAGAGAGAGAGAGAAAGGAGGGAGGAGCTGGAAGCATCAACTCCCATATGTGCCTTGACCAGACCAGTGCAGGGTTTTGAACCGGCGACCTCAGTGTTCCCAGGTCGACACTTTATCCACTGCGCCACCAAAGGTCAGACCTGGAAAGGGGATTTAAGTAAGGTGGGACAGGGGCCTTAAACTTCCTCTTTTGTGTCCCCTGTTGTATATAAGGCATGTTATATACATTATGCAATTGTTTTCCATGTCAAGGAGTGCTTTTGAGTTCATCAGTCACTTATTTCAGCTCAGTACTAGAAATCTAAGTCCTTCTGGCCAGGTTATCTCAGTTGGTTAGAGTGTTGTCCCAATACACCAAGGTTGTGGGTTCAATCCCTGATCAGGGCATATCACAAGAATCAACCAGTGAATACATAAATAAGTGGAACAACAAATCCATGTTTTTCTCTCTTTCTAAAATCAATCAATAATTAAAAAGAAAAGAGTAGACTAATAGCTTTGGGTGATTAGTGAAGGAGAAAAGATAACTTTAACAACACCTATGTTTCTCCCGTGGGTGACTGCAGGGTGGTCCCATGGCGGTTTCCAGTGGCAGGGACATGCTATCACAGTATTTCCTTGTAGTTTCTTATACAGTACAAGGTGTATGGACAGATTTTTATCGAGGAAATTATCTCTCTGTAGTTACAGGAACACCATTCTGTTGGTTTTCAACTCCTTACAGATGGTGATAAACCCCAAGCTGAGACTTCATTCCTTTATTTCAATAAAGGAAAAAAATAAGACACACATACTTGTTAGAAGTATATTCTGCCAGGTACAAGAGGCAGTTTGGTACATTCTTCAACAATAAAATTGAGTTTATAAATCAGCCTCACAATATTGACTAAGTTGCCTCATGAACACTTTCTAGAAGTTTATTTGGTTGTTTTTTTTTTTTTTTTTTACAGGGACAGAGAGAGAGAGAGTCAGAGAGAGGGGATAGATAGGGACAGACAGACAGGAACGAAGAGAGGTGAAAAGCATCAATCATTAGTTTTTTGTTGCCTTTGCAACACCTTAGTTGTTCATTGATTGCTTTCTCACATGTGCCTTGACTGCGGGCCTTGCTGGAGCCAGCGACCTTGGGTCCAAGCTGGCGAGCTTTTGCTCAAGCCAGATGGGCCTGCGCTCAAGCTGGCGAGCTCGGGGTCTCGAACCTGGGTCTTCCGCATCCCAGTCCGACGCTCTATCCACTGCGCCACCGCCTGGTCAGGCTATACTTAGAAGTTTTAACTTCATTTGTCAATTATATAAATCGGTCTTGCAAATTCAAAGCCTTTGCTAAGAAAGTATTTGTATGAGAAAAATGTGTCTGGTATAAACTGACACCAACACAGTGGTTACCCCTGAAGAGTGGAAATGTGTGTGTGTACCAGTATGTGCGAGCGTGTGTGTGAATGGTGCTGAGTAAGTAGGTTTTGCCAAGACTTTGCAATCCAACGAACGTGTGTTCCCCTTCACTTTGCAAGGTCTGACATGAATTATGCTTTGTGAAGCCATGGCAGTCCATAATATGCATATGTGCTTGGTCTCTTTTTTATTTTATTTATTTATTTTTATTTTATTCATTTTAGAGAGGAGACACAGAGTGAGAGGGAGAGAGAGAGAGAGAAAGAGGGGAGGAGCTGGAAGCATCAACTCCCATATGTGCCTTGACCAGACCAGTGCAGGGTTTTGAACTGGCGACCTCAGTGTTCCCAGGTCGACGCTTTATCCACTGCGCCACCACAGGTCAGGCTGCTTGGTCTCTTTTTTAAAAAAAGACTCATTAAGTACAAGTGATACTCAATGTGCGGGCTAACTTATAAGGCCTGGGGACCTACCCGTCAGAACAGAAATCTGCTCTAGTGCTGAAGAACGGTTTTGAGGGCTCCTCTAGTCCACTCATTTTCCCTTTCTTTGTTGAATCCTGGGATATCCAGGGTGCACATGGAGGCCCTAAGTCCCCAATTCCATGGTGCGCCATACAGGTACGTACTGTGTGAATGTTGTGACTAGCTGTGGGAGACAAAGTGCCTAACTGCCTTATTCCTTTCTAGGCTTCAGAAACGGAAATCTGTATTTTCCACATTCACTGGCACTCAATGAGTATCTGGCTTCCTCATACCTGTCCCCACTGTCCCCTACACTTAACCTCTAACAGACCTACATTCCCTCTGTGTTATAATCAGGCACACGTCTGGCACTGTCGTGGCTATGGTAAAAAAAAACAATGGAGAGACTCAAACTGACCTTCAGCAGGTTGAGCACATGAGTGAAAAACAACAAACTCAGAAGGCCACGGTTGCGCCATAGGCACTGATTTTGACACAAGAAACTGGCAACAGTCCTGCAAAAACAGATGGGGCTTTGTCTTCTGTTGTCCAGAAGAGGGAGCTACATGCTAAGTTAGGGGTCTTGTAAGGACATTCTATATATGGAAACACACCTCAAGGAACTCGTGCATTTGAGAAAATGAGGATGGAAGAGAGCAAAGGATCCCATGGAATATAATTCTCGAAGATTTAGAAAGAAACAATGCATTTGTATGACCTGGTTCATGGGAAAGCCACGCCAGATGATGTGGTACGGCCCAATGGGATTTCAGAGTTTGTGTGGAAGCTGAGGTGTTCTCAGGGACCCTCATGAGGTTGAAGACTGGTCCCTTGTGTGTATGGAGGGGAACTGGGAGGGAAGAACAGCTACTCCCAGGGACCCGTGCTCTCTGCGGCCTGGCTGACCCAGTCTGAAAGTGTTGAGAATGCCACCCAGTGTGGTATGAGCTGGTGGCAGGATGCAGAGCTGGAGAGGCACCCCATTCATCATCGGAAGGGAGCAGAAAGGGAACAGAGAAAAAGTTACAACCTTTAGCTTTAGCCCTGGCCTGGTAGCTCAATTGGTTAGCAGGGGTACCCACACTTTTCACACAGGAGGCCAGTTCACTGTCCCTCAGACCACCGGAGGGCCGCCACATACAGTACTCCATACACTGACCACCAATGAAAGAGGTGCCCCTTCCAGAAGTGCGGCGGGGGCTGGATAAATGGCCTCAGGTGGCCGCAATTTGGCCCTTGAGCCATAGTTTGAGGACCTCTGGGTTAGAGTATCATCCTGATACAGCAAGGCTGTGGGTTCAATCTCCGGTCAGGGAACTTACAAGAATCAAGCAATTAATGCATAAGTAAGTATAACAAATCAATGTTTCTCACTCCCTTCTTCTTACTCTCAATTCAATATGTGTGTGTGTATATATAAAGACCTTTAACTTTACCCTAAAATAAAAACTCAAGATACTGGTAATGATTCTCTATATAAGATACCTAGAATTTCTTATACAACCTATTTAAGGAGATGTACTATTCCATCGTTGTCTCATAGGAAACTAATTTCTGAGTTCCAGCTACAAAAAATAACTAAATATTGCAAGAGCATAATGTGTGGCTTAGAACAGATATCTCACCTGATTTGAACTAATAAAGCTAATGTACCAACAACCAAGTTAAGAAATGATGACATTGTAAAGCTTTTGGAATAAGTTGCAAAACAATAAATAAATTGTTTATGAGTGCAATTCCTAAACATTTCCTTTCTTTTCTCCAATGGCAACATCACTAATCACACCACCTATAGGATTGGGTAATTTGCATACACTTCCTCCTAGTAATGTTTTATAATCTCCATGGAGCTTTAGATAATAAGATGAAAAGGACTGTGGATCTGAGGACAAGAGAAACAATGAAGGATTCTCCATAAACAGGACCCACCCTGAAAACAGAGATTCGGTCTGGCTCATTTTTTTAAAATTTTTTTATTTATTAATTTTAGAGGAGAGACAGAGAGGGGGTGGGGGGAGGAGCAGGAAGCATCAACTTCCCTATGTGCCCAGGGTTTTGAACTGGCAACCTTAGCATACCAGGTCGATGCTTGATCCACTGCGCCACCACAGGTCGCAGGCGGCCCTGCTCATTTTTATAGATGGAGAGACCAGGTGCATGGTAGGCCCCTGATGCTAACACGAATAGATGTGCCCAAGGATGGGTTCTGGCACTGTGTATTCTTCCAACCAGTGTACACTCCCACGGGAAGTGTGAGGCAAACAAAGGGATTTAAAGTTTTTTTCTTGATTGATTGCTTTAAGAGAAGGGAGAGAGAAAGAAATATTGATTTGATTCGTTGTTCCACTTATTTATGC
The DNA here is from genome assembly GCA_037038555.1 of Rhynchonycteris naso. NCBI lineage: Eukaryota > Metazoa > Chordata > Mammalia > Chiroptera > Emballonuridae > Rhynchonycteris > Rhynchonycteris naso. Next base: position 142,447,808 of record CM073002.1, read on the forward strand.
ATTCACTGGTTGGTTTCTTGTGTATGCCCTGACTGGGGACCGAACCTGCAGCCTTGGTGTATATCAGGAGGACACTTGAACCAACTGAGTCGTCTGGTCAAGATGAAATCATGAATGTATTGCTCAGAAATAAAAGAAAGAAATACATTTGAAAATAAATAACGACCTTTTATTATCTTCACCACAGAGAAAAGTCAAGCCTGAAGTCTGGGAAGGAAGCGGCCTCCCTGTGGATGGTGGCAGCACCAGGAGGGTGTCCTCAGCGTCCCCAAGTCTGGCCACCCTGACACTGCTCAGGAGCCACCAGCCACAGCCATCGGCAGGGGGCAGGCACCAGGCAGAGAGTTCCTGCAGGATGTCGCCGCTGGCCAGAGCCAGCACCTGGGAAGATGCAGCTCACTCTCCGGTGGCCACACCTGCGCTGGAAGGTAGGTGAGAAGTCCCACGTGTGACACCAGATACTCTCCCTGGTGTCCTCTCTCCAGGCCTCCCCGACGACCCCGTCCTCTGCTCTTTGGCCACAGTGTTTGATTTCTGAGACGAGAACTGGGACAGGCCGAGTCTGTCAGTCTGAGTCCGAGCTCTCATTGGACTTGGAAGACTTATGCTTTCGTTTCTTCTTCTTTTTCTTTTCTTTCTTCTTTTTCTTATGCTTTTCTTTCTTCTTCCTCTTCTTGTGTCTCTCCTTACCTTCTGAGGAACTGGAGCTGCTCCCGTCGTCCTCCGAGGTGGAGTCTTCCAGCAACTGCTTTAACTGCTGGATCCTAAACAGACAAGGTCGATCAGGAACCAGAAACCACTCAGCTTAGAACTATTAGCTTAGCAGCGAGGGTAAAGAAGTGACAGTCACCTCAGTAAGCACCGTACCTGTATTTGTGCATGTTTTCCCCATTCTCGGCCACGTCATGCCTGTTTGTACAGGACTGTAACTAGTGTCCAAGCAGTCTGTACTTTTCATTGTCCTAAATATTTCTGCCCATTGCCATGGTCTCTACCATTACTAGTCCTAACAGACATACTCTCCAAAGTCACCCCCACTGCTCAAGGTTGTGCCAGGTCATACACCTTCCCAACAACTAGTAATAAAGAACACCAATTTGGAAAAACAACAAAATCTCCTGTTTTCCGCCCTATCTTTTTTCTTGTCTAAGAATAATTTTCAGCAGTAGCTCCGATCCCTGAAGACAGTGGAGAGAAACTACACGAGAGAGAACCCATGCTCCCCGCACACCGGCACGGGCAGCCATGACTCCTGCCCTCCAAGCATTTCACAGGGCGAGCTCCACATTTAGTAAGCCCCTCCTATTAGACCGGACAGCCTGTTTCCGACTTAATGTGACTTAAAATGTAAGACGGTGCCGTGACCGTCAGGGCCACCTACCTCATATCCTTCTCATGCCTTCTGTTCTCTCGTATGACATCATACATGGGGTCTTCATGCGCCTTGGGGGTCAGAGAGGGTTAAGGGTGGGTTAGGCTTCGTGGACCTTTAGTTAAATAAACATTAAAACCATGTTATTAAAACCGCTAAATTTTTTCCCAGTTTGAAATAGTATTTTGTTTAACATCTTCTTATTCTTCCTAAGAGTCATCATCACTGCAAACTCATTGAGGCTGAAGAGAGGATTTTCTAATTTGAAAAATGTAGGATTAAAATAATATATAAATAGGATGTAATTTAAATATCCTTTATAAGGAAATAAACCCTGGAAGAATCATGAAATTCTATTCAAGGTAGAAGGTAGAAATATTCTACCTTGTTCTATATGGATAGATGGTAATTCTCTTTGTTCTATATGGATAGATGACCAGGACATAGTATTTTAAAAAGAAAAACAAGTGAATTAAAGAGATAATATATAAGAATGAAACATTTATAGGTACACAAAAATATGCATTAAGAACTCTAAATAAACAAAGTTTGGAAGTATACAGGAAGTACAGATAATTTAAAATAACTGGGATTAGTTAAAAATAAGAATACACTTATGGGAAATGTTATGGTATGTGAATTACTTCAATTTAAAAAAAGAAGTAATGTTTACTGTAGGAATTATAGATGTTATAAAAAATTCAGTTTAAAAAAATCTTTTACCTCACTACCTAACGGATAATTACTATAAATACTTGGTCTCTTCAATCATTATTCATAACTTATGAAAAATTATACTCATTTTATATATACAACTCTACTGCTTTTCACTTGTCATGAACATTTTCCTATGACATACATTCTTCTAAAACATAATTCCTAGCCCTGGCTGGATAGTTCAGTTGGTTGGAGCGTTGTCCCAATGTGCCAAAGTGGTGGGTTTGATCCCTGATCAGGACACATACAAGAATCAACCAAGGAACGCATACATAAGTGGAACAACAAATTGATGTGTCTCCTTCTGTCTCTCTTCCTCTTTCTAAAGTCAATAATCCTTTTTAAATTAAAAAGACATAATTCCTAATCGCTAAATAAGTTTTGTTACAGTATTTTATGTGGGGCTGTTAAATTGTCTCCTATTTTTCCTCAGCTTCCATTTTATTCAATCACATAATTAACTACGGAAGTTCTCCTGATACATACATAAGCAGCTCTGTATATACTGATGTTCTCTCACATCCTTATGGTAGATTCTTAGAAGTGATATTTCTGAGTCAAAAAAAATAGTATACTTAAAGTTTCTGAGGTTTATCACCATTCTGTGTTTTATAATATTTATAGTGTCAATAAAAACTGACATTTCAGCCTGGCCTGTGGTGATGTAGTAGATAGAGCACCAACCTAGAACACTGAGGCCGCCAGTTCAAAGCCCCAGGCCTGCCTGGTCCAGGCACATATGACAAGCAATCAGTGAACACCTCAAGTGAAGGAACTATGACACTTCCCATCTTCCCCCTGCCTCCTCTCTCTGTAAATCAATAAATAAAATCTTTAAAAAAAAAACCCATAAACCTGACATTCCACCTAGAAGTGAAATGATTATAAACAAAAAATCATTTATTATTAAAAAATTAAAACAATACTTTAAATGTCTGAAACACTTCGGAGACTGTGTGTTTCGACATAGTCTGATAATCTCAGTACATCCGGACAACAGCGTAAGTCACCGGGCAGAAGCAGTTACTGAATGCTGAATTAACACCTCTGGGCAGTGACTGTTAAAGTGAAGAAATGGCAGATTTCTTTAACTGGCATCTAAAGAGCAGATATAATAGATATACACACTTCCAGCTTATAATTTAAAGACACCTAATCTGTAATAAGGACTGGAAACCTCAAACCCTCATTTTAGTTATGAATCGTGACTTTTTAAATGTAAAATTTAAAGAATGATTAAATAACAACACTTCAGCCTGACCAGGCAGTGGAACAGTGGATAGAGCGTCAGACTGGGATGTGGAAGACCCAGGTTCGAGACCCTGAGCTCGCCAGCTTGAGCGCGGGCCCACCTGGCTTGTGTAAAAAAAAAGCTCGCCAGCTTGGACCCAAGGTCGCTGGCTTCAGCAAGGGGTGGCTCGGTCTGCTGAAGGCCCGCGGTCAAGGCACATGTGAGAAAGCAATCAATGGACAGCTAAGGTGTTGCAACGGCAACGAAAAACTAATGATTGATGCTTCTCACCTCTCTCCATTCCTGTCTGTCTGTCCCTATCTATCCCTCTCTCTGACTCTCTCCCTGTCCCTGTAAAAAAAAAAAAAAAAAAAAAAAAAGCCGGCACTGACCAGGCGGTGGCGCAGTGGGTAGAGCGTAGGACTGGGATGTGGAAGACCCAGGTTCGAGACCCTGAGCTCGCCAGCTTGAGCGTGGGCCCATCTGGCTTGAGCAAAAGCTCGCCAGCTTGGACCTAAGGTCACTGGCTCCAGCAAGGGATTGCTAGGTCTGCTGAAGGCCCAGGTCAAGGCACATGTGAGAAAGCAATCAATGAACAACTAAGGTGTCCTAACGGCAATGAAAAATTAATGACTGATGCTTCTCACCTCTCTCCGTTCCTGTCTGTCTGTCCCTATCTATCCCTCTCTCTGACTCTCTCTGTCCCTGTAAAAAAAAAAAGCAGCACTATTCCCAACGTGTAAGCAAGTACCACTTTAATAAGACATTAGTTTTTTTGTTAATGAACTAATCTGTCACACAAATGTCGTTTAACAGACATGCAGGTAACACCAGGTACTCTGGCCGCAATGCTACTGGGAATGTATTTTATGTGAAACTCCATTTTACCAACTACTGCCTAATTCGTGGATGTTTACCATCTCTAATAAATGGAAATTCACATGGTGGGGTTCTACTTACTACTCTGAACTGTTCTAACTTTTGGTTGCCTTTGATAAAGAAAGGACATTCTTTGTCGCCTGTTCGGTGGCCATACCGTTTACAACGCCAACCTAAAAACAAAGGAAAAAAGAGAAATAATTCTGTAAGATAACACAATTTCATTTCATGCAGATAAAAAAGGCCCTGGGCATAGATACCTTGGTTTAGAGCGCTGTCCTAGTATGAGAGGTTGCTGGTCCGATTCCAGGTCAGGGCACACAAAAACAGAGTAATGTGTCTGTCTTCCTCTCCACCCCCTTCCTCTCTCTCTCTCTCAAGTCAATTTTAAAAAATTTAAAAAAGAGTTAAAGAATCAGATCACATTAAATGTTTTCTTCCTTAAACTCCAATTCTAAAAGCAAATGCCACCAGGGAACAAACCAGGTAAGATCCCAGAAAACTGGCAACACGTGAGACCGTCAGAAATGCAGTGTAGCAGCCGGCCCACCCCAGAAATACTGACACGTACTTGAATTTCAGAAGATTTATTGGTGATCTGTAGATATATGCAAGCTTAAGAACCACTGTTCTAGATAACACTACAGCCAATAAAATGAATGAAGGTACGTACAGTATGTACAGTATACGTGTCTTTTATCACGTCTGAGACGAGTTCAAGTTTTGTGGGGCCTGGGAGGCTGGTGGGGGGTGCTCTTCAGGAAAAAAAATCTTTACAAAATCATTTGACCATATCAACATATCGATGGGGTCCCTTCAGGCCTTTGAAAGGTGCTATTGAGGTGCTCTAAAGCTTAAACTTCATTTCCTTCTTGGTGAAACTGGCTCTGGTCCCAGCCCACTCATTTTCCAAGTCAATCAAATAACTCTAAGACGGTAAGTGAAATGCAACGGGCCACCTCATTAAAGAGAGTAGTGATTTTCAAACTGAAAAAAGCAAAGCAAAAGCAAAGCTATAGACTTCTGAGTAAAAATGACAGACTAAACACATTTATCTGCTTTGACCTCTTCCTGAAAGTCATAAAAATGACAGTGAAGAGAATTCTTTTCAAAAGAAATAATAACCCAAGAAGCACATCAAGAAGGGCGAGTGACCTGATGAATAAAGTAGAAGCAGAGGCATGGGCACGTGGAACAGACTGACAGCTGTCAGAGGGGAGAGGGATCATCCAAAAAGCATGTATGTAACCCACAGACACAGACAACAGTGTGGGGGTGGCCGGAGGGAAGGCACGGGGGGTGTGGGCCACAGAGGGGAATCAGGGACAACAGGAGACTCCGCGTGGCGCGGAAGGTGCACGGTGCGGTGGGCAAATGGTGTTTCATTGAGTTTGACACTTGAAACTTGAGAGGTTTTGCAACCCAATGTCATCCCAATAAATTCAATTAAAAAGAATAGCCAAGTGACAATATCGATAAATCTCCCTCAATAAAAGCATCGACAGTAGCTGCAAATTTGCCCAAATCAACTGCTGTGACACCCTGGGAGTTAACCATTGGCTGGCCACAATCTGAGGAGCGTTACCTTAAGAAAAATTAGTGAACCTTGGCAAGAACAGCAGAATTGCTGGCATTTTAACTGGACCTACTCCCGACTCCCTCGGACCCTTTCTACGGGTCTTGAAACTACGCAGCATCACAGCTACGGGGCCGTGATAGGCAGCAGCCTCGCCCTCACAGGAGCGAGGTCCCTCAGAAAGCCAGACCCCAGCTAATAATCCACGCGTAAGTGCTGACTCCCCCAAAACTTAATAGCCTACGGTTGGCTGAAAGCCTTACCGAAAATATAAATAGCAGATTAACACATATTGTATATGTTACATGTATTATATACCGTATTCTTAGAATAAAGGAAGCGTTAGAAAGAAAAAGAAAATGTTATTAAGAAAGTCATAAGGAAAATACATTTGCAATACTTACCAGAAAGAAATCTGCATATAGGCGGATCCAGGCAGTTCTAATCTGCATTGGGATTCCACTCACAACTCTGAACAATTCTAATTTTTAAAAAAAGCTGTGGTAGCCTGACCAGGCAGTGGCATAGTGAATAGAGCATCGGACTGGGACGCAGAGAATCCAGGTTTGAAACCCTGAGGTTGCCAGCATGAATGTGGGCTCATCTGACTTGAGCACAGGGTCGCTGGCTTGAACGTGGGATCATAGATATGACCCCACGGTTGCTGACTCGAGCAAGGGGTCACTCGTTCAGCTGTGGCCCCCGCTCAAGGCACATATGAGAAAGCAATCAATGAACAACTAAGGTGCCGCAAAGAAGAAGTGATGCTTCTACTCTCTCTCCCTTCCTGTCTGTCCCTATTTATCCCTCTGTCTCTGTCACTGTCAAAAATACAGAAACAAACGTCCTGATAAATGTGCAGACATCTGAGATAATGTGGGTTTGGTTCCAGACCATCACAATAAAGTGAGTTCTGTGATAAAGCGAGTCGCAATCTTTTTGCTGGTGGAAGGTGCTGCCTGCAATGTCAGTCAATAAAGCAGTATTTGTACAGCGCAATAAAGCAAGCGCAAAAAAACGAGGGGTACCCCTACAGTAAAATTTACCATCACCACCATCCATTTCTGTGACTCTTTTCTTTTGTAAAATTGAAACTCTATGCCCATTAAAGAATGACTCCCCATTCCCAACGCAACCCCAGCGAACAGGCAACCATCGCTAATCCAGTTTTGTCTCTATGACTACGATTCCTCCAAGTACCTCACGGAAGTGAATCATACTGTGTCTGTCTTTTTGTGACTGGCTTATGCCACTTGGTATCCTGCCTTCAAAGTTCATCCCTGTTGTAGCATGTGTCAGAATTTCCTCCCTTTTAAAGGCTGAGTAATATCTCATTGTATGTACATACCATGTTGGTTTACCCATGCACTCGCTGATAGACACAGGCGGCTTCTGCCCTTTGGCTATTTATGAATAATGCCGCTCTGAACATGGGTGTCCAACTAGCTCATCAAGACCCTACTTTCAATTCTTTGGGGAATATTCCCAGAAGTGAAATTGCTGGATCACATGCTAATTTTATTTTCATTTTTTAAAACGATGTTATTTATTGATTTTACAGGGGATGGGTACAAGAAGTAGTTGCTTCGTTCAGGCTTTTCATTGGCTGGTTGTTGTGTGTGCCTTGCACGGGCAAACCCAAGGTTTCGAACACGTGACTCCAGAGTTCCAGGCTGGTGCTCTAACCACTGTGTCACAGCCTGATCAGGCTAATCGAGATTTTTTGTTGTTAAGTTAGGTGTTCTCTATATATTCTGTGTATAGTCCTTTATCAGATGTATGATTTGCAAATATTTTCTCCCTTTCTGTTCGTTGCCTTTTTGTGCTACTGATAGTATCTTTTATTCACAGAGGTTTTAATTTTTCATGAAGTCAAATTTGTCGCTTTTTCCTTTCGGTTCCTGTGCCTTTGGTGTTTTATTCAAGAAATCATTGCCAAATCCGATTCAGTGCAGCTTGCTCTACGTTTTCTTCGAAGAGTTTTATAGTTTTAGATCTTACATTTAAGCCTCTTATCCATTTAGCTAATTTTTTGTATCGTTAGGTAAGGGTCCAGCCTCACTCCTTTGCATGTGCTTAGCCGGTTTCCCTGTGGCATTTGTTGAAAAGACTGTGCTGTCCCCACTGAATGGTCTTGGCCTCCTGTGAAACCTCGTCTGACCATGTAAGTAGAGCTTTATGTCTATGCTACTTTATTCCATGGGTCTGCATGTCTGTCTTTTCTTTTTCTTTTTTTTAACAGAGAATGAGAGAGGGATAGATAGGGACAGACAGAAAGAGAGATGAGAAGCATAAGTTCTTCCTGTGGCACTTTAGTTGCTCACTGATTGCTTTCTCATACATGCCTTGACTGGGAGGCTACAGCAGACCGAGTAACCCCTTGCTCAAGTCAGCGACCTTGGGTCCAAGCTGGTGAGCTTTGCTCAAAGCAAATGAAACCGCACTCAAGTTGGTGAGCTCGGGGTCTCAAACCTGGGTCCTCTGCATCCCAGTCCGATGCTCTATCCACTGCGCCTCCGCCTGGTCAGGCTGCATGCCTGTCTTTATACCAGCACCACACTGTTTTGATCACTGTAACTTTGTGGTAAGTTTTGAAATCAGAAAGTATAAGTCTTCCAGCTTTGTTTTCTTTTTTCTCTCCCAAGATTCTCCTGGCTATCTGGGGTCCCTGAGGTTCCATATGAATTTTAGGATGGGTTTGTTCATTTCTGCAAAAAATGACATTGGGATTTTCATAGTAATTGCATTGAATCTGGAGGTCACTCTGGGTAGTACTGACATCTTAACAATATTAAGCCATCCAATCCATGAACATGGGATGTGCTGCCATCTAGTTATGTTGTCTTTAACTAGTTACAGCAGTGTTTTCTAGTTTTCACTGTATAAGTCTTTCATCTCCCTGATTAATTCCTATTTTTTATGCTATTGTAAACGGAATCGTTTTTGTAAGTTCATTTTCAGACTGTTCATTGTCAGTGTATAGAAATGAAACTGACATCTGCATGTTGATGCTGAATCCCGCTACTTTACCAAATTAATTTATTAGGTGCAAAAGGTTTCTTTTCTGTAGCATCATTAGGTGTTTCAACATAGAAGATCATACCAGGAAAACTGACTTTTAACCTAGCATTCTATACCTTGGAAGGTTTTAAAATCTGGGAAATGAAGAAGTTTCCAGGAAGCTAAGGCGCTGACCATTAGGTGTCTCCTATAGCCCATGTCAGAGGAGGCTGTGGGAGGGCGCACTCCACCATGACAGGAGCACTGAACAACAAAGACGACAACTTAAGACCCAGGGGACAGGAGCTGCGACACGGGAAGAGGCTCAGGGCGCTGTGGAAGGGTGGGGTCTGAGTCACTGAGGCCCACAGTGCGGGAGACGAGAAGTCTAAGATCTGGGTGGCAGCAAGCCTGGTTTCTGAGGAGTCTCTTCCTGGCTTCCAGACAGCTGTGTCCTCACATTGTGGAGAGAGAATAAGCTCTCTGCTTTCACTTCTTTTCAAAGAAACCAATCACATCCGGAGAGCCATCCCTCATTACTTCACCTAATCCTAATTATGTCCCAAAGACCCCATCGCCAAATACCATCCCACTGGAAGTTAGGGCTTCAACATATGAACTTGGGGAAAATATAGACATTCAATTCATAACACATGGTGAAGGGAGACCACTGGATTATCAGCACGGGAGTAACCGTTTTCAGAGTGATAAAACTGGCAGAATACCTCAAGCATTTGAAGGTCTTAAGATTTAAGCTTGGAAATAATTCCGGGATGAATTAGAAATCAGTGCATAGAAATAAAAAACAATAACAGCAATAACAAATAAACAATGCACACATCCAAAAACAGAACAACAAAAAAAACTCCAAAATAACAACAAAATAAACAAGATAACCATTAATTCTGGGGGAAGTGAGAGCATTATTCAAGATGCATGAAAGGAAAAAAATCAGCTTACTATATGACTCAGCTCGAAATATAATCATAAGAAAATAAAAACCAAGGAATTATAAAACCAAACTTGTGATAAAACTATTCTCGGGAAAATGAGGTATAATCAGGGTACGTGTGTGGTGAGGGCAGCAGAGAGCTAAATTCTCCTCCTCCAGGGAACAGTGTCAACAGAGAATGCCTACACCTGAAAAATCAAGACAATGCAAGCATAGTCTCTAGACACACGAAGATAAATATCAAAATGACCAACCTAAAGGGCATCAAGTGGAAATGGAGAAAGAGAGCCTGGAAACAGCTAGTTTAATCACTGCAGGAAGAATCTGTACAAACAAATGTCTTTAAAAGGCCGCAGTGCCTTCTTCAAGTGCCACCTTGTGCTGCACACAGAGCCCCACCTGTCCCACACCCGCCCTCGGGGGACGGGACCTCCCTCCCTTCTCCTCCACGGCACTTCTACCACGGAACGCCCTTGTGGCTGCAGGGATATGACAGACAGCGTGCACACCAAAGGCAGCTGTCGCCCTGGGAGAGGCCACTGCTCTTGGAGTCAGAAGCCCTGGAGTCACATGTCTGCTGCACCTCTTACCTCGGACCCCTCACTGACACGTGCAAGGGGGTTTACGACAAACACGCTCTGAACCGTGGCATCTCAGCTGCGTGCACGGAGTACCTGACACACTTGCTCACTCACACTGCATGACTTTGACTTCCTTCCCCAGTGGCATCCAGAGTCCTTTGGTTGGCGCGTGAGCCAGAAATTCCCTGGCGTGTTCGTTGCCCGGTACGTCCGGTATACAGTCTTCTGGCTTCGTCTCATCTTCCTGAGGAAGGAAACCGTGTGAACACATGGCAGAGGGCACGGGACTCTCTCCCGCCTGCCTCAGAGCTCAGCACCGCCGGCTTTCTCGCGGCGCGGGGCTCCGCGGTCATCATCGCCTACCCTCTCAGGAACTGGAAAGACAAATGAGACCTGAAGAAAAAGGGAATGTACCAGAAGAATTACATCACGAAAACAAAGTAGCTGTTCTTGGAGAACAGTTACTGGTGAAGCAGAAGAGAATCTAGGAGGGGACGCAATCGGGGCAACACTAGAATTTATGTAAACACAATAAGTGAAATTAAATAAAGAAAAAGAAATCTATCCTTCATATGAGAATGGCTCTGTGACCCCGAAGTTTAGTGTACATTAGACACCAAAAAAATGTTTCACTGCTTCAAGCTCTTTTCTTTCTAAAGACTTTATTTATTCATTTCAGAGAGGAGAGAGAGAGAAAGAGAAGGGAGGAAGCATCAACTCCCGTATGTGCCTGGACCAGGCAAGCCCAGGGTTCTGACCAGGCACCCTCAGTGTTCCAGGTCAATGCTCTATCCACTGTGCCAGCACAGGTCAGGCCTCTTTTCTTTTCTTTATTTTTTAATAAGAGAAAATTTATTTAGAAAGTCACTTGCCCAGGCCAGGCTCAGCTGGTTACAGTGACATCCCCACAGGCCAAGGTTGCAGGTTCTAACCCTGTCTGGGCACATATGAGTCCACCAATTAATTGTCTCACTGGTGGTGTAGCAGTGGATAGAGCGTTGTTCTGGGACACTAAAGTCCCAGATTCAAAATCCAAGGTCACCGGCCTGAGTGTAGGATCATCAACAGGACTTGAGCCCAAGGTCGCTGGCTTGAGCAAGGCTTTGGTCACTAGTTCAGTTTGACCCCCTGGTCAAGGCACGTATGAGAAGTAATCAATGAACAACTAAAGTGATGCAACTATGAGTTGATGCCTCTCATTTCTCTCTCTCTCCCTCTTCCTGTCTGTCTCTCTACCTCTCTCCCCTTTCTTCTCTCTCTAAAAATGATAAATTAATTAAAAAAAATCACTGAGGTAGAAAAAGTGAGCTGTAGAAGACAAAAACTCAGGTAACAAGTTACAGAGGCAAAAGAAGGGCCCTGGGGGTCAGGAGAGAGAGAGGCAAGGAAAACGAGCCTTGGGGAAGGGGGTAGCGAGAGGTGCAGGCGTGCTCCATAGAGACAGCACTCGCTACCCCAAACTCTTTGTGGAATGAGGCAAGATAGCCCTGGCTAGGTAGCTCAGTGGATAAAGCATTGTCCTGGCGTGCCAGAGGTCACGGGTTCGACTCCCAGTCAGGGAACACATAAGAAGCAATTAATAAGTACAACTAAGTGAAACAATGAGTTGATGTATCTCTCTCTCTCTCTTTCTCCCTCCCTTCCTTTCTCTCTCTCAAATTTATGGAAAAATTTTTTTTTGAAAGAAAGAATGAAAGAAGGCTATCTGGAATAATAAAAATGGCATTATGCATTAAAATAATTATACCTTAAAGGCTACTGTCATGTTCTCTAGGAACACACTTGCTATATCTCTGATATGCAATTTCACCACTGAATAACGAGTTATATATACAGTGTGACCATAAAGTCATGGTACACTTTTGACCGGTCGACCAGTCAAAAGTGCACCATGACTTTATGGACATACTGTATATATATGTATAAGTATATATATATATATATATATATATATATATATATATATATATATATGTGTGTGTGTGTGTGTGTGTGTGTGTGTGTGTGTGTGTGTGTGTGTGTGTGTGTGTGTGTGTGTGTGTATATATATACATATATATATATATATATATATATATATATTTAGTGAGACACAGAGAGAGGGGCAGATAGGGACAGACAGGAAGGGAGAGAGATGCCCCTTAGGTTTTCATTGATTGCTTCTCATATGTGCCTTGACCAGGGGGCTCCAGCAGAGCCAGTGACCTTTGGCTCAAGCCAGCGACCATGGGTCATATGTCTATAATCCCACGCTCAAGTCAGCGACCCTGTGCTCAAACTGGCGACCTCAGGGTTTTGAACCTGTGTCCTCTGCATGTCAGTCCAGCGTTCTATCCACTGTGCCCCCACTGCTCCCCCCTGCCCCCAGTTTCCCTGAATATTAAATTTATAATGAAAAAAATATTTTAATCTTTAAAAAATGGAAAGTTAAATCTTTAAACAGGAAAGGTTGCTTTGGCCTTTAACCACTCCCCTGACTCTCACGGCCCCAGAGGCTCTGACACTGGTCATGCTGCTGGATGAGGGCTCCTGCACCAGGGGACCTGGGGCTGGAGGAGCCACAAGTCTCCCCGAGTCCACTGTTCTCTGAGCTGCTGACATTCAAGCCACCAGCACCAGGCCAGTCAGACTCGGCACCAGGGTGGCAGAGATGGGGCGGGGGATGGCTGAAGAACCCACGTGGACCTGCCTCGGGTTCTCAGGGAGCAGACAAGGGGCTGAATAAGTTTCTACAAAGACACAGGCTTGCGGCAAAGCCCAAAGTGTGTGACTGACATCTGCAAGGAAGAAACTGGGTTATCATGAAAGAAGGTTCAAAACCTTATCCAGCCCTGCCCAGGCAGCTCAGTGTGTTTGAGTGTCATCCCGATACACCAAGGTTGTAGGTTCAATCCCTGGTAAGGTCCTAGAGAAGAATCAACCAATGAATGCATAAATAAGTGGAAGAACAAATGATGTTTCTCTCTCTCCCTCCTCCCTTCCTCTCTCTCTCTAAAAGAAAACCAAGAAATAAAAGAAATTTAAAAACCTTACGCATCTCGCCTAACCAGGCGGTGGTGCAGTGGATAGAGCGTTGGACTGGGATGCGGAAGACCCAGGTTCGAGACCCTGAGCTCGCCAGCTTGAGCGCAGGCCCATCTGGCTTGAGCAAAAGCTCGCCAGCTTGGACCCAAGGTCGCTGGCTCCAGCAAGGGGCTGCTTGGTCTGCTGAAGGCCCGCGGTCAAGGCACATGTGAGAAAGCAATCAATGAACAATTATGGTGTCGCAATGACAACAAAAAACTAATGATTGATGCTTCTCACCTCTCTCCATTCCTGTCTGTCTGTCCCTATCTATCTCTCTCTTTGTCCCTGTAAAAAATAACAAAAAAAGATTAAAATAAAACAAAAAAAATTTTATGCATCTGTTTTTATAATGAACTAGCTGTACCCGGCCACTCATTGCTGTGGCTCAGTCTGGTTAAATGGAAAAGAAAGAAAAGAGAAAGCGCATGTTTGTAATATGTTTAATTTCACAGTGCTTGTGGGTATACAATATTTATTGTTGTTCCATTGTCTGTGCAGATACAGAGATTGTCTGGTTTGCTGACTCTAGAACACATAATATATAATTGTCCATGTGAGAGCATGTGTTGCTTTTACGTCCAACAGATGATGCTGTTTTTTTAATAAAAGCATGTTTTTACCTGTCACAGTTGTCAGGTGTGACATCTATAAAATAGTAGGTATATAAAAACGTGTGTATTCGAATGCAACGTTGTGTCAAAATTTCAAAGCAATCAGTGAAGAACTTTTGGAGATTTAAGATTTTGAACAAACGAACATTTACATTTTTATATAAAAATATAGAAGATTACTGAATCTGAGCACTGAGTCAAATATGTCTAAAAGAAGAACAAACAGGACACACTTCACACTGACCTTGATTAGCCCTGGAGGAGGTTTTTCATAACTAGAAAGAAAGAAAAAGAAAAAAACCATCACCAACCATGTTAAAAGGAACATAACACATTTCACTAAGCAAAAAGCAACTAACTGTCGGCTAAAATAAAAAGGATATTTTTAATAAAAACATAAAACTACATTATATACAAAACAGTTAATAAGGTATGTCCAGGCCCTGGCGGGTTCGCTCAGTGGTAGAGCATTGGCCCGATGTGTGGAAGTCCCAGGTTCGATTCCCACCAGGTCACACAGGAGAAGCAATCATCTGCTTCTCTACCCTTCCCCCCTCCTTTCTCTCTGTCTCTTTCTCCTCCTCCCACAGCCAAGGCTCCATTGAAGCAAAGTTGGCCCCAGCGCTGAGGATAGCTCCATGGCCTCCACCTCAGGCACTAGAATGGCTCAGGCCACAGCAGAACAACATCCCAGAAGGGCAGAGCATCGCCCCCTCGTGGGCATGCAGGGTGGATCCCAGTCGGGTGCATGTAGGGTTCTGTCTGTCTGCCCCCCACACCCCTGCTTCTCACTTAGGAAAATACAAAAAAAAAAAAGAAAAGATAAGATACCCATGAGATCACATATAAATAAACTGATGCTATCTCATATCCTGCTAATATCTAGAACTTAATTCACTGAAATAGTAACCAACTTGGTGTCTAAGCACAACGATTTTATTTTTGGGAGAAGGGAGAGCAAGAGGTTACAGGGAAAGACCTGTAAGTTCATTGTGGTTCCAGACTGTTATCCTATTATTCTAGTCGTCAGGTTGGTTACCTGGCATAACTTCCCCTTACTCAAGGTTGAAGAGGCTCACGGGGCCAGGGTGGGGGGGTGGACACGACCGGCTGAGTGATCTGCTCTAACTGACTGGGGTCAGCACAGGGGGAGGAGCAGTGATTTGTCCCAGGGATTCCCCTTCCCACTTCCCTGTAAGTCCCAATTCCAGATCCTCCTACCCCCCCCACCCCCCCACCCCCCGCCCCGCACCAGAGGGATGCCACCCTGCCCCAGCCCCTAGCTCCCCAGCTCTCTGACAGCCCTGCCCGCCATGCCTCTACTGACCTCACCGGACTCGGGGCAGGACCCTGCACGATGCCGGGACAAAAGGCAGCACTCCATACACAAAGCTGCTGGATGAAGTGCGGGAGTGACCGCCTGCGAACACACTTTCCCTTTCGCCCACCCAGACTGCCAGTGCCCCGAGGACACGAGTCACGCCTAGGCTCCCCACACACATGACCCTTCCCTAACTCTGAGGGAGCTGTTGGAAGAGCCTCTGGATTCCACCTCTGGAACATCTGCCCTGAAAGCTCACGTTCATTTTTAAGTATTTACTCACTACTGGCTATTAAACACACAGCGTGGGTGTTTGGCCTTAATTGTAAATATCTAAGGGACCAAAACAATATTTATTCAAGAATGAAAGACAGACACTGGAAAGCAAACATCCCGGGCCTGTTCAATGCCTCCACAAGAAAGATTTTACTGAGGTCGTCTGGCCGCTGCGGCAGAGTTCAACTTGTGTCCTGACTCGGGAAACACGGAAACACCACAGCACCCACACGGAGAGAGCAGGGCTGACGGATTTGCCAGCTTCTCTACAATGACACGTAGTACTTTTATCACCAGCAAACACTAAGAACTACTAGAAGAGTGAATTAGATAGTGATACGGGACCATGTCCATTAAAGGTTCTTCAAAAAAGGAGAAAATGAAAACGGTTCTCAGAGGTGACAATGTAACACTGTAACTGTCCCAATAAAAGGAGATGTTCTGTTTTCTTGGAGTAGAAGAGCCCCCACCTCCACCCCCCCAGGAGTATCTACCAGTCCTAAATCAGGATGAATGTGACCTGACTCGTTCTCACTGCCGTGTACCTAATCCCGCAGAGCCCCGACTGCTCGTGGGTGAGTGTGTCACAGCGCACTCATGGGTGAGTGTGTCACAGCGCACGTGGGAGGGGCTCTGGCCCCTCCCGCTGAGGACAAGCTGATGCGCTCAGAGGCCTCATGAGGCAGCTCGAGGCTGGATCACTAGCACCACAAAGGCCAAGACCTGGACCCCACAGCGGTGGGAGAACACAGCTCGATGTCCGTATGGGCCGTGACAAATGCCCCGGCTTTTCTGAGCTGAGCGAGCAGGCCTGCGCCATGGGTTCTGTACAGTGAACAAGCGGGCAAGGATAAACTCAGCTTCTTCGCTGGGGCACAGCGCTTTCCCCAAGGCAAATGCTTACAGCTGTCCAACGCAAAGTGGGACCTAGCAATAACACTGGAAATCTGCATCAATTGGGAAAACGATACATTAACAGTTCGCCCACAACCAACAACTGCAAAGGCAGCTGTCAGGTAGAAGAGAGGGGACACTGCTCTCTAGTCCTGAGGACGTTTACCAGGACTCAGGCTGGAGGCTGCACAGAGGCCAATTCCCGCCCAGCAAAATGAAGCATGAACGGTACGCATGCCTCCCGCAGAGACAGCAAAGGGAGTTTGGTAGGACCGCCTATAAATCCAATAATCCATTTTTCCAGGCACAGGAGTTGTACAGACAACAACATATGGCCAATCAAACTGAAATCCAAATTCCTGAAAAATATGTAACTGTTGTTGCCAGGATGAAAAAACGTGTGATGAAACTACACATTTTGAAATCTATTATTAGCAATGGCATTGCCTAAAAAAGTTTATTTCACAACTGTTTTCACAAGTTTAAAGGAACATAAGCTGATGTTTTTTCCTAGGGCTAAACAACTATGAATTTAACATATTAAAGATAATTCTCAAAGTTTAAAGTAATATTGAACTTCTAAATATAAAAGACTTGGAAATGAGAGTATGTTAATACATGGTTTGGTTTCTGCACGGAGTTGAATAATCTACACAGTATCTTTGCAGTTAATTCTTGATATTAAAAAAAGGCGCCTGACCTGTGATGATGCAGTAGATAAGAGTGTTGACCTGGAATGCTAAGGTCAGAGGTTCAAAACCCTGGGCTTGTCAGGTCAAGGCACATAAGACAAACAACTTACTACATCTGATGCTTCCCGCTCCTCCCCCCTTTCTTTCTCTCTCTTTCTCCTCTCTTTAAAATCAATAAATAAAATCTTTAGCCTGACCTGTGGTGGCGCAGTGGATAAAGCGCCGACCTGGGAACACTGAGGTCGCCAGTTCAAAACCCTGCACTGGTCTGGTCAAGGCACATATGGGAGTTGATGCTTCCAGCTCCTCCCCCCTTTCTCTCTCTCTCTCTCTCTCTCTCACTCTGTGTCTCCTCTCTAAAATGAGTAAAATAAAAAATAAATAAATAAATAAAATCTTTTTAAAAATGTTGATAAAGGCCCATTATTCTGTACCATCTGAGAAGCTGTTAATTCACTCAGACTGGAAGAACTTACTGTGTAGCAAGAAGACTAAATTTATGTTAAGAGGGGAAACAATCTTGCCAATAGCATAGTGGGCAAGAAATCTTTAGGTTGGCAAACAGCAGCACAATATCGAGTGCCCTGAAGGGGCCAGGGCTGTGCATGCCAGCAATGCAAGGCCCCGAGCCCTCAACCACCGCCTCACTGAGGTGACATTCAGTCCCAGGGCCACACTGCAAAGAGTAGGCCAGGTTCCAAGAAAGAATGAATTTTGTACCAAAGCTCCCAGGAGGTTAATTATGAAGCATTTTAAATGTTTGAAGAACTTTCCTTACATGATTGTCTTAGCACCTGAAACCTAAAGAGTTTATTAAATAACTCAGTAGGCTGACCTGTGTTGGTACAGTGGATAAGGCCATGACCTGGAATTCTGAGGTCACCCGTTCCAAGCCCAGGGCTTTCCCTGCCAAGGCACATAAGAGAAGCAACTGCTAGTTGATGCTTCCCACTCCATCCCCCTCTCTACTTCTTTCTCTCTATCTCTCTCCCCCTCTCTCCAAAATCAATAAAAAATAATCTTTAAAATAAATAAGTAACTCAGGCCTGACCTGTGGTGGCGCAGTGGATAAAGCGTCGACCTGGGAACACTGAGGTCGCCAGTTCAAAACCCTGCACTGGTCTGGTCAAGGCACATATGGAAGTTGATGCTTCTAGCTCCTCCCCACTTTCTCTCTCTCTCTCTCTCTCTCTCTCTCTGTCTCATCTCTAAAATAAATAAATAAAAATAAATTTTTAAAATTAAAAAATAAATAAATAAAAATAAATAAGTAACTCAGTAAATACCAAACTGTTTTTTTTTTAAATTAAGTGAGAGGAGGGGAGGCAGAGACAGACTCCTGCATGTGCCTGGACAAGGATTCACCCAGCAAGCCCCCTGCCCGGGAATGCTCTGCCCATCTGAGGCTGCTGCTCCATTGCTTGGCATCCAAGCTGTTTTAGCAAGGGAGGTAAGGCCATGGATCCATCCAGAGCTCAGGGGGCATCCTCAGCACTGGAGCCAACTTGCTCAAACCAAGTCATGGCTGCGGGAGAGGAATAGAGGGGGAAGGGTGTAGAAGTCACTTCTCCTGTCACCCTTACTCTCCTTGAAGCCCCCGAGCTGTGGAGGGGGTACGATGCTGCCTAAGTTAGGCCACCTGCAGGAGTACACCCTGGTCCTAATACTTTTGGCTGAGCTGGAATCGATCTCTATGCAGCCTTCAGCCTGAATCCTGGTAAACATCCTCAGGACTAGAGAGCAAGTGTCCCCTCTGTTCTACCTGACAGCCACCTTTGCAGTCTGTTGGGCAGATAAAATATATTTTGCTTTGTTAAAGATGGCACTGCCCACGTACAAGTTTTAAGAGTAAGCTTTTCCCCACACCCTTGACTGATTGGATGATGTGGGGTGGTGCACTCTCCTGAGGAATCCTCCCATTATGCCTCAGATAAGTGACTTTGTATCAGAGACTTCCTTGTTTTATAGATTGGATTAAGGGTTTGGATTTCTACACTATAAAGTGGGGCAGACCGGGAGCTTGCTCTCTCTCGTTCCTGAGGTTAGCATTAGAGAGGAGAGCAGATTAAGGCCATGTGGAGGAGAGGAGAAGCAGCCAAGATGGCGGAGTGCTAAGGAAAAAGCCAGTTTGTGCAGAGAGGAGATGGGGGACAGAGGTGAATAAGGCTGGTGAGGTAGAAGCCTTTGATTCTAGGAAACTCGGATAAGTCAGTAGCTCTGTGAGCACTGAATGAGTGGGTTTTGGAGCCCAGTGTGTGTTTTTGCTTGCCCACGGGGTGCAAGCTAGAATTAAAGCTGATGGCTCATCAGTTCTTAGCTCCGTTGTTTCATTACCGTCTGTTTGAATCTAATGAGAACCTGCATGGGCCAGGCGGCTGTGACGGTGGCCTTGGCTCCTGGCCTTACACAGTCGTTGGACACAAGTCCCTCACCCCACTGTTTACTCCCTTTCCTGCCACACTAACGTACGGGGCGGCGTCTCCTCTTCCTTTAGTAACACAAGATGGAAAGCTTTCACGGGGTTCACAGTGGGCCCTGCCACCTGAACACCGCGAAAGGACAGGGGCCAAAGCGCACTTCCCGCGCACCCAGCCCCCACAGCCCGAGACACAGTGACAGAGCCGCACCCGAGCTCCGACACCGCGCGCGTGGACGCCGCGGCGGCTCCCGCGCAGGGAAGACCCCTCCCCCGCCCCGCGGGCCCGCGCCTGGGGGCGGCTCCGGGCGCCGGCACCGACCTGCCCTCCCGCCGGGGGCGCCTGCGAGGCGAGGGCGCGCGCACGGGCTCGGTGACCGCGCCGGGCCGCCTGCCCACTCGCGGGACTCCGCGGGCCCCGCCGGACGCGTCCCCGGGGCGGGCGGGGACTCACAAGGACTCCAGGTGCTTGAGCTGCTGCAGCTGCTGCGCGTCCTGTCGCCGCCGCTTCTGCTCCCGGCGCCGCTGCAGCTCCTGCTCGGGCGGCTCCCGCGCCCGCCGCGCACCCTCGGCCCCCGGGGCGGCGCGTCCGGGTCGGGACGCCATCGCGGCCCGCGCGGCTCAGGCGGCGGCCGAGACGGCGCTTCCTCCGCGCCGCGCCTGCCGGGCCGCCGCAGCGCCCCCTCCGGCCGCCGCCCGCGTTCCTCCGCCTGAGCCCGATGTCTCCGCCGAGGCCGCCGGTCCCCGCCTCCCCGCCGCGGGGCCTTCAGTGCCTGCTACGAGCGCGCCCCCTGCTGGCGGCGGAGGGATGCGGCTGACGGCGGTTGGGAGCCGTTTCCCGCTGTCCGAGGACCTCTAGAGCGTGGGATCCCTGGTTAAAACAGTATATATTAAATTTAGACAGTATTTGGGTGCTGAAAATGAAAACCTGATATATACTGAATACTTTTATGTGCTGTTCATGGAGCTAAGCCCTTAATAAGATCTGATTTAATCTTTAAAAACTTAACTTCGCCTGACCTGTGGTGGCGCAGTGGATAAAACGTCAACCTGGGAACACTGAGGTCGCCAGTTCAAAACCCTGCACTGGTCTGGTCAAGGCACATACGGGAGTTGATGCTTCTAGCTCCTCCCCCCTTTCTCTCTCTCTCTCTCTCTCTCTCTCTCTCTCTCTCTCTCTCTCTGTGTCTCCTCTATAAAATAAATAAATAAAAAGAAATTTTAAAAAAACCTTTTCTGTTACTACCCTTAATTATTACTCTAATTTTATAGATAGGGAGGGGGTCCAGAGCGTTAAGTGACATGCTCAAGGATGCAGAACCAGTAAACTTTGGAGCCAGGATGCGAAAGTGTTAAGTGTTTACCTACTACAGATTGTATTTTTTATTTTTTGTGTGTGACAGAGAGGGACAGATAAGGACAGACAGACAGGAAGGGAGAGAGAAGCATCAATTCTTTGTTGCAGCACCTTAGTTGTTCATTGATTGCTTTCTCATATGTGCCTGGGGGTGGGGGTGGGCTCCAGCAGAGCAAGTGACCCCTTGCTCAAGCCAGCAACCTTGGGCTCAAGCTCGTGAGCCTTGCTCAAACCAGATGAGCCTGCGCTCAAGCTGGTGAGCTCGGGGTTTCGAACCTGGGTCCTCTGGGTCTCAGTCCAATGCTCTATCTATTGTGCCACCACCTGGTCAGGCTAGATTGTATTTTTTAAATGTTATACAATATGTGAAGTTATAATAATTGTGTCCCAGAATTTGGAAATCAGGTCTGCCTTTGAGAAGTGACAGTCGTACAGGGATCAATCCAGTTGTTCATGCAAGTTACCTGGGCCAGTAAGATAAATACCTTGCAAGCCTGACCTGCGGTGGCACAGTGGATACAACTGCCACCTGAAACACTGACGTCGCAGATTTGAGGCTCCTGGCTCCACTCAAGGCACTAAGACAGTGACAGGCAATCTTTTGAGCTTGGTATGTCAAAATTCGCCAAAAAATCGAGCATACCTCGGGTGGTGTGTCACTTTGAGAAAAACGGCCTAACTGGAAGTCCCAGATCTAGACGCTCTGTGCCAGAGTTCTGTTGTTTTGGCCTACAGACCTCCGGCACAGAGAGTCTACACTACAGCAAATGTTTTATCCTCGGCTGCTGCACCTGGCCGTGCAGGAGCCGAGGATGAAACGTCCTTCTGGGCATGCGGCCCCATACTTCTCTGGTATGCGGCCGCGTGTCATTGAAAATGGCTACGTGTGTCAGTGCTGACATGCGTGTCATAGGTTCGCCATCATGGCACTCGGAGAACAGCTCAAGTGAAGCAGCTAAGAGTTGGTGCTCCTCTGTCTTTCTCTAAAAAAAAAAAAAATCAATAAATAAAGTCTTTAAATATCGTACAAGGTATTCTCATCCAGTCAAGAACACTAGCCTCGGAGATGATATGCAAAGAAAATGTAACTTCACTGAAGGAAAAGGGTCTCCATAATTTGGAATGGGAGAACCAAGTAAAAGCAATTGGGCGGAGTTATTTCAGCACTGCCCACTAAAAATACCGACTCTAAATACACAGGAGTGCTCTGGTGACTACAGAAAAATATGCACCATTAGGAATAAGGTGCAAAATTGATAAAACTTGGCCCCATCTTAAAGGAAACAGCCTTCCAAACAACCAAGCCCCCTGTGCTGGTACCAGATCCTAATATGAGAAGGATATGTAATCAGATCTGAGTATTGGAGTCAGTGGAAAGATATGTCTCCTGTAAATCACAAACCTGACATTGTGATTTAAACGTTAATGTCTTCTGACTGGTTGTTGTGGCAAATTGTATTCTACAAGTTGGCTGCCGTAATCTCTTCCAGCTCACTTGTTTTCTACAAATGACGTCGACAGTGCTCCTATGGAGAGGTGAGGTCTATGCCTCTTGCTTTGAATCTAGACCAGTGGTTCTTAACCTGGGTTCTATCGAACCCTAGGGGTTTGATGAGTCAGTCTCAGGGGTTCGGAGAAGCCTCTGCCGCGGAGCCCAGAATAAAGTAATACCGTAATTTGTTGTGAGTTCATGCACTTTGTTGGTTTTGTTCTTTGAGCAAGGTGATGTTCATGCACGGCTCATTTTGTGCACCAGTAAAAAAACATATACCTATGTCTTGAATTTGGGAAAAAAAAACATTTTATTTATCACTAAAGAAGGGTTCAGTGAATGTGCATATGAAACTGGTGGGTTCGGTACCTCAAAAAAGGTTAAGAACCACTGATCTAGACCAACCTTGGTGATAACACTTGTAACCAGTAGAT
Source organism: Rhynchonycteris naso (assembly GCA_037038555.1). Classification (NCBI taxonomy): domain Eukaryota; kingdom Metazoa; phylum Chordata; class Mammalia; order Chiroptera; family Emballonuridae; genus Rhynchonycteris; species Rhynchonycteris naso. The sequence continues at coordinate 142,470,675 of CM073002.1, forward strand.
AGTAGTGAAATGGATGCTGCATCACTTTTGAGATTAAGTGAAATTATATCTCTGAAGGTTTCAGATTTGGCTTCCTGAAACCTTCCGAGGTATAAATGGTTCAAGTGCCCTAAGGCCACGGAGCTGTGAGGAGGCCCAAAACTAACTCACGGAGAGTAACTACATGAACAAGTCCTGAGAAACACATAACAATAAAAATGTCTTTGGGGTAGAACTCCAGGAATGGCTGAATCTAGGTGCTGATATGTTAGAGTCAGCAATTTCTCTTTCTCTCAGCTTCACTTTTCTTTGTACTGATTCATCGTCATGCAGGTTCTCTTGTTGTGGGGGCAAAGATAGCCAACAGCTTAGTAGCCCCAGGTGGAAGGAACCTTTCTCAGTTCTAATAAAACTTCCGTGTATCACACTTGGTCTAGCGAGGGTAATGTAGTTGTCATGGAAACAATCACTGTGATCAGTATGCTAATTCCCAAGAGTAAGATCAATTTTACCCAAGCCATATAGACTAACAATGTTAATAGGATGAATCATACTAATAGGTTTTCTATTTCAACAGAATAAACTCTAATAGGAATAAACATGAAGTTTCTCATTAGATCCTGGTCTCTAATAAGATCTATAATAATTTTGTAATTATCCTGTTTTATCTTCATCTTACAGAGGACCTTTATTATTTAACTTGCTGAAGGTCGCTTAGGTAGTCCACATGCTATATGTATTATTCCTTTGATAAATTGTTGAATTCAATTTGCTCATGTATTATTTAGTATTTTTGCATATATATTTATACATTAAATTGGTGCCTACTTTCTATCTTGCTACTTTGCCACATTTTGGTATCAGAATTGTTTGCTTCTGAGCACCCTGGGGAAGAAGAAACCTACGGAATAGGGCTCCTGTGGCTAACTGAATTCAAATTTGAAAAACTGTGCCTGACCCAGCTGGATAGGTCGGTTGATTAAAGTCCTCCCCACAAGCCCACAAGGGGAGGAAGCAGTTCCACCCCTTGTCAGGGCACACACGAGAATCAGTCAGTGATGGCAAGAATAAATGAAACAAGCCAATGTTTTTCTCTGTCTCCCTTCCTCTCTCTCTCTAAAAATCAATAAAAAAAATTTAAATGCCAGAATTTTTTAAGTGCCTAAGTAAATAACTAAAACAAACAAAAAGCAAACAGCTGTTTTTACACAAGGGCCTCTCACACAAACTGAACGTCTGGGAGAGGCCTGAACAGCACTGCTCGCCTGCCTCGTGTTCCTCTCACCCGAGCAGGGTCTCAGGCGGAGCAAAGCTGAGCAGGACAGGGTGAAGGGGACAGGAGTAGAGCTGTCGTTTAGCTGGAGAGGAGCCTCACCACCAGTAAGGTGTCCCACAGTTGTGCTCTTCCACAGCCACGCCATGTCATAATGGAGCTGTAACATGGTTGTGCTGTTCTCACGGCCAAGCTGTACCATAAATGAGCAGTGTCGCTGAATAACGTGTCCCCTTACACTGTACTTCAAGTGGGGGTTTCCTGTGGGAGCTAACAACCACTGATAGACCCTGCAAAAACGAATTGAGAAGCCTTTGGTGGTTTGCTTTCATTAGTGCCAAGTTTTAATCAACAAGGACAGAGGAGTCTGAGCTAAATGCATTTAACTACTCCAATAAAGTTCTTGAGGCATCTGAGTCTCTATTGTGAAGTCCTACCAGGCTTAGTCACGTGTGTGAGACCTGTGGGATGTTTGCAATTAAGCCAGCTCACAGTGTGTCCCGATGGCTTGGGGAACACTCCCAGTTAATTTAAAACTTTCGTCTGTACTAATGTCAAAGGAATCTGGCTACACGTGCCTCTCCCTTTCTCTAAGTATTAAAAGAAATTCCTAAAAAACATCTTGAAGAATGGTTTCAGTCTTTTTCGTTGTAGAATACATTCTTGGAACTAAGTTTAAAAAAAAATCTAAGTTTCTCTCTCTCTCCCCGAAGTTGCAAGGAGTAATCGGGTCCGGGGCCACGTTGGAGCCTCTCGTGATTCTAAATCCAGAGTCTCCAGGGACAGGCGGAAACCAGCGGGTCTGCTTAGGCAGTAAACGCGTTTCTCTACCAACTTTGGGCCAATGCCCAGTCCTGAGGAGTGCACGATTTCTCCCTCGGGATGGGTCCCCTCAGTTGCTGCCAGCTCTCTTCCCGGGGCGGGCCACCAGGGTCGGAGGGCCGGGCCAGGCGGAGGCGCAGGGAGCACGAAGCCGCCTCGCACCGGGCCGCAGCTCCTCCCCTCGCTCGGATGTGGCCGGGGGCGGGGGACCAGGGCGAGGGGGTGGTGGCTGCGGCCCAGGGAGGGCCGGGAGTCTTTTCCACGTTTGCAAACGCCGCTGCTCCTAGGCCTGACCCGCACGGCGCCGGAGTTCCGTGCGCCCCCGCCGGTTCCACATCCGCCCCCTGCTCCTCTCCTCGCCGCCCCCGATGGCGTTCAGGGCCTGGGGCTGGCGGTCCCCGCCGCCACCGCCGCTGCTCCTGCTGCTGCTCTGGGTGACCGGGCAGGCTGCGCCCGTTGCCGGTCTGGGCCTGGGCTCCGACACGGAGCTGCAGATCGAACGGCGCTTCGTGCCCGATGAGTGCCCGCGGACGGCGCGCAGCGGTGACTTCGTGCGCTACCACTACGTGGGGACATTCCCAGACGGCCAGAAGTTCGATTCCAGGTACCGCGCCCGAGCGCACAGCGGGTTCTCCCGCTCCCCTCTCTCCGGACAGGCCTTTCCCTCCCGACGGACCTCCCCCAGCTCCGCCCCGCGACCCCCGAGCTCCTCCCTCTCCCGCCTCCTACCGCGGAGCTCCGCGACCCTAAATCCCTCAGCCCGGGGGGCGAGCCTCCGGGACCGCGTGCGCTCCTGGTCCCCTCACCCAGGGCTAGAGTCGTGGAGAAGACTGCGCGGCGGAGCAGTCACGCCCTCCCTCCCTCTCCGCCCAGCGCGGTTACTTGCCTACGCGGAACCTAGGTAAGACGGCGCGGCCGCGGGGCGACCCGCGGGGTGTATGTGGCTGTGCGCACGCCGCCCCCCTTCACTGTTCCGTCCCGCAGGCCCCTTACCTATGCAGACCATGCCGATGATGCTCAGGTTGGTGGCGGCGGCCGGTAACGTTTATGGAGATACTACAACGTGCCACAGTAGTTCTAAGTGCTTTCCAGATAGTGAATGAACTCTTAATTCTCACAAACATTCTCTGAGGTTGCTACTGTTATTACCCTCACTTGGCCAGTGAGGTCACTTGAAGCCATAGAGGCCCAGAAACTTGTTTAAGTGGAGTCAGATGGAAACCCAGGCAATCTAAGGACAGAGTCAGTGCAGGTAACTTAACTACCACTGCCCTCCCTTCGGACCTTACAAAAAACCTCCCGTGAGTGGGACGTCGTGCAGAGCAAGTCTCTCAGCTTTGCCATGGGCCCTGCGCTGTGTCCACGGTTCCTTCCCTTAACGCTGCTCCAAGACCACAGCCTCTCTGCCCACTTCACTCCAGTGTAGCTTTAGGGTTAACAGGCCTCTCCTCCAGGGCCAGGGCCTCCTCCCGAGGCTTTGTTACCAACCCAGGTCTGTGCGCGCACATCGCAGTGAATCACCAGGCTAGGCAAAGAACTGTTCAGCATCTGCTCTGTGCCCTAGGCTGGGCTAGGCTCCTTACTGAAGTCATCTCACCTTCTCTTGCCTTTCTTGAAATTACAGACAGTTCCTAAACGGACAAAAGCTGTCTGGCATACTCTGGGGCACACAGCAAGTGCTTAGAAATGCTCGTGCTTACTACTGTTTCAGTCCCTTCTTTTTCTTTTTCATTTTCATTCCCTCCCTCCCTCCTTCCCTCCCTTCTTTCCTTCCTCCCTCCTTCTCTCTCTATTTCTAGCTAGCTATATACTTCACCCATTTAAAGTGTACAGTTCACTGGTTTTTAGTATATTCACAGTTGTGCAACCGTCACAACTATCTAATTCCAGAACATTGTCATCCCTACAAAAAGGAAAAGCTGGATGGGTAACCATTACTTTACTCCCTGTCTCTTAATGGAATCATACAGTTTGTGGTGCTTTGTTTTCAGTTTCTTTCACATCATGTTTTCAAGGTTTCCCCATGCTGTACTTCATTCATTTTTATGGCTCTATCATATTTCATTGTATGGCTTCACCACGTTTGGTTTACTGATTTATCAGTGGATGGGCATTTGGGTTGATAACACTTTCTGGTTATTATGGATAATGACGTGAACATTCGTGTACAAGGTTTGATCAGTGTAGGTCATTGTAACAAATGGACCGCTGTGGTGTGTGATGTTGATAATGGGGCAAGCTAAGCACATAGGGCCGGGGCACAGGGGAGATTTGCTGTGAACCTAAAACTTCTTTGAAAAATAAAGTCTGTCTAGCCTGACCTGTGGTGGAGCCGTGGATAAAGCGTCGACTTGGGAACACTGAGGTCGCCAGTTCAAAACCCTGCACCGGTCCGGTCAAGGCACATATGGGAGTTGATGCTTCCAGCTCCTCCCCCCTTTCTCTCTTTCTCTCTCTCTCTCACTCTGTGTCTCCTCTCTAAAATGAATAAAAAAATTTTTTAAAAAGTCTGTCTAAAATAAAATCCTTGCTCTTAATTTGTGAAGAGGGAGGACACAGAAACCCATTACTATTGGTTTTAGCAGGAAAAGAAGGAATTTATTGGAAGGATCACTGATTCCTCCTGAGGGTCCAGAGCCTTGACCCGAGGTGACGCCCTGCATCACCGAGTGGATGCAGGGGATCTCCCTTCTTCTCCTCCTTGAATAGAGAGCCCTTGAGAACTCCCAGGCCACCTACGCTAACTGGAATCTGTTTCAAGGTTACCCTCCCAGGAGAGAATCTGATTGGTCCTGTCTGGATCAGGTGCCCACCCTGGATTGTGTTAAGTATGAAGGGGTGTTAAAGCTCACCACTTCTGCAGAACTGGTTCTCAGAGGAGAGCTAGTGGACAAGGCAGCCCCAGGATGGTGTGAGGGTGGACTGGAGCGGTTCAGTGGTGACCGGGTAAGTTTTACGTGTTCTCACCACAAAGAAAGAAAGAAAATGGTAATTATGTGACGCGATGGACATGTTAAACAGCTTGATTGTGGCAGTAATCTCACACTGTATAATATATCAAAACATCACATGGTACACCTTACAGATATATAATTTTTGTCAATTATACCTCAATATAGATGGGGGAGTAACGTACTTAGTTTTTATTGATCTAAACCGAATCGCAAACTGGCAGTTAGAGCGAGCTGGCTTTTCCTTTCAGAACCGACCAGGGAGGGCTTCAGTTCTCACCGCAGGGCAGTTTTGTCCCTGTGCCCTGACCGTTGTCCCCTTGTTTCTGGTCTGAGAGCGCAATGATCTCAGCCACAAAGAGTGTTCATGTATGTCAGTATTTGTCAAAAGCTTTAAAATGAATTTATTGGTAGTTTTTAAAAGTAATACATATGGTGATTAAAAACCAGTGAAATAATTCCATACAGCTTAACGTTATAGTCAGCCAGCTGCTGGGAGTGGGGCCGGGGCTCCTGGGAGGGTGGGTGCAGCTGTTCTGGATGCAGACTTTCAAGCTGCACCTTCCTCCTGCCCTGGCGCCTTCCCCCTGGAGGCTCTGGGATGCACAGTACCCCGACCCCTTGGCATGCATCCAAACGGTTTCTTCCCTCCTAGGTGAGTTCCTGCTTCTCCATTCCCTCTGCAACTTCCAAAATCTTGCTGCCGTTTCTTGACAGCATCCTTCCTGGTTTTCTTTCTTTTTAAAAAATTTTTATTTATTGATTTTAGAGAGAGAAAGATGGAGAGAGAGAAAAAAAAATCGACTTAATGTTCTACTTATTTATGCACTCATTGGTTGATTCTTTTTTTTAAATTTTATTTGATGTAACAAAATGTTCAAATTGTGTAGCCCACACATAAACCTTCTCTTCATATTTTATACCTTCTTTCTTATGTCCAAATCAATATTGATGAGTAAATTCAGAACATGGCCAAACTATCTTTGTCAGATATAGCATCATTGTTAGTTTCAAAGAGTTAATACAACCACCTCACTGGAATCGGGTTACCAAAATCACTGAAAATAATTACAACCAATGATATCTTTAGTATTACACCATTGGATGAAACTACTGTTAATTAAGCTATTGTAGTTATAGGTATACAGAAGTAGAAATGGGAAGTCCATATAGTGATTCCTTATGGAACTGAAGTTGATTTGCAAATAGACCTCAATTGACTCCCACAGAATGTGAAATTGATGTACTCTTTGTGTCTTTAAAGATTTTCTGCTCTCATTTCTTGGTTGTTTTTTTTGTTTGTTTGTTTGTTTTTTACAGGGACAGAGAGAGAGTCAGAGAGAGGGATAGATAGGGACAGACAGACAGAAACAGAGAGAGGTGAGACGCATCAATCATTAGTTTTTTGTTGCCGTTGCGACACCTTAGTTGTTCATTGATTGCTTTTACACATGTGCCTTGACCGCGAGCCTTCAGCAGACTGAGCCACCCCCTGCTGGAGCCAGGGACCTTGGGTCCAAGCTGGTGAGCTTTTGCTCAAGCCAGATGGGCCCGCGCTCAAGCTGGCAAACTCGGGGTCTCGAACCTGGGTCTTCTGCATCCCAGTCCGATGCTCTATCCACTGCTCCACCACTTGGTCAGGCTTATCCCATCCTATCATCCCCTTTCACTCTGTCCTCTTTTCCTCTGGTCTCTTTGATCCCTCCTCTGTCTAAATTCCTTTCCTCAGTTCTCAATGTTCCTTGGATTCCTCAAATGAGTGAGGTCATAGAATATTTTTCCTTTTCTACCTGGCTTATTTCACTCAACATAATAGTTTCCAGGCCCCTCCATATTGTTGTAAAAGGTATTATTTCCTTTTTCATGGCGCCATAGTATTCCATTGTATATATGTATCACAGCTCAATTTTTTTTTTTTTTTAAGATTTTTATTTATTTATTTAAGAGAGAGACAGAGAGAATGTGCCGGGGGAGGGGGAGAGGGAGGAGCAGGAAGCATCAACTTTCATATGTGCCTTGACCGGGCAAGCCCAGGGTTTCAAACTGGCAACCTCAGCGTTCCAGGCCGATGCATTATCCACTATGCCACCACAGGTCAGGCTGTATCACAGCTTTTTAATCCACTCGTCTACTGATGGACACTTGGGCTATTTCCAGCTCTTCGCTATTGTGAACAATGCTGCCATAAACATGGGGGTGCATTTCTTTTTTTCAGTCGGTGCTATGGTGTCCTTGGGATATATTTCTATAAGTGGGATAGCTGGGTCAAAGGGCAGTTCCATTTCTAATTTTTTGAGGAATCTCCATAGTTTTTCCACAGTGGCTGCACCAGTCTGCATTCCCATCAGCAGTGCAGGAAGGTTCCCCTTTCTCCACATCCTCGCCAGCACTTGTTCTGTGTTGTTTTGCTGATGAGTGCCATTCTGACTGATGTGAGGTGATATCTCATTGTGGTTTTAATTTGCATTTCTCTAATGCAGTGGTTCTTAACCATTTTTGAGGTACCGAACCCACCAGTTTCATATGCGCATTCACCGAACCCTTCTTTAGTTATAAATAAAATATTTTTTTCCAAATTCAAGACATAGCTTTATGTTTTTTTACTGGTGCAAAAAATGAGCCGTGCATGAACATCACCTTGCTCAAAGAACAAAATCAACAAAGTGCATGAACTCACAACAAATTACGGTATTACTTTATTCTGGCCTCCGCGGCAGAGGCTTCTCTGAACCCCTGAGACTGACTCATCAAACCCCTAGGGTTCAATAGAACCCAGGTTAAGAACCACTGGTCTATTCATTTCTTGTACCGATTTTTTGATTGCATTGTTTGTCTTCCTGGTGTTGAGTTTTACAATTTCATTATAAATTTTGGTTATTAACCCCTTATCAGATGAGTTGTCGAATACGTTCTCCCATTGTGTAGTTTGTCTTTTTATTCTGTTCATATTGTCTTTAGCTGTGCAAAAGCTTTTTAGTTTGATATAGTCCCATTTGTTTATCCTGTCTGTTATTTCATTTGCCTGTGGAGATAAACCAGTAAATATATTGCTTCAATAGATGTCGGAGAGTTTACTGCCTATGTTTTCTTCTAGAATGCTTATGGTTTCACCGCTTACATTTAAGTCCTTTATCCATTTTTAGTTTATTTTTGTGAATGATGTAAGTTGGTGGTCTAGTTTCATTTTTTTGCAGGTAGCTGTCCAGTTTTCCCAACACCATTTGTTAAAGAAACTGTCTTTACTCCACTGTATGCTCTTACCTCCTTTGTCAAAAATCAATTGTCCATAAAGATGTCGGTTTATTTCTGGGTTCTATGTTCTGTTCCATTGATCTATGTGCCTGTTCTTATGCCAGTACCAGGCTGTCTTGAGTACAATGGCCTTGTAGTAAACCTTGATATCAGGAAGTGTGATACCTCCCACTTTATTCTTCTTTTTCAAGATTGCTGAGGCTATTCGTGTTCTTTTTTGGTTCCATAGAGATTTTTGGAATATTTGTTCTATATCTTTGAAGTATGTCGTTGGTATTTTAATTGGTATTGCATTGAATTTATAAATTGCTTTGGGTAATATAGACATTTTAATGATGTTTATTCTTCCTAACCATGAACATGGTATATGCTTCCACTTGTTTGTGTCTTCCTTGATTTCTTTTATCAATGTTTTATAACTTTCTGAGTATAAGTCTTTAACCTCCTTGGTTAAATTTACTCCTAGGTACTTTACTTTTTTTGTTGCAATAGCGAAGGGGATTGTTTCCTTAATTTCTTTTGCTGACAGTTCATTGTTGGTATATAGAAATGCCTCTGATTTCTGAGTATTTTATATCCTGCCACCTTGCTGAATTCATTTATTAGATCCAGTAGTTTTTTGACTGAGCCTTTAGGGTTTTCAATATACAGTATCATATCATCAATGATGATAGTTTTACTTCTTTTCCAGTTTGGATGCCTTTTATTTCTTCTTCTTGTCTGATTGCTGTAGCTAGGACTTCTAGTACTATGTTGAATAAGAGTGGTGAAAGGGGACACCCCTGCCTTGTTCCTGATTTTAGAGGAATTTTTGACCATTGATTATGATGTTGGCAGTGGGTTTGTCATAAATGGCCTTTATCATGTTGAGGTATGTCCCCTGTGTTCCCACTTTGCTGAGTTTTGAGTATGAATGGGTGCTGGATTTTATCAAATGCTTTTTCTGCATCTATTGAAATTATCATGTGTTTTTTCTCCTTCCTTTTGTTTATGTGGTGAATCACATTAATTGATTTACGAATGTTGTACCATCCTTGCCTCCCCAGAATAAATCTCACTTGATCATGATGTATGATTTTTTTCATGTATTGCTGGATCCGGTTTGCTAATATTTTGTTGAGGATTTTAGCATCTAAATTCATCAGGGATATTGGCCTATAATTTTCTTTCTTTGTGTTGTCTTTGCTTGGTTTTGAAATCAGAATTATGCTCGCCTCATAAAAGGAACTTGGTAGTGTTCCTTCCTTTTGAATATTTTGAAATAGTTTGAGAAGGATAGGAGTTAGTTCTTTTTGAATATTTGGTAGAATTCACGAGTGAATCCATCGGGCCCAGGGGTTTTGTTTCTTGGGAGCTTTTTGATAACTGTTTCAATCTCTTTTATTGTAATCGATTTGTTTAGGTTTTCTGCAGGTTGTTTTTGGAAGATTGTACATTTGAAGGAATTTGTCCATTTCACCTAGGTTGTTTAATTTTGGCATAGAGTTCTTCATAGTATTTTCTTACAATATTTTGTATTTCTGTTGTGTCAGTTGTTATTTCTCCACTCTCATTTCTAATTTTATTTATTTGAGTCCCCTCTCTTCTTTTTTTGGTGAATCTCATTAAAGGTTCATTGATCTTGTTTACCCTTTCAAAGACCAGCTCTTGGTTTCATTGATCCTCTATATTGTTTCTTTAGCCTCTATGTCATTTATTTCTGCTCTGATCTTTATTATTTCCTTCCTTCTACTACTTCTGGGCCATACTTGCTATTCTTTTTCAAGTTCTTTTAGATCAGTGGTTCTTAACCTTTTTTCAGGTACCGAACCCACCAGTTTCATATGCGCATTCACCAAACCCTTCTTTAGTGATAAATAAAATATGATTATTTTTTCCAAATATAAGTCATAGGTATATGTTTTTTTACTGGTGCACAAAATGAGCCGGTGCATGAACATCACCTTGCTCAAAGAACAAAACCAACAAAGTGCATGAACTCACAACAAATTATGGTATTACTTTATTCTGGCCTCCACGGCAGAGGCTTCTCCGAACCCCTGAGACCGACCCATCGAACCCCTAGGGTTTGATAGAACCCAGGTTAAGAACCACTGCTTTAGATGAAGGGTTAGGTTGTTTATTTGAGCTGTTTCAAGCTTCTTAAGGAATGCCTATAGTGCTATGAACTTCCCTCTCAGGACTGCTTTAGCTGTGTTCCATAAATTTTGAGTTGTTGTATGTTCATTATCATTCGTTTCTATAAATTTTTTTATTTCTTCTTTGATTTCATTGTTAACCCATTCGTTATTTAATAACATGCTATTTAGTTTCCATGTGTTTGAGTATTTTTCAATTTTTCTGTTGTGATTGATTTCTAGTTTCATGCCATTGTGATCAGAGAAAATGCTTGATATGACTTCAATCTTCTTAAATTTGTTGGGATTGCTTTTGTGTCCTAACATGTGATCTATCCTGGAGAATATACCATGAGCACTTGAAAAGAATGTATATTTTGCTGCTTTAGGGTGAAAGGTTCTGAAGATATCTATTAAATCCAGTTGATCTAGTGTGTCTTTTAAGTCTGTTGTATCTTTGTTAATTTTCTTTCTTGAGGATCTATCTAGTAATGTAAGTGGGATATTGAAATCCCCTGCTATTATAGTATTGCTGTTGACCTTGCCCTTTAAATCCATCAAAGTCTGCTTTATGTATTTATGTGCTCCTATATTAGGTGCATAGGTATTTATGATGATTATATCTTCATGTTGGATTGCTCCCTTTATCATTATGTAGTGACCTTCTTTATCTCTTACTATAGTGTTGGTTTTAAAGTCTATTTTGTCAGACATAAGTACTGCTACCCCAGCTTTTGTTTCATTTCCATTTGCATGAAATATTTTTTCCCATCCTTTTATCTTCAGTCTATGTGCATCTTTTGTTTTAAGGTGTGTCTCTTGTAGACGGCATATGTATGGGTCCTGTTTTCTTATCCATGCAGCTACCCTATGTCTTTTGATTGGATCATTTAATCCATTTACATTTAAGGTTATTATTGATATGTAGTTGTTTATTGATATTTCATTCTTTAAAGCTGTATTCTTCTTTTGCTATATTCTTTTCCCACTTTGATCTGTTTACAGCAGGCCCCTTAACATTTCCTGTAGCATTGGTTTGGTTGTAATGAATTCCTTGAGTTGTTTTTTTTTTTTTTGTCCGGGAAGCTTTTTATTTCTCCTTCAATTTTAAACGTTAGCCTTGCTGGATAAAGTAGTCTTGGTTGTAGGTTCTTGTCCTGCGTTACTTTGAATATATCTTGCCAACCCCTTCTGGCCTCAAGTGTTTCTGTTGAGAAGTTGGATGTCATCCTTATGGGTGCTCCTTTGTAGGTGATAGCCTTTTTATCTCTAGGAGCTTTTAATATTTTCTCTTTATCACTTAGCTTTGGTATTTTAATTATGATGTGTCTTGGTGTAGGTTTCTTTGGGTTTCTTCTTTCATTGGTTGATTCTTGTATGTGCCCTGACGAAGGATCAAATCCACAACTTTGGCATATGGGTACGATGCTCTAACCAACTGAGCTACCCAGCCAGGGCTCCTTTCTGGTTTTCTAACTCCTTGTTGAAAAAGAGAAGAGTTTAGGAGCTTGGGGAAGGAATGGGCTTTGGGGACCTGAGAGAGGGAGTATGTTCGATTTGCCATATGTTCTTCTAAAAGCTCATCCTCTTTACATATTGAAACTTACACTGAGAAAAAAGAGCGACGGTATTTATGCTTTAAGAATACAGCCCCAGGGTAGGCATTTATCCCGAGGAATATGCTGCAAGGTGATGTGTGCTTGTGTGTAGACAGTTTAGTGCCGTGATGGCGAACCTATGACATGCGTGTCAGCACTGACACGCGAGCCATTTTTGATGACACGCGGCCGCATACCAGAGAAGGATAGGACCGCATGCCGAGAAGGACGTTTCATCCTCGGATTCTGCATGGCCAGGGCAGTAGCCGAGGATAAAACACTTGCTGTAGTGTAGACACTCTGTGCCGGAGGTCTGTAGGTCAAAACAACAGAACTCCAGCACAGAGCGTCTAGTTCCTGGACTTCTGGTTAGGCCGTGTTTCTCGAAGTGACACACCAGCCAAGTTATGCTCGGTTTTTTGCCTAATTTTGACACACCAAACTCAAACGATTGCCCATGACTGGTTTAGTGAGATGAATATGATGGCTTTACATGATATGTCCAGTGTTAGGAGGTTTGGGGCTGATAATCTGGAAGAACGTCCTTGGGGAGCACCGCTGCCACCTCCCAGCATGCCCTGGGGCAGGGGAAGGTGGAAGTGTCAGGCGCAGCAATGGCAGGCTCTGCAGCAGAGAATGAGCAGGGGACAAAGATAAGCGGAGAGGAAAGGGCACTGTTGGGGTGCTGGAGGATCTCCACTTCCCTTTCTAGACCCACCGTCCCCTATTCTGATGATACAAAGGGGTTACATCAGTGACTCCCTTGTCATCTGGCTTCTGGTTGGGGTCAGCCAACGAGGCATCAGAAGGAGAACGGAGGGAGAAAGGTGAATAAAGTGGAGATATTTATTCCCTGGGCTCCCTGTCATAGAGTCACCATGGGTGGTGGTGTTCCTTAGACCGAAGGTTCTAATTTAGCTTGTCAGGTGCCCTAAGCTACCCTTTCTGTCCTTGGATCCTTTAGACCCAGCTGTGACTAGAGCACCCCCTACTAGTCCCCAGAGGCACTTCATGCCTCTGTCATTTCTCTGCACCCTGCACACACACTTTTGCACACAGCCCCTTTTATTAAACTTTCCTGGAACTGCCTAGTTTGGGCGTATCATCTGTTTCCTGCAGGACCCGGCCTGGGATGTCTGCAAAAGGTATCAGTCCGCCAGATACTGGGACAGGTTGTATAACCGCTCATTCCTGAGCTTCGTTTTCCTCACCGGTGCCGGGCTTGACGTTGCGCATGAAGGTATGCCAGTTGTCCTCAGCAGCACAACTTCGCCCAGAACAACTTTATTTTTCCAGATGGTCAGAGTTTTCCGCGTTTGATAAGATTGGTCTTGCATCGTTGGTTTCTCACAGACGTAAATTACACATTTTCTTTTAGAAGGGCGCTTTTTTATTCTCAGCACTTTGCTTGGGGAGTTGTCAAATGAAGAAAGTAATACATTCTGCGGGCTAACCACAGCTCTTACCCATCACCTAGGGAGACCCTGTGCCAGGATGGTGAGACTTGAACCGTCCAGGCTTCTAGCTTCTTTATTCCCCACTTGGCTAACCATGTGAGCCTGGGACATTTTTTCACTTCCAAGCAGCCTGAGGAGGAGCACCCGCCTTCAGGGGTTGTATGAGGGATGATCCAATGAGTTAGTACCTGGAAAGGCGTAGTTTGCCGCGCTGTACCTCTCTAAACGCTCCCTAAATAGTAGTTGTTATTAAACATTCTTATTAAGTTTGGGAACTATATTCAGGGGCTGTGGATGAAAAACGTAGTTATAAAGTAGTTTTCCGGCTGTGCACTTGTTGCCTTGCGCGCACGTCTGGTGCCTGGGGAGTCGTTGAAGCCTCGAGTTCTGTTCCGTTGGGAACCCGCCAGTTTGGTGGAGGTGGCTCAGGGCATGGCGACCGGCCACCTGAAATTCAAGAGCTGGCATTCGAAGGGGTGGAAGTTGGTCCTCCGGAGATTGAGGGCGGAGGTGTAAAGCCTCTAGGGCCAAGCCTGACCATATTTTTTTGTCCTCTGGCTTGTTGGCTTGAACTTGGAATCTTGCTTTCTGTTCACTGACCTTGGAGAAAGGAAGGCGATTAAAATGGGCCGTAAAACTGGGAGGAGAAAGGGAAGGGAGGGAGGGTTGGGTCTGAGGAAGCTGCCCTGGCCCGTGGTGAGGATGACTGTGCTGTTTCCCAAGCTTTTTTTTTTTTTAGAGAAAATGAGGAAAAGATATAAGTAATTTACTAAACGAAGGGCAATGCATCCTAACGAGGTAAATTCCAATAGCTCTTAACATTTTAGCCCTGGCTGGGTAGTGCAGTTGGTTAGAGTGTGGTTTCTATACATAGGTTAGGGACCCTGTCATTTACAAGAACCAACCAGTGAATTCATAAATAAGTGGAACAACAGATCCATGCTTCTTTCTCTCTCTCTTTCTCTAAAATCAGTAAGTAAAAGTTTAAAAATATTTTTATTACACAAATATTACATGATTATTTTGAAAATTAAGAATTAAAGAGAAGGCCTAACCTGTGGTGGCGCAGTGGATCAAGTGTCGACCTGGAATAATGAGGTCGCCGGTTCAAAACCCCGGGCTTGCCCGGTCAAGGCACATATGGGAGTTGATGCTTCCTGCTCCTCCCCCTTCCCTCTCTCTTTCTCTCCTTTCTAAAAATGAATAAAATCTTTAAAAATAATAAGAATTAAAGAGAAAATAAATTAAATCACCTGAAATTGCCTACCTATAGATTATTATTGATAATATTTTCATGTATCACCTTGTAGATTTTTTCATGTGCATCTATATAAGTAAATTGAAAACGAGATTATTTTACACTGTGGCTCTGTAACGTGCATTTTCCTCTTAGTGAGTATATCCTTCTGTGCCAGTGAATAGAAATCCATTTTTTCCAATATTTTAATTGAGGTATAATTGACCTATAACATATTAGTTTTGGGTATACAACATAGTGATTTGATATTTGTATATATTGCAAAATGATCACTAGTGTAAGAGTAGTCAACATCTGTCATCATACGTAGTTACAAAACCTTTTTTCTTGTGAAGGGAATTTTTAAGATCTACTCTCTTAGCAACTTACAAATATGGAATAAAATATACAAATGATTAACTGTAAATAAACCCCATGCTGTACATTGCATTCCCATCACAGAAATCTGTTACTTTTAAATGGCCGTACAGCCTTTATTGTATGTCCTTGCTTTAAATGCAACCAGTGCCATACCCTTGAACTTCTAAATTCTTTCCAGTGTTTCTTTATTATAAGCCAAGCCTGCAGTCGTTTTCTTAAATAGTTTCTGAGACTCTGTTGGTGTCTTTGCCAGTTTTTTTAAATAGCCAAAGTCCATGCCTTTCACTTTTTTTATATCCCCCCCCCCAGAAAAAAGCACCCAGCACAGCCTCCTGATGGGCAAAGCCTTGTTGGTTGTCGAATTTGACATTGAAGAGGATGAGAGCGTGGGTTGTATAACTGTGATTCCATTATTTAACTTCCCATCTAATGCCATTACCAGTGAACCTTTAAAACACATGTGTTAGTGATGTCAAGACTTCATCAGGCGCCCTGCCCTCCCTCTTGGGAGCACCCAGCACCATCCCTTTCCCCTCCTCCTTCCCCCTCTTCTTCCCCCCAGATGTGGTACCTTTACCTTTCTCTCTCCTCAGGGCTCTTCTTTTGCTTCTGGTGACTTGTGTTCCTGAGCCTACAGAGCCCAGCGGGCTCACTTCTAGTACTTCTGCAACCTCTAAATAAACTTTCTCTTACAATTTGAGAGAAAGGAAAGACAACATTGGACTTTCTATTCCCTGTAACATTCTAGGAACACTGGCCTGAGCCTTAGGTTTTCAGAGCCCTTCTCGCGTTGTTTTGTCATACGGATCTTGGGATGGCCATTATTATTACTGCTGTTTTGCAGTGGAAGAAACTGAGGTTCAGAGAGTTTAGGGACCCTTGATGCTGCACCGGGCTGCCTCTTTAAGTTATTGACTTAAAAGAAACATATCTTAACTCTGGCATTAGTATCTATGGTGTTGCTTTTAGGTACCAATCACACAGAGATGCAGTAAACTGTATTGAAAGTACAGTGATGGTAGTTGTTTTGCAAGATAAACTTAATACTTATTTTTGGGGGGTGGGGAAGAGTCATGCTGATGCTGTCTAACTAGATTGGCTGGTAGCAGGCACCATCATTTACAAGCTCCAGCCCTGCAAGAGCGGTTCCCGTGTCGGTAGCTCCTCGGCAGGACTTCTGCTATGCCGTGACCTCTCTCTCTGGCCGTCGGTGCCTTTTCACAGGTTGGTTTCACTAAGGGAAAGATGACTCATGCTTTTCTTTCTTGTTCTCTCTCCCTATCTTTTGGGTCGTCAGCTATGACAGAGACTCCACTTTCAACGTGTTCGTGGGAAAAGGACAACTGATCGCAGGGATGGACCAGGCTCTGGTCGGCATGTGCGTCAACGAGAGGCGTTTCGTGAAGATCCCCCCAAAGCTCGCCTACGGGAGTGAAGGCGTGTGTAAGTTTCGTCCCGTGTTTGTGAACACGTCTGCAGAAACAACCAGAACATTTGCAGGCTGTTCAGTCAGGACAACCGGAGGAACACCTGGAAGCTTTTAGATTGGGGAAAATAAGAAGCAGTGATCCCCCACCCCCACCCCTCACCCCCACACACAGAGCTAAAACTTCTGCCTTGGGTTCATTCCTTCATGATAGGAAAGAAGTTGTTATCACCACGGGTGTATTGAATGTTACCCTTGTCTAGAGGAAAATTTCGTGGTTTTTCTCTTTTCTTTCAATTTCACTTGGCTTGTTTTGGAAGTGGGTGCCCGTGTGCCGTGGAACCCTTGGCAACATCCGCGGTGTATAATCTCGCCCAAACGGCCACAGCTTCTCAGAGGGGAACTGTCTTTGATTTCCAGCCGGTGTGATCCCCCCCAATTCAGTGCTTCACTTTGATGTCCTCCTGATGGATATCTGGAACTCTGAGGATCAGGTCCAGGTTCACACTTACTTCAAGCCCCCCAGCTGCCCGCGGACCACCCAGGTCTCTGATTTTGTCCGGTACCACTACAACGGGACGTTCTTGGACGGGACGCTGTTCGATTCGAGGTAAGTCCTACTTTCGTGCCACTGTCAGCGAGATGCCCCTGAGTTCCTCTGTCTCGCCCGCTTTCTGTGTCTGTGGAGAAACCAGCAAACGGACTCTTCCCAGCCTTCACCAGCATCAGCTTCCTCGATTAAGGCTTTGGGGTTCTATCTGATGCTCTGTACAGCCGAACTCAAGTTGTAATACATCTCAGGAACAGCGAAGAGCACTGTTTATCTAAATCAGTGACGGGCAATCTTTTGAGCTTGGTGTGTCAAAAGTTGCCAGAAAACCGAGCATAACTCGGGTGGTGTGTCACTTGGAAAAAAACAGCCTAACCAGAAGTCCCAGAACTAGATGCTCTGTGCGGAGTTCTGTTGTTTTGGCCTCCAGACCTCCGGCACAGAGTGTCTACACTACAGCAAATGTTTTATCCTCGGTTACTGCCCCTGGCCATGCAGGAGCCGAGGATGAAACGTCCTTCTCGGCATGCGGCCCCATGCTTCTCTGGTATGCGGCCGCGTGTCATCGAAAGTGGCTACGTGTGTCAGTGCTGACACGCGTGTCATAGGTTCACCATCACGGATCTAAATGAATCGTATTTTCAGATCTTATTGAGTGAAGGGCCCTATTACCAAGTAGTTCATGCAAGTTTTGGTTCATTTTTGTCGTTTTTCCACGGAAGGAGGGGGGGAAGGCTGCGTGTCTATGTGAAGCTATAGAGAAGTGTGGGCGTAAGGTGCTAGGCTGGGGACAGGGAAGCCTTTCCTCCCGTCCTCGTAGGTTTGGTTAGGCAGAAGGACAGGGCTGTTTTTGTGAAGCGCTGTGGCTTAGTTACTGAATTTGATCAATTTGAGGACATCTGCTCTGTGATGGGGAACTGAGATCCTTAGGAGCTTGTCTCTGGGGGGTGGGGGAGGTTCACTGTTCAGCTGAGACGTGGTTGACAAATCTACTGCAGAGGGACGAGTTAGAAGCGTCCCGATGGTGTGGAACTTCTCTTTCCCCTTTTCTCATTGGTTTCCAGTCATAATCGCATGAAAACATATGACACCTACGTGGGAATCGGCTGGCTGATCCCCGGCATGGACAAGGGGCTGCTGGGAATGTGCGTGGGGGAGAAGCGTGTCATTACGATCCCTCCCTTCCTGGCCTACGGGGAAGACGGGGACGGTGAGTCCCCCACACTCTGGCCGCTCACTCCCATCTGTCCTTATTTCTATTGCAGCGATTAATACAACTTGCTACTCGAAACTCCCCAGGCCTTTGGATCGAGACCACCGACTTTCAACCAGCGGGCCACATGAAATTAAAAAAAAAAAAATGTACTGGGTTGACATGGTTAGCCAAACCGTACGGGTTTCAAGTGTTCAACTCAATATACGTAACGCCATCCACACAATGCAATACCTGACTGTTTAGTCAGGGGCACTGACCTCTTCTCCCTTAGATTGTCAAATTTAAAAATGACAACAGCCCACACAACAATAGCAGTCCAGTGTGAATGTCCTGTCTTGAACCATGAATATATTGGTCATGTCATAGAGCTGCATCTTATTGGTCACGTTGCACAATAATAAGATTGAACCTGACTGGTTAAGTCTTAGTACCAACAATCTTTACATACAAGCATAAGCTGATTATAAAAAAATTTTACTTATTGATTTTAGAGAGAGAGGAAGTGAGAGAGAGAGAGAGAGAGAGAAACATGGGTTTTGCTGTTCCACTTATTTATGCATTCATTGACTGATTCTTGTATGTACCCCGACCAGGGATTGAACACACAACCTTGACACTGCTCAGCCAGGGCTAAGCTGATTTTTTAAAAGTTCATCTTGGAGCCCAGGCTTGGCTTGTCATGCGGTTCACTCACCCAGGCCTACTCCTTTGCGTGGCGCAGCAATGGGAAGTAAGAGGGTTGAGCTTGGTGGTTTGTTACTTAACCTCCTTTTATCCCAAAGTACTGGATTTAGAGTTCTTTACTGGCTGGTGCTGGATCTTTGCAGCAGGAGCTAGTGCCCGACAGTCTCGCCATGTGGATCATCACGTGGGTGATATTCAGTGAACCCTCATGCTAGGAAGATCCAGGAGAGGCAGTACCCCAGCAGTGACGGAAATGACCTGAGGATTCGTCATAGTTTAGGTTGTGGTTGCCCCTTTTCTTTCCAACTCAGCTCACTTTAATTTTATTTGTATCTTGTTTCGGAGGCATGTAGGGGGTTGAATTTTGCATACTGTCTTTTAAACATATTGGCTCTGGATTCCAAAGACCAAGCCTCGCTGATGTTCTGCAGAACCAGAGCTGAGCTTTGGAATCTGTGCCTCTGGATGTCTGCGATTTGCATTTGTACCCAAACAGAAACCCCCAGAGGTGTGTCCTGGGGTTAGCATGTGGGTGTGCCCACCTACAGCCTTGATTTGCCAGCACAAGCATAGAAAATACGCTCATTGTTGTTTTTCATGTCATTAATATCCTTTTCTGAGAAAGTCAGGCTTCAAATTATACCTGCGAGCCCATTGTGAGATACCCAAGGGGAACCACCCACTCACGACAAGGAAGAACATTTGTTTCCTTGGCTTGAAAACTTTAAGGAATGAGTGACGCCAACACGGAGGTCATAGAGTCGCAGTCCAAGTGCTTCCTAAATCTCGTGTCCTGATTTCGTCACCTTCCTCCATTCCGCTCCAGGGAAGGACATTCCTGGGCAGGCTTCTCTGGTGTTCGATGTTGCGTTACTGGACCTCCACAACCCCAAGGATGGCATTTCCGTTGAGAACAAGGTAGTCCCCAAGAACTGCGAGCGATGGAGTCAGAGTGGGGACTTTCTCAGGTATCATTACAACGGCACGCTTCTGGACGGCACCTTTTTTGATTCCAGGTGAGGAGCAGAATCTCAATACTCCATCCCTGTGGACTTGGAATTAGTCTTTTCATATATGGGTCTCATTTTCTGATACCGAGTTCCTTCAGAATCTGTTAGAACTATCTCCCTGGAGCGTGCAGGAGATGAATCTGCAGGAAAACAGAAGAGGCTCACCCCCAGACACCCACCATCCCTCTCTACTGTGCTCAGCTGTCCGAGTACAATCCCAACTATGGGGTCCAAGGTGGGACGTGGCCAGAGGGGAGATCCAGGCGGTAGGATGGGAAGAGAACAGACTTGGTGCTGGAGACCTGGGTTCCAGTCCTGGTGCATGTTGCACTAGCTGTGTGAGTGGACAGCATCTGACCTCTCTAAGCTTTAGTTTTTTACTTGTTATTAGCACGTTTCTCAAAGAGATGGTTTAAGAGATAAGGGTGAAAGGGCTTTGCAAACTTGAAAGGCTTTTTTACTGCAGGGGACTAGGTTGGATGCCTTCAGCTTCCATCCTGCTGTGGAAAAGGCTAATTAGGGAGCCTCTGTTGTTATTCAAAGTTATGTTGTTTGTAAGGCTCAGCCTGCAGGTGTGCAGATGGCAGGGACATACCAGGTGTTTCTGTGACTTACTCCTTCAAGTGGCATGTGTTGTTTGGAAACCACTCTTGTGGAGCTAACAAGTTGTGACAGCAAGCTAGCTGTCCCTCTGCAGTAGTAGACTTAGAATTCTCTTAGTCGTCCAGAGGCATTACGGAAGAGTTTTTGTATGGTCTTACTTTATTTGAATCATTCTTCCTGCTCCTAAGATCTCTTTAAATTATCTTCTGAATTTTTTTTTTTTTGGGGGGGGAATAATAGTCCCGGTTCAAAATGAAAGCCCAGTACGCACTGATACATTGTCCCACTGGTCCCTGCCCCCCCCTCCTGTTGCCACCACAAGTTAGCCACTTTTATTAATGAGTTCCTTTTTATTCTTCTAGTGTGTGGGTTGTTTCCTCGTGCAGATGTAAGTAAATACAGATGTTATCCCGTCTTCTCCCCTTTCTGGTGCATAGCATGTAGAATGTGCTATATAGTATTGTTAGTGTCGAAATGGCACTGGAAAGTGACTGGCCACTGGACCTTGGTACTCGAGTGGTGTGTATGGGGGATGAGGGGGACCCTAAAATTCA
Organism: Rhynchonycteris naso; assembly: GCA_037038555.1. NCBI lineage: Eukaryota > Metazoa > Chordata > Mammalia > Chiroptera > Emballonuridae > Rhynchonycteris > Rhynchonycteris naso. The sequence goes on from CM073002.1 coordinate 142,491,785, forward strand.
TTTGGTAAAAGAGATAATCTAGAGTACTGCTTTGGGCCTGACCTGTGGTGGCGCAGTGGATAAAGCATCGACCTGGAACATTGAGGTTGCAGGTTCAAAGCCCCGGGCTTGCCTGGTCCAGGCACATATGGGAGTTGATGCTTCCTGCTCCTCCCCCTTGTCTCTCTCTCCTTCCCTCCCTCTCTCTCTCTTTCTCTCCTCCTCCTTCTCTAAAATAAATGAATAAATCTTAAAAAGAAAAAGTACTGCTTTGAAGGTGCAGGGTATAGTACACTTTCGTTCCTGTAAAAAGTGGAAGTAGGGGGCTATATATCACTGACTGTGTATGAAAGACCAATGACATTCACAGTCCTGCTTCCCTGTGAAGAGGGGGACTGGGTGACTGAGGGACAAGGAAAGGAAGAAAATTCTTCATTGTGTACTCAAACTTTGAGGATTTTGAACCATGTCAATATATCACTTAGTGGAAAATAATAATTTTTTTTTTAAAAGAATACTTTCTAGCATACAAATTAAAAAGCTACAATAGTTAAAGGTGTGGCACTAGCCCAGGAGGAGTTAGACCCATGGAAAAGGGTAAAAATTCTAGACAGAGACTCAAAAGCATATTTAAGAATGTGGTACATCATAAAAGTCAGAGTATATTTTGATGAGTGAGGAAAAAAACAGAGTTATTAAATAAAGGGTGTAGGAAACACTAGCTAACCATCTGGAAAAAAATAGTTAGATCCTTACTGTCACACTGAATACCACAACAAATTCCAGATGGACTGAAGATTTAGCCGTGAAAGCATTTATAAGCATGGAGAGAAACTGGGAGGTTTTAATATTTACTCAGGGTGGTGAGAACAGCAGGGCTTGATGGGAAGTCATTACATTTTATTGTATATCTTTGCATGGTTTTACTTATACAATAAGGGCAAAATACTTTATAAAATGAAAATTCTAATAAAGACTATATTACAGGATAAGAAAATAAAACCATTAAAAGGGCCTGAGGAAAATGCAGCAAGCAAATATGTATGTCCTCTAAGAGAGAAATGGTCTTTCAATTGAAATCTAATTCCAGGGACTAAAGGACAGAGAACCAAGCTCACATGTGACAAGTGATAATAGACACACACAAACTGGAGAGTTTGTGATAGAGAAAAACAAACAAATATTCATTAATAGGGGAATGGTTAAATAAATATGTAAGGGGTAGGGAGGCGAGGGTGGAATAGGGAGGAGGGGAGGGGCACAGGGAAAACCAGATAGAAGGTGACAGAGGACAATTTGACTTTGGGTGACGGGTATGCAACACAATTGAATGATAAGATAACCTGGAGATATTTTCGTTGTACATATGTACCCTGATTTATTGGTGTCACCCCATTAGAATTAATAAAAAAATATGTAAATTCACCCAATGAAACACTAGGGAGACAGGGAAAAGAAATGATTTCTCTCTACATATTAATATGGAAAAACCCCAAGGCGAATAAAAGCAAGGCGCAGAATACGTAGCAGATGGAATGTAGTGAGCAGTTAGACCTGAGCAGAGCAAGGACGAGAGGCCAGGTGCAAAAGGTCAGTTTAGGAATGGGCATTTTTAGGGTGGGACCCTACCCCCCACCCTACCCCCAAAGCGACTTCTCTTCCCCTGGCATTTTGCTCAGATTTTGATTGGAATCATTTGAAAATTCATCAGTTAGTTTTGGGGAGCATTGATAACTTAACAGTTCTCAGTTTTGTCGTTGGGAGAATGGTGGTTTTCCATCATTGACTTCAGTCTTCTTTTAAAGTTGTTTGAAACTCTTCCACACTTCAAGTTCCCCCCACCCCCAAGCTCTCTCAGCCTCTTGGCCTTGGCCGCCCTGTTACCCACCTGTATTCCTGTGTCTGCCATCTCCCCCAGGCCCATGGAACCTCTGCTGACTCTGCCAGGTGCTGGCTTCCCCTGCTCTGAGGCACCTGCCACCTCTGCCACCACTGGGTGTCCCTTGTCCCTTTATGAGGGACTGCATCTCATCGGTAACCCCCTCTTTCCTGACTGGCTGTCAGCACGCAGCTCTTTGCTGATGGTCACCAAACAGCTGCTGCAGAGGTTGACACCCCGGGGAGGGGACAGGGCAGAGTGCTGAGCCCGTCCCCCCTGGGCGGCTTTGTGCCATCCTGGTTTGCTTGGCCCCAGTGAGGACAGGAGGACTGAGCCCCTCGGGCTCCTTGTCCATCTGCGCGGCCTCCTCCAGGGTGGGCTGTGCAGATAGATGCGCTTCTCCTGGGGTGAAGGGATTCACATGACTACCATTTCTTCTCGCCTCTGGGCTTTGTGGTCTCTGAGGGGTGCTGAGAAGGAAGACCCCCCTCTCTCCCCCATTTTGAAGGCCGCCCTCCTTTGGCTGTGTTGGATGAGGTGATGGCGGGACTGACTGTCTCTTTCAGGACAGGCTTTCTGCCACGTCTGCGCCAGGTGGGCTGGGTCACGGGCACCAGACCCAGCTGTGGTTCAGAGTTGGGTGGTAGACGTGGCAGAGGAAGTTTTACTATTTTATTCTGGAATCATTGGGCTTTGGGGAACCGGCTCTTGTTCTCACCAAACTCGTAATACTTGAACTCAGCTGGCAGCTCACACCGGGGCTGGATCTCGCCACCGAGCGGAATGCGTGGGCCGTCAGCCAGTGGCACTTGGGAAACCCAAGTCCTCACCAGAAGGTAGCGTGGCGAGCAGGGGTACAGCGGGGAGAATTCACCCAGGCTTTGGTGGAGCCTGCAGAGTTCAGCTGCTCTCAGTGCACGCGCTACTTTTCTGGCAATTTGAATATCCTTGTCCCGCATTTACAGATGTTCTCACCTTTAGCTACTAGAGACATTGTCCTTGGAAACAGTCTTGGTTTCAGATAAAGGGTCCCCTTGATGCTTTTGTCATTAACTTGAAATGGTTGCCAAGCGTACCGTACAAATTATATATTAGCTACATTTCTGTGGCTGCTCCTGGTCACTGTGTTCCTTTCATAACTTGATCGGCAGGTTGGAGGGCTTATTTCTGGGGGTGCCTCTCTCGATGGCCACCTCTGTGCTGTGTGCGGACAGAGGAGCCTGTTTCCTGGTTGTGGTGTCAGATTCCCAGGTTTACCGTGTTCTGGGGGCTGGTGGCCTCTGTGTCCTGTTGCCTTACAGTGCTAACTAATGTCACAGATGCTGTGGTGTCTGTCCCTTGTGAGGAACCCCTTTCTTTTCTTCTTTTCTAGCTACTCACGGAACCGCACCTTTGACACGTACATTGGGCAGGGCTACGTAATTGCTGGGATGGATGAAGGTCTCCTTGGAGTTTGCATCGGGGAGAAGCGGAGGATCGTGGTCCCCCCTCACCTGGGGTACGGGGAGGAAGGGAGAGGTGAGTGCACTGCCTTCTCCGGGTCACACGAGGTGTTGCCGGCTGGCTGCTGAAGGCTGGTTCCAAGCAACCAGGGCTTCTTGACCAAAATGTTGAAACTCAAGCCCAGCTGAAGACCTGAGTGCCCAAATCGCTTTAGTGTCTAGAGATGCTCTCTCTGTTGTTTCCCCTTGTCCGCCCTGCCCATTTTTCTTTCCCCTTTGAAAAGTCTTAAACCTACAGCAAAGTCGGAAGAACTGTATAGTGAACGCATCTGTACGTGACGGGCTTTGTTGCTGTCGAGCCATTGGAAAGATCGCCAAACCCACGTTTTGCTTTCTGACAGCTTTATTAGAGGAATAATTTATACACGCTAAAAACCCACCCACTTTAAGTATACAACTCAATGACTTTCCGTAAATGTAGGGAGTCGTACGACCATCACCCTAATCCAATTTTAGAACAGTTCCTGTCACTCTGAGCACAGACGCCTCTTTAAAAATTACACAGATAATACACGTTGGCTTTAGAAAAAAGAAATACAGATAAACAAAGAACACAGAACTCTCCCATAATCCCATCGCCCCGGAACAAGTGCTATAATGTGGTAAGCGAGAGAGCGTATGTGGTCTGTAGAGAGAAGGAGACACACGTCCCCCTATGCGAATACTGACAAGAATGGGGTCTATGCACATAACTTTATAATTTCTCTCTCCCCCAAAGTTGCTGTGGGCACGTCTCTATGCCGACAGGTATTCTTTTTTTTTTTTTTTTTTTTTTTTTTTTTTTTCCCGACAGGTATTCTTAATGGCTGCATAGTGTTCCACGCCGTACTTCCTTCCTTATTTTCTCATGTTCCATTTTTTTTTTTCCCAGCTGATTTAGGAATAGGAAAAAAATATGCAGTATTTTTTTCTTTTGTTTTCTTTTTTGCTGATGGGATTCTGGCTGGCCTGCTAGGCTGATGACTACTGATAGGTCATAGGGATCTTTGGAATTTTCCCAGGAGGGTTTGTCCAGAGTATCTAAGAAACATCAGGTTGGTTGTGCCATGGAGAAACATATCTTTCTCCGACTTAAATTTCTGATGATTTATAAAGCCACAGGAGATGACAGATTCAGACTCATTCAGCAGGCCTTGCTTCCTGCCCTGTTTGTCTGGTGCCCTGATGCTTTGTAGTTTTGTGTCATGTAAACGCCCACTTCTAGCCAACCGCGTGCAGAAATAGCAGACTGCTCTCTGAGTATTGATGTTGTGTAATGATGCCCTCAGGACTAATCCCTCCTTTTCTCTAAAAGGAACATATTGATGGAAACACTTGCTTAAATGATTTTTCTCCTTTTGGCTTTCTATCAACTATGAGACAGAGCTCTGCAGAGAATTATATGAAGTTCTGGGAAGCGTCCGAAGGCTCATACATGTTCTGGGCGTGAGGCTGCCTCATCTTGAGTCGTATGTTGCTGGGGGGAGGGTCACCCGGACGTGTAACAGCCAGGTGCCTCTGTTCCGGGCTCACCTCTGTCCTTTTGATTTGATTGGCACCCATGCCCTCTTGGTGGGGTGTGATATGACTGACCTCAGACGGGTGTCAGGACCCAGAGGACGCCGGTGGTTTCCTTGCCGCCTAGCACAGGGCCAGGCACATACAGGGAACGTTCAATAAAGGCGTGTGGTGTGAATGCAAGGGTGGGGTCTCCGTGGGGTTCGCTGGCTCCTTTCCGGGCATGGCTGCCTTTTGTTGTAGCCGTTTTCCCCGCCCGGTGGTGGCCGATTGAACGAGAGAACGTACGTGAAAGATGCTTTTGTAAACGGAAGCATTATTCAGGGGTAGTGTTTTCAAAGGTGGAGCTGGCGGAAGAGAGCTGTATGAATGATTGTGTACAAGAAGCAAAGAGGCCGCGTTTTCAAGGCCCTCCGGGAATGTTGGGTGTACTACGTACATCCTAAGGGGGGCGTGTGGGCCGTCGGGCCTGGGGGTTCTTCCCCATGAACGCTGGCTGGTTTTCTTCCTCCTGGGCAGTGACTTTTACTCCACGGGTGAGCCTACTGTGTCTAAGCTTTGGGGTCCTCCTGTGGGTGAACTTCGCATCAATCTTTCAAGCTCGGCGATTCCGTGGGGCAGTCGCTCATCACCTTGAACTGTATACCAAACGGTGCTCCTAACTGGCCATGCGACCCTGCGGAAATTCGTGCCTCAGTTTCCCCATCGATAAAGCGAGGGTTAGGTTACCTCGAATGGACCTTCCAACTCCATTCTTCCGGTAATCTCTAGGATTTCACAACCGAGTCCCTGTGCTCCTTCCTGACTGGACGCCTGTGAGGACCTATGGGTGACACGGGGTGGCACGTGTCCTGCTGCTTGGAGAGTGCCCTCGTTCATTCCCCTTGTCTGTCCCTTAGGGAACATCCCTGGCTCAGCCGTGCTGGTGTTTGACATCCATGTGATCGACTTCCACAACCCTTCGGACTCCATCAGCATCACCTCCCACTACAAGCCCCCCGACTGCTCGGTGCTGAGTAAGAAGGGGGATTACCTCAAGTATCACTACAATGCCTCGCTTCTGGACGGGACCCTGCTGGATTCCACGTAAGGGCCGCCGGGCATGGCGGGGGCGGGGTGCGCCTCCCCGAGGACAGTTCTGCATTTCCAGGCTTCTCCTCTTCTTTTCATAAGATACCGGATGAGAACTTTCCTCTCCGGGGTCCCCCCAACCCCCTTGCCGCATGGCTCAAACCTGCGTCACTGCTCAGCCTTTTATTTTCATTTCTATCTCGGTTGCTGTCTGAATACCTTAGGGTCACTCAAGGTGTTTCTTCCTATTTCTGTTCTTTACACCTCGCCCAGAGCACGGCACGAGGGAGCCTTCTGTAAATGTCAGTTGATGGAGGTGACTCTGAAGACATATTAAAGGGACCAACAGTATAAACCAGTATCAGGGAGGCTTAAAGGGGCTTTGCTTGTGGTGAGGCTGAATCTTCAGACGTTTCTGGGAGTTAGTACAACATTCTGTTCTTTGGCAGCCCTTCTTTGTATCTCTGTGTAAGTACATCCATTTTGTACCAGCTGAGATTCCCGTTTGGTCTTGGGCTTCGTAGGAGTGGTAGGTGCTGCACTTACTCTAGACGGGAGGGTCTTCGCTCCCTCCCACAAGTTCCTCTGCCTTCCAGCTTCAGGTGATGGAGTGTGGCTGGGGACAGCTGGGGCTGGAGAGAGAGCCCGAGAGACATACTATCCAGACTAGTCTCTCGGCTGCTGTGAGGTCCTGCGTACTAATGCATTTAGTGCATATTATCACGTCCAAAATGCATCGATTATTAGCGGCATCATTTGACGAATCTCTCTGAGAAAGTAAAAACGCTTCCAAAAAAAAAAGAATGACATGCTTCGACTGTAAGAGGCATCCTTAGGACGGAGAGGTTAAAATGTGAACAGATACGCATTACAGAATCAATGAAATAGGCCCTAGCTTCTGGGGGCGAGGATTGATTGGCACGGGCCTGACTTAAAGCAGACCTCCTTGCACTGACGCGACAAGCCTGCGGAGAGCAGTGTGTGTGGGCGGAGGAGCATGGCTCGTGGTTGTTTTTGGATGAAGTGATCTCGTGCAGGGGAATAGGGTCCACGAGGTCAGCACAGTCTACAAGGTCAGCGGTGTGCCGTTGCTGGCGTGCTCTTGCTAGTGTTCCTGTTTTTGTCTCATGCTCCTAAGGCCGTGGAACGGGGACGTAGGGCTGGGAAATGAGAGGAGGAATTCAGTCCCCGTGGGTTTAGGATGTGCTTCTCGTTTGGGGTGGGGAGAACCAGCCTACTTATATGTGTCTGTGGATTCACAACCTTCTTCCAGGGCATCTGGAAGCCACAGGCCGCTCCTTCCTCTTATCAGAGAGACTCCATTCTGTACCATGAGGGGTCACTTGTGTGATACGGGCATCTACACAGAAGGGCGGTGCCCTTGGTGGGCTCTCCTGGGTGTAGGCTTCAGGATAAGGGGATAGTGGGAAAGCTGGCCAGTGTCTGCCCCCCTGTGTGAGGAAGAGAAGCCCCTGCCCCTGCCGGGTGAGGACTCTGTAAACGAAGGAGGCAGCGGGCTGTGGATAGGCAGAGGGGAATGCAGACGGGGAGCCTGAGAGGCAGGGGGCAGGAAGCTTCCTAAGCGCAGGAGGAATGAGGAGAATGTCCCAGAGAAACGCTGGTGGAAAATAAAGGCAGAGCTAAAAGGATGACCCGAGGGAAGAGAATGAGTGGGGTTGTCAGATGATGACACATGAAAACAAATTGCTTGCTTGGAGGGTTTTTCTTAATGTGTGTTGAAACTGGCCTGGGAGAGGAAGAAGGAAGATTTGCTATCTGATAACTCAATGAGTTGCTGACGGCTCTGTAAGGCTCGGAAACCCTGTCGTCCCTCAGAGGCTGCCACGATCCCTGGAGGAAAGCAGGATAAGGTGCCTCTGTGCTGCTGACAAAGGCGGGATTGTGGGGGGGGGGGAGGGGGAGGGGACGCCCCTCCCAGGCCTTGGGCCAAGGCCTCAGTGTCAGAGCGGACCCTGTTCCCTGCCAGGTAGGACAGACGCACACCCTGTTTTGGTTTTCTGGCCCCAGAGAACCAGCTGGGCCCTGGGATCCAGGCTGAGGAGGGAAAGAACTGCAGCCCTGAGCCCAGGGGAGGCTGGGAAGCCTGAGTAGGGGATGTGACCCAAAGGGGCTGACCCTTCCGTGCTGTCACCCCGGGGATGGGCACCAAGGGGCCTCTGTGATAGTGGGCAGGCTCTTCCCTTTGGCAGTGAAGAACATTCCCACTGTTTGCTCTTAGGATTTAGTGACTTGAGAGAGAGAGGAAGGGAGAGAGAGAGTGAGACCGGAACAGTAATCTCTTCCTGAATGTGCCCTGACCAGGGATCAAACCCTCAACTTCGTGCATCTGGATGACGCTCTAACCAACCGAGCCCTCCGGCCAGGGCTACATTATCTACTTTTCAAATTCCCATGGAGATTTCTGACTAGGACATTGGCTGAAACTTAATAAAAATTTGTAAGAGAGTACGAAGCACTTTTCCCCCTGAACCTTTGGAGAGTACATTGCACCAAGATGTCGCATCTCCCCTGAGTATTTTAATGGGCTTTCCCTAAAACCAGGGACCATCTCCTGCATCACTCAGTACATACATTAAAATCAGGAAGGCAGCACTGATAAGTCACTACCTTTTAATATTCAAACCCCACCTAAGTTTTGCTAAATGTTCCCATGAGGTCTTATTTTTTTTTTTTTTTTTAACAGACAGAGAGAGAGAGAGAGAGAGAGAGAGGGATAGACAGGGACAGACAGACAGGAACGGAGAGAGATGGGAAGCATCAATTATCAGTTTTTCGTTGTGACACCTTAGTTGTTCACTGATTGCTTTCTCATATGTGCCTCGACTGTGGGCCTTCAGCAGACCGAGTAACCCCAAGGGGCTTCTGTATCCTAGGCAGTGACGTGAGGGGCCGGAGCAGCGATGTGTTCTCTGCATGAGAATGCTCACGGGTACCAGTGGGTTGATGGCCTAACTGTGGCCTCTTCTGTTTCGTTTTCAGGTGGAATTTAGGCAAAACGTACAATATTGTCTTGGGCTCCGGACAAGTCGTGGTGGGGATGGACATGGGTCTCCGAGAGATGTGCGTCGGAGAGAAGCGGACAGTGGTCATTCCACCCCACCTGGGCTATGGAGAGGCCGGCGTGGGTGAGTGCCGCTGCTGGAGGGTGTTTGGGGCGCAGCCACCATCCAAATTCTGTGCTTTTTGGGGTACCATATTTAGACTCACCCTGTTCTTCCTTTTTTTTTTCTTTTTGCATTTTATATTTTTATGTTTCCACTAGAATTTGCTTTTGTTATTATTTCGTGTTGGTTTCAGGTTTACAACACAGTGATTAGACAGTCCTGTCCTTTACAAAGTTCCCCCTGGTATTTCCAGTGCCCACCTGGCACCGTACATAGTAATTGCAATCAATCCAGGGGTGGGCCAGCGTCGGTTGACAGTTGTTCGAATGGAAAATAATACAATGATTAAATAATAATACAAAAGTAAACTGTTCTGTGTCCTCACACCTGTCAGCCTTCGCTGGCCCACCCCTGCATCACAGACGACATGCCCCGTGCTGCATACTGCGCCCCCATGACTGTGCTTTATACCTATCTGCATGGCTCATCCATTCACCTTTGTACCCAGTCCCTCAGCCCTGCTCCCTTCATTTGGAACCCAAAGAATCTGTTGTTGTTTTAAAGCAGTGGTTCTTAACCTTTTTTGAGGCACCGAACCCACCAGTTTCATATGCGCATTCACCGAACCCTTCTTTAGTGATAAATAAAATATGATTTTTTTTCCCCAAATTCAAGACATAGGTATATGTTTTTTTACTGGTGCACAGAATGAGCCGTGCATGAACATCACCTTGCTCAAAGAACAAAACCAACAAAGTGCATGGACTCACAACAAATTACGGTATTACTTTATTCTGGCCTCCTCGGCAGAGGCTTCTCCGAACCCCTGAGACCAACTCATCAAACCCCTAGGGTTCGATAGAACCCAGGTTAAGAACCACTATTTTAAAGTATTTAGCATTTTTATTTAAAGAGCCCTGTGAATTCAGAGTTCATGCCAGACTAAAGTTCCGTGCCCTCTTGAGAAAGCATGGTTTCTTGAGGTAAACCTCAGACCTTCACACTCACGTATGGAAAATGTCCCTGAAGGACCTTTCCAGGCAATTTCTCTCCGGCGGGGCCGGGTGCTTCCTCCTGGAACTGTTTCCTGGGACAGGAAACGGTTTCCTGTGATTATATATTAAGTAACTATAACATAATCTGTGAGTGTAACTTTAAATAGTACATAATATAGATGCATGCATATACATTCAGATACTTCTTTGGGGCCCCTACTGTATATACAGTACTGCTCGTGAATTTGAGTTTACAGTCGTGTCTTAGGTCATGATTTCTAAGGCATACTTTATTATTCTTATAGTTCTGCTATTAGATTTATTCAAAAGTTCTCCCATTGTAGTCTCTCCTGGTGGCTTTCAAACTGTTCTCACTGAGACACACAGTAAGAAGTACACACACAATTTATATACATAGACATGTACATTTAGTTTTATATATAAAGTTGAAACTCAAGTTCCACCTCACCTGTGGTGGTGAGTGGGTAAAAGCATCGACCTGGAACACTGAGGTCGCTGGTTCGAAACCCTGGGCTTACCTGGTCAAGGCACATATGGGAGTTGATGCTTCCTGCTCCTCCCCCCCTTCTCTCTCTCTCTCTCCCTCTGTCTCCTCTCTCTAAAAAAATGAATAAATAAAATCTAAAATAAAAAAAAACGGCTTTCTCAGCCTAAAAAGAAACTCAAATTCCGTAAAATGATACCTATCGTTTCTATGGGTGGCCTGTCCTGATATATTTTATCCCAGGGGTCCCCAAAGTACGGCCCGCAGGCCGCATGTGGCCCCCTGAGGCCATTTATTTGGCCCCCCGCCGCACTTCCGGAAGGGGCACCTCTTTCATTGGTGGTCAGTGAGAGGAGCACAGGATGCATCAGCACCCATAGTTCCCATTGAAATACTGCTCAGTTTGCTGATTTAAATTTACTTGTTCTTTATTTTAAACATTGTATTTGTTCCCATTTTGTTTTTTTTACTTTAAAATAAGATATGTGCAGTGCGCATAGGGATTGGTTCATAGTTTTTTTTTTATAGTCCGGCCCTCCAACGGTCTGAGGGACAGTGAACTGGCCCCCTGTGTAAAAGGTTTGGGGACCCCTGTTTTATTCTATTCTTTCATTTATAAAAAAACAAAACAATGCTGGTCACCACCCTCTAATGGGTTTGATGCCTCACTCCTAGTCACCACCTACAGTTTGGCAAAAGCGTGCAGATGCTGCGCTTGGCTTTTGCAAGAGCTGCCCGCCCTCCGCTAGGCAGCTGGCGCCCAGGGAGGGCGGGAGGGCGCGAGGTCGAGGGGCGGGGCGGCTGCCCGGCAGCGCTAACCCTGCCCCTCCCGGTCTTTGAGGCAGATGGAGAAGTGCCCGGCAGCGCCGTGCTGGTGTTCGACATCGAGCTGCTGGAGCTGGTGGCCGGCCTGCCGGAGGGGTACATGTTTATATGGAACGGAGAGGTGTCACCCAACCTCTTTGAAGAAATCGACAAGGATGGCGATGGAGAAGTCCTCCTGGAAGAGGTAAGTGACCTTTGAAGGCAGTGGGGACTAGATGAGCTCAGGGAGCCTTCTTGAGCCAGGGGACCCATTCTGAATGGGAAGCCTTCTCGGAGCCAGGAGGACACCTAGGTTTATTTCCTGTGATAATGACAACCTGCACGCTCACATACCTAGCACGTTCACACTGGCAAAGTGGCAGCTCTTTGAAGAAACCGGGGCGCGAGAGGTACAGGGACTGATTGCAGGGCTCACAGATGTGGATCAGCTCTCACTGCATGGCTGCTCACTGCACAGCTACCCAGTGCTCAGTGCTTCCACATCTGTGATCTTTTTATTTTTTTAAAATTATTTTTTATTTTATTTATTCATTTCAGACAAGAGAGAGAGAGAGAGGGAGAGAGAGAGAGAGAGAAGGTGGGCAGCAGCAGGAAGTATCAACTCCCATATGTGCCTTGACCAGGCAAGCCCAGGGTTTCAAACCGGCGACCTCAGCATTCCACTGCGCCACCATAGGTCAGGCCACATCTGTGATCTTGCCTGGTCCTCACCACAGCCATGGAATGGTCCTTAGTTTTTAGAAAAAGCAGCTGTGCACAGAGAAGGTAAATGACTTGCCGAGGTCACCCAGCTCCCCAGGGTTTGAGCCAGGATCCACACCTGTGTTTGAGTGCCCAGATCCTGTGTTCTTTTTCCTGGAGCGGGGAAGTGGAGTCCCCTGTCCTGTCACAACCCTGGTGAAGTCCACGCCTGCTCATTCAAGGACGTCGCCCCAGCCTTCCCCCCTTTCTCGCACACCGTCAGCATTTCCCTGGCTGCTGGAGGGCTTGCATGAGCACTGAACCTCATCTTGCCAAAGTGTGCCTTTCATCTTGCTGAGTTCCGTGGTCTGTCCTCACGCTCTATGTCAACACAGCGGACTCCTTTGCTCGGCACCTTCTCTCCCCAGCTTCCAGAACACCTCGCTTTCTCAGTGCTCCTTCACCTTACCCAGGAGTCTTTTCTCAGAGAAAACATGAGTCGGATTAAGGCCCGCTGCGACTCAGCAATCTGCAGACGTCTCCTTATCCCTAAAGTCCTTACAGTGAGTGGCTCATAAAGGCCCTGCGAGGCCTTCCACACCCTGCTCACTGTGACCTCCTCTCCCACTGCTCCCCTCTTGCTGGTCTGTGCACACACTGGCATGCAACCCCCGGGCCTTTGCACCAGCTCTTCTGTCTACCCAGGGACTCTTGCCTGAGATAGCTGGCTCTTTCCCTCACTTCCTTCAAGCCTTTGCCCAAGTCTCCCTTTTCCCCTGGGGTCTAACCCTGACCCCTGTGTTGGTCCTTGACCCTTCACCCACTTGTAGTTTTGATATCCCTTGGTTGACTCTGCGTCTGTTTTTCTAGAGCTCTTCACTTTCTAACTGAATATATAACTTATTTTTGCTATTCATTTTAACTGTGTGTCTTTCCTACCGGAATGTGCTAGAATCACAAGGGCAGATGTTTTGTTTGTTTATTGATGTCGCTCTAGGATGCTGCTCGCCACACAGCGAATTACATGGTTTTGTTTTTTTGAAAGAATGAATGAACGCAGGTGGACAGCTAGACGGCGGTTTTTCCAGAGGGCAGGGAGGGCAGGCGTGAGCCTTTGGAGAAGAAATGGGCTGATTCAGGGGAAGAGGGGATAGTTCCGGGAGCCACTGCGTAGTGACTGCCTGGAACCCCAGGGCTCCTGGAGTCATCTCGTGGGGGGTTTTCACCCGGCGCCTGGAGAGAAAATCCCGGCAGCGTAGCTCACGAGAGCTTGTCTGTTTTGGTAGCTCTGACTCAAATCCCATTCTCTTCGGGCTGGGCTGGGTCTGTTGGCTGCTGTATCTCAAGGTCTGCCCTGTCCCCTCTGCAGTTCTCAGAGTACATCCATGCCCAGGTGGCCTCGGGCAAAGGGAAGCTCGCTCCTGGCTTTGACGCAGAGCTGATTGTGAAGAACATGTTCACCAACCAGGACCGGAACGGAGACGGCAAGGTCACGGCGGAGGAGTTCAAACTCAAAGACCAGGAAGCCAAGCACGATGAGCTCTAACGCCGACGCGAGCCACTGTGTGACACCGAGCCCTCTGTGGTGGCAGAGCATGCCGTGAGGGCGTGAGGGACTCTTGGAAGGTGAATTGTCAGCAAGGGGTAGTGGGTCACACATCAAGGGTGGGTCGATGCACACGGTGAGAAATTTTAGGCCGAAGGCCAGTGATGTTAAACAAAACCAGCGCGAGGTGCCTTAGCATGGGCTGTGTAGGGTATTGAAGAGGCCTCACGGCCAACCGTGGCTCCGTGGGCCTTCTGGGTAGTTTTGTTATTAGAGGAAAATAGTGTCACACAGAGGTTATAACCATCTTGGAGGGAACAGAAGAAAAAGTACCTACATGAAGAGGATTAAGAAAAAAAATTTTAACTTGCTGGTGTTCTACAAGCATTGTCCAGATGGGCAGAAAAAAACAAGGGGTATATCCCAACAGGATTCCCAGAAAGCCTCCACCTTCCCTGACACACACACACACACACACACACACACACACACACACACACACACACGCTTTTCTAGTTAAATCACGCCCCACGCCGTGTGGTCCTCCGATTGGCTGGGTAACTTGGAGGCTAAAAAGAAAGTCAGTGGACCGAACAAAAGGCACCCAGGACCACAGGTAGAGAAGTTGCGTTTGCCGCGTGAGATGCTCTGCTTCCCTCTGTTCCCATTGCTCGATCCCTAGCGCACTGGATCCTTTGATCAGATAGATTCGTACAGGGCTGCTGGCTACGCCGAGCTCCAGAACATCTCTCCGTGGCCCGGGTGGCTATGCTATCCCAGCAGGTGAGCATCAATAAAGTGACATATTTCTGCTGCTCATCTGTGTCCCGGAGAGGGAGGTGCCTAAAAGCCTGGGGCCTCGCTCTGCAAAGGAAAACAAGGACCTTGCTGCCTGCCCCCATGTTACGCAGTGACCACCTGGCTGCTTTATGTCCTCTGTTCCCCACTGGTGGTGGCACTCACCCTGAAGTAACCCGTGATTTTCCTTCTGGAACCGCTTCGTTTTACTAATTTAAACTGGGTTTTGTTCTTTTTTTGTACTGACGTAGCTCCGAGGTAGTCCATGAGAATGCTGTGCACTCGTTCAACTGAATGTTGGAAAACCGATCTTTTCGTATATAAAATGTTGAATTCTGTCATCAGGCTCTGTGGTGTTTTATTTGAAGCTGAGAGGATCCTGGGGAAATGTCGCATGTGGCCAGAATCCGCTGTTCAGCGGGACTGTGTTGAGTTGCGAGAGTGCCGAATAGCGGAGTATAAGGGTGTAGGTAGGGTCAGAGTCCGGGCCGGAAACACCCTCTTAGGGACTTCTGCAGGGAAGCTAATGAAAGGATTGTTTGCATAGGTGTGGACAGGACTTGGGGACCCAGGAAGAATGTCAGGGGACCCAGGACAGCTGGTGGCCAGCAACAGCAGGAGGCTGTTCCTCCCTGGGCCTGAAGGGTAGAGGGGAGCACAGGCAGGCCATCTAGTGCGAGTCATGGGGGGCCTGCGCCCCTCCCGGAACTGGCCTGGCACTGAAGCAGACAGGAGTATCTGGCCTGCGGGGGCTCCCAGTCGCTGATCACCAGGAGGAAAGGAGCTCTGGGGCTGGTGAGAGGGGCCAGCCCCCTGGGGAGCGGAGAGAAGTGAAGAATGAATTGAGTAGGGGTCAGGCTGGGAGGAGATGGAGAATCACTGGCACACATAGGGGGGAAGGTACACGTATGTAATGTATTTACGGTTTTCAAAAGCAAATGTTACTGTTTACTTATTGCAGAAGCAACATTAGGGACCCCGTGTGCTTATGGGAGGCAAAGGAGATAGATGCCCATGGCCTTCCAGGCCGCTGCCACCAATGTCACTAACGTTCCTTAACCCTCTCCTAGCCGGCACAGAGTCACTCAGCTTTCCTTCACGGAATCCCTACTGTGCCCTAGACAGCCTGCGGAACCTGTGGGGCCTCCCACGTCCTCATCCTTACTCCCCTCCGAGGGGATCAAAGCCTGGTGCTGCTTCTCCACCCCGGGTTTTAGCTGGTCCTGCTTGAGTTACTTCACCGGCGGAGATGGTTTAGCTGAAAGAAATGGAAGTTCTGCGCAAGACGAGAGGGAACCTGGCGCTTGCTTTTGTTTTTAAAACTCTGCCAGCCTGATGGCATTGGTCCTTCCCCGGCCTCAGACTCAGACCCGAAATACTGGCTCTTCTCGGGGTCCCACCTGCCGGCTTTCTTTTTCTTTTTTTCCAGATTGATCGAGGTCTAATTACCAAGTAAAACTGTTAGGATTATTTAAAGGGTATATCAAAGGCTATACAAAGCAGTGCAGACCGCTTGCGCCTTGCACAGTAGCCTCTGTTGTTCCAAGCACACAGGTCCTAGGAATCACAGGCCCTGTGCGTGCTCAGATGTCATGTTCTCTGGTCTCTGGGACAGTCCACTCCCCACGAGGCACGGACGACGGGACGTATATTGTGAAAGGAGCCCCCGCTCCTTCTCGTGCATGAACAAACACATCCGTCACCTCACGTGTTCATCTTTTCCCCTTGTTTGGTGAGACCATTCAAGTTCTCCCTTAGCAAATTCTAACCGTCTAGTGTAGTGTCATCAAAGCGTTGTAACCTCATTATATTTTAGATGCTCAGGCCTAAAACGGAAAGTTTGTACCCTTTACCAACCTCTCTCTCTCGTTCCCACACCCAAGTTCTTAGTAACCACTTTTCTACTGTTTTGTTTTTTTTTTTTGACTGCAGCTTTTTTTTATTTTTAAAATTCCACACATAAGTGATACCATGTGTGTTCATTTATCTTTCGAAGGCTTTTGGCTTGTTGTTGAGTGCTGCCTGGGCACGCCGGTCTCCTTGTCGCTAAGGAGGCGTGCATGAGCTGTGGCTGTACCTCGTGTGGGCTGGAATCCCTCCGCGAGGGCGGGCTGCTCGGCTGGCCTCGCTTGGGTCCGCAGCTGCAGCACCTGCTTGTGCCTGCATTCCGATGGCCGCAGCTCTGCGGCTGGGCTGGAAGTGCCCCTTCGGGGCCAAAGGGAGGGCAGGGGTGCCACCCAGCCTTTTCCTTGTCACAGCTGACACTCAAGTTCTGTGTCACCACTGAGGGCAGCTGGGGCCTCCCGACAGAACACATGTCCGGTCTCTACGTGAGGACACAGATTGTAAATTGGGGCCCAAACGGTGAACTGAGTCATTGATGCCTCGTGGGGGGAGATTAGAAAACAAGACATCTGAGGGGCACGTGTGCTTGGACACCACAAGGCTACTTCGCGAGCATAAGCAGTCTGCACTATTTTGTTAAAACCCAGTGAGTGTTGATCTCTGATGACTCAGGAAATTATGCTGCTTTTCAAAAGTATTAAGACAGATTTTTTTTTTTTCCATTTTGGCCGGGACGTTGGCCTGACCACAAGGTTATACATAAGCACACTAATTACTTACGTTTCCAGGGGAAAAGTTGCCTTCTTTGAAGCCTTTCTGGCTCTCTCGGGGTTCTGGGGACTTATGAAAGAATATTGCTCCCAGTTATTTATTGCTGGTTGCAGATATAAAAGGTTAAAGCTTATTAAAATACTGTTTGATTCTGTGTGGTCTTTGTCCTAACGGTTGGAATTTCAGGTCAGGGCATGCCTTCCAGTTTACACCGGCCATCCTTTAACCTCACCTTATTGCTGGTCGCTTATCACTCCTGTTCTTCCGTCCCATCTTCCAGGAGGGAAGGCGCACGCAGGCAGGAAGCAGGTCTGATTTGTTAAGGACTGTCTTTCTGGGGCCTAGCACACAGTGAGGACCTGTCTGTCAATGCCCCACGTTACATAGGAGGAGACCAAGGGTTAGAAAAGTCAGCAGCTTCCTCCATGTCACATAATCATAGCCTCAGATCCCACGTACGACTCATCCCTACGCCTGCGCCCCTCACATCGCGGGCATCGTTGACCTTCTCTCTTAACTTGGGCTGAAGTAACCAGACTCGGCACAACACGCAGCTTGATTGTTAAGTACTGGGGTGACCTTGCAAAGTTTCAGGGTTAGTCATGCGGGATCACAAGTACCTTTTCCTTCCTGATTCTCTTCCATAGGTTATACCAAAGGGAAAACACTCCGAACTTGAACTCTGGATAGAAGAACCTCCAGTAATCTGGTGCCTGTTACGCCATGGAATGTAGTTACCTTGTGAAATCCCTCTGGAATGACCTAGTATCTCTCACAGGGTTACGTTTTCCAGTTTTGTCAAAATTGTTCATCTTAGCACTAAAAACTGCTTTACCTCAAAAAGTAAAACTACCAGCTAATGTTTTTTGTTGTTGTTAGAGATAGGGAGGGAGGGAGAGGAACAGACAGGGACAGACAGACAGAAAGGAAGAGAGATTAGGAGCATCAATTCTTCACTGCGGCACCTTAATTGTTCATTGATGGCTTCTCATTCGTGCCTTGACCGGGGATAGGGCCTCCAGCTGAGACTGTGACATTGGCCTTCAAGCCAGCAACCACTGGGCTCCAGCCAGCAACCATGTCTATGATCCCACGCTCAAACGCTCAAGTTGGCGACCCCATGCTCAAGCTGGGAAGCGCTCAAGCCGGCAACCTTGGGGTTTCAAACCCTGGTCCTTAGCATCCCAAGCCAATGCTCTATGTACTGTGCCACCACCTGGTCAGGCAACTAATGCTATTCTTTAGAGATGTGGTAGTTACTGTACACTACCAATATTCACCAGAGCTGCCAGACATTTCCACTTGATCAATTCACCCAGACTATGCTGGGGATATAACAGCTTATACTTTTGTGGATGGGTAATAGTTAACAATGTTGAATATTGTGGTAAGCTATTCTAAATGCAAATATAAAATTTAAATGCCCACATAGATACCATTTCTAAATCCAGTTACTGGAAATGGTCAGCTGCTCTCCAGCTCCACAGCCCCAGAGCTATCCTCATCTGGAGAACACACCGTTACTGCACTGTACAGGTGAGCACACTGGCCCCACACCTACTGAGTGGTGGGAAGAGGGCTCAAATCCAGGCAGTCTGACTCGACAGCCTGTTTCCTCATGGCTGGATTGCACACCTCTTAAGACGGAACTAGAAAACAAATACAGGGATCCCTCCATCTATCACAGGGGTTAGGTCCCAGAACCACCCGCAATAGGCAAAAACCCGCGAAGTAGCGACCTTATATTTATTTTATTATTTATATATATTTTAAGACTTTATAAACCCTCTCCACACTCTTATAAACCTTTCTCACACTTACTTTGCTTATTTTACTCCAAAATAATTAAAATATATAAAAATACCTATATACTGCAAGATCCCGTGATATAGTGAAAAATCCATGATACAAAATTAGATATATACGATTTAAAACTCTGCGATACAGTGAGACCACGAAAAGTGATATGGCGAGGGATGACCGTATTTTCAATATCAGTAGCCTCAGGGGCTGTGAGAGGTGATAGGGTCACAGGCATGGCGTGGAAGTGGCTAGCCCTTCATTCCACAGGGAGGCGACTGACCTAGCCCTATCAGGAAAGGGCAGGGGCGTGACTTGAATACAGGTCATAACTGCAGTATTCTTGACTCTCACGCAACGCAACATGTTTTTGTGGAAACATACTACAAATTCCCCTGGAAATGGCTCCAAATAACTATTTATTTTTTTACACGGGTAACCAGCTATCATGAGATCAGAGATGCCCAACATTTTTCTACGTGAAAGCCTGCCAGGTAATTCTGATACTCCCACACTGTGTTATCTGCTTTAACGCAGGAAAACTGGTGTTGGGTTTGACTTTGGAAGCAGCTATGCTGGGAATAACAGCCCAGTCTCTGCCAGCACATAGTTTCATGGTGTATTACGAAAACGAGACGTCGTGCTGGAGGGGAAAGGTGGCGTGCCTTAGGAGAAAGATTTTCATCACCGGGACCTTGCCTCCCTGCCACATCCCACTGGGCTAGAGTCTGCTGCCCACACCGGGTGTCCGGAACCAGTCAGATCACGCTTTGTGCGTATCACAGTTCAGATGCTTGAAGAAAATTGATAGCTTCTTGTAGACTCTGGCACTCCAGCGTTAGAACCAGGGTCAGGTTTATCACAATGGCGAATCTAAGCCTGCACGAAGCACTTGGGGGCGGCAGACGTTTGCAATGGGAAGCCAGACTACAGGGAGTAGCGGTGGTCCCTGACCTTGGAGTACCCAGTTCCGGTCACTATGAGACCCAGCAACATGTTGTTTCCTGAGAGCCACTAGGACAACATCATTAGGATTCCTACATCGCACCTGGCAGGTGCCTAAATAATATGTGTTGATTGAATGAATAAAAGTAACAATCTTGCCAATAGAATTAAAAAAGCTTTTCATTTCATGTTTATTAACAGTGCATCAATACGGAACATTTAGAATCATTAGTGACACATGGATGGACAGCAAGGGTTTTCAACCGCCAAGTGCTAGTTCTGGTAAATTTCATTCCCCCCCCCAAACGAAGTAACGAGCACAATTTCAGGAGATGGCGATGCCATCAGCGTAATGTCCTCAGATTTGGGCAATGCTTCACATCCCGCACGTGTAAGAAGGCTCCTCGAAAGCTTTGCAATGTTCAGCTACAAATTCGCTCTGGAAATGCAGGCAGTTATTTTTCAGATTTTGACTTTAAGATTTTTTTTTTTTATGCCAAAGGATACGTACGGTGAGGAGTGTGTTGAGAGAGGTGGGGAGAAAGGAGCTTCCAGTTGATGGACTCGGGATGTCTGAAAACACTTTGAGAGCAAGGATATGTTATAAATAAAAGTCTTCCAGCATGATGAACACGTGAGCCGTCCCATGCCCCCGCACGAGAGACGTCCTCCTGAAGAATGCTGGCTCACAGAATCTTCTGTAAGATCGAGTTGGCTACGTCCAAGGATTCATCTTTCACTAGAACAATATCGTAAGAGTCCATGTACTTGTCTAAAAGCTCATCCACCTAATCCGCAACAATAACAAAAAACCCATACGGATTAATATACGGGGAGAAGACGCAGATAATTTCAGTACGAACCTCATTGTTATGTGAGCTCTGCTGGGCAAAATGTGGTCAATTCAACTCACTCTCATAAAATGTCTGGAATGAAGCAATACTATTAAGTATTCAAAAATTTTTTAAGGCTCATGGGTAGAAAATCTCCCACGTGGGGGATTTTCTCCCAGAATGAAGTCTCTTTAGTCCAGTGGTTCACGAATGGGGATGTGGTACCCCGGTTTTTTTTATTCTCGTGACCGAAGACTGCTATTGCTGTCCCATGTGGAGAGGCCGAGAGGCCTTTTATAACGTACGCCCTCCCCTCCCAGCACCAACAACGTGTCCCGGTGCGTACCAGCTCCTTTACTCACTGCCACAGGAAAGGGGGGAAGAACAGCCCCGATGGCTCCAACATAACTGCTTTTCTTTATTTAATTTATAAATCAGATCTACGGGGGTGACATGGATGAGTAAGAGCACAGGTTTCAGGCAAACATCTCTGTAGCTTTTGATTGTGTTGTGTGCCCATCACCCAAAGTCAAATCATTTTCCATATGTCTGTCTGTCTGTCTCTACTCCCTTCCCTCCTGCCCTCCTCCCCTGGCAACCACTTCACTTTGATCTACGTCTGTGAGTCTCGGTTTTATATCCCACCTGTGTGTGAAATCATATCGTTCTTAGCATTTTCTGATTTACTTATAAAATAGCTGCTTTCTCAGGAAGCTAGGGTAACAATCACCTATCCAGCTTCACCCTAGTTTTTTCTTTTTCTTTTTTTGCAATAGAGACAGAGACAGAGAGAGGGACAGATAGGGACAGACAAGGGAGAGAGCATCAATTCTTTGTTGCAGCCCCTTAGTTTTCATTAATTGCCTTGACTGGGGGTTGGGGGCACAGGGCTACAGCAGAGTGAGTGACCCCCTGCTCAAGCCAGCGACCTTGGCTTCAAGCCAGAGACCTTTGGGTTCAAGCCAGCGACCCCACACTCAAGCACGATGAGCCCACGCTCATGCTGGCAACCTTGGAGTTTTGAACCTGGATCCTCTGCGTCCCAGTCCGACACTCTAACCACTGCACCATCACCTGGTCAGGCACCTTAGTATTTGCTTAAAAGGAATTAGATGACAGACTTGTATACTTACTCTGTCGTTTAGATATCCAATTTTCAAGATGTGTTCAACATTAGCTACTCCATCTGCCATTCTTAAGTCTCCCTGGGAGTCTCCTAGCAGAATTATGTTGCTATTGTCTTTTAGTTGATTGAAATACTCTGTGTTCTTCAAGGCACCGTCATGTTTGTTGAATACGTGAATTAGATCTCCTTTAAATCCTTTGAGCACCCCCTATTAAACATACAAATCCTTTGAAATAACAGGTTTTGCAAAATTTATTACATTTGTGACAGGTAAGGACTCTGAGAAGAAAATGACTTGCTAGAGATACTTTAAATATTAACATGAGTTGAAAGTCCAATTTTTACTTTTCATTTAGTTCCTAACTCAAAGGTCCCATTTTATGTATCTTATACTGTCTTGATTAGAAGAACTTGATCAAATCACATCAGTTTTAATTTGCTTCTTTTTTCTATCCATGGATGCTAATTCTTTAGACCTGTGACATTAAAAGAAGTTTTTACTAATTTTAATATTA
The DNA here is from genome assembly GCA_037038555.1 of Rhynchonycteris naso. Classification (NCBI taxonomy): domain Eukaryota; kingdom Metazoa; phylum Chordata; class Mammalia; order Chiroptera; family Emballonuridae; genus Rhynchonycteris; species Rhynchonycteris naso. The sequence goes on from CM073002.1 coordinate 142,514,023, forward strand.
GTCTGTAGCTTGAGGAACAAAAGCTTGTTATTACTACTGATAACTTTCTCTTTGAAGAGTCTTTTCATTTTTAAAATTTATTCATTTTAGAGAGGGGAGAGAGAGAGTAAGAAGGGGGAGGAGCAGGAAGCATCAACTCCCATGTGCCTTGACTAGGCAAGCCCAGGGTTTCGATCTGGCAACCTCAGCTATCCAGGGCGAAGCTTTATCCGCTGCACCACCACAGGTCAGGCTGGACAGTTGTTTTTAAAACATGGATATGGATACAACACTGGGAGAGGAGACAAATTCCACTGCAGGCCAACTGACTTGGCCTAACTTAACGAGTATGCGTGAACTAATAAATAAAAAATGCATTTACATGATTAAAATATTTTCAGATTTTAAAAGTAATTATAAAGAATGACTTGATATTCTTACATTGTCATCAAAATCCATGAAGTTGGACACGACTTTGACATTTGGATAATAAACGCCAGCTTGACGAATAATCTCCTCCAGGACGTCTCCTATACCAGCCGAAAATATGAACACGGGGATACCGTGTTGTTGGAGCTTATAAAAGAAATTTTCATATCCTTCCCTGCAAGACAGAGGTACCATATGACTGTTAAAGTGAAGATATATTCTCTTTTCACCTAGATCTATAGAAAAAAAATCTGGACCTGGCCGGTTGGCTAAGTGGTAGAACATCAGCCCAGTGTGTGGAAGTCCCAGGTTCGAGTCCCGGTCAGGGCACACAAGAGAAGCACCCGTTTGCTTTTCCAACTCTTCCCCTCTCACTTCTCTCTTTATTTCTCCTCCTTCTGCAGCCATGGCTCCATTGGAGCAAGTTGGCCCCTGGTGCTGAGGATGGCTCCATGGCCTCTGCGTGAGGCACTAAGATGGGCAGAGCATCGCCCCCTAGTGGGCTTACCAGGTTGATCCCAGTTGGGTGCATGCAGGAGTCTGTCTCTGCCTCCCCTCCTCTCTGAATTAAAAAAAAAAAAAAATCTACCTATTTCTCCCTAATTCTATGGCTCACTTAGTTTTCATTTCTAAATATTGCCCAATGGGGCTGTTACTGATGTCTGACACTAGCACTATGTTTTCAAACAACAGTTAACTTTTTACCCTCCTTTTAAGAAATTCTAATAGTAAAAATTGATCTTTTAAAAAATTTATTGATTGATTTTAGAGAAAAAGGAAGGGAGGGACAGAGAAATAAAAGAAACATTGATTTGTTGTTCTACTTATTTATGCTTTCATTGGGTGATTTCTTTTTCTTTTGAGAGCGAGAGAAACATCAACTTGTTCCATTTAGTTGTGCCATTAACTGTTCCTCATGTGCCCTGATCAGGGTTGGAACAAGCGACCCTGGGATCAAACCAGTGACCCTGGCGCTCTGGAGTGCTGCTCTATCCATTGCACCCCCATCCAGGGACTACTGGTTTATTCTTGTATGTGCCCTGGCCAGGGATCAAACCTACAACCTTAGTGTACTGGGACATATTCTAACCAACTGAGCTACCAGGCCAGGCCTAAAACTAGATGATTTTACACTCACATTGAATATGGATAAGCCTACAGTTCAGAATTTATACCGTTAACAGCAAATAGTTAAACCATACCTTGAAACCCCATTCAGGGAGAGCTGGAAGACCCCGGGCTTGTCCCTGGGCTCACCTGCTCTGGCATCTCTCCTGCCTGAGATATGCAGATACAGGGAGTGTTTTCATCTTAAACTCCTTGCTTTTCTTTTTACTCTTCCTGGGCGATGGGACGGGCTGCCTAGCGAAGGAATGACACACTAGGTGTCCTCACGCCCTCACAATGTAATGCTTTCCTCCTTAGAAGAAGAATGCCTTAAAATGTAGCATCATCAAAAAAGAAAAGGAAAGAGAAGAGATAGCATCATATTTGCCTAGCTAGCTGAAGAGTTTAGGAGGCAGTAAACAGAATTAAAAATAAGCTTTAAAATGTTAATATCTTATAATTCTTGACTTAGAAATATTTTTATTATTTGCTAAAACATATTCACCTTTCCTAGAGATAGATAGTTTTCAAGGGACTTGGAAAATTCAGAAGGTAGATTCATGTTAATTTAAAAACAGAGTACCACCCTGGCTGGTAGCTCAGCTGGTTGGAGCATCATCCTGATATGCTAAAGTTGCGGGTTCGATCCCCAGTCAGGGCACATACAAGAATCAACCAATGGATGCATAAGTAAGTGGAACAAATTGATGTTTTTTTTTTCTCTCTCTCATGCTCCTTCCTCTATCTCTATAGAAAACCAATCAATCAATAAAGAAAAAATAAAAACTGGGTACTAAATACTTTTCGATTAGACATAGACATTCTTTTCATATTTCATGTCTTTGAAAATTATTTTGCTAAAGGAATTTTAAAATGGTTTTGGTTTCATAACTTTGTTAGTCTTGAAAATTTTAATTTGGAGAGAGGAAATGCAAATTAGTACTTCCAGCTCTTAGGCTTTCCCTATCTAACATGTTCTAAATTTTGTCTCATCACTTTTATTACATGACAGGGGGCACGTTCTTGAAATATTTTTAGATGGGATATTCTTATAGACTCTATTAATAAAAATACACACGTGAGTACATATGTAGCAACAGTTCAAGTCTGCAGACAATTCACAACAACAACAAAAAGCACCCAAGACACTTACTTGAGCTTAACATCAGATTCTGCCACGACTTCATGAATTTTCGCTTTCGGTAAAGCCTGTTCCACAAGCAGACCATGTGATTTCGTGTACCTGAAGTTCATGACCCAAGAAAAAGAACAGCAATGAAAGCAAATGAAAACTATTACCTTATTACAAAGCATCCTTCAGTAGGAGAAAATGCAGTGTGTCCATTCGTGACAGTCTGGACTTCGATTTCAGGTCTTTAAGCTCGTCACTGACAGATATGTACCCCACGTGTCTGAAAGGTGCCGCATAGGCTCCTCCCACACATCCCCGCGCTCTGGCTTCCGGTCAACGTGCTGACACGATAGTGAAAGGGCGCCAGGTGTGAACCTTTGCTGCGGCCGCAGATAAGAGCTCCGGCCTCAGGAGGCACGGTCACTGCTCTGACTGCAGCAACGATGGGAGCAAGGCCTGCTGTCCTCCTGCCTGTAGTCTGAAGCCTCAGGAAACGCCTGAGTACTGGAGACGCTGACCAGTGAACAAGAAAGAAGGTCCTTGCTATGGGAAGTTTTTATACTTACATAAAAGCATCTATTATCACACCATCTCAGTAGAACCAGCCTTCAGAACCTCCCCATCTGATACCTAGATCCCACCCCCATATTATTCCTCAGTGAAACCCCCTCTTTGGTGGGCTCCCATCCTGTTAGTGAGCTCACTCTCCCAGGGAAGCTAACACCATTGCTAGAAAATTCAAACTGCTAGACAGTTGTTTTCATCATGCCGAAGCCCGTGTCCTAAAGCCTTCCAAGTCTGGTTCCAATTCCGCAGGTTGAGGAAGCCTAACCTCTTTTCAACATTTCACTCCATTAACACTGACACGTGTCCAAGGTACTCAGGTGACAGGATAAGGAACATGAGTAACATCATTTCTGCTTTCTTTAAGATATCTAAATGCACCCAGTGTTGCTTCTCAAGTCAAAATTCTCTACTCCTTGAAATTTTCCTGAAATAGAATGGCTCCATTCCTGGGATTATCTTAGTGGAATCCTCTGACAACATCCTCTTAGGGTCCAACACAGGGCTTCCCGTGCGGCCTGCTTCCAACCGCACACTCCAATTAAGGCGACCAGCAACGGAGGGCCATTTCTCGTGAGCTGTCACCTGAGCCACATCTTGTCCGTATACTTCAAAGGATAAAAGTCTTGTTTTGAGTTTATGGCTTAAGTGCAGAATTTTACATTCATTCCTACTGATCTTCATCTTAAAAAAACAAAACAGAACAGAACTAATTCTAGACTATGAGGATTGTGAGAGTGATTAGAGAATTAGAGTCTGTTTTGTTGGGTTTAGTCACTGCTCTGTCTCACTGGGCAAGTTATCCAACTATTTATACACAGTGCAGGGGAAAATAAACCGTTAGTTGTAATTATATTATATTGTAAACCAATACACACTTACCATTCTACCATATAAGGGTATTTCTCTTCAACAGTAAGAACAGGATCAATTTCAATAGCATAATATTTTTCCTTTAGTTGCAGTAACTAGAAATAAACAAATATCGTCATCATGAAGACTGAAGAACCGTCAATAAGCTGCTTAGTTTTAAAGAAAGCAAAACAATGTGAACAAGTGTTTTCCATAAACTGCTTCAAATGGTAGAGATGAGATCATGAGTCATGGATACCTAGTACATGTAGCAACTGAAAAGATTTCTTTTTACATGTGACTAAATATAGTTGGCAAAAAGCTACTTTTTTTTTTTTTTTTAACAGGGACAGAGAAAGAGAGAAAGTCAGAGAGAGGGATAGATAGGGACAGACAGGAACAGAGAGAGATGAGAAGCATCAGTCATTAGTTTTTCGTTGCTGTTGTGACACCTTAGTTGTTCGTTGATTGCTTTCTCACATGTGCCTTGACTGCGGGCCTTCAGCAGACCAAGTAACCCCTTGCTGGAGCCAGCGACCTTGGGTCCAAGCTGGCGAGCTTTTTTTTTTTTTTAAATAAAAATTTTCTTTTTATTTATTCATTTTAGAGAGGAGACACAGAGTGTGAGAGAGAGAGAGAGAGAGAGAGAGAGAGAGAGAGAGAGAAAGGGGGGAGGAGCTGGAAGCATCAACTCCCCTATGTGCCTTGACCAGACCTCAGTGTTCCCAGGTTGACACTTTATCCACTGCGCCATCACAGGTCAGGCCAAGCTGACGAGCTTTTGCTCAAGCCAGATGGGCCCACGCTCAAGCTGGCGAGCTCGGGGTCTCGAACCTGGGTTCTTCTGCATCCCAGTACGACGCTCTATCTACTGCGCCACCGCCTGGTCAGGCTACTTTTTTTTTTAAGTACTTTTAGGTCAGCAATTCAGTGAAACCAACTAATTATCAAACTATCACTACAAAATTTTTTTTATTCTCATGTGCAAGTTGGATTCACCTTTGGAGTCTATTGTGCTAAGACAGACACGACAGACACCTGCTCAGAAAAAGCCGAGGACGAAGGCAATTTCCTGATCAATTAAAGGAGGAAACCCTACACGAAACCAAAGTAGTTCTAATTTTCCAGTTAAAGACATCAGAATATTTTGGTAATCATTTAAAAGTTTCTCAGGTACGTTTTGCTATAATTTTTTCTCTAAGATATGTTGAGTGCTAAATCCATGAACTAAAGCTACCATTTCCTGAGTGTTCCCCACGGGCCAGGTATGGCTATTAGCACTTTGCATTCATTCTTGTCCGTATGAATGAATCTGAAAAAATTCTCAGGCAAAAAGGATAATGAAGTCTTTCGGTTATCGTTAGTGCTTTTACCTTTTTCCGACATTCATCTGAAACCAGCTTACAGTTGTCAATGACATCTAAAGAGAAAGCAAACCAGATGTGAAAATAAATGCTGCCAGGATGAGTAACACTACTTTTCCCTTACGTTTAAACACTAAGTTAGCAAGCATGGTTATTACAACAGCTGGTGTAGTGCTATGACCTACGTTGGCATTCTAGAGAATATAATGGTTTAAAAATCCATGATTTCGTGATTCCTTATTTACACTACTGGGCAGATAATTCAGTCCGGAAACACTGAATTGTATACTGAACGGTCCCTTTCACACTATCCTTCTTAATTAAACAGAAACAAGGAATACATCTTGAAATATCCTTTTTTTTTCTTAATAAAATGTTAATAAACAATATGAAAATCTGGAAAATACAGATTGTAAAGAAAACAAAAATTACAACTTTACCATTGAATAAATAATTACTAAAATTTTGGTGTATTTCCTTTCAGTCTTAAAAGTTTTATGCCTTATCAGTTAGAAAAGAGATTAAACCAGATCTCTCTTTTTGAATTCTGCTTTCTTTTTCACTTCTCAGGGCAGTCTGTATTTTTTTCATATGATTAAAAGCTCTCCATGAATATCACTTTGATGGCTATATATCCTCTGTTATATAGGCATGACAGCATTGATACTGTTTCTACAGTGTTCAAATTCTTACGTTGTTTCCAAGTTTCTGCTTATTATAAATAATTTTATGTTGAACTTGGTTACCACTATTTCTGTGAACACAGTTTTAGTCCCTACTTTTAGGATTACTTGATTAGAAAATTTCCAAAGGGGAATAATTGGGCCAAAGGGTATGACTTTGAGGTTTTTATATAACTTATCAAGATAATGTCTCCAATTACATATGCATCAATAGTCAATGAGAAGGCGGACATCACAACTTCTTTGTCAGGTTGAAGAGTATTATTTTAAAAAACTTACTGCCAAGTTTGGGAAATAAAAAAATGTGTCTTACTTTAGCAACACATTTTAACTTGATATTTTTTTTACTAATTCTTTAACTTAATTTACATATAAATGACAAAAATTTAGTCACATTTCCAGAAAATGTTACTTATTGGTAAAAGCTGTTTCTTAGGTTACTCCACAATTTCAATTCCGTTTAAATATTTCTTGGATAATTTCTTGAATATGCCACATTTGGAGAGAAACACTTCAGAAGTCGTTATGCCTCTTAACAACCAAAGCTGTACAGAAAACAGCCATTTATATAACATGGGAGGGGGAAAATCAATCCTCGAAATTTAATAACATAAGGAAGGTGCCCTCACTTTCAATGTCCAAATAAAAAAAAAATAACCCCAATCTTATAGATAATATGGAAGCTAGGAAAGGATCTTGGAATAACGAATACTTTCATGAGTTTGTTATGACTGCCACACTTACTATGACATGTTGGACATCTTTTCCCTTCATAGGAAAATCTACTCAGTGTCATATCAAAGTCTGTTATTATCTGTAAGAGAAGGGGAAAAGGCATTATGAGAACAGAGCCACAAGGCCAGACAGGTGCTGCCAGTGGACTTCCCAGAGGCATGGGACCGTGCTGGGGACCTGGCCCTACTATAAATTACTCCCTCTACACTGAGTTTCCTAATGCAGTTCACTACAAAGCCTGGAAATCAAGACCTTACACACCTGAGTGTTGTTACCACAAAAAGTCTGATTAATCAGTAGAGGGATTTGCAAGTGCAGGTGAAATATGGTTATAGTTATACATAGAGATAAAACATTGCACAATTTCAAACCACTTGGTCAATGTGGGTGGAATGAAAGCAATTAAACTATATGAAGCTTTTCATTACTGACACTTAAATTCTAGATGCAACTTGTCCATATGGGCAAATAAACTACACCTGTCAAGGAATGTACACGGTAACAGTTTGCCAGCTCTTGCAATTTAGGGATCTGGGTTAAATAGTTTTCCAAAAATGTTTTAAGAAAGAAATCATTTATTTTTACTGAAAATCCAGATTTTTGATGTAGTTTAAATTTTAAATATTCATTTAAATTGTTTTTTAGAAAACCAATTATCCTTAATAGGGACATCTTAATGTGAATTACTATGATTTATTTCATTACAAGATGGAAGGTGAACACATAATACAATATACAGATGATGTATTACAGAACTGTACCCCTGAAACCTGTACAATTTTATTAACCAATGTCGCCCCCATAAAGCCAATAAAAATACTTAAAAGAAAAGACAGAAGAGCAACTTAAAACTATCCATATTTAATATTCTTAAAATAGTTTAATACTTATACACAGTATTAGTTAACTTAGTACTTAATATTAAAGAAAACCTAAATTCATTTCAAGGTTATTTATTTGTGTTTCCCACAGACTGTTCTATGCATTTTTGGCCAAGTCTAGATTTATCTTTCAGCTTTTACATTCTAAAAGGGCAGGTGTTAGAACCTCTATCCAAACTTTCATTGCTCAGATTTCAGAAAACCCTGAGATAAAGGTGTCTACATGAACATTAGAAATAAAGGTTTATCAAATAAAAGCTTTTCAATACTCAGTCACCTGAAGTTTGACAGCCCCTCCTTTGATAAGCCCACAGATAATTTCTTCTACTCTTGTAGGGTTCTTGATGCGAACAGTGCTTTTTTGGAATTCTGGCATCTAAAAATAAAAGGAAATTATCGATTTTTAATTCCTCTTTTCTCAGGATCCTTTGATACCAAGCAGAAGCTTATTATTACTTAAAGGTTTTAAAATATTGAGGCCTTATATTAAAACAAGCAAACCACCATATCAGATTACCATTTATACACAAAAATCTTAAAAGCACATCAGTAGTTTCCATCTAGAAGATTAAGACAAAACTGCACTTGTAATGAACACATTATTAGAGCGTGTAATTTTTCCAATTATAGAAGTCATGCATGCTTATTACAGAAATTACAGAAAAAAGAAATTGTCTGGAATTCTATCACCCAAAAATAAAGAACCATTTTATTTGTCATTAGTTTCATTGCTGATTACAAACATGCACGGATATGCACAGTTTATATTGTTCTCATAATGTACTTCGGCATCTGGCTTTCTGAAACTAATATTACATAGGTAATTATAAGAAAGTGTTTCTAAAGAATTAATTAACCAAAATGGAATGTGAGAATTGAATGAAGACTATTTGAACTTGGTGATAAAGAGCTTTCTTGTACGAAGCTTTCTGTTTAAGTGTTAGTTTTTATTCATATATACATTTTCAAAAATTTCTTAGCAGAATGGAAACAAGTATCAGATGATTATTCCCCTCAAGGTTACCTTTGTACCGATAATTCAAATATACTGAATTTGAAAAGTCGCTTCAAGATGTTTGCTCCTTTATTGTAATAATATCCAAGTAACTCCATTGTTCTTGGCATAAATTTTACGACTGATTTATTTCAAGTCAGAACAACTACTAAAAAGCATGAGCCCAACAAGGCTTGGGCTGCTATAAGCATGGTTTATACAGGCTTCTTCTAAAGCCTTCATAAACAATGTAATGCTTCCCCTCTCCGACTGCAGACAGAATGGAGTGGATCAGAGTGAATTCAGCACAAGCACGGTGCCATCACATCACATGCACAAGCAGACAGGGAGGAGGCTATTAGGGACCACTTCATAGTTGGCTCCACAGCATAAAAAAAAGACAATCACAGAACCAAAACTCAAGGTTCTATACTGGTTTGTACCCGACCATCTTTATTTCATATTCTGGGTATGTTATTACCAATATTAGCATATCTCACCTGTGTAATGGGCAGGGTTTTGAAAAATTCCCTAGACCTTGTATCTTTGCTATAAGAGAATCTGACCAGGTAAGTCTAGCAGGTCCAATGCCGTCTCTACATAATTGACAAAATTTGGAAGAAGGCTGAAATGTTTTCCAAAGAAGTGCATAGGAAAGAGAAAGGCTAACATTATAATTTCCAGCTAGTAAGTTCATCTCCTTAACAACTAAATTCTGCTCTTACCTCTCTGCCTTGTGTGACAAATACACAGTAACAAGCACAGGCTTGATTCAGTAACTCACTCAGTGTGAAAAGCAACAATAAAGATATCTATGTATATATCTTTATCTATCTATTGATGGATAGATTGATATATTTTACATTTATTTATTGATGAGAGACAGAAACATCAACCTGTTCTGGATGAGCCCTGACCAGAAATCAAATCAACAACCTTTGTGTACCAGGATGATGCTCTAACCAACCGAGCTATTGGGCTAGGGCGTGTCCCAAGAATATTAAACATTTTATTTCAGTGTATCCATTCTGAGGAAGATACCCGACCTCATGCAAATCACATCCTCATGTTTCAGGTAATGGATAAGATAACAGCACCAAGACTACTACGTAGCCTGGTTTTTGCTAGGCTAACAACATCTAGATTGGCTTATTCTAAATAATGGGAGTCTGGAAGAGAACTAGTGGCCAGTGGCAATCGTGTCCCTGCTTCTGCAACAAACAACCATTTACTTTCAGATACAGAAGTAGTGTAACCTAAATATTACTGGAGTGAGATGACAGTGATGGAAACAGATGAAAAAGCACCTGCTTTCTCCAGAGAGCACAACAGGGTGGAAGACACAGGTGTTAGAAAAACAAAAATGATAATTATCTCTGCCTTGGGTTATATGGTGACACTACCTCCCCCAATACACATACACCATCCCTAAGTACTCCTCAGATATTGGACATTTTACTCAAATATTTTAGAACGGGTCTAACAAATGTAATTTTAAAGAATACGTATGAAATGTGTCAATGATTATCAGAATATCAGAACATGAAGAAGCACACTGTAGGAGTGTGCATTCATCAGACTTCCTGTTATTTCCTCAAATCCCTTCTCCCTCGTTCTTCTTGGAAAAAAAATACACCTGTTTACTGGCCCATAAAATCACGATACAGTACTTCAAATTTGAAGGTTAAGTTACTGTGAATTACGCAAAGAATTTTAAATTTGAATATGATACAATTTTATGGAAAACAAATAAAAGGCTAAAAATGTCCTTCACTGTGAACAGAAGAAAGTGAACTATTTTCTAAGGCCAAGGTACAAAATTCTGGCAAGGAGCAAAGCTTTCCTGACAAGAATCAGGGGATGTTGGTTGACTGGAACCTAATTTGAATCAACACTAAAGATGACTAAGAAAAACCCAACACACATTTATTCTGGCTGATCTTTAAAATATTGTGTTTGTGTAGATGAAACAAACTCCTACTGGTCTATGTCCATGGTAGAAAGAGGTGATTTCTAAAGAAGTTGATTTCAAAGTTACACAGGTTTATTCAAAACTCTATAGCAATATTAGATTATTTGGTATTATCTTACAGATACATTTATTAAGATATAAATGATGAGATATAATTGAGTAGTTCCATGGTAGAGTCATAGAATTGTCCTAGTGATGTTTACTTATATTTTTATGAAAATAACCTACATAAAAAGTAGTTTAAATTACTTAAGAATTTCTGTCCCAAGTTCTCAGAGGTTGTATTTTTTCCTCTAATGTTAATACTTGGTACAAGCAGAAGGCTCCATCACTGTACTGGTAGGAAAGGAGTGGGCCAGACAACTTCTATGTAACTATATAAAAAGTATTCATTTAAAGACACCTATTCCGACTGGCACATTTACTCACATGCACGGATGATTCTGATTTATGGGAAGATCATATATCACTAAACTTTAGTAATAGCTGTCTCCCCCTGCCTCTCACACATCTGTCCTGTCTCCACACTAAGGTCACATAGGCCAAAATCATTTCTTCATTCATTCACCACATAGTCTTAAGCATAAGGCACTATGTTAAGCAGGGCCGGAAGCGATAAAACTTTTAGTAAGATGAACTACTTACACTGAAGATACATAGTCTATAACATGGATTATAATACAGGGACCCAAATAACTACTTTGCCAAATGGAACAGAAATGCAAATGGAACAGAAGAAACTGAGATCACTTAGGCTGGGGCCAGAGGAGGAAAAGCCACCTGAGCTAGACTTTCAAAGAGAAGCAGGATTTGGATAGGTCAAGATGGGGAAGGAATCAAAGAATAGGGTCTAATGTGGGAGAAAGACAAACAGCTCTGTTTGTATGAAACTTCAGTAAATGTGGAAGGGGGAGTGAGAGAGAGAGAGAGAGAGAGAGAGAGAGAGAGAGAGTGTGTGTGTATGTGTAAAGTCTAGAAGGTGAGATTTGGAGCCAGATCATGAAAGGAAAAGGCTAACATCCTAAGGAGCTTTTAACCTACAAGCTGTATCAACATTTTTAGAAAAGAAAATCCAAGCCAAAAAAACCTGTAAATAAATTTATTAATACATCATCTTTGGCTTATTTTCCTTCCATAGCCTTTTTGTGGATTGACTACATGGCTACTTGTTTCAAAAGGAGACATGTTAGCCTGACCAGGCAGTGGTGCAGTGGATAGAGCGTCGACCTGGGATGCAGAGGACCCAGGTTCGAAGCCGCGAGGTCACTGGCTTGAGTGTGGGATCAGAGACATGACCCATGGTCGCTGGCTTGAGCCCCCTGGTCAAGGCACATATGAGAAAGCAATCAGTGAACTAAGGTGCTGCAACAAGTAGATGCTTCTCCCTTTCTGTCTGTCTGTCTCTCTTTCACTAAGGAAAATAATAAAAGAGACACATGTTAGGTTCTGAGACCCAAGTAATACAAAATTATATGGTAGGCCATTCCTATATCACTTGTATTCATTTTGGTTAAAAAAATAAATGGACTCAAGCAAGAAAATAACTTTATACTGATTCAATTCCATATATCAGAGATACAAGCTCAATACCAATGAATCAAATACTAATCACGTGATAGAGACAAAGTTCACATCTATATGAAATTGCTAATATTGGGCTATAGTTGATGCATTTAAAACAACGATTTCATATAATTCATCCTAACAGCAGCAACTATACTGAGGACAGCTTAACCAGTACTTTGAGTCTGCTTTCCCTCCCGTCATACACTGGATGGGAAGCGAAGCTGAGTAGGAGATTTGTGAACTGTCACACAAAGCTGTCTGCATGCTAAGTCATGCTCTGGTTCAGAGGCTCAAACCAGAAAAAGAAAGCTAGAAAGACGCAGGAGGAAAAGTAGAGAAGAGGAAGAACAGGAAAAAACCAGAAAGAGAAAATAAGAAAGAGATCATGGGGAAAATTGTGATTTTTAGGAATTTATAATTGTGAATACGGAGAACGGATATAATTTTTTTCCACTTGTACAAGTAAACATGCTACATACATAGTTAAAACACTAACATAATACAGGAGATTAACATGTAGAGTGCTTACCGCATGCTAGCAGGCACTTTACATACTTTCTCACTAAGTATAATTAAGAACATTCCAGTTATAAGATGAGTAAGGTCTGAGAATCTAAAGTATAGCATGGTGAATACAATTTAAAACTAGATTATATATAGTTAAAATTTATATTCTCATGTAATTGGAATTTGCTGAAAGAGTAGAACTTCAAAGGCAAGTTGAAATTCAATTCAACAAATATTTGAGGTCCTACTGGGTGTCAAACATTGTGAAGCACGATCTGCATAAGGTCCCAGTCCCAGGATTAGTGAGTTACCCAGTTAGAGGCAGAGGTACACGTGGAGAAGGGTCACCATTAATAAACGGGACTGGAAATATTTAAATACCCACCATGTTCACATGGACAGCAGAATCTTGATTAGTCATATCTTGGTTATCCAATCTTCTGGATTTCCCCAGGTGATGTCACAGTAAAAGAGAGAAAAGAGGCACACGTGACATACGTACATTTCAGGCTCTCCCTGTATGTTAATAACATACTGAGGCGGTATGCTTTTGGACTGATTTAAACCAGTGGTTCTTAACCTTTTTTGAGGTACCGAACCCACCAGTTTCATATGCGCATTCACTGAACCCTTCTTTAGTGATAAATAAAATATGATTTTTTTTTTTTCAAATTCAAGACATAGGTATATGTTTTTTTACTGGTGCACAAAATGAGCCGTGCATGAACATCACCTTGCTCAAAGAACAAAACCAACAAAGTGCATGAACTCACGACAAATTACTGTATTACTTTATTCTGGCCTCTGCGGCAGAGGCTTCTCCGAACCCCTGAGACCGACTCATCGAACCCCTAGGGTTTGATAGAACCCAAGTTAAGAACCACTGATTTTAACACTAAGTTACTGAAGGTGTCTTTTTTCTTTCCCAAGCTCAGTCAAGATTCTACTCTATCGCACGAAGTTTGGGGTTAAAAGTTTTATATATACAATCTGCAGCTCTCCTCTAAGAATTTTTATGGTGTTAAGAAGATTTGAATGCTGTTAAAGTGAAGTAGATATTTGCAAGAAAACGCTTTATTACAAGAACATTTTATCAACATTTTCTCTACATGTAAGGATGATGTTTCTGGGAAAATTATGCACAACTATTACTAAAGCAATGAAGGAATATATAAAAGAATGTAAGGAGAAACATGATACACAAATGCGTTCTTTAATTTTCTCATACTAAAATCTTTAATTATATGAACTATAATGGAGATCAGAGTGTTTGACTCTAGCCGAGAATCTAGCACAAAACAGACACGTGATAGTGTTTGTTAACTGAATGATCATTTTAGGGGTTTGGGTAAAATTTATATACATCTAGTGTTTAAAACAAAACGAGCAGTTTTTAAAATATCTTGTTATGGTAAACTTTTTCATTTTTGCAATATAAAAATTAAGAAAAATTACTTATTTCCTTTTTGGTGCTCAATTTTACTTTTACTTTATTCTCGATAAGTAAAATTTTATAATAAAAACACTATTTAAAGAGGGCAAATTAGTTGTAAGATAAAAAGAAAATCAGACTTTTTCTTAAACTTTAATAACAGAAGTTGAACCTTAGCTCTGTGTTCTTGATAATTAAAATGTGTTATAGCAGATATATAAAAACTTTAACCCTGGCTGGATAGCTCGGTTGGTTGGAGCTTTGTCCAGAAGTAGAGAGGTTGCCAGTTCAATCCCCGGTCAGGGGACATACGGGAACAGATGTTCCTGTCTCTCTCCTGTTCTCTCCCTTCTCCTCTCTAAAATCAGTAAAATAAACATTGAAAAAAAAGTTTTTAAAACTCTTTTAATTCTTAAATCCATTCCCCACCTTTCATTTTAAATGCATAAAACTGGAAAAGGTCTTATAAAAAAGTATTTTCCCCAAATGGTTCTTTCTTAAAAATACTTTATCAAAAAGGTTATTAGTAAGCTGACGCCGACAATTTTATAATTAATGCCATCTTAGAATTGACTAAAAAGTATTTCCAAATAATAAGATACCTCCAATTTTTCACATGTAAAAAAATAATGTAGTGCCTGTTATCCATCTGTATATATATACATATACTCTATAGAATTCATAAAACATTTGATCACACCCCAAAATGTCATTATAATTGTAGTTTGGGGGTTAGTAGTCTTTAGATGACTGTAGATATGTTAAATAAGAGTCAAATTAAAAAAAGTTATTATTGAGTTTAGAGAAAGGAGAGAGAAAGATAAAGGCGGGGAGGAGCAGGAAGCATTAACTCATAATAGTTGCTTCTTGTATGTGCCTTGACTGGGCAAACCCAGGGTTTCAAACTGACGACCTCAGCATGCAAGGTCAATGCTTTACCCACTGTGCCACCATAGGTCAGGCAAGAGTCAAATTTAGGTAACCTTTAGTCTAACTTCTATGACTGTAGATACAATCAAACACAGAGTCAAATTTAAGCAACCTTTGGCCTAACTTCTATGACTGCAGATATAGTCAAACATAGAGTCAAATTTAAGTAACCTCTGGTCTAACTTCTTTGTATCAGAGCCATCTAGCTTAAACAGAAATGTCAGAGAAGCCGCCTACAAGTCTATTTCTTTATTTATAAACCAGAGTGTAGAATATGAAGTGCTTAAGGTTTTTCTTTGATGTCTAGAATCTGAAATGGAGCCTGGATTTCTCAGAAGGTACTATTTAAACAAAACCATTTTATTAGCTTGAAAAAGAGGAAGGAGAATGTGGAAAAGTACAATAGAGTTTATAAAAATACCACACACTCTGTGGAACATTGGAAAAGCTCAATGAAAACAGACTTCCAGCAGTGAAGAATACATTATAATATCTGGGAATCTAAGCTCTTTTTGTTACACATGGCCAAGCAGCCCAATCTCTCCCCACCCCTTAACCCCCAAGTAATAAGTGTTTATGCTTAGTTAAAAAAGAAAAAAAAAAGGTAGTGTTAATAGGTAAAAGAATAATCGTCTTTCTCAAGATTGCTTCAAATTTTATTTAAACAAAGTGCATACAAAAAACAAAGGGTAATCAGAAAGAGCTAAATTTCCAACTTTAGGACATTATTATCGAGAATTAGGACATCACTTTTGATAATTTGGACACCATGAAAACTTTAACTGCAGACCTTTCATGCTTCACAATCCTCCCCGGCAATCTGACCAAAGCTTATCCTTGTTCCAAAACAATCTCACACAAAGTGATACTGCAGTCCTAATACAAAAATCAGCCCGAGGTCACTATCATTATAAACGTGAAAAGACTAGCATAAATGTCAGCATTCTGGCACAATGCTAAGGAAGACATAGAAAATGAGGGCAGGGTATTTTTAAACCAATAGGCTTGTAAACCTATACTTGGTATATAAAGTTCTGGCTTACTTTGCCAACAGTCATCTGTCGCAGATGCTTCAGGAGAAGAGTTGCTGGAAAAAACACATCAAGCGTAGAAGACATGTTCAAAAATAGAAACTACCACCCTTGAACTATGAACTCTCTTCAAAGGAAGTTTTGAGGGTTTAAGTCTTTGGAATCTTTCAACTTGGACTGGATAACGTGGCAGGTGGAACGGAACTGCTCTGTGCGCTTTCTGTGGGATGCTAAGGTCTCTGTAACACTGTTACAGTGTTCGTTACAAGGAACATGTAGGACAAGGCTAAAGACTGAAACCAGAGGTAAGAACTTCACTGGAACAGTTGGGAACTGAAAGTTTTAGCTATTGTGGTCTTCCATTCTGAAATGATTAACTTTACTTTAAACATATGTTTACAAATCAATGACTAAAAAGTTCTATGTCTAGTGAAAAACATTTACTTGCTTGTATACAAGTTTTAAAGTATCTAAATGAAAACTGGATACTTTTAAAGGCTCATGGGAGCCTTTTCTTAAGGGAAAATGAAAAAGAATAGATTCATTAATATATATAATTTAGCTCAAAAAGTTATGCTTCCACTTTAACTTTGATACTTGAAGAATCATTTAAACTATACACCAATAAGGTCATAAAATTCTGAAGGGCAAACTGTATGCCACTTACATAAAAAAAGGCATGCATTACTATAATACAGAGTATTGGTAACAGGACTAAACTGTCACAATAAATCCATTTTACTGCTTTTCCAAGCAACCTGCATTGCTTGGGCATTTAATAAGTTTCCTAGGGTAATTACCTCATTGGGGGAAAATAATCAAACTATAAATTCATTATTTCCATTATAAATCAGTTTCTTGAGGCATTTAAATAATTCTCCCCAATTACATTTTCAAGGCAGTAGTAAAAAAAAGAAATACACAAACTGGGAAGTGAAACTTTCTCAATACAGATATGAAACAAAAATGAAACCAAAGAGCAAAAGGTGGGAGGAGCCTGGCCAGGTAGCTCAGTTGATTAGAGCATCCTCCAGATAAGCCAAGGTTGAAGGTTTGATCCCCGGTCAGGGCACATACAGGAATCTACGCATGAATTCATAAATAAGTGCAACAATAAATCAATATTTCTCTCTGCCCCCCACTTCACTCTCCCCTCTCTCTCAAATCAATTTTTAAAAAATGGGAGAAGAGAAGGAGGTAGAAGGAAAGAGGAAACATATTTCAAAGGTTAGTTATTTAAAAATTGGCAATTGATGCTAATTTTCCTAAATAGTAAAATTTGGGTCCTCGGTCAGAATTTACTGGATACTTATGAAAATACATAATTTCAGAGCTTAGAATTTATTCATCTGTCCTCCTCACCTGCCCTGCCCTAATATCTACTGGTATTTTTCAAGATGAGTTAAACTGAAGCACATAGAAATTAAGTAACTTATGCTGATTACCCTTAAGGCACGCTGAGTTCTCCCGTCCTTGCGTGGGTCCTAGAACAACAGCATAGGTAGGTAAGCAATATCCAGAGATGCTTGCATAGAGGCTGCCAACAGAAACCAAGTAAACTGCTTTAAGAAATAGTCTGCTGCATTATCTAATTTTCTTGATTTAAAGTCAGCTCTAAGAAATAAAGTAGATTCAATTATTTAAATCTGACTTAGTCATAATGATCTCCCTTTTATGGTAATATATATGTTTGAATCTTAATTTACAATATACAATTTGTTATAAGCCTCAGAGACAGTAATCTGTCAACTTCTGTCAACTCATAAAACACACCAGTATAATCCTGTTCCATGATATCCTGGATAAGGCTCAGAGGCACAAAATAAAAATGAATTATCGTTATTACTAGCCATAATAAGTAGTTCCTAATCCTAGAGACACAAAGCATGTGTCAATCAGCAGAACCGAGTCACACAGCAACTGAATGAACAACAAAACTGGATCTTACAATGTTTTTTTCCCTTAAAAAGAGATTTCTGAGGGTTCTTTGGTTTTTCTTACCACCTATACTTCAAACAAGAAGCTCTTAAGATTAGATGCTATAAATTTCTGAGACCTAACACACTGCAAAGTTCCACACATTCAGGTCTTTACAAATTCCAGTTTTGCATTCTACTGGATCACTCAGTTTTCAGTTTCTTAATTTATGTTTTTTAATGCCTAAAATTCCAAATCAGATACGAAACCAAGTAAGAATCGGATCCAGTTAAAACGGGAGAAGCTCACTTGTTCACAAGAACTGTTCACACTTACCCTGAAGGTAACCGGACCAGATACGCCAGCGAAAGAAAATTCTTCCTGTCGGAGCAGTACTAATATAGCACGAGGAGGAACCGGGGGCGGTTCCAAGAGCCCGGGCTACGCTCTATGCAAAAACAGGCTCGTGACGTCTCGCTGCCCAGGGACAAGCCTGCGCGCGAGCTCCGAGCCAGTCACCAGCCAGTCTGCAGACCAGGGTCCGTAGAAAGAAACGTGTCAGTTAAGAGAGGGTCAATCTGCAGGATTAGAGCATTGGCCCCTTGCTGTGCAAAAGAAACCGGGAACTTCAGCAAGAACGCAAATGCTTAACTACTTCCTTCCTCCTGGTGGTTTTCTTTTATGGTTGTCAGTGTACTTGTGGTACGTGCAGTGTTTTGTTGTTTTTTTTTCTGTGTGAATACTGTATTTCAGTGCAAAGTGAAAAAGATGAGGTCGTGGTGGACCGGCTGGGGACGGGGCGTTGGACATTGCTCCGTGGGCACCGAGTTCCACGTGGGGGGTGACGGGACTTCTGGAGGGGACGGTGCTGATGGTTGCACAACGGTGCAAACGGACTTCAGGCCATGGCACTTAAACTTAGTGTTATCGGTACATATGTTTTACAAGTTTTAGAACATCAGCTCATTTAAAACATGGGGGAAAAAGACATGGGGTTTGTATGCATGGTCAACGGAATAAATAGCCTTTATTGCAAGGCAGTGGGATTGAGGGTGATTTTTTAATGTTTTTCTTCAGGTTTTCCTGCATTGTTTGAAACACTTAACAAGACCATGCACAGTATTTCCTTAAAAAATAATCTGAATACAAATGGTGAAAACTAGTATTTATGGTTTTAAAAAAAGCAAAAAAGGTTCTTTTCTTGCTGTTAATAAAAGCAGTCACACTGTTGTGAAGGAACAACATTTTAACTTTTATTTTTCAGTGAATTTTTATCCTTTACAGAGAAGCAGCCTTGCTTTTAAGAGTAGTGGGAGCGCTATACCGTGCTAGCACCACGTGTCGGGACCTGATAAATGACGCAGTAGGCGCTGGGTGGCTTTATCATTAGGTGCAAGGCTGAACTACCCTTATGTAAATAAAGTTTTGTATCAGTCTTCTTTCTTCCATGCTCAAGAGAACACAATATTTCAGTAATCAAACTTTGTGAAGTAGCATTCTCTGTTAAAAATAACCCCCAACACTTAAAAATTACTGGAAAAGAAAAGGCTACTAACGAATTATCCAAACTTGGTCTCTACCAAACCTTAAAACCTTGGCACTGCTGCCTTATTTTAATAAGGTGGGAAGATTCACAACAACATATTCCTCTAAGAGGAAATCTTTTATACTTAAGTGAGGTGGGGGGTGAGGGCTCAAGGGCAATGAGGTGATTCATTTTGAAAACACCTATGCATTAAGGGATGAATATGATGACTTCATTCTCCTGTCATAGAACACCGTTGGCAATTGTAAGAATGTTAAAGACGTCAGTCTGAAAGATGACTTAAGATAAATCATTTACAACAACAACAATAACAAAGAATGCTGGAGTTAAGAGTTCCACAACTTTTTTGGAAGGCTATTTAGAAATACCACCAAAAGCTTTAAAAATACACATTTCCTTTCACACAGTGGTTTTGTGTCCTACAGAAATAAGGCAGAATACACAAAATACTCAGTTGGAAAGATGTCTACTACAGAGTTGTTTTATAATCCCGGGAAACTGTAAACACCTAAATGACCAATATCTAAAAGTTCATTAATACAGGAGAGGTGAATAAATTGTGGTATACACACAAAATGTAAAATTATACAGTTCTTAGAAATAATTATCAATAGCTAAAATTTATTGTACATTTAAGATGTGCCAGACACTTCAAAGCACTTGATATTCCTTATTTCATGTGATACTCATAACCCTAGAAGGAATGTGCTATTATTATCCTGATATTACAGGTGAATAAAATTAAGGCAAGTGGCAAAAATAGATTCAAACTTAGGTTACTCTGGCCTAGGCCGGATAGCTCAGCTGGTTAGAGCATCACCCCTGATATGCAGAGGTGGGGGGTTCAGTCCCCGGTTAGGGTACATACAGAAACAGATTGATGTTTCTGTCTCTTTTTTCACTCTCTCTCTCTCTCTCTCCCTTCTATTTCTAAAATAATAATCAATAAATCCAAACTTGGAGTCTGTGGCCATGCCACCTTGAATGTGCCCGATCTCATTTTAGGTCACTCTGACATCAGAACTTGCGCCTGTAAATCCCTGGACAGCACTGTTCTGTGAAAGCAACGATTACAGCTGCATTAAGGTTCATGTGATCGCCTGTTGAGTGGAAAAAGTTACGAGTATTTATAACCAGAGTCCAATTTGGGGGATAGACCTTTTTATAAACTTAGGAAGTCTAAAATAGAATTCATAAGAAAGTACCTGACCGGTGGTGGTGCAGTGGATAGAGTCAACCTGAGACGCGAGATCCCGGGTTCGAAGGCTCATCTGGCGTGAGCACAGGCTCGCCAGCTTGAGTGTGGGATAATCGAAATGATCTCATGGTCGCTGGCTGGGCTTGAGCCCCTCAGGCGTGAATGAGAAGCCATGAATGAACAACTAAAGTGCCATAACTATGAAATGATGCTTCTCATCTCTCTCCTTTCTGTCTCTCTCTCCCTCTCTCCATGGGATTAAGAGGCCTTTTTCTTTTTTCTAAGCTTTATAAAATAAACGAGTTCCTGGATAAATATAAAATGCTTATTAAAAATGTTACAGGAGCCTGACTAGTGGTGGTGAAGGGGATAGAACATTGACCTGGGATGCTGAGGTCCCAGGTTCAAAACCCCAAGGTCGCTGGCTTGAGTTAGGGCTCATCTGGCTTGAATGCAGGCTGACTAGCTTGAGTGTGGAGTGGCCAGTTTGAGTGTGGGAATATCTACATGATGCCATGGTTGCTGGCTTGAAGCCCAAGGTCGCTGGGTTGAGCAAGAGGTCACTGGCTCTGTGGGAGCCCTCCCCCCCCTTAAAGTCATATATGAGAAGCAATCAAGGAACAACTAAAGTGACACAACAACGAGTTGATGCTTCTCATCTCTCTTCCTGCCTGTCTCTCTCTCAAACAACAACAACAAAATCAAATAAAAAGTTACAGGAGCCTGGCCCGCGGGACCTGGAAAGCTGACGCAGGACCTGGAAAGCTGAGGTCGCTGGTTTGAAAGACCGGGCTTGCCCAGTCAAGGCTCATGTGACAAGCAAGCAATGAATAACTGGGGTGAAGCAACTATTTCTCGTTTCCCACCCCACCCGCCCCATAAAATCTATCAATAAAATCTTAAAAAAAAATGTTATAGGGGTAGCACCAAACATGATCCATAAAAAAAAAAAGTTAAAAGAAACAAACTTGCAGACCAGAAAACATCATATAAATGAATGATTTGAAACAGTTTCTAAAGTATAAAACAAAGAAAAGAAAGATGGCTAATACCTTATCAGGAGGGGTGTTTTGGTCTCTAAGGATAGACCATTCGTATCTTTGGGTCACTGGTGTTCTGCTCCACTCATCAAAGGAGAGCTGAGAACAGAGGAACTGTGAGTTGCTTCCTGCCTACGTGGGGCTTCTGTCTGTATCCCACCCAGTACGTGTATATGCAGTGGGGGGTGGATGGAGCTTCTGGCTTCTGGTGGAGCGCGCTTCCACAAGGGACTCTCATTCTTGCAGTTCTTCCTGTGTGTCGGAGGCCCAGGAGCGCGCAACAGCCCTTTCTACGCATACTAATTTATATTCTAATAAGTGCAGCTTTAAGAGAAAGATAATAACTCCCCTCTTTTGATAGATAAGGAATCTCTGGTTCGGAGAGGTTAAGTCACTTATTACTTGTGTAACTTATGTACAAGAGATGTAACACTTTCTCGATACTCTATCATGTTGTTTCCAGGCAATGATATACACATCACAGCAATTCCATGAGAGGGCTAGAGATGGCTACAAATAAGAATACTTTGAGACTGTGCCCCCAAAAAGGGGAAACAGGATACAAACAAAACACTAAAAAAAAAAAAAGAAAGAAAAAAAAAGGAAAGAAAAGAAAAGAAAGAAATAAAGAAAGAAAATGGAATTTTGTTTCAAATAGCTGTAGGATACTTATAAAAAATCACTAGAGGCAGTCTCCGCAGCAACATGGACTTTCATCTCTGGACACAATGGCTGGGCCCTCTTGCCTTGGAGTTTACTCATTGTCATAAAACAGAAACTACTCATATCACTCCTAATGCAAACTCTAGGCCTAACTTAGTATGCCACAGAGCAAAGAATTTTTTATGCAGGACTCAAACTTTTGGAAGATATTTTTCCCTTTATAAAACTGAACTGGCCGTTTTTTATCAATGGAGAAAGGGATATCCATTTGTACTTCTGAGTAACTGGTTACAGCTTTTTAGATGTTGTCAATTCTTCAATCAACTTAAAATGCTAAATAATCACTTCATATTTTGCCACAAAATTTTTCTGAAAATTCTGAAGTTATAAAACAACAAAAAAGCCCATAGAAAATAAAATGTATCCATTTAAACCTTAATTGTTTATTAATTGATTGACTCATTTTGCCTTTAATCTTGGGATAGGGAAGTAGAGAATAAAAGGTATTATATGGCCTGACCAGGCGGTAGCACAGTGGATAGAGAGTCGGACTGGGATGCGGAAGACCCAGGTTCGAGACCCCGAGGTCGCCAGCTTGAGTGCGGGCCCATCTGGCTTGAGCAAAAGCTCACCAGCTTGGACCCAAGGTCGCTGGCCCCAGCAAGGGGTGGCTCGGTCTGCTGAAGGCCTGCGGTCAAGGCACATGTGAGAAAGCAATCAATGAACAACTATGATGTCGCAACAGCAACGAAAAACTAATGATTGATGCCTCTTATCTCTCCGTTCCTGTCTGTCTGTTCCTATCTATCCCTCTCTCTGACTCTCTCTCTGTCCCTGTAAAAAAATAAATGAATAAATAAATAAATAAACGGTATTATATGAATTAATACATAGATGTATATAAAAGAAATCACTTCATAATCCCACATAAAACCTGTACTATTTCTCAATAATATGATCTAAGATTTAATTACTAACTCACAGTTTACAATAATCCAATTACCATTCCACCATGCAGTATATTTTTAACCTTCAATATGAACTTGACTGACACCCTAGGAACCTATTCCAAAAAGAACAATAGACCTATATGAGGAAGACAATTCAGTAAGAGATGAGATGCAATGCTCTGTATGTGGACTCTTGCAAAACCAGTTTCTGCTAATTGCTGCATGATGTATACAGAAAGATGATTTTTTAAACATGCAAAACATCAGGCTAGGTATTTGACTTCTCTTAAAACTCTTCTGAGCACAACAGACAACTACATAACTTCAACACTGTTCAAGACAAAATTAAGATAAGGTGCTATACATGTTGATATGAATATGGTTTAAAATCTTTAAGGAGCAAAAACAAAGATGAAACAATAAATGATTACATTTTGGGGAAATGATCAGCAAGTCGAAATTTTCTCCTAAGTTTTTCTCATTGAAAGTCATACCCCAAACTTAGTCTGTTTAAGTGACTGCTGGTAAGGGTGATTGCTACATGTATGAACTTAGACTCATCTAAGCAAACTGAGGAAAACCAAGGTTCTAATCTCAAATGCATCCAACAATTCTATGCAAAACTCTAAGATTGAGTAACTTAATAACTTTCAGAAACTCAAAGGTCTTGATCATAGTCTCTATCAGTGGCTTTCAACCTTTTTTATACTTGGGGACAAGTGAAAATAGAAGAATTATTTTGGGGATCCTTAAGGCAGAAATCACCTAGCATAAGCAAATTCAACTAAGATCACTGGGTATTACAACATTCATATAACATCAGGGGGTTAACTCTTTTGTGGATCGACTCGAAATTTCTTGTGGACCAGTCCAGGGATTGGTGGTTGAAAAACACTGGTCTGTGTCATCTTTACTTTTTCATTTTACAAGTCATAAATTCTGTAGTTGAAACTCCAGAAAAAGAAATGACATTGTTGCAATAGGTATGTCAAATTCAAGAAAACGGGAGGGCCCGACCAGGCGGTGGTGCAGTGGATAGAGAGTCGGACTGGGATGCGGAAGACCCAGGTTCGAGACCCCGCGCTCACCAGCTTGAGCGCGGGCCCATCTGGCTTGAGCAAAAAGCTCACCAGCTTAGACTCAGGGTCGCTGGCTCTGGCAAGGTGTGGCTTCGTCTGCTGAAGGCCCGCGGTCAAGGCACATGTGAGAAAGCAATCAATGAACAGCTATGGTGTCGCAAGGGCAACGAAAAACTAATGATTGATGCTTCTCACCTCTCTCTGTTCCTGTCTGTCTGTCCCTATCTATCCCTCTCTCTGTCCCTGTAAAAAAAAGAAAAAAGAGAAAAAAGAAAACGGGAGGTAAGACAGTTTCAAAAATGAAGGGAGGAGTCTTCCTTAACTCTCCTTTTCAGATTCACTGTGTTCTAATACATCAAGATGCTCAGTACTGAAATTGTTTCCATTTTATATCTGAAGCACTGTGCCTTATATGGAACAAGATGAAAGAAAAGCTTTGTTTAATTTTGGACTCTTTCCACATCACACAGTTGGTATTCTGTCTGTTGAAAGGTAACAGTATTGTTTAGGATTGCTGTTTTTGGCATAGGTTACATTAAAAATGGCAAAAGGTTTTTCTAGTTAAGTTTTTATGATTGATGTATTATATCCAATACATTTAAATAGAGAGTACAAAGATGTCACTTACTACCCCATTTCTGCTGTGTCAGATAAACTCATTTAAAAAATAATATAATGGGAAAACAAATAAAATTAAAGAATTTTTAGAAATTATATCAAAGAGCAGTGGGTGATAACTTGAGTTTTAAAAGTATGTAAGGTTTTTGTTTTCTTTTTTGACAGACAGGAAGGGAGAGAGATGAGAAGCATCCATTCTTCCTTGTGGCACCTTAGTTGTTCATTGATTGCTTTCTCATGTGACCCTGTGCTCAAGCTAGTGAACCAGAGCTCAAGCCGGATGAGTCCACACTCAAGCAGGTGACCTCGGGATTTCAAACCCGGGTCCTCCGCATCCCAGTCCGACGTTCTATCTCCGGTGCAACCACCTGGTCAGGCAAAAGTATTACATATGGTTTTAATCTGACCTGTGGTGGTTTAGTGGATAAAGTATCAACCTGGAATGCCGAGGTTGCTGGTTTAAAACCCTAACCTTGCCTGGTCAAGGCACATACCAGAAGTAACTTCAAGTTGATGCTTTCTGCTCCTCCCCCACCACCTTTCTATCTCCTTTCTCTAACATCATTAAAGAAAATCTTTAAAAAATAAAAGTATATAAGGTTTTGAAAATGCTGTTTAAAAAATCATTTATTGATTTTAGAGAGAAACATTGATTTGTTGTTGTTCCATTCATTTACACATTCATTGGTTGCAAAAGGCTGTTAAGCTGTGGCGCTGGATTGTTTACACTACCCCCCATATTCCCCAGAAAGACTGGAGGCAAGTTTCTTCTATCCTTTGTATAAAGTTAAGGTGATATGTTGATTTGCTAATGGCCTCACTTTGCCCTGTAAATAAAGCAAGATGGGTTTTGGGGCTCCCTTTGTTCTTGCCAGCAGCAATTACAGCCCCCGCCCCCTGTATTTTCTTAATTCCTCACCATTCCCACTCAGGACCTGGAATTACTTGCTGCGCTGGTTCGCAGCATGTGCCCAGATATAAAAAATATACTCTATTATACCATTTCATTATGGAAATACTGCTCTTTTGTTAACACATCATTATTATATTTACTATTAACACATCATTATATTATTTTTTAGATAAATACACCCAAATAAAATGGACAGATTTCTCAAAAAAGAAGTGTGACATTGAAGAATCCGATTCTGGAAGTGAGCAAAAGTTAAGTGAAAATAAAATAGGACTTGAAGGCCGACAGGCAGAATTTAATTTATAGCATTTTTAATCACTTTAACACTGAACAATACGATTGGATTAGAAACTCATTCATGGAAGCTTCAAGTGATTTCGGTTTAACATTAACAGAAAAAGAAGAACTGGCAGCTATATCCACTGATCGTGGATTGATGATTAAACATAAGGAATTGTCTCCTGAAGCCTTTTGGATTTCTATAAAAGAAGAATATGTGGCAATATCTAAAAAAGCTTTGAACATTTTACTTCAATTTTCAACATCCTATTTATGTGAATTAGGATTTTCTACCCTGAACACAATTAAGAGTAAAGAGAGAGGAATTCTTCAATGTATTAACGAGGAAATGAGAGTTTGCCTTCACATATACGCCCAAACATTGAAGAAATCGCTAGGACACATAAGGCTCATATTTCTCATAAACACAAGAATGAAAAAACACATTTGCGCTGGGACCTGCTGAAGTTACTAAATCTTACTAAGAAATATATCTATATATATAAAAAGATAACATTTTTGTCATTTAAAAATTTTTTAACCCTTCTGTTTTACAAATTTTAAAAAGCATAACGCAAAAAATGTAACATAAAAATGTTTTTTAATGTCAAAATAAATTTAATTTTGTTGTATTTATTTTGTTTAATTACCATAAAAGCATGCTTGAACTTTATATTTTTTAATATTTGACTTAATTATTATAACATATTTCTCAGAAATTTGTATATAGTGAGCCTACAATTATTTGTACAATTTTAAATGTTCCCTGACTTCAAAAAGTTTGAGAACCACTGGGTTAGAGTGTCATCCTGACATGTAAAGTTTGCTGGTTCAATCCCTGGTCAGGGCACAT
This sequence comes from Rhynchonycteris naso, assembly GCA_037038555.1. Taxonomy (NCBI): domain Eukaryota; kingdom Metazoa; phylum Chordata; class Mammalia; order Chiroptera; family Emballonuridae; genus Rhynchonycteris; species Rhynchonycteris naso. The sequence goes on from CM073002.1 coordinate 142,541,237, forward strand.
ACAGAAACAGATCGATGTTTCTGTCCCTCTCTCCCTTCCCCTCCTCTCTGAAATCAATCAGTAAAATATATTACAAAAATGTTTTAAAATATTCTATTTTACATTTTTAGGGATTAAAGTGGATTTCTCTCTTTCAACTTTTGTATATATTTGAAAATTTTCATAATAAAATGTGGCAAAATAGGTTAATTTACTTGCATTTTTTCAGTTCATTCAAGTATTTAAAAAAAGTAAGCAATCATTTAATATTAACAAAAAAGTATATTAGAAGAAAAACAAAATACAAAATATAGCTCTTTCAAAACTTTCTTAAAAATTAACAATCTAATGTAGTAAACCAAAGTACTTAATTTAACCTTAGAAAAGTTTTGATAACATATATTATATTCAACAATACAATATATGCCTATGCCATCAGAATAGAACTTAACAGCCTTCACAAAGCTTTATGGTCACATTTTATACTGGTGAGCTCTTTCAAACTTTTAAAAAACAGATACCTTCTACGCTAGATAAACTCTTTTACATGAGAAGACATTTTCCAATTATTTTCATGAAACTAGTTAGCATGAAACCCTGAAACAAAAGCATGTCAAAAATAGCACAAGAGAGAAAACATGCCTAACGTCAGTCATGAATATAGATACAAGAGCCTTAAATAATAAACCAGTAACAAACAAAATTCACTAGTACAATAATCATCTAACATGACCGAACCAAATATATCCCAAGAACCAACAGTCACCATAGAGAAATGATAGGAGGATCACAGGTGATAGCAAGCATTTACTTCTGCTTCCTTTGGTATTTTCTAAATTTTCTGTAACAAATATACCATACACCCAGAAGAAAAAAAAAGGTTTTTTATTTTTTGTTTGTTTTGTTTTTAATTTTTTACAGGGACAGAGAGAGAGTCAGAGAGAGGGATAGATAGGGACAGACAGACAGGAAAGGAGAGAGGTGAGAAGCATCAATCATTAGTTTTTCGTTGCCGTCGCAACACCTTAGTTGTTCATTGATTGCTCTCTCACACGTGCCTTGACCGCGGGCCTTCAGCAGACCGAGCCACCCCTTGCTGGAGCCAGCGACCTTGGGTCCAAGCTGATGAGCTTTTTGTTCAAGCCAGATGGGCCCACGCTCAAGCTGGTGACCTCGGGGTCCCAGTCCGACGCTCTACCCACTGCGCCACTGCCTGGTCAGGCAAGGTTGTTATTTTTAAAATTCAAGTTACATGTTCCAAAATACAAGAAAGTGAAAGTATATAATGATACTACACCTTTGGAAGAAATGAACATGGCATATGCTAAATCATGCTCATGAAGGTAAGGTAAAAATTACCCATTGGGACAAAACCATACCTGACTACTTTTTCAGTAGCAGCCTTACTCATTCTGGGGCTGGGAGGGTAAGCTGATGAGTAACATATACAAGCTATTCAAATAGCATGTTGATCCTCCTTCCATTCTGGCTAGAGGAAGAAGTCACAATTTGTAAGTGAGGAGTCAAGTGCCAATTAGGCTCTGTAAACATTCAAAGAGGCCACATTAAAGGTTTGGAAAGGAGGGTCCCATTTAGATTGCTCAAAAATGGAAAACAAAAAACACTCGGAAAAACACATTTGTAACATACTCACTCTCATGGTTAAAAACATTTTATAAAGAGTTGTTGCAAATCAGGAAGAACTCCTACGATTCAGAAGAGAAGAAAATCAATGGCCAATTATTTTGAAAAGTTCAACTTCAAAAGTAACAGAAATACTTAATGATAACTCTCATTTGGAAAGATGAGATAAAAATAATACCTATTCCCAAGAAAACAAGGAGCTCGGGACTTTATACTGCTCGTGGAAATGTAAGTTGGTACAGCCCTTCCGGAGGGCTGCTCACCAGCCTTAGATGGGTGCATGCCCTGACCCAGCCATTCCTCTTCCACCACGGACAGGACCGTTCAAGGATTTATCATAAGGAAACCTGGGAACTCTAAATGTTCAACAACCGAGAACTCGCTACAGAAGTTATGATACGTATCCATATGTATGGTGTAATAACAAAGTAATGTGATAGTTATTAAAATAAGTAGGAGCTTATTATTAAGAAATCAACTTAAAAGTGAATAATCTTGTTAACAATGCTACAGTATGATCTCATTTTGGGAAAAATGATACTTCATATTTATATGAATAGAGAAAGAAAGGAGTATGCTTATTAAAATACGGGGTTAAAAAATACAGGTTTTTTTTTAGGTGGTGAAAAATTGTAGATTGCTTCTTTTTTCATATCTAGATTTATTTATTTTTATATCAGGAAGGAAAAGAGAATCAAGGGGGAGATGAAGCTTAAAATATATAAATAATTAAAACAGACAAATCCTTTACCTAAAAGCTGCATCTTAATTCAGGTACTCATGAGACCTTACTTATGAAAACTTCTGTAAAGCTGACTCGCAGGACTGGAAATACATGTGTGGACCCTGAGTTAATTTTTGGAAATCTACATGAATCACATGATCTGTTTTTGCTGTAAGTATATTAGAGGAGATTCAAAAGGGAGTCAAACAGATACATATGGATTCCTTATTCTTTACTGTAACCGACGTTTTTCATAATTTGAGTGAAATTAAACTTCAGTGACTGAAAACAGTATAATTATACATGCCAAGGTTCCAAGAACGCCGCCCGCCTGGGTCAGTCACCCCTCTGCAATGAGGGCAGCAGGCATGAGGGGTAGGACCTGTTTTCTAGAGTGGGTGCTCAGGTTAAAACTGTTGCTCAACGTTTCACATTCTGCTGGACACCTTCCCATTCCTAATCTCTTAACATTTAGGAATTATGCTATAACTATAAACATTCTGCATTTATCTGCAAATCTGAGGGCTCAAAAAGAATACTGTTTATAGAGATAATTTTTAAGTGCATTACTTAATTTGACCCTATGATAAGAAAACATCATGTCTGAAAGAAAGTTGGGAAAAGAATAGCTTGATTTAGTAGCAGCAGGGAGGAGATAAGAGAGTTCACATTTACTGACTCACTAAGGTGTGGTAAGCTCTGGCTGGCATTTCATGTATGTCTTCTCTCTAACACTTATCAACAACCCACACAGATACTGAGAAGAATGCACTGTTGAAATTATTCCAAAGTGTAATTATTTACAAGACCATGTGCCATAAAAATCCAACACAAAGACATAACATAGTCTTAATATAATACCCCGAGGAATCAAGGGGGCAGGAGAGTTTTTAGGTGAACCCCCTCCATTCTAGAGAATTGAAAATGGAGGCATAACAGAGTGAAGGAACTTGTCTGAGGCTAAATTGTGATTAAAATGTGGCAGTGGCCCTGGTCGGTTGGCTCAGCGGTAGAGTGTCAGCCCGGTGTATGGAAGTCCCGGGTTCAATTCCCGGCTAGGGCACCCAGGAGAATCGCCCGTCTGCTTCTCCACCCTTTCCCTTCTCCTTTCTCTCTGTCTCTCTTTCCCTCCCGCAGCTAAGGCTCCACTGGAGTAAAGTTGGCCTGGGCGCTCGCTGAGGATGGCTCCATGGCCTCCTCTTCAGGCACTAAAATGGCTCCAGTTGCAATGGAGCAACGCCCCAGATGGGCAGAGCATCGTCCCCTGGTGGGCATGCCGGGTGGATCACAGTTGGGCACACGTGGTAGTCTGTCTCTCTGCCTCCCTGCTTCTCACTTCAGAAAAAAAAAAATAAAGAAAAAGTGGCAGCACTGAGATATAAAACAGATACATACTGAACTCTCGAACATGATGTATTTTACAACCTTATTCCCTTACAAATTGTCCAGTGTTCAAACCACAGATTACATAACTTGTTAAAGAAAGAAAATATTGCATATCTTTACTGGATAAGCCACAATACTTATACTATAGAGAATAATAGGACAATAATTATAGACCACTAGATAGGTTTTCCTATCCTACCAAAACTAGGAACAGATGTAACAAAATCATGTATGTAGTACACGGTTATGCACAAAAAATAAAACAGGATAAAGTATTTAATTAGCTTGGAAAGACATAGCATTTTCCAAAACTTTATTATTATTTTTAAAATTTATTGATTGATTTTAGAGAGAGAGGAAGGGAGAATGAGACAGAAACATCAATCTGTTTCTGTATGTGCCCTGCCTGGGGATTACACCGGCAAACTTTGCAAACCGGGATGATGCTCTAACCATCTGAGCTATCTGACCAGGCCAGACATAAAATTTGTTTTTAACTTTATTTAGAGAAGAGAGAGAAGGAAGGGTGGGTGGGAAGGAGCAGGAAGCATCCATTCGTAGTAGTTGCAATATTCCTATACGCGCCTTGCCCGGGCAAGCCCAGATTTTGAACCCCTAACCTCAGCATTTCAAGCTGATGCTTTATGCACTGCACCCCCACAGGTCAGGCATGACATAAAATATTTTGAGAGATCAGCAACAGAGTACAACCTTGCTGAAGAAGTAAGTCTCATCCCAACTGGGAAGTATGCTTTACCAGAAAGCGTCAGAGAGCTATAATCAGACTGAAACGCTGGCTCTTCACTGACCAGCTAATGCCTGGGCAAATTAATAGACAATGACAAGGAACTGTGCACCTGAACTCACATAAGTTGTTAACCAGTGTCAGACCAATAAATTCAATTTTTAAGAAATCTGAGAAAAGATTACAATAACTACCAGCTTGACTGTGTTTTAAGGATTAAATAAGGTAAACACATAGGCCCAAATTCTTAGTCTCTTTTTCCTGGTTATAGGATAACAGGACACGGCCAAATTAACCCAAATGGGAGTCCATTTCTAACTGTTTGCTAGTCCTAATCCCAGTATGACTCAGTTTTTTCTTAAGATAACTCAGTGGGTTTCTATTTTATAACATTTTATTATTCTATAATGGTTAGGCTCTCAAACTTTTCCTGTCTCCCCCATCTGAATCAACCCAGGGTCTCACCCTCTTAGAACCTAATGGTTTGACAGAGAAACCAAATGAACAGACACATTGCTCATAGGGAAACACTGTATAAGAATATGATGCTTTTATTTTTATGACAATATTCTGAATCTAGATCCTGCACAGGAGGGGCATTTAGGGGGAGGCAAACGAGAAGGCCGTGCCATGACCAGTCTGCGGGGCAGATAAACCGGGGCAGGAAGGAGCGGGCAGAAAGCCACAACATGTGACTCTACCTACTGCCACCCACCTAGAAGCAGGAACTTGCCAAACAATTTAAGCAAGTCTCCAATCAATTGCTAAACAATTCTGTCATCTCCTAGCACCTTGAAAATGAGGAAGACAAACAACATGTATGGAAAAAAAAATAGACAGCATTTACATCTACACTGGAAGACTGTCATACGTGCATTAAAAATTGTTTTGAACCTGACCAGATGGTGGCGCAGTGGATAGAGCGTCGGACTGGGATGTGGAAGACCCAGGTTCGAGATCCCGAGCTCGCCAGCTTGAGCACGGGCCCATCTGACTTGAGCAAAAGCTCGCCAGCTTGGACCCAAGGTCGCTGGCTCCAGCAAGGGGTTGCTCGGTCTTCTGCTGAAGGCCCGCGGTCAAGGCACATGTGAGAAAGCAATCCATGAACAACTAAGGTGTCACAATGGCAACGAAAAACTAATGATTGATGCTTCTCACCTCTCTCTGTTCCTGTCTGTCTGTCCCTAGCTATCTCTCTCTCTCTGTCCCTGTAAAAAAAAAAAAAAAAGATATTAAAAAAAAAATTGTTTTGAACTTCCAGCCCTGGCCAGATAGCTCCGTTGGTTGAAGCATTATCCTGAAATGGTGTGATGCTTGTTTGATCCCTGGTCAGGGCACATACAAGCACAGATTGATGTTCCTGTCTCTCTCTCCCTTCTTCTATTGCTGAAATCAATTTAAAATAAATAAATTTAATTTTAAAAAGTTTTAACTTCCACAGCTGAACATCTTTTTTTTTAAGAGAAAGGGTTTCTTAGGCTGTTGATAGCAAGAGAAAGAAGCCCCATCCTGGGGCCTCGAGTCCAAACCGTGGGCAGCAGCACCAGGTGGGAAAGCCAAGCGTGTCCACTACCCTGGAGTTAGCAAGTGTTTATACAACACGTCAGCTGTCCTGAAAGAACTCAGTCACTACAGATAAGAGGGGCGGGAGAAGCGAGCACAGCACGGCCCGGTCCTGGCACAGACGCGCGCATTCATTCGTAAGGAAGTATTTGCACCTCTGGATTAGCTGTGGGCAGCGGATCGGAAAATTCAAGAGGCAGAGGCTCCCGGGGTTTGATAGCACCTGGCTATTTTCTCTTTTAGATAATCGTGGAAACAGCCACCTGAATTAATCCAGAATTTGAGCTGACACTCAGGAGTGTGGGCAGTGTTTTGCTGGGTTTGCCCTGACGTTGTTAGCTGATAACTCCTCCCTGTGGCTTCCTCCCACCCTCCCACTGGCTGTGATTTAATTTAGGGCATCGGGGAACTGCCTCCTTGTCAGGTGGTTTAAATGAGATAGCTGGGTTTAAGCAACACCAAGAGTAAACAGAAGCGCATAAACAAGGAAGGTAGTTTAGAAGTGTAGCTCTGTCAGAGCAGAGAGAAGTCCGCCACCTGCTGACAAAAGCCAGAACTGTATAGATTTCCCTGACTGCGGTCTCACCCGTGGGGTGAGGATGGAGTTGGATATCTAACATGGTAGGGTTCACAATACGTACTAGATTTTACATTAATTATCACATCAAAGATATAAATTACAAACTCTTAAAAGAGAATAAGGGTTAAAATAGGATGCAAGATGATTTATGTGTCGGTTGAATAAGTTTGTAAATATGATATATGTTTGCTCGCTTATAGTTTGCATTGGGTGTGGGGGACAGGCTGTGAGCAGGCAGGGTGCTTACATAGCCTGAGGCTTAGTCTTAAGGCAGCCTTTCCCACCCTTTTAATCCTAAAATCTTCTCAACACTGTGCTTTTCCCCACACCTTGACTGTTGCATGATGTGGGGTGGTGCACTCTCATGAGGAATCCCATCATGCCAGGTAAGTGGCTTTGTATCAGAGACTTCCTTGTCTGGATACTGGATTAAAGGTTTTGATTTTACACTAGAAAATGGGGCAGACCGGGGCTTGCTCTCTTGCGGTTCCTGGAATTAGTATTGCTAGGAGAGGCAGCCAAGATGGCGGAGTGCTGAAGAAGCCAGTTTGTGCAGAGAGAAGGAGATGGGGAACAGAAGTGAAAAACGCTGGTGAGTAGAAACCTTTGATTCTAGGAATACTCAGATAAGTCAGTGGCTTTGGGAACCCTAAAAGGAAAGGGAAGTGTTTTCCCACTGTGTGTATTTCTTGCCCGCTGGGTGCAAGCTAGGATTAAAGGTAATGGCCCACCAGTTCTTGGCTCCGTTGTTTCATTACTGTCTGTCCGAATCAAATGTGAACCTGCACGGGCCACGCAGCTGTGATGGTGGCCGTGGCTACTGGCTTTACAATATGCCTCTACACTTTGTGACACCTGGATTATTTTAAAAGCAAACAACCAAAAAAAGGGTGAAATGGGAATGATTCAATATAAATGATAGGGAACACCCAAAGTGCTACGCAGAGGAGCATTAAGGTTGGTTGAGGACCTGGGCGCAGAAGAAAATATTGCGCCCCTTAAAAAAAAAAGACAGTGAAGGCCCTGGCCAGTTGGCTCAGCGGTAGAGCATCAGCCTGGTATGTGGAAGTCCTGGGTTCGATTCCCGGCCAGGGCACACAGGAGAAGCGCCCATCTGCTTCTCCACCCTTCCCCCTCTCCTTCCTCTCTATCTCTCTCTTCCCCTCCTGCAGCCAAGGCTCCATTGGAGCAAAGTTGGCCCTGGTGCTTAGGATGGCTCCATGGCCTGTGCCTCAGGCGCTAGAATGGCTCTAGCCTAAAGGAACAACGCCCCAGATGGGCAGAGCAGAGTGGATCCCAGTCAGGTGCATGCGGGAGTCTGCCCAACTGCCTCCGTGCTTCTAACTTTGGAAAAATACCCTCCAAAAAAGGGAAAATAAAAATACATTTTTACCATATTTTTAAATAAATAAAAAACATTATGTACTATTAATGTTAAAACTGCACATATGAAACCAATCTTGGCGTCATTAGAAAAAAGTGTAAAGTTGGGGTCTTGCGGGGCCCTTCAGACATCGTGCCCCAAAGCGTGCGCGGTGCACCCGCCGTTTCGTCCGCCTCTGCTGCTGTGAGAACTAACGGATGATCTAAAACACTGCGGAAATTATGCAGGCCCGCAGGTCTCTCCTCTCTCCCCTTTCTGCTGCGGCCCTAGCGGTCTAGGCCTTCTTTCTCTTTCATCCACGCTTACTGTAATCCCGCTCCTGCCCGGCGGCACAAAATACCCCCCAGCGTATGCCTAATAGGCGACAGGATTATTTTGAGTAGGCTGATCACAGACACAGCAGACACAGGAGAGGCTCAGAAAACACAGACGTAAAAAGAAATGTCCATTTATAAAGGGAATCCCCATGTGTGAGAGTGTCTTCTACTCTGTACCCGGAAGAGAAGGGAGATTAAATCACAGGAAAGCCTCACCCCCTTATCAGTGGCAAAGCACTCTTCCTTCCTGCCCCGGAACAGACCTCCCCCAAGCCCTTCTCTCTGCTCACTGTCCATGGTACAACTGGAAGCCACCTAGGAGAGTTCACTTTCGTAGAGGTGCCTCCCATGCGTATGTGTACATGGGGGTGGGTCCTATGTAAAGTAACCTCACAGGGTGACCTGATCACAGATTCCCAACTGGGCAGGTAGAGTGAGCAGTCACGCCCAGGTCTGTCACTACCCTAGTAAAAGTTTTATCTTTGCTTAAACAAACCCTGTGTGTTCTTCTTTCTCTAGGTTAACACACCTTTGGAAAGCATAAGCACCCTCAAGAAAGCACATAATCTTTTTATTTTGTAACAGAAACAGAGAGAACAGATAGGGACAGACAGGAAGAGAGAAAGATGAGAAGCATCAAATCTTCGTTGTGGCACCTTAGTTGTTCATTGATTGCTTTTTCATATGTGCCTTGACCAAGAGGCTATAGCAGACCGTGACCCCTTGCTCAAGCCAGCAACCTTGGGCTCAAGCCAGCAACCTTGGGCTTCAAGCCAGTGACCTTTGGGCTCAAGGCAGCAACCATGGGGTCACGTCTATGATCCCACGCTCAAGCCAGAAACCCCTATGCTCAAGCTGGTGAGCCCATGCACAGGCCGGATGAACCCAAGCACAAGCTGGAGACCTCAGGGTTTTGAACCTGGGTCCTCTGCGTCCCACTCCAACGCTCTATCCATTGCGCCACTGCCTGCTCAGGCTTATTTATTTACTTATTTATTATTTTAAAAAATTTTTATTTATGGATTTTAGAGAGTGAGAGAGAAAAAGAGAGAGAGACAGGCACATTGAGCCGTTCCTGTATGTGTCCTGATCAGGGACTGAACCAGCACCACTGTGGTTCAAGATAATGCTCAAAGCAACGGAGCTATCGGCCATAATCCTGTGTGGAGCTAGAGAATCTGCGTATCTTCCAACTCTCTACAAGCTGCTGGGAGCACTCAGAGCCACTAGTGTACTTCAGTGCTGGTACACGGGATCTTGTACTCAAAATATACAGTTTGCCCATCATCGTCACAGTTTACAAAGTTAGCACTTACAGAGACTGTAAAAAACATCACCCCGTTGTGTGTGGGGGGATACTGCACATCCCCTGGAATCAATGGCTACTGCTGCTAATGGAAATACAGAAAGTAAAAGGATGTAAGGATATTCCGGTTTTAAGCCAGACATAAGAATTTTTGGATAAATTAAAAATACTAGTGTCCAGTTCAAGTATGGCTTCTCTGGAATGTTAAAACAGGACAAAATGATCATTGGATTGGGCATAGAGCAACACTGCTCCCCGAAGAACTGTTAGCAAAGATAACAAGAAAGCAGATATTATGACTAGCTGACTGATGATCACAGAACTGAAAAAATAAAAACACTGTTTAGACATAGTGTCCCTCTGTTAGCTTATCTACACAGATAGAAACGTCTTTCTTTTATTGATGTAACTGATCTTCCTCCCTTTCTCATAAATACCTCTATTTTTAATTTTATTTTTTAACACGGAACGCTTCACAAATTTTCCTGCCATCCTTGTGCAGGGGCCATGCTAATCCTCTGTACTGTCCCAATGTGAGCATGCGTGCTGCCAAAGCCGGCACACGAATACCTCTGGCCTTCCTTGTCACTCGGGCTTCTGCCCGCACAGCGCTTTCCCGATCAGCTACTCCTTACGGCTCACAAAAATGCTCCCTGCCCCTTATTTTGGCCTATTATTTTTAGGTTAACATATCTAAAACTGTTCCAGCTAACCTAAAAATGGCTTATTAGATAGGAAACCAAACTTTTCATGTGGTTAACTTGTTGTATGAGGATAACAAACAGGAAACATGACAAGTGTGACTTCAAAGGACAAAGTCATATGCCTGGTATATATAAACATTTTCATACTGGCAAATCGGGGGATTCAAGATGATCTTGGATATATTCTTTGCCCATGTTAAGAATTTAACGTATTTCTCTTGTTTTACAAAACATTTTATTCAAACTGAACCAACTGTGATTGATTGTTACTGTTCAAATGCCACCACATCCATCAGCTATTACCAAATGTCATCCTCTGTTCCTTTGAAATCCACGTAGCCTTTTACTGGTATCTCATACTTATATTCAGTCATTCTAAAAGTACTGTTAAGCTAGTTGCAACAATCATCTCATCAGCATGTATGAAAGCAGCGGCCACATCTCAAGAACTACTTAAGATCGAGACATTTTAGGTGTGAATAGAAAAATCTTTATTCTTGGGGTGCCCAGAAGCGCAAAGGTACTGAGTTTGTGTTCTTTATGGTTGGAATACCAAGTACTTGGCTTAGCTGGACTGCTCTGTTTCGACCAGCCAACTGACCACTAGGAATCTTCGATTATATACATGTGTTTTCCTCTGATCAAATATTAAGTCACTATTTACTGAATGACAACTGATATGGAAAAAGAACAGGCACTATGGTGTCTTGTGGCAGACTGCCGATTGCCTAATTAACGCACTCTCTCCCTTCTTTGTTACTCAATTTTGTCAGGGGGTAGCAATTTGCTCAACCAAAAGAAAATCTGTTTCCTTTACAGCTGGGGTGGCCATGTGACACTGTTCTCTCCAATGACTTGTACGGAGAAAGTTCTACTTTACTTGAAATAGGTATGCTGGCTAGGACTTCCACAGCCATCTCATGACCGTAAGAAAAGCCAAGAAAATTCCAAAGACATCCTTTACACCAAGAACTACCTATTTTATGGGTTTCTTGTTCAACTGCAAAAATAAAATCTGTATTATATATTGGAGCCACTGTTTTGGGGTCTCTGTTTCTTTTGGTCAAATGCAGTTAATAAAACAGAAAGACCAAGAAATATGGACCGGTCCAGTCTCGTAAAGAACACACACAACAGTAAACAATACACAGCAGTGCATAAACTGATACATTTTGAAGAATCATCAGGAAATGACACAGGGGTTCAGGGAATATGCTTTGTAAAACAAATGGAGAATTCGGCACAGGTCCTAAAAGCTCATAAATTTGGGTACTGATATAAGTTATACAAAAGTTGAGCTACAGAAATATTTTAAAAGCCTAAGTGATAGTGATACTATTAACCCACTGAAGCAGTTGTTGGTCTTGGTTTCCTCTCCTCACTTTTCTAAGTATAAACTCACTACTTCACACTTACTCAGTTATAGTGTTCAGAGAACATCTGAAACTATCCTAGGACAGACGAAAGGAGGAAGTTTTTGTTAGAAGTTCATCTCCAGGAAGGAAACACACTAAAGTTTCAAAACCGGCACCAGCCGTTTAAGAAGTACCACTCGGTTTCACAGGAAGCCATAAATAGCCGAGATGTGTTTAAATTAGAAAGGACAATTTTAACAGGTTGGAGAGCTTCCAGACCAGTGGTTCTTAACCTTTTTTGAGGTACCGAACCCACCAGTTTCATATGCGCATTCACCGAACCCTTCTTTAGTGATAAATAAAATATGATTTTTTCCCCCAAATTCAAGACTTAGGTATATGTTTTCTTACTGGTGCACAAAATGAGCCGTGCATGAACATCACCTTGCTCAAAGAACAAAACCAACAAAGTGCATGAACTCACAACAAATTACGGTATTATTTTATTCTGGCTTCTGCGGCAGAGGCTTCTCCGAACCCCTGAGACTGACTCATCGAACCCCTAGGGTTCGATAGAACTCAGGTTAAGAACCACTGTTCTAGACAGTTCCATCTCCTCTGTCCTGCTGTGCAAATAATTCCCACTTTCCTCGTTGCTCTTTAGGGGATAACGTTACGGCTATGCATCTGTTGCGGTTTTGTGCTTGCATGTTGTTTCATTGGATGGATGCCTCTCTTTTCGGGGAATTTAATAAAGGATGTGAGATGAATTGAATATGATTAAACCACCTCATCTTTTTTTTTAAAGATTAGTTTCCTATTACAGAAAATACATAATTTGAAGGTAAAAAATAGAACGAGGGTATTTTCTAGTAATGCAGACATTAGTGTGGGGCTTCAGAATGAGTCACCCCAAGATGTGCCTCTGTGGTGTGCAGATCAAGAGAAACTTCTGCCCCCCCTTAACTACCTAAGCGAACTTGCATTAGGGGCCGTGCCCATTAGAAGAGTGTCGGAGCCTCTGACTGAGGGCAGGGATATCTCTACAGCGTGTCCGTAAGGTCATGGCGCACTTTTCACCGGTCACATCTGCCCTTGCCATCCTGCAATGACGTCTCCAGGGCACCTTAACTCATCCCTAGCTCAGAATGTCGCATACTCCCATCTTCCGTTTCTGTCTCTGATCCGCTCTGCACACGGGGTCTCTTGCCTGTCTCACGCATGTGCGGTTCCCATCCACACGTATGTATTAACCCTTTGAGTAGTCAGTGTTTTTCATGCTCGCTGACCCCTGGGAGTGAGTTTCTTTTTCAAAAAATGAAGTTAATTCCAGTTCCAGTTTTATTAACTTAAAATCATGTTTGTTTGATGTTTATGGAAACAAGAAGAACATGCATTTGCCTTTTTTAAATGTTGCTTACACATCTTTAAACTAAAAATGTTACGATCGTGCTCTGGATGGTCAGGAGGTGTGAGGACGTACATGAATGTTCATACTACTCAGAGGGTTAAGCGGGGTCATTTTCTCTGGCAATCTTCTGTCTATTTGATTATCAGACCAGCTGGAAGAACTTTGAGGGTAAAAGGAAGTTTCTTCCTCCCTACCTTAGGAAAGCAGTTGGTATGTAAAATTAGAAGGAGCAATTAATTCAATTCAATTCAATTTAACTTAATTGGAGAAATTAGGTTAACTGGACAGCAATACAGAATGAAGGTGACACAGAGCTGGAGATGATAAGATATAATGTAAACAAGAATATGCAGAATAAGCAACTGGAAGTCACTGAGTATACACCTGATCAAAAGGAATCCATGCACCTGTGTCCCTATGGCCTGCCTTCCCACCTCCTCTGCAGCTCACGTCACTGGAATCCGTGTGCCTGTGTCCCTATCCCCTGCCTTCCCACCTCCTCTGCAGCTCACGTCACTGGTCCTTCCCTCTTCTCCTACATCATTAATCACTTGCTTTTCACTGCCCTGCTGCCGACTGACAGACGCATGTGCCAACCATTCCAAAAGAAAGCAAAACACCCGCCCCCGGCACAACTATTTCTTACACTCAACAATCACTTTCTGGTTTTATTCATTGTTTTTCCAGTGGCTGCTCCAGTGACAATAGCCTTTCTTTCAGTCCAACTTGTGACCTCTGCAGTCTGATACTGCTGATTCCGCTCCTATTTTTGGAAACATTTCCTGTTATTGCACCTCTGACAGCTGTTTTCCTATTGAACACCCCTTAAATGGCACAATACTTGCTGTAACATTATGGATAAGAAAGCACATCCATCCCCTTGGTCAATTTCTTCTTCTTTTTTATTTAATGAGAGCAGGTGCGGGGTGCTGGGGGGAGGCAGACAGGGACAAACAGACAGGAAGGGAGAGATGAGAAGGGTCAACCCGTCTTTGTGGCACTTTAATTCTTCATTTACTTTCTCATATGTGCCTTGGCTGGGAGGCTCCAGTTGAGCCAGTGACCCCTTGCTCGAGCCAGCGACCATGGGGTCATGTCTATCATCCCACGCTCAAGCTGGCAACCTTGGGGTTTCGAACCTGGGTCCTCAGTGTCCCAGGCTGACGTTCTATCCACTGTGCCACCACCTGGTCAGGCCCCTTGATCAACTTCTTGATGTCACAATCTGGTTGTTCTACTTCTGTAATATGAAGCAAAAATATGAATATGCCAAATCTCAGTTTTTTCTGGTCACTTCTGAAACAATACAGAAGCTCTTCCCAAAACATCACTGCCATCTCAAGTACCATGAGAGTACTTCAATTCATTCTTGGCAAAACCCATTAGGGAAAAATAATCATAAATGATGCTAGAAGCATTATTTTGAAAGTACTAGATAATTTTTTTTCTCTCCCAGAGATAGAGAGTCAGAGAGAGGGATAGATAGGGACAGACAGGCAGGAACGGAGAGAGATGAGAAGCATCAATCATCAGTTTTTCATTACGACACCTTAGTTGTTCATTGGTTGCTTTCTCACACGTGCCTTGACTGCGAGCCTTCAGCAGACCGAGCAACCCCTTGCTCGAGCCAGTGACCTTGTCCTGATGAGCCCGCGCTCAAGCTGGCGACCTCAGGGTCTTGAGTCTGGGTCCTCCACATCCCAGTCTGACGCTCTATCCACTGCGTCACCGCCTGGTCAGGCAGTACTAGATACTGTGTGTGTGTGTGTGTGTGTGTGACAGTTCTAGGAGCCAGTCTGAAGGCCCCCCAGGCTTACGAACCTCTTTCCTCTGCTGTGTAGGTCGGGCTCCTCCTGTCCTTCCCCGACTTCCCTACAGTGAGCTAGAACCTCAGGGTTTTCTCACCTTCCCAAAGCCCAGTAGGAATGGCCACGTTAGGGGGCCCCAGAACGCTGGTCTTGGAAGGGAGGTAGGGTGGCGATGGGCGTGGATCTCCACACCCTGGGGCCAGACAGCCAGAACTGACCTTATTGGTGGTGAACACGCCACCAGGTGTTAGACCAGCAGATGACCCTGGTTCTGCAACCTTGATACCTGAGTTCTGGCTAAGAAAGAACTCAGAGGCAAGGCTCAAACTGTAAGAGAAGATTTATTTAGAAAACAATTTGATTTTGTTGGCATATCAGAATGGGAAAGGATTTTTATACTTCAATCTTATTTCTGTTCACCTTACCAAACTCATTCCTCCTAAAGGGTTTTCAGTTGGTTCATCAGGATTTTCAAGGTAGACAATTACATTGTCTTTACTTTCGAATACGTATACTTTTTTAATCTCTTTCTTTCCATTTTTTTGGGGGGGATAATTTTTCTGAGAGTTTATTTCCGCCAAGTTGATGACATGTTGGGAGGCAAGATCTCAAATGCTGAGCTACATTTTTGTCGTTGTTTAATGGTCACTTCTTTCACACTCAGAAGGCAGGAGCAGCCCCATATTCTCTACCGCACAGCCGTTCTCTCACACCACTGCACAGGAGAAGCTGACATGTATATTGTAAAATAAACTCAAGTGATTTCACACTCATTTTATTATTTTTGAGATTCACCGATATAGAGGGTTTACGGAAAATGCAATACTTTATAGCTTTCATTTTCTCTGAGGTAGTACTCCGTTTCTTCTTATCACAGATAAAACATTTAGCTTTCTGAAGGCTGAGGGATTTCTCTTTATCAGAGTGCCTCTTTATTAAGTCACCTCTTTGACTTTGGGCAAGAATAACTTTTAAAAAAAAATTTTTTTTTACAGGGACAGAGAGAGAGTCAGACAGAGGAATAGATAGGGACAGACAGACATGAACGGAGAGAGGTGAGAAGTATCAATCATTAGTTTCTCGTTGCCCTTGTGACACCATAGTTGTTCATTGATTGCTTTCTCACATGTGCCTTGACCGTGGGTCTTCAGCAGACCGAGCAACCCCTTGCTGGAGCCAGCGACCTTGGGTCCAAGCTGACGAGCTTTTGCTCAAGCCAGATGGGCCCGCGCTCAAGCTGGCGAGCTCGGGGTCTCGAACCTGGGTCTTCCGCATCCCAGTCCAACGCTCCATCCACTCGCCACCGCCTGGTCAGGCATGGGCAAGAATAACTTTTGAAGGGAAAAAAAAGATGATAAAGAAAAAAAGAAAAAAGATGATATGCTCATCAAACAACAACAAAACAAAATCTAATCTAGTTGCAAATCTCTCTAAACAAACAAAAAACCAAACAAACTGTGTGTTTTGCTAAAGCTGTCATAACCAAATATCAGACTAGGTGGCCTAAGCCACCACAATTTATTTTGTTAGTTTGGGAAGCTGGAAATCCAAGATTAGATGTTGGTGGGGACGGTTTCCCCTGAGGCCTCTCTCCTTGGCTTGCAGATGGCCACCTCTTGCTGCCTTGTTCAGCAGTCCGTCCGTCTGTGCACAAATGCCTCTGCTTTTTCTTCCCTTTCTTAGAAGGACACAGTAATATCAGGGCCCTCCTTAACAGCCTCATTCTAAATTCATCACCTCTTTAAAGACTAAGGTCTTTAAACCCCCCTCCAGATGGGGTTACATTCTGGGGTAGGGGTTGGGACTTCAACATTTTGAATTTTGGGGGACACAATTTAGCCCCAAACAAAAGGTAACATCTAAAAAACATCTCATGAAATATTAGAGTGTAAGAGGATGTTAAATTCTGAATCTTCCTGGTTAGGTTCAACCCAGGAGCCAATATGGTAGGCATCACAGTCACCGCAAGGGAGGAAACCCCCGGGCACAACATACAATAAGGAAACGGAGGGAACTGCTTTCATGACTCCTGGGCCCTCACCTACTGAAAGATTAGAAATGGTGAAAAACGTGAAGTGAGAAAGCCTATGTAAAGACCTGTTCAAGGGGGGTGGTTCATGAAGGTGACCTTCTCACCAGGCTAGCAAGAGGGGCCTTCATAACTATTGGCCCAGAAGTGACCACATTTTATCTGGACACAGGTTTATTGACCAGAGTAGCAAAAGCTTGCCCAACTGCAAGGAGGTGAAAATAACTAAAAATCCTGGTGAGCATTACTAATGCCCACCCAGAAGTCTCCCCTGACATTAACAGGAAATCATATTATATATATAAGACTGGACTCATTTATTGACAGAAATGAGACTGAATTTTTGTGATCTTAAAATACTGTTTTTCACGAGAGTGAGCAAAAGGTCATGGGCCTATCAGTTTTTAGCAGGAGGAAGAAAGAGAACTACCACTGAATAAATTTTAAAGGAACCACAAGAGAGAAAAATAAATGTGTGTGTTCTTGGCTAGGTAGTTTGGTTGGTTAGAGTGCCGAGTGATGTTCCAGTATACCAAGGTGGTGGGTTTGGTCCCCAGTAAGGTCACACTAAAGAATCAACAAAATCAATGAATATAAAATGATTTTAAATAAAAAATACAAAATAGAGTTGTATTTAATTTACATCCGTTGCAACTTGCTATTCAACATGTGGCTCACATCTTTAGAAGAGCTCTTAGAGATCATCTGATTTAACTCCATTTAAAAAAAATAATAAAACCTTTAATTTCTCTAATTTAAAGATTATAATTCAATTTCCCTCAATAAAAGAGGCTGGAAATGTTTGTTCTCATCAGCTAGCTCTTTCTGTTTATCAAATGTCTGTCAAATGAAGCCATTCTTTTCCATGAATGTAATTTAGTTTGAAATCCCTTATTTATATGAGCTTTTAAACTCCCACAGGAAAAGGTCTATATACAATTTCTTTTAACAGAAAACAGAAGAACGAGATATACAGATGGGTTTTAGGTTTAAAAGTCAGATTTAGAGATTTTTTTTAACATCAATGGGACTAAAAAAAATTTTGACAGCTTTTTTTTTTTCCCAAGTGAGAGGAGGGGAGATAGGGAGACAGATTCCCGTATGAGTACCAACCAGAATCCGCCTGGCGACACCCATCTAGGACCAATGCTCTACCCATCGGGGGCCATGCTTACATTTGAGCTATTTTTAGGGCCTGAGGCGGAGGCTTCAAGGAGCCATCCTCAGCACCCAGGGCGATGTGCTCAAACCAATGGAGCCATGGCTGTGGGAGCGGAAGAGAGAGAGAGAGAGAGCGTGAAATAAGGGGGAGGTGTAGAGAAGCAGATGGTGGCTAGTCCTGTGTGCTTTGACTGGGAATTGAACCTGGAACCATCCACATGCCAGGCTGATGCTCTACCATTGAGCGAACTGGCCAGGGCCTCAGCTTTCAAAAACGACTTCAGAAACACAAATAAAGCACAAGGAATTTAAAATAACAGGGAAAATTGGTAAATTTGCTATTGCTATATTAAGGGCATTACATTTTCTGTCCAAAATGACACTAAAATTTCCAGATCCGCCTCTGGAATAAATACAGTAGGACACCAAATTCCAAGTGATTTTACTGAGAGCTCAAACTAGATTTGGGTATCCAAAGGCAAAATTTTATAAAAACAAATGAAACCCATACTTCTGTATAACCTATCTAACAAGAATGGCTAAAGGAAGTGGCGGAGACTGGGATTCCTGAAGCTGTAGACAGATTTGGGAGGACAACTGCAGGACAGGAAAGATACTCTTTGTTCATCAGAAATAGCTTAGAAAAACCCTTGTAAGATTTTTGCCACCATGATCCAGAAATAAAGGGTTCTTATAAATAGCACATATGTGTATAAACATATATATATGTACATTTAAAATACATGTTTTACTTTAAAATAGTTTCCTATTAAAAGTAGTTGCATCTTGCCCCGGCTGGGTGGTTAGTTATAGTCCTGATATGCCAAGATTGTGGATTTGATCTCCGCTCAGGGTACATTATAAGAATCAACCAAGAAATGCATAAATAAGTGGAACAACAAATTGATATTTCCCTCTCTCCCTTCCTCTCTCTCTAAAAACAATCAATAATTTTTTAAAAAATTAAAAAGTGATTGTAGCCCTGGCTGGATAGCTCAGTTGGTTAGAGCATCACCCTGAAACGCAGAGATTGTGGGTTCAATCCCTGGTCCTGGCACATATAAGAATCAGCCAATGATGGCATGAATGGAACAACAATTGATATTTTTCTCCCTCTCCTCCTTCCTCTCTCTCTAAAATTCAATAAGTGAAAAGAAACTATTTTTAAGTTATTTTGCCTTACACTGAACTATTTTTATACACAACCCTTCTGGCAACAAATGTGGGTATTTTTCTTCACACCAACCAATTCAACTCTCCGACCAATTCAATTTTGATACAATCTATAGCAAGTGTCTGATCCCATAAGTTAAGGGTCCCGTTCCATAGTTCCATAAATCTGCCCTCTACTTCAGATGGCAGCCATCAAGTCCCAGGCTGCCACCCATATGTGTGGTTGAGTATAAATTTGAGGGTTGCCACAAAGCCCCTCCCTCAGATCCCATAAATTGCACACAACTCACAAGAGTGCTGCACTTATGGCTACAGGTTTACTACAAAGGATGCAACTCAGAACAGCCCAATGGAAGTTGTAGAAGCAAAGGGTAAGGTGTGGGAGAAGGGGCTGTCCAAGCACACCACCCTGCCAGCACCTTGAGCTCACCCAACCAGCTCTCCTTTAGAGGTTTTTATGGAGGATTTATGGAGGCCAGATCGACTAATTCACTGGCCAGAGGTGAGTAGCCCAAACTCCAGCGCTTTTCCCCTCCACAGGAGGGACAGGGGGGACTCAATGTTCCAATCCTGTAATCATGCTTCAATCATGTTTCAATCCTTGATCTTTATGGAGACAAGCCCATATCCTGCTCCTGGAAGACATCTGATGGCAAAGTCTACCTCATTAGCATACAAGAGACACTCTTAACCCTTCGCAGAGTCCGAGTGTTTTCTGAGGTGTGTGTCAGAAACCTGGGACAGACACCAAGTATATATTTCTTATTGTATCACAGATACAAAAAACAAGAAAAATATGAGAAATTGTCACAGCCAAAATGGAATACAGATAGAATGGCTAAATGCAATGTGATATTCTAATGGAATCCTGGGACAGCGAAGGACATTAGGTAAACAAAGGAAATCTGAAAAAGGTATGGATGTTTAAAAAGTATGAATGATTATTAGTTTTAACAAATATTCCATACTAATGTTAGTAACAGGGGAAACTGAGTGTGGGGTATAAAAGAACTCTACTTAGCTGTTCAATTTTTCTGTAAATTTAAAAATGTGCCAAAATAAATAGTTTGTTTAAAAACAGTGTATTGACTATTAGTAGTTTCGAAGAGATCTGGGGTGCAAGGAAGAGAAATCTACCCAAACTAGCTCCATGAATAGGTAAGGCTGGTAGTTTACACGCTCTTAGGGAACACGCACACTGATGAGTAATTAGGCTTGAAGTTTCATCAGCTTCCTGAAAGGGCTTCTTTTATCTCTGAACATCTCAAGCCTGTCTTCGGCCTGGCTTCCTCTGTAGGTTTATCTGGCTGTCTTACAGCACATTTCAGCTGTAGCAGGCACAGCCCACTAGCAACCCCCTGTGTCTCTCACCTAAAAACTCTACAGCAGTGTATCGTATTAAATCCAGTGCCAGAAGTCATTCATTTACCGAGTCAGCTGTGGATAGGCCCATGGTAGTTAGGTAGTTACTGCTGGTTCCATTACCTGTGACCAGTCTGAACTATGTCCACTGGACATCCAAGGGTTTGTACAGGTTCTCTACGGTGGAGTTTTCTGAGGGTGAGATAGGGGTGTGTGGGTGGGGGCAAAGCATGCCTCTTAAAACATATCTATTACCTAGAGATAAAACCAGGGTTTGAATCCAGGTCTTCAGATACCCATTCAAATGCTTAACCCCTTTGAGAAAGCAAAATTACAAGTCAAAACATCAAGCTCTTTTTAATTTCTTTACTTTTAATAGCTGCTGGCAGTCTGTACACTTACTGCAACCTAAATTAATATAACAGTACGCATACACGTGTATCTGCAAAGATGGACTGACGTCTACACTACAAATCAGTAAAGCTGGTCTGTGTGCTGAGCCTTCATTATTTTTCACAAAGGTGGCAAACTATTCACGAAGGTATCACTGTGGAATTCTGCAAAAGCATTAATTTTCAGCTCTTTAGGTATAGAGAAGTGATGTAACATATGACCCACAGTGTAAAAACACACAGAAAGTTATGGCAATCAGTTTTCTTCTCACATGAGTATTACAATTTTCTTTTTTCTTTTTTTTTTTTTTGTATTTTTCCGAAGTGAGAAGCTGGGAGACAGGCAGACAGACTCCCGCATGTGTCCCACTGGGATCCACCCGGCATGCCCACCAGGGGGCGAAGCTCTGCCCAACTGGGGCGTTGCTCCGTTGTGGCCTGAGCCATTCTAGCACCGGAGGTGGAGGCCATGGAGCCTTGGCTGCAGGAGGGGAAGATAGAGATAGAGAGGAAATAGAGGGGGAAGGGTGGAGAAGCAGACGGCGCTTCTCCTGTGTGCTATGACCGGGAATCAAACCCCGGACTTCCACACGCTGGGCCGAGGCTCTACCGCTGAGCCAACCGACCAGGGTCCTATTATAAATTTTTAAACAGAAAATTGTTTTATGAGTCATATAAAGATATTCAGGTACAAATTTTTGGTTTGGTACAAAAAGAAGCCACCAAAGCTCTCTAAGCAGGACAGCACCAGGAACGAAGTGAAATGTCTGAGATAAAACCTTGCTGCTGTGGGTATACGAGTGGAGAAAAGAAAGAACATCAGAATAATTTAATTCTTGCAATAAACAAAGTCTAGAAATTATAGGTGCATGGACATATAGAAGTTAACATTTGTATTAACTTTTAGTATATGGAAAATATTTCTGCACTCAATAGCAACGAAATAGTTTCTTTGATCCATCAAAACATATCATTGAAGCTGAATTATTCTTTGTAGCACATGGACCTAAAATGATTAATATTTAGTAGAGTCACAAATTGTCAACTAATTTGTCATAAATATTTGACCCCAGATGTTCACATGTGTAGCACATGGGTCCGGAGTATACCTGGAGTATATACACTCCCCTCAGTAAGCACATCAAAATGCAATTCAGTAAGTAACCTGTTCGGATGAATGGACTTTAAAAAAAATAAAAGATCCCCAACTCTGCAGCAAATACTGCTTATAATGTACCTCAAACAGAATTCCCTTTTTTCCAAACAGAATTCTTGAAACACTCTATTACAAAAAAAAAAAAAAAAATTGTAAACAGATTTCTAAAGTGTTAGGTTTGGGAGAAAACCACAAAGATACTTTCTGGTGGTTTGAGACAAAAAGAAACAATATTCAAATACAAAATAATGCCTGAACTCCAACGGGATCAATGGCCTTTTAACCCCCGAGAAGTTAAGTTACGCGTATTCGTGATCTAGCTCCTCCTGGCCCCGGTGCAGAAACAAGCCCTCTGCTAGAACTGGGCTTGTTGCAAGGCTGTGCGGGGGACGCGGGCAGGAGGCAGCCTGTCCCGACGTCAGTTTCTCTCCAGGGAAACGGGCTGTGCAGCAGGAGGCTGCCGGTTTCCTTATCACCTATTCGCTGCCCTTCTGTTTCAAAGGAGACGGAACAAGGCCCCGAGTGCCGCCGTTGAGGGTCCAGACGGGTCCCCTGGGCGCCTCTGGCGTCCCAGCAGCGGCCGGGGCGCCCCGCGGGCCCTCCCGCGCCCCGGCGCGCCCAGTCCCCGCACTCACCATCTCGATGATCTTGGTCTTCCGCCCGGTCTTCCTCTTCAGGGTGAATATGTACTGGGCCAGCACCACCCCCGCCACCAGGGCGCACACGCTGGCGCTTGCTACCGCGCCCACCCGCGCCACCGCCGCCGGGTCCATGGACACAGCCTCCCGCGCCTCCCAAGCGGAAAAGCACAGGACACTGGGCCGCTGGGGGCCTGAGAAACGCGAGCCCGCGAAGAGCCTGGACGCCCCGCCCCCGGAGCAAGCCCCGCCCCGATGAAAAGCCACACCCACGAGCGTCGAGGGGCGGGGACAGGGGGAGGGCGGGAGGGCGTGGCCTGCACCGGGGGCCGAGGGGGCAGGTGGGCCGCCCCTAGAGCCTATGAGCGGGAACTGTCCAAGATCTGAAAAGGGAATTGTGTGAATTCTATTTCTCTGCTAAAGGGAATTGTGTGAATTCTATTTCTCTGCTAATGAGGACCAGGCAGTGGTTCATTCTAGCCACACCCAATAGAAAAACGATTCCAACTAGGGCCCATTCAGAAAAATAACCTCCAACTTGCATCCACTTCGGCGGCTCTGGACTACAATTCCCAGAAGGCGTCGCAGCAAAAAGGCTGCCCAGGGTATGTGAGGAAATACTTTCGAGCCATATATCTGATAAAGGTTCATATCAAGATTATGAATAACTCAACAACAAAAAACAAATAACCCACTTAAAAAATGAGCAATGGCCAACAAGCTTATAAAAGGTGCTCAACATCACTTAAAAAATCAGGAAAATGCAAATCAAAACCCCAAGAGGTATCACTTCACACAGGAAGACCAATATATACTGTTCACAACAATTACGGGTCATTTCAAAGTGAATATGAAGCGATAAAATATCCCCTAATTGTTGTGAGCAGTGTGTATAATATATATGTATTTTAAAAACCCAGAAAGCAGAGGCGGATTAAGGTCACAGAACATATTGGGCCCCTTAAAAAAAAAAGAGAGACACAGGAAAAATAAAATTACACACATAATTTTTTATTTTTATTTTTTGGTGACAGAGGGACAGACAGACAGGGAGAGAGATGAGGAGCATCAGTTCTTCGTTGTGGCACCTTAGTTGTTCACTGATTGTTTTCTCATATGTGCCTTGACGGGAGGTGGGGGCTGCAGATGGAGTGACTCTGCTTAAGCCAGGACCTTGGGCTCAAGCTGGTGAGCTTTGCTCAAACCAGATGGGCCCGCGCTCAAGCTGGCGACCTCGGGGTCTCAAACCTGGGTCTTCTGCGTTCCAGTCGGATGCTCTAACCACTGCGACACCGCCTGGTCAGGCACCATATTTTTAAATAAATAAAAAATATTATATACTATTAATGTTAAAATTGCACATATGCAACCAAACTTGGTGTCACTAGAAAAAGTGCCAAGTTGGGGTTTTGCGGGCCCTTCAGAAGTCGGGGCCTAGGGTGCCCACCCCGTGTGCCCCCGTTAAATCCACCTCTGCCAAAAAAACAAAACTGGAAAATAACAAGTGTCGGCGAGGACGTGGAGAAACAGGAAACGTGCTCACTGCTGTAGGAATGTGACTTGGTGCAGCTACTGCAGAATGTTCCTCAAAAGCTTACAAACAGAACTATGAGAGGCCCCAGCAACCCCCCTCCGGGCTTGACCCAAAGGAACGGACAGCCCGCACTCAGTGTCAGCATTTTTGTGCTCACTGGAGCGCAATTTGTAGGAGCAAAGATGTGGAAACAACCTAAATGTCCAACAACAGATGAGTGAAGAGAATGGGGCACATGCTTCAAATGAAATACTGTTCAGCCTTTAAAAAGAAGTGTGTGCCCTGGCTGGATGGCTCCACTGGTTACAACATCCTTGGGAAAAGAGGTGGCTGGTTCGATGCCTGGTCAGGGAGCATATAGGGATAGATCGATGTTTCTGTCTCTCTCTCCCTTCCTCTCTCGCTAAAACCAATAAAAACCCAAGTGTTTGACAATGAGAACATTGTGCTGAGTGAAATCAGCAAGTTACAAAAAGACAAGTTAAATACTGCATTATTCCACGTATTTATGTATTCATCGGTTGATTCTTGTATGTGTTCTGACTGGGGATCCAACCTGTAACTTCAGAAAGGACGGATGATGCTCTAACCAATGAGCAACCCGGTCAGGGTAAACAGGGTCATGTATTACTCAGAAATAAAAGAAATACATTTGAAAAATAAATAACAACCTTTTATTATCTTCACCACATAGAAAAGTCAAGCCTGAAGTCTGGGAAGGAAGCGGCCTCCCTGTGGATGGTGGCAGCACCGGGAGGGTGTCCTCAGCGTCCCCAAGTCTGGCCACCCTGACACTGCTCAGGAGCCACAAGCCACAGCCATCGGCAGGGGGCAGGCACCGGGCAGAGTGTTCCTGCAGGATGTTGCCACTGGCCAGAGCCAGCACCTGGGAAGATGCAGCTCACTCTCCGGTGGCCACACCTGCGCTGGAAGGTAGGTGAGAAGTTCCACGTGTGACACCAGATACTCTCCCTGGTGTCCTCTCTCCAGGCCTCTCCGACGACCCCGTCCTCTGTTCTTTGGCCACAGTGTTTGATTTCTGAGACGAGAACTGGGACAGGCCGAGTCTGTCAGTCCGAGTCCGAGCTCTCATTGGACTTGGAAGACTTATGCTTTCGTTTCTTCTTCTTTTTCTTTTCTTTCTTCTTTTTCTTATGCTTTTCTTTCTTCTTCCTCTTCTTGTGTCTCTCCTTACCTTCTGAGGAACTGGAGCTGCTCCCGTCGTCCTCCGAGGTGGAGTCTTCCAGCAACTGCTTTAACTGCTGGATCCTAAACAGACGAGGTCGGTCAGGAACCAGAAACCACTCAGCTTAGAAATATTAGCTTAGCAGCGAGGGTAAAGAAGTGACAGTCACCTCAGTAAGCACCGTACCTGTATTTGTGCATGTTTTCCCCATTCTCGGCCACGTCATGCCTGTTTGTACAGGACTGTAACTAGTGTCCAAGCAGTCTGTACTTTTCATTGTCCTAAATATTTCTGCCCATTGCCATGGTCTCTACCATTACTAGTCTTAATAGACATACTCTCCAAAGTCACCCCCACTGCTCAAGGTCATGCCAGGTCATACACCTTCCCAACAACTATAACTCAAGACTGCCAATTTTAATCAATCAATCAATCAAAAATACATTTTTAATTTAATTTTTATTTATTGATTTTAGTGAGAAAGGCAGGGAGAGACAGGAACATCGATCTGTTCCTGTATGTGCCCTGACTGGGAATCGAACCTGCCACCTCTGCTTGGGGACAGTGCTCTAACCCCGACCAAGCTATTCGGCCATGGCAAAAAATTCCTGTTTTCCGCCCTATCTTTTTTCTTGTCTAAGAATAATTTTCAGCAGTAGCTCCGATCCCTGAAGACAGTGGAGAGAAACTACATGAGAGAGAACCCATGCTCCCCGCACACCGGCACGGGCAGCCATTACTCCTGCCCTCCAAGCATTTCACAGGGCGAGCTCCACATTTAGTAAGCCCCTCCTATTAGACCGGACAGCCTGTTTCCGACTTAATGTGACTTAACATGTAAGACGGTGCCGTGACCGTCAGGGCCACCTACCTCATATCCTTCTCATGCCTTCTGTTCTCTCGTATGACGTCATACATGGGGTCTTCATGCGCCTTGGGGGTCAGAGAGGGTTAAGGGTGGGTTAGGCGTAATAGATTGTTAAATTAAAACTAAATCCCTGTTTCGCTGAAATTGGTCCACTCCCACCCCCATTTGGTGTCATTTTGTGTTCTACATGTTCTAAGACTTCCTGAGGCCACCATTACTTCAAACTCATGGAAGCTATAAAAAGGTTTTCTAATTACACAAATACAAGACTTTATATATCCTTTATAAATAAGGAAATAAACTATGGCAGAATCATCAGTAAATACTATTCAAGGTTAGAAATATTGAGTTAATTCTCTTTGTTCTATGTGGATACATGATCAAGAGATATTAAGCAAAATGAGTGGGAAAAGGGTAAGTAAGAATGATTCATTTATAGGTCCACAAAATCATGTGCCTGAAAACATGTCTGCAAGTATATTCATCAAGCTACTTACTGTAAATTCCCTTTGGGGCGAGGCAAGACTGGACTTCAAAAATCAGTTTTGGAAAACGTTAGTGTTTTCATTTTGTTAAAATAAGGCAGAAGTATTCTTGTAATATCTCTGTAATGAAGTGTTCTAATTATTCTCTAATTATACTATGAATTTTCACAGAGTGCATTTTGTGGTATGTGAATCATCTTTAAAAATATGTTGTTGTAGCCTGACCAGGCAGTGGCGCAGTGGATAGAGTGTCGGACTGGAATGCGGAGGACCCAGGTTCGAAACCCCGAGCTCGCCAGCTTGAGCGCGGGCCCATCGGGCTTGAGCAAAAGCTCGCCAGCTTGGACCCAAGGTCGCTGGCTCCAGCAAGGGGTTGCTTGGTCTGCTGAAGGCCTGCGGTCAAGGCACATGTGAGAAAGCAATCAATGAACAACTAAGATGTCGCAACGGCAATGAAAAACTAATAATTGATGCTTCTCACCTCTCTCCGTTCCTGTCTCTCCCTATCTATCCTTCTGACTCTCTCTCTGTCCCTGTAAAAAAAAAAATGTTGTTGTAGACTGATGGTGGTGGTGGGGCAGTGAATATATTGTCAACCCAGAACACAGGTCACTGGTTCGAAGGTCGCTAGCTCTGAGGATGGGCTCCTCAGCACAGGGTTGTTGTCTTTAGTGGGGGGTTGTCCATGGGGTCACAGAGCTTGCCAGCTTGCGCCAAAGGTCACTGGCTTGAGCAAGAGGACACTGCATGGCCCTGGTCAGGGCACATATGAGAAGCTTAATGCACACCTAAAGTGAAATCCACTGCAAATTGATGCTTCTCGCTCTCTCCTTCCTCTCTCGGAAGCAAACAATGCGCTACGAAGTGAGAGCGACTATGAGTTAATGCTTTTCACCCTCTTTCAAAAAAGTATGTTGTAAAAATTTTATGCATTAAATTAAAAACTCAAGTTAAAACGATCTATTATCTTGCCACCCAGGGATCCACTGCGAACATTTTAGTGTGGTTCTTCCATATTATAAATGATCCTCTCATTTCTTTTTCACTCATGTTTTCATGGAAATTTTCCCATGACATCACATCTTTTTCTAAAACATAATTCTTAAAAGCTATATGATTTCTATGGAGAAATTTATAGGCCCTGGCCGGTTGGTACAGTGGATAGAG
The DNA here is from genome assembly GCA_037038555.1 of Rhynchonycteris naso. NCBI lineage: Eukaryota > Metazoa > Chordata > Mammalia > Chiroptera > Emballonuridae > Rhynchonycteris > Rhynchonycteris naso. Next base: position 142,569,294 of record CM073002.1, read on the forward strand.
TGTCAGCCTGGTGTATGGATGTCCCGGGTTCACTTCCCAGTCAGGGAACACAAGAAAAGCGACCACATCTGCTTCTCTCTTCCTCCCTTTCCCCCATCTCTCACTCTTCCCCTCTCACAACCAGTGGCTCTATTGGTTCCGGCCTTAACCCTGGCCACTATGGATAGCTTGGTCGGTCCAAGCGGGTCAGCCTCAGGTACTAAAAAACAGTTTGGCCCCAGATGGGGGTTGCCGGGAGGATCCTGGTCTGAGTACATGCAGAAGTCTGTCTTATTATCTCCCCTCCTCTCACTTACAAAAAAGAAATTTACGTTGGGCCCTGGCCAGTTGGCTCAGTGGTAGAGCGTCAACCTGGCGTGGGGAAGTCCTGGGTTCGATTCCCAGCCAGGGCACACAGGAGAAGTGCCAATCTGCTTCTCCACCTTTTCCCCTCTCCTTCCTCTCTGTCTCTCTCTTCCCCTCCCGCAGCCAAGGCTCCACTGGAGCCAAGTTGGCCCAGGTACTGAGGACGGCTCCATGGCTGCCTTAGGCTCTAGAATGGCTCTGGTTGCAAGGGAGCGGTGCCCCAGATGGGCAGAGCATAGCCCCCTGGTGGGCATGCCAGATGGATCCCGGTCAGGCACATGCAGGAGTCTGTCTCTCTGCCTTCCTGCTTCTCACTTCAGAAAAATACCACATACCCAAGGAAAGAAATTTACATTGGTATGTTGGCCATTGAAGTTGTGAATTTTTTAGTTTCTATTTTTTAACCATATAAATAATTCTGAAAATTATCCTTTTACATTCAAAAAAAGTTGTGTATATTGCCTGACCTGTGGTGGCGCAGTGGATAAAGCGTCGACCTGGGAACACTGAGGTTGCCAGTTCAAAACCCTGCACTGGTCTGGTCAAGGCACATATGGGAGTTGATGCTTCCAGCTCCTCCCCCCTTTCTCTCTCTCTCTCACTCTGTGTTTCCTCTCTAAAATGAATAAAATAAAAAGAAATTAAAAAAAAATTCTTATAAAAAAATTTGTGTATATTGATGTTTTGTTATATCCTCAGAATCAACTCTTAGAATTTAGGTTTCTGAATTTAAAAAATAATGAATATGTTTAAGTTTTTGATATTTATCACCAAATTATCTGTTAGAGGAGCTATAAAAATGGATATTCCAACTATCATTGACTTATCCAGAATATATTCCACAAAATATTAAAATGAAAGCACAATATTTTCAATGTCTCAAAATCCTGGAAGAATGTTTGTGGACCTCAGTTTGATATTCGCTGATAATCCCAAATACAGCTGATAAGAACATGGTGAAACTGACTGAACCAGTTCAGAAAGGGGAAGCAGCAGTTACTAAATGGTGAGCTAAACCCCCTGGGGGTGACTCTGTTAAAATAAAGTGAGGAAATGACAGATCTGTTTTACTGTCACCTAATGAGGATATATAACTTATGCACACTTCTAGTTTATAACAGAACAATATCTTTTTTTTTTTACAGGGACAGAGAGAGAATCAGAGAGAGGGATAAATAGGGACAGACAGACATGAACGGAGAGAGGTGAGAAGCATCAATCATTAGTTTTTTGTTGCCGTCGCAATACCTTAGTTGTTCATTGATTGCTTTCTCACATGTGCCTTGACCGCGGGCCTTCAGTAGACTGAGCCACCCTTTGCTGGAGCCAGCGACCTTGGGTTCAAGCTGACGAGCTTTTGCTCAAGCCAGATGGGCCCGCGCTCAAACTGGCGAACTCGGGGTCTCGAACCTGGGTCCTCCGCATCCCAGTCCGACGCTCTATCCACTGCGCCACTGCCTGGTCAGGTAACAGAACAATATCTAATAAGGAAAAAGGACCTGGAAACTAGAACCCTGAGTTTTGTTATGAAACATGGTTTTTTTTTTTTTTTTTTTTTTACGTAAGTTAGAAATGTTTGCTTCAGAGAAAGAACCAGCGTTCCCAAGGCATAAGCAAGTAACACTTTAATAAGAAGTTAGTTTTTTGTGAATGTAACTCATCTGTCACATAGATTCAATATAACAGAGATGCAGTTAACACCAGATACTCTGGCCGAAAGATTTGTTTTATGTGGACCTTCCATTATGTGACCTTCCATTCACTGGTGGCTGCCTGATTTACGAATATTCACCATCTTTGGTAAACACACATTGACGCTCTGGGGTTTTACTTACTACTCTGAACTGTTCTAACTTTTGGTTGCCTTTGATAAAGAAAGGGCACTCTTTGTCGCCCGTTCGGTGGCCATACCGTTTACAACGCCAACCTAAAAACAAAAAAAAGGGGGACATAATTCTGTAAGATAACATATTTTTACTTAATCAGGATAAGTATTAGTAGGTCATATTAAGATATCCTTAATTAGAATCAAATCTTAAAAGCAAATGCAATCAGAGGAGGAAACATTTCCCAGAAAATGGAGGGAAACCACTTGCTCCCACCAATATCCTTTAATCTGAGTTTTAGAAATGAACCAAATACTTACTAAGCAATCCCATGCAAACCACAAAGTATCATTTTATTTCATTTTTAAACTGTGTGTCAAAAAAAAAAAAAAAAGGAAAAAAACACAAAAAAGATGAAACCAAACCAAACGGAGCCCTGTGTTGTGGGCGGAACTGTGTCACCCCTCGTGCCCCTCCCCTGCTCTATGGAACGCCTAAGTCCGAGGACTTCAGAATATGACTTAATTGGAAGACAGGGTCTACGGAGGCTCTCAGAAGAAACCAACCTTGCTGAACCCAGACTTGGCTCGGAATATAATTATAAGAAAATAAAAACCAAGGAATTATCAATCCAAACTTGTGATAAAACTATTCTCGGGAAAATGAGGTATAATCAGGGTACGTGTGTGGTGAGGGCAGCAGAGAGCTAAATTCTCCTCCTCCAGGGAACAGTGTCAACAGAGAATGCCTACACCTGAAAAATCAAGACAATGCAAGCATAGTCTCTAGACATACGAAGATAAATATCAAAATGACCAACCTAAAGGGCATCAAGTGGAAATGGAGAAAGAGAGCCTGGAAACAGCTAGTTTAATCACTGCAGGAAGAATCTGTACAAACAAATGTCTTTAAAAGGCCGCAGTGCCTTCTTCAAGTGCCACCTTGTGCTGCACACAGAGCCCCACCTGCCCCACACCCGCCCTCGGGGGACGGGACCTCCCTCCCTTCTCCTCCACGGCACTTCTACCCCGGAACGCCCTTGTGGCTGCAGGGATATGACAGACAGCGTGCACGCCAAAGGCAGCTGTCGCCCTGGGAGAGGCCACTGCTCTTGGAGTCAGAAGCCCTGGAGTCACATGTCTGCTGCACCTCTTACCTCGGACCCCTCACTGACACGTGCAAGGGGGTTTACGACAAACACGCTCTGTGAACCGTGGCATCTCAGCTGCGTGCACGGAGTACCTGACACACTTGCACACTCACTCACACTGCATGACTTTGACTTCCTTCCCCAGTGGCATCCAGAGTCCTTTGGTTGGCGCGTGAGCCAGAAATTCCCTGGCGTGTTCGTTGCCCGGTACGTCCGGTATACAGTCTTCTGGCTTCGTCTCATCTTCCTGAGGAAGGAAACCGTGTGAACACATGGCAGAGGGCACGGGACTCTCTCCCGCCTGCCTCAGAGCTCAGCACCGCCGGCTTTCTCGCGGCGCGGGGCTCCGCGGTCATCATCGCCTACCCTCTCAGGAACTGGAAAGACAAATGAGACCTGAAGAAAAAGGGAATGTACCAGAAGAATTACATCATGAAAACGAAGTAGGTCGTTTTAGAGAAATGTTACTGTGTTGTGTACACAGAAATGATTAGTGAGCTCCAATTTCTTTCCAAAGATTACAAATTTTCTGCTAATGTAAAAGCTTTGTGGAATGAGGCAAAGCATAGGATTCAGCAAGTAAGGTTTCCCGGTACAACAGCAACCACATGGTTAAGTTAAAATGAATTATACTTTGAGGCCACTGTCATGTTTTATAGTCTCATACATGCTGTATTTATGAAATCTATTTTCACCACCAGGTAACTGCATTACACAATTAAGGTGCTTTTTTAAAAAAACTTCTGATTTTATTCAAGTTTCCATGAATATTATATTTATGAAGAAAAGTAGCTTTATATATATATATTTAAATCAGAAGTTAAATCTTTAAATAGGAAAGATTGCTTTGGCCTTTAACCACTCCCCTGACTGTCACGGCCCCAGAGGCTCTGACACTGGCCAGGGTACTGGATGAGGCTCCTGCACCAGGGGACCTGGGGCTGGAGGAGCCGAGGATCTCCCCGAGTCCACTGTTCTCTGAGCTGCTGACATTCAAGCCACCAGCACCAGGCTGGTCAGACTCGGCACCAGGGTGGCAGAGATGGGGCGAGGGATGGCTGAGGAACCCACGTGGGCCTGCCTCGGGTTCTCAGGGAACAGACATGCGGCTGATTAAGTTTCTACAAAGACTCAGGCTTGCGGCAAAGCCCAAAGTGTGTGATTGGCACCTGCAAAGAAAAAACAGGAGGCTCAAAACCTTATGCAGCTGTTTTCATAACAAGTGACTGAGTCTATGCACTGACTCAGTCTAACAGAAGGACGAACAGGACGAACTCCATACTGACCTTGATTAGCCCTGGAGGAGGCTTTTCGTAACTAGAAAGAAAGAAAGAGAGAACCATCACCAACCACGTTAACAGGAACATAACACATTTTACTTATATATTTATTTAATATAGTTATTTATTCATTTTAGAGAAGAGAGAGAGAAAGACAGAAGGGAAAGAGATGGCGGGGAGGAGCAGGAAGCATTAACTCCCACATGTGCCTTGACCAGGTAAGCCTGGGGTTTTGAACCGGTGACCTATGTGTTCCAGGTCGATGCTTTATCCACTGCGCCACCACAGGTCAGGTTCATAACACATCTTAATGAGCAATAGCAACTGTAGGCTAAAATAAAAAGGATATTTTAAATAAAAACTTAAAAGCACACTACATGTAAAACAGTTAATATAATAAGCCCCGCCCTGAAGAGGTCACATAGAAATAAACTGATGCTATACCACATCCTCCTGAGAACTACAACTTAAATTCACTGAAACTGTAACTGACTCGGTGTCTTAGCACAATGATTTTATTTTTGGAAGAAGAGAGAGCAAGCGATTACAGGGAAAATGTGAGGTTAAGATCTGTGAGCTAATTATGGTTCCAAACTGTCATTATAGTCATCAGGCTGTTTACCTGGCCTAACTTTTCCTTGGTAGCTACTAAAACCTTTGTGACATAATGATCTAATGTTTTCCTCAGCCTGACCGTTTTCTTATGCACCAACTTTAAAGACCATTGAAAAGAGAGCAAATATGGGGAGTGCAGTGGTTAGCAAGAACTGAGGGAGGAAAAAGTGAAATGCTCCCGTCCTCTACGATGTCAAGAAGACAACTCAGGGAATGTGACACTGTGATTTCTGTAAGAAATGCATACTTGGTCTTCATCCACTGTTCCTGGCACATAGCTCCTAAAACCCTTCCTTCTACTTTCTTATATAAGAGCCATATGGGCGTCCTTTGCCTTAGTACTGAGTTTTGTTCCCAATTCCTGAAATAGCTACAGAGCTAAAGAGGTTAAGAGAGTTTATTTATAACAAGCCCCCTTTCAAGGAACCTGAGTTTCTGTTAATGAGGAGCCTTTCGGAAAGCCCCTAAGGATGGGGGGCTGGTTGTCTGAGGAATTAGAGGATTGGACTTTCAGTCCTATCTCTTGGGACACTGGATTAATCACCAATGCCAAAGATTAATCAGTCATGCTGACATAATGAAGACTATAAAATCTCAGAGGATCGGTTTCAGAGCCTCCTGGTGCGTGAACACGTGGAGGTGTGGCACCACGAGAGGGCAGGGAGGGAGGTTCCACACCCCTTCCCACTGACCGTGCCCCTGTGCCTCTCTTCCATCTGGCTTCTCCTGAGTTACACCCTTCTATAGTAAACCAGGAACCTAGTGAGTGGAATGTGTTCCTGAGTTCTATGGGCCATTCTAGCCAACTAACCGAAGTGGGGGAGGAGGTGGTTGTGGGGACCTCCCATTTACAGCTGATCAGTCAGAAACAGAGGTGACAACTTGGATTTGGCTGTTGGCACCTAACGTGTGAGCAGGCAGTCTTGTGGGACTGATCCCTGAACTTGTGGGTTCTGATATTATCTCCAGGTAGACAGGGTCAGAATTCAGGTAAATTTGTTTAAGAAATCGACCGTGCACCCTGAGAGAGTTGCTGGGTAGTGTTGAAGACCCGCCCAGCCGAGTACAGAGTGGCACTTCAGTGTGGGTGAGCGCAGAGAAGGAAAACAGGGGTGTTTCTTCCTTTACAGTGGATGACGGATGAGAAAGGCCAGGTGCAGCCACAGCAAGAAAAACATCCCTTCGGCTTCCTCTGGACCCTTCCAAACACGACTGTGAGGAGGCTCCTCTGAGCTTTGTCACCAACACTGACCTAGAGCTTTTCTGAAGGGACAGAGGAATTATTCGCTGAAGATTACACAGACAACTCAGTATACACAGAATTAGCTTTTTAGGCATGCTGTTTCGAAAGCAAATACCGGTGCTTAAAATATTTTCCAGTGGGAAGCTGTGACATGTCTTAAGCCTAGGTTTCTATTAGCAACAAGTTAGCACAAGTTGGGAAGGTGATACAGTTCACCAGCAGCCATGCACTAGAAATGATGATGTGGTGCTTTATGCAAGGGAGTCTGGAAGGGAAGTGGGGGAGCCTGTGTAAATACCCTGTAACCCAATGATAAGACTAAGGAAACGCAGCGAACACGACCAGCGGCCGGGTGGCTATGGTCAGAGCTAGAGTTTATGAGGGTCTGGCACTCTCTGTCTTTGAAATCCCAAAAACTTTACATGCAAGAACCCCAAAGACTATGTTTATAATAAAGCTCTATGGTTCTAACTTCCTTCTCCCTTCACTTCCATTTTCTCTTCTATAAATACACCCCATCCTGGCATGAGGCCAGAGTGCGCACGTGGCTTGCCACGTCTGCCCACACCAGGGTGCAACCCTCTCCTTTTCCCCGAGTGAATCCTTTTTTGGTGATGGAACACCTAGCTGATATTCTTAGTTGACACCAGCAGTGCCTTCTTGCTGCAGGAGGAGCTGTATAAATAACATATGGGCAACAAGCTCAGATCCAGGTTCCTGAACAGCATGTCAATGTGTTTTTCCTAGAAGGAAAAGGAATGGGATAGCACTGCCTTCCTGAAAAAGTTCATTATTAACTGTTTCCACAAATTTAAATCCTAGGTGTTTCTTCCTAGGGTTAAACAATTCCTTAGTCTAAGTAGTGTGTTAAACAAGATGTTTCTCTAATATTAAGGTATTTAACTATTAAAAAAAAAAGACTTGCAAGTGGGAAAAGGAGTATGTTTACTATATACTTGGCTTTGCCCTGCCACAGTTCAAAACTCTGTTTTATCTTTGTAGTTAACCCTTAGAAAACAGAAAGGTTGGAGATCCTCAAAGATGAGATGGTATGTTATTGATGAAATCAACACAGGGTTCTGTGAAAGACATTCTCAGAACAAGGATAGCTCTTGAAAATTAAAAATATAATTGAAACTTTAAAAAGTACAATGCTGCAAGTATTGGAAGAGAAATCTTACAGAAAGAACGAGAAGACAAAAATAAAATAGGAGAGAAAAGACGGGATCAAAAGAATCTAAGAAAAATATGGAGAGGAGAAAATTAAAACACAAATCATGTCTGAGTATTAAACAGCCATGAAATGTCAAGAAAAAAAAAAAATTTGAATCCGGAGGGGGGGGCAGGAAGAAAATCCAGTAAGAAAGAAGTTCACATTATTATGAAACTGCAAAATACTAGGAATGAAGAATTCTTATTTAAAGCTTCCAAAGGCGGGATGAGGCGGAACAAATAAGTTATATTGTTGTTGGTGGTGAAAATGCCACCAGGTGTTGACCTGGGTTCAGCAAACTTGGTAGTTAAATTCTGGCTAAGAAAGAATTCAGAGGCAAGACGCAAACTATAACAAAGTTTATAGAGACAGGAAGGGAGGAAGATGAAAAGCATGAATTTGGGACAGACAAGACAGAGAAAGTAGAAGCATCAAGTCTTCGTTGCTGCTCCTTAGTTTTTTTTTTTTACAGGGACAGAGAGAGTCAGAGAGAAGGACAAATAGGGACAGACAGACAAGAATGGAGAGAGGTGAGAAGCATCAATCATTACTTTTTCATTGCCATTGTGACACCTTAGTTGTTCATTGATTGCTTTCTCACACGTGCCTTGACCGTGGGCCTTCAGCAGACCAAGCAACCCCTTGCTGGAGCCAGCGACCTTGGGTCCAAGCTGGCGAGCTTTGGCTCAAGACAGATGAGCCCGCACTCAAGCTGGCAAGCTTGGGGTCTCGAACCTGAGCCCTTCAGCATCCCAGTCTGACACTCTATCCACTGCGCCACCGCCTGGTCAGGCTCCTTAGTTGTTCATTGATTGCTTTGCTTTCTCATATGTGCCTTGACGGGGAATACAGGGGCTCTAGCAGAGTGAGTGACCCCTTGTTCAAACCAGAGACCTTTCTGAGTTCACGCCAGCGGCCACGGGGTCATGTCTATGAGCCTGCGCTCAAGCCAGCGACCTCAGGGTTTTGAACTAGAGTCCTCTGCGTCCCAGTCCGATGCTCTATCCACTGTGCCACCACTGGGTCAGTCGCAGGGGTTCTAATTTGGTGACCAACAGTATGCTAGGGGTGGAAAGGTTCCCCAGGGGCCAAGTCCTTGTTTTCCCAGCGTTGCCCACGGCTGTGCACCCCAGGCTTTCCTCCTTGGTGACCTCCTGAACCCGGTCTGTGTTCCTTGCTCTCATCTTGTCTACCTGCCTGTCACTGTAAGAGAAAGGGAATCAAAGTGACATCTGTTTTCTCAGCAATATTGGGAACTAAAAATGGTGGCACATCACCTTTGAAGCTGAGTGAAAATAATTTCTTACCTAGAACTCTAAACCTTGCCAAACTCTTCTCATGCTTGAAGGAAGAATAAAGACATTTTCAGACGTCAACAAATTTACCCCGAATGTACTTATTTACAGGAAGGCACTGAAGGTGCTTCAGCAGAATGAGGGCAAGATGGAAGGAAGAAGACTGAGGATCCAGGAACTGAATCTGAGACAGGAGAGTGGCCAAGGGACCCCAAGATGACAGTTGTACGCGAGGTCCTGAAAGTAACCAGAGAATAGAGAGAAGACTCTAGGTCAGTGGTTCTTAACCTGGGTTCTATTGAACCCTAGGGGTTCGATGAGTCGGTCTCAAGGGTTCGGAGAAGCCTCTGCCGCGGAGGCCAGAATAAAGTAATACCGTAATTTGTTGTGAGTTCATGCACTTTGTTGGTTTTGTTCTTTGAGCAAGGCGATGTTCATGCACGGCTCATTTTGTGCACCAGTAAAAAAACATATACCTATGTCTTGAATTTGGAAAAAAAAATCATATTTTATTTATCACTAAAGAAGGGTTCGGTGAATGCGCATATGAAACTGGTGGGTTCGGTACCTCAAAAAAGGTTAAGAACCACTGCTCTAGGTTTAAAAACAAAGAACTGCTAGATGATCTGATATGTGGAAAAAGTACTCTCAGCTTGTAGAACCTCTGGAATAAAATTAGCAGTTGAACAGTAGGAAATTAAGCAGATGAAAAAGAATGGGGCTCTTATTAATTACCTGAAAAACAACACATAAAAAAACAAACAGCACTTGTCCTAGGAAGCAGAAGAAATCACAGAACACCATTTGGCTCAAAGTTGAACAATATTGCATAGTTCTAATGTCAATAATAACTTGATTTAACAGAATTACAGTTGGAAGGGTAGAGACAAGAAAGATAGGGAAAAAGAACTAAAGCCTCATCTTCTATTTCAGGGATCCCCAAACTACCACCCCAGGCCACAGCCCCCTGAGGCCATTTATCCCGCCCCCGCACTTCCGGAAGGGGAACCTCTTTCATTGGTGGTCAGTGAGAGGAGCACAGGATGCATCCACACCCATAGTTCCCATTGAAATACTGGTCAGTTTGTTGATTTAAATTGACTTGTTCTTTATTTTAGATATTGTATTTGTTCCCGTTGTTTTTTTTACTTTAAAATAAGATATGTGCAGTGTGCATAGAAATTTGTTCATAGTTTATTTTTTTGGTTTTTTTTTTTTACAGGGACAGAGAGTCAGAGAGAGGAATAAATAGGGACAGACAGACAGGAACGAAGAGAAGTGAGAAGCATCAATCATTAGTTTTTCGTTGCCGTTGCAACACCATAGTTGTTCATTGATTGCTTTCTCACATGTGCCTTGACCGCGGGCCTTCAGCAGACCGAGCAACCTCTTGCTGGAGCCAGTGACCTTGGGTCCAAGCTGGTGAGCTTTTTGCTCAAGCCAGATGGGCCCACACTCAAGCTGGCGATCCCGGGGTTTCAAACCTGGGTCCTTCAGCATCCCAGTCCGACACTCTATCCACTGCGCCACCGCCTGGTCAGGCCAGTTTTTTTTTAATAGTCCAGCCCTCCAATGGTCTGAGGGACAGTGAACTGGTCCCCTGTGTAAAAAGTTTGGGGACATCTGTTCTATGACAAGAGGTTAAAAAGAAAAGTCTATTGTTCAATATAAAAAAGCAGTATAAATGTAATTTAGAAATAAGTAGTTAAGTCCCAGTAGAAAAAACTAGAAGCTTTTTCTTTGAGGCCTTGGTTAGAGGGCGAAGTGCAGGGAGTCTGGGGGGAATGAAGAGTAGAAATGCAGACCTATTTCTGTTTTTTTTTTAAATGAGGCTATTAGGAGTATTTGATGTTTAAATCACATTACTATGAAAAACAAAAACAAAAATCTGCATGACTCTGAAAATATAAAATTTTATTCAAATGCAAACAAGCTTTGGAACTGGCCAGCCCAAATATGTCAACAGCCAGAAAATTTTAAGTCTCTGAAATTGAAAAATCTTGCTGTTCTGGGAATCAGATCTCTGGGGACCTCTTTAGTTTTTTTGCTGTTTACAAGTGGATGATTCCTTGATTAGGTTACTTAACTGCTGAACCTGCATTTTCTTATCTGCAAAAATGAGGTTATAATCTCTTATGTTTGTGCCAAACAAAATAAATGTGTAGTCCACAGTCAGGTATCCTACAGTTAGTGACTCTGAGGACTTGCCACGCTAGGCGCTGCTTGAGCTTAATCTAGGCAAGATTTTTGAGTATCTACCTGCCTGACTGAACTGACAATGAGCACCACACAGAGTGCCCTGAAGGGGCCAGGGCTGTGCATGCCACTAGTGCAAGGCCCCAGCCCTCAACCACCACCCCACTGAGGTGACATTCAGCTCAAGGGCCGCACTGAAAGGAGCAGGCCAGGTTCCAGCAAACCAATGTATTTTGTATCAAAGCTCAAGAAACACTGACTTCTACAAATACTTGCAGAATGGCAGGATAACAAGAGAACTGGAAGGTCATTAATCCAACTTCCAACTTGATGTTCCCATGTCCTCTGCAACCTACCCTCCTCCCAGTGGTCACCCTGACTCTCCTTGAAGCCCCTGAGCTGTGGAGGGAGCACGATGCTGCCTAAGTTAGGCCACCTGCAGGAGTACACCCTGGTCCTAATACTTTTGGCTGAGCTGGAATCGGTCTCTAGGCAGCTTCCAGCCTGAACCCTGGTAAACGTCCTCAGGGACTAGAGAGCAAGTGTCCCCTCTCTTCTACCTGACAGCCGCCTTTGCAGTCGTTGGACACAAGTCCCTCACCCCACTGTTTACTCCCTTTCCTGCCACACTAACGTACGGGGCGGCGTCTCCTCTTCCTTTAGTAACACAAGATGGAAAGCTTTGACGGGGTTCACAGTGGGTCCTGCCACCTGAACACCGCGAAAGGACAGGGGCCAAAGCGCACTTCCCGCGCACCCAGCCCCCACAGCCCGAGACACAGTGACAGAGCCGCACCCGAGCTCCGACACCGCGCGCGTGGACGCCGCGGCGGCTCCCGCGCAGGGAAGACCCCTCCCCCGCCCCGCGGGCCCGCGCCTGGGGGCGGCTCCGGGCGCCGGCACCGACCTGCCCTCCCGCCGGGGGCGCCTGCGAGGCGAGGGCGCGCGCACGGGCTCGGTGACCGCGCCGGGCCGCCTGCCCACTCGCGGGACTCCGCGGGCCCCGCCGGACGCGTCCCCGGGGCGGGCGGGGACTCACAAGGACTCCAGGTGCTTGAGCTGCTGCAGCTGCTGCGCGTCCTGTCGCCGCCGCTTCTGCTCCCGGCGCCGCTGCAGCTCCTGCTCGGGCGGCTCCCGCGCCCGCCGCGCACCCTCGGCCTCCGGGGCGGCGCGTCCGGGTCGGGACGCCATCGCGGCCCGCGCGGCTCAGGCGGCGGCCGAGACGGCGCTTCCTCCGCGCCGCGCCTGCCGGGCCGCCGCAGCGCCCCCTCCGGCCGCCGTCCCTGTCGGTCTACCAGCCACCCAGCACCGCGGAGAGGCCGTAGGTCCCTGCTCAGAGCGCCGAGCCCTGCCGCCTGGTCCGTTGGTGCCGGAAATTGGAGCGCGCCCCCTGGCGGCAGCGATGGGCGGAGAACGGAGGACGGAGAATGCCCTTGGTGGAACCCTGGGAGCCCTTCCCAGCTGCTGGAGGACCTCTCTGGGCCGGTGCCTCCCTCCGGTGTCAGTTCCTGGAGGCCAGGGATTTAAAAAGTTTTTTAAAAATAGAATTTATTGGGTTGACATTGGTTAACTATACTAACTTTATAGTTAAGGAGAAAAAGGCCCACTTAATAATGGCCACTAAATATTTTTGTGCTCTGGCTGGATAACTCGGTTGTTTGGAGCATCATCCTGATTTGCAGAGGTGGCTGTTGGGTCCCAGGTGGGGGCACATTCAGAAACATTGCTGTTTCTTTCTCCCTCTTTTCCCTTTTCTCTAAAATAAATTTTCTTGTGTGTGTGAAAATTACTGAGTATTTTTCCATATTTTTTCTTTATAAAAATATCAAATGGGCCTGACCAGGTGGTTGTACAGTGGCTAGAGCGTCCACCTGGGACACCGAGGACCCAGGTTCACAGCCCCTTGATCGCTGGCTTGAAGCCCAAGGTTTCTGACCTTTGCAAGAGGTCTCTGGCTGAGCTGGAGCGCTCCCCCGCTCCCCCAGGCACCTGTGAGAAAGCAGTCAATGAACAGCTAAAGTGGCAGCTAGGAGTTGATGCTTCTCATCTCTCTCCCTTCCTGTCTGTCCGTCTCTCTTTCTCTGTTGCAAAAAGAAATCAAATAGTATGTTTTTTAAAACTTTTTCTCACCGATATTATGAACTTTTTTCAAGTTGAAATATTTCAATCATTTCAATTTTAATGGGGGAATAATATTTTATCATAATTTGCCTAAACTTTTATTACTGGCAATCCAAGTAATTTACATTTTTACTTTTTATATTCAATGTCATGATTTAATTATATCAAAAGATGAAAAATTTATGTTTTTCATGAAATTGTTTTACATTTAAGATAAGTAATAATTTAGAATTACATTTTCTAATGCTAATATGAATTGGTGATGAAAAACAGGAACTTTAAAATGTAAACTAAAAACCAATGAAAAAAGCAAGAAGACTTTCAAGTCTAGTTACTGATAGGGTGTATACCCTACACCGAATTTGAAAGCAAAGATGTGTGGACCTGGAGAAAGAGACACCTACTAAGAAAGGGCTGCTGGCTAACTGGGTTCAAATTAAACAAAAATAACAAAAACAGTCTAGCAGCTATTTCTAAACAGGGGCTTTTCAGGCAAGCCAGCTTCAGGAAGAAGCCTGCACTGAACTTTCCTCCACTGCCTTCTAGCCATCTGAGTCAGCCATCATAAAGGAGTTTCTGAAATCTTAATTCAACCAATATTACTGAGATTTCCCCCTGTCCTATCAGGGCTGTGCAGCTACATCCCTGACCAAGCAGAGCTCTATTTGACCAATCCCTCATTTGCATGAGGATAGACCAATCCGGGATCAGGAGCAGGACTTCTTTCTATATAAATCAGCTCCCCTCTGAACACTCTCCCTTTCCACTGAAGGCTGTGTTTCTCCTGCTGGAGCTGAAGACATTCTGTTGGATCATTTACCCAGACTGCCTCTGTGCCATTTCATAATTGGGTTGTAACACTATTGGTTGTGTGTGTCACAGTTGAGCTGTTTGCCCGAATCAAGTTTTCTGCTTTGCTGCACTCCAGCTTGGAGATTCCTCTTGGTGTTGGATTGGCATGAGTGACAATCTGTTGGCAGATAAAAAACCAAAGTTTGAAAAATTGACATTGTCTTATGTTCAATTTTAAAGTTGAACATTTCCACCTTCGTGGTCCAACCACTAGAAAAGGAAGCCTCTTCCACAGGCTTTGGTCCTCCCAACCCTGATCCCGCGGAAAAGCCCAGACGCCCCGCCCCCACAGAAAGCCCCGCCCACGAGTGCTGAGGGGAGGGGACAGGGGAAGGCGTGGCCTGAGTCCTGGGCGTAGGTGGGTGGCGGGTCTTTTTTAGAGCGTAGGTCTAGAAACTGTCCATGGACTGGGAAAAAGAATTTTAGTAATTAGCTTTCTCTGCTGATGATACCAGGAAGTCGTTTATTCCAGCCCCGCCCAGTAGAAATCTGATTCCAAGCACCGCCGACTCAGAAAAATATTTCTATTTTTGTCCTCTTTGGCTATTCTGGACTACAACCCCCAAAAGGCATAGGGGCTCACCTGACTTGCGCAGTACCGTTCGTTGTAAAGTGCTATGACAACAGGGCGAAGATGGCATGGAGTTAGGCTGAAGTGGGGTGGTGTCCCTTCCGCCGCTGCTGTCCTTTTTCTGGTGCATCTCACTCATTGCCACCTTCATCAGTTCCTTCTCTTTGTGAGCATCGGGACTTGCCGTCGTTCTTGCCTGCCTGGTCTCTGCCAAAGGATTGAAGCCGTTTTTCCTGCCTGGCTCTGGGGGTGACAGAAGGGATGCAGAGGAGCTCCTTGGGGTGATCCCTCTAACTCCCTGGGGCTGGTGGTGCTACCTGGTGAAGCCCTGTCTTTGCCCGGGACGTGGAACAAGTTGGAGCAGGAGGACAAAAGGGAGCCGTGAAGTTAGGGGCTGCTTTTCTCTGCACCCTCCGCTCTTGCTCTCGCGGTTCCAGCCCGGGGACCCTGGCAGGCGTTCTTAAAGGGAAATCTGGGGAAAGGGAGCTGAAGAAAGGTGGGGCAGGACCCACCTGAATCGGCATCAGGTAAGAAAGTGTGTCTGGTACTAAACATCGGGTGCAGGAATTCCCTTTCTAGTTTCATTTTGTGGGCAAGATTGATCCTCTGATGCCATGCAATGGTTTTAGGGGACATAGGATGATAGGTTTCTTACGAAGAATGTTTTGTTTTGAAAACAAAACAAAAGTACGAGCACAATGTGTGTGAAATGCTATGAACATTTTTGAGAAAGGGTGGTAAGAATTTTTTAAAAATTACATTCAGGAATGTCACTTCGTGCACGAGCATCCTTCACTAGTGACACTTCAACAGGTCTTGTGAATAAATGGTCAAAGCAGTTCTCAGCCTATGATTGAAGTGGGATGCATGTACTAATACCCCCTAATTCTTTCTTGCAATAGGATTATTGCTTCGCCTTTTCTCTTTACATTGCAGACCACAGCAGTTTGAATGAACTGACCTGATTTTATCAGTATCTTCCTTTACCAATCAAGGGAAAAAGTGTTATTTTACTTTTACTTTAAAAATAAAACCAGATATTTTAAAAATAACAACAATGAAACCACATCGCCCACATGCTCATTGTGAAGCTATGGGTCTTAGCTAAAGACTGCCAGCATTCAGAGAGGGAGAGATTTTCTAACTTATTAGAAACATGTAAAGAGTAGTTGGATTTTTTGGTGAATAGATTGAACCATTATTTAGAAGAATTAAAAGAAAACTTTCAAAAAATTACAAATAAATTACAAGCTATTTATGAGAGTTAAAGGAACCTTTTGTTTTGTGTAATTGTTGTCTTTACATTACGACTACAGTTATGTTTATGGTGCAACTGATTGATGGAAACATTTACTGAAGGGAAGAAAGATCCAATATCAATAATATATAGCAATATTTAAAGTCTTATACCTTTTGATGTATGTAAGCAAGTTTTATCCCTCAGAATTGGGACTGTCAACTATTTCTCAAAAAATCCTGAAACGTAAGAGGTTATAAAAAATCTCTACTGATTAACATTTCTATCAAAGATTACTTTGTCTCTCTCTCTCTTTAAACTATCAATCTTTTTTTTTTTTTGACAGAGACAGAGAGAGAGTCAGAGAGAGAGACAGATAGACGGAACAGAGAGATATGAGAAGCATCAATCATCAGTTTTTTGTTCCAATGCCTTAGTTGTTCATTGATTGCTTTCTCTTATGTGCCTTGACCGCGGGCCTTCAGCAGACCGAGCAACCTCTTGCTTGAGCCAGCGACCTTGGGTCCAAGCTGGTGAGCTTTGCTCGGACCAGATGAACCCGCGCTCAAGCTGGCGAGCTTGGGGTCTCAAACCTGGGTCTTCTGTATCCCAGTCCGATGCTCTATCCACTGTGCCACCGCCTGGTTAGGCTAACTATCAATCTTTTGACTGTCCCATATAAACTTCAGTCCAGAGGGTCAGATTGGCATTTATAATTTTGTTTTGTTTAGAACACACTCCACCATTACTTCTTCTAGGTTACTAGTGACATTTATTGAGTGCATCCTATGGGCTGGGTGTTGGGCTAAGCAGATAGCATCTTGTCTGCCCACCCCAAAGCAATTGGGAGACTGGAGGAGGGGGACTTGTTTAAGGTCACATTGCTGGCGGTTGGGGTCAGAAGGAGAACTCAAGACTCCCTCTCCTGTCCTCTTTCTATTTTGTGTTTTTTCTTGAATGTTGCAACACTGAGCCATTACCATATTGTCTTCGAATGCGACATTCTTCTATCTCTAGGCGCACCTGTCATCTTGAACTGGAAGATCTGATTCATATTTTACAAAATTTGAGGCAGCACTAGCATGACCTAGAGAAAACAAAGCTCCAAGTATGAACAAGGACAGTGTTAGGGTCTTGGCCTGCTAATTCAGGATCTGCCATCCTAGCTACCCATTCCTTCCACAGAATTCTTGGGGCTTTATTATTGCCACAGCCGTTTCTCTAGTCTCCCTTTCATACAGTAGGACCTGGGTGATGAAGTGTTAAAACATTCATATCTGCGATGCAAACTCAATCTCCATAAACTTGGTGTGGAAGATAATATGTATATAAATAGGTATTAAAAACAACAACAAAAAAAAGTGTCAAGTGGTGAATATGGAAGAGAGTTTCTGGAGCTTAGGGGATAAAGAGATTATATTCTCTTTATTCTAATAAGGCATACAAAATCAATCTTTTGTAGCTATTTATAGCTATGCGCCTGTTAAAACCTTCAAATTATTGTTTTCTAATCATCCTTTAACAATGTAACTAACTGTATAAAATGCTTTCCCACAGTTTGAACTTTCAGAATGACTATGGACAGAGGTACCACTTTTTGGTATTTGTGAAGTGGCTTCGCAGGTTTCGGTTCTGGAGCAGACTGCCTGGTTATGGGGGCCACTTCCACTGCTTACGAGTTGTTACCAATTGCCTGTGTACTCGGGGATACCTGAATAAGTCCACCTATGATTTACTTTGGAGTTCTGTTTTGAAGATTACCATAGAATACTTGCATGGGGAGGGGGTGAACACACACTATAACATACTGATGATGTATTATAAAATTGTATACCTGAAACCCATATAATTTTTTTTATTCTTTTTTTTTTATTCATTTTAGAGAGGAGACAGAGTGAGTGAGAGAGAGAGAGAGAGAGAGAGAGAGAGAGAAAGGGGGGAGGAGCTGGAAGCATCAACTGTGCCTTGACCAGACCAGTGCAGGGTTTTGAACTGGCGACCTCAGTGTTCCCAGGTCGACGCTTTATCCACTGTGCCACCACAGGTCAGGCGAAACCTATATAATTTTATTAATCAGTGTCATCCCAATAAATTCAATACAAAAATCTCCAGAAAAGGCCCTGACCAGTTAGCTTTCAGGAGGAAAAGTAATTTATTTTGCTAACCTTCCAAATTTAATGTGCCACCCTGTTGTTCTTCTGATAGAGCTGGAAATGTGATGAAAATATGGGCATGTCCTACTTTAAAAAAAGTGAAACTTTATTTTATCATTTTTATTATGGGAAATATTAAACATAAGCCAAAGCATGAAGAATAGTAAAACAACACCTCATGTATCCAACAGCATTTACTCTTTTAGAAATAACAGCCTGATTAAAATGTAATTCACAGACCGTACACTTTCCCCATTTGATATGTGCAAATCAGTGGTATTTTCTGTACGTTCACAGATATGGGCAGTCGTCAGTTGCTCCACAGGTTTTGAATGTTTTTCTCACTCAAAAAGGAAGCTTTCACCCCTCACCTATACCTCTCCTGTGCTCTCATTTCTGTCAGACCTCAGCAACCACTAATTTACTTTCTGCCTCTATACATTTGCCTGTTCTGTACACTTTACATAAGTGGAATCATAAAATCTGTGGCCTTTTGTGACTGGCTTCTTTCTCTTAGTATAATGTTTCCAAGGTCCATCCATGTTGTCGTCATGCAAACAGGGCTAT
The DNA here is from genome assembly GCA_037038555.1 of Rhynchonycteris naso. NCBI lineage: Eukaryota > Metazoa > Chordata > Mammalia > Chiroptera > Emballonuridae > Rhynchonycteris > Rhynchonycteris naso. Next base: position 142,587,958 of record CM073002.1, read on the forward strand.
CTGGCAACCTCAGTTGTTAAGACTTGCTATCAAACCCATTTTTGAGGCCAAAGTGGGAAGGAACTCCCCTTTGAAATCTATTGTCCCACAGTGAAGCTGTCCTTTTTAAATTCCCCAGTGGCTGGAAAGGAAGTTAATGGTATGCCAGTTTAGCACAGACCAGCGTCTGTGGTTTCTCTCTTTCTCGGGAGCGGCAGTGTGCCTTTGCTTCTCCTTTGAAATCAGAGAGAGGCACTTGGGGACTAAGAACTGGGTACTGACCAGCAGCCCAAATGTTGGTTTCCCTTTTGTTCATTAACTTTGTAAAGATGTAAGTTCTTACTTAATAAATTATTGTCCACAATGGCCCACTGTACCACTTGGGACGTGGAGGAAACAATATGAAGGATTTGGATGTAATGGAATTCATACCATTTTGCTATGTGTTAACTATGCTCTTCCCTGGGGTAAAAGTCAGTTGGTCTGAAATAAGGTAGCTGTGTTCTTGTGAGGAAGAGGCATTTGTTGGACCTAGTTTTCGGTTAGCTCTGTCCCATGTCCTCTTTTTTTTTTTTTTTTCCAGGGACAGAGAGAGTCAGAGAGAGGGATAGACAGACAGGAACGGAGAGAGATGAGAAGCATCAATCATTAGTTTTTCGTTGCCATTGCTACACCTTAGTTGTTCATTGATTGCTTTCTCACATGTGCCTTGACCGCGGGCCTTCAGCAGATGGAGCAACCCCTTGCTGGAGCCAGCGACCTTGGGTCCAAGCTGGCGAGCTTTTGCTCAAGCCAGATGGGCCCGCGCTCAAGCTGGTGAGCTCGGGGTCTCGAACCTGGGTCTTCCGCATCCCAGTCCGACGCTCTATCCACTGTGCCACCGCCTGGTCAGACTGTCCCATGTCCTTTTAAATAATAACATAAAGCAGCCCTGGCCAGTGGTGCAATGGATGGAGTGTCTTCCCAGTGCATGGAGGTCGCTGGTTTGAGCCTGGTCAGGGCATCTATGAGAAACAATCAGTGGGTGCACAGCTAAGCAGAACAAAGAGTTGATGCTTCTCTCTCTCTCTCCCCCCCCACACATTTTTTTCTCAAAAAACATTTTTTTTAACATAAAGCAAAACAAAGAAAGTTTTCTGACCTGTGCTTTTTAAGATAAATTGCAAGAAGTGGTAGCCTACCAAGACAAAAGTCAGGGTGAACATACAGTACGGTGTACAGAGATGTGCTGTAGAATTGGACACCTGAAGCCTGTATAATTATGTTAATCAGGGTCACCTCAATAAACTCAATTAAAAATATAATGGGAATATAACTACACACAGACACAAAAAGACGAAGACCTAGGGACCAGGAAGGGGTATGCTGAGGCAAGTTTCTGCCATTGGTTGTGCAATTTAGGAGAGACCTAGAGAGGATCAGCTGGTTGATGGGGACCTTCAGGCTTTTAAAGCTTTTGTTTGTGTGTGTGCACGCGCATGTGTGTGTCTTACAGCTTTGTGAGTTGAAAAGAATAAGTTTCTTTTTTTTATGTTTGCATTTTCTTTTCTTTTATTTTTCTTTTTTTAATTAATTTTAATGGAGTGACATTAATAAATCAGGGTACATATGTTCAAAGAAAACATCTCCAGGTTATCTTGTCATTCAATTATGTTGCATACCCATCACCCAAAGTCAAATTGTCCTCTGTCACCTTCTATCTGGTTTTCTTTGTGCCCCATCCCTCCCCCCTCTGCCTCCCTCTCTTCCCTTCCTCCACCCCGTAACCACCACACTCATGTCCATGTCTCTCAGTCTCTTTTTTATGTCCCACATATGCATGGAATCATGCAGTTCTTAGTATTTTCTGATTTACTTATTTCACTCCATATAATGTTATCTAGATCCATCCGTTTTGTTGTAAATGGTCTGATGTCATCACTTCTTATGGCTGAGTAGTATTCCATGGAATAAATGTACCACATCTTCCTTATCCAGTCATCTATTGAGGGGCTTTTTGGTTGTTTCCATGTCTTGGCCACTGTGAACAATGCTGCAGTGAACATGGGGCTGCATGTGTCTTTACGTACCAATGTTTCAGAGTTTGGGGGGTATATACCCAGCAGAGGGATTGCTGGGTCATATGGTAGTTCTATTTTTAGTTTTTTGAGGAACCACCATACTTTCTTCCATAATGGTTGTACTGCTTTACATTCCCACCAACAGTGGGTGAGGGTTCCTTTTTCTCCACAGCCTGTCCAACACTTGTTGTTACCTGTCTTGTTGATAATAGCTCATCTAACAGGCATGAGATGGTATCTCATTGTAGTTTTGACTTGCATTTCTCTAACAGCTAATGAAGATGAGCATCTTTTCATATATCTGTTGGTCATTTGTATTTCTTCCTGGGAGAAGTGTCTGTTCATGTCCTCTTCCCATCTTTTTATTGGATTATTTGTTTGTTTCTTGTTGAGTTTTATGAGTTCTTTGCATATTTTGGATATTAGGCCCTTAACTGAGCTCTTGTTTGAAAATATTATCTCCCATTTAGTTGGTTGTCTGTTTATTTTGTTGTCAGTTTCTCTTGCTGTACAAAAACTTCTTAGTTTGATGTAGTGCCATTCATTTATCTTTGCCTTCACTTCCCTTGCCTTTCGAGTCAAATTCATAAAGTGCTGTTTGTAACCAAGGTCCATGAGTTTAGTACCTATGTTTTCTTCTATGTACTTGATTGTTTCAGGTCTTATATTTAGGTCTTTGATCCATTTTGAATTAATTTTAGTACAAGTGGACAAACTGTAGTCAAGTTTCATTCTTTTGCATGGGGCTTTCCAGTTTTCCCAGCACCATTTGGTGAAGAGGCTTTCTTTTCTCCATGTGTGTTATTGGCCCCTTTATCAAAAATTATTTGACCATATATATGTGGTTTTATTTCTGGACTTTCTATTCTGTTCCATTGGTCTGAGTCTATTTTACTGCCAATACCATGCTGTTTTGATTGTGTGGCTCTATAATATAATTTGAAGTCAGGTATTGTAATGCCCCCAGCTTCATTCTTTTTCCTTAGGATTGCTTTGCCTATTCGGGGTTTTTTATGGTTTCATATAAATCCGATAATTTTTTGTTTCATTTCTTTAAAAAAATGTCATTGGAATTTTGATGGGAATTGCATTAAACTTGTATATAGCTTTGGGTAATATGGTCATTTTGGTTATATTTATTCTTCCTATCCAAGAACAAGGAATATTTTCCCATTTCATTGTATCTTTTTCAATTTCCCTTAACAATGCTTTGTAGTTTTCATTATATAGGTCCTATACATTCTTTGTTATGTTTATTCCTAGGTATTTTATTGTTTTTGTTGCAACTGTGAAGGGGATTATTTTTTTGAGCTCGTTTTCTAATGTTTTGTTGTTGGCATATAGAAATGCTATGTCCTGCAACCTTACTGTATTGGTTTATTGTTTCTAGTAGTCTTTTTGTGGAATCTTTGGGGTTTTCAATGTATAGGATCATATCATCTGCAAAAAGTGAAACCTTTACTTCTTTTCCGATATGAATACCTTTTATTTCTTTTTCTTGTCTGATTGCTCTGGCTAGAACTTCTAGCACCACGTTAAATAAGAGTGGAGAGAGTGGACAACCCTGCCTTGTTCCTGATTTAAGGGGGAAAGTCGTCAGTTTTATCCCATTTAATATGATGTTGGCTGATGGTTTATCATAAATGGCTTTTATCATGTTGAGATATTTTCATTCTATACCCATTTTGTTGAGTGTTTTAAACATAAAATTTTGTTGTATTTTATTGAATGCCTTTTCTGCATCTATTGATAAGATCATGTGGTTTTTGTTCTTTGTTTTGTTGATATGGTGTATTACGTTAATCGTTTTACGTATGTTGAACCATCCTTGAGATTCTGGGATGAATCCCACTTGATCATGATGTATTATTTTTTTATTATGTTGTTGTATTCGATTTGCTAGTATTTTGTTTAGTATTTTAGCATCTGTATTCATTAGAGATATTGGTCTGTAGTTTTCTTTTTTTGTGCCGTTCTTGCCAGGTTTCAGTATGAGGGTTATGTTGGCCTCATAAAATGTGTTTGGAAGTATTGCTTCTTCTTCAGTTTTTTGGAAGACTTTGAGTAGAATAGGAACCAAATCTTCTTGGAATGTTTGATAGAATGCACTAGTATAGCTGTCTGGGCTCGACTTTTATTTTAGGGAGGTTTTTAATAGTTTTTTCTATTTCCTCCCTGCTTATTGGTCTGTTTAGGCTTTCTGCTTCTTCATGACTCAGTTTAGGAAGATTGTATTGTTCTAGGAATTTATCTATTTCTTCTAGATTGTTGAATTTGGTGGCATATAGTTTTTCATAGTATTCTACAATAATTCTTTGTATATCTATGATATCTGTGGTGATTTCTCCTCTTTCATTTTGGATTTTGTTTATATGAGTCCTTTCTCTTTTTTCCTTGGTGAGTCTTGCCAAGGTTTTGTCAATTTTGTTGACCTTTTCAAAGAACCAGCTCCTTGTTTTATTAATTTTTTCTATAGTTTATCTGTTCTCTATCTCATTTATTTCTGCTCTGATTTTTATTATTTTCTTTCTTCTGCTGGTTTTGGGTTGTCTTTGTTCTTCTTTTTCTAGTTCCTTAAGGTGTGAAGTTAAGTGGTTTACTTGGGCTCTCTGTTGTTTGTGCATATAGGCCTGAAGTAATATGAACTTCCCTCTTATTACTGCTTTTGCTGCATCCCAGAGATTCTGATATGTCATATTGTCATTTTCATTTGTCTGTATGTATCTTTTGATCTCTGCGCTTATTTCTTCTTTGACCCACTCATTTTTTAAAAGTATGTTGTTTAGTTTCCACATTTTTGTGGGTTTTTTACCTCTTTTTTTCATTTGAATTCTAGTTTCAAGGCTTTATGATTAGAAAATATGCTTGGTACAATTTCAATTTTTCTGAATTTGCTGATGTTATTTTTGTGGCCCAATATGTGGTCAATTCTTGAGAATGTTCCATGTACACTGGAGAAAAATGTGTACTCTGTCACTTTGGGATGAAATGTTCTGTAGATGTCTATCATATCCAATTACTCTAGTGTTTCGTGTAAGGCCAATATTTCTCTATTGATTTTCTGCTTGGATGAACGATCTAGAGCCGTCAGCAGTGTGTTGAGGTCTCCAAGTATGATTGTATTTTTGTCAGTATTTGTTTTTAGGTCAGTCAGTAGCTGTCTTATATAAGTCGGTGCTCCTTGGTTTGGTGCATCTATATTAAGAAGTGTTATGTCTTCTTGATTCAGTGTCCCCTTAATCATTATGCAATGACCATTTTTGTCTCTGATTACCTTTGTTGTCTTATAGTCAGCATTGTTGGATATGAGTATTGCTACACCTGCTTTTTTTTAATGTTATTTGCTTGGAGTATTGTTTTCCAACCTTTCACTTTGAATTTGTTTTTATCCTTGTAGCTTAGATGTGTTTCTTGTAGGCAGCATACAGTTGGATTTTCTGTTTTAATCCAGTCTGCTACTCTGTGTCTTTTTATTGGTGAGTTCAGTCCATTTACATTTAGTGTAATTATTGACACTTGAGAGTTTCCTATTGCCATTTTATATATTGCTTTCTGTTTATTTTTGTATCATGTTTGATTCTTCTCTTTTGTTTTTCTATCATTTGTTTTTGTTTGGTTGTAATCCATACTTCTTTCCTCTGTTACTTCCTTTTTCAAGTGATGTGCTTCTGTGGTGTTTTTTTCAGGGGTGGTTACCATTAAGTAATGGAAAGGGTACCTACCATGTTTATTGTAGTACACTATCTCATGGGTGCTTCTGCACTCCATCGTCCTTTGCTACTGTTAATCTTCGTCCTCTCCCTTTTATTGTTCTTGTTATCACAGTTTAAATTTGGTTTTATTGTGTTCTTGGTGGAGCTTTTACTTGTGGTTTTGTTTTGTTTTGTTCTTTGTATCTGGTTGAAAAATCCCTTTTGTATATCCTAAATTGGGGGTTTTCCGATGATAAATTCCCTCATCTTTTCTGTACCTGTGAATGTTTTTATTTCTCCTTCGTATTTGAAGGATAGCTTTGATGGGTATAGTATTCTTGGTTGGAAGTTCCTCTCTTTCAGAACTTTAAATACTGGGGTCCACTTTCTTCTAGCTTGTAGAGTTTCTGCTGAGAAATCCAATGATAGTCTAATAGGCCTTCCATTATATGTTGTATTCTTCTTTTCCCTGGCTGCCTTGAGAATTTTTTCTTTGTCGTTGGTTTGTGCCAGTTTCATTATGATGTGCCCTGGAGTAGGTTTGTTGGAGTTAAGATAACTTGGTGTTCTATTTGCTTCTTTAATTCAAGGCTTTAGTTCTTTCCACAGGCTTGGGAAGTTCTTGTCTATTATTTGTTTGAATATGTTCTCCATTCCATTTTCTCTCTCTTCTCCTTCTGATATACTTATTATTCTTATGTTACTCTTTTTGATGGAGTCAGACAATTCCTTTAGGGCTTTCTCATTATTTAATTCTTGAGTCTCTCTCTTCTTTCCTCTGTTGTGCCTCAAGTTGCCTGTCTTCTATGTCACTAATCATCTCTTCTTTCTGGCCTGTTCTATTAGCTAAGCTTGTTACCTTGTTTTTCAGTTCTTGAATTGAGTTTTTCATCTCTGTTTGATTTGTTTTTATAGTTTCAATTTTCTTGGTGATATATTCTTTGTGTTCGTTGAGTTGTTTTCTGAGCTCCCTAAATTGCCTTTCTGTGTTTTCTTGTATAACTCTGAGTACTTTTAGGAGTTCTCTTTTAAATTCTCTGTCATTTAACTCCAAGGTTTCCAATCTATTAAAATTTTTTTCTATAGATTTTTCCTCATCTATCTGTGCTACCTCTCTGTCTTTTGTATCCACGATATTCGATTTCCTTTTCCTTAATGGCATCTGAGGGTGATTTTGTTAATAACACTTTTTGTTCAGTGTGTGGGACTTACAGACGCTCCAGGGATAGATTTTTCTGTCTCTGGTTGTAGAACTTGTTGGAATTTTGGGGAGAGGTTATCGGGAGCGCTCCTCATGGCGCCATTTCTCTGATGCCACTCCGAGGTTGCCAAGTCTCTTTTCCAAGCTTTGGAAAGGTGACTGGTGTCAGGCAGATGTCCCAGGGAAAAGAGAAAGGGGGGAAGGTAGAGCCACACACTGTAAGGAAATGTACCCTGATGCTACCAGGTACCAGTTCAGCCAGTGCTTTTCACACGTGAAGGTGCTTGTGAATGGGAGGTTGTGTGGGGCAGCGCTGAGTCTCTGCAGCTCCCGCAGGCTGGTCCAGGGACTGCGGGGAGCTGAACCACCTAAGGAAGGAGGACTTTCAGAAGCGAAGGAAGGGCGCTGGAGGAGAATTGAACAGAGCAGGGGAAACAGGAAGGAACTTAATGTTGCCTGTGTTCTTTTTTCAGCAGGAATAGATCTTTAATGTTAGGATAGAAGACTGTGAGAAATTAGCGCTCGATTTAGAATGTGTGCATTTACAGACAGTGCTGGAGAGTTAGTCCTTTTATATTGGAGATGTGTTCCCCCTTTATTCTAGGAAGCTAAAACAGCTTGTTCACTAACAAAGGTTTTCAAGGTCCTTTTCCCATAATAGCTCTTTCCACTGCGACAGTTACGTGTGTTTTTATTCCAGCTGCAGTTACTGTATATCTCTTGTGGTCCCTTATCTAAGCATTTAGATTTTTTATGTGCATTCAATAGCATTGATGGAAACAACTCTTCTCTTTTATCCTTACTTGGGCACTGAGTGTGTTCTTGAGGCTGACCCTAGGGAGTTTTCTCTTCTGCCGGCATGCGACAGAAGTGAGCCCCCCCCCCCTTGGATTTTGAGCCGACCCTCCCTTCTATTCTGTCTCTTCGACACCCCGTTGAAACTAGCTGACAGAGCACGGGTGCAAAGGGTCACCTCCTTGTAGGCTAGCCTACTGCTGTCTGTCCTTGACTGTGCCTCCGGATGGAACTTGTGTCCCCAGGTCTCCATTCTTTATGATGCATGAGCAACATTTCACATTGCGGGTCACGTAACTTTTTCAGATACACTTTTTTCACTCCTTTCAGATAACGATTCTGCTTTGCCTTTGATCTAATTGGACGCCCCTGTTTCATTTTCTGGCAGGTTCCTCTTCTCCCCAGAGCCCGGTCCTTCAGCCTCAGAAGCGTGCGGCTGTTTTACTCCAGCCCTCTCCCTCTGCCCTGCTCCGGGCATGTTTTTTCTTTCCTGGTTACAGTGTATCCTTTCTCTGACATCATGGCCACCATGCCGACTGTAGACTCGGTGCTGGACCACTGAGCAGCATTGAATTTGAGTCATGTTCTGCTCTGGGCTGCAAGAGAATGACGTAGCTTCGTGTTGGTAGTCCAGTGAGCATGGCATATTACACCTTTCCAATGTGTCTAAGAATATATGGTGTTTATTAAATACTGTTACTTCCCTCTCAAATAAAAACCCCAATAAAAGTGTAGTAAAAATGTTTATTACATTTTTTGAATGCTTGTTGCCAGATTTGAAGGTTTGTCATCTGTCAACTTCTATGGTTATATAATACCATTAGTAATAAAGAGTGAGGCAAATGTTTTTCAGAAACCCTCCCATGTATATTAAAACTCATTAAACTCACCTGCTATGTATTTTTCTTTGACTTTCAGCAACATTGTCTTTTATCTAATTCTATTCTTTTTTTTTTTTTTTTTACAGGGACAGAGAGAGAGTCAGAGAGAGGGATAGATAGGGACAGACAGATAGGAATGGAGAGAGGTGAAAAGCATCAATCATTAGTTTTTCTTTGCCGTCCCAGCACCTTAGTTGTTCATTGATTGCTTTCTCACATGTGCCTTGACCACGGGCCTTCAGCAGACCGAGTAACCCCTTGCTGGAACCAGCGACCTTGGGTCCAAGCTGGCGAGCTTTTGCTCAAACCAGATGGGCCCGCGCTCAAGCTGGTGAGCTCGGGGTCTCGAACCTTGGTCTTCCACATCCCAGTCCGATGCTCTATCCACTGCGCCACTGCCTGGTCAGGCTCTATTCTTTTTTTTTAAAGATTTTATTTATTGATTTTTAGTGAAAGGAGTGAGAGAGAGACAAAGAGGGTGAGGAGAAGCAGGAAGCATCAACTTGTAGTAATTGTTTCTCTTATGTGCCTTGACCGGTTGGTTTCCTGGGGGTTTCAAACCGATGACCTCAGCATTCCAGGTCAGTGGTTTATCCAGGGCCCCACCACAGGCAGGCTGACTCATTTATTTTTTAGCATAAAAAGAGGACCTGTTCTTCATCAGTTTAATTTTGAAAATGTTATGGAAATGGAATGATTGAATATGTGACCTTTTGGGGTTGGGTGTGTTTTTTTGTTTTTTTTTTTTTATAAGAACCATTTTTTTATTATTATTTTTTTATTTTTATTTTTATTATTTTTATTTTATTCATTTTAGAGGGGAGACAGAGAGAGAGAGAGAGAGAGAGAGAGAGAGAGAGAGAAAGGGGGGAGGAGCTGGAAGCATCAACTCCCATATGTGCCTTGACCAGACCAGTGCAGGGTTTTGAACTGGCGACCTCAGTGTTCCCAGGTCGACGCTTTATCCACTGCGCCACCACAGGTCAGGCTGGGTGTGTTTTTTGATTCAAAATGATGCCCTTTTGATTCATCCAAGTTGTTGTTACTTTGTTTTTAAAAAATTGCTGATTTATTCCATGGTAGGAATGTAGGTTTGAAAAAAATCATAAAACAGGTAAAAACACAGCAATGGCGAATATTTATTGTATGCTTATTACATGCCACGTATTGTGCTAATACTGCTATATTCCTTTTTTAAATCTAAAAGTTTTTATTTTTAATTGTAGTAAAATGTTCATAAAATTGGCCATCATAACCATTTTTAAGTATACAGTTCAGTGGTGTTAAGTACATTCACATTTTTGTGCAATCAACCTCTAAAATTTTTCACCTTGCGAAGCTGAAACTCTATACCCATTAGACAACAACTCCCTATTTCCTCGTGCCCCCAACCCTGGCAACTGCCACTGTACTCTCAGCATCTCCTATGAATGGAATCATGCAGTGTTTGTCCTTGTGGCTGGCTCATTTCGCCACGTGTAACATTCTCAGGGCTCATGCACGCCGTAGCATGTGTTCGAGTTTCCTTCCTTTATAAGGCTGATAAGATTCCACTGCAGGTGCATGTTGCATTTTGTTTATCTACTTGTCCGGGGACGCTTGGGTTGCTTCTGCCGTCTGGTTACTGCGAATAATGCTGCTGTGAACTAGGCCCGCTTCAAGAAAACAGATGGCCTTGGTTTCTGTGATTAGCCTACTATGTGGAAGGCCGACTTTAAGGCTGATGATCCTTATTGTTTGCAGACACCATATTTGTGTATTTGTGAATTTGCCCACTTGCTAAAATTTATTTGTGATTTCAAAAGCTCTGCTTGTGGTGCTTTGTAGGGCCGTTCGTGGTCATTCACGGGCCTGATGCACATTTTCCCTGTGGATACCCAACAGCGTCACCTTCTTGTTTCTGCTTCCACGCTACAGGCGGATAGCCTTTCCGTGGCCTGTTTTGTGCCACGTTTTTGTTTCTTCGTATTGCTTCTGGTAATGTTGCTGTTGAAAATGAAATGTAATGCTGCAGTACTGTCTAACATTCCTAAGAGTAAAAAGCTGTGGTGAACCTTATGGAGAAAATACATGTAAGCTTCATTCACATATGAGTCTTAGTCTTGTTGGCTGTTGATTTCAATGAACAATTAATGAAACAATAAAGTATCTTTAATCAGAAGCGTGCACGTACGCGCGCACACACACACACAAAGTTACGTACTGACTGGTTGACAGAAGTGTTGTGACTGGAGGCTCTTAGCAACCTAACTCTGTTTCCCCTGGAACCAGTGGTTCAGTACTTGCTTATTCAGTGTTTGCTGTGACATTATGGAACATAAGTTCTTTGAATCATGAGAATCGAGAGCATTTCCTATTATCATTTAAATCAATGTAGCGTGAGGGAAAGTCTCCTTTATGTTCACTCACTCTTCTAGAGCCCGGGTATGTGATGTGTGCGTTGTGATTCAGAAGGTCCAAAGGGCTTTCACATCAACCTTACCGGTAACTCCGTGGTTGGTCTGGTTGCTATATCCTCACTCTAGATGAGGAATCAAAGCACAGAGAGCTTGTGTGGGTTGCCTGGGGACACATAGGTAGTTAGTGGTACGAATGGACCGACAGCCCAGTTTCCCTGCTTTATTTTTGGTGGGAATTTCCCTTTTCCAAGTTGCCTTTCTACAGGTAGAGTGGGGAGAGGGCGTGGATGCTTTTCTGAGTACTGGATTGTACAGATTATGGTGTTAGGCATTTGAGGCATTTGATCACGTTCGTTTCCCAGCCGCTCACTGTGACAGGAGACGCTGCAGTCTTTCCAGCGACGACAACGAGGGAAAGGAGGTATTTTGCTAAGGAAATATATGCTAACTAATGATGCTAGAATTTCACTCTTGATCCTTCAAAGAATATATATATTTTTGTTACTTCGTGCAGTTGTCTACTAAATCCTCCAGGAAAGATAACTGGCCCAACATAAATGTATAATTCTTAGCCTGACTTCCCAATGTCCTTCCAGAATATCTAATTAATGCTTCTACCCACTTGAATTTGTGGTTTCACTAATATCCACAAAATACAAAAGATTAAAATTAATACAGAAATGTTTTTCTCAAAGTTGTACAAGTTTGCCTGACCAGGCGGTGGCGCAGTGGATAGAACGTCAGACTGGGATGCGGAAGACCCAGGTTTGAGTCCCCGAGCTTGCCAGCTTGAGCGCGGGGCCATCTGGCTTGAGCAAAAGCTCGTCAGCTTGGACCCAAGGTCGCTGGCTCCAGCAAGGGGTTACTCGGTCTGCTGAAGGCCCGTGTGAGAGAGCAATAAATGAACAACTATGGTGTTGCAACAGCAATGAAAAACTAATGATTGATGCTTCTCACCTCTCTCCGTTCCTGTCTGTCTGTCCCTGTCTATCCCTCTCTCTGACTCTCTCACTGTCCCTGTGGGAAAAAAAAGAAAAAAAAAGTTGTCCAAGTTTAATTTGCTATGCCTTAAGAGATAACTCATAATTCATGGTGTGAGGAGGATTTCTGTGTGTGTGTGTGTGTGTGTGTGTGTGTGTGTGTGTGTGTGTGTGTGTAGTGGATTTTTATTATAAATACATGCTTTCTTTCTAGAGTGGACGAAAATGTCTTTATTTAAAGCCCGTGATTGGTGGTCTACTGTTCTGGGAGACAAAGAAGAGTTTGATCAAGGCTGTTTGTGTTTGGCTGATGTTGATAACAGTGGAAATGGACTTGGTAAGTAACTTACGACCATACATCTTGAAACAAAGCATTACAGAGATGAACTCAAAGCAGCTTCCTTTTAAAATGTGTACTTGATAGAACTTAAGTGAACTGTCATAATTATACCCTAATTTTGAAGGTATTTTTCCTTGGAAATGATATTTGGGTGCAAGATGATAAGTACAATTCTTACTGCTGCTCAGTTGTTTGTGTTTTTCTGGTTGTGTTGATTCTGTAAGTAAGTATTATAAGGCATCACATAATTTGTTTTCATTTGTTGCAAAATTAGTAAAACATTTGAATTTTGGAAAATTTTCTTTTAGAAATTATTTGAAAGAAAGATTACATTATTTTTATTGTTCATCTGTGTATTTTTATTCTCAAGATTTTATTGTCACCTAATAAAACAAAATATGAAACTTAGAACTGGATCACTTGGCCCTTTCTCTCTCTCTCTTTTGTTTTATTGTATTTTTCTGAAGTTAGAAGTGGGGAGGCTGTCAGACAGGCTGCCGCATGTGCTCGATTGGGATCCACCCGGCATGCCCACCAGGGGGCGATGCTCTGCCCATCAGGGGTGTTGCTCCGTTGTGGCTGGAGCCATTCTAGTGCCTGAAGCAGAGGCCATGGAGCCGTCCTCAGTGCCTGGGCCGACTTTGCTCCAGTGGAGCCTTGGCTGTGGGAGGGGAACAGAGAGACAGAGAGGAAGGAGAGGGGGAAGGGTGGAGAAGCAGATGGGCACTTCTCCTGTGTACTCTGGCTGGGAATCGAACCTGGGACTTCCACATGTCAGGTTGGCGCTCTACCTCTGAGCCAACCGGCCAAGGTCTTTTTTTCTTTGAATCTGGATGGATAGTCAGTGACCTCTTAAAAAGAATACTTATGATGGTATAATCATTCTTTTGTTTGGTATCTAAGTATTGTCCCCTTACATTTTTCTTCATTCTATTTTTCTTGCCTGTAAGGAAGGCAGTAGAACCTGGGGACAAAGTGAAAGGAGACAGTTACACTGCCGAAGACGAGTGGAGGCACGGAAGTGCAGTGACACCCACTGAATTGTTTCTGAGGGGAACCTGGGCCCTGCTTCTCAGTGACAGGGCCTGGGAAGGCCTTCCATCGACAGGGCGCCCTGGAGACTCCTCAGCAGTGACCAACCCTGCCTCCTTCCCACCTCTGTGTTAAAACTTAGGATCCCCTATTATTTGGCCACATAAAAGTCATACCATGAAAATGCCGGCTGGGGAGAGTGATTTCAAACCCACTTCTGCCCAAACTGTAAGCTCAAGTTGGCTGGAAACTATTCTTATTGGTTGTCTGAGTAACGACGCACTGTGCTCTCATCGTTTCCGTCAGGGCTCCTCACTGGGCGCACCGGGGTGACCAGTGTGCCGAGACCTTGCTTCCCCCAATTCATGAACCAGCTGGGAGCCGCTTCCTCTGTTTACCCAAGCATGCGTGTCCACATAGAAAAGAACACTGACTTATTTCTCAGAGTCCGGACCACCCTGTATCACAATGTCCTGGGGTGACTGTTATAGATGAAGGTTTTTTAAAATCTCAGATGTACAAGATCCTTTAAGAGCATCGTCTGTGGCAGTTTGGGCCATGCTCTCTTTGAGATAGAAACGTGCAGTAGGCAGAATAGAAGTAGAGATTTGGGAGTGAGCAGTAGCTGGTTGGATTTGAAGTCCTGAGAATGGGTGGATTGCACAGGGAGCAGAGGTGGAGTGAGAGGGATGGAACCGCAGGACCCTGACCTGGACAATATGTGCATTAACGAGGAGGCTCGGGAAGTGTGGTCAGTAACAGCTTCAGGGAAGAGCGGACGTAGGACTGCCACCTGGCGGACGAGGGTTAGTGACGTGAAGGCTGAAGAGATCCCATGCCTTTTAGCAGCAAGAGGTTCATTGGCGTTCTCGGTGAGGGTGGACGAGTGGGCACAAATGTAACAAAATCTAGATTTTCACTGAGTATTTATAGCTCTTTAAAGACATTTAGCTATGAAAGGAAGAAGGGCGGATGATGACTGGGGTCATTGTAGGGTAAAGAAAGTTGGAGAGGATATAATTGATAGAGCGGGGATCCAGAGGAGACAGCCAGAGATGGGACAGGTGGGCGGATGGAAGGGCTGACCTTAAACAGCATGAGAAACGTTCTCACTGTGGCAGAAGGCAAGAAGGTAAGAACGAAATGGATGAAGAGAAGTTTGCAGGTCGGGTTGGGAAGTTGAGGCAGGAAAGCCAGTTGACCCCTACTTTCTTGGAAGTGAACACAGAGTGAAAGGATGGTTTTAGGCATCTTGAAACTGTTTTAGGTGAGGTTGACTCAATACATAGAAGAAGAATTCCTCGCTCATCTTTTTTTTTTTGTGACAGACAGAGAGGGACAGATAGGGACAGACAGACAGGAAGAGAGAGAGATGAGAAGCATCAATTCTTTGTTGCGGATCCTTAGTTGTTCATTGATTGCTTTCTCATACGTGCCTTGACTGGGGGGGCTACAGTAGATTGAGTGACCCCTTGCTCAAGCCAGTGACCTTGGCTCAAGCTGGTGAGCTTTTTGCTCAAGTCAGATGAGCCCACACTCAAGCTGGCGACCTCGGGGTTTCGAACCTGGGTCTTCCGTGTCCCAGTCCGATGCTCTATCCACTTTGCCACCGCCTGGTCAGGCCCTTTATCATCTTGAGGTCCCAGTTGAAACAACCCTGTGCGTTTAAAGTTGTACCTACTTTCCTGCTCTTCTCAGTTCAGATTCAGACTCTTGAGAGGGATAGTGAGAGTGGGCGTGACAGAGAATCTGACTGGTCCAGCTGAGAATACATCCCAACCTGTGGCCCAAAGGAAGAGTTTATTACAAGGATCTGTAGAAAACATGTAAGGCTGAATGAAAAATGGCTCCTAAGTTTATCTTTCAGCTGCTCAGCATTTATAGCTCCCATGGGGCAACTGCCCCTTGTACAACTGCACATACATGTCTGCACGGGAGAAGACATGTGCACCTGCTGCTTCAGAGGCCCTGCCAGGGAGCACTGGCTCCTCAAGACCAGGCCCTCTGGGTGATGGCCCGTTCTGTTGTCATTCAGTATGACCAAGATCCAATATTCTGCTGCCTCTAGACTAAGTGGTATGTACAGTCTGTGTTCACAGCCTGTAAAGAAGAAGAGAAGGAAACATTTAAAAGAAATTAGAGCCTG
Source organism: Rhynchonycteris naso (assembly GCA_037038555.1). NCBI lineage: Eukaryota > Metazoa > Chordata > Mammalia > Chiroptera > Emballonuridae > Rhynchonycteris > Rhynchonycteris naso. The sequence goes on from CM073002.1 coordinate 142,603,463, forward strand.
ACCTGTGGTGGCGCAGTGGATAAAGCGTCGACCTGGGAACACTGAGGTCGCCAGTTCAAAACCCTGTACTGGGCTGGTCAAGGCACATATGGGAGTTGAGCTTCCAGCTCCTCCCCCCTTTCTCTCTTTCTCTCTCTCTCTCTCACTCTGTGCCTCCTCTCTAAAAAAATAAAATAAAATAAAATAAAAAAAAAAGAAATTAGAATGAAGGAGTAGGAAAAATTGCATGGTCACCTTAAGAAGTCATGTTGGGGGCTTCCTTCTGTTTTGCAGCTGGTCACCAGGCAGTATAACCATACTGCTAAATATATTTTTCAACCTTGACTAGCCTTCTGTCTGGTGAGTGTTGGCAGGGCCAGGCTCCTTGTGAAACCTCTAGGATCCTTCTTTGCCTCTTCTGATTTCTCCAGGCCTTCTTTGGCTTGTAGATGTTTCATTCCATCTTTGCCTCCATTGTCACGTGGTCTTCTTGTATGTCTTTGTCCTCACATGGCACGCCCCTCCCTCTGTGTCCATTTTCTCTTCTTATAAGGATACTAATAGAGTCCTATCACACACCTGATCGACTGTGACCTCGTCTTAACTTGATTACATCTGCAAAGATCCTGTTTCCATATAAAGTCACAGGTACTTGGGGTTAGGGCCTCCACATATCTTTTTGGGGACATAATTCAACCTACAACACCTATCTAACCATTTCTCCTCTTGTACCCAAGACTAGATATTGTTAATCGGAGGATTTTATCTAATAAATCCTCAGAACCCTTTTTAATACAGTGTTTTTGGCAGCCATAACCAACTGTAGAGGTGACACTGTGGTTAAATCCATTTGTGACCTTATACTAGTTCTTTGATAAAATGGCTTGCTTTGATTGAGTTAAATTATGACTACTGATAACCAAACTGAGGCATAGGACAACATGTAATATGTTAGTACATTTGACTGTCGGCCAATATGAAGCAGTTTTTGAAAAGCTGTATGTTATTAAAGCAAGTTCACTTTAATGACATCTTCAGTTGGCAGACTGGGCCTTGTATATGAAGCAAGACTCAGTTCTTTTAATTTTTAGATTTCTCTTGTAGACATTAGAAAGTTTATTTCCAAAGAAATTTTGTCATTGTTTGTTTCTTCCTATTTCTTTCTTTTTTTAAAAATCTCTCTGCAGATAAAATAATTGTGGGCAGCTTTATGGGATACCTGCGAATCTTTAATCCCCGTCCTGTAAAAATAGGAGATGGAGCTCAACCTGAAGATTTGCTTCTAGAAGTTCACCTACAAGACCCAGTGTTGCAAGTGGAAGTGGGGAAGTTTGTTTCGTAAGTACAGCCTGCAAATGCTGCTATTTTATTTTACTCGGAGTGTATCAGTCCCTTCCTCTGTCACATTTGTGGGTGTTTCAAAGGAAAATACACTATCTGTGAATTCAGTATATCTTCTGGGTATGTTACCTGGTGTTCCTCATGTACATTTTTTTTTCAGCATGGAAGCTTATATAATTTAGTATTAAATAACTTAGGACTTCTTTTTTTTATAGTAACAGATCTAAGATGATGATGGATCAGAAACTTAAAGGAAAAGAGATAAGCTTCTGAGCCTGACCAGGCGGTGGCGCAGTGGATAGAGTGTTGGACTGGGATGCAGAAGACCCAGGTTCGAGACCCCGAGGTTGCCAGCTTGAGCGCGGGCACATCTGGCTTGAGCAAAAGCTCACCAGCTTGGACCCAAGGTCGCTGGCTCCAGCAAGGGGTGGCTCAGTCTGCTGAAGGCCCGCGGTCAAGGCACGTGTGAGAAAGCAATCAATGAACAACTAAGGTGTCGCAACGGCAACAGAAAATCTAATGATTGATGCTTCTCACCTCTCTCTGTTTCTGTCTGTGTGTCCCTATCTATCCCTCTCTCTGACTCTCTATCTGTTCCTGTAAAAAAAAAAAAAAGAAAAAGAGATAAGCTTCTGAAAATGACCAAATAAAGACATTGAAAGTATTCACCTGCCTGACCTGTGGTGGCCCAGTGGATTAAAGCCTCGACCTACAACTCTGAGGTTGCTGGTTTGAAGCCCTGGGCTTGCCTGGTCGAGGCACATACGGGAGTTGATGCTTCCTGCTCCTCCCCTCCTTCTCTCTCTCTCTCTTTCTCCCCCCTCTCTGAAATGAATAAGTAATAAAAATAATTAAAAAAAAAAAAAAGTAAAAAAAAAAAGTATTCACCTAACTTAAAACACTGAATGTCCAGCTTATACAGACATCTCTTTATAAATAATTAGACAAAGTAGCAGTTACGCTATTTGGCGTATAACTTTGAAGCTTTAAAATGAATTATGTCTTTGGGGTACAAAGGTCCTTAGCTTCTTAAAAGAAGCCAGATCAACTCACAAAGTTGTCTTCCCTTATAAGAGCTTTGTTTCAGAGTATTTTATATTTTTAAACCTAATTTATTTTAGAAACTATTTATTAGCTTGTGTTTTGTTTACTATGCCTGTTTTTATTTACTGATGATATTGCTGATTTTTTCTTATTTTCATATATACATTTTCTTAAAATTTCTTGACATTGGTTAATAACATGATATAAAATTAAAAAAAAATATTCAAGTGTGCAATTCTATGCGACATCTGTACATTGCGTGTGTGCTCACCACCCAGAGCCTGGTCCCCTTCTGTCACCATATGTGTGTCCCCTTTCCCTCTGCTAACCACCATCCTGTTGTCTGTGTCTACGAGTTAGTTTTGTTTGTTCATTCGTTGATATCTCACATGTGAGCGGAACCCTATGGTGCTCGTCCTTTTCCGTCTGACCTGTTTTGCTTAGCGTGGTGCTCTCCGGATCCCCCCATGTTGTCACAAATGGCAGGATTTCATCCTTAAACCTGTGTTTCTTACTCACTCATAAAAGTATCCATCGTGGAAAGTTATGTAGACGGAGGTGGTCTTGTCTTCCTGTGCCTCTTCTTTTTTACCCCCTCGTTCCTTCTTCAGTCCAGGAGCGGCCAGAGCTCTGGAGTTGGGCTCACTGCATTTGCTCATCATCATCTATCGGCCCAGCCTCCATTTATTCAGGTCGCCGATTCCTGCTAGAAAAGCTTGAACAACTGCCCCCGACCACCACCCCCTTCTCCTGAGACGTGTCGTTCTGCTGGGACGCCGCTTCTTGGCTGCTGCCGGCCAGGGCTCCTGAGCACGGTGACAGCGTGGAGCGGGGAGACTGCCACGCTGGTTGGCAGATATCTACTGCGCGTGCGCTCAGCACACATCATACGCGATGGGCTTATAAAGCGAGGAGATGGAGCAGCTCTTTGCCGCTAAGAAGCACCTTTACCTTTTTGATTTTTTAAAAAGTCGAATGCGGTGACAGTCCTTCTGTCTAGGAGTCCTGCGTGTGGCTTTCATCTGTAGGATCGCTTGTAGGACACTGTACTAGAAGTAATTGACTGTACTATCTCATTACTCTTATCTGTAGGACGGGATCTGCATTTAGAGAGAAGGAAACTCGCTGGAGCTCAGAGCTCTAGGCCACACAGCCAGGATTCGGACCCAGGTCTGTCTGACTCCACACTTCCTTATTTTTTATGCCCTCTCTTCTTGGGCATGATGGAAAAATTGTTTTGAGAGTTCAGGGCACATATAAAAATTTTTTGAAGGCAATATCGATTATGTGATCATTGTGTATATTTACATTTCCTGGCAGTAGAGTGAGTGGTGAGTCTATCTTCATGGTAATGGAGTTTTGAAGGTATTACCTAACGCCATTCTTATTTTCTAAATGAGCAGCTAACCCTCTGGAAGACTGAGTGATTACACAAATATCAAGGTGCAGAGTCAAGGCCCTAACCCTGGTCTTCAGATTTCAATGATAGTCCCTGTCATTTAAAATAGGCTATTAAGCGCAGGTCATACTTTGGAGGCCTGCTTGCAGGTGTGTCTGAAATGGAAAAGACTTGCCTACATTTAAGAACCAGGAGTCTGACCTGTGGTGGCGCAGTGGGTAAGGGCATGGACCTGGAATGTGGAGGTCGCTGGTTTGAAACCCTGGCCTTGCTCAGTCAAGGCACATACAAGAAGCAACTGTGAATTGATACTTCCTGCTTGTCCCCCCCCCCCCCCCGTTCTCTCTCTAAAATCAATAAAATCTTTAAAAATAAAAAAGAACCAGGAAGAAATCAGCAGTGTATGATGTCAGTTTGGCTCAAATAAACTCTCATGAAAAAAAAAATCAGGAGATGTCACATAAAACCCCCGCCTTCTGGTTTTTCTTGAAAAAAGTGTGGAGGTCTGGCCACAAGCCCAGAACTGAGCAGTAGTGGCCTCCCTTCGCCTGGCCCCGGTCTCCAGGCGGTCACAGCCATTTACACGCTTCACTCACACCCACTGGCCTGCCCGTGGAGGACTTTGAATTTCGGATTTCTAGACTGCACCTTGCTGGTCGCTGGAAACCACGTGACAGGAGCTGGGCAGTGAAGCTTTGATGGTGGCCAAACTGAGACGCCTCCAGCGCCTTTCATGCCATTTCGGAGCTGGAAGTGATACGTGCCATTTACAGTCACCACCGTTGTTTACGAGTGATGAGCATTCTGCAGGTGCTTTATACCATGCAGGGTGCTTTCACAAGATTTTATTTTGCGCAATGGAAACCTATTTTCTGGAAGGGGAAATAGGCTCAGGAAGATGAAGTGACTTGCCCAAGGACACAGGTTAATTAGCCAGAGAGCCAGGACCTGCCTTGGATGTCTTTATGGTGAGAGAGCCCCCCTGAAGGAGCCTTCGGTGTGACTCTTGGGGAAGTTCCCTCGGCTTCAATCCCAGCCCCTGAGCCTCTGGGACTGTCAGATTGGCTGTTTGTTACCTTTATTTTTCATCTTAAAATGTTATCTAGTGAACTGTTTCGTTTACTCATGGTAGACTATGGTTATAATTGTATTTAAAAATTGTTGTACAATTTTTTGGTTACACCTGAGACTAATATTTTAACTTTTCAAACTTTCCCCATTTTTCAGAGGCACTGAAATGCTTTATTTGGCTGTGTTGCACTCTAGAAAACTTTGTGTCTACTCTGTCTCAGGTAAGAAACATTCTTTTCTAATGTAGAATTCGTATTAAAAACTGGGCTTTTTTTTTTTTTTTTTTTTTTTTACAAGGACAGAGAAAGAGTCAGAGAGAGGGATAGATAGGGACAGACAGACAGAAACAGAGAGAGGTGAGAAGCATCAATCATTAGTTTTTCGTTGCCGTTGCAACACCTTAGTTGTTCATTGATTGCTTTCTCATATGTGCCTTGACTGCGGGCCTTCAGCAGACCAAGCCACCCCTTGCTGGAGCCAGCGACCTTGGGTCCAAGCTGGTGAGCTTTTTCTCAAGCCAGATGGGCCTGCACTCAAGCTGGTGAGCTTGGGATCTCGAACCTGGGTCTTCTGCATCCCAGTCCAATGCTCTGTCCACTGTCCTACCGCCTGGTCAGGCAGATTATTACTTTCTTATACACTGTGTGTGGCTAAAAAAGAGTTGAAGCAAACTAGAGGAGATCTCCTGGACACCAAACACCCCTTCATAGTCACACCCCTTCATAATCAGGGGCCCCGGGGCTGATCTTTTTGGTGGGTGATATGTCATCACAAGTATGCTTCTTGTAGAGTGTTGGGAAAACTGCTGTACTGGGCTTGCTCATTTGCACTTTGCATGATTAGTATGTAAGTGTTAGTCAGATAAGTTTGTAAATATATGTATATGTTTGCTCGCTTATAGTTTGCATTGGGTGTGGTTGACAGGCTGTAAGCTGGCAAGGTTCTTATAGCCTGAGGCTTAGTTTTAAGACTAAGCCTTTCCCACCCTTTTAATACCAAGATCTTTTCAACCTCCTTGTAATACTAAGATCTTTTCAAAACTAAGCTTTTCCCCACACCCTTAACTGTTGCATGATGTGGGATTGTGCACTTTTATGAGGAATCCCATTTATGCCTCAGATAAGTGACTTTGTATCAGAGACTTCCTTATTTGTATACTGGCTTAAAGGCTTTAATTTCTACACTATAAAATAAGGGAGACCAGGGGCTCTCTCTCTCGGTTCCTGAAATTAGCATTGCATAGACAAGGCAGCCAAGATGGCAGAGTCCTGAAGAAGAAGCCAGTTTGTGCAGAGTTTGTGCAGAGAGAAGGAGATGGGGAACAGAGGTGAATAAGGCTGGTGAGCTAGAAACCTTTGATTCTAGGAATACTCAGATGAGTCAGTGGCTTTGGGAGCCCTGAAGAGAAAAGGAAGTGTTTTCCCACTCTGTGTATTTTCTCTCCTGCTGGGTGTGAGCTAGGAGTAAAGGTAACGGCCCACCAGTTCTTGGCTCTGTTGTTTCATTACCGTCTATCTGCGTCAAATGTGGACCTGCATGGGTCAGGCGGCTGCGATGGTGGCCGCGGCTACTGGCTTTACAGTAAGACCGTTGCAGGGCCACATGTGTGTAACCTGTGTAAGGCAACGCGGATGCCCGCCACTGTGAGGGGCCGTTTTGCTGTTGGCTCACCTGCTCCCAGGAGGAGTGGTTTTCCCCGACGTTTGCTCCTCCCCCGCTGGGAAACTCTATTAAATGGAATAAATGGCCCGGTGCTTTCCCACCCTGCAGTTCCTCTACCATCTGCCCAAAGCCAATGTGGACCTGCCTGGCCTCAGTCACTGGCATTCCAGAGGAAAACAGCAGACTCTTGCTGACCTGAAGTTAGCCCATCTTTCAACCCTCGACCTTCCAAATGAGGGCAAGAAGGCCAGGCTGAGACAGGTGGAGGTGGAAGGGACGTATTCCCAGTACTGCCCTCTGTTGGGAAATTGTTGGCTCGGAAAGTCCTCTGAGAGTTGTTCGGGGATGGATAGCAGGTACTGGGAGGGAGAGCCCCGATCTAAAGACCTCGTCTGAGTCCTGTGTCCTTTACCTGCCGTGTGATTTGGGAGGAAGTTTTTTACATTTTTCTTGAACATAAGATGCCTCAGTTCTAAAGTGGAAATAGAAATACTTTTATTCTTACAACCTCAGGGTACAATGGTAAATCCTTCTGGACAAAACAACAAATAAATGCTCATGTATACAGATGCATCTGTCTGTGTGTGTATACATATGGGCATCTCTATTTAGATTGTTTTAAAGCTTCTAATACTAGACAGTTTGGGGGCTTTTATTGGCTTTACGATATTTTAACTTTTTCTTTAACTTTTGCATTTTTGAGTGAATGACAGAGATGCTGCTTTATGAAAAAAGTTGTGTTCTTAATCCTTTTCCCTTTGAACACCTCTTTTAATCTCAATGCTCTTGTCTGACTCCTAGGATATAGCTTCAACCGTAAATACTCTGGAAAACCAAACAAGCAGAGAGTAAAATCCGGGCTAATGATCGTTTCCCATTTGGAAAGAACTAGAAAGTGATTATAGCATGTATGATTTGTTAAATTCAGAGAAAGTATTTTTCTTTGTTTCCAAAGAGATTCTTCGTGGCAGACTTCAAATGAAACATCATCGTCCTGTTTACTTGCTGAGGGAAGCATTAGAAGATCTCTCCATGAAATGAGAATAGAATGTGTAACAGGCTTGGTATTTTGAGGACTGGGACAGAAAATTGAATTGCTCGAAAGTGTGCGGAATTGTTTTCCTAGACACGCTGAGTCATGTCATTGCGCTGTTATTGTTTATAAGTGCAAGCAGCCTAATCTCATTTCTTTCAGAACTGCACTCGGCGGAGGGTTTTGTTGTTATTTAAATAATTACACTTTACTCAGACATAATGAAAATGGATTATAAAGTGCCACCCAGGGTAGCGTTTCCTCTAATGGTGTAATCTAGCTGAGACTGAATTGTATTAGCAGTGTCTGCACACTGTGTCACCGCCATGCTAATTGTTCATAACACACAACGTTTCGGTGCTTTGTTGTTTTAAATTTTACTGACATTGAATTACTTCGAATTGGTGTAGAGGAGAAGAAATTAATATCTTTTAATGTAAACAAATACAAAGCAATAAAAGAATTTTTTTCCTCCTAGGAACCTTGGGTAATGTGGAACATGGGAATCAATATCAGGTCAAACTGGTGTATGAGCATAACCTTCAGAGAACAGCCTGCAACATGACTTACGGAGCATTCGGTGGGGTGAAAGGTAATCTGCATTCGTCCGAGAATGTGTCATCGCAAGTGTCAGGTTTAGAATAATACAGCAGGTCCTCAAATAATGTCATTTTGCTCAATGTCCTTTCCCTAGAACATTGATGGGGTGTCGCAGACACTTAACTTTTGTTTATATTCTTTAGCCTCGGTTAAAGTACGTTTCATTCGATGTCCGTTTTCTTAAACTTGAGGAACCTATCTGTGATGGTAAGTGAGGACCTATTTGGCCATTTATGTAGACGGTTATGTGGTATGAAACTCAGAATTAAACATATTTTACCAAAAGCTTTATATTCAAATACCCAAGCAAAAACAACAAGAAAGGAAAACTTTAAACATTAATGTGTTTTATTTTCATATAACCAGCACTTTTTTAGGGTCCACAGAGACATTTCTAAAACTCTCTTGCCTTCAAATGTTGTCTTCCATACCCCAGCTGACTGAAATTGAGCTTTTTTGTGTGTTTGTGTGTGGTGGGCTCTGCGCCTGCCTCTCCATGGAAAAGGGGGTGGGGTAGTCAGGGTGAAGCTGCAGACGCCTCAGTCCACCCACGCGTCTCCAGGGCCACCTGCACGAGGGCGCCTGACCCGGGCACGGGGGCGGGGGGCAGAAACGCAGACCTGGTCTGCCCATCAGCCAGGGGCCCAGGCAGGTGTAACCCCCCAGAGGAAGGGTGCCTTTCCTGAGTGTCACAAAGGCGTCACCTTTACCCATGACAGCTCACTGCGCCTGGCTTCCTCTCACTTTTCGAGTCCCTTTTTCTCTTTAGCCCCAGGGCTCCACTTAGGCGCCCACCCTGGCCCCGGAGCCTCCAGAGTGCGGGGTTTGGTGCTGGCGTGTGCGCCCTCTGGCTGTTGGCGTGGGAGGGTTTTTAAGTAGAAGCCAACACCTGTCTCTCCACCAAGCGGGTGGGATAGAGAGGCTGCCGTTGCTCAGCTGGGGACCAGAGGCCAGGCGGTGACACACACTTGTGTCATTTTGTGTCTGCGTGTGTGAGCACGGTGGCGCCTGCAGAACCTGTGACTCTGGGCTCATGTTTCTGTGAGTTGTTGAGCCGGTGTATGAAAAAGTGGCTTTTTCTTTGGTGACAGGGAGAAAATGACTTATTTTGGAAGTTGCTTAAAAGGGTAGTGTGTAAATTATATCTCAATAAAACAACAACAAAAATATTTAGCCAGGGATAAAAGCTAATGCCGGAGAGGTGATGATAGTCTCCATATCCTACATTGCTCATGACCCTGTGAAATAAAATGACACAGCCTTCTTGTAAGGCAGGTGGCTTATTAAGAACCATGAAAATGTTCTTAGATGCTGAAATGTGACTTATTGGAATGTATGTTAGGAAATGATCCAAAATATGGAAAAGCCAGATCAAGTTGCTATTTACTAATTTATTTCTTCCCTCTGTCTTCCTTTCTATTTGTATATACATGTGTATTTATTTGTAATATAAAAAATTATAAGTGATTGAAATGAATAAAGAGGAGAATGACTAAGTTTTAATGCATGGATTCAGTGGGGTATTATGAAGCTATTAAGTTTTGTTTGCTGGAATGAACATCTCTGAACCCTTTGAGTAGTGAGTTTTTTGTTAACCCTTCGAGTGAGGACATACGTGAACGTTCATACTACACAGAGGGTTAACCTTTGTCTATATTTTTGATTATTTTCGTAAGATAGAATGTAGAAGTAAACTTATTGAGTCAGAAGGTTATAAAATGTTTTTCCTTAATTTGAAAGTTTCCCACCCCCTAATACTATATAAATAAATTGTAAAAAGTACAGAATTTAGAAGAAAATAAAAGTCACCTCAAGATATGCATATGCCAAAAGAAAGTTCATTTTCTAGTGTTTGTCTAATGTGTTGCTTTCTAGGTGTGAGTAGATCAATCTTTTAATTTGAAAACTTCCCTAAACTTGATAGGAGTTTAAACGGACACTAAAAAACCCTGTTTTACCTTCTTTGGTATTTATGATGCCTTCTTGTGGAATTATTAAGTTGGGTAACTATGTTAGTAGTATTTAAGAAAGAAATTAAGCAAAAAGAAAACCTGGCCATATTTTAAACAAATATTTTAAAAATACTGGAAGGCAGTTAGCGTTCTTTTGATAGGTGCATCAGAATGAACCACCACTAGGTGGCAGTCCTCCACCGCCGTGGGCCTTAGTTGGTACTGCTTTTGAGTGAAGTATGGTAAGAAATAAAAAGGGAGCAGTTTTGATTTCAACTAATACTTGGCCTTTGACTAAAAATAAATTCAGCTTATCCAGGTTGCAAAACAGTAAAGAATGGTTTTAGAAAAAATTAATTATAATAGGCGGTGTCTCTGAATATAACCTATAAAGGCATGTTAATTGTGCTTTTCAAACTTTAAGTTGCGTTTGAATTATCATGGGATCACGATCAGAATGCAGGTTCCGATTCTGTAAGTCTGGGATTGCACCAGAGGCCGAACTTCTGACAGTCTCCCGTGATGCCAAGCGGCAGCGAGTAGGGCGCCGCCGCCCTGCATCCACCAAGTGCTTCCCTGTACCCGCTGTCTTCCACGTGCTTTACAGGTTGAGTAACTGACCCAAGATATGTACTTAGAGGGAGCAGAGGGATTCCAACCCAGACTCTGCTTCCAGAAGCTTGTGCTGTTAGTCATACTCAGCTGTTTCCCGAACTGGGCTGTAAGTTCACCGTCCTCCTAATTCATAAAAGAAGACTTTCCGCCTGACCTGTGGTGGCGCAGTGGATAAAGCGTCGGCCTGGGAACACTGAGGTCGCCAGTTCAAAACCCTGCACTGCTCTGGTCAAGGCACATATGGGAGTTGATGCTTCCAGCTCCTCCCCCCTTTCTCTCTTTCTCTCTCTCTCACTCTGTGTCTCCCCTCTAAAATGAATAAAAAAAAAAAAAAAAAAGAATATCATTTAAAAAAAAACAACAAAAAAAAACCCCACAAGACTTTCCTATTCGAAAGGGGTGCGCTTTGGTTTGGTCACAGTTGTTGCCTAACTTTGCTTCCTCGTAGGTAATGGAGAATGTGTCGAATAACTTCTAGGTCAGAAGTGTTCTGTTTCAATTTCTTTTTTTTGGTTGGACTTATAACACATAAGGAAAGTGTCCACTTCCAACAATCAGACGGTCATGTGTGGTAGGGTAATATAGGATTTGAAATGAGTAATACTGTCTTTTTAAACTTTTTTTTTGGTTTGCTTGTCTGTAAAGAAAAATATTTTCAAAGCACCTTTTATACATTTGTTGTAACTCAGAGGTAGATTCGTTTGATGCAGTGAGGTTTGGTGTTACCTTGAGCCACATGCAGTGTTTATTAATGGCAATGAAGTGATAACAAATAGGAAATCTAGTTTAAGGAACTAGTTGAAGACTATTTGCCTAATATCATCTATATTTCAGACTATACTTATCATTCCAGAACTTAAATAACATTTTCCATATTTTACTTTTTAGAGGGAAATAACTGAAATATGCAATATTAATGTTTTTTTAAATTATTATTACAGAGGGGGTGAAAGGGTTATACTGAAGTTACAAAATATAGTTTCTTAAATCTAAGCTACCTTTTCAAAGGGACATGTCCCTCTGGGTTTTTATAAAAATGTTTATCTGCCTGACCAGGCGGTGGCGCAGTGGATAGAGTATCGAACTGGGATGCAGAAGGACCCAGGTTCGAGACCCTGAGCTCGCCAGCTTGAGTGCGGGCCCATCTGGATTGAGCAAAGAGCTCGCCAGCTTGGACCCAAGGTCGCTGGCTTCAGCAAGGGGTGGCTAGGTCTGCTGAAGGCCTGCGGTTAAGGCACATGTGAGAAAGCAATCAATGAACAACTAGGGTGTCCCAATGGCAATGAGAAACTGATGATTGATGCTTCTCATCTCTCTCCATTCTTGTCTGTCTGTCCCTATCTATCCCTCTCTCTGACTCTCTCTTTGTCTCTTAAAAAAAAAAAATTGTCACCTGAATGGAATAAAATACTGCTGCTTAAAAAAAATGTTTATCTTTGCTTCCTTTATTTTCTTTCTTTCTCTCTTTTTTTCTTTCTTTCTTTTTTCTTTACAGGGACAGAGAGAGAGAGTCAGAGAGAGGGACAAATAGGGACAGACAGACAGGAACAGAGAAAGGTGAGAAGCATCAATCATTAGTTTTTTGTTGCCGTTTTGACACCTTAGTTGTTCATTGATTGCTTTCTCACATGTGCCTTGACCGCCGGCCTTCAGCAGACCGAGCCACCCCTTGCTGGAGCCAGCGACCTTGGGTCCAAGCTGGCGAGCTTTTGCTCAAGCCAGATGGGCCCGCGCTCAAGCTGGCAAGCTCAGGGTCTCGAACCTGGGTCTTCTGTGTCCCAGTCTGATGCTCTATCCACTGCGCCACCGCCTGGTCAGGCTCTTTGCTGCTTATGCTATCGACAAATTAATGCTTGTAAAATTTCATGGGTGGCAAAGGCATGGACAGTCACATTACAGTTATGAAATATATGAAATCAGTTTTGAAACAGTGGATTTGCCTGATGTGTGGTGGTGCAGTGGGTAAAGCCTCGACCTGGAGTACTGAGGTCGCCGGTTCAAATGCCCTGAATTTGTCTGGTCAAGGCACATATGGGAGTTGATGCTTCCTGCTCCTCCCCCCTTTCTCTCTCTCTCCTCTCTAAAATGAATAAATTTTAAAAAAATAATAAAATAAAAATAAGACAGTGTATACAGGTAAAAAAAAAGATGGTGGATTTGAATAGATTTTAAAATACGTTAGTAAAACTGGTGGAATTTATTTGGTTTGGTAATTTGAACTTGACTTGTTTTTGAAAAAAGTAGCAAATGATATTTCTGCCCGATTTCTCTGATTTTGCTTCATTGTGTCACTACAACTTCCAGTGGTTGTGGACGTGCTACTTCACCTAGTTAGGGTACGCTTGCCATTTTAAAACAGTGTTTAGGAAGGGAGGGTACTGGTATTGACAGACAGAATGCCAGTGGTGGAATGGAGAAAGAATATTACTGTTTTAAGGTCAACAGCTGCATATACACGGCTTGGTAGAATAAGATACTTTATGTCATGTATCTTGCTTCTGTCAAGACAATTGAGGTAGAATTTTCTTTGCTCCTGATCTGATTTTGAGACCCTATAGTTAGTTACATCCGCAGTTACACAAAGTTTGCCCTGTAGGACTGTGACAGTGTGACGAACCTTACAATGTATAGGAATCTTTCAAGTGTGCGACAGGGACAAGGAGGTGCAATTGTTGATTTGTTGGAGATGGAGGGGAATTTTTAAGGACTGAAGCGAGTCTGGTGTTAGTCTTCCCTTGTATCATCTCCCCCTCTGTGTCCCTCCCTCCCTTCCCATTCCCTCCCCTTCCCTCATCTCCCGCCCCTTCTCTTCCCTTCTGCATCCATCTATATAGTGCACATGTACTGAAAGTCTTGTCCCAGCACTGTACTAATTTCTTGGAATAAAAAAATGAATAAAAGACACGTTATGTTCTCAAGAGGCTTACAGCCTGGGGGCAATAAGGAGTGAGAACTAACTATAATATAATGAGGTAAGCCCTAATACAGATGGACGTTACCGGGTTATACCGGAGCTGAGGATAGGCAGTTCCCTCCCGCCCAGGACGTGTGTGTGTGTGTGGAGGTGGTTGGGTATATGAGCGTTGGAGAGTGTGCTGTTACCTTTTTTAATTCCAGCTCTTCATTTTTTATCCACTTTAATCTGGAAGTGATTTATCCTTGTTTCTTATAAATGAGCAACTTTATGGTCTTTGGTGTAAAGCTTTTAGTTCCCATAGGATGAGCCATTCAAATTTCTTCTGGGATACTTTGTTTCTCTTGGTAAGTTTACTTTGCAGACTTTGGAGCACTTTTAAAATTATACATTGCTTCAAAAATCTTGGTATTTTCAGGCTGCTAAATTGATTTTTTTACTTACAGCTTAAATTTTGGCTTAAAACTATCTCCTTCACTAATGGAGAAGGAGACAGTATTCTGTAGGTAGACTGCAATGACTATGTTGCTGACAATGACAACTGTGAGGGTCGGGACAGGGAGAGGATGAGAATGACAACTGTGAGGGCGGGGACAGGGAGAGGAACCAACAGGAGAGATATAAATTGAGAGAAAATGAAGAGAGGAGAGAGAAGACGCGGGAAGAGAGTTTGCAGAGGTAGAAAAGGGGTCGGGAGTGTCAGAGGCCAAGCAGCTGGAGTACTGACGGGGAAACATTGCATTTTGCCATTTGGTGGTCACTGGTGACCACAGGAAGAGCAGTTTTTTGTTTGTTTGTTTGTTTTTTTACAGGGACAGAGAGAGAGTCAGAGAGAGGGCCAGACAGACAGGAACGGAGAGAGGTGAGAAGCATCAATCATTAGTTTCTCGTTGCCATTGTGACACCTTAGTTGTTCATTGATTGCTTTCTCACATGTGCCTTGACCGCGGGCCTTCAGCAGACCGAGCCACCCCTTGCTGGAGCCAGCGACCTTGGGTCCACGCTGACGAGCTTTTGCTCAAGCCAGATGGGCCCGCGCTCAAGCTGGTGAGCTCGGGGTCTCGAACCTGGGTCTTCCACATCCCAGTCTGACGCTCTATCCACTGTGCCACCGCCTGGTCAGGCAGGAAGAGCAGTTTTAGCAGAAATATAGGAGTATCCGTCCAGTTGCCCAGAATGAGGAATCCACAGAGAAGAAATGCAAACCCCAAAGGAAAGCTGTTTTGTGAAGAGATTTGGCCATGAAGGGCGAGAGGAAGGGAAGGCTGCAGCGGCGGGGCACAGGTTTCATAAGGAGGGAGAAGGCTTTGAGGAACGACACAGGGTGACATCTTGGTCCAACGAGCAAAAGGCCTGGCATAGTATTTTGTTGACAAGATTAACTTGAATATGTTTTTATTTGAAAAATTGTGCTGTTTGGATTATGAAAGGTCAGTTTTGTTCCTTAAGATTTCATTTCTTATTACATAATTTGTCTTTCGTAGTCATGTTGAATTGTTGTCTTTTCATAATGAATTTGTGGTTTCTGGAAAAATACTTTTAAATCTTTCATTAGAGATTATTACCATCATATGGTTCTGTATTCAGTTTTTGCCCATCTCCAACATTTTTTGCTTTGCTTTGTTTGTTTTATTAATTCAATCCATCTATCCTTCTATATATTATCTGTCTGTCTGCCTGTCTGTCTGTCTACTATAATTTTGCTATGGTAAGAACAGTTAACATGAGATCTATCCTCTTAACAGATTTTAAAGGGTAATACACTGTTGTTATCTATAGGCTGCTCTATTTTATTTTTTTAAACATTTTTATTCAATGAGAGGAGGGGAGGCAGAAACAGACTCCTGTATGCACCCCAATCAGGATCCACCTGGCAAGTCCACCAGGGGGCAAATGCTCTGCCCTCTGGGGCATTGCTCCATTGCTCAGCAACAGAGCTCTTCTTAGGCTTGAGGTGGGGGCCTAGCAGCCATCCTCAGTGCCAGGAGCCAACTTACTCCAGTCAAGCTATGGCTGCAGGAGGGGAAGAGAGAGAGAGAGAGAGAAGCAAGAGGGGGAGAGGTGGAGATGCAGATGTGCACTTTTCCTGTGTGCCCTGACCAGGAATTAAACACGGGACTTCCACATGCCAGGCCGATGCTCTACCGCTGAGCCAACCAGCCAGGGCTTGCTGTAATTTTTAAAATTAGTTTTTTATTTATCATAAATTTTTGTTCTACACGAGGAAATTTACATTTTGAGCTTACCTGGTAACAGCCAACTCAAGTTTTAGAGGGACTATTAGCATCAAAAACCAAAACCTGCCTGACCAGGCGGTGGCGCAGTGGATAGAGCGTTGAACTGGGATGCGGAAGACCCAGGTTCGAGACCCCGAGCTCACCAGCTTGAGTGCGGGCCCATCTGGCTTGAGCAAAAGCTCACCAGCCTGGACCCAAGGTCGCTGGCTCCAGCAAGGGGTTGCTGGGTCTGCTGAAGGCCCGCGGTCAAGGCACATGTGAGAAAGCAATCAATGAACAACTGTGGTGTCGCAATGGCAACGGAAAACTAATGATTGATGCTTCTCACCTCTCTCCGTTCCTGTCTGTCTGTCCCTATCTGTCCCTCTCAGAGAGCGTCCTTCTGATACTGGTTCTGTTTTCCCACCTGTGCCTGCTGTCTCCACACCCTCGTCCCTGCCCTTCTGCAGTCGTGCCTTTGTGGCTTTGTCAGGCCCGTCCCTTTCCTCTCGCTCAGCCTTAGCCTGACCGGCTCCCCTGGGCTAGTGTGCCCTCTCCCTGCGTGGGTGACCTGTCCTCAGGGAGGGGCGTGCCTTCTCCCTGCGTGGGTGACCTGTCCTCAGGGAGGGGCGTGCCTTCTCTCAGCGGTGACCTGTCCTCAGGGAGGGCCGTGCCTTCTCCCTGCGCGGTGACCTGTCCTCAGGGAGGGGCGTGCCTTCTCTCTGCGTGGGTGACCTGTCCTCAGGGAGGGGCGTGCCTTCTCCCTGTGCCGTGACCTGTCCTCAGGGAGGGGCGTGCCTTCTCCCTGCGTGGGTGACCTGTCCTCAGGGAGGGGCGTGCCTTCTCCCTGTGCCGTGACCTGTCCTCAGGGAGGGGCGTGCCTTCTCCCTGCGTGGGTGACCTGTCCTCAGGGAGGGGCGTGCCTTCTCTCAGCGGTGACCTGTCCTCAGGGAGGGCCGTGCCTTCTCCCTGCGCGGTGACCTGTCCTCAGGGAGGGGCGTGCCTTCTCTCTGCGTGGGTGACCTGTCCTCAGGGAGGGGCGTGCCTTCTCCCTGTGCCGTGACCTGTCCTCAGGGAGGGGCGTGCCTTCTCCCTGCGTGGGTGACCTGTCCTCAGGGAGGGGCGTGCCTTCTCCCTGTGCCGTGACCTGTCCTCAGGGAGGGGCGTGCCTTCTCCCTGCGTGGGTGACCTGTCCTCAGGGAGGGGCGTGCCTTCTCTCAGCGGTGACCTGTCCTCAGGGAGGGCCGTGCCTTCTCCCTGCGCGGTGACCTGTCCTCAGGGAGGGGCGTGCCTTCTCTCAGCGGTGACCTGTCTTCAGGGAGGGCCGTGCCTTCTCCCTGCGCGGTGACCTGTCCTCAGGGAGGGGCGTGCCTTCTCCCTGCGCGGTGACCTGTCCTCAGGGAGGGCCGTGCCTTCTCCCTGCGCGGTGACCTGTCCTCAGGGAGGGGCGTGCCTTCTCTCAGCGGTGACCTGTCCTCAGGGAGGGCCGTGCCTTCTCCCTGCGCGGTGACCTGTCCTCAGGGAGGGGCGTGCCTTCTCTCAGCGGTGACCTGTCTTCAGGGAGGGGCGTGCCTTCTCTCAGCGGTGACCTGTCCTCAGGGAGGGCCGTGCCTTCTCCCTGCGCGGTGACCTGTCCTCAGGGAGGGGCGTGCCTTCTCTCTGCGTGGGTGACCTGTCCTCAGGGAGGGGCGTGCCTTCTCTCTGCGTGGGTGACCTGTCCTCAGGGAGGGGCGTGCCTTCTCTCTGCGTGGGTGACCTGTCCTCAGGGAGGGGCGTGCCTTCTCTCTGCGTGGGTGACCTGTCCTCAGGGAGGGGCGTGCCTTCTCTCTGCGTGGGTGACCTGTCCTCAGGGAGGGGCGTGCCTCCTCTCAGCGTGGGTGACCTGTCCTCAGGGAGGGGCGTCCTTCTCTCAGCGGTGACCTGTCCTCAGGGAGGGGCGTGCCTTCTCTCAGCGGTGACCTGTCCTCAGGGAGGGGCGTGCCTTCTCTCTGCGTGGGTGACCTGTCCTCAGGGAGGGGCGTGCCTTCTCTCTGCGTGGGTGACCTGTCCTCAGGGAGGGGCGTGCCTTCTCTCAGCGTGGGTGACCTGTCCTCAGGGAGGGGCGTGCCTTCTCTCTGCGTGGGTGACCTGTCCTCAGGGAGGGGCGTGCCTTCTCTCTGCGTGGGTGACCTGTCCTCAGGGAGGGGCGTGCCTTCTCTCTGCGTGGGTGACCTGTCCTCAGGGAGGGGCGTGCCTCCTCTCAGCGTGGGTGACCTGTCCTCAGGGAGGGGCGTGCCTTCTCTCAGCGGTGACCTGTCCTCAGGGAGGGGCGTGCCTTCTCTCAGCGGTGACCTGTCCTCAGGGAGGGGCGTGCCTTCTCCCTGCGTGAGTGACCTGTCCTCAGGGAGGGGCGTGCCTTCTCTCTGCGTGGGTGACCTGTCCTCAGGGAGGGGCGTGCCTTCTCTCTGCGTGGGTGACCTGTCCTCAGGGAGGGGCGTGCCTTCTCTCTGCGTGGGTGACCTGTCCTCAGGGAGGGGCGTGCCTTCTCTCTGCGTGGGTGACCTGTCCTCAGGGAGGGGCGTGCCTTCTCTCTGCGTGGGTGACCTGTCCTCAGGGAGGGGCGTGCCTTCTCTCTGCGTGGGTGACCTGTCCTCAGGGAGGGGCGTGCCTCCTCTCTGCGTGGGTGACCTGTCCTCAGGGAGGGGCGTGCCTCCTCTCTGCGTGGGTGACCTGTCCTCAGGGAGGGGCGTGCCTCCTCTCAGCGGTGACCTGTCCTCAGGGAGGGGCGTCCTTCTCTCAGCGGTGACCTGTCCTCAGGGAGGGGCGTGCCTTCTCTCAGCGGTGACCTGTCCTCAGGGAGGGGCGTGCCTTCTCTCTGCGTGGGTGACCTGTCCTCAGGGAGGGGCGTGCCTTCTCTCTGCGTGGGTGACCTGTCCTCAGGGAGGGGCGTGCCTTCTCTCTGCGTGGGTGACCTGTCCTCAGGGAGGGGCGTGCCTCCTCTCAGCGGTGACCTGTCTTCAGGGAGGGGCGTGCCTCCTCTCAGCGGTGACCTGTCCTCAGGGAGGGGCGTGCCTTCTCTCAGCGGTGACCTGTCTTCAGGGAGGGGCGTGCCTTCTCTCAGCGGTGACCTGTCCTCAGGGAGGGGCGTGCCTTCTCCCTGCGTGGGTGACCTGTCCTCAGGGAGGGGCGTGCCTTCTCTCTGCGTGGGTGACCTGTCCTCAGGGAGGGGCGTGCCTTCTCTCTGCGTGGGTGACCTGTCCTCAGGGAGGGGCGTGCCTTCTCTCTGCGTGGGTGACCTGTCCTCAGGGAGGGGCGTGCCTTCTCTCTGCGTGGGTGACCTGTCCTCAGGGAGGGGCGTGCCTTCTCTCTGCGTGGGTGACCTGTCCTCAGGGAGGGGCGTGCCTTCTCTCTGCGTGGGTGACCTGTCCTCAGGGAGGGGCGTGCCTCCTCTCTGCGTGGGTGACCTGTCCTCAGGGAGGGGCGTGCCTCCTCTCAGCGGTGACCTGTCCTCAGGGAGGGGCGTCCTTCTCTCAGCGGTGACCTGTCCTCAGGGAGGGGCGTGCCTTCTCTCAGCGGTGACCTGTCCTCAGGGAGGGGCGTGCCTTCTCTCAGCGGTGACCTGTCCTCAGGGAGGGGCGTGCCTTCTCTCTGCGTGGGTGACCTGTCCTCAGGGAGGGGCGTGCCTCCTCTCAGCGGTGACCTGTCTTCAGGGAGGGGCGTGCCTCCTCTCAGCGGTGACCTGTCCTCAGGGAGGGGCGTGCCTTCTCTCAGCGGTGACCTGTCTTCAGGGAGGGGCGTGCCTTCTCTCAGCGGTGACCTGTCCTCAGGGAGGGGCGTGCCTTCTCCCTGCGTGGGTGACCTGTCCTCAGGGAGGGGCGTGCCTTCTCTCTGCGTGGGTGACCTGTCCTCAGGGAGGGGCGTGCCTTCTCTCTGCGTGGGTGACCTGTCCTCAGGGAGGGGCGTGCCTTCTCTCTGCGTGGGTGACCTGTCCTCAGGGAGGGGCGTGCCTTCTCTCTGCGTGGGTGACCTGTCCTCAGGGAGGGGCGTGCCTTCTCTCTGCGTGGGTGACCTGTCCTCAGGGAGGGGCGTGCCTTCTCTCTGCGTGGGTGACCTGTCCTCAGGGAGGGGCGTGCCTCCTCTCTGCGTGGGTGACCTGTCCTCAGGGAGGGGCGTGCCTCCTCTCAGCGGTGACCTGTCCTCAGGGAGGGGCGTGCCTTCTCTCAGCGGTGACCTGTCCTCAGGGAGGGGCGTGCCTTCTCTCAGCGGTGACCTGTCCTCAGGGAGGGGCGTGCCTTCTCTCAGCGGTGACCTGTCCTCAGGGAGGGGCGTGCCTTCTCTCTGCGTGGGTGACCTGTCCTCAGGGAGGGGCGTGCCTTCTCTCTGCGTGGGTGACCTGTCCTCAGGGAGGGGCGTGCCTCCTCTCAGCGGTGACCTGTCTTCAGGGAGGGGCGTGCCTCCTCTCAGCGGTGACCTGTCCTCAGGGAGGGGCGTGCCTTCTCTCAGCGGTGACCTGTCTTCAGGGAGGGGCGTGCCTTCTCCCTGCGTGGGTGACCTGTCCTCAGGGAGGGGCGTGCCTCCTCTCAGCGGTGACCTGTCCTCAGGGAGGGGCGTGCCTTCTCTCAGCGGTGACCTGTCTTCAGGGAGGGGCGTGCCTTCTCCCTGCGTGGGTGACCTGTCCTCAGGGAGGGGCGTGCCTTCTCCCTGCGTGGGTGACCTGTCCTCAGGGAGGGGCGTGCCTTCTCCCTGCGTGGGTGACCTGTCCTCAGGGAGGGGCGTGCCTTCTCCCTGCGTGGGTGACCTGTCCTCAGGGAGGGGCGTGCCTTCTCCCTGCGTGGGTGACCTGTCCTCAGGGAGGGGCGTGCCTTCTCCCTGCGTGGGTGACCTGTCCGCGGAGAAGTGTGCCTTGCTTCCCCACACACTGCTCTAAGGCTGGGCGTGTTTCAGGCTCTCGGTCTGTCCCTGGTCTGTGCGTGGGGCCGGGAGGGGCAGGTGGACAGGGTGTCTGTGACTGCGGCAGCCCAGCCAGGATCTGGCCCCGTCCTGCCTTCTGTGGCTTTGTCACGGTGTCCATCACTGTTGGGTTTGTTTTCCTTCCCGATGCTATTGTTATCTTGAGGGGGGGGTGTTCTCAGACTTCGGATTTTCCCTGTGCTGACCCCCTCACGGGTTTTCTCAGAGTCAGCCCTCTTGTCCCTTCCCCTGTTTGACTGGACCTGGCCAGAGTCCATTTGCATTCCCCGCCCCCCAGTCCCCCCACTGTCCTTCCGGCCCCTGGTGGGTGCCTGTGAGATTAGACGAGGCTGGTCCTCCCGCGCCGTGTCCCACTCCCCACTCATCCCGTTGCCGAGCCGTGTAACCTGGCTGCTACTTTTATGGTTTACGGCTGTTACTGTTCTTCCCTTTTGCAGAAAACCACCACCAGGGTAAACTTGGCTTTCCTTGTCTGAGAGAAAGGGGATGTTACTCTGGGCTTGGCCGTTTCTCCAGGCGGTCGCTGTCCCCTCTGGGTCTGTCTTTCCCCGACTTGAGGGGACTTGAGGGCTTCCTAAGGCCCTGGGGTTTTGTCCGCTCACAGCCCCGCCAGCCTGCCCGCCTCCTGTGCAGTGTTGGTTCCCGCTCCGCCGCCGCTCAGGCCCTGAGCATTCTGGGGAGGATCTCCGCTTCCCGATGGTTACCACTTTTCGAGATTATGTCACGGAAGTGGGTTTTTTCCTTTGTTTCACTGCTGCTGAAATGTGGTTATTACTTTGTCATTCACTTATTTATTTGTTTGTTTAATACACAGTATTACATGGTAAAAGGTTTTTTTTTTTTACAGGGACAGAGAGAGAGAGAGGGATAGATAGGGACAGACAGACAGGAACGGAAAGAGGTGAGAAGCATCAATCATTAGTTTTTCGTTGCCGTCGCAACACCTTAGTTGTTCATTGATTGCTTTCTCACATGTGCCTTGACCACAGGCCTTCAGCAGACCGAGCAACCCCTTGCTGGAGCCAGCGACCTTGGGTCCAAGCTGGCAAACTTTAGCTCAAGCCAGATGGGCCCGCGCTCAAGCTGGCAAGCTCGGGGTCTCGAACCTGGGTCTTCCACATCCCAGTCCGATGCTCTAGCCACTGCGCCACCACTTGGTCAGGCGATAAAAAGGTATTTTGAAAGTAGTGTTTGGACTGCCTGATCTGAAAAATGGATGTTCAGAAAAATACTGTAGATTCAACAGTTTAGTTGTTTGGATGATTCTATTCTGGTGGACTCTTGGATGGATCATCTTTTAAATTTTTTTCTATTATATACTTATTTGCTTAGTATAGATTATTATTATTTTTTGTATTTGAGGTGAATTTCTTTTTGCCAGATTAGTCTTGGCTTTGGATTTGTGTGTGTATTACTATGGTTAAATAGTTCCTTTCCTGTCCAATTTATTCTATTTCTTCTAAGCTTAGAAATTTCTCTCTTGTGCAGTTTTGAGATTTCTGTCTTCTGTAGTTTGATTTTCTAGTAGGAATTTTCATATTACATATTTATAGAGAAGACTCTGTGGAGAGAGAACTAATATTTATGATGGCCTGTACATTGTGCTATTGCATTTAACCCTGTAAGAGAGTAATAACTAAATCCCCACTTCCCAGAGTGGAACTCAAGCTCAGAGAAGATAAGGGTCATGCTGCAGATCATATCTGGGCATAGGGAAGGATGACTCCAGAGCTGTCTGGCTCCCAAGTCCATGTTTTTTCTAGTACATTCCCTCTTATTCAATTCCCTGGCTAGTTAGAGAGAGGGTATATGTTAACTTTTAGAGGAAGGACAGGGTGACGTTTCTGTCGGCTCAGTGAGGGGTTAGGCCAAGTCCTTTGTTCACCACTGTGTCCCATGTCTTTCACAGTCCTTGACACAGTGGGTGCTAAATCAGGATTTGTTGAGTGTATGAACCAAAGGAGCCATGTGATTAGTTAGCCCTCCTGGCGTAGCTCAGGTGGTTAGAGTGTTGTCTTGACGTGCCAAGGTTGTGGGTTCAATTCCCAGTAAGGGTACATAAGGAGCAACCAATGGATGTATATATAAGTGGAACAACAAATAGGTGTTTCTCTCTCTCTCTTAGAAACAAAAAACAAAACAAAACACATAGCCATGTGATTGGACAGACTGAGGTTACCCCATTAGGCTTTCAGATTACTTTTTCAGAAACAAATGTTAGTTTAGTGCCCTCATTTTAGGAATTACTGAGTATTTGTGATAACATTCACAAATCAAAAAGTTTTAAAAAATTACTTAAAATTAAAAATTTTTAGTATAGAAGACATTTCTTCTCTTTAAGCCTTTCTCTCCTTTTTGTGCCTTGTGAAAGCTCATTTTCCTTGAATTCTCCCATCTCCCAGTTCTTTTATTCTGTTTTGATGTTTTTTTTTTTTTCAGTCAAATGCAACTTGAGAAAAGTAGAATTTTTATCAAGAAAATTCAATGTAAGAGTGTGGACATAATATGGGCATGGTACCGATTATAAAGGTCTGACAACACAGTAGTCCCACGTTTGTGACTGAGGGGGAAAGAAAATATTGTATTTAAGAGGTTCAGTATGTTTGGAATAGAATTGTCAGTAAAGGAGGTGAACAGATCTTACTAATAATATATATGAGTATGGTAGAATATTTTTTAAATTACAAAATGACGTCTATGAGCTTGTATGGGATTATATTGTCACATAAATAAGAATTCATGAATTGCTTTTCGGCCTTTTGGCTGCGATCAAGTGTAAGAATTCATGAATTCCTTAGAATAAAAAGCCTGCCAAAGCAAATAGTGAATTAAGGAATCAGCGACTTGGCTTTTGGCTCGTCTGGAGGAGGCGACCCCAGATAATCAGCTCCTCAACCTTCAAATAACTTCTAATTGTTTGCACTGAAGCTTTTTTCTCGTCTGCCAAGGAGGCGTGTGAGAGGCCACGTGCAGCTGCTGATGGGGCCCGCTTCCCAGGGCCGCCTGGCGGCTTTGCCATCCAGAGTGTCAGCCGCCGGGCCCGCTGGGCAAGCGGGCGGAGCACGGGGCGGAGCACGGGGCGGAGCACGGCCTTGCTCCTCCGCAGGGGAATGTTAGTGCTTCTGAAAGCTGGACGCTGGTTTCCTTCTAGGACCCGACAGATAGTGCTTTGACAGCCCTTATCTTACCAGTACAGCGCACGGGCCTCGGAGCACCGGCCTGCATCGAGGCAGATCGGGTTGAAAGGCCGGCGGGTAAGGGCAGAGCAGCAGCCCCACGGTGTGCTGGCTTCTGCCCCCTGCCCCGGCACGGACACGCGCGGAGGTGGTGTGCCCTATTGGAGCACTTCGCTCATTTGCTTTTAAGATCGTTTAGGGATCCACAGGGGCAAGTCGGAAGCTCAGGGGGGTAATGGGATTGATTGTCATCCTGTGCTGGTTTGTCTCATATGCATGGTCCTCGTTTATAAACTCTCGGTCCAAGACCCATAAAACAATGTTACTTGCAAATGGCATCTTCCTGTATGTTATGTTGTGTGAAACTTTGAGTTCCTGGGAGACGTTTCTAAAGAGGGTTCCCTGTCGTCTTCAGATTCGTTTTTTATGTGATCACTTAAAGTTGGTACTGGCCCTGGCCCGGTCATTCAGTTGGTTAGAGCATTGTCCGGATAGGCCAAGGTTGCGGGTTTGATCCCAGGTCAGGGCACATGCAAGAATCATCCGATGAATACATAAGTGTGTGGAACAACGAATAGATTTTTTTTCTCTCTGTCCTTTCCTCTCTCTCTACAGTCAAGTAAAGAAAAAATAGTTACTTTTCCTGAAAAGTGAGTTCTGATTCCTTCTATACGTACACCATAGAAATTTTGTGGTGCCTAGTATGGCTAAGATTGGGGAAAGGCTAAAAGGAACATTTGAAGTTTCTTGCTGTTGTTTGAAAAAAATACTAGTTTCTTTCATGGTGGCTGAATGCCAAGACTGGAAAAGTGTTCTGGGGCTGTCTGTGGTTAGGGTTGCTTTTGACAAGAGGATGGTTAAATATGGTAGTCTTGATAGGAGCTGACACCCATTTCTGATTTGTACACATCACGGTCCCCTTCGTAACAATGGACTAACTGAGCTATTAGATATTATACATATTATACCCAGTTGAGAAAGAAAATGATTACCATAAAATTACTTCACTCAAATGACGCTGCGATATGGAGGTTTCCAATAGTTTCAAAAGTTACCTACGAAGCGCATTGAAATGAACAATTTCCCCACCCCAGTCTCTCTGAATTGAGTTGAGTCAGTAACCCTGTTACATTTTACACAGAAACTCTTGCTTGCAGATTTAAATTCCTTTTTTAAAATATCTCTTTTGTTTTAGATTTTATTTATTCATTTTTATAGAGAGAGGAATGAGAGAGAGAAAGAGAAAGAGAGAGAGAGAAGGGGGAGGAGCAAGAAACATCAACTCCCATATGCGCCTTGACCAGGCAAGCCTGGAGTTTCAAACCAGCGACCTCAGCGTTCCAGGTCGACACTTTATCCACTGCGCCACCACAGGCCAGGTGCAGATGTAAATTCTAAAACACAAGGGAGAGATATATGCTAATGCTTAATCTGAAAACAAGTGTTTGTGTTGAGTACTGTCATGTTAAAGGTATTTTAAAAGCACATTAGCAATACTCAGGTATTACTACATGACTAGGCTAAAGAGACTTCAGAAAGACTTCTTTTATGTTTCATAATAGAATATATATATATATATATATATATATATATATATATATATATATATATTAGATAATTTTTTTTTGCTGAACATTTGGGTGGTTTCCAGGTTTTGACTAATGTGAATAAAGCTGTTATGAACATGGCATGTGATTCTTTATGTGGACAGTACAAAAATGTGTCATACAAATGTGGGATGACTTCTTAAATTATACTGCTAAAAATATTTCCCAATTCTTTTCACTATTATAACATTTTAAGACACTCAAGATTATTGAGAGTAGAGTTATAATTGGCATCTTCAGGATATCACATAGTCCATAATTTAAGTCACTTCTGGCAAATTTAGAATATCGGAAATGATTAATGGCATATCAGAAGAAGTCTTCCCATATTATAGTAATATTTGAATTGTATTTTTGCCTAAGTGAAAAGAATTTCTTTGTATTGAAATTTGTGAATAAGAACGTTTCAAAGCAGCATTTCTAGATCTTTGCTCAAATAAGACAGTACTAGTTAATATGGAAACAATTACTGAGAAGTATTCCTAAATCTAATTTGGAAAGTTACATTCATGATTTCAGGGGACTGTGAACATAAAATGTGTGAGTGGAACATTAAGATTTCATACGGTTTTTTGCAGCTGGTTGATTAAGTCCTATACAGTTCATTGTTCTATAGATGAAATTTGTGCAAGGTTTTGGAAGGCCGGCGTCGTATGTTAAAAGTGCTTGTTTCCAGGGTAGTACAAACTGGATTTAACAATCTATCATCTCTCATTTACCAAAGGAAATATGTGAAAAGAAAAGGAAAATGTTCAGTGGGAACAAAACGTTGAGATGATGAAAAGCTACAAGAAAAGAAAAAAAAAGGACTTTAGAAAGACTACTAAAAAGAAACTAGCTTTTTCCCTCAACAATCTGTCTGAATTCATTTTGCTTTCATTATACATCTAGCCTGGAGGCAAAGTGTGTTGAGTATTACAACAAAGAGGGTGTTATATGGAGGACTTTTTCTTTTTTCAATAATAAAGTATAACATATGTGTAAACCATGCAACTTTGTAACAGGAAACTTTATAATAAGGGAGGACTGTGCTTAGCCTTTCCACAATTTTGGAAGAATGAGTTTTATTAGGTGTTAGACAAAGAAATTATCAACTGACTTTTATGTTGTAAGGTTGAAAGATTTGTTATGACCATTTCTAGACTTCAGCAGTGGTTTTAATGTGGGTCCTGATATATTAGGAACAGTGCCTGGCACTATTAATATGTCTACTGTTGCTGGTTCTCTTAAGGAATATGATGTTTAACTTTTGCCTTTCAATGAAAGATTATTCAAAATCCTGTTACTCTGTGGTTTTCTCAGCAGTATTAGGCTGTTCTTGAATTGATCAACGCATAATATAATTTGGGAACCCAATCAATGGTTCTTTTCTTTTTGAAAGATGGTGACAAATTCTTTTGAAACTTGGGAAATTGGCTCCGTCACTCATCCCTTACTCTTTCTTTGCTTTTGCTGCCCAACTTCCTGAAAACCATATTGTTTTGATGTCAGTATGCAGAACAGATGACCTGTTGGGGATTCAGTGTGTATTCCTTGTATGAGAATAAATGGAAACTGGACAAATTATACAGGTTAGTGGGCGTTGGGCTTAATAGGTTATTCGGTTAATTGAGGACACTCAAATTATGGATCTCTAATATGACTCAACCCTATTTCTTGTAGATTTTTCCCAGTTTTGAGATTAACTGGCAGCCGCTATATTTTTCTGGCTCTTACAGGCTAATTTATTACGGCAGAGTTTTAGATTTATATGGTGCTTATTATGGGCTAGTTGAGCTCTTTGTGTTTATCACAAAATTATTGAAGTGATCTGGAAGAAGTCAGTCTGCTACCTTTTGGCTTTTCAATAATCTATTTTTAAAATTATTATTTCTACCCTCTCTCATTTAAAAATGATTGCACACCAAGCTCATTTATATACTATTTTAAATGGAAGGCGGAGGAGGGGAATGTAGTGATGCCTTTTAATACTATTCAGCTCACTGCAGGGCTGTTAGAGAATCAGGGGTGCCGTTCGCAGGCCTAGGAGAGAGATGGTAGCAGTATGTTACCCGGATAAACAATACTGCCACATCTTTAAACACAGACCATTTACTCTACACCTGCAAGACCACAGGAGCATGCAAAATAACTTTTAACTATATGCAGTTAATTTCAGGAAAAAAAAGTTCAATAGTACAGACAAGCTGCTGAAGGCATCTGTGTCTCCCATCGCTTTCCCCTTCCAGTATAATTCATCTCTGCTTTTATTTTTTTTTTTATAATGGTTAACTTCTTATTTTCTAAATAATATGATTGCACCACTGTTTGGGGATTCAGCGTATCTAGATTTTGTCTGTTGATGTGCCGCAGTGACAATGGTTTTGATTAATGGCATTTCTGTACCTTATGCTTTTTCCAGTCATAGCTCTATTCTCATTTCTGCTGTCACTTGCTTCTGCACCTGCAAACAAGACACCTAAACTTCTATTTCTTGTTCCATCAACTTTCAGCCCCTCGGTCCCATACTTTGTAAAACTAGCGCATTAACTGTTTCATCTTGACCTTTATTTCTTCCCACCTTGGAGCCCCTTACCTTCTGTCAACTCCACCTTTGCCCTTGCTTTGTCAAGGCTGATGATGTTTGCATACTGGTCTATGACACTAGCTGCGTCTTCTGCGCCTCCTCTGTGCGTGTCTAGAATTCACTGTGTGCTTTGTTTGGATGATGTATACACTGTTCACCAGAGTGTCCCGGGGTCCCGTTTCCTTCCTCTTGAGCATGGTGCCCTGTGCTACTCAAAGGAAAATGTTCCTCGGGAATTATTTTTAAAAAACCATTTCTTTATGTAGCCTTACAGTTCCTCAAGGCTTTCTAGGCTTTCTGTCATACTTTTTTTTTTTTTAAGAGTTAAGCTTTCTGACCTGGCCAGTTGGCTCAGTGGTAGAGTGTCGGCCGGGCGTGTGTAAGTCCCATCTGCTTCTCCACCCTTCCCCCTCTCCTTCCTCTCTGTCTCTCTTGCCCTCCCACAGCCAAGGCTCCATTGGAGCAAAGTTGGCCCTGAGCACTGAGGATGGCTCCATGGCCTCTGCCTCAGGCGCTAGAATGGTTCTAGTTGCAACAGAGCAATGCCCCAGATGGGCAGAGCATCGCCCCCTGGTGGGCATGCCCGGTGGATCCTGGTCAGGCGCATGTGGAAGTCTGTCTCTCTGCCTCCCTGCTTCTCACTCAAGAAAAATACAAAGAAAAAAAGAGTTAAGCTTTTTATTGAATGTGCCACAAGAAAGGTTTTGTCACCAAGACCAAAGCCTGTGTTGTGATCAGACTCCTCATATTGTTGTGTCTTTGCTTCCCTTTCTTCTCCTCTGCTGGGCAGCAGTGGTGGAGGGGACCGGACCTGCTGCCGGGCAGGTCCACTGACCCCTCCATTGCAGATGAGTCTCCTGATGTTGACATTGGCCATGGTTTTGCAAACAAGCCCAGCCAGAAAGGTTCAACATTTACACCAGCTGCTTTAATGAGGCCGCTGACCTTGTCCCCCACCATCACCTTGTTGCTGCACAGGACCCGGGCCAAGTAGATACAGGTGAGCTCCGAAATGGGCTATGGCTCCGATGAATTGAGGGCCTCCCCACACCCCGAATGGCCTCAGCTTCCTCCAAAGCGGGGAGCACCCGGCCCGAAGCTGCAGGAAAAGTTGTCCTGCCGCTGGATCTGTCTGTCCCCTTGAGCCCCTGCACACCTACCTTCCTGTCATCCTGGAGGTCTGAAATTTTTCCTACCTAATTATCTATTTTTTGAATTATCTCTTTTTTTTTTTCTTCTGGAGTTCTTTTTTTTTTTGGTTGT
The DNA here is from genome assembly GCA_037038555.1 of Rhynchonycteris naso. Lineage (NCBI taxonomy): Eukaryota > Metazoa > Chordata > Mammalia > Chiroptera > Emballonuridae > Rhynchonycteris > Rhynchonycteris naso. The sequence continues at coordinate 142,632,851 of CM073002.1, forward strand.
TCTTTTGTTTTTCTTGGGTTTTATTTTTATTTCAGGCTTTCCTCAAATGTCTGGTTGTCAGTTTTTATTTGAGGATGAATCAATAGCCTAAGTGCTGGGCCAGTGGGCTGGGCTTCTGACCAGCTGGCCTGGCTTTAAAGCGAGTGGATGGGAAGGGAGCGTCATCCAGGGCCTCCAAGTGTCACAGTGGGGGGGGTGTGTGCAGGTCACAGGCACAGGCATCGGTGCCAGTCACTGGTGTTCTTCCTAGACTGGTCACCACCCTTTTGAAAGCAAGGAAGCGATGAAGACATCCCCTCCCCCCCTTTTCTCTTTCTGTTTTGGGCGTGAGGGAGTACAGATCTGGCCGCTTCATGTCTGACAGATGGGAAGGGGAAGAAAAGTGGGCAGCTGGCTCTGTGTTTGTCTTTGCTATCTGTCTGTCTATCATCTATCTATCTATCTATCTATCTATCATCATCATCTACCTATCATCTACCTATCTATCATCTATCTATTTATCTGTCATCTATTTATCTATCTATTATCTATTCATCTATCTACATATTTGTCTGTCTAACCTTTCTTTCATAGCATTTTAATTGAGTGTGTCACATAGTCCACCTGCTTAGAGCACACACGTCAGTGGCTTTAGTGCACTGAGAGCGGTACAGCTCCCACATCAATGTGAGAACATTTGCACCACTCCAGAATAAACTTGTTACACCTTCAAATAGTCAGGAGCCTCAGTTTCCAATGTTCCCCATCCTGGAGGGGGTATGGTTTTTGACACAGCCCCAAGTCATTCTGACTGACCAGCGGCGCTCCTCGATTCAGTTCATTTGCTAGAGTGGCTCGCAGGACTTGGTAACCAGAGTGTCCCCGGCTCACTGGTTTTTACTGTGAAGGATGCAGCTCCAGAATGAAACATCCGGCAGAAGAGACGTGCAGGGCAGGAAGGCCTCCACGCCCTCCCGTAGCAAACCAGCCTCCCGTTAGCCCTCCGCGTTTACCAACCCAGAAGCCCTCAGAACGTCGCCTTCTTCTTCTGGGTGTTTACGGAGGCTTCATTGCATAAGCATGACTGATCACTGGGGAACAATTTTTTTTCATTTTCTGTTCCATGAGGTTTTAGAACTTTTTTTAAAAATTTATTTTTATTCATTTTTTTAGAGAGAGAAGAAAGGGGGGAGAGGGAGAGAGACAAGGACAGAAACATCGATCTCCTGCATGTGCCCTAACTGGGGATTGAACCGGCAACCTCAGCATTTCAGAAGGATGCTCTAACCAACAGAGCTATCCTGCCAGGGCTAGAACTATTTCTATATATGTCTGCATTGCTGATTCCAAATCTGAAATGTTTTTTTTGGTGCATGCTCTAGTTTTTATGCAATTTTAATTTCTTTTCGTTACAGTTAATGGCATGCATTGGTTTTGTGGTTTTTTTTTTTTAAGGTTATTATTTCTTTTCTTTCTTTCTTTTTTTTTTTTTTTACAGAGACAGAGAGAGAGTCAGAGAGAGGGACAGACAGGAATGGAGAGAGATGAGAAACATCAATCCTTAGTTTTTTGTTGCCGTTGCAACACCTTAGTTGTTCATTGATTGCTTTTTCACATGTGCCTTGACTGCAGGCTTTCAGCAGACCGAGCCCCCCCTTGCTGGAGCCAGCGACCTTGGGTTCAAGCTGGCGAGCTTTTGCTCAAGCCAGATAGGCCCGTGCTCAAGCTGGTGACCTTGGGGCCTCGAACCTGAGTCTTCTGCATTCCAGTCTGACGCTCTATCCACTGCGCCACCGCCTGGTAAGGTGATGCATTAGTTTAAAATTGGAATTAAAGGGCAATGACTCTTCTTGGATTGAACATAACCACAAGGCAATTAATGTTTTACAAACATCACTTTTACATAATTGTAGTTGTTTTTAAATGTAAAAAATTATTATCTGATAAAAACACCATCTTATTTTGTTTTAAGATTGAATCATGGCTTCTTCTAGTAGGCATAAATGTAAGAATAATTCTGACACCTTCTGTTATATAAGTGGCTGTTACACACTTCAACATCAAAGGCACAATATTTCATCATTTGTGACATGTGCATATATTGCCTATTTTCAAGTTCCCCTTGGCGATCCAGACAAGAATTGGGCTCCTCATATTGTGGGTCATAATTGTGAGGAAATGCTTCGTGACTGGACAAAAGGAAAATGCAAAGGAATGCCTTTTGGTATTCCCATGGTTTGGCGTGAACCTAAGGACCACAGCAGTGATTGTTATTTCTGTCTGATCCATACAAAAGGCATCGGCAAGAAAAAACGGCATATGATCACATATCCTAATATTCCTTCAGCAATACGACCTATCCCACACTCTGAGACACTCCCGGTTCCAGTTTTCAATGGTTTTATTTCTTCTAAGGACAAAGAAAATGAACATGGTGATCAAGTGTATTTTGATAAGATGCATGAGGAAATGATTGTAGAATCTGAAGGGTCTTCTTCTGATGCCAAGCAGTCATTAACCCCTCAGCAATTTAGCCAACCCGAATTGAATGACTTAGTAAGAGATTTGGGCCTATCAAAGAGAGCAGCTGAGTTATTAGCCTCCAGGATTCAAGAAAAGAATGTACTTCACCGGTCAGCTAAAGTATCCCATTTCAGGAAGTGTGAACAAATTTTTGTGGACTTTTTTTCCTAAGGCAAACACTTTGTTTACTGTCATGATATCAGTAGTCTTCTCAGCCAGCTAGGTGTTACCACTTACAGTCCAACAGAATGGTGGCTATTTCTTGACAGCTCTAAATGGAGTCTGAAATGTGTTCTACCACACAACGGTAATGTTTATGCAGTGGTTCCAATTGGTGATTTAACTGATCTGTGAGAAGATTATAATGACAGAAAAATTGTCCTCGACTTTCTGAAGTATGAGGAGCATAATTGGATCATTTGTGTGGATCTTAAAATGGTAAATTTTCTGCTAGGACAACAGAGAGGTTTCATGAAGTATCCTTGCTTTCTGTGTTTGTGGGACAGCCGAGCTCGGGAGAAACAATGGACACAGAAGGAGTGGCCGAAACGTGAAGCTCTGGAAGTAGGGATGCAAAATATTGTGAATGAACCTGTAGTTGATAGAGACAGGATAATTTTTCCCCCACTTCACATCAAACTTGGCTTAATGAAGCAGTTTGTTCAGGCTTTGAATAGAGAAATTGAGTGCTTTCAACATATTATTTCTGCTTTTCCTGCCTTGTCTTTTGAGAAGATAAATGCAGGTGTATTCAATGGACCTCAAATTCGAACCCTCATACATGTCAAAGAATTTGCCAGGAAGATGAATAAGGAGAAAGCAGCATGGCAGTCTTTTGTGACAGTTACATAGAACTTCCTTGGCAACAAAAAAGGAGAAAACTATGAACTTCTGGTTCAAAGGATGCTGTTGGCTTTCTGCGACATTGGATGTAACATGAGCATTAAGATTCACTTCCTGAATGTCACCTTGATAAGTTTCCCGAAAATCTTGGAGCTGTTAGTGATGAGCAGGGAGAATGCTTTCATCAAGATCTGAAGTCGGTTGAAGGGTGTTATCAGGGGCGATGGGACAGAAATATGATGAGAGACTATTGCTGGAGCATCAAACGAGATTGTCCTCAACAAGTACGTAAACGCAAGAGCTACAAATGCAAATTTTTGCCTGAATAGAACTTAAATAAGTTTTGCACAAATTTTATGATTAAAATAAGTGTTTTAACATGTTCCATTTTGAAATTGTAGACAAATTCTATTGCAATTATATCTTTTAGTGTATTAGTGTATTTACTGCATTATATAAATTATTATATTTTCACAAAGATGATGCCCAAGAAGACATTCTACTTCATTATGTTGAACTAAATGTTGAAAATTTTTTAAGTTTAAAAACCTAAAATCTTGAATTGTAAAAAACTCTGTAGCTTACAGAGAAAAACTAATGCCCCATTTGAGATCAGCACACTCGAATTAGGAAAGAACAAGTGTTTTTGTGGGTGCAACAACAATTTTGTTCCCCAGCGTTATCTTTTTGACCATTGGGAGCTATGCGGTCTATAGGCACTCTTTCCTCTCAGGGGGTCAGAAGGTGGGATGGAAAGTTCCAAACCTCTGATCACATGGTTGGTTCACCATATCTTTAGGTGAGGTTCAAAAGTTACCTCATTAACGTAATAAAAACACCTTTGTTACTCTTAACGTTTAGTAGGTTTCAAGGGTTTTGGGAGCTGTGTGTCAGGTACTGTGGCCCAAGACCAAATGTATCTGAGAAGCATATTTTGGTCAATTGAATGACCACCTGTATTTTTTCTTATAAATCACAATATCGTCCCCATTAACATTCTCTCCCCATTTCCATCTGAGCCCCCCAGTCCCTAGGCAACTACTAATTCACTCTCTGTGTCTAGATTTGCATATTCTGGGCATTTCACATAAACGCAGTCCTACAGTATGATGAGATCTTTTGTGCTGGTTTTTTTTCACTTATCATAATGGTTGTAAGGTTTATGTGTGCTGTAGCATGTATTAGTACTTGGTTCATTTGATTGCAGATTAGTATTTCATTGTATGGATAGACCACATTACATTTATCTGTTCATCAATGGATGGCTATTTAGATTTTCTATGTTATAGCCATGGTGAATAATGCAGTTATGAACATTCATATACAAGTTTTTGTGTGGACGTACGTTTTCATTTCTCTTGGGTATATACCTAGGAGGAGAATTGCTAGGTCTTACACTAATTCTACGTGTAACCTTTTGAGGAATTGCCAGATTGTTTCCCAAAGTTGCTGCACTGATTCTAATTCCCATCAGCCACGCACAAGGTCCCTTTGGAGGATACAGTTCTCCACAGCCCTGTCACCTCTTGTTATTGCAGGTCTTTCTGATTATAGCAACCCCGGGGGGGGGGTGTGCTGGTGTCTCACTGTGGTTTTGATTTGCATTTCTGTGCTGGTTAATGATGTTGTACCTCTTTTCATTTATTATTGGCTACTCATTTATGTGCAACAGATAAGCAACGAAGGCTGACTACAGGCTGTGTGTCCCAGGGGCCTGGGGCCAGGGCTTGTCAACTGGTGGGCTTCCTTTTAGGAAGTTAGGGAACCACCTGGCTGTTGTGTCTGGAACTCCAGTATCTGTAGCTGTAAGTCATTTCACTTGAGGTGTGCTTTTTTTTTTTTTTTCCTCTAGAGATTTCTTTAACTCCTGTCTGGGGAGCATGAGCCTGGTCTCACATATTCTGGGGGTAGACTGTCCAGGCTGTAGAGTTTTTCATCCGTGCATTTTCAGAACCTTGCCCTATTCCCCTGCTGTTCCATACCTGGCATCGCCCTAACCTGGAGTCCCTTGTTTAATTCAACTTCTCCAAAGATTATACTTCCTGTTTTCCTTTGGAGGTCTGGGGACCCATGACTTACACAGGCTTTTAATGAGTCGCTTGTCTTTGGATCTTACCTCTCCCCATTTTCTGTGATCCCTGGTGCTTTCATGTCCCAAGCCTTTTCAGAACGGGATGGGTGAATGAGTTTGTTTCCTCTAGGCATTTAGATTTGACCTTGGCCTGCCCTTCTGCACTGTTTGCTCCTATTTCATCTTCACTAACTGTGGTTGGGTTTACTGCAGGTCTCATTTCTGTGAAGGAGCTTCTGTCTTGCTTATTTATTTTTCCAGTGGAGGAGACTTAAGAGTCTTTAATTCACTATCTTAAAATACAAAGCAATACTTGCTCTTTTGATCTAATGCTTCTATAAAATATTGGGGAGAAACTTGTTCTCAGAGTCACCAGTCAGGTAAAAGAAAATGTGAGATGCTGTCTCCACAGGCTCTTAATTTCCGCCCTGAGTGCATTAAAGGGGGTCAGGACGGTTGCCAGGTCGCGATTACGGAAGCCTGGCTGTAAGTCACGGGCGGGAAGCTTGGTCGTCTGCCCCCAGAGTTGAGTTCGTTTATTTCACCTCTGGGACCAGTGAATGTTCAGACAGTTGAGTAATCTCACCTTCAGGCACATGGTTGGCAGCAGGGCAAGTCATATCTGGGTCCGTGGCGTAATGACTAATGGGGGACATTAAGGGGCCATAAACGTTTGATAGGACTCTGTCTCTTCGTGTCCTGCCCTTTCGCTTCCATTGCTGTCAGTGGGATTAGCTTTGCTCAGAGGATGGGGGCCAATCTGTCGGGCGCGAGGCTTACTATCCTTCTATGCGGTTTCTGGAGGGAGAGGAGATGAGCACCGTGTTAGCAGGATCTACTATCGGAACATTTAACACGGTGTCTGTTAGAGATTATACCAATCCCAGACTCCAATTTTTCATTTCCAGCCAGAAACCCGGTTCTATTGTATAACAGCATATACCGTATTTTTCGCTCCATAAGATGCACTTTTCCCCCAAAAAAAGTGGAGGGGAAAATGCCCGTGCATCTTATGGAGCTACAGATATGGTATTTTATTAAATATTTTGACATACCATTTGATTCAGAATTTTTATTTTAATTTTCCTCCTTAAAACCCTAGGTGTATCTTATGGTCAGGTGCATCTTTTATTTTTTTTTAATTAAAAAAACTTTTTTTAACAGGTACAGAGAAAGAGTCAGAGAGACGGATAGATAGGGACAGACAGACAGGAACGGTGAGAGATGAGAAGCATCAATCATCAGTTTTTTGTTGCAACACCATAGTTATTCATTGATTGCTTTCTCATATGTGCCTTGACCGGGGGGCTACAGCAGACCGAGCCACCCCTTGCTGGAGCCAGCGACCTTGGGCTCAAGCTGGTGAGCTTTTTGCTTAAGCCAAATGGGCCCGTGCTCAAGCTGGCGACCTCGGGGTCTTGAACCTGGGTCCTCCGCATTCCAGTCCAGTGCCTTATCCACTGCGCCACCACCTGGTCAGGTGCGTCTCATGGAGAGAAAAATACAGTAAGTCCTTTCGCACGGGCCTCCCACTGTTGCCAACACTGGGCGGGTCTGAAAAAGAGTCGGTGTCTGAGATAATGTCCTGGAAGCACTCGGTTCTGTGCTTTGGTCCCTTTACCCATTGTCAGCCTCTGCTGGAGAAAATAAGAGTCGCTCCGAATAATTCTAACCAGCAGGGACCTGCCTAGGACGTCGAGTAGCTCGGGGTGGATCATGTGCTCGTTCTTGAGCCCTCCACTGATGTCAGAGGATGGGATGCCCTTGTGGCGAGGTCTCGGTTAAGTTCTCTGCTCTTTGGCCGTGGTATGGGTTGGTAAGGTCATTAGTCCTATTTGGGTCACACAGTCCTATTTGGGAACAGATGCCATCTGACAAAAACCATATGTTTACCATGCAGAGAAAAGACAAAGGTCTAGAGTAGTGGTTGTCAAACCTTAGTTTCCACTGGGATCACCTTGAAGGCTTATTGAAACACAGACTGCTGGGCCCACTCGCAGACTTCTGCCTCGGTAGGACTGCGTGGGGCCCAAGGGCTGGCAGTTCTGATGGGTCCCCAGGTGGTGTGGACAATGCTGGTCTGTGGAACCACACTTTGAGAAGCACTCCTTTTGAACTGTGGTTCTTAAACTTTAGTGTGCAAAGAATTTTCAGGGAGGGCTTACTAGGAGCGTGGCGTCTAGGGCCTCACTTCAAGAATTAAGATTTGAGAAGTTTGGGGCGGAGCCTAGGAATCTGCATTTTAACTATTCCCCCCCCCTAATTCTTACACGGGGCCACAGGCGGTCCGCCGTCCCTACAGTGAGAGGTTATAAGGTAACCATTCTTATTTATTTCTACTAAATTGGAAAGCTGCTTTTTAAATCTCTGTCTGTACATACGTGTCAGTGTAGACGTGAATCTCGGGCCACGTCACAGTTCTGGTGAAGTGGTGGCCAGAAATGCTGCGCTAAAGTTCAACCCTCTGGGAAGACTTTCCTGCAGAGTTTCTGTTTCTGCAGGGATCCGCTGGAGTGGGAGGTTGACCTTACAGCTGCTCACTGGTGTCAGGCGGACGCATCCGTCAACAACGTCTGAGTGTCTTTTCTCCTTCCCCTCAGTGGTCCTAGGGGCCCCCGCCCCACGAGGCCACGGAGGAGGCAGGGGAGCCGCAGACGCAGGTCCTGTGGGAATTTGAGCCACTCGCTCATTCAGTTTATACTTTCTTTCCTGTATTTTTTCATTTCTAGTTAGTGATGAAATGGTGCTTCATGTACTCAGTTTCATGAGCTAGTAGATGGGGTAACCCACGTCGTGATGGGCAGCTCCGGTCATGGGTCACGTAGTCACTTGTCAGCTCGATGCTGATCTGTGCCGCAGCCCAGGAGAACGGGGCTGTTTCTCGGTGGAGAATAATTGTTGGCAGAGACGCTGGGGTCTGTGTCGCGACTCTCCTTGTGGGTCTTTGCAGAGCTGTGGACAGCAGACCTCTCTGCCATAAGAAGTGCCGGCCGCTGGGTCTGCTGGGCCGCTGGTGGGGCTCACGGCGCAGCCTTTGTCGGCTGCACCGCCCTCTCTTGCTCTGGGCTCCTGAAAAGTAGCCACTCTGCTTGAGTGTGCTGTCTTGCTTCTGGAATTCAAAGAGACTCTCCAGGTTCTGTGGTGTTTTTGAAAGCCAGTGCAACAGTTATTTTATTTATTTATTTTTTTTGTGTGGCAGAGACAGAGAGAGGGACAGATAGGGACAGACAGACAGGAAGGGAGAGAGATGAGAAACGCCAATTCTTTGTTGCGGTTCCTTAGTTGTTCATTGATTGATCTCTCACATGTGCCTTGACTGGGGGGCTACAGCAGCCCGAGTGACCCCTTGCTCGAGCCAGCAACCTTGGGTCCAAGCTGGTGAGCCTTGTTCAAACCAGATGAGCCCGCGCTCAAGCTGGTAACCTCAGGGTCTCGAACCTGGGTCCTCCACATCCCAGTCCGACACTCTACCCACTGCGCTACCGCCTGGTCAGGCAGTTTTTCTGTTTGTTTGTTTTTTGTTTTTTTTTTTAGAGGGCATATCCTAATGTGCCCCAGACTTGCCTAGAAACCTCACTGTGGCAGGCTGTTGAATTTTTATGGGGTACTTGCCACTTCCTGCTTACATCTGCCATTACCTGGTAATGCATTGATGGACTGAACTAGCATTATGTTCCTCGGGATCTCGGGATGATCGGGCTCCCTGAGGACAGTCTCATAACAAAGATCCGGAGAACTGAAATAGCCCAGAAGCGAGAGTGAAGATACCCTTTTCCGTTTTTAATTTTTTCCATTACTAAGAGTCTTTACTTTTAAATGGTTATAGTACACCGAGTGATAACATGTAACAAGTTCTTCAATTCTGTAATCTATTAATTTTAATTGAGAGGAACTAAAAGCAGCCCAGACAATTATACTAGGTAATCATTGCTCTCACCCTTAGTCAGAAGGAACTGTTTTAAAGTCGGTAGCTGCTTCATACAGGTTACACGTAACTATTTACTACCTTTACATGGATAGTCTCTGATTGTCAATTAAGCGTTAGGGAAAAAAAATGAATCTCCTTTTCTCAAAATAAACTTTCTTGAAAACTGTATTCAAGAAAGAAAATGCCAGTGTTACTATAAATCTTGCTTGGGCTAAAAGGCATTGGGAAACAGACAATGTATACCCATTAAATTTCTAAGAAATACAAGGTGAAAAGATGAAATCTTTGGCTAAGCTGTAAGTCTGTACAAAGAAGCTAGATTTAGTATTCTCCAAAAAGTGAAGGAACCTACTACATATTTTACAGAAATAACTTAGCGCTTTCTCGTGAGAATATAACTCGTGCATTGCCAGCCTCATATTGCACGGAGCAGCCAAGTTGCTGGTCCACGGAACAAGCATTTCCCGGTCCATTTATGCGGCAGTGTTCGTGTGTTTCTGGCCGGAAGTTGCAGACAGAGGCCAAGCGGTGATCCAGGACTTGACCCCAGTTTTGCCAGCAGCAGATCTGGAGGATGGTCATTTCCTCATTTCCTGGGTCTCCCCCGCCAAAGGGCTGCAGCTGCCCTGGGACCCCAGCACCGTGGTACCCTGGGCCTTAAACCCTTTCCCTCTGCAGGCGGTACGGCTCGTTGTCAGCCTGAGCTTCCCTGGCCTGCCCGGCCTCGGTTCTCTTGCTTGTGGCTGCCAGGCACCTCCTCGGCGGCTGCCGAGCGCCCGGTGGCCCACTGACCGTGGCCAGAGCCCACGCTGCCGTCCCTGACACGCAGAGGGAGCTGCCTGTGATTGTCTTCGCTAATATGGATTAAAACAACATACGTAACAGGTTAATATTTGCACCAGGCTTCAGGGAATGCGTTGACCCTTTCCACTAAATATACCTTAGTTTTCAATAGTAGCAGTGATTGGAATCTCTCCTGGCTGAGTTTATGATAATCCACAGTCATTATCCAACAGCCATTTGGCTCTTTCACCGGCCAAACAGGATATTGAATGAGGATCCATCATCGTGTGTCTTTGGAGTCTGTGATGGTGGCACTCTGCCACAGTGCTGCCAGGAATCGTTGATACTGCCTTCTTCTCCCAGTATCACACGGGGCCATCTTCACCGATGATTGAGTTTTATCCCCTGGTCAAGGTATCGCCTGACGTCTCCACCGTGCAATTACTGTTTTCCCTTCGGCTACCAGTAAATAGTGCAAATATTCAGCTTTCCATCAAAATATTCTGAATACTTGGAAAGCAAGATTATTCATGATTTCCTGAGAGAGAACAGAAGAGCTGTAAGCTCTGCCTTTGATTTTGTCCAGGAGCAAGGGAGAGGGGCTCCCCGGAGCCGGTTTAAAGGGACAGCGATAAGGATACAATTGTTGTCTGCTTGTTCTCTGTTGCTCGGGTTCAGTAAGGAAGGAGACTTAACCTTTTCATTTGCTATTCTTCTGACTGTTCAATCTTAATAGTTTTATAATTTAAAATTGTTAAAAATTAAGTTTATCAAGGTGAGTAAATGCCTGAGAATAGCACCCCCTCCCAGTCCCTCAAATGTTGTATGATGGGCTTCTTTAATTTCAGAGCTGGTTTTGAGCTAGCCCTTTGATAAGCACAAGTATTATGTTTCTAAGTATTACATAGCTTTAGCAATGGACAAATGATAGTAATTGAAATATTTTGCTGTCCAGAGTATTGGACTGCACTTAATCTTACTCAGCTCATTACCTTCCAAGAAGTAACCTACTTACATTAATTAAAATGAAAACATATGATGTACTGACCAAGAGTACGTGAATAAAAATGTTAGATTCCATAGGCTTCTGTATCCATGGTAACTCCTTAATGATGATGGAGTTGTTGTATCCAAAAATTTGTTTCTTTTCTTTTTTTATTTTTGTGACAGAGTCAGCCAGAGGGACAGAAAGGGACAGACAGACAGGAAGGGAGAGAGATGAGAAGCATCATTTCTTCGTTGCGGTACCTTAGTTGTTCATTGATTGTTTTCTCATATGTGCCTTGATGGGGGGGGGGGCTACAGCAGACTGAGTGACTCCTTGCTCGAGCCATTGACCTTGGGCTCAATCTGGTGAGCCTTGCTCAGACCAGATGAGTCTGCGCTCAATCTGGTGACCTCAGGGTCTCAAACCTGGGTCTTCTGCATCCCAGTCCAACGCTCTATCCACTGTGCCACTGCCTGGTCAGGCCAAAAATTTATTTCTTGCTTTTTTTGTTTTGGACTTGGGTGCATTTCCCATAGACATTGTGCTATTAATGGTGATTACGTCCCACATAAGCTCATTTAATCTACAGCGGACTCTGCATATATCACTATTCTATGTATATATAACTAATGTTGATAACATGGTTTCTATGAAGAAATGTATTCTGAATTCTTACTTGGGGAATTCCTGGAGCACAAACATACAGCATTAGAGAGCCAAGTTTCTGATGGGAAGAGAGATGATACATTGTTTCCTGGGTTTTCTTAAATTGCTAATTGGAAGCACTGATATAAATAAAGACCTCTATATATTGTAAGATAAATGCTTCTTTAACTCAGTGCTTGCCTACCTCTCTCCAGTTGAGAACAAATATTAATTGCCTCTAAGAAGACCCGGGTTCCTAATCTCAGGACTAATTATGTGTTTGTGTACTCTATGTAAATAATAGCATGCCTTACATTTTTTCATTTTGTTCCCTTTATAGTGTTTTTATTTGAAGAAAAACAAACGAATTCTAACATTCATTTAGACCTCTGATAGTCTCTAGCTCTTAAGATTCCAGGAAACAGATAAAAACATCTTTGAAATTAACTTGGTATGTTTTATCGTATATGCTGGAGCCAACAAGGTGAACCAATAGAAACAGGAGAAGCTAGGTGAGGAGAGAAGCTCTAGAGTCATCTTATCATTAGATCAAATATATAAAAATATAGACTGTTTTCTCTTTGATTTGCATCCTCTCCTTTTTTTCTTGAATTTTCATGTTTTAAGAAACTAACAGAATGGGAAAGACCCGAATGCTGACTCCTACGTCAGACAGAGAAAGGGTTGTTACCCTCTGTCATTCATTCCTATTAGTTCCTTAATTCTTTCCCATTTGAGGATCAAAGGTCTTGTTTAATGTCACTGAACCCTGAGCCCGTACAAGGCAGCACATTCTTCTGACACTAGGCCACCAGACTTTCTGTGTTCTTGCTAAATACACGATGTCATCATATACACACTGTTCTTTTGGCTAGTATAACGACATCTACATTTCTGCTTTTAATAAGAGTAAGACTAATCCCGTTTCTATATACTGCCATTAAAAACAGAATGGGTCTTCCATTAGTAGCAGAAGTTCTTTTTTTTTAATATAATTTTTTCATTGATAAAAGGAGAGAGGAAGGGAGGGAGAGAGAGAAGCATCAATTCGTTGTTCTACTTATTCCATTTAGTTGTGTACTCATTGATTGCTTCTTTTACATGCTCTGACCGGGGATCGAGCCCCACAACCTCAGTGCACTGGTAGAGTGCTTTATCCATTGAGCTACATGGCCAGGTCCCAGTAGTGCAAGTTCTTTACTGATGGTTGTTGTAATTTTTTGGTTCCCAAACCTAGACCTCTGATCTATGCTAGCAAAAAATGAAGCTGCATTTTATGCTTTCTGTTTACCAAGGAAAGAGATTAGTGTCCCTCTGTGCAGAGAAAAGTATTTTCCATACAAGGATGGGTTGTATATTTGAAGAGTATGTTCCATTCAAGGCAACAAACCACTGGAGCAAAAAAGAATTGCTTTTTAATAATGAACACAATTCCTGATCTTTTGGAAGAAAAGATATCTATGGGGAGTATAAAAGGCCGTCAGGTAATAAACCTACTGAAAATCACTGTTAGTATCTGGAAGAAGTTTACTGTGCTTGGCATCTCCCCACAGTCATAGCCTGTGGGAGAGCGTTGACCTTATTTGATGTCCGAGATGCATGCGTTTATCAAGCTTATTGATATTGGATGAAGGTAACGGTCTCCTGGATGAACCAAACTTATTTTATCTATTATTTTGTAAAATTGGGATTTTTGTTTTGTTTTTTTTTTTAAATAGTTAGTCAACTAAAAACGCAACCTTTGGAAAAATAATGAATGTATTTGGTGAAATTTGACACTTCATTTTTAATAACTGAAATTTCCTCCTACACTGATGTATTTATGGTAGGTTTTTACTAGCAAGGCTGTAAGTTAATTGTCATTTGTTATGTGACAGAAACGAGCATACTTAAGATTTTTGCAGTTCCTAATGTCATAATACCAACGATACTTTTTGTGACATTTAGCATTTCTGCTTACGTGAGCCATTACTATATCTGTGAAGTGTTTTGGGCTTGAAGCAACTTTGAAAACAGAAGAAATGATTAAAATTAAACAATGTTTAGCTCCCCAAACACTATCTGCTGGTTACTTAAATTTTATATTGACTCGGTACAATGTTTATAATGCAAATATATTCTAATTATAGTTTGATACAGAGTAACCTTTTTAAGTCTCAGACTTCATATATGCTTTGACTGTGCGGATCTCCCTAACTCCAGTGTTCAGACAACAGTAGCTGGTCTGATGTTTAGAAGAAACACTTGCTAGCTGAAGGGCATTCCTCTGGAGGCCGGGACTGGAGACCACATTGGGTATGCTAAGTGGTTCCATCTGACCTGCACAAAATCACTACGGTTACATTTTCACTGTGCGCCTGTGTCACTGACAAAGCCAACTGGCTGCGCTAAGCTTTCTGAAATGGACATTTCTGGCTGAGTTTTTGGAAGACTGCATTTTTTAAAAAATGTGAAACATAAAAATAGCCCTCACTATTCACGGGTTGCACATTAAAAGCAAATGGCCAAAGGAAACAAGATGAACTATAAAAAAAAGCTCATAGGATGAAAACATTAAATTTTGTGTACAATTTTAATTTATTCGATTTGTAGTAGGTTTAAAAATAATTATGCTTAATATAATAAACCAACCTCCCAAAAAAGCAAAAAGGATTTAGAATCAACCTCAGGCGTTTCGGGCATTGGTACATAGCTTAATAAAGAAAAGATTTTGATATTGGTCCCTTTCTAAATGTTTAAACACAACTGTATACAGATTTCATACTTACTGAGTGAAGACTTGGGAAATTGATGTGAATCAATGGACTTTTGTACTTTAAGGAAATGCAATCTGGGCTGGAAAAAAAAAGACCTCTCAACTCCAGGCAAAAAATTTCTGAGTTTGAGTCCTTGTTTGCCGTTGACTGACTTTGTGGTGGAAAACACATCCTCTTTTAGCCTGGGCTTCCCTCAAAATATGGTTGTATATTTGCCTGATCCTGTCATTGTTAGTAATGAACTGTTATTTAGAAGTGGCTTAAGCTCCTAGGAAGAAAGCCATTTTTGTCAATTCAGGGTATTCTGTTTATAGTGTGTAGCAGTAACTGAACTGGTGAAGCTTAGGAACCGCATGGAGCTCTGAGAAATTGAGTGAGTTTGCGCAAATAGTTACACAGCCTTTTTAGTTAGTTAGGATTTTTACCATGGGCTTCTTTGTGAAGCTCTTCTGCAGATACTGTAGAGTTACAAAACAAATAAATACAAGTGTCCCAAGCCTAAGAAAATAAAGAAACCAATAGAAGAAAGCAAGGTGACTTATATGCTGACTTGTGTCAAGTACTTTGCTGGTGATTGACAGACCTCATGTATTCATCTCTATCAGTGGAAGGTGGTTATTGAGTACTAACTACGTGCCAGGCACTTTGCCGAAAGTTGTATAACTGAGTTTGTTTTACAGATGGGGAAACTCAGGTTTAAGAAATTGCCTTAAGAGCGTATAGCTGATAGGTAGCGGAACGAACCACATCTCACACCCACATTGCTTCACAGTTGGGGCAACATATTTTCAGAAGAGAAGAGTTTTTAAATTAGGTCTCAAAACATGAAAATAAAAGGCATATTTCCATGTTGAGGGATGATCAGAGTGGATGCCGCTGATACTTTGTGATTGACCCTCTGTTTCCAAATGGGGAAGCTCTCTGGATTTGGGGTGGTGGGGCTGTTCCCAGTTGACGTGTACTTGGGATTTGCCGGGGTCCTGTCACAGTCACACTGAGTCTTCACCATTGTGGTGATTCCTATTCTATGTAGAACTACCTTATACAGAGTTGTGCCCATAAACATCAAGGCTAGATTTGAGCACAATCATGTTTATGAAAAGTGAAGAGTTGTTTCTCAGAACAACAACTGTGGTTTTATTAGTAAAGGGATGAGTTCTAGTGACACCTTCTTTTGTGCATGTGTTGTTTGCTGATTGTTAAGTTACCCGTTCATGTTTACCAATTTACATTCAACCTGGCACCTACTAGAAATAAACGATGCCCTTCTTAATTCTGAAATTAACATGGAATAATAACAATAAAATTAAACACTCCAAACCCACCTCTTAAATGCAAGTTATACAGTTTCACTTGGCTAAGGATAAGGGGAAAGAAAGTATGTTGCTTGGTTTTGGTTTATAATAAGAAATTGGTTATACACCTAAAAAATTAAAGCCATGTACCTTTTCTAAAAAGGAAGGACAAGATCTAAAGCCTCTCCCGAGTTTAGCAGGGCCTCCTGTACATGCAGTCTCTCCTGTCCTGACTGCACTTACCTGCCTATGGCTCATCAACAGCAGCCAGCACCTGCTCAGATATCCTGCTCTGCTGCTGCCACTTTCTCCAGGAAGCCCTCCCGGTCTGGCCTGCTGGTTTGGTTGCATCTGCTGGCTTATTTCTACAGAGTTTGTTTATACATTACCTTCATTATTGCATATATTAATAATAATTAATTTGCTTTAGTATTTCTTGACCCCAGTATTTCTTTCTTGAGATCAAAGACTATATTTTTATTCATGTTTTTAATCTTCACTATGTAGCCCAATTCCAGACATACAGCAAGTAATTAATGTCTGGGATAAATGAGTATGCTAATTATATTTTGATTTAAAAAATATGTATAAGATTAAAATCAAGTAAAGTGAATTCCATGCGAACGGTATTTATTTTAAAAGAGTTTGGTTTGGAATTAAAATACCTTCTTTTCATCATTTCATTTTAACAAGAAGAAAAAAAATTAGGGAAACTGCTTTCTACTGTGAGAGGTTATGCCCTTGATTAAATAATTCCCTTGCTTTTAGATTACCTACTTCGTTGCTAGACAGAAATTGTAGAGCATTGTAATTTTGGAATAAATTTGGAGGGCTTCATGCATTTTAGGTAACTGACGATAAAGGTTTTGTACTGTTCCATATAGTAGAGGGAATTTTTAATTGCTTTAAAATATGTTAGTAGGTTAAAACTAGATTCTCCCTCCTTCTCTCTCCTCTGTAACTTATTTGTTGAGTAGATTGAATTGTTCGTTCTCTTCCCACAGCCTGGAATTTGCTCATTGCATCTCCATGGTGTCTTGTAGATGTGTTCTTCTGTTCTTAAATTTGTAACTTTGTAGTTAGATATAGAACGTTCCTCAGTTCTGGGTAGGTGTTGTTTTGGCAGATGGCTTCGCAGCTGGTAGTGTGCGCTTCTCTAGGGTGCGTGATACCTGGTCGTCTCTCTTTTTGTGTTGCCCATAGCGATCGATGATCATTGCCCAGCTCATTGCTGTATTAGGGATTCAAAATGGTTCTATTCTGATCTTACCATTTTTTTATTAAGTATGTATCACCCAAACTGTGTGAAAAGAATAAGTCTTTAATAAATCACCAACTCTTTAGTTATCCAGAGGTACATTTCATATAGGAAAGGCAGGAGAAATGTGTGTTTCTCTCTTTGTTTTCAAAACACAGAGTTGGTTCCCTGGCGTCCTCCAAAGAGGACAGATTAGTTGTTGTTCTTGTTGTTTGCATATTATTACAAACTCATGGATTTAAACATTTGATGCATTTAAATTTATTAAAGTTATTGTTTTTGTTAATGCTAAAAATTATCCCATCTTTGGCCAAGATGAGGTTTTGAAGTTGGCTCCTGACCCCTTTTGCCATAATTCCAGAAGTCATTGTCAGCTTTCTTGCTTTTTATTTTGAGGTGTTCCCGACCCATCTTGTGTATTTTCTCTTTTAGAACTAGAATCAGTCATTTTTCAAAATTGATTTTAATTTATTGTGTTTACATAGATTCAAGTGTCCCACCAAGTACATCCCCCCACCCCTGTGTTCCCCTCACATCCCCCTTCCTCCTTCCCCAAACGCCCTCCCCCCAACACCCCCCTTCCCTCCAGGATTTGCTGTCCTGCTCTCTAGAACGCTGTGTTATGTGTATATAATTTCACCAATGTCTTTCCCTTCTCTGGTCTGATCCTCTCCTCCCCTTTCCCTCTGTCCGCTTTCCCTCTGGTCCCTTTGATCCCACCTCTGCCTCAATTCCGTTCCTCAGTTCACATTGTTCATTGGATTCCTCAAATGAGTGAGGTCATATGATATTTTTCTTTCTCTGCCTGGCTTATTTCACTTAACATAATAGTTTCCGGGTCCATCCATGTTGTCGCAAAAGGTAAGATTTCCTTCTTTTCCATGGCCCCATAGTATTCCATTGTATATATGTATCACAGCTTTTTAATCCACTCGTCCACTGACGGACACTTGAGCTGTTTCCAGATCTTGGCTATGAGGGCATACACATGGCCAATAGGCCAGTGAAAAAATGCTCAACATCACTAATCATTAGAGAAATGCAAATTAAAACCACAATGACATACCACCTCACACCAGTCAGAATGGCGCTCCTTAACAAAACAACACAGAATAAGTGCTGGCGAGGATGTGGAGAAAAGGGAACCCTCCTGCACTGCTGGTGGGAATGCAGACTGGTGCAGCCACTGTGGAAAACAGTATGGAGATTCCTCAAAAAATTAAAAATGGAACTGCCTTTTAACCCAGCCATCCACTTTTAGAAATATATCCTAATAACACCAAATCACTGATTCAATAGAAGAAATGCACCCCCATGTTTCTGGCAGCATTGTTCACAATAGCCCAGAGCTAGAATCAGTCAGTTTTTAAAGGATCCTGTCTCTCTTTTGGTGGGTAATGACATTTATAATCTGGGTGCAAGCAGTGCTGATTGCTCCTGGTTGGTTATTGCTTCTGAACCTTTTTGGTGGGTAGAGGTTGGAAATGTATAGGAATAACTTTTTAAAGATAAAATATATTATGGGTTCATATTGATCATACTTCTAATTCATATTCAGAACTACAGAACTTTTACTTCCTCTGATTTTACCACTTTGGGAAACACTGTTCTAGTTGTTGGTTTGCAGACTTGTTTTCTTTCCTCAAATATACTAAAGCTACAGCTCACACCTTTAGCGATAATGGCTTGGTGGCAAGGATTCTCCCTGAACGAGGGAAAAAAGAGATGGAAGGAGAAGCTATAGATTCACAATGATGGGGAAAGGCAGTGCAGTTTGAAGAAACTATCCTTACCCACAGCACCTTGAGAATTTATAACCCAGAATAAGTAAATTTGTCCTGTATTCTCCAAAATAGTTTTTTTTTTTTTAATGAGAATTTTGCATGTTGGGATGGAAGATAATTTTTTAACATTATATTTTTATTTTTTAAACACTTTATTTAGAAAATTAAATTTAACAGAGTGACATTGATCAACAAGAGTACGTAGGTTTCAGGTAAACATTTCTATGGTATCTGAACGGCTGATTGTGTTGTGTGCCCATCACCCAAAGTCAGATCATTTTCTGTCACCGTATATTTGTCCCTCTTTACTCCCTTCCCCACGTCCCCATGCTCCCCTCTGCCTGGTAACCACTTCACTTTTATCTTTGAATTTTTAACTGTTAGATGGTGTCAGCTTTAAGGTTTAAGCAAATGCTCAGATATGTTTTGGAACCCCCCACTGGGGACACAGTTACCCCCACTGCTCTCAATTACAGGGTTAATATTAACCAAAGCCCAGGAGTGCATTTTGAGCATAACTTATACTCCTCTTTTCTCCTCCTATTACCACTGTTAGATCTGAATTAGAATTTAATATATGTCCCTTGTGAGCAAATCGTGAGACGTCATAAATTCATAGGTTAGCCCTTTGGTACTACACATTGTTTGGGGGGAGGGAGTGCCCAGTGCAAAGCTTTCTGATTTTCCTTTCATACTCAGATGTTTTAATTATTGCTTTAAAAGTCAGTTCTTTTTATAATTACCAAGGCCATATATAATTTGCAGAAAATTTGGAAGAATACAGAGTTATTAAGAAGAAAATTGAAGTCACCTTTAATCCTAAAATTTAAACATAAACAATAATTACATGTACTTATAAATTAAGTATTGATTTAAAAGCCATGGGACTGTGGTTAGCATTTAGAAACACTCTAGATTCAAGTAGAATCTTCCATTTTAGGGTTAAAATGGCAAACAAGCCTGACCAGGTGGTGGCGCAGTGGATAGAGCGTCGGACTGGGATGCGGAAGACCCAGTTTCGAGACCCCGAGCTCATCAGCTTGAGGAGGGGGTGGGGGCATCTGGCTTGAGCATAAAGCTTGCCAGCTTGGACCCAAGGTCGCTGGCTCCAGCAAGGCTTTGCTCCGTCTGCTGAAGGCCCGCGGTCAAGGCACATGTGAGAAAGCAATCAGTGAACAACTATGGTATCGCAATGGCAACGAAAAACTAATGATTGATGCTTCTCATCTCTCTCCGTTCCTGTCTGTCTGTCCCTATCTATCCCTCTCTCCGACTCTCTCTCTGTCCCTGTAAAAATAAAATAAAATAAAATGATTCAAAAATAAAAAATAAAAATAAACAACTAGACTGAAGAAACAGCTTCTGATTCCCCTTCTCTGCCCCCACCCCTCTGTAAAATCAATAAATAAAATCTTTAAAAAAATGGCAAACAATGCTGACAAAGAATTCTTAGTTAAAAAAAGATAAAGATACTAGAGCTTATTAGTATTTCCACCTAATTTGGATGGACTTGTGTAAGTAATGTGAGAGCATCTACCAGGGTAGCTGTGAAGTTAAAAGGGGCTTGTTTATGAATGAATTATCCATTTGAAAGGCTAACATTAACTTCCTCATATGTGTGTAAAGTACCATCTTACATAACACGTCAAACCGTGCAACTATTCATATATAATATATAGCCTAGGTGTATATGTGTGTACATACATTTATGTATATTTGTATCTGTTTCTAATTTTATAAACAATAAATCTAGGATTGAACAGAAGCCATAGTCTTTGCGTTATAATTGAAAACACATGTGTTTCCACATAGGCAAACGTAAGGAAAGTAGTAACTCTCAAACAATTCATGTGTTTAGAAAATGCTTTGAGGACTTTACATGTTAAATCCATAATTCTATTACAATTATTGAATTTTGTAACGAGAAGCATTTGTTCATTGACTTCAGCTTTTAACAGAATTTAACAATGAGAAATTTCCCAGAGATGCATGCTGTGTCTTTTGGAGAAATAGTGGGGAGTGAGAAATGAGATGTTTTCTGGAAAACTGAAATCATTTTATAGGTTAAATCTGAATCTTAGACTTAATAGTTTAGGTAGCTATTGATGCAGAAATGTTATTTATTTTTGTTTTTATTATTTTCTCTTAGAATGTACCATAACAATTGTGACTGATTTCAAGTAGTTAGTAAAATGTTACTGGGTCACAGGTACATTTTTAAAAACTATAAATAATGTGTTCAGACTCTTATTTATTTTATCTAGGAGAGGGGGAGTTTTCATTATTAACTTTTTGCTGTCTCTTTTTGGAGTCATTAGAGATTTATTGACCAATCATTTATTTTATTTCATATCATATTAAAGAATATGGACTTTCTTTTTTAAAAAAATATTTTATTTATTGTTTTTACAGAGAAAGAAGAGAGGGATGGGAGGTGTGAGCAATGTCAACACATAGTGGCTTCACGTTAGTTGTTCAGTGATTGCTTATCCTATGTGACTTGACCAGGCAAGCCCAGAGTTTCCAACGGGTGACGTCAGCGTTCCAGGTCAACACTTTATCGACTGTGCCACCACTTGTCAGGCAAAGATAGGGGCTTTCTTTGAGGAGAAACAACATTGCATTTCATACATTAATTTATATTTTTGTTAGACCAACCACTTTTTTTTTTTTTAATGAAAACTACTGATATTCTATAATTGGCATCCCAAAATGTGAAGTTAGTAAAGAACTATTAAAATATCTTACATGGAAAGTGTATTTGATTTAAGGAGGAAAAACAAGACAGCTGCAGGTGTTACTTCTTTTTCTTGTGTTAGGGTAATCTTTTAATGGAGGCTGTTGATATGGAAATTCTGTTGTCTTTCTAAAGGCTAAGAAAAACAAACACTTTTCTGGACTGCAGGTTATGGTTCTGTGTCTTGTACTGATCCACGCGCCTTCACGTGGTTCTGTTCGTTCCTTACAACAACTTGTGAAGTGGATACTGTTTCTGTCCTACAGGTGAGGAACTTGGCCCAGTCAGACTTCGCTACAGTTACCATATTTTTCGCTCCATAAGATGCACCTAGGGTTTTCAGGAGGAAAATAAGAAAAAAAAATATTCTGAACCAAATGGTGTGTTAAAATATTTAATAAAATATACCACAATAGTCACAATAATATTTCACCAATGTAAACTCAACAGCAGTACTAACAGCCATTAGCACTGTTATTAACAAATGAGAAGAGACTTTCATGTTCAAATACTCTTCTAGTTGTCTGGGACCTGCAGCAGCTAAAAAAAATGAACATTCGCTGCATAAGACGCACGGGCATTCCCCCCTCCACTTTTGGGGGAAAAAAGTGTCTTACGGAGCGAAAGATATGGTACATACTTGGATATATATGTGTGTGTGTATACATATACAAATATATAAACACACACACATATTTTAAAAGATTGGAAAATTTCAAGGTTTAAATATAATGGCAATCTCAAGGGAACAGAAAAGAATTAAGTTCTTGGAAACTACTGACTTTTTTTAAACATTGATTGTATCATGAGAGGAATTTCAATGGACGATAATAAAAGTTGTTTTATAATGTACTTTCATTTTTTCCTTCTTAAAATTGTCATTGCTGACATATTCTGATTTTGAGTTTGACATGTGACAAGTATATTTTAATATTTTGTTAGAGGAATACCATCATGTAAGGGATGTTACCAGTACCTTGGACTATAGCTCCGAAGAACAGTATGGTTTTCTTTTTCAGGGAATGAGAATTTTTCACCTGGTAGCACGAGGAGTTTAAGTGGCCTCAATGACCTTCCACCAAGAATATGTATTTTTTCTATTCCCCTGTCCTCTTTCTTTCTTTATGTAAGACAGGAGTCAGAGCCGCAGTCTTTTGAAAATCCACTTGAGGCAGGTCATAAAGAACTTGACTTTCTCTTTAGCAGGAGGTGGCAATCTTAGCACATATACTTCTAATTAAAACCAGAACTCAGTGTTTCACTAGGGAATTTATTATGACTTTTTAGCAATGAGAGTTTTGAACTCGGGAGTGGAGTTTTCTATTATAAATCTTATAGTGCATTTGGGCCTCAGGATTTAAAAAACCCGTGGACTGCCCATTGTGCATTAAAAAGGTTAAAAGTCATCATTTTAAATAGTTCTGTGGCATTCTCTTTCATTATAAGGCTTGCTTTATGGGTTTTTATAAAGGTGCATTAAATGCAGCAGCTTCTGTTAGAATCATGTTAAATTAAGTTCTTGGCTTTTACTGGCAACTTCTTTGTCCTTGACCAAGTTGATTGGACTTGTAAAGTTACTCACATGACTGAAGATGGAAATATTTGTGCGCTGACATATACAAAGTAATCGAGGTTGTGTGTACACATACAGGAAGCGAAGTGGATAATTCAGACTCAGTGACCTTTACCTGAAATACTTGGCTATTTTCTCTTTCCATATAAATATGTAGGTGTACACACACACACACACATGGGTGGGCAAAACGTTTACATAATACAAGTAATACAATAATAAATTAAAAAAATAATAATACAAGAATAAACTTGCATACTCACAACTCTAAACCTACTTTTTCCAAACCCTGTATATATACTATTCAAAGAATGTGTTACATTTTTTACTTACTTTATGTGACTAGAGACATCACGCTTCATGATTTCTAGCTACACTGCTCACGAAAATGAGGGGATCAGGGAACGTGCCCACACCCCAGTGCTTTCAGCCTTCCGTACAGTGTATTTGCACCAATGAAATAAAAGTTGGTTTTGCATCTTATTTGCATAATAAAACAACTTTCTTTGACTTGTTTGCTTTTCTGACATTCTTGTTTAATAAAAAATTATCAAATGCTTCTTTTATTATTGCTTCATATTCATTTTGAAATATCCCCTAATTTTTGTGAGCAGTGTATATTTACAGTAGTAAAAACAATATGGTATTGGCATAAAAACAGATACATAGATCAGTGAAACAGAATAGAGAGCCCAGAAATTAATTCATGAGCAAGCAGCCAAGAATATAGAATGAGGGAAAAACAGCCTTTTCAATAAATGGTACTGGAAAAACTGGATTGCCATATGCAAAAAAATGGGAAATTTATAATTTCCCTTCATTTATTTGTCTAAAGTGTATCTATAAATAATGTCAATACCATACTTAAAAAAATGTAGGAGGACTAATTATTCTTTATTGTTATTGTTTTTAAAAACTTATGGTTGTCCCTGACCAGTGAACTCAGTTGGTTAGAGCATTATCCCGAAACACCAGGGTTGCAGGTTCGATTCCCAGTCAGGGTGCATAACGTGAAGCAACCAGTTAACCCACAACTAAGTGGAATGACCAGAGAATGCTTCCCTCGCTCTCTCCCTTTCTCTGTCTCCCTAAAATCAAGCAATGAAAACAATTAAAACTTATGGCTTATTTTTGCTCTTTGTCACTTCTCCCTCAAATTTAAAAATAGTTTGAGTTCCATGAAAAAGTCATGCTAGAATTTTGTTCGGCATTGCCATAAATCTATAAATTTTTTTTTCATTTTCTTTTTTTTTTTTTTACAGGGACAGAGAGAGAGAGTCAGAGAGAGGGATAGATAGGGACAGACAGACAGGAACGGAGAGAGGTGAGGAGCATCAATCATTAGTTTTTCGTTGCCGTCGCAACACCTTAGTTGTTCATTGATTGCTTTCTCACACGTGCCTTGACCGCGGGCCTTCAGCAGACCGAGCCACCCCTTGCTGGAGCCAACGACCTTGGGTCCAAGCTGGCGAGCTTTTGCTCAACCTAGATGGGCCCGTGCTCAAGCTGGCGAGCTCTGGATCTCGAACCTGGTCTTCTGTATCCCAGTCCGATGCTCTATCCACTGAGCCACCGCCTGGTCAGACTCTATAGATTATTTTAGTGCATAAATAATTGATGCTGCTCAAGGATGAGCAATGTCTTACTATGTATTTAGCTGTCCTTTTATGTCTTTTAGTAAACTTTTTATCTCTATTAGTTGTTTATTTGTTGAAAGGTCTTCCCTGCCTCTTCCTCTCCCCCCTTCATTTTATTTCTTTCACTTATGTCGGAGGCATCGTGGTACTGCGGTGAGCCAAATACAGAAGTCTGTGGCCTTACTAGGTGAGAGAGATGGATGAATATTAAGTAGGTAATAGAAATAGGTATAAAATCACAAGTGCTCTCAAGGAAAAAGTGCCATACTAATGACTGCCTCTTTGAGGGCTACATTGCTTAATTTGGCTTTCCTTAATTTGGCTTTCCTAAAGAAGATAAGATCTGAAAATTGAGTTAGAGTCGGTATGTTAGAAACCTAATTGCTCTGGTTGCTATTATGAATTCAATCTTTGTTTTCTTGCATTGAAATGGCTTTTGGGAGGACGGGAGGAAGGATGGTACACAATGCTACACAGACAGTTCTTTTTCCTGCTGCACAAAAGGTAACATTCTGCTCCCATTGGTGTTAAGGTGTCAGCTTTCAGTCTAGCTGTTCTTCTTTTGCAAGTTCATCTGTTTCTTCCCTCTATTGTTTTTTTTTGTGTGTGTGACACAGACAGAGAGAGACAGAGGAAAGGACAGATAGGGACAGACAGACAGGCAGAGAGATGAGAAGCATCAGTTCTTCCTTGTGGCACCTTAGTTGTTCATTGCTTGCTTTCTCATATTTGCCTTGACCAGGGAGGGGGCTGCAGTTGAGCTAGTGACCCCTTGCTCATGAGAGTGATCTGTGCTCTAGCCGGCGACCTCGTGTCTCGAACCTGGGTCCTCTGCATCCCAGTCTGATACTCTTTACACTGTGCCACCGCCTGGTCAGGCTCCCTCTATTGCTTTTAAGAGATTCTTTGGTGTCCTGCAGTTTCTCTATTGGGTATCTAAGAGAGGATTTATTATACTACTTGGATTTTATTTGGCTTAAAATTGGTACCATTCAATAATTCTGGAAAATACTCAGCCTTATTTCTTTGAATATTGCCTCTTCCATATTCTCTTCATTATCTTCTAATGAAAACTCAGTTAGATATATATTAGGCCATCTTATCTATTATTCATGTCTCTTAATTTCACTTGTATTTTCTTTTCTATCTCTATGTTTCTTGTTAATGCATTCTAGATTGTTTCCTTAGATTTAGTTTCCATTTTCTAAGTCACTGCTACTTACAAACTAATTTATGTTGAAACTGCTCTTGGAGTTTTGTTAATTTCGTTAAGTCTAATTATTATATTTTTATTGTCTCAAAGTTTATTTTGTCCTTAAAATAATCTGCTTGGTCACTGATGAAGTTTCTTGATCATATTTTTAATACCTGTTTTAACTTCTTTAAACACAAATGTAGTACTTTTGTATTCTCTGTTCATAATTTTAGTATTTGGAGTCTGCTCTCTATTATTTTTGCTCATATTGCCTTTAATTCCTTGTCTGTTGTGATTTTGCCTGTGATCTTTATCCTTGGAACTTTCTCATGGGGATGACTAGTTTGTTCCTTCAGTGGTTTGTGTTTTCTCTTCTCAGGTGCTTAGTGGTACTTCTAACCCATCATTTCTTTATAATAAATATGCAGATGCAGTCTCCTTGGGCAAGCCGATAGTGTGAACTCCGTCTGAAAACCCACGTGAAGATCAGCTTGGGGTTTAGGGGTTCTTCGGAGAGATATTTTTCCGTCATCTGGCTCCAGGTTTGGAGATGTGCACTTTATTTTGCTTCCTCTTGGACTTGAGGAGGATGCTATTTCTAAGTGCCCCTCACATTAAGGGTGGATGGAGCCCGTTGTGTGTGTGTCGGGGGGAACGGGAATGTACCGGGTCAGTTAGATCCCCTGACAGAGTGGGCCCCAGATTTTCTTTTTTTGTGTGTGTGTGACAGAGACAGAAAGACAGAGGGATGGATAGGGACAGACAGACAGGAAGGAGAGAGATGAGAAGCATTAATTCTTCGTTGTGGTTCCTTAGTCGTATGTTGACTGCTTTCTCATAGGTGCCTTGACCAGGGGGTTCCAGCAGAGCAAGTGACCCGTTGTTCAAGCCAGCGACCTTGGGCTCAAGCCAGCGACCATGGGGTCATGTCTGTGTTCCCACGCTCAAGCTAGCGACCCCGTGCTTGGCGACCTCAGGGTTTCAAACCTGGGTCCTCCGCATCCCAGTCTGACACTCTATCCACTGTGCCACCGCCTGGTCAGGCGGCCTCAGGGTTTCTTTACCGTATGTCATTGGAGAGACCGTGAAGACTGAAGCTGGAGGCACCTGGTGTGGGAAGGAGCCCCAGGGGCTCTGTTTACCTTTGTGGGTTCTCATTTTCACTTAGTGTTTGGCTTCCGAACTTTATTTCTTCTTTTTTTCTTTTTTGACATAATTTTGATGTACTTAAAAATTCTGCTTTTTACAAATACTGTGCTTGATCATTTTAGTAAGATAATTAGGGTTTTATTTGCTATTCTCATCCACTATGTTATAATTTGTTCAAATTTATTTATCTTTGTAAGTCATTTGGAAATAAGAACCAATAAAGAAATTTTAACAAAGAATTCAGCAAGCAGCTATATAAAGTTTTCTTTTTCTGCCAAAGTGAAATATTTAACATCATCTATTTCAATCTGATGTTACTTGTAAACACAGAAAGTGCAGCTGTGATCAGCTGTGATGGAAAGGTGTACTGAACTAGAAATCAGGAAGGGATTTGGAGCGTGTGTGGTAGGGTGCCTGCTTTATGTGTACATCTCAGTTGCAGAAACAGACTGCAGCCTAGAAGGGTTGAGCTCTGGCCCTGCTACTAACCAGTCCTGTGTCCTTATCGAATCATCAACTTTCCCAAGCCTTCGGTTTCTCCACATTTGAATCAGAACAATAGTTCCTGAGCTTTTCAAGTTACAGAATAGTTGTCCCAGTTGGATGTGTTAATACTGAATGGGCTGGACAACTATTACCGTTAGTTTTGAAGTCTTTCATTGGCTTCTGTGAATCTCACGAGACTTCTGAGAGGGCTCCTCTGTGCATTCATTGATTGCTACCTTGGTTTCCCAGAACCTCTTGACACCTCTTCAGTTTTTTTAGCCTTCTTTCATGTCCTCTGTTATGACATTATAGCTCAGTTAACCTTCAGAACACAGAGCAGAAACCAAGACATTAGAAAGCTGGTTTAGAGCGATTGATTGGATTTTACTAGGTGTGAGCCCGGGCTATACATGTCTTTCGTATTAGGATCAGATGGGGCTCTATTCCCGTGCTTGCGGGCACAAAGGGAAAGGGTCTTGGACAGAGAGTAGTGAAAGCACTTGTAATATCCAGCCTGCATTGTAAGAGATTTTTCTAAAGCCTCTTGACAGGATTAGAGTCTTTGTCTACTTGTCAGCAGAGGGAGCCTTCGCCTCACCTTTTGGTTTGAGAAGCCTGTCAGTGGTGAGTTCGTAAAGGGCCAAAATAATGATGGAAAATGCTTGTTTGCTCACCTAGGCCTGAAAACGTTTTTGGAAGCAGTTTTTCCTTTGTTCCTATAACACTGATTCTTACGTGCTGGTTGGGGAGTTCTTTAAAAGTGATTAGTGCTGGGATAAGAGTAATGCTTCTCCAATGCCGTCCCCTGTAAAAGTTTTGAATGGCGTTAAGATAATGAAAATAAAACTAGCAAATGTACAGAATTCTTTATAAAGCTAAATTTTGTTCAGTTAAAGGGTTGTACTCAGTGCTAACATTTTCAGCTTGTGTGTGTTAATTTGTCTTTGCAGAAAATGTTGGTGATGATAGTTTCTTGTATTTTTAAAAATATTTCTGATTGGGCAGTTCAGAAGATTGACAGCTCTGTGATGTTCCCCCAAGAATTTCTGAAATTTTGTAGATCAGTGACATTCAAGAGCCTGGAAATCATTGCTCTAGCATGTACTTGAGCAAATAAAGATCGGAATTTCTGAACTGAATCATTTCTAACTGTCTGGTCTTTTTTTTTCTTGTCCTAACTTTCCCCTGAGGTGTTTTCTACCCTTTTATACGTAAGGAGTGTGATTTAATGGCTAAATTATCTGATATCCAAGTTACAGATAAATGTAGATACTAGGGAAAGTTGATTTAATTGTTTTTCTTAAACGTGCTCAATTTGGGTTAAGATTGGCGTGCATCTCTGTCATGTTCCAAGTACTGAACGTGGTAGTTTGCACATGTTCCATTCTTTAATCTTCACAGAAAACCAGTGGGGTATAGAGGCCGTTAACAGTTTTATCTGCATTTGAAGAAACAGACTGAACAACATTACGCAAAGTCACACATCTTGGATGTGTCAGAGCCAGAATCCAAAACCTTATCAACTTGTCTTTCTATTCAAAATCTTTGCTCTTCTGTTTCCACTACATGTTACTACTTTAATCTCCATTTGCTACTTTCCCATGCTTGCTCAGTGTGTTCTTTTATGATATACCATCTGGCTCTGGGAACAGGGAACAGCCAGAGAAGAGCCTATTCAGTTACCGTTCTGGGGTGCTTTTCCTGCTAGTAGTCATTCCTTGTTTCATATCACCCAGAAAAAGACTTTGTAGTCAGAGCTCTAATAATTACTAGAGCTTTGCAGTTTATTCTGTGTATGATTCTAAAGGTAGAGTTTTATATAATACTGATGTATCTAAAGACCATTCCACTCTTCTGGTATTTTCTTCAGGCTTCCAGTTTATTCTAAATGGTTGAGTGCTTTCCACTCCTTTATGTATTTTTCTTTTCTGCATTGTACCTTTATTTTCTCTGTCTTTCCAAGAGCAAGGTTATCTTTCTTAAGAGCAAGGTTACCCTTAACTTTCTCCTCTCTTCTTTATATTTCTCAGTGGAGCTAACGTTGGGCATATGATGAGTACTTTTTCTTTTGCCATAGTACTAGGCCCTACAATAATTTAGAATTCCAGTTTCTTAAGTGTCACATATTGAAAACTAATTATTTCAGGGTCTTTACAGTACCATTTTTACTTTGATGCTCTTCATTCATTCACTCATTCATTCCACAGGAACTTATTGAGCTCTGCTGTATGCTAAGGACTGTTGCATGGTGCAGGCGTGGTGAATAAAGCGTACTGCCAGATCTCAGGGGCTTTCCGTGTGAATATGGTGATATTGTCAAATATCTTGGCCCACTTGATGATTATTGGTGTTTTAGTACTACAGTTTGACGTGATTTTTTTGCTTTTATGAGGGTTCAGTTGACTTACAGATATTTTTGGAGCCCTAACATGTCAGGAACTGAACTCAATACTGTGAACCAGAAAAGAAAATAAACTTATCTTCAAGGAATTTATGCTTCAATTATGGATATTGAGAAGGGGAGAGAGATATGCCCCCTTTAGCTGTATTTCTAGGGAAAATATTGTCAGTACTAATGGAGAATGATGCAGGATGTAGTAAGAAAGAACAGAGGGAGAGCGGTTATTTATGTTTCAAAGTGATTGGAGAAGCTTGGGAAGCCGTGGGGTTGGGTCCTGGGCATTGAGGATATGGAAGGATTTTGAGGCTAAGATGGGGGAATCACACCAGAGATGAACTGAACTAGACTAACAAACGCAGAAGGGCATTTAGGACTTCTGTTACCTGGTGTATGTGGTGGTAGGGACCAGATGAGAGGGAGTAGTCAGAGTTCATTTAGCTGACGCATTGAAGAATCCTTGGCATATCCAGTTTATTAATTTTCTACTACTTATATCTGGAGACACTGGAGTGCCTGTGAAGTTTTTGATTGTGTTGATAACCACGATTGTATCTATCTAGAAGATGTTTATTTTGTGATATTTGTTTTCGTGACTTTTATTAAAGCTATGGTATTTTAACTGTTTCTTTTAGAAGAATATAAGGAAATTTAATAGACCAAACCATGGTTAGATGGCACATTGAACTTTGTGATAAGAATTGACAGGTGAGGAAGTTTAAAGCCAGCCACCTTTGTCATTATCCTTAACTCATTCTGATTTGCCTTTTAAAATTGTGCGAGTTTAGATAAAGTTGAACCTCAGCTGCGAATTTCCTGACTTTAGTTATTTTTTTACAACTTAATTTAATTGGTTATAGTGAGTTCAGTGCTTTTTCTTGTTCCTTCTTTTGATAAACTGATGATTTTAGGATTAGGAGATATAACAGTACAGAAAAAGCAAATGTTTAGCTTTTGGAGTTCTTGCTTTATAGGACTGATCATATTGCAAATGAAGAATATTTGTACACAATGAAGAGGGATTTAAGCATTTTTCTGTTTTTTTAAAAATATTTCTTGGGGGGTTTGTCTGGGTGCCTGTGTTAAAAAAATTTTTAATTTATTTATTGATTTTAGGGAGAGGGGAAGGAGAGAGAGAGAAAAACATTGACTTGCCGCTCCATTTATTTATTTATTTATAAAGCGACTGAGAGAGAGTCAGAGAGAGGGATAGATAGGGACAGACAGACAGTAATGGAGAGAGATGAGAAGCATCAATCATTAGTTTTTCGTTGCCATTGTGACACCTTAGTTGTTCATTGATTGCTTTCTCACATGTGCCTTGACCGCGGGCCTTCAGCAGACCAAGCAACCCCTTGCTGGAGCCAGCGACCTTGGGTCCAAGTTGGCGAGCTCGGGGTCTCGAACCTGGGTCTTCCGCATCCCAGTCCGATGCTCTATCCACTGTGCCACCGCCTGGTCAGGCTCCATTCATTTTTGCATTCATTGGTTGACCCTTGCATGTGCCCTGACTAGAGATCCAATCTGCAGCCCTGGTGCACCAGATCAATGCTCTAACCAACTGAGCCACCTGTCCAGGGCTGTCTGGGTTTCTTATCACAGCTGGTTATTATGTTGAGAAGCTTACCTCACTTTGAAGCTAGTTATTTAAAAACAAAATTATACCCCCAACATTGTTTTCACCCTTGAAGACTTATTTTTCTTTGGGATGAGATAGAAGAAAGAAATGCTAGTAAGTAATGGACTCTTCAGTATGACGTCATCTGTTTTGTCTTTCTTATGTCACTCAGGGTCATCCTGCGAAAAGCATCAGTGAAAGCGAGGATGGGGGAACCAGTGTGGATGTGTGTGTGTCGGGAAAGGTGCGGAGGCCGAGACAGCTCATCCCCAGGGGGGGCTTTCTCACGCACTCCCTCTCTGCATACCCTCCTTTCGGGGGCTTAGTAGTGATCACGTGGGAAATTGTTGTTTTGAGGAACGCGAACTTCCAATACGCGGAAAATCATCTGCAGTAGCCAGCAGTTCACACAGACCTAAGTTTAGAGAGACTTTTGATTTTTTAAAAATAGTTCTTAACATCTTAAAAACCCTTCACTTTGACAAAGCAGTGAATTTCTGATAGCGTATGTGCTTCTTCTCACATTCAATTTTTTCTTTTTCGTTTATCTTATATGCAATTGGTCGGTCGGGAATAGGGTGATCCAGTAGTAATGTCATTTACTTGTCACTTACTGAGTGCTTACCAGGTACCAGGCAGCGTGTGGGGTTTTATGGGATTTCATCATGGCGGCACCATGTACTTTCCTCAAACTGCTGCTTTACGGATGAGGAAACCGATAGCACTTTCACACTGAAGGAGGAATGCAGCCAATCTGGTCTCAGGTGGCGCCTCTGGATTAAAGGAGCAGGGCTGCCTCCTCATCAGCAGTGTCTCCCTCCCACACTGGCTCCCCCAGAGCTCACGGATCTCATTCCTTTCTGAACACAACTCTTGTCTTCCATGTCTCCATACATAGTATGCCCTCTGCTTCTGTTTCTCTGATTGTCTGGCCAACTCTCTGTCTGCCAGACCCAGCACTTACATCTGTGTTCTTGATTCCCGATTCTTCCGGACAGACACTGCATCGTGATCCCATAACCTTTTAAATTATTTTAATATGCCTCTGTTCTCACATTGTTGCAGTCTTGGACCGACTGAGTCCCATAGCCACCGGAAGTTCTGCGGGTAGTGACTCTGTCTCTCCCAGTGCACACTGGGCGTACAGGGGATGTCTGTGGGATTCGCTCAATGAAGGGAGATCCGGAGAATGTTATCAAGCCTTTCATGATAGTGACATCTGACAAAGTAATCTATTCAATATTTTGTGGTTGCAAGTGATAATATAATGTTCAGGGACTTCTTTTAAACTCAACCTTGCATTCATATTGAATCCATCACGTTTAATGCTGATTTAATGAATGGTTGTAATTTCTTTATGTTATTAACCATGTTCACAGTTTAAGGGGGAAAATTGTGATAAATAGCTTGGTGGAACTCACACTAGCCGTCTTTGTAAGGCTATTAAAGTTCCTATGAAATGAGACACATTAAAATGTCAAAAGGCAAGTTCATAGGAAGAGTTAGTAGGTAGACCCAATTTTTATTTTCTTCAGCCTTAAAGTAATTAGTTTCATGAAGTTATTTATTGGGATAACACTTGAATAATGGTTGAAAATTTGTGTAATTTTTTCCCGGTAATATTTTTAAAAATTACCTATTTAGCTCAACACATGTATTCTATTTATTGATTTACTCTGTTTAGGGCTTTAAAATTTATTTATTTATTTATAACTAAGTTTTCAAGCGTAGAGTCTACTTGAATATTGCATTATTATCAGTCACTACTTATTTTTAGAATGACCAAATAAAATAGATTATGAGCAAGAGAATCATAAGAAAGAAGCTAGCTATTTTAAATTCAGTTAATTACCAATTACAGATTATTAAGCATAGCCGAACTACAGCATGAATCCCAAAACAATGGTGCTAGTTTTATTGGTATGACAATATGAGTGAAAAAGTGCAAAAATGATATTTAGTAGTAAATTTGCAATCCTGCAAGCTCTAGAAATTCATCTACCATTTGTTTTTAAGTATGTGTTGAAATCCTTCTCTGAACATTTTTACGTCCTTGCTCATAGCAAACATGTTGTATCGCTTTTGAGTTAGGTTTGCAATAAAGATTAATGAGTTAGTATTTCAGTTTTTATGTAACAACAACAACACAAATTTTTCTGGGCGTGTGTGAAACCAGCGGAAGTTCCACAGACTTTTGGACTCTTCTGTTCTTATGTGTCAGTCTCTCCATGTTTCCTGTCTGCCTTTTGGACTACCTGGACAGCTGTTTTTCATGTGTTTTTCAGACCTGGAGAAAGTCCAAGTACTTTTGACAGCTGCACGCTGAACTGCAATATATGCTTGGCCACAGGTCACGTTTGTGTTTCTTCACTTGTATTTTTACTCATTGTGTAAAAGAAATATGAGCGTGGAGAGTCAGAGAACATGCAGCGTGCTGAGTAATGGTAGTCGTCTTTTATGCCTGCCACTCTACTTTCTCTGCTGCATCGATTCCACAGGAAGAAAAAGACAGCAGAGAAATGGAGGAAGTGATATTCGGGGCTGAACGCCACGGGGCCCTTGTTGCTATAATCATGAATGATGGAAAAGGCTCTGGATCACGCATGGGAGAAAGACCTTCTGGGCATGAATACACGTGTGCACATACACAGACACAGACACATTGCTGCACACCGTTTTAGTGAATAAATATCATTTTGTAGAGAGAAAACTGTTAATCTAGCAGTCAGTTCAATATTTGAACTGTCAGTAATTGATTGCGAATTTATGCATCGTGTTAAAGCTTTGACTACATGATGTTTTAACACCAGGAAATGAGACACACTGTTTAATAAATACTCATTTCATGAGGCTGCCATAATGGAACTTTCTTTCCTTTAAACCCCCCCCCCCAGCTGTACAGGCACAAAAATTTTTCTTTGCCTTTGAGAATGAAAAATACTGATTTCCAAAATCCTTTCAAAATGGTTTTCGTGGGGCCTTTCTCAAATTGTTCCTAGATCTTGCAAATCAAAACTGTTATTTTTCTCTCATTGTGGTTTTAACCAATGGGATAAACATCCAGATTTAAAATTCTGCTGAAATCTCTAACCTTCCTAATTATTTCAATGCTAAAAGATATTTTTCTGTGTATAGTTCAGGCATACTTTCTGAGGAAGTGTCATTTTTTTCAACCAGTTGCTGTTACATTTCATGCCCTGTTGGTAAAACTTGATCCATTCACTGGATCAAGTCTAATAGCTTCTGCATGCTTTTCTAATATGCTCTTTTTCTCTCCCAGAAAATTCCTCCACTTTTACCTTTGACCCCTACTCATTCTCCCTACCCTTCTCAGTCTGGGATATATTCTACCTCTATCATGAAACCTTTCCCAGGAAGTTCACTGTCATTGAGCTCTTTGCTTTTCTGTAGTACCGAATCTGTTTCACTTCATTTAGATCATCTATGTTAACTTGTTACTTTAAAAAATGGATTTAGTGTGGTATAATGGCATCTCCCAGGGAACACACATGGTACAGGGGAGCCAGACAGATTCCAACTTGAGTACTAGCGCTGTCATTTTCTAACTTTTTGGCATTAGGCGAATTTTTTAAGCTTTGTGGGTGTAAGTGTTCTTATGTGTGAAATGGGACCATTGTCCACCCGTCAGAGTTATTAAAGATTATAGCTAATAGGCTGGATAAATGTGTAGCTCAATGGCAGGAATGGAACAGGTGCTCAGTAGATGGCCGTAGTAGTTATTAGTGTTGTTCTATATTTCTTACAGCTCCTAATGTAATACTGAGCTGAGTGAGCATGTGGGGAGGTATGGTTGAGTATGGTTCACGGCGAGGTCACCTAAATAGCTCCTGAAATCCCATCACTTTTATGAAGGCTTCCTGTTGGCTCTGTTCTATCAGAACTACAAAACTTTCAAGGGCTTCTCTGGACTGTTCTTTCTGTTCCCATTATCTGTAAGGGGAGCCTCTGGTATGTATTTTGAAGTGGCTTCCAAAACAGTGATTTGAAGGATTTATTTATTTATTTTTGAGTAATGTTTTGGATTGATCCCTACATTCTTCTAGACATCAGCAGCCAGGATTGTAATAAATAAGGCATTTTTCACTTACTTCAAATGCAGTATGTGAAACACATAGAATAAAATCTCAGCCATCGAGCTACAGATGAATAAATTATTTTGCCTAACTGACTTCAGCTCAACAGGCATTTATTAGTGTATCTCCTCTGTGCCAGGCATTTTATAGTTGCTGGATTTACAACGACGAATAAGATTGGGCTTCTGCCTTTGAGTTTAGTCTAGGGTGAGTGAGAGACCTAAGCACTGATCATTTCAATTGATAATTAGTTGTAAGGCGGAGGTAAGGACGGGGATCTGTGGGATTGTGGCTGGAGGGTGTTGCAGGGGGAAAGAGAAGACCCCCAGGAAGACATGAACTTTGGCCTGTGAAATCGCTCAGAGGACAAAATGAGAGGACCCATTTGGTTCAGGGGCAGAGACCCAAGTCCAAGAGGCTTCAGTATTTATGGGACTTTATTGCCTGAAAAGCTCACAGGTAGGATGACTCCAAGTGAGGCTGGCACACTGGCTCAAATAGTGTCTTCCATGGCGGCCTTTTAGCCGTGTTCTTGTAAAAGTCAGATGGCCTCTGTGATTCCACACCTGATCCTCCTCACACAGTTCTCCCCACGGGGGAAGAGTCAGGTTTTTTTTTCTCTCATTCCAGCTCAATCTATGGATTTCATTCTTTTTATTGGCTATAATTTATACCTGTCCCTGAACCAGTCACTGTGAATAAAGTCAGCCTCATTCAAACCTTATGGCTAAAGATGAGTGGAGAGGGGAGTGGATGACCTAGAGGCAGACAGCAAATGTTTACTAGACGAGGGGGAGAAACACGAAAGAGTCTTTGGGGAAAGGGGATAATATAAGCAGGAGCAGGGAAGCACGCACCATCACGGTGTGTGTGGGAGACAGCAAGCAGTTAAACATCAATTCGACATGTAATATGAGACTTCAAAAGTCATAAAATAGTAATGGGGTGGTGTATTTAATGCCTGTTGGATCTAGTGTCCATAGATTATTTCATTTAGTCCTCTCAGAAACCAAGGTAGGTATGCCATCTTGTAGGTAAAGAAATGTGAGCCCAAGCTCACAGTTAATAATCGGTGGAGCTGGATTCAAACCCAGATTATCTGACTCTGGGAGCAACCCACAAGGACATGACAGTCTATGAAGTACTCTCTATACGGGTAGAGTTTCAGAAATAAGGTATATCATGCTAAGGAGCGAGTTTTTTGGGGGGCTCAAGTTTTCTGGAAGCTCTAACTCTGCCATACCGTGCGAAGGCATTGATTCTCAGCCATTAGCATGCATCAGAGAGCCTGTCAGGCTTGTTCAAACCTACGACTGCTGGGTCCTAACACCAGATTTTCTGACTCAGTAAATCTAAGTGAGACTCTAGAGTTTGCATTTCAAAAACGTTTCTAAACCAAGCTGATGCTGGTGGTCTGGGAGCCACGCTTTGAAGACCACTCGTTTGAGATCTTTGGGAGACTGAAGATTTGTGGTTCACTGATATTCAGCATATTGAAATGCTGCTTGGAAATACACATGCTCTTATCTCACATTCTTTAATGATACAAGTATCAAGAGTATTTTGGTTTGAGTAATATCCTCCCCCAAAGGTCATGGTCATTGCATAAGTGTTTCATTGATGGAATTTCTTCTGTCTTGAGCTAGAATTTTTTAGCATATAGTAAGTAAAAATAAATGGTTTTGAAATTATAGACATCTTCTGAATCCGTTAAAAACTGGGAAATGTATATATACACACTGATATACAATAATCTGATAGCTTCATTATTTTGTAATTTAAAGTTTAGACTTCTCATTTTGCCCCATGGGGGAAAAAATGAACTGTGATATATGTTGTGGATGGAGATAAATCACTGACCATCACGTTTAAGACTAGGTCACCTGCTTTCCTCTAATTTTTCTTTAGGTCGAGATTTAATTTGTATCCAGTCTATGGATGGGATGCTGATGGTGTTTGAGCAGGAACGCTATGCTTTCGGGCGGTTTCTCCCTGGTTTTCTGTTGCCTGGCCCACTGGCGTACAGTCCCCGGACAGACTCCTTCATTACTGTCTCTTCCTGCCGACAGGTGGAAAGTTACAGGTAAGTCTGGATGTCCAGTCTTGGAAATCGTGGTTTTGGCGTGTATGTTGCTGATTAGTTCTCTTCCATGAAGAGCTTGAATATCACATATGAAGAAGAGCTTTTTTTTTTTAATGTAATTGTGATGACTTAGAGCTATCATTATCAATTACATATGGTAAAATATTTGAAAGTCTAAGTGCAGAGGTAGAGAGGAGGGGTTTGCAGAGACCTGGACTGGAATCATGATTTTGCTACTCACAGCTATTTGATGGTCAGTGTCTTTGTCCTGGCTATAAAGGGGGTAATAATGGCTATTTGACAAGCTTTTAAAAAATGTATTGATTGATTGATTAAAGAGAGAGAGAGAGGGCAATGTATTGTTCCAACTATCTGTGCATTCATTGGTTGATTCTTGTTGTGTCCCCCGACTGGGGATCCAGCCTGCAACCTTGACATCTTAGGCCGATGCCCTAGCCAACTGAGCTACCCGACCAGGGCTGACAAACTTTTCACAAGGGTTAAATGTGTGTCAAGTAGCCTCCCTGTAGGAAATTCTCAATGTTTATTGGACTGTTCCCTGAATTATAAAATTATTGGACTCTTCCCTGAATTATAAAAAATTGAACACAGTGTCAGTGAAAAAATCCAGATATGAAGATGCATGTATGGAATTATTTTATAACAAAGAAAGTATGTGTACATAGGAAGAATGCTGGCAAGGCATCCACGTGTTGTTATGAATGTTTATAAATGAGCGATTCATAATAGACGTGAAGTAAGAAAATGCCCTCTGAAAGCAGTTTATACTTTCCGCAGGATACTCTCATTGCTTTTGGTGACTTGTGTTTAGAGGAACACCTTGTTCTCTCCTCTGTCAGCTGCGTTTCGATAAAAATTAAGATTTTGAGTTTTTGGAGGGTGTGCTTTTTGTTGAAATGGGGAAAAGAAAGAAATCCATGCTGGGGAAATAAATACACTTGGAGACTTATAGTATGTTCAGTAACTTTTTTGTTACTATCATACTGATGGCAACAGTTACAACTTTAAACGTGGATGCAACACTTCGTGATAGCTTTCCGGTGTTATTTTTGGCTTTGTGTTTTTCCCAAGGCAGGTAGGAAATATAAATTCATCAGGCAACAGCTGTGAATTTTTGTCTTCAATTTCAATATTGTGTGCATAGCAAGGTATTTCAGTTTTCCCTTCAGAAGTGGCAATCTACCTTTTGTGAATTATGGTCAAGGCATCTAAGATTCAAAACTCTGAAAATAGGCAATGATTGTGACTAAGGAGAGGGTAACCGATGGAGGCCGTGTATCATTGTGTCACATTCCTTCTATAATTCCCGTGGCTCTTGTCCAAAGGAGATGAAGGAATTGTGGCATTGCTACTGGTAATAAATAAAATATTATAGTTATCTTGAGTGGTTGAGAAAAGTATCTGTATAATACATTCAAGCCTGTCAAAACTTAAGCAATATTGAGGAGATCTGCTTTTCAGCTTTCCACTCAGCTCTGTGTCTCAACTCTTGCCAAGTGGTGAGACTGGCAGTGCTGTACAGGGGACACAATTCAGTTAGAGATTTGAATGCTCCGTGACTTACCCTTTGAAATATGTGCATGGGAATTAATTTGGTAATAACTCCAGAAGTGATTAGATGAGGAAGCAATGTGTAGGTTTTCTTAATGTGTAAATTTAATCCCACAGAAGTTCACACTCTTTTAACTGTGGTGATTCAACATACCAATCTATTACATTCATCTCCATCTAGAGCTAAAAATACACACTTTATCCATTATGTGGGGTTTTATAATGGTCAGAATGCATGGGATACGTGATTATTGTGAAAGGGTGGCAATCAAGAGGGCTTATAACATTAAATAGTATGTTGTATTTATATATGCTTTCAAGTTTAATAGGTAAAATAAAATGATAATCACAGGTGCAATTTGGGAACGGGAGAAAGCATGAAAACCTTAGGTTCCTTTGAGGCTTCACTAAATATATATATCACCAGTTAATAGAATATAATCAGTTAGTGTAAAAGGCTTTTAAGACAGATTTCATTTTCATTTTTGATACTGATGTTTAATTACTTGAAAGCAAGCTCAGTTATGTTCACATAGGAACTAGGGAAGGGTGTGGGTCTCAGACTTCGTGCCTGAGAATACCCCGGAAACCTGGTATAAAATACAGGGCTACAGGTTCCCGGTCCCCAATACTCTAGATTTTAATTTAGTAATTTGGGGGAAAGTCCCAGGATTTGTCATTGCAGACACACACTCTGGATAGGATTCTAGAACAGGGACTAATGTGGAGCATTGTGTTTCTTTTGAAGTGAGAGAATTGCCATTTTTGGAGAGCTCAGGTACCACCATCTTCTTGGCCATATTTATCAAAACTTTGGGTTATGTTTTACTCTCTTTTTCTTTCCTTTCTAGTCAGAGTTATTTAGTCGGTAAATCCTGACATCTCTGCCTTTGTTTTGCCTCCTATTCAGCCCTTGCTCCCCATTCCCTGTGGCATTGAGGCCTTTATCTTTTCGCTTGGATTTCTGCTTCTCTAACCTCTGGTTCCTTCTTATTGCTATCCTTTAAACCACCTCTTTTTCTTATCTTTAATTTATTGTGTTGACAAGTTCACGTGTCCCACTCATAATCCTCACCCCTCCCCCCGCATTAAAACACCCCTTTAAGCCAGAATTTTTGTTTTCCATTTAAAAAAAAAATCCAACCTTTATTATATTGATATTTATTGCTCTTTATAATCCAGTCCCATTTTACGTCTATTATGCCGACTTTCAGATTTGGATGCGATGTTTAAAGTTAACAGGTTCAACTATCTTCCTTTTTACCCTCTAGGTACAGTTGTTGTTTTTTAAGCACGCGTGAGACAGAGAGAGAGAGAGAGAGAGAGAGAGAGAGAGAGAGAGCCAGGAAGGAGAGAGATGAGAAACATCAACTCGTGGTTGTGGCACCTTAGTTGTTCATTGATTGCTTCTCATATGTGCCTTGACTGGGGGGAGGGGGGCTCCAGCTAAGCCAGTGACCCCTTGCTCAAGCCAGCAACCTTGGGCTCAAGCCAGTGACCATGGGATCATGTCAACGATGTCATGGTCAAACTGGTGATCCTGCGCTTAAACTGGCGAGCCTGCAATCAAGCTCTATGAGCCCACACTCAAGCCAGCGACTTTGGAGTTTATAGCCTGGGACCTCAGCATCTCAGGTAGATGCTCTATTCACTGTGCCACCACTGGTCAGGCCCATCTAGATATACATAGTTTTGCCTAAAACACTTAATTTTTCCCAATATCATATCTTGCCTTCTTTTATTGTGCTGTGATGTTCCAGAGGAGGTCTTACATGATCAGTTTCCTGAAAGCAGAATCTGTCTTAAGTATCTGCTCACTGATGGAATAATTCAGTTTATTTGTTCAATCATTCATTCAGGAAACATTTTTTTCAAGAGACTTCTATGTGCTACATACTGTACAAATTACAGGAAATGCAAAGTTAAATAAGACCCGTCTCTTGTCCTTAAGTGATATGTAAGCAGGTGGGGGAGATAGCAAATCAGTTGGCTGTTTCAGTTTATTGTGATATGGGCTATAACAAAACTGTACACAGGATACTGAGGAGGTCTACAAGTGAGACCTTTAAATAAGAGTTGAATGTAGGGAGACTCCCTAAAGAAGTATATGGTTTACTCTAAGTTTTATTTTTCTCTCCTCTATGCTCTACACTTTCCTTGCATCCCTGCAGTGGCTTTTAGTACACTGTAAGTAGATAATAGGCTTTAAATTTATATTTTAAAATACATTTGATGAATTTAATCGACAGTATTTTAAAAAGAAGATTGTATTATTCACAAGTTTTATGCTTTTGGCAAATTGAAATATTTGGGGTTTTCCATATGTGTCCAGGGCTTTTTCTCTCTCTCCTCTCTTACTCATGCTATACTCTGTCTGAAATGCTCTTCCTTCCTTCTCTGCATATAAAAACCATGTCTTGGAGCCTCCGGACTTCCCCTCATTTCTTCTATGAGCTGGCTATAAATAACATCTCCTTCTCAATTCAGAGTAGTTTTTCACTGTTTTCCACAAGTGCTGTTCATGCTTTCATTGATATTACATATTCGTTTGTTTTTCTTCTTGACCAAGCTAAATGATCCTTAATGGCAGGGATTTTGTATCCCCTGAAGTATCCAGCATTGTACCTTGTTAAAAGTAGGTGTTTAAGAAGAACTTGATGAAGGAGTGCCTAGTTTATAGGGAATGTTTTTATTTTGTTACTGGCTTCTTTCAATGAAAGTGATTCTCTCTGGCACAATTAAGAATGTTTTAGCTATAGTTGGAAAGGAACTAAGTAATGCTCTGTATCCACAGCTTCCATTTCCAGGAGAGTGCCCTGAGTTCAATATCAAAATTCCAAAATTTCCTGTTATCCTTTGAGGTGCCAACTATGTTTCATGTGAAAATAAATGATTTGGGAAGGTTTGCTTTTGTACTCTGTGACACCTCTATTTATATTTTAGTTGGTGTGGCTGTTTTTACAATGTAATACAGAAGAGCACTAAATTATGTGGTTGAGTTTGTCATTGGTACTCCACAGGACACATTAAGCATCTGTAGTTATTGAGCCAAAAAGCACCACTGTTCACATGGATCTGTTATATTGTGATTACTTCCCCTCTGTTCTGAGAAAAATGAATGACACCCTTTCACGAAATCTTATTGTATTGGACTAGCTCATTTTTCAGCAGTCTCAGCAAGTTAATCTTATTTTTTTAGGTTATATCACTGAACACTTGAATGGTAAGGAAAAAATTTTCAAGTATTTTCTTCATTTCAGAATTTCCACGTCTGCTTGGAATTCTTTAGTTTTGGAAATAGATTTCTATGTACATTATTGGTCAGTTAAGAGGATTTAAGGAAGAACCATAAAATAGATGCTGTTGTGAGTCTGTCATCTAAATTTATTGTTAGCTACGTTTAGTAATAAAATACTCTTCTCAGTCTTATTCCTGGAAGAGAAATAATCTGGATTTGGAAATCAGGAGTCAATTTTGACTGTGTCTCTGTCTAATGTTTTGATGTTAATGAGGCCACTTTAGGGGCTCACTCATTTTTCAGATGAAATAATAACTCTTTGAAGCTTCAAACAGCTTAGAAGCTTTGGATGTTTGCAATGATCTCATTAATATCCATATCATCCTTCTGGTAGGTTGGTGTCTCCAGGAAATAACCACCTATGTAATTAATTACCTAAGGTTAGATCCATAGCAGGACCTGCTCTGAGCTCATGATCTAGCCACCAGTGCAGACTGTTACTGTAACCATGAACTAGGAAGAGTAAGTCAGTCTTATTTGGAATGTGAAGTCTAGTTATTTGGCACTTTTGGAGACGTAGGCATTCTGAGAGTCAGTTCGATTTGGTATGGAGACACTTGCTGCAGCTGCCTATGGAATTTTTTTTAGC
This sequence comes from Rhynchonycteris naso, assembly GCA_037038555.1. Taxonomy (NCBI): domain Eukaryota; kingdom Metazoa; phylum Chordata; class Mammalia; order Chiroptera; family Emballonuridae; genus Rhynchonycteris; species Rhynchonycteris naso. Next base: position 142,676,133 of record CM073002.1, read on the forward strand.
ATGGTTTTACAAGGCTGAAGTCTTCACCCTCCTACCTATTTTGTCTCAGTTTATGACTCAGTCTTCCCCACCATGCACCTCTCCTAAACCCCTATCCTGGCCTTTCATGTGTTGTTTACTGCTGCGTGCCTTTGCATGTGCTGTTTGCTATGCCACAATGCCTTTACCTCTCTACCAGCATGGGTTTTCACTCATTCCTTAAAATGTAGCTTTCTCCTCCTGAACCTATTGAAGAACATATACAGTATATTCTTCCACTTCAATATTTGTTTCTGCCACCATGTTCCCTTGGTAATGTGTGCGTTCCTTCTGTTACCATAAGGTGTTCTAGTTACTCTTACGTATTTGTGTATGAATTTCTACTACTTTGAGAGTTCCTGTTGGATATAGACCACGTTGTAGTTTTTTCCATTGACAATGCATGTATTACACCCCTGCTATGTGTTTACTGAATGAATGAATCCCATATACATTAAGCTTTCATATTAACTATAAGACTGATTTTTACGAATGCCTTGCAAAATCTACCTTACTTCATAGGCATTCTGCCTCCAGTGCAAATTGGAGGCTTTTTACAAATGAAGTCTCCTCATCAAGATACAATGGCTTTAGAGCTGGTATGTGATATTTGAATACCACTGTACATTTTTTTTTTTTTTTGCTTATTTAGGTATCCCATCTTGCCTTCATTCAGGTCTCAGATATTTACTCCATCAGACATCTTTCTCTTAGACAATATGAGGTGTCTGAATATATCTTTTACTGATTTGTCTCTTAGCTAGGGAAGAACAATGCAAGGAGTTTTCATTCAACAGGAGGGAAAGGAATATATGAGCCTGAAGTTTCTTCATTTAGAGTAGGATTATTACTATAATATACCACTAATTAATGGGAAACAAGCAAATTTAAACTTTCTTGGCTAAAATTCATCATTTCTAGATTGAAATATATACAAATTATTTTAAAGAATGATTTAAGCTAAATGTTACTATTGAAATAAAAGCTGTAAAATACTTATAGAAAGTAATAATGTCCACTATTGAGAACTTATTACACACCAGATAAACTACAGGTTATTGAGCACTCTTCTTATATAAACCTTAGGCTGCCTGTTAATCTATCAATGAATGTTTGAGCACCTAATATATACCAGATACTGTACTAGACACTACATTATTTTAACAATATTTGTGGTAGATTTTATTATTCTCATTTTATACATGGGGAAGATAAGATACAGGGTGTTTCGTTTGCCAAAATTCACTCAGCTAGTCAGTGATTTAGCTGAAGCTTAAACTCATCTTCTGGTTTTCATATATTATGTATTAATGATGTCTGCTGCATCTGCCTGCTTTGCATTATTTACATTTTTTCTGTTGGTAGTTTGGTGCTAGATCTTTCTCGAGTATTGTTATTTGTCACATAAAGTTTTAATGGAATAGCTTTGATAGTTGGCAGAGCTGTTTTCCCAAGATTGAATTTTGGCACATATGGTTATAATTCACGATCATGACGGTTTTACATATTCTTATGTCACAATATCATTCAGTAAGAATTCAACCCTAAATTTTACAGTTTTTAAAACCAAGGTAAAAGTGGTTCATAAGGTTTATAGATTATGTGCTTCATTTATTTTTTTTGATCAGCTTTATTGAAATTATGTGCTTTTAACGGTTAAAATAAGTTACTTTTAACTATGAGGTCACTATAATTATTCTGTGTCTTTCAAACAGGTATCAAGTACTTGCTTTTGCAACGGATGCAGATAAAAGACAGGAGACTGAACAGCAAAAACTTGGTTCTGGAAAAAGACTTGTTGTAAGGCCATGTTTTAATATAAAAACTTGAGTAATGTTACATTTATTTTGTTTTTGATTTATTTTTGTTTTATTTTTAAATTAAAGACTTGTTTTCTATTTTTTAAATTACAGTTGACATTCCATATTATTTTATATTAGTTTCAGGTGTGCAGCATAGTGGTTAGACATTTATGTAATTTACAGAGTGATCCCCCGATAAGTCTAGTAGCCACCTGGAATCATATATAGTTATTACAATATTACCGACTGTATTCCCTATGCTGTACTTTACATTCCTGTGAATATTTTGTAACTACCAAGTTGTACTTCTTAATCCCATCCACCTCCCTGCAGCTGACAACCATTCCTATCTATGAGTCTGTTTTTTTTTTTTTGTGAGAGGAGGGGAGGCATGTGCCAGGACCGGGATCCACCTAGATAGCCCACTAGGGGGCGATGTTCTGACCATCTGGGGCCCTTCCTCCATTGCAACCAGAGCCATTTTTTATTGCCTGAGGTAGAGGACATGGAGCCATCCTCAGTGTCCGAGACCAGCCCTTTCCAGTGGAGCCATGGCTGCAGGAGGGGAGGAGAAGAGAGAGAGAGAGAGAGAGAGAGAGAGGAGAGAGAGAGAGAAGGGGAGGGGTGGAGAAGCAGATGAGCGCTTCTCTTGTGTGCCCTGACTGGGAATCGAACCTGGGATATCCACATGTCGGGCTGATGCTCTACCACTCAGCCAACCGGCCAGAGCCTCTATGAGTCTGTTTTATTTGCTTGCTTATTTTATTCTTTAGATTCCAGATATAAGTGAAATCATATGGTATTTGTTTTTCTCTGTCTTATTTCACTTAGCATTATACCCTCTAGGTCCAGACAGGTTGTTGCAAATGGTAAGATTTCATTCTTTTTAATGGCTGAGTGATATTCCATTGTATATATGAACCACATCTTCTTTCTCCAGTCACCTACCGATGGGCATTCGGATTGTTTCCACATCTTGGCTATTGTAAATAATTCTGTAATGAACGTGGGCAGCATGTCTTTTTGAATTTCTTCAGATAAATACCCAGAAGTGCAGTTGCCAAGGGGCACCGAGCAGGCGCCCTGCTGTCTGTCTGGCTCCATCAGCAGCAGGATTCCTCAGCTCCCTCACGGGGGGCTCCCCAGTGCATCATAGTTGTCCTTAAAGCCTTCAATTTGAGGAAGTGCTCAGCACAGTTACTCTTCAGACTGGAGGGGAGGTTTGTCCCCGGATGGTTGTTGGCGGGACTTAAAAGACTGGGTTGGGTCTGTGGCTGCTGACTGGTGTTGTTGCTGAGAGCTCCTACTTTGTGCTTCAACCACTGTGGCCAGCTCACTCTGGCTACCTGACAGCACTGGTACCCACTCTGGCCAAAGACCCCTGTCCTGTAGCGGGCTGCCTCACAGCCATCCAGCAGGGCATCAGTGAGGGCCTTGTCCGCACCTTTGAAAGGAGTGCTAGTGTTTCGGAGATCTAGCAGGTAGGAGCGGAAGTTCTTGCCCATTCAGCCTGAAATGGGACGTCATTGGCGTGGCATCCAGAGCTAGCATCTTGTATGCAGAGTTGTAGCAGTTCTGGTTTTCCTGGGCTGCCAGCGGTAGCTGTCTCCATCATCATCCGCGGGGAGCCCACACCCCGAACCCTGGAGAGTCAAAAACCACTCTCCTCTTTTAAGTCCTTGGGGGCATGTGTCCCACAGGGACCTGAGGTCCCCTTTGGGATTTCATTGCAAATGGATGATTTGCTTAGTCTCAATTTTCTCAGTTGCAAAATGGTAATAATACCTATTTTATAATGTTGCCATTAGAAATATATATAAAGCACTTAGCAAAATGTCGGGATGATTCCACATTTTTTCAAACAAAAACATTTTAAGTTTTTGCAGATAGTTGTTGCTGTTTTTTTTTCCGGTTTGGTATATCTTTTACTAACTTTTTCGCAGGTATTTATTGACACTACTCTGTGACTTACACAAAGAATGTATTCTGAGGCAATTATAGTTGAGTGATTTTTCTATTCTCAGTTAATGAACAGAGTAAGAAATGTAGTAATAAAACTTCCTTTCTTTACACATTGTCACTTGGCCGGCGTCCGGTGCCACGGAACAGTGAGAAACCTATTGCAGAGGACCAGAATTGGTCCGGTGGGGTGCTTTTAATAAAGTAGTTTTGGGAAGGCAGTTACTATGGGTAGATTTAAGTCTGTCATCTGGTCATTTGATTTCTATTCTTCCCATCTGTTCTTTGCGCTTTCTTTTTTCTATATCTTTTGGAGTTATTCAATATTGTTTTCTGCTTTCTTTTGGAGGTATTTAATATTTTTTATGATGTCATTTTATCTTTTTTTGGCTTACTGCCCGTAAGTCTCTGTTTTGTTGTTTGAGTGGTCACGTTAGTGTGTCCACTTGTTAGTGTGTCCACTCACGTTAGTGTTAACTTGTCGCCATCTACGTGCAGATGATATACTATTTTATGTGTAGGATAAAAACGATACTTCTGTTTGTTCCAGCCTTTGTGCTCTTGCTATATATTTTAATTTTACATACACTGTCAACTCCACATTCCATTGTTATTATTTTTGTTTAAATAGTCAGTATCTTTTAATGAAATATAAATGATAAGAAAAACACCATATATTTACCCATGTTGTTCCCATTTCTGGTGCTCTTCAATGATTTGTGTGACTCCATATTTCCATCTGATGTCATTTTCCCTCCTTCTGAAGGGCTTCCTTTCATGTGTCTTTCAGTGTGGGTCCTGAAATAATTCACTGGTGATGAATTATTTTAGTTTCTGTATGTGCGATAAAGTATTTTGCCCTTGCATTTGAAAATATATTCTCTGGGTGTAAAATTTCAGTTTGACGGATTTTTTTCTTGCCAGTACTTCAAGAAGTTGTTCCACTGTCTCCTTGCTTACATTCTTTTTCGTGAGAAATCCGCATTTATCTTATCTTTGTTCCTTTGTACATAATGTCCTTTTTCTTTTGTCAGTTGTTTGAACAATTAGTTTCTCTTGTGCTTTGTGTAGTTTTCTTTCCTTTGGTGGGGGGGACTTAGGATTTGTTGAGCTTCTTATATCCGTGAATTTAAAACACTTTTAGCTATTAATTCTTCATATATTTCTGTCTTCCATTTTCTCCTTTCCTTGGGGACTGATTACACTTACTTGTAGTCTACTTAAAGTTGTCACAGCTCACAGATTTTAATTTTATAAAAGTTCCTTTTTCTCTTTATTTCATGTTAGGTAATTTCTGCTGCAATGATTTTGAGGTCGCTAATATTTTTTCTATCAGTCTAACTTGGTATTCATTTGCATCTGCTATGGTTTTCATTTCTGTAAGTTCAGGTTGGGTGTTTTTATATATCTTCTATGTCTCCCCTTTAACTTTTTTGAAGATACAAAATGCAGTTTATAATAATTGTTTTAATGTCCTTGTTTTCTAATTCTAACATCTGTATCAATTTTGAGTCCATTTTACTTGATTTATATATCTTCTCATTGTGGGTCACATTTTCCTGTTTCTTTAAATTCCAGGGTTTTTTGTTTGTTTGTTTTTAGGTGTTTTTAGGTGCCAAATGCCATCATTTTTACGTTCTCGGGTGCTAGATATTTTTTTTATTCCTATAACTGTTCTTGAGCTCACGCCTGGGAAACTTAAGTTCACTTACTCGGAAGCACTTGGATCCTTTTGAGTCTTGCTTGTAAGTCTCATTAGATGGACCAGAGTAGTGCTCGTTTTGGGCTACTCATTCCCCAGTCCTGCAGCAAGAGCCTTCTGAGTGCCCTCCCCAGCTCCCATTGAATTGCGAGCCGTGCCAGTCTGGCTGTGGGCATAGGAGGTATTCTCCGTGCCGTAATCCTCTTTGGTGATTATTCCCTGGCCTTGGCTAGTTTCCTTGCATGAATGTGCTGATAAGTGCTCAGCCGGGTATTGAAGGGATCCTCTCTCCTCGTTGACATGCTGTCTTGTGAACGAACTCCAGCTGTCCAGTTTCTCTGAACACTCAGTCTTCTCCTCCTCGGCTGAGGGTCCGCCCGGCCTTCCCCAAGTCCTTCCTCCTGTCCCTGTCCTGGAGCCTCTCTTATGCTTGGAGCAGCCGTATTGCTCACCTTATCTGTTTCCTGTCATTAGGGCCTTGCTGTCCTTTGTTGTCTCATAGCCAGTGCTTTGCAAACTGATGTTTCATATATTTTGTCCATTTTGTGGTTGTTTCAGCTGGGACCCCCCCCCCCCCATTATTCCATGTTGGTTGGAAGTAGAAGAATTTTAAAATTATTGCTCTTAGTGAACTTCTGTGTTTTTCTGAGTCTTATTAATTTAGTATGTGCTGTATTTTCCTAAGGAGAGGCCGCAGAGAGTGACAGTCAGTAGTGAATTGAAAGTATTTAAAAAAATGTTCTTTCTTTGATTTGAGAGAGGGAAAGACAGGGAGAGAGAGAAAGAAGCATCCAGTTGCTGTTCCGCTTCATTGTTCTATTTAGTTCTGCACTCATTGATTGCTTCTCATACATGCCCTGACCGGGGATTGAACCTGTAGCCTCGGTGTAGCAGGACGATGCTCTATCCATTGAGCAACCCAGCCAGGGCTGTGAATTGAAAGTATGTAAATGGCTGTATCTTAACCTCAGGAACCTGATTTGCTTGTCAGCTCTGAGTGAATCGTCTTCTCTCCAAGCCACGGGCACATCACCCCGAGTTATAGACACTGATATATAATGTTTGAATGGCAGTTTATTAAAATGTAATGAGAAATGTAGCTGTCATGGGACAAACAGTCATGTCGTGTGTTGTCCAGTGGGATCTTTTCATATGGTAAGCTACACTTGTTACCAAATGGTAATCAAATGATTTCTTGGTGTTGAATCCTTTTTAATTCAGGTTACTATTATTTTTTTCTTCCTGTTGAGTTGTCTGAGTTTCTTATGCATTTTTTGGATATTAACCACTTATTGACTATATGGCTTGCAATATTTTCTCCCATTCCATAGGTAGTCTCTTCACCCTGTTGATTGTTTCCTTTGCTGTGCAGGAGCATTTTAGTTTGATATAATCTCTGTATCTTACCTTTTTGGGGTCATATCCATAAAATCATCACTCAGACCTGACCATTCAATGTCGGGAAACTTTTCCCTCTGTTTTCTTCTAATAGTTTTATAGGTTCAGTTCTCATGTTTAAGTGTTCAATTAATTTGGAGTTGATTTTTATATGTGGTGTGAGATAGGGTTCAGCGTTATTCCTCTACATATGGATTTCAGGCTTTTTCCAAAGCATTTATTGAAGAGACTTTCCTTCTTCTATTGGATATTTTTTTATTATCTATTTATTTACTTTTAGAGAGAGAAAGAGGAAAGGAGAAAGAGAGAGGAGGAGAGAGCCCTAATGTATTCTTGATCGCTTTGTGGAAGACTAGCTGATTATAAATTCATGGATTTATTTCTGGGCTCTCTTCTGCTCCATTGTTCTAGGTGTCAGTTCTTTGTGCCAGCACTGGGCTGCTTTGGTTCGCTCTGTAGTGTATTTTGAAATCAGGTAGTATGATGCCTTCAGCTTTGTTCTTTTTGCTCAAGATTACTCTGGCTCTTTGGAGTCTTTTCCAGTTCTGTCAGAAATTTAGAATATTTTTTTCCTATTTCTGTGAAAAATGCCAGTGGAATTTTGATAGGCATTTGAATCTGTAGAGCACTTTGGGTGGTATGGATGTTTTAATAATAATAATTTGAATAATCCACGAACTCTGCATATCTTTCTATTTATTTGTGTTCTTCACGTCATTCCATCAGTATTTTATGTTTTTCAATGTACATACCTTTTACCTCTTTGGTTAAATTTATATGAGAATTTTTGAACCACTGAATAGCTAAGATCATCTGGTAAAAGATTGGGCCACAACTACCAGAATCTATAAAACATCAGAAATAGGGTCCAAAAAAAAAAGTGAATGGAGATTAGTCAATATCGATGTCTGCTTTGCTGTACAGAAATTTCTTCATTACATTGATATGAAAGTAACCAAAATGTTCTGTTCTTAGCAGTAAAATTGATCTCAGTTTTACGTTTGCAGGTAGATTGGACTCTAAATATTGGAGAGCAAGCCCTTGATATATGTATTAGGTCCTTCAATCAGTCAGCATCCTCCGTTTTTGTTCTCGGTGAAAGAAACTTTTTTTGCCTGAAGGATAACGGACAAATTCAGTTCATGAAGAAACTTGACTGTAGCCCTAGTTGCTTCCTGCCATACTGCTCAGGTGTGTAGAAAGATTTCCTTTTACCTTTTCCACGTGTCAAAGCTATGTTATATACATCAGAAAAAGGCAAACTCAAACACGTATATTTTACACATCTAGGAAAATAATTTCATACTGACCATGTAATGGAAATTTTAACTTTTAAGGTTTGAATACAAGTTTGATATAAAGCACACTGTTGGGTCTGTCAGTCGTTGTACTTTGTAAAAATGATTTGTAGAATTGGCCTCAGGCATGGCATGCATTAATACTTTCCAAAATGTGGCTGTTCAAGATGCTTCCAAGAGAACATCAGACTCTTTTATAAGCCTAATAGAATGACTTTTCTGTAGCGAACGCCCAGTAAATCATTAGCTTCCATGTGCTAAATATTAATGAAATTCATACGTTCTAGATGAAATGCAAAAAAGATGGCCACTATCTGGTTATAGTTACCAAGTCTATAATTTCTTTTCTTTTGGTATCGGTAGTTTGAAAAATCATGTTTTATTACTTCAAATCTTTATGCATTAATCTCACGGTATTATTATTAGTTTGCATCATCAATCCCCTAAAAGGGTTATACTATACTGTTGCACATGACTATTATCCTCATCCTCTTTGTCTATCTTCAACCTACAGTTTCCGAAGGGACGGTGAATACTCTGATTGGAAACCATAACAGCATGTTGCATGTTTATCAGGATGTGACACTGAAGTGGGCCACCCAGCTTCCCCATGTTCCCGCAGCAGTAAGAGTGGGCTCTTTGCAGTAAGTGATTTAATCTGTTTTCTTTTTTAAGAGAATTTTGGTCAAGGAATTCTCCAGAAGTTTTATGAAACAATGGCAAGTGAGTTTACTAAAAAAAAAAATGAATTTTACTAAAAATGTGGTATTGTACTATGAATGACAACAATGGAAATGATTTAAAATATAACTTTTATTGGAAAAGAAGGCTATAAAAATTCTTAATTTGAACCATTATTTTTACTTAGTATCACTAGTGAGATGTTCTTTGTAATTTAAAGATTTCAAGAAAACGGTTTGCCTGATAGATTATTATTTTTTTCAAATAGAAAAGGATTTCTTCAGGCATTTTGGTGGGTTTCACTTAGAGATCACTTATTGTCAGACTGCGAGAATATTATACTTCAAAGCTTGTTCCAGACCTTCTGCCCAGTGGTACAGAACTGCTAATGATGATGTGTTTAAGGCAGTTTAGATTTTAAATAGGGCCACTTTGCATTTAAAATGAAAGACAAAATTTGTATCTTAATATTAAGTTTACAGAATTTATGAAAAATGAAAGAAAAGAGACATCTAAGTGTGTAACTTTTTAGAATCTCCTTATAAAAGACAAGATCTCAGGTTATATTTAGGAATAAAGAATCTTGGTAAATGTATAGGAGCACACTTTCTACACAGTGTTGCCGGTTCCCAGATCTATTCAGTTCTGCGTATTATATCATTTTGTTGAACATTTAAAAACCATAGGTAGATTTCTTCAGTGACATCCCCAGTATCTGTCGGTATGACTGATTTCCCCAAATTAAGAGGTACCCTATTCAGGTGTGCCATTTTTTATCTTTCTTTCTCTCTCTCTCTCTTTTATTTGTATTTTTATGAAGTGAGAAGCGGGGAGGCAGAGAGACAGACTCCCGCATGCCCGACTGGGATCCACCTGGCATGCCCACTAGGGGGCGATGCTCTGCCCATCTGGGGCAGTTGCTCCATTGCAACTGGAGCCATTTTAGTGCCTGAGGCAGAGGCCATGGAGCCATCCTCAGCGCCTGGGCCAACTTTGTTCCAATGGAGCCTTGGCTGTGAGAGGGGAAGAGAGAGATAGAGAGAAAGGAAGGGTGAAGAAGCAGATGGGTGCTTCTCCTGTGTGCCCTGGCTGGGAATTGAACCCAGGACATCCACACGCCAGACTGATGCTCTACCACTGAGCCAAACTGCCAGGACTCATTTTTTATCTTTTATACAGTATTTTTACTATACCTTTCTTTATGTTTAGAAACACAAATACTTACGATTGTATATAATTGCCTACAGTATTCAGCACTGCAACACGCTGTACTGATTTTGTAGCCTAAGAACAACAGGCTCTACCTTATAGCCTGGGTATGTAGTAGGCTGTACCATCTCAGTTTGTGTGAGAGCACTCTATAATGTGCACACAATGATGACATTGCCTAATGACTCAGAATGCATCCTCATCATTAAGTGACATATAACTAGATCATTGATGAAGCTCAGTTTAGGGCATTCATATTTGTTTTAATGATTAATCAGAAGCCTGAATATTGAAGAACTGGAAATTTATGAAAATACTGAATATTTTAAAAGGAGTTGCTTTCTTATGTTTTATGGGAAAATACCATCATATAATTATCATTGCTGTGCAGTTAACACAAATTATAGTTATTTTGTGCCTGAAGACAAATTTGAAATTTTGAGATTGGCTTTTGCAGTGTCCCTGAAATGGTCTTTTAAGGTCAACCAAACACTCTGACTCACCAGACACCTCACGTTGGATTTACTTAGAAGGATTTCGAACAGGAAAAACATCTTGCCAGCAGGGCAATGTCAAGTATGTCTCTTCTGGGAGAGCAGTTCTCGCAGCCGCACACATATCTGTCCGAGAGTTCTTCTCTTTGGCCCCCCAAGTGACAGCTCAGGTGCAGGAAGACAGATCCATGCTGCTGGGAGCAGCTTGGAGTTTCTAGGCCCCTCAGGAGCCAACATCTTAAATACTAAAGTCACTGTGGTTTTTGCATGTTTGTGAAGTATGGGAGAGTGATGTCCAGAAAGACTTTATAGAGACCGTTTAATTGAAATACTTATATATTATTTACAAGGAATATGCCTATGTCAAGACTCACTGTACTCAGAAGCTCAAAGATATGACTTCTCAGCAGATATTTGTGATTAATTCGTAGTTTCGGGCCCAGATACAACTTACAAGTCAAGGGTCCAAAAGTAGGTGAAATTATTATGAAATAATACTTCCCTATGCTGTGTATCAAGATGCTTATATTCAAAAATAGCTTCTCACATCTTAACTTCGGTACTTGTGAGTGAAGCCTCTATTTCTCATAGCTTTTTCAGCATTATAATTTAAGCAATTAAGTATAAATATTGCCATTAATGATTTTCATAGTTAATACATAACAATAACTCACTGGGCAATTTTTCTTATTTTTGTATCCTTTAGCGTAAAAGTATAGGATTAAACGGAAAGAATTTCATTGTAATTTTTTGAAAAAAGTTTAAAAGCAGTTATTACTGACTTAACTGTAGAATACTTATATTTAGAAGTTATTATTTGAAATTAGAAACACTGAAATAATTTTGCTCCTGCTTTTAATTACCTTTAGGGTTAAACCTTTTTGGTAGAAGCTTCCTTGGCTGAATGTGTTTATTTGTAAAGGAAATTGCTGCTATTTTAATATGTTTCTTTTTAGTGAATAAGAAATACTGGATTTGGATCAAGTTGATGCAATTATACTTAATAACAGCATTTTGCTCAGAAACTAAGATGCTTTATTTCCTCCCACCCCCACCTACCTGGCAGTCCTAGCACCCTCCACCTTGTTTATTATAAACCGGTTCTCCATCCATCTACGTTTCCTTCTTTCTTTTTTAGGGAAAACGGCATTCTTGACTAGGTAGAGTTCTCGTAGTTTATTTTAATTTTCATGGGTTAGACTATGGGAATGTGAAATCAGCACCCGGTTTGCAGAGTCAGAAGATCCTGCATGGGATAATGCTCTTTAAACTCTTAGCTCTTACTGTTTTCCATCTATATGGAAGCTTGGCCAAGTACCTTACCTCTGCTGTGGTCAGTTTTCGGAATGGCGAATAAAGGTCCTCATTTATCAGTAACGTATTCTCTCTGGAGCTATGAAATACACTGAAGAGTGGAAGTGCATTTGAGTGAACATTCAAAGTGATGGTAACCTTTCCAAACGTTAGCTGGCAGCCGGAGCCATCGTGCTTTAAAATCTTGTTGCAGCTCATTTTATAGCATAAACAGTTTGGTCTAGTACTTTGGTGTTTTCCTTCCTAGGCTATATCCACAGTGGCAACTTGTGTCAGTGTTTACCATTATAGTTTTCAGCCTGCAACGATACAGTCTCTTTGAGCAGAATGTTTTCCCCATTTCTTCTCTGGATTTTCAAATTTATTCTGTCTTCGAGTCTTAATTCAAGTCATATAAATAAGCCTTCCCTATCTACACTGGTATCCTCTGAATTTCTATAATATTTATATTATGTTAGTGACTACTGTTTGATTTTCCTAACCTCCCAACTCGATCAGACATTCCTTGATTGTAGGCCCTTTTCTACTTTTGCACATCACTGAATAGTCAGAAAGCTGAACATGCGGTATGTGCTCAGTAGATACATAAAAGTCACTGTTGTTTGTGTGTAGTGGGGCGCCGGGGAGTTAGAAAGACCTTATAAGAGCTTTAAGTTGAAGAGCTCTTTTTACATATGGAAATTGAGACTCAAGGATGGAAGGATATTATTTCTTTGAAAACAAATTTGTTAAGATAGTCTTTTAATTTCAAAGTGACTTTTTCTTTCTTCTTCTTCTTCTTCTTTGTTTTTTTTTTTTTTTTTTCAGTTTAACCTGTGCTGTTAATTGTCATAATTTTTGTGGGCTTTGTAGAAGGAGGCCTAGATAGATATATGTATATACTTTTTGCTATATTCTAGTTTTAAGGATTTCCTTTGAGGTTTGATTGATATTCCACATCATAAAATTTGTAAATATTCCTGGAGTTAGAAGAGAACATAAATCCTGTCTTCAGAGCTTCTGCATTTCTTTATTTTTAAACAGTCCAGAGGTCTTTTCTTTTTTTTTTTACACCTGTAACGTCATGAATTCATAGGGAGTGGGTTCCAGGTTCCAGCTGCTGCGGCCCCTTCCCATGAGTCCTCGCGGAGTGTGCTTCCCGAAGTTTCCTTCCTCTCCGGTTTCCTTCTCTCTCTGATCGTTTTCCTTCACACGTTGTCAGGAAGCTACCTCCGCTCTAAAGCACTTAATACATTCGGTATGTACATTAATTCTGTTGGCAAGAATTTTGACCTTAGGTTGTGTGTTGACAACAGTGCTGCTAACATCCTGGGTAGCACTATAGACTCGTCTAGCTTTGCCGCGCTAACTAACATCTGTGGCGCGTTCCTTTTGTGGGACCTGTTTATTCCCTGGGTGTCTACAACATCACCCTTCTTGTGGTTTGGAATGGATGTGGTCAAAGGAACAATGTGTTTTCTAAAAGACCTAGAGAACGTATAGTGGGTGCCTCTCCTCGTTCTCTTGTGTGAGTTTTTTGGTGAATTGCTGGAAGTTGGAGGTTCCAGCCAAAAGGAAAGCAGAGCTTCTACATCCTTAATGATCCTTTTTTCTAATCATCGGCTGTGGCTCAGGAGTGGCCTGTCAGCTTCTCGTTACTATATTGTTCTGTCAACATTTTTGTTCAATATCTAAGCGTCTTTAGTTTATGTATTTTAGTTCTGTGTACTCAGCTTATGTTACGGTAGTTATTTTATTTTTTCGGTGAGTTTTTAAAATTTACCAACATAAAATTACCTTTTCTGTGTTCTCATTTAACATTGTTTTGTTTTCTCAAATAATTAAAAAACTCCTTTTCAATTACAGTTGATGTCCAATATCAAATTAGTTTCAGGTTTGCAACCCAGCGATTAGACATCCACATAACTTAGTATGAAGTGGTTGCTGGGATAAAACTAGCACCCGTCTGACACCATACATAGTTGTTACGGTATTACTGACTGCATTCCCTATGCTGGACTGTACATCGCCATGACTGTTCTGTCACTACCAGTTAGCGCTTCTTAATCCCTCACCTCTTTCATCCAGCCCCCAACCTTCCCCTTGCCCTTCGGCAACTGTCAAAATGTTCCCTGTGTGTCTATGTCTCTTATCTGTTCTGCTTCCTTTGTTTATTTTGCTTTTTAGATTCCACATATGTATAAGTGAAATAGTCTGCCGTTTGTCTTTCTCTGTCTGACTTATTTCACTCAGCGCAGTACCCTCCAGGCCCGTCCATGTTGTTGCAGGTGGCAGGATTTCATTCCTTTTTACGTCTGAGTCAGAGTCCATTGTGTATACACACCACTTCTTCTTTGTCCATTCATCGATTGATGGACACTTTAGTTAACCCATTTACAATTGTTGTAATCAACATATTTGATAATTTTTCATCTTGTATGATACTTTTCATACTGCAGTGGTACCTTGAGATACAAACAGACCAACTTTTCTTTTTTTTTACTTACGAGCTCGCTCGGTTACAGAACGAATTAAATTCGTACCTCAAGGTACCACTGTATTTTCTCTGGTTTTCATCTCTTGTACGTGAGTTGGGGTTTCTTCCTACTTAGATTCTCCCATGTACTGGATGGTATACACACACACACACACATTTCAAATTATCAGTGTTTAATTTTTTGCCATAATCTTAAAATGAAATGACTCTTGCCATGATAGACAAAGCGTTTGATGCACTCTTTCTTTTATCCTACCTGCACTCCCTCCACCCCCGCTTACACAGACCTTTTGTGTGTACGTGCGCTTGTTCTCACACACGCAACTCCCACCCCCGCCCCCACTTCACCACTGTTCGTTTTTCTCCTATTTTAACGTAAGGTTTTAACTACAATTTATTGTTGAACTATTCTGATGCTTTTTTCAAGAAATGTTTAAAAATTTATATTCACTTTTTATCTAGATCTAAAGTAATTTTGGGTTTTTCCTGTGTCAAAGATTCTGAATCTTTTTATATCATGAATTGCAGTGTTTAACTTACTTTGCTTCATCTCTCAATAGGCTGATTTAATGTTCCCAGGAATAGGGTATTACACTGTATGGTAAAACTGTGTTTTCTTATTTCCCCTCAAACTTTATTGATGTTGCTCCTTTACGTTTTTGAGAATAACTTTTGTGATTTTTGTAAAATACATAGAACTACACTATTTAAAAACTCAAGCATTATTGATAAATAAGAAAACAGAAAATAAAACTAACTACTCTTCCACCAAAGTAACAATCTTACCATGGAGAATTAACATTTGCTAGCGCCTGGTAAATATCCCAGATATTTTTTTTTCTACACCTCTGCACATTTAGGCATAGAATAAAAGTTACAATGCAGATTTGAATACCTTTAAAATATAAATTTGTTTTATTATATTCTAACTGTAGAAGGAATAGATGAAACGGAAGGGATGAATGGATTTTGCATAAATGTTTATTCACAACAATGTATTTTTGTTTCTAAAAGACTCCTTTAAACAAGATGGGAAAAAAGTAAAATAAAATGTTGATTAATTTTGAAGCAGCCTTTAATTTTTGGTAGTGCCCATTGACTCCCTGTTATGAAGGGCTAGGCAAGCGGCATACCTGTGCTCCCTACTTCCTCTCTCCTTGCCTTGTTCCGAACTTGTTGGTATCTTATTATGATTTATTTTGTCAAAGCTTAAATGTTTGCATACATTTTAGTTATCACAATTTTCATGGCCCTTTCAACCTATCCATATACCTAAAAGGACTCACTACCAATTCTTTTACTCTTCCTGAATTGTCTTGATTTACTTCTTGGTAGTAGTATTTAATCACCTTGTAGTTTTTGAGGAAAGCCTAGCAAGTCTTGCATTCTTGAGAACTGTTTATTGCTTTAGACTTGAAGGTTATCTTAGCTTCCCTCAGAAATCATTCCACTTGGTATTGATAGTTGCTGTGGAAAAGTCTAAGGTTGGCTTAACTTTTCTTTGTAAATGTCTCATTGAGTGAATTGCCTTTTTGTTTTTTGTTTCATTTTGTAATTTTCCAAAGTGAGTAGGCAGACTCCCACATGCGCCCCACTGGGATCCACCCAGTATGCCCACTAGGGGGTGATGTTCTGCCCATCTGGGGCGTTGCTTTGCTGCATTTGGAGCCATTCTAGTGCCTGAGGCGGAGGTCATGGAGCCTTCCTCTTCGCCCGGGCCAACTTTGCTCCAGCTGACCCTTGGCTGCAGGAGGGGAAGAGAGAGATAGAGAGAAAGGAGAGGGGGAAGGACGGAGAAGCAGATGAGTACTTCTCCTGGGTGCCCTGGCTGGGAATCGAACCTGGGACTTCCACACGCTGGGCTGACGCTCTACTGCTGAGCCAACCAGCCAGGGCACCTTTTTTGGTCTTGATGGTCATATCTGACTTATTTTGTAAATTCTTAAAAAACTGCAAATTAACGAGAGTTATCTAACAACTGATTAATTCTGTATCAGTTTGGGACAAACTGATGTTAGAAAGATTCCAAGTTTTATTCATTTCAAGAAAAATTTTCCATTATAGCTTTGAATATTGGTACGCCTAACTAGTTTGGTTTTCTTAGTTAATATTGTTATTATAAATATATTACCTCTACCTTGTCTTCCAATTCTAGCACCTGCTCATTAATTATTTGTATATATTTTTTTCTGTTTTGATTTGTGTGATTTTTTTCCATGTCTCTGTACCACATGTTCTTCAGTTTGTTTTTAGTTAATACTATTGTTTTTCTTGTTATTGTTCCTCATGTCTCTTTCATCCCTGTAACTTTAGTTTGAGCTTTCCAAACAACGGAAAAGCGGCTTCTTTCATCTCACTGATGCTATTTTGTTTGCCTGATTTCTTCTTTTGCTTCCTTGGAGAGTTCTTGCTATGGATCTTTTCTTCCTTTATGTTCCTGTCCCCCTCATCTCTGCCTCTTAACTTGATCTGTAATTTCTACACATAGATCCTCTGTTAATTACTTTGCGATTACTGCTCATATTCAAAATGGCTATGGCACTTTGCTCAGGAATTGTGTGGGAGGTAAGGGAGAGAGTAAGAAGCTCAGACCACCTGAGTCTTCCTACCGTCTCCCTGGGCTCATTTTCTCCTCTGGTCCTGCGGTCCCATCTCCCTTGGTCTTCAGCGTCCAGGAGCCTGGTGAGTGTAACAGAAGTCCCCGTCTTCCCAGTCTCAGGCCCTTGGTGCTAAGAATCAGTGACTGCTGCCTGTCCTCTTACCTTCGCCTGTGAGGAAGCTAACTGATTAACAAATGCATCTTTTGCTCCCACTGTTGTTTTCTGAGGTTGTGTCTCCTGTATCCCACCTGTGCCCTTAGACCTCCTTGTGCTAGTCGTCGACCTGACTCTGTGTCGCTCGCGGTCTGAGGAAGCATGTTTCAAGTCTCGGCATCCTTTCTTACTGTGGCCCAGACTTTAAAATGGTCGGTAGGAAAGCATGTGCCCAGAGTTGGCTGATTATGATTATAGTCATTTCCTTGTTCAGTTTCCCCTTTTCAGGCGGGAGTGGTGGTGGTTGTTATTGTTGTACTTTCTGCTGTTTTGGTGACTTTTGAGGAGTTTTACTGTGACATATTTGACTAGAAATCATTTCTTTATCAGCTGGTGTTTATTGTTGCTGGAGAGAGAATTATGGACAACTTGAGTTTTGTTCTGTTGTAAGTAACTAGTTCCTAAGGTCTGGTTGCTTGTAGAATGTTTTTCATTTTCTATGTAAATGCCACATTTGTCACCATATTGTTTTCCTTGAAATAGTTGGCAGTGTAGTGAATTTCATCTGCTTAAGCCATTTGTTTGGCTGCTGAAGAAAGCTTCCTTATGTTCTATGTGAGATCATGCCTTCAGTCCTGTTTGATATAGTGTATCCTTCGGGGAGCTAGTATCTTTTGGTTGGCTATTTATTTTCAGTTCCCCATATCTGTTATTTTCTTTCTTATAATTTTCATTTCTTTGTCATTTTCTGGGCGAGTGCTCTGTATCACTGGTTTGAGCTTCCACATCACTCGTTTTGTTCTTTTCTGTGTCTGCCATTGGAGGTTTATTTAGTCTCCTGAGATGTGATCTTTCTACCACCCACATGCCGCCCACCTCCTGCATTATTAACCAGCGCGGTACCTGGCTGACTACCCTTCCCATGATACACTTATGCCAAGTACATCTTAACTTGAAACATTTTATAGTGTTTATTTTGGGACTCTGTTTGTGAACTTATAATGTGCTACTATTAATTCCTGTTCTTTTCCAGGCCAGTAGTTTTACAGAATTTATTACCTCTGTATGGGTATAGACAGAGTCTGAGGGGCTGAGGGCAGTGGTGGCTGTGAGAAAGGTGTAGATGGGTAGCGACAGAACTTGCTGCTTCCATCATAGGTCAGATCTGAGTAGCAGGAAGTGACTGCCAGGTTTTATGGTTTATGTAGAGCCCGGGTTCTGCACCAGATTGGTGCGGAGGTTAGACTTAGGGCAGAAGAAGGAAGCGTCTTCCTGCCTTCCTCAGGTGGTGGTCTCTGTAAAGTGAAGCTGGGGTGTGCTGTGAGCTAAAGCTGAAGTTGTGGCTTTACCTTACTAGTAATCAGTCTGAGTTCCTTTTAGGTTCCAGGTTAACAACTCATGGGGTTGTTTCCCTCTCCTCCCCCCGTTCTGCCCATTTCCAGTGATTGTTGTACCTCTGTCTGTATCTGTTTTCAGTTATTGCATGGCTACTTTAGTTAGCTACTGGAGAGATTGCATTGAGGGATGTTGCCATATTGAATTGAATTTTTCAGAAGAGCCTTAAGATCATAATTATTAAGATGAGAGAAAAAACTAGTTGAGATTTGGACTGGAATAAGACTGAATGTAGGGATTATTTTGGAGAAATTGGCTCCCCCCAGTTATAACTACCTTTTTATTTGTAAAAGTAATTTCTGTTAAAGGTAAAAACTGAGCAGAGTATAATAGGATTTTTTTTTTTCTGGAAAAAAAATACGTAAAGCATTAACCTTTTTAGAAGATATGGTCATCGAATGGTGGGTGGGCTCTTGATTTAACACAGAAAATATTACTGTCTTTAGTGCTGTGATATTCCACTGTCCTCCTTGCCTAGTTACAGTTGGTCTTGTTTCGTCCAGTGCTCACTATAGTTACCGTATTTTTTGCACCATAAGATGCACCTGACTATAAGACTCACCTAGTGTTTTAGGGAGGAAAATAAGAAAATATATTCTGAACCAAATGCTGTGTTAAAATATTTAATAAAATACTATATTTTTTGCTCCATGAGATGCATGGGCATTTCCCCCTCCACTTTTGGGGAAAAAAGTGCGTCTTATGGAAAATAAGGTAAATTCTAGTTTAGTGAGAGAATTCTTGCATACCTTCATGAAATTTGACACAGTGCGTTTGACATTAGTCTGAGTATTTTCCTAACTTCCCCTTCTCCCCATTATAATGTAGTATTTATATTCTTTTGGTGAGTTTTAGAAATTGTATTTTTGGTTGAAAGAGAGACTTTTGGCATTGTGATTAAATTAAGTTATATTTAGCTCATTTTTATGTGTTTAAGTTTACAGAGTTTCAGTGTTTTTATCATTATTCTTTCTCTGAGAAGTTCAGCTCCTGCCCTCATTTTTTGTTTTGTATTTTGCTTCTTCATTCTATTGGAGAAGTAAAAAAAAAAAAAGAATATATATATATATATATATATATATATATATATATATATATATATATATATATATATATATATTCCGTATGAATAGTGATAAATCTGTCTTAAAGAAATCCACTGTGATTTAAGTGGCATAAGAATGTAATTAGAATTTAAACAAGAAATGTTAAATGAGATGAGAGAGCTCCTGTCGGAAGTGGGGGCTTCTTTTTGGGGCCCGTGGGGGCTGCTAGTACAACACAGTAGATTACAAATCAATATAAGGAGTTGTGGGTAGAGGGAGAACAGAATCCGTCCTATTTGGTCTTTTTCTTTCTTTCTTTCTTTGTTAACTTAGTAGCTCAGTAACCATCATTTGGACAAATTGTTTATGTCAATTCTGTTGAAGGATTTTGGGGGTAAAATGAGTTGTAGTAATTTAGATGGCCATCGTTACTTTCATGCACGTTTCGTTCGTGCGAGGTCAAGGTCTTGAATGAGGCGACCTCTAGAGTTTATATTGTTGAATTTGCTATTGATTGAGCAAGAATTGTGCTTGTAGCGCCCTTATAGCCACGTGGCTAAGCCAGCTACATTTGGTAAACTACTATTATAAACTTTGTTATTACTACTTCGGTAGTTTTATTCCCTTGAAAAAGACTAGCGGTAATGTTATAAATAAATTAGGAAACTGTATCTTTATTGTTATTTGTCAGTTGGAGTTACAACCCGCAGAAAAACTCTATGAAAGTTAGAAATCTTCTGCTCGGGCTCATGTTTTTGTTGTCATCTTATTTTTTTGCGTAATAATGTAAAACACAGTATCTTCCATTTTCATGAAAAATTTATTAGTAATTACAGTTCCAGATTGTTTGCCTTTGTAGCATTCCATAGTAAATCTGTTTAATTTGCCTGCCAGAGGTTTTAGAAAAACTGTATAGCCAAGGATAAGGAGTTGCACTTAGAATGCTCTTTGGGTTTATACTTTTCTGTTTTGTAAATTAAATGTTTTAATGGTAGAATTGTTATTACCATGTATTTCCACTGAGAAATTTCTTTAGACATATTGTCACTGAGACTGTGAACTTCTCTTAAAAAAATGAAGCTCTCAGTCTAGATGGAAAAGAGTACCTTTATGTTTCGGGTTTGAAGCTCTAGCCATTAACGCGGAGGGGAGTTGTTTTGATGGTGGATGTCGGGTGGGGGTGCGGATAGATGGGGGAGACAGTTGTTCAATAGAATTGTAGCAGGAAAGTAGCTTCTCTTCTACTAGTTCTGGTGGGTGTTGCCTGTTGGTAGTGGCATAGACCTCCCTGATTCTTGTGTTCCAGCGATCATTTGTGTCAGGTCGGGGACCTGCTTTCATCTTTCTTGGAAATCCATGCCTCTGTACATCTTTTCTTCTCATTGTAGATACTCTGGTTTCAAAGACAGAATGAGGTTTTTTTTATTTTTAATTAATTAATTAAATTTTAATATCTTGGTGTTCTAGAGGAAAAAAGCTTACATTTTCTAAGCTGCTTATTGGAGAATATAAACATGAAATAAAGTGATTTTTGGGGGGTCAACACTAAGTTTATATGCTGCTAAGAGCTTTGGAACTTCAGGTGGACTTAGCTCCTTTATCCTGTTCACCAGTAATGGCCTGTGTTTTAGAACTAGCTCTGGAAGGCAAATCTGGGTTATTGTCAAAGTAAAAACAAGTGTTTGCAAATATGTAAATCTTACTGTGCAGGCTAAGTTGGATGACTTTAAATTAGACTCAGTTGTTCCCTGAAAGGAAGTGCCAGGGCTACAGCAATATTTATTGCCTGCTGTGTGCATTGACATCGTTGCGCCAGTAGTCTCTTACATCCTAGTAAGAACTACGTTAGTAGCTTGTTCAAAATTTTGAAGTGTTTAAGTATCAGGTTTAATAGAAATGGTCACTAACTCCCTACATCTTTAAAAAATAGGTTTGGGAGAATGATGCTGCATTTCTTTATTTTAAGAGAAGAGAATATTAATTAAAATCACTGAAACCGGGTTAGAAATATAATATAGTCAATAATCATGTCATCATTTAAGTCCTCTTTGTAACTTTAACTTGAAACTTGTAACAGTCTCACCTAGTAACTTTATCTCAGTTACCTGACCCCTGTGTTCCACAGAATCTGCCACTGAACAGACAAGAAGGTTCCGTGCATTCTGGAGTAGAGATCTGTATTCGGTGGTTTTCCTGTCTGTAGATAAAGAGAATCTACTGATCTTTGTTCACTGAACTACAGTTTACTATTTGAAATAAGTTTACTATTTAAAATAAACTTTTTTGATGTGCTAAACAAAAAGAGAGGCAGATACCCGTATACTTTGTTTTGTGTGGATATTTAAAAATCACAGAGGAAAACTGTACTAGTTCAATGTTAAAGTGGTTTTTTATTTTAAATTAAGTAGAAGATGACAGAATGACATTATTGTTAATTCATTAACATAGCACCTATATTCTAATTAGAACTTATATTCAAATTTTGCATATACAGAAAGAAAGATTTATTATCCTTTTTTCTTGGAGTTCACAAAACAATCTTCTTTAATGTTTTTAGATTGAGAGTATTTTAATGTGTATAGATTGCGTGCATTGCATATTATGATGTTTAGAGCATACATTGTCTAATTAGTTATGTGTTCTTTCTCTGTAACAATGTTCCAGGAGTCCAGCTGCTCTGTGTTTAACCTGCTAAGCACCAGGCGTATCGCGAGGGCTTTGCACAGGCTAATTTATTTAATTCTTCAAGAACATTTGCTACTATGATTACATCCCCATTTCAAGGACAATGAAACTGAGTCATAGAAAGATCAAGAAACATACCTGAGCTCATACTGAAACATGTGAACAACTAATTACACATCCGTGAGTTAGTGTAATAATAGAGATACACAGACAATGATAGGGCCCTTTAGAGTGTTTAGCCCACCATAGTGCTGGACATAGACACTCCAGCTCTGTTTCTACTGAAAACCTTTCATATCTTTTCTTTTTCTCAAACACTTGCTTCCCTTTGAGATTAGCATCGCCTCATATTCAGTTTAATGAGAAGTCTGTTGTTTGGGGTTATAATGGTAAACATATGAAAAAACTGAAAAGCAGAAGCCTAAAACAAAAATGATTACTTTTGGGGTGTGGGACTGAGGGCGTGGAAGAGTCCAGATACGCATTTCCGTTTTATTTAAAAAAAACGTTGTTAGTGATGGAGTAAGCAAATACAGCATCTGTCAAGTTCTGTAGTTGGGAGAAAAGAAACGTTTTCTCCTCTCCAGAGTCTCAGCTCTGCCCATGTTGGGTGAAAACAGCAGGGGGACAGTGTGCGAGTGAGCCAGCCACAGGGACAGTTTGTATGGAAACAGTACCCAGAGTATTTAAAGTTTAGCGGATATCCATGAAAAGTTAAAACACAGTCATTTTGGGAGGGATGGAGAAATGGAGTTAAGAAAGTTATCGCACTGTCTTGCAGTTTCTGCAGGCTTCCAGATGGTAGCAAAGTCTCTGTTCGGCCCTTCCGGCCCATCTGTTGCCGTTTACTGTGACTGACGTCACCACGACCCCTGCCACCATTCAAGCATCAGCATGTAAAAATGGCAAAGTCCAGAACTTATTACATAGCTTTATGGGAAGAGGATCACAAGAGTCAAAGTTCTTGTCTGTTAGAATATCTGCTCTTCTAGTTCTGTTTTTGGGTGTGTGTGTGGTGCGGTGGTGTGATAGAACTGATGGCCGGGAATGACGTTCTCCAAGATGAGAGCAGACTTCCCTTCGTCTGAATCGGCATAGCAAGTTTCTCGTGACTTAGAATTAAACTAGAGACTTTTCTTTCTTACATTAAAATGAATTACTTTTTAAATAAGGAAACAGTCTGCATGATCCGCTAAACCCATACATTTGTTTTATTGCTCCTTTTTGTCCCCAGGCTCTATCTAGCTTATATATATATATTTTTTTGCCAGCCAGAAATGGAAATGTGTAGCACTGTTTTCTACACAAATATTACTGCAGAGGAAATAGTTATAATGAGTGATTTGTGCCAATTTCAGTTCAGCAAGTATACTGTTGTAGTTTTAAATAAATTTAAAATAGGGTGGTTTGCAAAATTAAATTTCTCTTTAAATAATATGAAATGTTATAAAATAGTTTTATCTTACCTGCCTAAAAGCAGATCTTACACATTTTAGTTATTGCTGTTTTGGCTCCTTTATTAAATAGAGCTTGTGTTTTCTAGCACAGAATTTAGATAGTGAATTCTTTACTCTTTTGGATTATTAATTTTAACTCATTTTCTTTTCTGTTACTTAATTACTGTCTAAAAATTGGTTTTTAAAGCAAATTGAATAAAGTCTTGTTAAAATCAAAATAATTCTTGCCCAAGTTACTTTTGCCCATTTTAAGGGCTATAATTAAAAAAAAAAACTTTAGAAAAATCAAGCAATTGTTATGTTTTGCTTTTAGGGAGACTGTTGTCATCTTTCTTGTATTATTTTCCTCAAATACATATCTTTCTTCCAGCTTGTACATATTTCATGGAAATTCATTTTCATTTTGAAAAAGTTTTTCAAAATATGTCACATTTGAGTTTAGGAAATCCAGTTGAGATTGGAAGTAGTAATTTATCTGTAAGGATATGAAAAGTGAATCAATATAGTACCTCAAAGTTTGGCAAACCTCATTTTAAAGCTGTTTGAACCATCCAAGTGACATTCAGATATGTAGTGAAATTGGCTAGCCCGTAGAAGCTCAGTGGGTTCTATAGTGCTTTCTTAAAGAGAAAGTCTGATGAATAGCAATGTTAGACTCCCACATGTGCCCCGATCGGGATCCACCTGGCAACCCCATCTGGGGCTGATGCTCAAATACTGAGCTATTTTTACCACCTGAGGCTGATGTGCTCCAATGGAGCTATCCTCAGTGTCTGGGGCCATTCTCAAACCAATCGAGCCACTGGCTGCAGGAGGGGAAGAAGGAGAGAAGGGGGAGATGGAGTGAGGGAGAGAGAGATGGTTGCTCTACTGTTTGCCCTGACCAGTAATCCAAACTGGAATGCCTGTACACTGGGCTGATGCTCTATCCACTGAGCCACAGGCCAGGGCCCCAGTGTGAATTCTAGTAGGTCTTAATTCCCCAGTCTAGCCTCTTTCTGTGGCCAAGATTGTAGCCTTCAGGGCCACTCTAGTTTCACTTCTGGGGAGACTACCTTCTCCAGCTGAGGTTTTTCCAGGGAACTGACTTCTGAAATGGGCACTTCTCTGAGAGCAGATTGGAGGTCACTGGGGCAGGGAGATGGAGAGGTGCCGGTCAAAGGGCACAAGCCTTCAGTTGTAAGATGAACAAACTCTAGGGATCTAACGAACACCATGATGGCCATAGTTCATAATATTGAGTTCTGTGCTTGAAACTTGCTAAAAGAGGAGGGAGACCTTAAGCATTCTCACCCCAAAAGCAAAACAAATGACAACCATGTGAAGTGATGGATGTGTTAATTAAAACCTGGTTGTGATAATCATTTCACAAGATGTATGTGAAATCATGTCAGCTATACCTCAGTAAAGCTGAAAAACCAAGATGAGACATTTCTGATTTTAACGGGTCCACCGTTATTCAGTTCCTTTATGCTTGGCAGTGGTTTCATATTGAGTGAGTGGTGGTTGACTTACTGACTGACTGACTGAAGGGATTGGTGAAGGAACGGTCTGAAATCAAGTGACCGTTAGAAGAAGGGTCAAAGGTGTACTGCTTCAGAGCCTGAATGCTTTGCCTATGCAAAATTAAAAGAACATTTAGTTTGGCTACTTAAAAAAATCTCTCTCTCTCTCTCTCTCTCTCTATGTCTCTCTGTCTCTCTCTCTCTCTCTCTCTCTCTCTCTATATATATATATATATATTTTTTTTTACCATAACACATTTGTTATAGGAGTTAGGTTAAAACTATGGTGTACAACAAGAATTTTCAATTTTGTGGAAATTTAAATGTAGTCTTGGTAATTCTGTCTTCTCTTCTGTGCCCGATGGGGATTTGTCTGTGGGATATTTATGTTTGTTTAGGTCAAACCTTTTGCTAACCTTTTTTTTATTCTGTCAGACACAGAATGAATACCTTATAAAGAGTCTTAGATCCATCTTCCATAAAGGGCAGGGTTGCAATTTGAATTTCTTGTATGCATAATTATTTACTATGCTAATGAGCATGCCCATGCTGTTGCTTTAGATCAGGGGTAGTCAACCTTTTTATACCTGCCGCCCACTTTTGTATCTCTGTTAGTAGTAAAATTTTCTAACCGCCCACCGGTTCCACAGTAATGGTGACTTATAAAGTAAGGAAGTAACTTTACTTATAAAATTTACAAAGCAGAGTTACAGCAAGTTAAAGCATATAATAATAATTACTTACCAAGTACTTTATGTCGGATTTTCGCTAAGTTTGGCAGAATAAATCTTTATAAAACAACTTACTATAGTTAAATCTATCTTTTTATTTATACTTTGGTTGCTCTGCTACCACCCTCCATGAAAGCTGGAGCACCCCCTAGTGGGCGGTAGGGACCAGGTTGACTACCACTGCTTTAGATTGTGGAAAAGAAATTTTAAGAGTTATATTTTTATTGGCACTGACTTTATGTCAGCAGTCATAAGTTCAACTATTTTTATGTACAAAATATCTCATACCATTTTATTGAAAGCTTCTTGGATTATCTTGTAGTGGACTTTGTCAAAATTTCTTTCACTTATATAATTGGCATGAAGATATTTTATAGTCTTCTCAAACTCGTATCTATATATGTTAGCACTGACCACTTCAAATGTATAGTTAAGAAAAAGCGAGATGGAAGTGGTTTAGCAAAAAGAAGAATTGGTAATTAGAAGTACACAATACCTGAATGGTTTTTGGGAAAAACACCACTTTTTAATGATGGCATAGACAAGCAGAGTACTCCCAGGCAAATGAAAAAGGATCTGTAATTTGTCACAGTAGAGAAGCTGAGTCAGCACACGTTGGACTACATGTAGATTTCTACCTACGCACTGAACACTTTCACACCTTATAATGGAAACCTCTGTTGTTTCTATTCAAATCCTGTTTCTGGAGGTCTCATAATATCCTCTAGGAGACAGTGTAAGGTAAGAAAATTTATAGCAACATTAAGCATATTTTTGGATAGATAAGATTTCATGCAGAGTATTGTCTGTCCTTTTTCTTTATATTCTGTGGTTTCTTCCTTTTCTGTGTGTCTAATTAATAACATGTCTTACTTAATCAACAGGTAAGAACCTGTATCTGTAGACCATTGGGTCATAGTGATTCATATATTTTTAATTTCTGCACTTGTTATTTAGTTACATATTTTATTTTCCCATAGTATCTTTGTGTGTGTGTGTGTGTTTTTTTCCGAAGTTAGAAGCGGGGAGGCAGTCAGACAGACTCCTGCATGTGCCCGACCCGGATCCACCCGGCATTCTCACCAGGGGGCAATGGTCTGCCCATCTGGGGTGTTGCTCCATTGCAGACCAGGCCATTTTAGTGCCTGAGGCGGAAGCCATGGAGCCGTCCTCAGCGCCCGGGCCAACTTTGCTCCCGTGGAGCCTTGGCTGCGGGAGGGGAAGAGAGAGTCAGAGAGGAAGGAGAGGGAGGGGTGGAAAAGCAGATGGGCACTTCTCCTGTGTGCCCTGACTGGGAATCAAACCTGGGACTTCCACACACTGGGCTGACGCTCTACTGCTGAGCAACTGGCCAGGGCCTCCTCCAGTATCTTTTATTCTCCATTGCATACCTTTTTATTGCATCACCTCCTGCTTCTGGGAGACTTACTTTTTTCTCCTGTATAACGAGATTTAAACAAAATTCTACATGCTGCTCTAATGTAACTGCTAGAAATATTTTCACGCTACTTCATTTCCCAGTGGAGCACGAGTTACATTGCCCTGGCGTGGGGGCATCTTACAGACATTGTCTCCCTTTCTCAGAGTGGCCTAGAACTTCTCAACTGAAAACCAGAAACATAGAACTGTGAATCTTAGTTTAATATATATTTTCTTAGAAGCCACTACAGGTCTGTAATTTATTCTGTATTATGTGATGCCGTAACAGTAAGACTGTTTCTGAATATCTTTCCATTTGGAGATGTTTATTGCTATCGACAGCAGCAACCCCTCCCCCCCCAAAATACCCTTCCAAGTATGTGTGTATGTATGTATGTATGTATGCATGCACGCATGCATTTCCATGATTCTCCTTCCTCCATTCACAGTGATGGGATGTGGGCGGCATTCTGCAGAAGGGAGAAGGAAGGAGGCCTGGCTGGGCTGCTGTTGATTTAGGGCCGCAAGCTGTTGCCCTGTCGCTGTTGGCAATGCTGTTAGACTCTTAGCTGCTGGAGGCCTGAGCTGTAAGTGGTGACTTTAATGTGATACCTTAGAGTTATGTTCTTACTCAATAAATCACATTTAGAAGCTTTCATGCAGTCATCCTGTGCTTGTATTTTAAAATGTCTAAACATGATAAACATTAAGAATGAATTTATATTCATGAAGCCAAATTTGATTTTCTAGGTAATGACCCATTCATCTAGAAATTCAAATGGTTGCTTTTAGTGCTCGTCTGTGTAAACTGACAAAATCAGAACAGCAAGCTAAGCTGTGATAGCCATTGCTTCGGTGCAAGTGGATTTTCTTGATGATAAATTTGCCTAATGCTTTTTCAAATAGTCCTCTTGCCCAAGCAGAACTTGCTCTAGTTGGACATAACTTAATAATAATATGTTTACTGTTAGAATGAGACCAATATAATCTTCCACCTAGTCTTTTATTTAGATTTTTTATTTCGTTGTAGATTAAAGGATATGCAGAGGCATTACATAACCGCACAGACTTCTACCTATAAAGCACGTGGTGCTGGACTTTGTACTTAAATGATGTTGGTTCTAAAATTGGATCAAAAGGGAAGGAAAGTCAGAGAGATTTGGATCTCACCAATTTGCAATGTTAGAGAAAGAGCTGAACTGCCAGTGACGGTTAAGAGTCAAATTCTTACCCCGAATGGAGGATCTCTCGATATTTTTCTCCCCATATCATTCTTTTATTAATTTCTTTTTATTCTTTTATTTTATTCATTTTTAGAGAGGAGACACAGAGTGAGAGAGAGAGAGAGAGAGAGAGAGAGAGAGAGAGAGAAAGAGAGAAAGGGGGGAGGAGCTGGAAGCATCAACTCCCATATATGCCTTGACCAGACCAGTGCAGGGTTTTGAACTGGCGACCTCAGTGTTCCCAGGTCGACGCTTTATCCACTGCGCCACCACAGGTCAGGCTCCCCATATCATTCTTTTAATGTTATTCATGCACAGCTTTTGACATTTAATTTTATATTTGAAATGGGAAATTGCCAAAAAACATTTGGAAATGGAATCTCAAAAATTTGACTATATAGTTAAAATTTTAATTATTTGAAAAAGCAATAGAGTGGACAAAATTAAGAAATATATTTTTAAAGAAACCAAAATTATTTTATTTAGAAATTAAATTTAATGGGGTCACCTTGATCAATTTAAGAGTACATAGGTTTCAGGTGAACATCTCTATAGCATTTGAACCGTTAAATGCGTTACGTGCTCATCAACCAAAGTCAACTCATTTTCTGTCACCATATATTTGTCCTCTCAAAATTTTATGTGAGACCTAAATTTTAAGCTTCAGTTTTGCTTTTACTTCTTAATTCATAACTTTTCCTTCACTCTTTCAATTTTTAGTCTACTATCCCCCCCACCTCTAAATTTTTAAAAAATATCTATTATTACTTTAGTTTATAGAATTAGAGAAAACATAGTCCCAGATAATACTGGTCTAGAACAACTTTCTATTTCAGAAAAAACTGAAGTTGAAGAACAGACGTGGGAATTTACAACGTGACTACAGTAGGCAGAAGAATCAAGAACAATTTTTCAAAAACACATTGCAACTGTAACTTAATCACTGCAGCAATAATTGTTTTAGTTCAGATTGTTGACAAATAGCCCAGGAAATATTATAACTGAATTTATTTTTGTTCACTAGTGACTCTCGATAGTAGTTTTCTGAATATATCTTGGAATTGGTTAGTATTTTTAAATTTTAAATCTGTGGAAAATATTATATATATACCACATTAAAATACTGTATCATTATAACTTAATTTGTGACTAGGTGGTACTTGATTCTATTTTTATACGTTTTTGTCGAGATTGTAAACAAACTTGACACCCAGTTAGTTGAAAGCAATTATTTAATAATTACAAATTGCATTATTTGGCATACTTTCATTTTGGGTCTATAATTTGGAAATTCTCTGAAGTCAGGGAATGGTCACCTGCTTGCTGAGACTGTGGTGATCTAAAG
Source organism: Rhynchonycteris naso (assembly GCA_037038555.1). Classification (NCBI taxonomy): domain Eukaryota; kingdom Metazoa; phylum Chordata; class Mammalia; order Chiroptera; family Emballonuridae; genus Rhynchonycteris; species Rhynchonycteris naso. Next base: position 142,706,043 of record CM073002.1, read on the forward strand.
GGGCAAGATGGGGGGGTCCTGCTTCCGTTAGACCTCTGCCCCAACCTTGGCATTCGCTGGGTTGCCCCCTCAGGGAAAACACTGCAGGGCTCATAACGTTCTTCCATCATCCTGAGAGAGTCTACCCGGCTTTCACCTCCAGTGACTAGCCTTTGACTTCCCAGACCTGCGTTTCTTTCCCACAGGGGCGAAAAAACCCTCCTGGTATGCGAAGGTTAAAGGTCCAGGCCCCGCTGGTGCCCTGCAGCACTTTCGTTTGGAATTAATCTGGCACCTCCTATTGCGGTTTGTTTAGGATAGGAAACCAGATAGAATTCAATAGTTTATCTTGAATCTTAGGACTTAGTACTTTTGTTACAAACAACTTGGGGGGAAAAAAAAGACCAATTCAATTGCCAGTAACATTTACTCTTCAAAGGAAAGGTTTGTCTTTCTGAGCCTGGTTATCTTCAAGAGTTGCAGAGTAAAAAATAAAATTTCACTGGAGATACATTTCTGCTTCTGATATAGAAAAGACTTTTAAAAGAGTCATTGTGGACATGAAAGGGAAAACATTCTGAGTTTTTGGGATGTAAGCCTTAGAAAACAAGCCAGAGTAAAAAAAAAGAAAAAAAAAACCACATAGAAATGAAACAGCTTATGACTCCGGGAGATGACCTGTTGTGAATTATTTCAGAATTCATTGGCTATCTCAGATGGTTGTTTTTTCTCTAGAGCCTGCGCCTAAGAACTTATCTTACTGAGGAGACATCAGCTTTGTTTTTAGAGTGAAAAATCACTGACAGATGCCACTGTTCTGAATACAGAAAACATTGTAAAGGATGTACTGTAAATAACACAATAAGTTTTATCCTAAAATCTACAAGCCAATAAAGAATGCAAGGAAGCATTTCTTGAAGACATTGTAACTATTGATTTGTTTTGGAGGTGACTTGGCTTGTAGAGTTGAGAATGTAAAAGTAGTGGATACATTCTCCCAATTACAGTTAGGTGCTCTGGCATGGGCTAAAGGAATCTGGAAGCAACAGAGGAGTCAGAAAGCGGAGGAGCAGGAAAGACTAGATCCTTCCTTCCGCACATACTTTTTCATCTTCTTGCAAAATAAAGGGACACAGCTGACTCCTGGAAGTGAGTTGATTATATTATGTGCAGTAACAGAAGCCGCTCATACTGGGTTTGACAATGTATTTGATAAGTTGAGTTGGGTTGGTAAAAGAGTGCATTAAAATCACGAAAGGGTGCTTTTCTTTAAATATCAAACACATGGCCGAATCAACCTGGTTACATACGAATGCCATTACGTTGCTGAAAACTTCTAAATAGTTATCGAAGACATTTTATCAATGTTCTGCTGTTTCATTAGATAGAAATCTTATTATAGCCTTCTCTCTTTTAGGGAAGATATGCTCAGTTTTCTTATTTGTGAATCTAGACTTTGAATTGTTAATAATTGATGATAAATGGAAGAGCTAAGAGAGACTGGAGCTGTAGAAGAGTCTTAGTCAGTAATGCCATGGTCCACGAATGTTTTTCAAAGCCTGTTTTTACTGTTGGGATATCATGATGGTTAAAGCAGAGGACTGACCACATGTTCACTCGCTTACTCAATAGCTCTGAGACCTTGGGCAAGATATTTAAATTCTCTGTGCCCCAGCCCCCTTTCTGTGCAACTGGGCTAATAATAGTATCTACCACATGGGGTTGTTATGAGGATTCAATAAGTTAGTATTAGCACTCAGAAGAGTACCTGGAAATAGCACTATATATGTTTTAGCCAGGATTATTATTAGATTTGGTGCATTTGCCAATTTCTTCACTTTGATAATTATTTTACTTTGAGAGCCTGTAACTGTAGTTACTGAATTAAATTCCTTGCAGAAAGACACTCATCTCTGAATTAGGTCCCTTTAAGAAGTTTGAGCCCAAGAGAGGAAAGCCCGGCAAAGGTATGTTCTCGTAAACATTCTGTAATTGTTAGCAGCGTCATTTCATTCCATGTGTACAGAGTTTTGCTTTAAGTTCCTCTGTTTGCTCGATCGCATCAAGTTTAAACAGTTCAAGGCAGAGGGGTTTGGAAGTTGTGTTTCATACAGTGCTTTGGTTCTGGACAGCCCGAGTTACAGTCTCTGAGATCAAGGACTGGAACTGCAGTTCACGTGGCAGCCAAGCTGAACTGGTCCCTCCACCCAGCACAGAGGAACAAGGCATACTCTTGTTTTTCTATCTATTGAACCACACACTACCATAACCAACCTGGGGAAGAAAAATGCTGGTTCGTGATTCACATGGCCGTCAGCAGCCTTTTACTGTTGATCCCGTTTTTCACGTAGAGAAAATCTGGAAGATGGTTATCTGTTGAATGCTGCCAGATGCCTTGTTGTTGTGCAGACCCTGCAGGTAGCAGCGGAAGCTGTTTCCGGAGGACGGGCAACCAGTGTCGCACCACGCGCTCGGCTCGGCTTCGGCTTTGCTGGCCGCCTACGGCCTTTTATTCACAGGGGCACGCATGCTAACACTTTTAAGTCATCAGATTGAAATGGCAGGATGGGTGCTGTGTTCTGATGGCCTTTATCTTCTTTCATCATTCCTGGTTTTTGTTCTTAAATTACTGAGGTTATTTTGGGGCATTTGTGATCACAAGTGTACAGTCAGCGTCTGTCTAATATGTGCATTTTCTTTTTGTTCAGAGCGGTTATGTAAGCATACGACGTACTGACACGGTTTGCTTTGCTTTGACCCCACCAGAAGTGACTAGCCCTGCGCCAGCTGCAGTGAGAGGGAGCTGGTTTATGCCACTGTGTCTTTTCCCCAGTGACGTGGCGCTGGAGCGGAACTGCTTATTGTGCTAATGTTATTTTCTAAAATGTACAGATGCTTATTTATATAGACAGAAAAATTATGCATCTAGTTGTGTTTTAATCTTGTGGTTGGCAAAGTAGAGTATTGTAAGAGGCACAGGCTGCCTCTTGACATGTTCTGTGGTATGAAACATCTATTAAATATTAATCAACACGCTGGAGTGGGATGGGTCTATGTACTTCATAGTTACAGCTTTATGGCCCAGTTTGCACCATACCTGTGAAGCAAACAGCAATCAATGATATGACAGTAATAATCGTTTCATATTTATTAAACTTTTTTTTTTGTAACAGGCACTCTTTCTTTACATTAAATGATCGACACTACACAACAATTTTTGAAACAGGTACTAGGATTATTATTATTTTTATAGATGAGACCAGAGAGGCTTAGAGATATTAGCATGCTCTTCCAAGGTCACAGTTTTGGGGCCGGGGTCCAATTCCCGGTGTTTCTCAATTTAGAGCAGTGGTTCTTCACCTGGGTTCTACCGAACCCTAGGGGTGCGATGAGTCGGTCTCAGGGGTTCGGAGAAGCCTCTGCCGCGGAGGCCAGAATAAAGTAATACCGTCATTTGTTGTGAGTTCATGCACTTTGTTGGTTTTGTTCTTTGAGCAAGGTGATGTTCATGCACGGCTCATTTTGTGCACCTGTAAAGAAACATATACCTATGTCTTGAATTTGGAAAAAAATCATATTTTATTTATCACTAAAGAAGGGTTCGGTGCATGTGCACATAAAACTGGTGGGTTCGGTACCTCAAAAAAAGGTTAAGAACCACTAATTTAGAGTCTGAGCTTTTAGTGTGTTTTCTGTTTTTGCGACTTTTCATGTTACCAATAGGCATGATTGTTATCGATCCGGTTCTTGGCAGCAGATGCATAGCACACTCCAATGGGGTATTTGAGAAAGTAGTTGTGAACAAGGAATGTTGAGGCTAGTCACAGAGGGAACTGTTATCATCTGTGTACAAAGGGACCAGTTACTGGACTCTGAAGAGTATAGCTGTAGCCATCGGAGAGGGCCGTTTGGCAGGATTATTGCCCTAGACTGAGGGACACAACCAATCTTTGTGACCTCGCTGGGAAATATTGAGGAAATAAATACCCTGACCCCAATTACCTCCCTCTCTCCAGCCTCTTGCCAGTGATTCTCATTGGCCAAACTCAACTGGAAGCCAAAGGAAAAGGGATCCTTTGATGCAGTGGTCAGCTTCTTCTGGCACAGAGCAAATTGCAAACAGATGGAAAGTTTGCAGGGTAAATGGAAAATATCCAGTTCCCAGATGCACTACCATGAAAATAGCTTCTCAAAGTCAAAGCATCGGTGAAGCCAGGATTTCCTACTTCTGTCTCTAATCATTTAAACTGCTTCTTTTTAATTTTACTTTCTATTTTGTCTTCTTAATTATAGATTCCAGAAACAGTATGGGTTGGTAGGGAGGATGTAGACTAAGATTTTTTTCTTGCAATTTCTAGGATAACCTTTAGGATTTCAGGCAAATGAACTTTGGATATGCCTTTCCATGTTGTTTTTTCTTTTTTTTAATTTAATTTTATTTCTTTTATTCATTTTAGAGAGGAGACACAGAGTGAGAGAGAGAGAGAAAGAGAGAAAGGGGGGAGGAGCTGAAAGCATCAACTCCCATATGTGCCTTGACCAGACCAGTGCAGGGTTTTGAACTGGCGACCTCAGTGTTCCCAGGTCGAGACTTTATCCACTGCGCCACCACAGGTCAGGCTGTTTTTCTTTTTTAAGATAGGAATAACAACATCAATACTATTCCTATTCTAAGTAGATGCAGTAAGAACTCATGAAATAGTAATGAATTTAGGACATTTAGTAACATATAAATACATCTACACTTTTACCTTTTCATCTGTGTTCTTTATTCCTGAATTTTAAGTATCTATCTAGGATTATTTTACCTCTGCTTAAAAAATACCTTTTAGTATTTTTTTTTGGTATAATCTGCCAGTAAGTAAATCTTTCATTTTTTTAATTTGTCTGAAAAAATTTCTTTATGTTCAGTTTTGAAGAATATATTTGCTGGGTATAGAATTCTAGATTAGCAAGTGTTTTCTCAGTACTTTGGAAATATAAATTCAGTGGTCATCTGGCTTCTATGTTACTATTGAGAAGTTAGCTTTGTTATTCTAATTATTATTTCTTTGAAGGTAATCTGTTCTTTCCTGGCTGCTTTTCAGATTATTTTTCTTTTTGATTTTTAGTAATTTTACTATGTTAGGTTTACAGTTATTAATTTATTTACAACTTGCTTCTTTCTAAACAACTTATTTCAAGAAGACATAAAATGCTGGAGTGTTACTTAATTTTTATATTTAAAAAAGAAAATTGATAAGAAAAGCCAGTACATAATGACGGTTGATGTAGGTATGTATATTCACAGGTTCCACTTTTAGGTACTTTTACATATTTCTTTCCTTTTCATTGAGTGTATTAGACCAGTTATCAAAATTATACAGGTTTCAGGTGCATAATTCTATGGCACATTGTCTGTACACTATCGTGTGTTTACCACCTCAACATTGGTCCCCAACCAGTTTACTGAGCTAAACTTGACAAATAAAATAGCATATATCTGAGATATACAATGTAATGGTTTAATATATATGTGATTACTACAGTCAGGCTGATTAGCACATCTGTGTGTATGTTAATATTGCTTTTTACCAGAAGAATGATGGTACGCAAGAAGTCAGAAAAGTTAAAAAGAATCTAACAAGGTTCTCTCTTTTCTTGATCTAACACCAGAAAAATAGAAGAGAAGAAAGGGTTAGACTCCTCCCCCCCTTTACATAGAACACCAGGAAAGAAGAGAGAAGAGAAGTGGGTGGTTTTTAGGTATCTTATTGCCTAATACAGTATAGTATCAACTTGTTAGCATTCCCGTTAGTCTTTGTCATTTCATGATGAAACAATGCACATTGAAGGGACAAATGCTTTTTAGTAAAAAGCATTATATTAATTCAGAAGTATTATACAAAGAGAAGGACCTTGAAAATGGTAGAAGATTGTTTATTGTAAAAGACAAATTATTTTATCTAATAACTGTCAATCTAAAGTGAAGGCCACATGCTATAGAAGCATTTTTTTTTTTTTTCCCGTACACCAAATTTATTTTTCTTTAGCATCAGTGAAGTCTTCTGTACTAAGTCCTGTTAGGGCAAGAAAATGTAGAAAAAGGAAAGCAAAGACTTTTATAACTTGAAATGTAAAAGTCTTTTTACAGTCACTAAACTGGAAGTAAAAATGATGAAATGCTTTTCTTTTGATAGCAATCTGAAGTAGTTTGTGCACTAAATCCTGTGAGCCAGATATTCGAGTTACTGGACTGACATTGTATGATGGAAAATATCTGAAGCATTTTGATTTCTTGAAAGGTTATGTTGTGAAAAATTTGTTTTGTAAGAGTAGACATACAAAAAGCATATGCCATTGTTATTACCTGGAATCCAATAAAAGATAGCTTTTGCAAATTAATTCCACATGTGTGTGGGGGTTGCTTTCACAGTTAGGTTTTTAGATGCCAGAGTAATTTGTTTCATGTTTTTAGCAGTGAAATGCTCCTTCAAATTCAGAATTCCTGTGACTCTTGCATAATATGTAATAGAAATAGCACAAAATAAAATATTTCAACAAGTAATCGAAATAGCAAATTCTATGGGTAATCTATTGAATGCAGTGATATTTGCGGGATATCATATGAGCGCGGTATGTGTGAGGAGTCTTCCCGAAATGCTAGTAATTTTAAGAGTTATATCCGTAAATAACATAATTAGAAAGAGCAAGAACACAAAGCAGTTTGAGTGAATGACAAGCAATTCATTGGTTCCCACAATATAGTATAATTTTCAGCTTGTTATATATATTTGCTGTTAAAATATCACTTAGCTGTGTATGTGCTGTAGCAAAATTAGGATGTTTTTCCTTCTTGTGGTTTGAGTTTATTGGATTTTAAGTGATGGCAAAGGAATTCAGAGTCTATAGAGCCGGTAGGAGCAGACATTCTCAGTAACGATAAGGGTCATTCTCACTTCCTACTTGAAAGGGCAGGTGCCCTGTGTGGTCTGTTACTATTTATGGCTTATCAGCGACCATCTGGAGTTTAAAAAAAGTTTTCTTATTAATACTAAATGTGTTTTAAAGATTCACTGTCCAGGTTTGGAGTACAATCTTTGTCTTACCTATTGCAATTTTGGGTATAGTAGTTACTAACGATTCCTCAATTTTAGGTACTTTTATAACTTAAAGATGTCACTAACTTGGACTGAGTTCCAATAGATTAAATGACTTGTTTACTGTAAAATGTCACTGCAAATAAGCAAGTTCCGTAGGCCCAGATAGAGGAGATAGAATTGGGCTGCAAGGAAACTGTTGGAAGCTATTTCATTTACATTGTATTTTGTTGCAATGTTATCACTTGTATACTCTACCACAATGAAGTTCTAAACAGACCAACTGATAGACATTGTTAACAGCGCTGCAGAACAGCCTCCTGTGCTGAACGAAGAAACCTTAAAAAGCCAGCTGGCAATAAAGTAACACATGCTCATTGGAGCATGTGTGTAGAAAGGTGGGAATTGAGGATGAACCAGGGAATAAATTTCATCTTCTGACTGGTAAAGGGAGGTAGGCAGGATGTTGTTGCTCGGTTGCCTTTAGTCGCTCAGCAGCTAGCTGACTGCATGCCCCACAAAGACCACTTCAGCCATGAAGACCACAGGACCACATTCAGCTTCTGCTGATAAACATGGAATCAAGTTAGGAAGGATTGGAGCTGAAGGCTACAGCTCATCACAGAACCTTGTGCCCTCCTTAGAGAAGAAAGGAAGGCACAAATCAAGGGATTAGCTGCTCAGGAAGAACTGTGAAAACAAATTTAGGTTTCTTTGTCAAGATTAGTTTAAGCTTTCAGGCAGGAATAAATTAGGTAAGAAAGTAGTTGTCAGTGAGTTTCTTTGAAATTCTTTGTTCTAACTGGTTTGTGCTGAAGAATGGTCACCCATAGGGTATCTATCTAATCATAAGGCTTGAGTATTCACTAAAGGTCTGTAGTTAGGTAGCTTGAGTCTATAGGAAAACACCATCCATCAGTCCGGAATTTAGGAATTTTCCTTCTCTCCTGAAGTTTGTGCCATACTGATTCTCTGTCTCAATCAGTGGACAGTGTCCCCAAATTATTGTGGCAGTTTTCAAGAGTTGGTAAGATTTCTCTTTGGTATTTTTGAAAATGCAAACCCAAATCACTACTTTATGAGAGATGTTTTAACAGCATACTGTACTGATTGTCCTCAATCCTGACATAGTTTCTATGAGGGAAAAAAGAAGATTCCAATTCTGGCCCACAGCCTTTTAGGAAACACCAATCATACACATACACGGGGAAAATAAAAAATAAAACATTTTTAAAGCGACGCAAAGGCAGGCATTCCATCAGATGGCATAGACTAGAAGTTTAAGTACCAGTGGATCTTTGCACAGTGGAAATAATGAGCTTTGGAATCAGAGAGGGCTTGGTCCATTTACTAGTTGGGAAACCTTGGACTGACCTGGTCACTTCTCTGAGCCTGAAATTCCTCTTCTGCAAATTGTAGATGGCAATAATGAGGGCTTAGACTTGTGATTCTTAGTTTTAGCAACATTAGAATCACTGGAGCCAGGGGGGTCTTTAAATAACTCTCCTTTCTGGACCCTGGAAGGACCAGGTAGAGGTGGATTTTTAGAAGATTTCCAGGACATTCTCACGTACTGCTGAGTCGAGAATCACTAGCCCAGACTAAGGTCATGGTGAATGAGTCTGAGAAAGTTCGAAGACTTAAAATCATAACACAGTTGAGTTAGGAGGACATTGGATCATCTGGTTTAGCTGCTTCATTTTGCAGTTAAATAAGGAAACTCAGAAGCAAGTACGTAATGTGATTCGGTGACTTTTAATGTAGAGGCATGAAGCCGAAAAAGAGTTACGGTCGGTCTTTGGAACATGGTGATAAGGTTAACTGTTGTGATACTGAAAGCGATGGGAAGCTTCGGAAAGAGAACAGGTTTAGGAGAAAGAAAAATTTGGTTTTCAGCATGCCGAATTGAAGGTGACGGAGGGACACAGATGGAAATAAATGTGTGCAGAAGCCACTTTAAAATGGGAAAGACTCGTCCATGTGTAAACTAATATAACTCAAGTGGAAATACTCCAGCGACCTGGCCACGCGACATTTGAGCTTGCGGGCTGGGAGGGAGGCTGGCAGTTGTCAGCACAGATGTAATAGCTAACAAATGTTGACTTCTCAGAGGGTTAGCAGAGAGTGGGAACAAGAGGCGTGCGAGGACTGTTTAGGGATTCTCAGCACTGGGAGGTGGGAAGCCGAGCCTTGCAGCGTGCTCTAGCTGATCTCGATTTCTTTCGCTTCCTTTTGGCGCCCTTGCTGTGTCCATCTCTCCGAGCACGCCTCATGCATTCCTGTTTGACTCACACATCTGTATCGCCCACTGGACTTTAAGTTCTTTGAGGAAAATGACCGCTGTCACCTGCCTATTTGTTTCTAACATCTAGAATGGTGACTGAATATAGTGGGTAGTAAGGAAATATGTATTTTTTTCTTTTTTTGTGAGAGGAGGGGAGGCAGAGACAGACTCCTGCATGTGCCTGGACCAGGATCCACCCAGCAGCAAGCCCACTAGGGGGCGATGCTCTGCCCATCTGGGGCCCTTGCTCTGTTGCAACCGGAGCCATTTTTTAGTGCCCGAGGCGAAGGCCATGGAGCCATCTTCAGCTCCCAGGGCCGAGTCACTCTAATCTAGCCATGGTTGCAGGAGGAGTGGAGGAGAAAGATAGAGAGAGAGAGAGAGAGAGAGAGAGAGAGGAACGAGAGGGGGAAGGGTGGAGAAACAGATGGATGCTTCTCCTGTGTGCCCTGACTGGGAATCAAACCTGGGACTTCCACATGCCAGAATGATGCTCTACCACTGAGCCAACCGGCCAGGGCCAATATTATTTTTTCAATAACAGAAGAATTTAGAGTCGAGTCAGATCCTTATAAACATATTTTGCTTCCCCAGGACAAAAGAGGTACTTCTAAAAATTACATCTTTTTTTTTTTTTCCTGGTTAGCAATTTACTTGTTTAGTCTTTAAGCATAATTAGTCAGATTTAGTAGTCTTGTGTTGACTTTCTACTAAGTGTATAAGAAGAGTTTTGAAAGAACAGACTAACTTCTGAGTTCTTGATGCTTAGAAATTTCTTGACTACAAGAGGTATTTTGTTTGGTCCCCACTACAGGCTCTATAATTTTTGCAATTTGCTGTGACAGTGTCTTTTTTAGAGTTTCATTGACTTTGATACCTTTGGAACCTGGCCTTGGATCCCCCATTTTACCTGTCCTTTCCTTGGGCATTCTAATTACCATGTCTCTCTCATTAAATAATCCAGCTCTTGATTATCGAGGCTAATTGTGGATAGCAGTAATAACTGAGAACCGTTTACACAAACCTCAAATTGCAACTTAAAAAATTGTTTAAAATTTTTGATTTGGGGGAAGTTTGTATGGAATGCAGGGCAAAAAACTACTTTGAAACAGGAAACTTAGATTCTATATAGTTGATCCTTCCTGGTGCCCAGATTTTTGTATTGATTTTGAGCTGTGTCTGTCCAGTTTATTGATAGGAAGCTTTGCCTGAGAGATGGCTGTGCAGGAAAGGACCAACAAGACATTATTATTTAATTAATTATTTATTTATTTTATTTATTTCTCTTTTGATTGAATTTATTGGGGTGACGGTTAATAAAATTATGTGCATATCAGATGTACAATTCTATAATACATTATTGCCTGAATATATTGTGTGCTCCCCACCCCAAGTCAAGTCTCCTTCCATCACCATTTGTCCCATCTCACGCGCTCCTACCTCCCCCCCCTTCTTTCCCTCTGGTACTCACCATACTCTTGTCTGTGTCTATGAGTTTTTCTTTAAATTTTTACCTTTTCACCCAGTGCTGCAGCTCCTTCCCTCTGCCAGCTGTCAGCCTGTATGTATGAGGCTTTTTAAAAATTTTGTTTGTTAGTTTATTTTATTCATTAGATTCCACTTATGTGAAATCATATGGTGTGTCTGTCTGACTGGCTTATTTCTCTTAGCATAATTACAGGTCCACCCATGCGGTCCTAAAGGGCAAGATTTCCTTCTTCTTTTTTCGGCTGTGTAGTATTTCATTGTGTATATGTACCACAGCTTTTTTATCCGCACCTCCACTGATGGACACTTGGGCCGCTTCCAAATCTTGACGATTGTAAATAGTGCTGCAGTGAACATAGGGTGCATAAATTCTTTCTAATTAGTGTTTTAGGATTCTTGTAATACTGGTTTGGTGGTAATGAACTCTTTTAGTTTTTTGGGGTTTTTTGGGTTTTTTTGGGAAGCTCTTTATTTCACCTTCAATTTTAAGTGATAGCCTTGCTGGGTAGTCTTGGTTGTAGGTCCTTGCTTAGGGCATAATTATTTTTAAAAATTGCAAAAATAGCTCCTCAACACATACGTGCTAAAAATATACGGGTGGTTTGCTTAATGCCTACCTTAATTCTGGTAAGGGCTTAATTCATTAGAAAATTATGGCACACAACTGTGTGTTTCATGAATCAGGGAAGGATTCCAACCTCTACTTTAATTTATGAAAAGACTCATTGCCTTAAACTTCTACATTAGAAAAACTCTCGTCTTTTCTTTGGGGGAGAATGTATTTGCATACTAACTTTCTTGGCGTTTTTACATTCAAGGCACATTGCCAGGTTGGAGCCACCACCTGTATACTCAGCCCTGTATACTTTGTCATTGCCTTATTATTTGATGATTGGGAATATTAGATAACTATAAATAAAGTTGGGTATATATTTTTTATTAATCTCAAGGGTTCCATTTGACGTGTTCTAGGCAATTACAGAGGTTTTCCTCATTGACTAGTAATTATTGATTGGTGTGTGGAATGTGGTGGCGTTTTTCTATCTGTTTATAAGCAGGTAGTATATTAGATGAAGATGAATTTAGAATGGATTCTTTTGGAACATTTTATGTAGATGAAGTCATTGTGTCTGGCATTGAGGGATACAAATTCAATGTTGTGTAATCCCTGCCCTGAGGAAGTTTACAGCCTTGTCAAAAATGAGAAACATGCAAAAAATTTTTGAAAGGGCCCATAATGTTTTATATGTGCTATTATAGAAGTATTCTTTAGAGGGTATAGTGAGATGGTCTATGTTATTTGAAGGTAATATGATTGACTCTGGAAGAGATCATTTTAAAGGAGGAATGGGTATTTGAAGGTCAATTGTGTTAAGCTTTGCAGTGTGACAAACCGTCTCGAAACTTAGTAGCATAAAACAACAAGTATTTATGGAAGTTAAGATCCTGGGAGTTGATATATGCTTACTCTTACTGGTGACTGCCAACCCTTTCGGCGAAGGAGACGCCCCATTTTAGATCCCACCAGCGATGTCCGAGGTCTCTGGTGCCCCCACGCCCCTCCCGCATTTAGTATTGTGGGTCAGTTTAATTTAAATATTCTAATTTGTATGTGGTGGTCTCTCATTATGACTTTAGTTTGCATTTCCCTGGTCACTAGTGATGTAAAGCATTTGCTTTTCCCCGTGGCTCGCCAGCCATTTCTATACTTGACTCTGTGAGGTGTCTTTTCAAGTCTTTTGTTCAGTTAATCTTTTTTTCTTGGTCATTTTATCTTTTCTTGTAGTCGGTTTTATATGCAGAGACGCAAGCTCTTTGTCTGAAATTTATTTAGTGAGTACTCTCTCCCAGTGTTTGACGTGCCTGTTCAGCATTTTCTCAGTCGTCTTTTAATGAAAAGTTTTGAGGTATGAAGAAGTCTAATTTACCTTTTATTTATTTTTGTTCTTTTGTGTGTGTATTTTTGCTCCCACATCCTAAGAAATCTTTGTCTATACCAGCTGATGAAGAAACTGTCTTTTTTAAAAAAATGCTTTATAGGTTTAGCTGTTATGTTTAGGTCAATGATTGCTCTCAAATTAATTTTTGTATATACTGTGTTTTATTTCTTTTTCCATAGGCAGATCTAGTTTGTTCAAATACCTTTTGTTAAAAAGAAGACATTCCTGCCTGACCTGTGGTAGTGCAGTGGATAAAGCGTCGACCTGGGAACACTGAAGTCGCCAGTTCAAAACCCTGCACTGGTCTGGTCAAGGCACATATGGGAGTTGATGCTTCCAGCTCCTCCCCCCTTTCTCTCTCTCTCTCTCTCTCTCTCACTCTGTGTCTCCTCTCTAAAATGAATAAAAGAAAAAAAATTAGAAAAAAAAAAGAAGACATTCCTCTCCATTAAATTTGATTTTCTAAATAAAATTATATGAAAAAATTAAAAGACTTTTCTTTCCCCTACTGAATTGCCTTGAAATCTTTGCTGAAAACTGACTCTGTGAGTGCAGGTGTGTTTCTGGTGTCTGTTCTATTCCGTCCATCTATTTACCCTCATGCCAATACCACACTGTCTTTCTATAAAAAACATTTTTTAATTCATTTTAAAGAGGGTCAGGGGGAGAGAGAGAGAGAGAGAAAGATTAAGAGAGGGAGAGAAGGGGGAGGAGCAGGAAGCATCAACTCCCATATGTGCCTTGACCAGGCAAGCCCAGGGTTTCGAACTGGTGACGTCAGCATTCCAGGTCGATGCTTTATCCCACTGCACCACCATAGGTCAGGCCCACACTGTCTTGATTTTAATAGATTCAGAGCGTATCTTGAAGTCAGTTTATGAATGCCCTCTATCGCTAATCTTTTTTCAAGATTGTTTTGCGATTCTAGGTTGTTTTTATCTTTGGCATTTTTATAGAAACGTGAAATCAGCTTGTCAGTTTCTATTGGGGATAAAGCCTTCTGGGATTTTCATTTGGATTGTGTTCCATCTATAGATCATTTGGTGAGAATCGACATTTTGAAAAATATTGAGTCTTTTAGGGTAAATATTTATAAGCGTGTGTTTTGCTCATGTCATTCATCAGCTTAAAAAGCCTTCATTCACTTCTTTCACAATTATGGCCGTATTCCCAACAGTCTCTTTCCTTTTTCATTTTTGTCCCGCGCATGTTGGACTGGGCTGCTTGTTCTTCCTCATACATAGTCCGACCGTCTCTACCTTCCTGCGTCTCTCTTGTCCTTCATACTCGGTGTTCTTCCCACCAACTCTCCCGACCCCGGCACCTCAACTGTTACAGATGTTTATGTTATACCGCAGTAAGTTACAAATTAATGGTGAGAAGGTTTTCAAAAACAAATTGTCATGGGGCAGATCACATAACATTTATATAAGTTTGCAATTATATAAAGTTAAAAATAAGCAAGACAAAACACTGAAAAAAATAGCAAAATGAAACAAAAATCATCAAACAAACAAAACAGAATAAAGGCACTGGCCAGTTGGCTCTGTGGTAGAGCATCGGGCTGGTGTGTGGAAGTCCCGGGTTCGATTCCCTGTCAGGGCACACAGGAGAACTTCCCATCTGCTTCTCCACCTTTCACCCTTCCCCTTTCTCTCTTCCCCTCCCGCAGCCAAGGCTCCACTGGAGCAAAGTTGGCCTGGGTGCTGAGAATGGCTCCATGGCCTCTGCTTCAGGCGCTAGAATGGCTCTGGCCGCAGTGGAGCAATGCCCCAGATGGGCAGAGCATCGCCCCCTGGTGGGCATGCCGGGTGGATCCTGGTTGGGCGCAAACCCCAATGAAGATCAAAATGACTTCACTTTTATGTAGGCAGGTGGGGGAGACAAGCACAATATGTGTGGTCGGGAGAGCCGTTAAGAAGCCCTATCAGCCCGGGCCAGCCTGCAGACGGAGCCATGAAGAGCCACAGAATAATGGTGTATGCAGGGTGCTCAATATGTGATTGCGAAGGAAGTGTGGGTCGATCGCATGACATTAAAAAGGCATTTGTCTTTTGATTGGCATGCAGGGTAACCAATCTGACGTCTGAACTTTTGACACCCTACGCATGCGCGTTAAACTGCGCTAACTTGTTCAGTTACATTGCTGCGTAGTTAGCCTTCAATTTATTTAAACTAGATACAACAAAGGGTATAAAAATGAGTGCCGTAGCTGGTTCCAGCAAGAAGCCTAAAACCTACCACTTTCATACAGAATGGGAGGGGATTTTTTTCACTATGTCATATTCTAAGTGCGTTTGCCTCATCTGTCTGTGTGCCATTGCTATTCCAAAGAAGGGAAATGTGGAGCGGCTTTTTCGGACTGTTCATATAAACTATGACATTGACTTTCCTCCGAAAAGAAAGCTGAGAAGGAGAAAGGTGAAAGAAGAATACACAATATTAAATAGTAATGATAGTAACTTAAATAATGATAATTAGAAGAAATAAATTTATGTTTTGCATTTTTATTGTAGGTAGATCATTTTGACTTGGTCATCTTATAAGTAGCTCGCAAGCTGAAAAAGTGTGGGCGCCCCTGCTGTATGCCATCATGTGCTGTGTTTTCCTGCTGCTACTTCGAGGTTCAGAACATTGAGGTGTTGGGGAAAACTGAGCACGAACCAACTTCAAAGTTCTGTCAGCGTCAGTCAGTTCCTTACGTATGAATCGTGTATATGTGTTAATCCAGCTTTCAGCACTGGTCACTGAAGACCAGACTGAATTTCAGTGTCCAGCTGAATCTTTCGTTTCCGCCGTTAAAATTTTCCCGATCCCCCTGCCTGGAAATGACATTCAAGTACAGTCTACTTGCCTCATGGTCCTTATGTCTTCTACCCCGTGTCGCACTTCTGTCATTCTTCTATGGGATTTCCGTCTCTTTGAGATGCTTTCCGCATTTACCGCCTGAGTATGCTCCGTCGCACTTCAGACGGTATCCTGCGTCTCACAGGTGTTTGCAGATATTTGACGAACGAATGAAATGAAAGAGTGAATGATGAGTCAGTGAAACGCAGTGGGAAACGGAGAGATAACTAATAAATAAAAAAAGAGCCTAGAACGAGATTGTGCGCCCCCCCCTTTATGTTTTCTGTCTCAGTGTTGGCTCAGTAAAGGTACCGAGGAACCCAAAGCTGGTTTCACCGTAAGCGCAGTTATGGCCTGAGGTTCTTCCAACGTGAAAATTATTTCCCTTTTGTTTAAGAATACTTGTCTTCACAAGAACTTGCCATACCCCTGCTTGATTCTGTAGATATTTCATTAATCTGCTTTTTAATGCAGATAATTTTAACAATTGATAGCTCTCATCAAAAGTTGGAACCTGATGACAACAGCAACTTCCAAATGGCTGTCAGATACGCCTTTACCACTGAATTCCAAACAGGTGTGTCAGCTAATTTCATCTCAACAGGAGGAAATAGGAAATAACCATAATCATTTTGTTATTAAGTTTGTAGATGAAAGGCAGACATTCACATGGCGTTTTATATAGAATTGGTCTCT